>CM042024.1:104802093-106126379 GCA_023525975.1 Smallanthus sonchifolius
CAAACACCCCCTTAAAACCAAGAACTCAACCTCTTGAATTCTCTTTCCAATACCTTGACACTAATTTTTCATCAAATTAGTTCTTTAAGTTAATTTGGGGTTTGTTTATGTGTCTAACATCATAAAAACACCTAATCATCAATAATTCAACATTCTAGCATTATGATCCAAACACCCCCAATTTTCACCATATGAACCCTAACTTCTCATAATCAAAATTAAAGGGTTCTAGGATGTTAACCATCATTCTTTAACTTTAGTTTAGCTAGATTATCAATAATCTAACACCATTTCATCACATGCATACAAAATTTCGGGTTTCACCTAAAACCCACCAAGAACACATACATGGTGGAATCAAGAGGAAGAGAATCACTTACTTGATGTTATGAAGGTGTTGTGTGAGCTAAAACCTTCACAAAACAAGCCTCAATTGCACGATTTATGCTTCAAACTCGATTTCTCTTTTTGCTCTCTTGAGATGAACGACCCACACCAACAAAATAGCTCAATTTTGACTTCTAAATGTCAAATATGGCAGATTTGCCATATTTACAAGTTTAGCCCCTCAATTTTCATTTCCTCCACTTTCATTCCAAAACTAGTTAAAATCTAGTATAACCCCATTACTAACTTGAAACCCACTTGTTTCAACTTATTTCATAAATATTATTTTCACCATAATATTTATTAAATATTTATTTATTTATTTGAAAACGAAACCCGGATTTTGGTTCGTTACAAGTCAAGTCAGATATCAGACCGACATCCTTATTAATATCGGTCCGCAATTGGTTGTATGTCGGTTATCTGACCGACATCAATACATAGCGGTCTGCAAACCTTCTCTCAGCCGCAATTTGTGGTGCTGACACGTGTCCAATGAGTCAACCCTAATGATGGGACATGGGTCTAGATATCGGACCGAGATAGTCCACATATCGGTCCGATATGGTCACAAATGTGTTCGGTCCAGTTAGATTAAGACTTCTAGGGCTGACGTGTGTATAGACGGATGTCAGACCGACATCCCCTACGATATCGGTCCGACATGAACCCAAAACTCAGCCTATATATAACTGATCGATTTCAGTTTCAAAACTCATCCCACATTCGATCTTTACTCTTAAAACTTGTTCCAAGTGATCCCTAGCCCACTCCCGACGATCCCGATCCAACTCCCGCTCATTCTAGCTCCCGGATTAAGAAGAAACGCTTGTAAAAGTACTGGTACGCTAGAGAAATCAAGTTAAGAAGCTAGTCTATAAGCTTTCAACTTAGAGGCTCATTCCTATACTCAAGGTGAATACTTTACCTATTTCAAAACTTGTGTCAAACATTTACGTTTACTAAAATGGCCAAATAAAGGTTAAGGGAATAATGTTCAACGTTCTTTTACGTGAAAGTATTCAGGCCATAGGTATGCGTAAACTTGCAAGGGACTCACGGATCTCGGGTGAAATGACTGGAATGCGGCTGGTGCTTATCTTATAACAATGTCGGAGGTATTAACCTGTCCGTTGTTATAAGCTATGACGCCATTGTATACTTTGGTGCGATTGAACATGACGGGCCTGCTGAATGTGTGGATTGAACATAAAGTTGTGATTATGAAATTAATAATTGTTTGTGCCAAATGATTTTATAGTCAAGATAATTGTATTCACCGGCGTTCGCGCTGACGTTTCATTTTCAAAAAAATTTCAGGTATTGAATAAAATGTGAAAGAAAAAGGGAATGGGCAGACATAAGATCTGACCCAGGATAAGTGAAGGGGAGACATGAGATCTGACCAGAGAGACTATAAAAGGATAAAATGCATGTTGGATTCTCAGGCCTCATGCATAGAAAATCCTAAAAAAGAAAAAAAGAAGATAAGACCGAGGAACTGATCAACCTCAGATAGTACTATTTCCCGTGACTTGAACTTGTCTGTAAGACAAGAGATGTATTTGGTTTCAAACTCTGTTTTGTAATCAAATGAAAAATGGTATTTAAATCCCTATGTTTATGAAAGTAAATACAAAGCTTTTGTTTTCCAACTGAGTTTTCATATTTACAATTACAACCCTTGAGGTTGAAAGAATGTTGCAACGATCCTTTTGAAAAAGTCTTCCGCTGTGTTTTATAAAAACTCTGAAATCAAAGCAGGTACCAATCGTTTGCCGCACACGTCCAGGGGGTGCCTGAGGCGGGGTGTGACAGGGTTGGTATCAGAGCCACATGTTTTAGAGAATTAGATACTTGGATTTAGTATCTAAGCTTCAACCATAATTTATATAATGCTTTAAAATTAAGATAAGAAAACAATGTAACCTTCTGACCGGTATATAGCTATCTGACAAACGGAATGTTCTGTCTAAGGAAAGAGCGGTGTATAAATCTCTCCTAGACCCGTCGCTCTTACCTGGAAAACATCTCTGTTGGAGGTACTACTCTGGGAAGATAACCATCTTTGTAGAGCTTTAGTTAAGATAAGAATATTGGCCTTAGTATCCAAGTCTTGACAAAGAATAAGATAAGTACTAATGCTTTAATATTGCACATGTCTAGAGATAATTCTGATCCTGTTTATTATGATCCCAATCGTCCAATTAAATAAGAATCACATGAATATCATCCTTTAGGATCACAAATGAATCCTATTTCTTCACCTTATTATAATGATGATCCATTTGCCATTCTTCCGGATAACCCTATTCCTGAATACCATCTTCAATCCCACGATACTTCAAGCCAATGGATAGATGCTGGATCAGATTTCAGCAATTGGAATACTGCTGCAACTGAATCTAGTCATACTCAGCAGAATATATCAACAGAAGAAAATCCATCTGAAGAATCTCATCATTACGAACCTGCTTCTGAAAATCCCGAAGATTATCCGTTCTTTAATAATACTTCAGGAAATTCCAACTCTGAATCCCCAGTCCTATATGATCCTTATATGTTTCCTGAACTAGTTTACCATGGTCCTTTTGAAACTTATTTCCAAGCTCATCCGGAATATCAAAACGCTTATAATGATATTATGGTTAGACTTCGTGAACCTCCACCAAAATTTGGTTATGAGCATAGTATGCCCTCTTCCCCTATAGAATGTTTAGATCGTTCGTTACGCCAAACAGACAAAGTAACAAGGGAGAAGATAATGGACAAAGCAAGAACAAAGTTCTATGGGCAACAAGTATATGAGTATGGAGAAAGCTTAATGACCCTTGGTGAAGAGCTGATGAAAGATTAATATCTTTTGTTATTTTTGTTTCTATAATGTAATATATTTCCATATAATAAAAAGTTATTTTGTTTATTTTTCAGAAATGGTTGGAAAAGGCAAAGGTCCTAATTTTCTTCGCAAATTTGCTCCAGCTAGTTATTTTGAACGTAAAACAAATGAAACAACTATAGAAAATAATGAGAAAACTGAAAGTTCAACTTTCAGAAGCCTCGGAGAAATAGGAAACCCTAATGTTCCCTATAATCCTTCTATAAGTTTTTATTCTGCTCCTACTACTGGAAGCTATAATATCACTCCAATATATTCATAAAATTTTCATGAGGGATACGCTGAAATGCCTTATGAAAATAAATGTGATTCTGAAGAAGAAGAACGAGCTGATTCTAACAAACTCTACGTTCCATACTATGAGATTGTTCCTTTCCCTACTTCGCGTAGCAATGAGAATGCATCAGGAAATGAAAGGGAACAAATGTTGTTGAATCGAATAGCATAACTTGAATGAGAAAAAGCTGAAGTTGAAGCTCAGAACGCTTTGTTAATTCTAGCTCTTGAAGAAAAGAATTTTAGAAATTTCTTGGAACAATGATTTCTATATATATACTATTTTCTTGTATATATTTTATCAATAAAAAGTTTTTTTTTTAATTTTCATCTTATTTCTTTTATAGTATGTCTAAACAAACCGGACCTTCTTACAATACGAGAGGAAAGAGGAAACAAGCAGTGATTGAAAATGCTGCTGAAATCCCCGATTCTCGTAAAGAACTGTAGAAATTGATTGCAAAAGGAATCAAGGATTCCATTCCAATGATTTTCACTGAGATGGAAAAGAGACAAGCATATAAGCTATCTGCTCAGCCATCAATTCCAAATTCCATACATTCTCAACCCATCACTCAACATACCCAATCCAAACCTGTTACTTTCAACCCTAAAGGCTCTACTACTCATAAAACTAAGGAGACCGAGAGAGAAGAATATTACCATAACTCTTCTGAAGATGATAGTATGGGTAATAATTATGGTCATATAGAGAAGAAAAGGAAGGTAGTTGGTTGTACATACAAGATGTTCCAGGATTGCAGACCATACAATTTTTCTGGAAGAGAAGGAGGAATAGCCACACTAAGGTGGATTGAGAAAACTGAATCTGTGATTGCAATAAGCAAGTGTGCTGAGGAAGATAAAGTTCTTTATGCTTTCAACTTATTTAAAGATCAAGCTTTGGAGTGATGGAACAACATCATTGCTGCCAAAGGCGTTGAAGCAGCCAATGCTATGGGCTGGAATGCTTTCAAAGCAAGAATAGAAAAGATTTATGTTCCCTAGAACGAAAGGGAACAAAGTGAAGGAAAATTTCTTAGTCTAAAGATGATTGGAACAAACCGTCAGGAGTATTCGACTAAACTTCTTGAGTATGCTCGAATAGTTCCTCATCTTGCTACCCCTGAATCCAACTAATAAAGCATTATATCTGGGGTTTAATCGGTGAAATTCACGACATGGTCAAGATCACAAATTGTGAAATCTTGACGACGCTATGGATTTAGGAGCATCATTAACAAGTAGCCTAGAATCAGGAGGAGGGAAAGAAGAAGAAGGAAGTATCTAGGCAAGGCCTAAGTGGATCAAAGAAGTCAAACTTTACTCCTCGGAATAACAATTCTCCTAGTCCCGAATGTCCACAGTGCAAGAGAAGGCACTTGGGACAATACATATTTGGACCTTATTGCAATTTTTGCAAAATGTCAGGTCACAAAATGAAAGATTGTTTCAAGAAGAAACCAATTTCCTGTTTTGAGTGTGGTGAAGCTGGCCACATTAAAAACTTATGTCCCAAGTTGAAGAAACCTGATGGGACAGGTCCTAAGCCTGCTAATGGAGTAAAGAAGAATGCACAAGCCTTCGTTCTCAATACTCATGAGGCAGCATGTATGCCTGACGTTATTACGGGTACATTTCTTGTTAATGATATTTATGCTCGAGTTTTATTTGACTCTTGTGCAAACCAAAGTTTTATAGATCATAAATTCTGTAGAAACTGCCAACGGGGACCTAGTCCAAATCTTACAAATCCTCAACAATTGTAACATCACACTCTCGGGACATGTTATTCCTGTAAAACTGTTGCCAATGACATTGGCAGGATTTGACATTGTTCTAGGAATGGATTGGTTAGCCTCTAACCATGCCCGAATCCTATGTGATAAGAAAGCTATAGAACTTCATTCGCCACAAGGCAATCTCATCACTATAATTGGTGATAAATTATACAACTCTGTTGGAGTAATTTCTATGTGAAAAGCCACAAAATACCTATGAAAGGGATGCCTAGCATACCTCATATCTGTAACCACCGGCACTAAGAGAAAGATTGAAGATATGCAGGTTGTGGCTGAATTCCCTGATGTTTTCCCCGATGAACACCTGAGAGAGAAGTGGAGTTTAGAATTAATCTTGTACCTGGTACGACATCAATTGTCAAAGCTCCATACGGTCATTATGAGTACACGGTAATGCCGTTCGGACTTACTAATGCACCAGCAGCATTCATGGACATGATGAATCGAGTTTGCAAACCTTACTTGGATAAATTCGTTATCGTATTTATCGACGATATCCTTATCTACTCCAAAAGTAAGGAAGAGCATGCCACTCATCTAAAAACTTTACTTGAGATCCTAAGAAACGAAAAACTATTTGCTAAATTCTCAAAATGTGAATTCTGGCTGTCAAAAGTTCAATTCCTTGGACATGTCATTAACGCTGATGGCATCCAAGTCGATCCTGTCAAAACTGAAGCAATATCTAAATGGGAAATCCCAAAATCACCAACTAAGATCCAAAGTTTTCTCGGTTTGGCTGGTTATTATCGGAGATTTATCCAAGACTTTTCTCGAATTGCTGTTCCATTAACTTATCTGACTCGCAAATCAGTTAAGTATGAATGGGGACCTAAGCAATCTGAAGCTTTTGAAACTTTGAAACAGAAACTGACTCAAGTACCCATACTGGCTTTGCCAGATGAAAATGAAGGCTTTTCAGTATAGTGTGATGCTTCACACACCGGCTTTGGTTGTGTGTTAATGCAAGGAAGCAAAGTTATTGCTTATGCTTCTCGTCAATTGAAAATTCATGAAAAGAATTATACGACTCATGATTTAGAATTGGACGCCATAATCTTCGCTTTGAAATTATGGAGGCACTATCTATATGGAGTCAAATTCACTATTTTCACTGATCATAAAAGCCTAAAGTGTATATTCAGTCAGAAAGAACTGAATATGAGGCAAAGGCGTTAGATGGAAGTCCTGAATGATTACGATTGTGAAATCTATTATCATGAAGGCAAAGACAATACTGTAGCCGATGCCTAAAGTAGAAAAGAACATATGAAACCTAAACGAGTTCGTGCCTTAAGACTCAACCTCCAAATCGATCTTATTACTCGTATTAAGGAATCTCAAAAGTTTGCCCTACAAGAACCACATCTGGAGAAAGAAGGTTTGGGAGGTATGATCTACTAATTGGTCAAAAGCAACGATAATATTCTTAGAATGAATAAAAGAATTTGGGTTCCCATCTATGGAAACGTACGTGAAGAAATTCTTGAACAAGCTCATAAATCTAAGTATACAATACATCCAGGAAGTGATAAAATGTACAAAAACCTAAAAGCCAATTATTGGTGGATAGGAATGAAGAAACATATCGCTATCTATGTTGCAAAGTGCTTAACCTGCTCTCAAGTAAAAGCTGAACATCAGAAGCCATCTAACTTGTTACAGCAACTTGAAATTCCTGTCTGGAAATGAGAAATGATAACCATGGATTTCATTACTAAACTTCCCCGAACTAGTCGAGGGAATGATACCATCTGGGTTATCTATGATAGACTTACTAAGTCTGCTCATTTTCTTCCCATAAAAGAAACATTCAGCATGGATAAGTTGGCACAATTATACGTTAATGAAATTGTAACATTACACAGTGTGCCATTATCTATTGTGTCAGATAGAGATAGTAGATTTACTTCTCGATTTTGGTAAAGTTTTCAAAGAGCCCTAGGTACGAAATTGAATCTTAGCACTGCCTACCATCCTCAAACAGACGGGCATAGCGAAAGAACTATTTAAACTCTTGAAGATATGTTAAGGGCTTGTGTCATTGACCTTGGAGGAAGCTGGGATTACCACTTATCTCTAATGGAATTATCCTATAATAATAGCTATCATACGAGTATACAGGCCGCTCCTTTTGAAGCCTTATACGGTCGTACATGTCGAACTCCAATATGTTGGTCAGAAATATGAGAAAATCAGTTGTCAGGACCTGAAATAGTCCTGGAAACAACTGAGAAAGTGATTCAAATAAGAGATAGATTGAAAGCGGCTCAAGATCATCAAAAGAGTTATGCTGATAGACGACGAAAGCCGTTAGAATTCAACGTCGGTTAAACTTAATCCCACCATTGTTCTCTTCTCACAAGTTAGAATAAGAGATAAATCTTCTCTTCTCACAAGTTATCTCTGTTAAACTTAATCCCACCATTGTTCTTACAAAGTCAAACAACACCAATGGCAGATGAACCGACACTAAGATCTTGGTCTTACGACAACAACAAAAAAAGTTTGTTTTACTTATGAGCAACTGGAGAAAAAGTTTGTTCAAATATGTGAGAAGAGTTTTGCAATACAGCCAGGGGTGCTGCAGAAGATGTATGATCTCGGAATTCCTCCAGGTAGCGACAGCGATGCTTCCTACACCCTAATGAGGATTCTAGGAAAGAGGTTTGCCAGAGCGAGAGAGAAAGAAGAAGAACTAAAAGTTCTCTCTTAGGAATTTTTGTAGATTTTACAGAAGGTAGAGGTGACTTTAGATGATGGGGTCACCAAATATTTGTCCTCTGGAAGCACTGCTAACTCTTCGAACCTTCATTGGTTGAAAGAGTTAAGTGACATTCCTATGATAAATGCTTAAGGGGATGTTAACGAGGGGGTGTTGTTGCTTCATGGTTGGAGACTTCTCAATCTGATGAGTCAAGTGAGGATGCTGATATTGATGATGGGAGCGATGGGTATATTTCTAAGCCTTGAGACTGATTTTGATAATCTTTAAAATCAGTATGAGAGTTCAATGTACTCATAATGCCCTTCATCATCCATAACTTTTATCCTCATCCACAACTTTTATCCTCATACTTCCTTTCGGCTTTATGCATCACTGAGGTATAAACCTTTGTGCATGCGTATATCTTTATTATATGTACATATTAATGTGCTAGGGTTCACGCATTTATATACTTCTTCAGTTTTTTACACACCTAGAACGCTCATTGTATGTACTTCTTCATTTTTTGCACTCCTAGAACGTTCATTGTTAATCTTATGGTTGAAATTGATTATCATTGTTATTTTCTCCCGCGTAAATTAAGCTTTCATGTTACTTTTTTGAATTCTGATTTTTAAATTTCATGTTACTTTTTTTAATTATGATTTTGAGCGCCGGCTAAAACGGGAGAAGTCGGCTACGGCTAATGAACCGGCTAGGTAGACTTCAAAACGCACATGCGTTGGCATGATAGAACCCATGTGTATTTTTCGTGATTTTCTGTGACAGCTAGAAGAGGCGGCTTAGCCAGCTTATGTGTGGTAATGTTAAGACGATGTCTATGTATTTAATGGCTAAACTAGTTTGGTAAAATCAACAATAAGTATCTAGTTTGGTGATTTTTCCTAACATAAAACATTATGTCAATGGGAAGAAAAATAAAAATTTATTACACAACGATAACTCTTTGTTCACATATATATAAATAAAAATGAATAAACATATTCTAAATTTTCCTAAATTCACACTCCAATTATACATGAGGATTTGACAAAAGGTATAATAATTGAAAACAATATATTTTGTGTCTAATTACACAAACAAATAAACGAAAAGCCCCTCGCCCAGCAGAATCGTCGATCTCAATCCCTCATATTGCCAAAAATTACAAGTTTTTGTTTTAATTGAAAGAAGAATAATGATGGATGTTAATTGTGTTTGTATATGTATGGATTTGGATTGATTGGTTGAATTAGTAATAGGGGATTACTGGTGGTGGTGGAGAGGCGTAGGAGACTCCGATCACCGGAGGAAGAGGCATGTTATAGGTTGGTGAAGGAGGAGATGGGGATGGGGATGGGGATGTTTGTTTGTGGGGTGGTGGAGATTGAGTTTCTTGTGGTGGTGGATGATGCCATTGTTGTGGTGGTGCTATTGAACGGTGGTGGTCTTTAGGTGATGGTGGAGATTGGGTTTGTGGTGGTTGGTGGTACCATTGTTGTGGTGGGGGTGGTGATGGAGATGGGGTGGGGGTTTCACATGGTTTGGGAGGGGGTGGCGGTGGTGGTGGAGTGCAGTCAGATGAGGGTGGTGGTGATTGTTGAGGCGGTGGTGGTGGCGGTGATGAATAATGAGGTGGTGGTGGTGATGAGTAATGTGGTGGAGGGGGCGGCGGTGATGAGTAGTTTGGCGGTGCGGGTGATGAGTAATGTGGTGGAGGTGGTGGGGATGAGTAATGTGGCGGAGGTGGAGGAGACGACTGCGGTGGTGGCGATGGGTAAGTTGGAGGTGGTGGCGGTGATGCGTAATGTGGTGGAGGTGGCGGCGGTGATGGGTAAGTTGGAGGTGGTGGCGGTGATGAGTAATGTGGTGGGGGTGGTGAGCATGGAGGTGGGGGCGATGGTGTTGGAGGCGGTGGCGGTGAGGGCGACGGTGGAGGTGGTGGTGAGGGTGATGGTGACGGTGGAGGTGGTGGTGATGGTGATGGAGGTGGAGGCGGTGAGGGCGATGGTGGAGGTGGTGGCGAGGGCGACGGAGGTGGTGGAGGTGAGGGTGACGGTGGTGGCGGTGGTGATGGTGACGGAGGTGGAGGTGGCGAGGGTGATGGTGGAGGCGGTGGTGATGGTGATGGCGGAGGAGGTGGTGAAGGCGACGGAGGTGGTGGTGCAACACGGGTTTGAGGTGAAGATTCAAACGTTGGAGGTGGCGGTGGTGGAAACTGGTTGCTTTGACGTGGTGGTGGTGGGGCATGTCTATCATTTGGAGACACCTGCCAAACAGGTGGTGGTGGTGTAACTTGGGGTTTTGGTACCTGAGGTGGCGGGTGTGTTCTCACAACCGGTGAAGTCTCAAAAATAGGTGGCGGCGGGGCAGGTTTAACAAACGGCCTGGGCTCCTGAGACGGTTTAGGAGACGGCGGCTTTGGAGTAGGCGACCTCCTCCTAGACTGAGATCTCGACTTAGACCGCGGCGGAGCCGAAACCGGCGACAAAGATCCACCGCATTGCAACTTACTACAATCAGCCGGACGAGCATCACCAGAACCACACTCCCTACCCGACCGTTGATTACTTTTCCCAACAATACAATTCTTACCGTCATCAAACACCTTACCTCCACCACTAGCCACACACGACGGCGCCTCTCCGGTAAAATAATTAAACGAATAAGTAAAATTTTGCAACCTCGGCAACTTACAAATGCTATCCGGCACCACCCCTGTCAACTTATTGTGCGCCACATTCAACTGTTCCACACTCCTCATTCCGGCAACTGCCGCCGGCAAAGGCCCTTGAAGCCCATTAAAACTAACATCAAAAACAGTCACCTTTTTCAACGCGCCGATCTGCACCGGCAAACAGCTTGTCAAGTTATCGTTCATGAGAATAATCTCATTCAACGTCGACCCCATTTGCCCGATACTCGCCGGTAGACATCCACCTAAATCGTTGTTCGCCAAAACAAGCACCGACACCGGCGAGTTACCCAAATTCGGTGGAATACCGAATTTAAACCGGTTGTCATTCAAAAAAACCGCATCAAGATCCTTATCAAAAAGCTTATCCGGAACCGACCCCTCAAACTCGTTAAACCGGAGGTCGAGGAACTTCAACACTGGCAAAGATAAGACCGCCGTCGGGAACGCTCCGACGAATCTGTTATTACTTAAGTCAAGCTCATGGAGAAGCTTTAACTTTTTAAAAGTTTTCGGCACCGTGCCACAAAATCGGTTGGAATTAATGTGGAAGAGTGCGAGGTCGGTGAGAAGGCCGAGCTCAGGCGGAAGGTAGCCAGCAATATCCGCGTGGTTGAGATCAATTCCCGCAACCACTCGGTTAGAGCTGTTGGCTAATGAGGGGGCACAAAACACGCCCCCGTAGGAGCACACGGCCGGGCCGGTCCAATTGGTTGTAAAATTAAACGGGTCAGAAAAGATGGCGGCTTTCCATGCTTGGAGAGCAATGTATGCTTTTCGTAGACTCGGGTTCTCAAAAACAAGATTGTTTATGTTCACATCATCCGCGTCGTTGTCGCCGGCGGAGCAGAGGCGCAGGAAGGCGGCGGAGAAGAGGAGGGTGAGGATGAGGAAGTGTAAACGCGGCGGCGGCATTGTTTAAGGGGATGCCGAAGAGAGAATTGATTGTAGAGAAAATGGCTCAACTGGCCGATGCGTGTTTTCTGTTATTCGCCCCAATGGTTGAATTTATATATGTGTTAATAATAATATTTAAATTTAAATTTAAATTTAAATTCAAATAAATGGGTACAAAAATTCAATTATTTTCAGAATCAACATAAGCCTTGACAAAGTGATTCACCTGCCACCAAACCCATGTTAAGCCCCCTGGCTTTTCCGTTACTTCCATTCCATAATTAATAAAAAAAATTAAAATAATACTTAAATAATTGGTAATTAAGTTTTATATAATAATGATTAATTGTTTCTCTCTTTTTGGTTAATACAATAAGGATTAACATGTGTCTAGCCTAGGGTACAAGGTGGGTATACTACATAATTAAGAGACTATAAATTATGGATGGTTATTATAGTAACTAATAACAATTTTTAGAAGTGTGACATGTATTTTTAGTGTAAATTTAAAAAAAAAAATTAGAATACATGGATAAGGAGTTAAATAACTTAATCAAGACATGCCAAAACTACTATTTAATAGTAACTAGGAGTCGATAATAGGTTTTTCCATATGGAACATTATTTTCACTTTTTTTTAACGACAAATTTCTTTACTTAGTGGGACTTGAACCCATGACCTTGAGGTCTTAACGTGTTTAACCTAATGGCTGCATTATTTTCACTTACATATGTAGAGTCGTCAGTTCTAGCTACTAATGAAGAAAAAAATGACGCAATGACATTTTTAAAATTAACTCAAAACAAGTTTTATACGAGATGAGAATACATTATATACAAGCATATAGTATATTGTCATTACTGGGTGTATGTATTCATAGGTGAATACTTTATATATATGCATTTTGTATTCAACGATGAATATTTTATAACGTGTCTTTCTTTATTTAAGAAAATGTCACCCATAAAAAATATTCTTTAAGTAAATAAGTGATTCTTATTTTTAAAAAGGTTCCTAAAATTTTAGCGATTTTTATTTAAATTTAAACAAAATTCATGTGAAGTTTATTTGTATGTTATAAACTTCCTATTTATAAAGATTAACTTAAAATATTATTAGTTTGATCACTTGCTTAACCACGCCTATCTAGTTTACCAGATTTAATAAAGATTATGGATATTATATAAACATTGATGTTAGAAGAAACGCGTTATGCTTTAAAAAAATAATTTACTAAACAAAAGAATGTTATATATATATATATATATATATATATATATATATATATATATATATATATATATATATTATACTTTTAGTTTTTCAAAATTTTGGGGGCTGGCACCGGCAAGAATAAAAGTCTATTTGAGTATAATAATAAAAAAAGACAATATGACAAGCCAGCACGTTGCCAGAATTAGATGGAAACTGTATTTTTATAAATAATAACAAAAACAAATAATAAATAAATAATAGCTTGAAATATAGTTAGTAGTGGAGGGTTTGTAATGTGGTTTATTTATTTAATATTTTTTGTTTTTAATTGTTTTGAATAGGGCTGTAAACGAACCGAACGTTAAGCGAACAGTTCATAAATCGTTTGGCGGGAAGTTCGTTTAATAAATGAACGAACATGAACTTGATATTAAAATGATCTTATTATTAAATGTTCATTTCATAAGACATCAAGGTTGACATCAAAAGTCCAAACAAGGCTTCGTTCGTGAGCAAATCCATTTCGTTAATGAACGAACACGAACAATTTCGATCGGTTAGTGTTCGTGAACCGTTAATCAACAAGTTAAACTAGTTTTATACCCGTCCGGTGGCCGGGAGCCGTTTGACATATGAGTTTTTTCGTTTCATGAGCTAGAGTTTGTTCTGTTCATAATGTTTGGTGGACGAATCTATATATTTGACTTTTTGTGTTGAATAGTATGCAATCTACAATAGGATTTAGGAATTATTTAGTTCATTTTAGATCTGAAATGCATTTTAGGGTTTCTTTGTGTTCTTTGGGGACAATAGCAGTCAGTTGACTTTATACTCAAAGGATGCTCATACATGTCTGTTACATTACTATATGTCACTGATATGGGGTTAATTTCAAGAACGCATCTTGTGTGTTTTTTTTACTTTTGGGTTAATTTGATTAACTTTTTATATTTAAACAGGGTCTTATCTTGCATAATTTTTTCAAAATGTAGAGACTGACTTTTGTATTTAGTTTGGTCAAACTATGTCACTGAGTTTGACTTTTTAAATTAAAGCATGCTCATATACCTGTCTCTTAAATTATTATGTCATTGATTTTGGGTTATTTTGATAAAAGCAACATGTGCAATTTTTTCCTTTTGATAGTTATTAGATTATGAATTATTTCGTTTGCTGATTCATTGATGTTTGATGTATATCTGTATACTTCTTTACGGTTTGTTCAGCTTCATGTTCTTAAATATATGTTATTATTGGATTAATTTGTGATTAGAACTGTATGCCTATACAGGGTTTGTTCGTTTTTAATTCATCTCTTTCATAAGTACGTGCATATTATATGTGTTATAAGTTTAATCTCTTCTGTGTTCTTGTGCCTTCTAATATGCTCCCCATTTGAGCACTTGGCCAGTCATTATATTGACCGGGTATCTGGTTGTTGAAGGGGCATAGCATTGTTTGTTTATGTGTGTTGTATTCACATAATAAATAATAAATATCTTCCGATAAATGTTAATGAACTTGAGTCTAATGATAAGAACTCAGAAACAGTAATACATACCTTTGTAAAAAGCATAATACTTGACAGAACATAACAATGATCTATATCAATACAAAACAGCCGATAAAACACCTGTGTTTCAAAGACAAATCCAAACCAGTAAAAGATGTTTGTAAAGGAAAAATAATGACTTTCGCCTGTAACACAGTAAACTTAAATTCAACAACGGTTTCTGGGCGGTTGATTTGAAATTTTTTTTACCGCTAGAATTTTAAATTTACCTTCTTTTTTTGTAACTGGCAATGCTGTTGGGCACCATAGATTCGTTTAACGAATGCAACGTGCTAACTTTTATCTACTTCTTTATGGATTTCTCGGATCCTCCATTGTTGCAATATGGTGGATATAGAGAAACGAAAAGATAAATTAAAAGGCTACACAGGATATAAAAGAAATGAAGATGTACGGGTCTACATTTTTTTAAAATAATACATGAGATTTACTCAATGGTTTAAAGATATACATTATTTATGTAAGTATAAACTCTTTTGTGTTGAATATCTCTACAATTTTTTTTTCACATTTTCCTAATAATATATTTCTTCAAATTTTTAACCTTATTTTGACAATTTGAAGATTATCCAAATTTTTTTTACAAAATGTTATTTTATTTATTAAAGGTACATAACAAACAAATTTCCTATACGCTCAAAAATGTTTAATTTTGTAAAGCTTATGAGAAATATAAAGGTCTTTAACATATTTAATTTTTTAAAGGCATCAGGTCAACATGCCCATGACATTTTACAAAAATATTTAACAATAGCTTTTGTCTACTAAACATAAATATGAAACTTTATTTTTTCATACAAACTATTCAAATAAGCTAAATATTTTAGTGCTTGATATTTTATTTCATAAAAAATAATAACTTTTTTAAACAAATCGGTCACCATGTCAATTTACTTTTTTAAATATCTACACGTACAGGATATAGTTTTTTTATATAAACTGTTCAACTCGATTGGAAATTTTAACACTGCATACAACATAAAAAAAAAAGGTATTTTCAAAACACGTGTTACATAGCCAACATAGCAATTTCTAATATGTTCAATCCTTTCTCAGTGTTTACACCTTTTAAGAAAGAAAACTTGTTTAACTTATTTAACAATTTTTTAAGTATGTTAAAATATCTTAGCCCAATTTAAACTGGTAATGTTTGCAAGATACTATACTTTTTTGAAATATTTTAAAATGTCATTGTGTCTTGAAATGTTTCGGCATGTCTTCTGAGTTCTTATTTGCCCTCAATAAGATGGGTATTTTATAAAATAGCAGAAACACTAAAACTTTGACATCCAGATTAGTTTTTAATTGTTTTGAATAGGGCTGTAAACGAACCGAACAGTTCGTAAATCGTTCGGCGGGAAGTTCGTTTAATAAATGAACGAACATGAACATGATATTAAAATGATCTTATTATTAAATGTTCATTTCAGAAGACATCAAGGTTGACATCAAAAGTCCCAAACAAGGCTTCGTTCATGAACAAATCCATTTCGTTAATGAACGAACACGAACATGAAATTTCAATCGGTTAGTGTTCGTGAACCGTTAATGAACAAGTTAAATGCTAAACAAACGAACACGAATAAGACTTCGTTCGGTTCGGTTCGTTTACAGCCCTTTGAAAATTTGCAAAACAAAATTTCGTTTCGCATTATATTAAAATTCCATTCAAAATTACTTGTTTTTTTTATAGAAATATCGTATTTCGTTGAAAACAAAAGAAAATATCATAAATTAAAAGTATTACCAAAATGATTACTTATTTATTAATTTTTCTTTCACTAAAAAACGTTCATTATTTATTTTATGTATTAAAGTTGTTATTTGAAATTAATAAATTTATTTATTTTTTGTGTTATCTGAAATAGCATACTATTATTACTATTAATTTTTTTTTTCCATAAAATCAATATACGAGTAGTAGCAAGCCACTCGGGGACCCACGAAACGGCGATAATTATACGCGTTTAGGGTGGCGCCGTGATTGACGACATCATCAGAAATTTCTTGTTGGCATTGTGCTTTATTACTTTGTAATTTGTATGCTAAAAGTGAGATTTTTTTTTAATGTTCACACAATTTTTACTATGGCTGTCCAAATTGCGACGCTCGAAACTTATTCGATGCTCGATCGACAAAATGTTCGTTTAATTTTGACTCGGTTTATAAATGAGCCGGTCGGCTTGGTTCGGTTTATAAACGAATCGAGCACGGGCAAAGGTAAGCTCGCTCGTTTGGCTCGAATTATTTTTCAGTTTATTTTTTACACACACATATATACAATTACATTGGCTCACTAACTAATTTCTATACTATAAATTTGGCCCAATAGTATTAAAATATTAGTCTAGCCCACTACCTAATTGTCTAAGTTCTAAAACTCTAAAACCGTTTTTCCATAAACAAAATACCTAATTCAGGCACTTAGTCGCTCTTGTCTGCTCTCAATCTCGTTCTCACCTCACGGCCTCAATCCTCACACTAGGGCTGTCCAAATTGCTAGATGGTCGAACAAAAAAAGCTTGTTCGATTTCGGCTCGGCTCGGCTCGGTTTATAAACAAGCCAAACACGAGCAGACCCCTTGCTCGGTTCGGCTCGTGAACGACCTACTTTTTACCCTCAGGCCCTCATATTTGGTCTCATTTTATTTCAAATACATATTTAGCAAATGAGAATTTTTGAATTTCTTTTACAAAATAAATGTTTTGCCTCATTTTAGTCCTTGAGCATGATGTTGACTATTATCGAACGTTCAAACCTCATCATTGGCATCTTACATGATGGATATTTTGAACTTTTTCTCCTTCACTCCACTATTTTTGATATACATGCTATTTATCTCGGGAGAGAAGAATGTAAAAAGTTAGAGCGGGACAATGTTAGGGGGTGTTCATCAGGATAGTTTTTAGCTTTTTCGGTTCATGTTTTTGGTGTTGACCGTATGGGTTGAGTATTTAGACTATCCGTGGTGTTGTGGTTGGAGTGGGGGCGTGGTGCCACCTCACTAATCACAGGCGTGGAACACCGTGTCGGGTAGGGGTGAGGGTGGGCGTGGTGGGGGCAAGGTGGTGGTGGTCACGGGCGTTGGTGGGTGGGGAGGCCGAGAACTAGCTGTTGAAATTGATGTTTTTGAGAAAATATTTTTTTTTAAATTATTTTTTACCTATAAATACTATATTTTACAACTTTATTTTTACATAAAAATACAAACATATCTCTACAATATTCTTTCTCCTTTCAATTTTTTTAGAAAAAATTACAAAGATGCTTTAATGACAATTTGTAAACCACCCGAACAAGCCAAAGTGGATCGGGGGGTACGCTCCACAACCCAAACCAACGATTACAAGCCAAGTTTAGACGTTATATCCGACCGGATGGACAAGTTCAACGAGTTATCCGAGATGAAGATCAAAATAAACGAGGCAAAATAAAATGGTAGCGATATGAAACTTTATTTCATAAACATCGATCATTTTGTCGGCGAGGAGCGCGAAAATTTTTTTAAGGTGAAAAAAGAAATTGAAGAAAAATATAATATGTAGTTTTAGTAACATTTATTTTTTCTTGTTCTAAATGGTATGTTTTTTTTATTTTATATTTTTATGGTGTTTTTTTAATATTATGTTTTTTTATTATAAATGTTTTTAGTATTAGTTTATTAATTAATTAAATTAAAAAAAACAATGATTATATAATTATTATAAAATTGTTCACACTCATCTCACCATTACACACCTGGGGTGAGGGCATCCAGTGTCTACGTGTCGCCTACTAGTTTTGAGAGTTATTACCATGTATTATTTATAGTTGAACAAGTTGATTATCTGTTTTACTGTTGTTATGTTGATGAATTTTAGTAAAAAATTTAATGACCCGTTTAATTGTTTATGTAGGAAAAGATGAAAGCTGTGGCGAAGAGAATGGCGGAAAGCGATTCAGGTTATTTGTCACCACTTGATGTGATTGCTACTATGAAGGAAGCCTTAGGTGAAAGGCGTTGACATGTACGGGGTATTGGTCGTCGTGGGAATAAGACACGCTCTAGTTTATCGAGCTACCCCGATCACTTATAACCACATTGGCAACAATTTAAAGAACAACTCCAACAACAACAAGAACAACAACTCCAACTCCAACAACATGAGAAAAATGCGCCGCATGAAAGAGAATTTCAAAAACAAATAGAAGATATGCGACGAGAATTTGGTCGACGTGATTATCTATTTTCGTTTAACGTGTATTAACTAATGATGTTTTGAAATAATCCAACAAATATTTTTGTTTAAAAATTTTGTTTTCTGAGAAATTTTGTTTGATATTTATATTATTTGATATATATATATATATAAATATTAATATAAATATATACCTAGGGAAAAAAATTTAGAGTTAAATACGGTTTTAGTTCCTATAGTTTGACAAAAATAACTATTTCAGTTCAAAAGTTTAAATTTGACTTTTTTAGTTCAATAGTTTCAGTTTTGTATCAATTAAAGTCCAGTTCACTAACACCATCCAAATTTTCTGTTAACTTTTTATTAAAAGACAAAAATACCCCCGTTAATTAAATATTTATATATATATATATATATATCTTTTTCTTCTCTCTCCCCTCTTTCTCAAAACCCTATTTCAGGGGTGTTTGGGATTACTTTTCAAAACAACTTATTGACTTATCACCTTTTAGAATAAGGTAATAAGTTATAAGTTTGTTTGGACAATTCAAAATAAGATGGAAAATGTGAGATGGAGAAGTTAAAATCTAAAAGTAAGAAATTCTTACTTTTGAAAATGACTTTTGAAAAAGTCAAAAGTAGCTTCAAAAAGTAATCCCAAACACCCCCTTCACCCCTCAACCAATGATATATATATATATATATATATATATATATATATATATTTTTCTCTTCTCTCTCCCCTCTTTCTCAAAACCCTATTTCACCCCTCAACCAATGATCTTGCACCAGACAAGATGGAAATTAGAACCCAGATCCAATCTAAAACAAACAACTAGCGATTTCCGGCAAATCTCTGTTTCACGGGTAGGTTTCTGTTTAGCCTTAAAACAAATATGGAGTCAAATTGGTCATCCTCCCTCCACCTAAAATCGAATCAGCTCTTCCTATCTGCCTTAGCCGGTCATCCCCTCAACCCAAAATTCAGATGGAGATGGCGGCAAGAAATTAGAACCCAGATCCCACCTCATCCTCTCCCTCATGATCCTTGCCTGGCCGAAGTCCTCGTTAAATTAAAGTTGGGTTACCTTCGTTTCACGATAAAATCAAATCGGGTCTAGATCTGGAGGTGATGTTTGCCGACGCTAACAGACCCTTGAAAAACCATTACCGGAAAAACGAGATTTAAATCAGAACGTTGTGGTTGCCGACGATTTTCAGGAGCTGATGGTTGTCGGCGGTTTCAGGTGATGGTGCCGGTTTTCGAAGATTTTGATATGGCATAAATGGTTGCCGGCGAAGATCAGGGGATGATGGTAGGGTGGGTTCTTGGCTGAAGCTCTGTTCTACAACAATTTGTAGTGAAATAGGACAGTGGGGGGTACAGTGATGGGCGTGGGGGCCAGAGGGTGAAAGTAGAAGGTGAAGTTGTTTGGCCGGTGGTGGTTTACCGGACAGAGGCAATGCTTTGGTGTTTTTGTAGAGTAGAGAGTATAAAGGGTGGGTGTGTTTGGGTAGAGAGAGTAGAACGAGAGTGTTTGGGAAGAAGCTGAAGGTTAAATCATTTTTATTGTTTTATTTTTGTTTTTTTATAGTAAGGGTATTTTTGTCTTTTAATAAAAAGTTAACAGAAAATTTGGATGGTGTTAGTGGACTGGACTTTAATTGATACAAAACTGAAACTATTAAACTAAAAAAAGTCAAATTTTAAATTTTGGACTGAAATGATTATTTTTATCAAACCACAGGGATTAAAACCGTATTTAACTCAAAAATTTAATTTGATTTCTTTTTTTGATTATGTATCTATAGCAAAGACATGTCGTTCCGATAGGTTTAAAATAATTTTTTTTTATTTTTACCTATAGTAACGACATCTTGTGGCAATAGGTAAAAATAATTATTTTTTTATTTTTTTATTTTGGACCTATCGCAACGATTAGTCGTTGCTATAGGGTAAAAATAATTTAATTTTTTTTTAATTTTGCCTATAGCCACCACATTTTATTGCTATAGGTTAAAAATAAAAAAACTGATAAAATGTTTTTATTTAAATTATTAAATAAAGTCTTTTTTTTTTATTTGTTAAAATTATTCTGACGATTAGTCTATAGCAACGACTAGTCGTTGCGATAGTATTAAGATATAGACACGACTCCTATAGCAACGACAGAAGCATCTGTTGACAGGGAACTTTAGTCACGAACCCGTTGCTATAAGTGTTTTCACCCTATAGCAACGACTTGGCCTGATAAAAGTCGTTGCTATATGTCGTTATTCTTGTAGTGTAAAGTCACTTGACTGTATGATAATTTAAAAATCTGGTAAATGAGAATGATATTTGTAAAGTTATGCGTAGATTAAAAACAAGAGTTAATTATATGGTTGTTATCTCTTCTAAATACATATTACGGTTTTGGTTTTAAGTATTTTAGAAATTACACTCACATAAACTACTCGTAACTCATTAATAACATGTTGGTCATTTTCACTAACAAATGTTAGAAAACTCTCTCAAGGATTTTTCTTTTAATGAAATGATTTTTTTTTGAACGGCAACACCTAGATATTCTAGGATAATTGGGTTTACCCGGGGCAACACCTAGAACATCCAGGGCATCCCACCACAAGAGGAACCCTCCAACTAGGTAAACCTCCTGACCTGACCACAGACCCTTTTTTAATGAAATGACTGGTATACCATTACTCTCTTTGTTTGACTGTTGTAAATCCGGCCACCACCGAGGACCCATCGTCAGGCGCTTCATTATAGCAAACGTTTCCTTTATCTAATTAGCCGTTATTCATTAGTTTTCCCTAACAACAACGCCACAGAACACGACCATATTTACATTCTTAAAATATTGTTCGATCCATTTAGTTACCTTCTGAGGCTCGTCAAAATCTTAATACTCATGTTGTTGTGTTTTGCTCACATGAAAAACATTGATTTTAATAACGTTAGCTAAGTCTATACAAACATATAAATTAAACCTGGATCACCTACACTGAAAACACGCATTTAAATGTAAAAATCAAAATTTTGTTTCTGCTAGGGATACACGGCCGTGTAGCCCATGTATATAGCGGTACACGACCGTTTTCTTCCTTTCTTTTCTTTTTCATTGTCATCTTGAAGCTTTCAACTTTTTAATTTCTTGATTCTTTTTCCTGCTTTTGCATTCTCTTCACTTTTATCACCTTTAAAAAATTGATTAGTCTCCTCTTTAGACATACACATACTTGCTACAAATAGAAAACTATTCAAAGGGTTGTAAATTTGTGTTTATAAGTAACTAATGCACCAATCCAGATTAAAAAATATGTAATTCTGTAAACTCAAGATTCTTTTTCCTGTTTATTTTTTTTCACTACTAACCATTTAATATATTTTTTTTACTAACTATAATATTTCATTTATTAATTCCTAAATCTTCATTACTAATATTTCTTTATTCAACACGTGTAAAACACGAGTTTCTAACATAGTGATATATATAAAAGAAGCACTTATAAGTAATGAAGTGATTAAAGGATTAAGAACCGGAAAGTTAGTAATAGAAAATCTAAAAATCCTTAACCTATGCGAGTGAAGAACCTTTAATCGACCATATAGCTGAAAAAGTGGGAGAGGGAGGGATGATAAATAATGAAAATGGGCCATAAGCATATTTGTGGGTCAATAATTTGTTGTGAATGAACCAAGTTAAAGACTTAAAAGACATAGCCAAGAAAGGAAAGCTTAAAAGATTTTAGTACAATAGTATTTTATTGAAAATAGGTTGTTATCCTATAGTCAAAATCTTAAACAATTACTTATAATTTTGTAAACCGTAATAATATATTATTTTTAATGTAAGTTCTTACCTGGTCCGTCTTTTTTTTTATTATTAATTTTTTTAAAACAATGCCATTTAAGGGATGATGTGTGTGAAGTATATATAATTTTATATAAAGATTTTCACACAGATATGACTTTTAAAATTGATTTTCACCTCAACTAAACCACACACATTAAAGACAAGGGTGTCTTTCGAGTGGTAATATAGAATTGGTAAGAACCGAGTGTCAATCCGTGGATACAATTTCGCTACTTGATCCTTGTAATTAATTAAGCCGAATGAGATAAAAATTAAATCTTTGTTTTGTTTTGAAAGGTTAACTTGAGTCGCAATAAATTGAGAACTTAAAAAATGTTTGTGATAACAAGATAAAGGGAACTATCATCCTAGTTTGGAATCCACTTTACTAATTATGATAAAACATATGAATGACAATTTATAATTATATTAATGTTCGTTTAAGAGATCGAATTAGATTCCTGTCAAGGTCACCAACTCCACAGCTATTAAGAAAGATATTGATGAGTACTTTACATAACATCCACTTAAAGCTAGTTTAAATAGGTAAAGATTATATAATCTATTGATTTATAAAACTCTAAGATAGATTCATGAAAATCATAAGCTCGAGTCATCAATACTTTAATTAACATAAACTTTGTCAAAGAAATCTTATCGTAGTTTTTCCAAACATGAGTTAACGGGATGCATGCTTAAGTGTTGATTTCATTAATTATGCTTTCAAAGATTATTTCTAATACTTAGCCATGACTTTAAACATGAGGTTATAAAATCATGAATAAATGTTAATTTCATAAGTTTTCCAACATGATATGATTTCAAATTTATAAACCATTGATCATTCCATCAAACACTCAAGTATGCATATCCATCAAGAGATTACCATAATATTATCATAACATTAATATACTACTTGCCAAATTCATAGTTTCAACATAAATTAGTAAAGCTTCATCTAACTAGGATGATAAAAGATGTTTAGCTCATGATGAGCTTACACATTACAACCAAGTAGCAAGAACACATGCAAATCATATCAAGATCAAAGGATATAACCAAAGCTTCAAGTTAGGATGGTATGGTGGTGTTATAACTCCTTCTTGATTGTGAACGGATCTTCCAAGGCCCCAAACAACCTCAAAAGTCTGATTCCCGAGTGCCAAAAGTGGGTATTTCCCCCCAAAGATCGAACTCTTTCAAATGGCAAAAGATTGGCCTTTTTATAGTGTCTGGGGATTGGGGCACGACCCGTGCTCAGTGAGGCATGACCCCATGCTGGGACCACATCATACCCAGGTCAACTTTTGTCGTGAACGTACTACATGGTTACTGGACACGGGACGTGCTTAGTGGGGCACGACCACGTGTTACACCTAGTCGGGAAACAAACGTCCTTTTTGTACTTTTTCTGGCTGAGCACGGGGGCGTGCTTGGTGGGGTACGGCCTATGCTTGTATCATGGACCTTTGTCTTTTCTGCTGGAATGGAGCACGGGGGCGTGCCTGGTGGGGCACGACCCGTGCTTTGCCTACTGAGTTGCCCTTTTTCTTCACTTTTTTTCATGTTTCCTCTCGTTTGCTCGTTCTAGGCTAATATTTCCCGAGAATACAATTTAAGCTAAATGAGCGACAAATCCAATCAATAGGTAAAGAAAATGACAATAATCGAGACGTAATTGATGTGAAATATATAACTAATTTAGTGCACATCAAGGAACTAAGGGTTTGTTTGGTTGGTGAGAATTCAATGGAATTGACATTTAATTCCATTCCTTTACGTGTTTGTATAATGTATAGAATGATTGGGAATAAAAATGGTTCATTGTTTCTATTATCTGTGTTACCTTATATGGCGAAGATGTACAATGGAATAAGAGAGATTACATGAGTAAATTATGCAAGTGTATACATGGATTCTGAATTCCATCAATTGAAGGATTTGGTTGAACTAAATTCCAATTCCACTTTATTCTCTTAGCCAACCAAACTATTAAGGATAACGGGTCAACACCACAAAGTCAAACCTCTATTTGAATTTAAAATAATATTTAAATTGTATAGTCAATAGTTGGTATATGTTTACATAATTTACTCATGTAATCTCTCCTATTCCATTGTACATCTTCGCCATCTAAGGCAACATAGAGAATAGAAACAATGAACCCTTTTGATTCCCAATTGTTCTATACATTATATGGTATAAGAGCATATTAGCTCCATCGAGCAGATCCATACATCTCCGACTGTTAACATCCGACATCTTCCTTCAAACCCTAGCCGTGCTTTTCTTCTCCATTGCCATGACAGACTTTGCCACTGCCACTGGTTCAACTTCAACCTCGATCACTATCATCCCCATAATCGCTAACACCCACTTCCTAATCAAACTTACACCAACGAATTTCCCAGTTTGGAGGAAACAAGTCCTTTCAACCCTAATTAGTTTGGACCTGGATAGATTCATCAATTCGGATCCTCCTTACAAATATCTCAACAGTGATGTTACCAAGCCAAACCCAGATTATCTTCCTTAGTTTCGACAAGACCAGATTATCAACAATGCCATTATACGCAGCTACACTGACACAATCCAACCGATTGTTTCATCGGCATATATATCTCGGTAGGCATGGGATAGTTTGACCAAAATCTACGCCAACACCTCTAGGTTAAGAACTATTTTCCTCAAATCCAGGCTTGCTAAAACCCCCCAAAGGAAAACATACTATTACCGAGTTTCTACATGATATGAAAGCTATCTCAGATGGACTTGCTTTAGCTCAAGCCCTATTGACGATGTGGATCTGATCGTTTACATCCTCGGGCAACTCCATCATTTTCTTGGTATTGAAGAGATCTCCACTCGCTCAGGTCTTTTTCTTTCTCAACACTGGCATATCCAAGACATTTTTACTCAATTCCATGTGGTTGGTGCTAAAGATGTTCCTACTCCTCTTAGTTCACCCGACCCTCTCTCACCCATTGATCCTTCACCATTCGTTGATGTAACACTGTACCGTAAACTTGTTGGCTCTTTACAATATCTTGCTTTTACATGTTCCGGTATCTCCTTTGGCATTAATAAGCTCTCCCAATTCATGCATTAGCCTAAACAAGCTCACTAGCAATCCCTTAAATGTGTCCTTCGCTACCTTAAAGGAACCATACACCATGGCATCTTTTTGCAACGCCATTCTCCTCCCACACTCTCGACTTTTTCAGATTCTGATTGGGGTGGGGTTCATGATTCAGGTCAGTCAACAACATCGTACCTGCTTTATCTAGGTCTAATATTATTTCTTGGAAGTCTGCTAGGCAAAAATCGGTCTCAAGAACATCAACCGAGGCTGAATACAAACCCTTGGCAAACGCATCATCCGAACTTTCGTGAGTTAAAAACTTGCTGACAGAACTGGGTGCTCCAATTCCACACTCACCCATACTATTTTGTGATAATACGTGTGCCACTTACCTTTGTGCAAATCCGATTTATCACTCCCGGATGAAGCATGTTGGTCATGACTATCATTTTGTTCGAGCAAGTTTCTGCAGGCATACTACAGGTTTGGCATATAAACTCAAAGGATCAACTTGCAGACTTGCTAATGAAGCCGTTACCTCGGGTGCCTTTTCTTCACATTCGCTTCAAGATTGGAATCTCCAAAGAGCCTCCATCTTGCGTGGGCGTATTAATGATAATGGGCCAACACCACCAAGTCAAACCTCTATTTGAATTTAAATTAATGTTTGAATTGTATAGTCAATAATAACCTATTTGTTTTTCATTTTCTTTAAATACATTTTTTTAAAGATATTTGAGTCTGAATTTTTGTTTTATATTTTGTTAATTTTAAGGATAATTTCGTCATTTTAGGCATTTTACATTCCAATTCCATTAGCACATGTATCAACCTAACACACTATGCATTTTTAAAGGAATCTTTTAAATACAATTCCAATTCTAATTCCTAAACATTTCGTGAACTAAACGCCCCCTAAACCATGCTAGAATGCAACTTGAACTTTTTAAAGAATATAAACGTACAACTCTCAATAATCCTATAAGTTTTCTTATTAGTTTCACTATATTGATTAAACTTTAAATAATAAAGAATATTGAGAAAATCATTTAAAATTAATAATTACGGCTTAAAATCAAAATAAACATTTTAAATGCATTTCCAAATACCCCATAACAGTTTTCTTGTCCTAAATCATTCTATAAAAAAGAGGTCTTGTTGAAAGTAAGGAAGATAATCTGGGTTTGGCTTGGTAACATCACTATAGAGATATTTGGAAGGAGGATCCAAATTGATGAATCTGTCCAGGTCGAAACCGATTAGGGTTGAGAGGACTTGTTTCCTTCAAACTGGAAAATTCGTTGGTGTAAGTTTGATTGGGAAGTGGGTGTTAGCGTTTATGGGGATGATAGTGATCGAGGTTGAAGTTGAACCAGTGGTAGTGGCAGAGGCAGAGCATGTCATGGCGATGAAGAAGAAAAGGCACGGCTAGGGTTTGAAGGAAGATGCCAGATGTTAACAATTGGAGATGTGTGGATCTACTCGATGGAGCTAATACGCTCTGATACCCTATAATGTATTGAACAATTGGGAATAAAAAAGGTTCATTGTTTCTTTTCTCCATGTTGCCCTATATGGCGAAGATGTCGCATGCCACTTAAATGGGAGGTCCCAGTTTTAAACCTGAGCAATGAATTAGTTTAGAATGATTGTTGTAAAATAGAGTAGGAGTAATATTTGCCGTTTAAAGAAAAAATGGCAAAGATGTGCAATGGAACATGAGAGATTACAGGAGTAAACTATGCAAATGTATAACAACTTTGACTATAAAATTCAAACATTAATTTAATTTCAAATAGAGGTTTGACTTGGTGGTGTTGATCTGTTATCCTTAATAGTTTGGTTGGCTAAGAGAATTATTTGGAATTGGAATTAATTCTAATAAAATTCTTCAATTAATGGAATTCAGAATCCCTCAACATTTCAAAGGAAATACCAGGAATGTTTATAATTTATGTAATAACGTAGCTGTTTTTTCATTTTTGTAAAAGATATTTGAGTTTGAATTTTTGTTTATATTTTGTTAATTTTAAGGGTAACTTTGTCATTTTAGGTATTTTACATTCCAATTCCATTAACATATGTATCAACCTAACACATTATGTATTTTCGAAGAAATCCATAAAATACAATTCAAATTCCAATCTCAAAACATTCCGTGAACCAAACGCCCCCTAACCAATGCTAGAATGCAAATTGAACTTTTTAAAGAATATAAATGTAGAACTCTCAATAATCCTATAAGTTTTCTTATTAGTTTCACTATATTCATTAAACTTTAAATAACAACGAAGTTATATTCATAATCACATTGAGAAAATCATTCAAAATTAATACTTACTGCTTGAAATCACAATAAACACTTTAAATGCATTTCCAAATACCCGATAACCGTTTTCTTGTCTTAAATCATTCTATAAAAGTTGACTAAAGAGGTATTTGGGATAAGTGCCCGTTTGATAAGTAGTTATCAATCTGCTTATTTTTAAGAAAAAGAAATTTAAGTAGATAAACAGTTAAATATAGGACTAGGAATGTGCAAGTTACTGTGAGAACCGAACAACCGAACTGTTACAACCCGAGAGATCCGAAGATGTACTAGTTATATATATATATATATATATATATATATATATATATATATATATATATATATATACGGTTAGCGGTTATGATGTTTTGTTATAATCGGTTACATGTCGGTTCTAGTTCCGACCAGCCTAATCAAACTATAAAACGTGAGAACCGAAACATTAATTTCAAAACCTATTTTTTTAGGAGTTTTCCAATATCAATTGCATCACGTAACCGATTATCGCATCAAGGGTGTTTCCAAACAGTAATCGCAGCATGAAACCTACGTATCATCCAACTGTTCGTTGAATTCTACGGTTCATCCTCATCGAATTCTATGGTTCAATACTAGGATTGATTATCAGTTTTAGTTCTTGGATCAGTGCCGTGAATCATCATCAATATCGACAAGTATGTATGCATATGTTTTTGAATCATCATCATCACTTTGAATCATCATCCCAATAGGTATGCATATGTTAGCGAACTTGTATATGTTCGCTTATTTTATTAAGGGCGAACTTAGTTTTGCTTAGTTCCCTTTCTTGTATATTGTAATCTTTATTTGGTAATCAATCAAGTCATTCTTTTTTACCCCCAATCATTATCTCTCATTTTCTTTATCTCGTTTATCATTATCATTTGTTTTCAGCGGTCACTCTCGATATCATAACATGGTATCACAGCATACATGCTCGGTTATGTGATTCTCTTCTCTTTTCTGTCATTATTTCGCACTCGTTGTTCGTTTTATCATTCATTTTCTTGTTATTCGTGTCGATTGGGGTTCGTTTGATGTTTTGATCCGTTCAAAACATTCCTTTTATCATTATGATCATTCCTACGGTTGGATTTCTTCATATTCGTTTTTGATTTCGACTTATGATGATTTCTGTATCGATTTTACGTTTTTCTGTTCGCGCATGCGAACTTGTCCCGATCTGTTACATGCGAATTTGTTAAGTTCGCTTGTTTCTTTTTCTTCTGGCGAACTTGTTATGTTCGTTTTTCTTTGATTGTTCCAGCTTTCTCTTATTCCAACGAACTTGATAAGTTCACTTCCTTTTTTTGTCTAAGCGAACTTGTTAAGTTCGCTTATCTCAGTTTCGTTTGTTTCTCTTGTCATGCCTAATACTTCTGATCCCCCCATCGTTGTGGCTATAGATTATTCTAATCCTTTGTTTTTATATTCATCTAATCATCCGGGTCTCTTACTTGTTTCAAAATCTTTTGACGGCTCTGCTTTTGGATCTTGGAAACGTGCCATGTCAATTGCGTTATCTGTAAAGAACATGATTGACTTTGTTGATGGTACTGTTGTCAGACCTCTTTCCTCTCCTAATCTGGAGTTATGGAAGAGATGCACTGATATGGTCATTTCTTAGATTCTGAACTCTTTGTCTCATGATATTAGTAAGAGCGTTTTGTATGTTGAGACTGCTCGACAACTTTGGGATGAGTTAACTGACCGGTATGGACAGAGTAATGGGACATAGTATTATCAATTGCAGAAGTCTATTTATGATATTTCTCAAGGGAACGATGATATTGCTACTTATTTTACCAAAATCAAGTCTGTTTAGGATGAGCTTAATGCCATCGAGCCTATTCCTCCTTGCATCTGTGGTAATTCCAGACTTATGGCTAAACGTGAAGCAAATCAACGTTTGATGCAATTTCTGATGGTTCTTAATTCCTGCTATGACATGATTCACGGGAATATTATCATGATGAAGCCTCTTCCCTCCATTAATCATGCTTATGCTTTTCTCATTCAAGATGATAAACAGAGGGAGCTTCATTCTTCTCCTCAGTTTATCTCTCAGAATGTTTCTATGAATGCTTCTGTGCAGGTGACAAAGAGTTCTGGTGCTCGGAAGGGTTCTGTTTTTTCTCATTGCAGTAAGCCGGGTCATGATGCCAGCAAATGTTATCGTCTAATTGGGTTCCATAAAGATTTCAAATTTACTAAACCCAAAGCTGCTGCAAATGCTGTTTCTGATGCTGGTGTTATTGTTCGTGTTTCTAGTGCACCTACAGGTCTCTCTTCCGAACAGTACAATAATTTTCTTCAACAAAATTCTAGGGTTCAGGGTGGTGTTCCTACTGTTCAACCACTCATCTTTGCAAATTTTGCAGGTATTATTGCTTGCAATTCGACTACGGTCAATACTACTTGGATCATTGATACCGGTGCAAGTAATCATATGTGCTTTGATTTCAATTTGCTTTCTGATGTTCAATTACTTAATTCGCCTGTTTATGTTCTTCTTCCAAATGGGCATAGCTTAACTGTTACGCAAGTCAGAACAGTTAATCTCACCAAGACTTTTTCTATCTCTAATGTCTTCTTTATGCCGCAGTTCAAGCACAATCTACTATCTGTTCCTAAACTTTGTAGAGGTACAAAGGGTCTTGTTCAGTTTTCTAAAACTTCTTGTTTCTTACAGGCCCCTTTACTGAGTAGTCCATTGGTTCTGGGAGATCTTCTCAATGGACTTATTCTTTTGCATCCTAATAAACTTTTCTCTGTTATAGTTGATTCTTTTTCTCACTGTAATTCTGTTGTTTCTTTGAAACTTTAGCATCATCGTTTTGGTTATTTGCCTTTGTACAAACTTAAGAAATTGAATGTTTTTACTGGTGCACATGATTGTTCTATTCCAAGCTGTTATTACTGCTACTCATTTGATTAATATTTTCCCCATCCGAGTTCTCAAGGGAAAATCTCCCTCTGGGATTCTCTTGGGTAAAGCTCCATCATATACTCATCTTCGTACTTTGGATGTTTATGTTATGCTTCTACTACTTCACCTGGAAGAGATAAATTCCAGCCTAGGTCTTGATAGCGTGTTTTTAGTAATAAAAATATTTAGAGATATTAGTTTCATGATATCAGCTTTTAAATTTATAAAATGATAATTACTTTAACTTAAAACATACACAATAGACAAGTGTACCTATCGCAGCGTAATATAGTTTAGGTAAGAACCAAGTATCGAACCAATGGACACGGTCGAGTTCCAGTACTCAACTTTTGTTATCGTTTAGCCGGATCAATTAGTGAGTGAGTTTTGTGTGCTTGTGAAGCCAAATAGTAAATGACAGAAAAGTAAATTGCGGTAAAGTAAGTAGCATAAAAGTAAAAACGTGCGTGATGTGTGTAACAGAAATGTAACGAACAGAATAGTAAATAGCAGAAAAGTAAATATCTTGGAAATGATCAGGTCACGAAGAGTATTGCTTCGGGCTTCGAATCAGCTTGGTACATGATAATGTTAAGTTGACTAATCTAGTGATATGACTACTACAAACTTGTTACCCGGGGCACCGCTAGAGCCTCATCCTCACGACATTTGATTCATGAATTAAAATATTTAAATTAAAATAGTTGTGCCTCCTGTTAGGGACAACAGTTACCCTCAACCCTTCGAATGGTCATCTCCGGGTTGGTTTAAGACATCGAACGTATATGCTTTGTATTAAAGTTAAATAGGTGATTATATTTTGTTCACCAGGAGGTCGTGTAACAATGGGACCAAGTATAAAGACGTACCATTCCCATCATGAGTTCACCAATTCTTGGTCACATAATAAGTTCATATAAAGACATACGACCTTAATAATGTTGACCTTAATAATGTTGATCAAGCCTTTGCTTATCAATCTATGCTTGTATAAAGACGTACAAGCTTCAAAGGAAGTTTGATTAAAAATGTTTTACGATCTTCCACTTTAAAATCAAGAACACTCACAAATATAAAGACGGATTTAGACAATAATAAAAGCCCACCAAATGGTGGTTTTAAGAACGAATAATTAAAGACATAAACATACCATTAGATTAATACGTCAAACATTAACATGCACCAAACATCATCTTCACCCTAGCAATACAAGAAGTTTAGCCACGAATGGCCATACTAACTAGCGTAACGCTGAGTTTCGTAGGCTCCCCTATTGCGGACAAAGAGGAGGAGCTTCTCTACTCTCTACTCTAGACTACAGAAACGGACTCTCTTGAGCTCTGGTAATGTATAGAAAGGTGTTGTAAGGTGTATGAAATCAAGAACCCAAGCCCTCTATTTTTAGGCCTCAGAATGAGTAATGCACGGCCGTGCATTGGATTGCACGGGCGTGCAAACACCTCGGGAATCAAACAGGGTACAAGTGACAGTGTACTAGAGCCTTGGGGAGCAAGTTGGGCATTGCACGGCTGTGCAATGGGATGCACAGCCATGCATTCCCTTCTTGCCTCCTGTTTTGTCTTTTAGCTGCTTGTTTGACTGGCTGTTGACCTGGTTTGACTTCTTGGGGGTCAAAGTTCGGGTTTGGTCCTCCAAAAGCTTGATTTCTTCATGTTTTAAGCTGGGTTTTTGCTCTGTTTACTTCGGGACACCGAATAACATGCAATTATAAAATATTAACGCTTTAAGTATCAATTGTAAGGTTATTAATCAATTAGTACCATAATATGGGGATTATTATGCATGCAAAACATGTATAGTTTAAGGCATATCATAATACCCCACACTTAAACTTTGCTTGTGCTCAAGCAAACTCATGCATGATCAGACCCATAACTAAAAACTTTACAAAGGTAATGGAGCTCCAAGTAGTTAGACACTCCAAGATAACTCATGAGTTGCTTTATTCTATTTTTGGCTTTTCTATTTTAGGGTGGTGGAATCCATGACAAGCCTTATAGAACTTCAATTATGCATAAGCTATCACTCCTCATAATTTTCACTCAAATCTAGGGTTATATATGTATAGATAATGTAAGTTAAATGAAACACTCAAGTTCGAATCGAATTATGCAATGGTCATAAGCCTGTATACAAATCAAGTCTCCACCAACTAACTAAGTATTATGTATGAATCAAAAAGACTTTAAAAGGGTTATAATGTGACTAAAAGAAAAATAAATGGTGAAAATGAAAATGTTTTTGGATTTTTAGGGATTTTAAAGGGTTTGAAAGGCTGCAGCTAGCGTGAAACACAGCTATGGCTTCCTGGCTTAAAATGGAAAATACTAGCAGGTAGGGATGTTCATTGGTTCGGTTTGCGGGTTCTTCGGTTCGGATTATTTGGGTTGAAAATTTTTTTGGTTGGAACCCTAATCCGAACCGAACCATATTCAAGCAACCCTTCTCCGAACCGAAAACTACATTGTAATTCGGTTTGGTTTTCGGTTTGAACCAAATAAACCGAATTAGCAAAAAAAAAACCTTAAAAAAAGATCCTTACAACTCCGTAAGAAGTTCGGTTTGAACAGCACGAATAAACTCACAAACCCAAATGACCAAATAGTCTAAAACAAGTAAATAACACCTAGAGTTTTAAACAAAAGTCTAAACATGCAAACATAAATTGTATCATAAAGACATAAACGAGTAACAACAAAACATAAACTCCAAATTCCAATCTTCATTCGTTCTACCAAGTTCCAACTCTTTATTCGTTCTTCCAAGTTCCAACTCTTCATTTGTTTGGTACGTTTCTTAAATCTACAAATAATAATAGAAATTAAATAGGCAACTTATTTAAAAAAAAAACTAAATGAGAAAATACCTTCATCAAATTTATCAAGATCTTCAATGCATTCTTCCACATTGACGACTTCAATTGAGCGGATCCAGTTTTGGCAACAAATTAAAGCTTCAACGGTACTAGAAGTTAAAGAACTCCTAAATGAGTCGAGCACCCTACCTCAGTGCTAAATGTAGATTCAGAAGCCACCGTTGAAATAGGAATGGCTAAAATATCAAGAGCAACAAACGATAATATAGGGAATGCGGCACTTCTCATCTTCCACCAACCCAAAACAGTAAAATCCGGACTTTCAAACCAAACATCGTCTCCTTCAATCTCCTCATTCAAATACCTATCCAACTCAGACTTTGAATCTTTAGCCTCACCCAACTCCGCCTTTTGTCTTTTTACCTCAACCATGTTTTTCTCTCTAAGTGCTCTAAGTGTATCATGAGAGTTGCCAAACAAACTAAAACCTTTGCTACCTGAAGCCTCCTCATTCATGCTTTTTGATGATGATGTAGGAACCTTCTTTACATGGACGTCCGAGTAAATTTTTCTATAGTCATTGAAAAGCTCACGCAATGCATCTTCACACAATTTACAAACCTCGTTTCCTGTGTTAACTCCATACATGCCAATAAGAGTGAGTTTAAGCTAATCCACTTTTGTCCTAGGATCAAAAAGAGAAGCAATGAAGACCAATAAGTTGAATTTTTTAACGTTGCCCCAATATTTGTTAAACTTTGTCATCATTGATGTGGCCATCTTCCTCAACTCCTCATCATTACTTAACGTACATTCCCTCAAAATAGTATCAACGCAACTAATGGAGTCCAAGTATGTGTTTGAAGTAATGTATTTTGTACCTAAATTAAAAATAAATCAAAGTGAGATAATAAATAAATAAAGCCATCTAAAAATTCAGCCATCTATGATATATACTAACATATATTAACATATATACAAATTATTCAACTAACAGCTAATTAGAATCAGCCATATATACTAAAAAATTCAACCATATATACAAATTAGAATCAGCCATATATACTTAAAAATTCAGCCATATATACTAACATGTATTAATTTAGCATTTACATTCAAAATCAATTTTGTTGCAACTTTTCAGTTTTTGACTATTTGGCCCTAAAAGATAAGAATTCAGAATCTAGGCTGGATATGTCAAACCTCTACAACCAAAGTCAATTTTGTTACAACTCTATTTTGATAGAGTTGTGGCATTGTGAAGCATGACAACCAAAGTCAAAGTAATACAAAATTTCACTCAAACGCATATGCATCCGGTCAATATATAACTAACAGCTAGCTCAATCCTGTTTACAAACACTAACATATACAACATTTAATTTCAGCTAGCTCAGTCCTAAATAATTAACACGCAGTAAGACAAACTATATAGTGTACCTAAAACTTTAATGGTCAGCTCATAAAATTGACGAAGGAAACCTCCCAACCTTTTTGCATTACTCCAATCATTTGATTCTGGCACCCCACACCTGTCTATAAGGTCACGAGCAAACATATAGTCTTCATCTATAAATCAATCAAAATGCTCTTTCATACTCACACGCAACACTTAACATCAAATAGGTGGAGTTCCAACGAGTAGGAACATCCAAACATAAAGACTTTTGACATTCTACCTTTTCCAACAAAGCAAAATACTTGAATCTTTTCAATCTTGTGGGCGAAAGTCTAACCCATCGAACAACACCCCTAATAGGATTAACAGAAATTCCCAGATCTTTTAGCCCATCTTGCACAATTAAATTCATTATATGTGCAATACATCTTACATGTGTCCATTTCCCTTTAAGAATACAACTTTCGCCCCATTTTACCATTTTGCCTACTAAATACTCAACCACAACATCATTGCTACTTGCATTATCAACCGTAATAGTCAAAACATTTTGTAATTCCCATTCAATCAAGCAGTTTTCCACGGCTCGTCCAATATCATTTCCTCGATGACTAGAAATAGGACAAAAGTTGATCACCTTTTTTTGCAACTGCCAATCTTCATCAACATAATGTGCAATAAGACAGAAATTGAGCTTTAAGCTTTGCTTTTTCATCAAGATACAACTGATAACAATCCCTTGTTATTATGCTTCGAGATGGAATGACAAGTTGCGGCTGACAAATCCTCATAAGTCTTCTAAATCCTTCATTTTCTACAAACTTGAAAGGCAATTCATCAATAATTATCATTTCGGCTATTGATCTCCTAACGTTTTTCGGATCATACCTAAAAGATTGTAAACTAACTTTACTCTCTCCAGTTTCACCATCCTTCTCTATGTTGAATGCTAAATTTGACTGATTGGTACCACTATTTTCAAGATTACCCTTACATTTTGGTATATGATTTTTCAAATTGGATGTACCAGATTTAGATTCAAGACAATAAGTTTGTTGACAATAATTACATCTCGCCCTATTTTTTCCATCTTCAATTTACTTAGTGAAATGAAGCCATACATCTGACCTATCTTTATATTGTCTGCGTTTCTTAGTTTCCAACTCTGAAGAGTTCACTTTACTTGTATTAGAATCCATTTCAAAATACATACCAAAGTACCAAACTAACCAAAGGACCAAACAAACAATCTGTAAATTAAACACCAAATCAGAAAAGTTACCAAACAAACAATCTGCAAATTAAATACCAATTTACCAAAAAATTACCAAATTCAGAACAAACAGTATTACACATACTGTTTTGTAAATCAAACCTATAGTATTTGAGTTACAGAAACTAAAATGGATCAAAGCTATAGTAGTTGAAACTTGAAAGAGATCAAAGCTATAAACAATATTGCACATATATATTCAATTCTTAACTTAAAAAACGAGAGTGAAGATATCCAAAACAGGAGCTGTAGTAGATTAGCCGATTAGAGAGTACTTACCTTCAAAAACGGCCAAACGAAGGAGGTGAAGATGAGCGGCAGGCCGGCCGACAGGAGCTGAAGATGAGCGGCAGGCCGGACTCCGGAGCAGGTGAATGATGAGGATTGAAGACGAGCGGCGGGAGACTATGAGGGAACGATTAGGGTTAAGGTGAACGATTGAACAATCTGCATCTAGGCTTTAGTGTTTTACGATTAGGATTTAGGGGAGTTTTTTTTGGGCTTGGGCTATGTTTATTATATATTTATATGGGCTAAAGTGCTAAACTAAAGTGCCAGACATTACTTGTAATTAGGTTTATTCGGATTAGAAATTATGGATCCATAAACCGAACCGAAAACCTAATTACATATTTGGTTTTCGGTTTCAACCCGACCCGAAAACCGAATTAGCAATTAGGTTTGGTTTTAAACGGTTTCGGTTCGATTCGGTTATCGGATTATTCGGTTTGAAACCAAATAGTGAACACCCCTACTAGCAGGTCCCTCTACAGTACTCATATCATGCGGGTATAACTAATCTGAGGGCCCGTTTATGGTCAGATTGCCAAGACCAAGATATCTTATCTTTCTTAACTCTTCCCTTACTGCCTTTTCGTATGGTTCCTTCGGCTTGTATCCTAACATATCCTACTTTGATCAGATGCGTATATTCATGTTGGGAATGAGTTTGATTCTTGCTACACTTTTCATCGTGGCTCCAGTTGCCACACTTTACACATTTGTCGTATCTTTTGGCTCTTGTTTTAGCGACGCCTTTTGTCAAGCCGCAAAATGGTGGCAGTTGTTCTTGCTTGCGCCACCATTTTCTTACATAACTAGTTGCTTGAAAAATCTTCTCTCGGAGTTCGGTTGGCAATTCAGGCTTTGCGAAATGCAGGCAGAAAAGCAAATTAAAATCAAAAGAATGCATATCCAATTCTTTAAGGTCTAGCCGGTAAAAGACTCACTTCTCTCTTCCTTTTTCTTTTCTTCTTCCTTTTTCTTTTCTTCTTTTTCTATTTTTTTTGTATCAAGACAAATTCTTCAATAATTTTTTTTCCTCAATTTTCTTGAAATAATATTTTCATAAATTCCTTGCAGATATTTCACAGTTTCTTCCTAATACATCCACCTTCTTGTATACTCCAATTCTTTTGAGTAAAACAGATTCTTTCCAAACTTGCCTCAATGGTAATAAACTTAAAATAACGACATAGGATAATTTTTCCATTTCAAAGATAGTTAGCCAAGAACCGGTGTTTACGAAAAGCTGGTTGGGTGATAAATGTGGGTAGTAGAAAAGAAAAGGCTAAGGCTTAGAGGGCTATCTAGGCGGAAATATTGTTTTGGGATTTTAGGTTTAAGGATAATATATAACGGTAATAAAATCCTAGGTGCATCAATCACTTTCATACTTCTACTAGTTCATGGTCTTGATATGTATAAGTCACACAAGTTCTAATTATGCATAGAATCCGATTGAATAAACTCTCAATATTCCAAATGAAAGAGCATGCGAAAAATAATGATAATAATGCCCGTGAAAAGGCTCAGATTATTCTCACATGGAAACGGATGAGATATGGTTTAGTGATTTGTTATGCATAATATTCATTTGTTTCTACTTGCCATGTATTCATTTTATTTAATTAGGTGCGAACTCAAAGAGGTTTTAAAGTTAAAATTTTTGAAAATTTTACGGGTTTTACAAAAGGTAGGTTTTTTGTAATGTTTTAGTCAAATGGGTAAAAAATCACAAGTTAAAATTTTACTGCTTTGAGGTTACAAGTAGTCCTGAATTTTCAATTCCCCACTCCACACTATGCATTGCCCTCAATGTACAAATACATGTACTGAAATGCTATGTAGGAATTTAAATGCATGAAGTTTTAAGGAAAAGAAACTGGTACTCCCCCGGTTAATTCGATGTATAACCTAAGGCCAAAACTTATTGCTGCTGCCAGGCTATGCCTATCAGATGCTTGTCAACACTTGCTTCAAAGACTTCATCGAATTTCACAGAAATTTGATGTGGTTTCCGACTCCCAGCTCGTAGAGGTGGAGTGTAACTCCTCAAAGAAGTAGAGAAACTATCTGGTGATGTTATTCTACCTGACACACAAAGGAAAACATAAAAGTAGACAAGGAAAATAAAAAAGGTAGTAGTTAAGCTACTAAGGTCCTAGTATCGAGAAGGCATACCTGGGGGCTGAAGTATGAGAAGCTTAAATTTGGAAAACCAAACCTGTGGTCCACGTGTTCTGTCGTATGCACCAAATTCTCAATTTATTTATGATCATCGGGTTGCCGGACCCGTACGTGCTTCGTAAATTTCCACATTTATTTAAGGGTCGTTGGCCGGACCCGTACGTGCTTCGTAAATTTCCAATTTAGTGCTGGTGGTGGAATAATCTATCAAACGGGTGGCTTGTAATATTGAGAGGTTCATCTAACCCATTTGATAACCATGCGTACAATGATAATAAGCTGATCCAGGAATTAGTGGAGTCCATCCTGGACCAGTTGGACAGAGAAAAACAGGGTAAAAAGTGTTCAAACTTGAAACGGTCATAACTTGAGCTACATTTGGAGTTATAGGGCCCCCGACTAGGGGACGGAAAGGTTTTGATGAACCGGATCATGTGGCAAACTCCATAGGCGGTGTTTCCCAGTGGTCCGAGCCAAATTTCTCCAATAAGTGGCCCAATTTCATAAATCAAAGATTTTCCCTAATTTTCTGTTTTTAATACCTTCAACGTTTTTTTTGCTAAAACAGGTTAATCATTGATTTATGTATTTCCAAAGTCTTTTTATAGTTTTAATTTTAGCTTAGATGAATTGATTTGAAATTTTAAAATTTTTTGTAAACCTTCCAAATTTAGAATGCTCTATAGAAGAGCACCTAAATAAAAGAGTGTAATTAAATCACGCCACCACCATTTGAAATTTCTGGGACCAAACTTCAAGAAACTCATGTAGTGAAGGAGACGGTCACCCCGGTATGATAATTTTGTCACGTAATTTTCATTGGATGAACGTTGCTTCCTCCATGAGAAGTGGTGCTCAGAGTCATGTGCCCTATCCTGTGGCTTATGTGATTCATGGAATGATTCATTGATATGCTTGGTCACAGGCCAGCTATCACTGTTGCAAGGAAGAGGTGCCACCATTGTCATTTGTTTGTTGGTGATTACATCCTCCTGCATAGTCTTCTCCTGGATGTTGGTCTCACAATCTGGTTCTTCGTATGATGTTGTCTCTGAAGTGATAGAAACTCCAGACTATTCCATACATCCTTCCTGTGCTTCCATATTTAGGATTCCCACCAGTTCTTCTTTAGATCTTTGCTCTTCTAGTTCCTTTGATTATTTAGCTTCTAGCTTCTTAGAAAAGTCAAGAAGTGATTGTAAAGTTGAAGTAACCATCTCTTCTGAATCATCCGGTCTCACTTCCGACTGATTAATGCTTGTGAAGTTGGAAGGTTCTTGCTCCTTAGAGTCACTTGACCCTACTAAAGATGTTGAAGCTATAAATTCCGATTCTTGGATTTTGAATGAATCATCTTGTTGTTCAGTTGGATAGCTCTTTAGGAGTTGAACCTTAATTTCTTCCAAATGACGAAACAGACTTCCTGGGGTCCATGAGTCGGATTCTAGAGCTGAGTGTTGAATTTCTTGGGGTGGTGTGGTTTCTTCATATTGCAAGTAGGGTTGGTGAAAATCTATGGAATACCCTTGATAGTGATAACAATCTTGAGTGTAGTGGGGTTCCCCACATATCTCACACCAAACCTCCGAAAAATGGTACTCAGTCGTGTTGGTATCCTCCATAACAACTCCCGATGTTGTCATCCATGAAAGTTGTTGTAAAGAACAATCAAAACAAACCATAAAATTAAATGTTAAGGTTAAAAAGGCTAATCCTTTAACTCGAATTTTTCTTGAAATCATCGTGTCCCGTTAATGACGCCAAAAACTTGATAGCGTGTTTTTAGTAATAAAAATATTTAGAGATATTAGTTTCACGAGATCAGGTTTTAAATTTATAAAATGATAATTACTTTAACTTAAACCACACACAATAGGCAAGTATACCTATAACATCGTAATATAGTTTAGATAAGAACCAAGTATCAAACCAATGGACACGGTCAAGTTTCAGTACTCAACTTTTGTTATCGTTTAGCCGAATCAATTAGTGAGTGGGTTTTGTGTGCACGTGAAGCCAAATAGTAAATGACAGAAAAATAAATGACGGTAAAGTAAATAGCATAAAAATAAAAACGTGCGTGATGTGTGTAACAGAAATGTAACGAACAGAATAGGAAATAGTAGAAAAGTAAATATCTTGGAAATGATCAAGTCACGAAGAGTATTGCTTCGGGCTTCGAATTAGCTTGGTACGTGATAATGTTAAGTTGACTAATCCAGTGATATGACTACTACAAACTTGTGACCCGGGTCACCGCTAGAGCCTCGTCCTCACGACATTTGATTCATGAATTAAAATCTTTAAATTAAAATAGTAGTGCCTCCCGTTAGGGACAACAGTTACCCTCGACCCTTCAAATGGTCATCTCCGGGTTGGTTTAAGACATCGAACGTAAATGTTTTGTATTAAAGTTAAATAGGTGATTATATTTTGTTCACCGGGAGACGGTGTAACAATGGGACCGAGTATAAAGACGTACCGTTCCCAACATGAGTTCACCAATTCTTGGTCGCATAATAAGTCCGTATAAAGACGATTCAAAGTAAGTTTGATTAAAAAGGTTTTACGATCTTACACTTTAAAATCAAGAACACTCACAAATATAAAGACGGATTTAGACAATAATAAAAGCCCACCAAATGGTGGTTTTAAGAACGAATAATTAAAGACATAAACATACCATTAGATTAATACGTCAAACATTAACATGCACCAAACATCATCTTCACCCTAGCAATAAAAGTAGTTTAGCCACGAATGACCATACTAACTAGCGTAACGCTGAGTTTTGTAGGCTCACCTATTGCGGACAAAGAGGAGGAGCTTCTCTACTCTCTACTCTAGACTACCGAAACGGACTCTCTTGAGCTCTGGTAATGTATGGAAAGGTGTTGTAAGGTGTATGAAACCAAGAACCTGCAATTATGAAATATTAACGCTTTAAGTATCAATTGCAAGGTTATTAATCAATTATTACCATAATATGAGGATTATTATGCATGCAAAACATGTATAATTTAGGGCATATCAGGGCTCAATCTTGTATTTTTATTGGATATCCTTTTGGAAAGAAAGGTTACAAGCTTTATAATTTTGACACTCGACAGGTTCTTGTTTCTCGGGATGTGACTTTTTTTTAGCACATTTTCCCTTCTTTACATTCTTCGGATCCATCTTCTTTGTTCTCTTCTCTAAATGATCTGTTTGAGGAGACAGATCCTGCTGTTGTTCCTTCATCTTTTTTGGTTTCTCCTGAAGTTGATTCTTCTCCTCCTGTCCCTCATGTTCCACCTCCTCTTCTGGAACTCAGAAGATCTACTCGTTCTTCTGTCCCTCCTTCTCATCTGCAAGATTATGTTTGTAATTCTGCTTTTTCTGTTGATTCTTCTTGCTTTCATACTTTGTCCAGTGCTTGCCAAGCTTCTCATTTTGTTAATCTTGCTGATCTTTCTCCTGATTCTCAACAGCTTCTTCTCAATCTTGAATCTGTTCAGCAACCTTCTTCTTATTAGGAGGCTGCTACATATCCTGCTTGGCAAGAGGCTATGACTAAGGAGTTTAACGCATTGGAATATAATCAAACTTGGGAGGTTATGCATTTACCTAAGGGTAAGAAGGCTTTTAAATGCAAATGAGTTTATAAAGTCAAATATAATGCTGATGGCACAGTTGAACGTTGCAAAGTCTGCTTGGTTGTACGTGGTGATAATCGGAAAGCAGGGATTGATTATAATGAGATTTTCTCCCCTGACGTTAAAATGACTACTATTCGTAGTCTTATTGATGTTGCCACCAAACGACATTGGGGGTTATATCAGTTGGACGTTAATAATGCTTTCTTACATGGGGATCTTGATGAAGACATTTATATACTTCCTCCTCCTGGAATGTGTTAGGACATGTTTTGTAACTGTTGATAAAATTCTGTGTAAGTTCTGCTAGAGGCGAACTTAACAAGTTCGCCTAACCTATCAGAGGCGAACTTAATAAGTTCGCCTAGCCTATCAGAGGCGAACTTAATAAGTTTAAGTTCGCCTGGTCTATCAGAGGCAAACTTAATAAGTTCGCTTAAGTCTATCAGAGGCGAACTTATTAAGTTCGCTTAGTCTGTTAGAGGCGAACTTAATAAGTTCGCCTGGTGCAGAACAGTAGCTTATATATACAGTTACAGAGTCTGTGAGACAGAGGTGTGAGACAGATTAGGATATCAGAGGAGGAACTGATTAGAGAGTGAATCTTGTAAACTGATATCTTGGTGGAAATACAAAGCGTTTATTTACACCGTTGTTGTTGATTGAGTTACACGAGCACGTTGATCATGGATTCCGCACGTTATCACCGTGTCGTACCGCGAGTCTAGAGATCCGTCACGCAACGAATTAGGGACCTACAAGTGGTATCAGAGCTATTGCTCTTGATTAGCAAAAGATTCGTGGTGTTTTCGTGTCCAATCAACATAAAAAATCTTAGATTTTGAAGCTTTTTCATTTTTTTGTGTTCTTGATAAAAATGAAGAATTTTTGATCATTTTGGTTTGATTTTGGATTCATTTGATGAAATTGATCCGATAGAAGTGTTCCTAATCAGTTCCTACACATTCCTACGGTTCAATTTACTCAAATTCCATCAATTCAGCAAGAAATCATGATTTTCGGAATTTTTTGTTCGTGTTTGGGTTGAACAGCTGAACCAGGCGAACTTAACGTTCTGTTGCAGGCGAACTTAATAAGTTCGCTTCATTCAGTATTAGGCGAACTTAATAAGTTCGCTTGGTGAAGGTCAGGCGAACTTAACAAGTTCGCTTGGTCAAATTCGCTTGGGTTAAGTTCGCTTCGGGTCAAGTTCGCTTCACAGTGAAGTTCAGGCGAACTTATTAAGTTCGCTTGTACAGTATCAGGCGAACTTAGTGTTCTTAAAAAAAAATGCTTGTTCGCTTGAGTATTTTGACGGGAAATTTCTTCTTGTCCAAATTTTTTAGGGAAATATGCTTGTTTCGGATCATTTTTGAAATTTTGAATTTTCGAAATTTTTTAAAAAGAGTATTTTTTGGGGAAATTTTTTTCCAGGTATTTTCGCAAAAATTTTAAAATGTCAATTTCATGTGATGATAATGAGATTGAAACTATGCCACCGAGACTTTTGTGCATATCAGATTTTCGTAGCTGGAAAGTCCGGTTTGAATAGTTCGTATCAGAAACTGAAAACTTTTGGACATCCATATTTGAAGGATATGTGCATCCTACTTATGACTATATGAGATATTATGATGTTCCTAAACCAGTGACAGCTCTTACTAAAGTAGAAAAGCAGAAGTTTGATCGAGAGATGAAAACGTGTGAAACTTTAAAGATGTCTTTACCAAAAGAAATCATTCATACTCTCGGGAAGTGTCCAACTTCAAGAGATCTATGGGAAGCTTTGAAGAAAAAGGGTGAAGCAACTTCTCAAGCGTTCGTGGTCTTGATCAAAGAAGTATTAGAGAAGAAGAGTGATTCTCAAAGTGATTCTTCTGCAGATTTAACTGATAGTGAGAGTATTCGTTCTGGTGAAAGTACTCAATCTATTGAGACTGATATGATGAGTGAAGAAAGTTTTCAGACAGTTGAAGATGATTTGAGTGTATTAGAAATTGTTACAGAGCCTGCCATTGTTGAACAAAAGAGTGAAGCTGATGATGACGTATTCATGGCTCCTGGTGCAGCTTCTTCAGAAGTAAAATCTGAGGTATTTTCTAACTCTGAAACGTTTTGTTCTAACTGTGTTTCAGTTAAGGATAAAATGATGAGGGTTATGGATGACAATGTAAACCTCATTTGTGATATGAAATCGATGCACACGGAAAATCAGAAATTAAAGGATAATGAGAATGTGTGTATTGAAAAGATAGAATCACTGAAGAGGGATATAAATTCTCTGACTTTGAAGATCAAAGAGCAGGCATATCACCTGGATATGTCATTTGCAGAAATTGAGAAAAGAAATAATGATCCTGCTGAGAAAGATAAAGAACTAGCTAAATCTAAAGAAGAGGTAATTAGATTACATAGAAAGTTAGAAAGCTTTGGAAATTCATCATTCTTATTAGGATATTATCATGAGAATACTGAAGAGGGGAAGGGAACTAGTGGTATTGGCTATGTTCCTCCACCATTCAATGGCAATTATTCTGTTACACCTGAGATTATAAACGATGAGGATTTAGATCCTAAGACTGTGTTGAAAGTGAATCCAGTCACAGGTGAAGATATGGTGTATTCTGATGAGAGTGATGATGAATATTTTGATGAAGCTAAGGTAGAGGGGATACCAAAAGAGATTAAGAAAGAAGACTCAAAGGTTGATTCTAATTTATCTGGAAATTATACATTTGGAAGTTCATCAAATTCAAGGAAAGTTCCATATGTCAGAGATTGTACAGACATGCGTACATGTTTTCATTGTAATGAGATAGGACACATTGTGGTGACCTGTCCTTACAAAAATAAAGGGAAGAAGCATGTATTTCCTGAGAAGATGAAGCCTGAATCAAAACCTGTTGCAAAATCTGGAGTTCCAGAGAAAATAAAGCAAAAAGAAGTTCATGTAGGAGAATCTTCTTCAAGTGCATCTTATCGTGTGAAGATTCCTTATATGAGAGATTATCGTGAGATGAGATCTTGCTTTTCTTGTGGTCTTGAGGGACATATTCGGATTGCTTGTCCTCACAAAGACAAAGGTAACCGACATGTTACTCCAGAAAAGGTAAGAACTCATGGTAAGCCTTATGTTAACCCAAATGTGGTTAAACCTTATGATACACCAAAGGGTAATTCAAAATATGAGGTTAGGCTTTCTAGACTTCCAAGACGGAGGAGAAACAGAAGATTGAGAAAACTTTTAGAACAACAAGAGTTTTCACAATCAAATCAATTTTCAAATGAAAGAAAATGTTCAAACACTTCACATTTTAAGCAAAAAGAACTAAATGAAAAGAAGTATGTTTGGAAATCTAAAATTTATGTTTCTGACTCGTCGGAACAATGTCCGAAAATCGATGAGAGATTCGATTGTGAATGGAGTGAGGTTTATTATTTTGATACAGATGGACGACCCATGACTACCATGGCTTGGGTCCCAATTTCAAATTAATGTTTCTTATTAGATGTGCAAGATTTACCAAGAGGGACTATTAATACCATTTTGGTTGTTGATAGTGGTTCTTCTAAGCACATGACAGGGAATAGCATCTGCAAGAGTAAAGAGTTGTTGATAACTGAGAATCTATTTGATTCAACGACTTGATGCTCAAGGGGGAGAATATGTCACACACATTGTTTTGTAAAGAGTTTTACAAAGTCCAAAAGATAACCTGAAACTTAGGATGACAATGGTGAGCATAAAGTCATTGATGCAACCATTTGACTAGTTGAGGGGGAGTCTACAGGACAGGGGGAGTACAGAACTGTGTTGGTGACAGAGGCAATGACATTCAATTACATTACATCGGTTTGAGTTTTTAAATTGATTGACTTGCTTAATCCTGAGTAACCAAGTAAAATGTTTTTTTATAAAATGTTTTTCATGGAAGGTTTATTTTTGTTTGTTTTACTTTCTTTGAAAAAGATTTTTGAAAAAGCCAAACAAATTGAAAAAGATAAAATCGACATTACTTGAAGTTAAAGAAGAGATGATAGTACATCAGTAGATGTTCTTTCACACATGACTTTAGATTGACTGGTTGGTGCTTTATGTTAATATATCTGAATTATATGTTTTGATCTAAACTTCAGAGACTGCACAAATAGGAAATGATAGTGTTGTGTATGCATATAATTTGAATTGTCAGTAGACTAAAAGCGTCACTGAACCATTAGTAGTGTGAAAACATAATTTCATATGTTACAACTGTGATTTGAACCCATTTTATGCCTGGGTGTGTGTGTTAAAAGATCACTATCAGATAAAGAATATTAGCTTTTAATAAAGATTTTCCTATGAGATCAGTTTCGGGTTATGTCCTTAGCACTATTCATTCGATTTGCTTTAGTGCCCATGTCCCGAAAAGCATGCAAGTTGAAGTATAATCAAGATATGTACTTGACAACATCTGTCAAACATATACTAGCCATTGGATCATATTGATAAATCATCTTTACTGATTCCATTGAATTCATAATCCAGATAACAGTTGGATCCACATACCTGAATCTTATGATTCCACAAATATAAGCCAAAACATTGAATCATTCGATTCTGAATCTCATTGATTCCTATACAATCCAATTTGGATTCTGCTATTCGTGTGCTAAGTGATGTCTCCTCATTCTGGAAATTCGGATAATATTTAGTAAAATCTCATATGTCTTAAAGATAGTGCATTTACTTTATGTTGGCATACTAGTGGGGTACATGTTGTATTTCATACTTAAATGATACCTTAACTCACAAGAAAGTGGGAATGAGATGCTTTAGTTTCAAATCTTATAATATTGACAATTTGAATTTGTGTGTCATAGCCTGATCCTATTTTCTTTGAATGTTTATCGCGTATCATAACATGCAATATGAAAGTCTTGAAAAGATAGAGTGTGAAAATCTTGAAAGATATTGGTTTGATTGATCAAGGCTTGAAAGAATGACATAGGATACCAGTTGATATTATATGGATTTTATATCCAAAATGTGTGATTGATTCATCATATATACTGATATGATCTTCTTACTCGTGATGTTCGACCAAAAAAATGTGATTTTGTATTTCACATTTCAGTTTAGATAAAGAAAAACCAAAAAAATTTTGTCTTTCTTATGTTTAAAAAAAAAGATTTTATTTTTCCAGCTTCCATGGAAATCTTAATTGTTGGTTATTCTTGGTTGTTCTCCTTTGCAAAAACTGAATATTGCAGACAGAAGTTGACAAGGGGCCCTTCTCCCAAGTTTTCTTCTAGATAAAAAGAGAAAGTGCAGATGAACAAGACGAAGACTACATTGTGTTTGATGATATATGAAGACTGATGACAATCTTCTAAAGCTGTTGTCAAGGGAGAGTCTGTTGGAGCATATTCTGGTGACAACGAGCTTGAAGATATTATGTCTTAGTCTTAGAGTCTTTGACTTGTAATTGATAGAATTGTTAGCAACAGTTAAAGGGGAGTCTGCTAGGACATGTTTTGTAACTGTTGATAAAATTCTGTGTAAGTTCTGCTAGAGGCGAACTTAACAAGTTCGCCTAACCTATCAGAGGCGAACTTAATAAGTTCGCCTAGCCTATCAGAGGCGAACTTAATAAGTTCGCCTGGTCTATTAGAGGCAAACTTAATAAGTTCGCTTAAGTCTATCAGAGGCGAACTTATTAAGTTCGCTTAGTCTGTTAGAGGCGAACTTAATAAGTTCGCCTGGTGCAGAACAGTAGCTTATATATACAGTTATAGAGTCTGTGAGACAGAGGTGTGAGACAGATTAGGATATCAGAGGAGGAACTGATTAGAGAGTGAATCTTGTAAACTGATATCTTGGTGGAAATACAAAGCGTTTATTTACACCGTTGTTGTTGATTGAGTTACACGAGCACGTTGATCATGGATTCCGCACGTTATCACCGTGTCGTACCGCGAGTCTAGAGATCCGTCACGCAACGAATTAGAGACCTACAAGTGGTTATATTCTCCTGATCATGTTCTTAAGCTCAAGAAGTCTTTTTATGGTTTGAAGCAAGCTTCAAGGCAGTGGTATGGAAAGGTTTCTGATGCTCTTAAAATCAAAGGCTATATGCGTTCTCCCAATGATTATTCATTGTTTTCTAAGACAATGGGAGATTCTGTTGTTCATGTGGCTGTCTATGTTGATGACATTCTCTTTACCGGTAATAATGAACATGCGATGTCTACTTTGAAGGCTTTCTTACATTCCACGTTTCAGATCAAGGATCTTGGTAATCTTAACTATTTTCTGGGCATTGAGGTTCTCACATCTGCTTCTGGTCTTATTATGACTCAACGTAAGTTTGCGAAGGATTTGCTGAATGAGTTTTCTTTGGATGATGTTTCTTTTGTTTCGTCCCCTTTGCTTTTGCATTTATAGCCCAAGCTCAATGAAGGTCAGGTTCTTGATGATCCCTTGGCCTATCATCCCCTTGTTGGTAAACTCAACTATCTCACTCACATTCGGCTTGATCTTGCTTTTGAGGTTCATTTTCTCAGGCAGTTTATGAGTGATCCGTGTGTTCCTCATTGGGATGCTGCGTGGCATACTTTTCATTATGTCAAAGGCATTTGTTCTCAAGGGTTGTTCTTTATTGATGCTCCGGATATGACTTTATCTGCTTATTGTGATTCTGATTGGGTAACTTGTCCTAGTACTCGGCGTTCTGTCAGTGGCTATTTTATTTCTCTTGGGGGAAGTCCTATTTCTTGGAAATCAAAGAAGCAAGCTACTGTTTCTCTTAGCTCTGATGAGACATTGTCTACGCCGTGTCACACAGGAACTTGCTTGGTTGACTCGGTTATTTGTGGAGTTTTAGCTTTCCAATCTTACTCCCATTCCTCTTAAGTGTGATAGTCAGGCGGCCATTCACATTGCTAAGAATCCTGTTTTTCATGAACGAACTAAGCATATCGAGTTGGATTATCATTTTTTCCGTGAGAAGCTTCAAGCCGGTTTGATTCTGCTTTCTCACATGCGGACTTATGATCAACTTGCAGATTTATTCACTAAGAGTCTGGCTAGTCAATCGCATTCAGATATCATTTCCAAGTTGGGGTTGTATACACCTCCAACTTGAGGGGGGGGGGGGTGTTAGCGAACTTGTATATGTTCACTTATTTTATTAAGGGCGAACTTTTGCTTAGTTACTTTTCTTGTATATAAATAGTTCTTTTGTAATCTTTATTTGGTAATCAATCAAGTCATTCTTTTTACCCCCAATCATTATCTCTCATTTTCTTTCTCTTGTTTATCATTATCATTTATTTTTAGCGGTCACTCTCGATATCATAACAAGTATGCACAATATGTAATGTCTATATACACATATAATGTACATATGTATGCCTCATCGGTTATTCTTGTATGGCTTTAATGTTTGAAGCAAATTGTTTTTTATGATTTTTGTTCTTTGTTGGGCCTATTGTTAAACGTTAATGTGTGACGCAAATTAAAGCCCATTGCAGCGGCCCAAATACTGTCTTGCAGCCCAACCACCAAAGGGTTCTACCCGGAACCATTTACAACCATACCCGTCAAAACCCGTTTTAACTCGAACCGGCCCACATTCTAGGTTCTTGTATTTGTGCCTTCGAGGTTCCGGTTCCACTCTCGGTCGATCCGGTTGTGACCCGATAATCAGTCCTACTTATATAAGCAATCTCAAACACCTCATATGTTTTTGTATTAATACCGATTCTTTTAGTTTTCGAGAAAACAATTTATTTTTAAGAATGATACGTTTCTAAACCATAATGATAAATTCTTCACTAAATTACTTGGATTTATAACATTAGTTTTAATAAATCGTGACTAAAATTTTTGCCTCATTAATTAATATTTTAAAATATGAGTTTGATTTTTTTAATAAAATATAAATACGTTAGGTTTATGGTAAACTTATCATTCATGATTCATCAACATGACAGGCTTATCGACTCATCAGCTTCGATTTAGTGTACGACTCTTAAGAAAGTCCTACAAAATCACGTGAATGAAGGACCATGGACCACATGAATTGTTTTAGGATTAATTCTTTCACTAAATTAAATTTATTATACAAATACTATAATATGTATTTAAATAAAAATAATATTATTAGACATAAAATATAATACATTCAAGACCAATAATAACTCACAAGGAAGCTAGCGGTTCTACCTTTGTTTTGATTTGATAGAAAAACAATGATCTCGTTTTATATTATCGATTTTATTGTAATTTGTTTTAATCTTATTAAAATCTATGTAGAGTATTTTACTTTTTACTAATATTTTACCATTTATTTATATTTATGTTTGGATACTTTATATATATATATAGAGAGAGAGAGAGAGAGAGTGGAACAATCATAAGAAAACTCATTGTTAATGAGAAAATCAAAAAACTATTTATTAAAGGTAAAAAAAATAATAAAAAAATCATAACTCAAAATATAAATAAAAAACTAAAAAACCGCTTCGGATACCTTGTTCCCTACGTCGTCCTCTTTCAAAAAAAAAAAAATCAACGCCCTACTACATATGTGTAGTAGGGTTAGCTTTTGAGTTTAGTTTTTTGGTTTTAGTTTAGCTTTTAGGTTAGGTTTTTAGGGGGGTGGGGGTAGGTGAGGGGTTTAGGTTTTTGAGGGGTGGGGTGGGTTTAGGTTTTTGGAGGGTGGGGTGGGGGGTTTAGGTTTTTGGGTGGGGTGGGGGGTTTAGGTTTTTGGGTGGGGGTGGGGGTGGGGTGGGGGGTTTAGGTTTTTGGGTGGGGGTGGGGTGAGGGGTTTAAGTTTTTGGGTGGGGGTTAGGTTTTTGAGTTTACTACACATATGCAACACCTTTAATGAAGAATTTTTTGGTTTTCTCATGAAAATGAACTCACCCCTATATATATATGGGATGGTTCCCCTAATAAGTGCAATTTGACTAAAAAGCCTAAAAAGCAATCTCATCCATTCAATTGTATGATCAATGCTAGAGATTTAAGTGTAGAAAAAAATAAGGGAGTATTTAAGTAATAGCCACTTTTGTTGATTTTTTTCAACTTCCTCCACTTTTTTTAAACGTTCATAACTTTTCAAAGGACATTATTTTTTTTTAAATTACATCATAAAATCGATCGTTTTTATCTTTAATTTAAGTATAGTATTGCTATATTTTTTTGTAAAAACAAAATCGACACTTAATGAAATTGTGCTACTTTACGTAAATGTGCTGGTTTCTGGTAAAACAACACAATTTAGCACATTAAAAATTTGATGGTTTGTTGTAAAACAGCATAATTTACGTAAATGTGTTGGTTTCTATAATTTGTGCTACTTTTAGTAAATTATTATGTGTCTAATTTGGTAGCATTCTTTAAAAATAAAACTTTAAAGCATCCATACACAAACAAAACGATAGTGGTAGGCAACAAAAAGCTTATGCCTCAAAATTTTGTTTTGTGCTGGTTTGATATACTAATTTGTTGTGTTGGTTTTGTTTGTGCTTGATTAGCTAAGAAGAGCAAGTTACACAATTAACCGTGTTATTTTAGTGTTGTTTTATAGTAAAACAGCACAATTAATTGTTATGTTTGGTGTTGATAAAACAACACAGTTAATTGTGCTGTTTTACAATGCAACACAGTTAATTATGCTGTTTTACCAGAAACCAGCACATTTATGTAAAGTAGCACAATTTCATTAAGTGTCGATTTTGTTATTACAAAAAAATATAACAATACTTGTGACAATCCGGACTTTCGAGTTAACTCTGTTAGCACAACTTGGTTAGTCAAGCTATCTTTTAAACCAGTTAAACCAGTTAACACTGTTAGCACAACTCAGTTAGTTCAGTTAGAATTCTTAGGGGCTAAATCTGCCTTATCCTTAATCTAAATTCATGAAATCACAGGGACTGAATATGTAATTAACACAATTCTGATTTAGTTGACTTTTAAAAGTCAACCCGTATGTTTTTGAGCCTATTCGCAAGCCATAACCGATTTCAGTTGGGAATTATAACTGAGATACACATTCAGGTCATTAACGTTCATCATTAGGACAATTAACATCGACATTACTACGAATTAAACCTAATAATGAGAATAAAACTCATCACCGTCGAGAACCTCTTCATCTCGACCGAATTCGATCAATTTAAGTTATCATCCCCGCAATCAACTACCTGCGCACCTAAATCGACTTCCTCAGAACTTTTTACACCATCTAATTGGGTCGGAGATGAAGCTGTGATCGCCGGAGGCCGAAACTGTCAAAGTCGGAACCCATTTACTCGATCAACTTCAATTAGACATTCATTCTGGTAATAAACCATATCCATAACTTCGTTTTCATTCTTATATGGAAAGCCCTATGGTAATTAGGGCTTAAAACACCGAATCAATCACAAACCAATTCTAGGGTTCATCCCATATCCGATTTAATTGAAATACGGTCTAGACTTGATCTCAATGCAATTAATTCATATGGATGACTTCGAAATCATCAAATCTTTGAAAGCCCTATGCTAATTTAAGCGTATCACATCGAATTGTTCATAATCCGTAAACTAGGGTTCATGTATAAAACGTTTTGGGGCTTTTTATCTTAAACACAATCTCAATCAAATTAAATCATATCATTGGATTCGAAATGTCATGTTTAGTAAAAGCCCTATGTTTTCGTTGAGTTTTAACATCAAATTCGATCAATTTGATTTTGGGTTCATGAACTAGGGTTTCGGTTTTTAAAAATAAAATTAACGAATCTAAATACGACGATTTTGAAATTTAACTTAACCACATGTTCGCTATAACCCGAGTAACAAAACCCCTATACCACCTTGTTCGATCGTGGTCGAAATCGTGGGTTTTGGGATTGATTATTGGTTTGGATCGCAAAAAAAAGGGAAGAACACAGTGGATTGGAAGATTAAAACAAATCTGATCCGGGTTCTAACGTGATGACCCTAGTGGGCGTAGTGGTTAAGGCTTTGGTGTGTGGGGGAGGAGACCCGGGTTCGATCCCTCCACCCCCTTTTCTTTTTAAAACAATTTTAAACTATTATTTTTAATATAAAAACTTACCCCATGTTATTATAATAATATTATATGACGTTTTAGCCTCGTATATTACCCGTAGGCTCGGTTTTAAAATTATAACCTATTTCTACTCATAAAATAATATATTTTTATATATTATTTTCAAATCACAACCTAAAATGAAATAATATTTTTAGTATTACTTTAGCATCGTGACCTCAATTAAAAATAATATTTTTATATTATTTTTGCCACAATTATAAACGTTATGAAGACGTTTAAGCATTATAAATAATATATTTATGTATATTATTTACTCTCTTTTTATTAACTTCGGATAAAATAATATACTATTATTATTTTCAACTTGTGACTAAAAATTATAAAGAATATATTTATATATTATTCGCACCTCGTGTATGAACCTATTGGATTATTTCAAACTATTAAATAATATAATTATTTATATCATTGACCCACGTTTTATACTCAATCAAAAATAATATATTTATTATTTTTCCACGCAAACGTTTATTAATCCTTCGAACTTAAAAATAATATATGGTATATATATTATTTTCTTAAACATTTCTGAATGACCCAAACACACAAGTATTATACATATATAATATTATTCGTAACGTTCGACACGAAATTTAGTTATTCTAATTCTATTACGAAATCTATTTTCTCGTAGACGCGTTCATCTACCCGTTAATCCTTAGAATGTTTTAAGACGTTCTAATATTCCGTGTCGTCGTCACAAAATCCCATATGTCCCTAACTTATGTGTTTATGATTCTAGGGCATACGTAAGCCGTGCAGGCTAACATTTGAGGTTTCAAATCTCATACTTGTGTTATAATACCTACTACGCAACGCAGGTGAGTTTCACGGCCCCTTTTTACCTGTTTTACTATTGGGGGAGAAACATGCTTAAACACAAACGTATTTTATTTGTTTTCCTATTGAGGAAGAAACAAACATGAACACCAACTATCATACTTTTACTTGTTTTCCCCGTGGGGGAGAAACAGGTACGCAAGCAAATATTATTTTTCCCGTCGGGGGAGAAAACATGACGCAACTATTTGATTATGGTACTTTATATGATATCACTGTTGAGACTAAGCGTAAGACACTATCACATAAAGTCCTCATCTTATATCGGACCGTTAATATGGATCTTAGCGAGGTAATGTTTAGTAGTACTACTGGGTTTGACAAATCCCACCCGAGTTAGTCGCGCTAACTCGATTGGATATCGAACGGGTGAAATGTTAGCCTACTCACATGTGCCAGAGTTGATAGACCTGGCAGGAGGCATATAAACACAATCAGCTTCGGTTGCGAGCGCTTTAGTAAGACATGAACATAGGTTAGCTACCTATAGATATGCATATTGAATGTACATAATCTGGAAAATACTCTCTTATTGCAAACTTGAAACCTGTGAACTCACCAACCTCGTGTTGACACTTTTTCTTACATGTTTCTCAGGTCGCTAAGTCACAGGTTGCACACTTAGGACATGCATGGAGTCCTACTGTCATATTATCCATTTCAAACATTTGAAACAGTTTACTTATTTACAATGATTGACGCCGATTGCGTGTAATTACTTTTGATTTCATATTAACGTTTACGCTTCCGCATTAACTCTGAACTTTTATGTTTTGACATTTCAAGTCCCATATAGTGTCGTTTGATGTAACTATTGACTGAGATCCTGGTGTGTCACCTTCTAAACGGTAAAACTCCGTTAGTTGAAGTTGGGGGTGTGACAATACTATACTCGAATTAAAGGTAAAAAAAGCTCGATTTTATGGTGTAATTTTTTTAAAAAAATAAGGTCATATAAAAAAGTTATGTACGTTTAAAAAAAGTAAGGGAATTTAAAAAAAGTCAACAATTGTGGGTTTTTCAAAAATGCCCATCCACCCCTTATTTTTCCTACACTTAAATCTGTACCATTAATCATCCAATTGAATGTATGAGATTACTTCTTATATATATATATATATATATGGGTGAGTTCACTAGAAAACTCATTTTCATGAGAAAACTAAAAAAAACTACTCATTAAAGGTGCTTCATATGTGTAGTACACCCAAAAGCCTAACCCCCATCCAAAAACCTAAACCCCCCACCCCACCCCCACCCAAAAACCTAAACCCCCCACCCCACCCCCACCCAAAAACCTAAACCCACCCCACCCGCCCCCAAAAAACCTAAACCTCCACCCACCCCCCAAAAACCTAACCTAAAAGCTAAACTAAACCCAAAAAACACCCCTAAAAGCTAACTATGCTACACATATATAGCAAAACGCTGAATATATATATATATATTTTAAAGAGGACGACGTAGGGAACAAGGTCTCCGAAGCGGTTTTTTAGTTTTTGATTTATATTTTGAGTTATGATTTTTTTAACCTTTAATAAGTAGTTTTTTGGTTTTCTCATGAACAATGAGTTTTCTTATGATCCTTCCCTATATATATATATATAGGGTGAGGTTCAAATGCTAACCAATATTTATGTGATAACCACTTTCAAACATAGTGTTACGTATATGTAACAATTATCATTATGTTAATGTTACATATATGTAAACACTATGTGTCACCTATATGTAACATTATTTGGTACATATACGCAACACTCATCGTTTCCGTATTTATGTTCAATATATTTATTCAAGATATTTAAATACTATTTTTACAATTAAAAGAAAAAATAATTTATAAATTATGTGATTGTTTTATAGTGGTTAGCACAGTTATTACATAAAAGTTGGCTAGTATTTGAACCCTTCCCTAACCTTATATATATATATATATATATATATATATATATATAGGGTTGAGTTCACTAGACTCATTTTCATAAGAAAACCAAAAACTCTTCATTAAAGGTACTACATATGTTTAGTACACCAGAAACCTAATCCCCACCCAAAAACCTAAACCCCCACCCCACCCCCACCCAAAAACCTAAACCCCCCACCCCACCCCCACCCAAAAACTTAAACCCACCCCATCCACCCCCTACACACCCCCTAAAAACCTAAACACCCCACCCCCCTCAAAAAAACCTAAACTAAACCCAAAAAAACTAAAGGTACTACATATGTGTAGTACACCCAAAAGCTAATCTGCTACACATATGTAGCAAAACGCTGATTTTTTTTAAAGAGGGCGACGTGTGGAACAAGGTCTCTGAAGCGGTAATTTAGATTTTGAGTTATGATTTTTTTATTATTTTTTTTACCTTTAATAAATAGTTTTTTTGGTTTTTTCATGAACAATGAGTTTTCTATTAATACTTCCCCTATATATATATATATATATATATATATATATATGGTGAGGTTCAAATGCTAACCAATATTTATGTGATAACCACTTTCAAACATAGTGTTACGTATATGTAACAATTATCATTATGTTAATGTTACATATATGTAAACACTATGTGTCACGTATATGTAACATTATTTGGTACATATACGTAACACTCATCGTTTCCGTATTTATGTTCAATATATTTATTCAAGATATTTAAATACTATTTTTACAATTAAAAGAAAAAATAATTTATAAATTATGTGATTGTTTTATAGTGGTTAGCACAGTTATTACATAAAAGTTGGCTAGTATTTGAACCCTTCCCTAACCCTATATATATATATATATATATATATATATATATATATAGGGTTGAGTTCACTAGACTCATTTTCATAAGAAAACAAAAAAACTCTTCATTAAAGGTACTACATATGTTTAGTACACCAGAAACCTAATCCCCACCCAAAAACCTAAACCCCCACCCCACCCCCACCCAAAAACCTAAACCCCCCACCCCACCCCCACCCAAAAACCTAAACCCCCCACCCCACCCCCACCAAAAAACCTAAACCCACCCCATCCACCCCCTACACACCCCATAAAAACCTAAACACCCCACCCCCCTCAAAAAAACCTAAACTAAACCCAAAAAAACTAAAGGTACTACATATGTGTAGTACACCCAAAAGCTAATCTGCTACACATATGTAGCAAAACGCTGATTTTTTTTAAAGAGGGCGACGTGTGGAACAAGGTCTCTGAAGCGGTAATTTAGATTTTGAGTTATGATTTTTTTATTATTTTTTTTACCTTTAATAAATAGTTTTTTTGTTTTTTTCATGAACAATGAGTTTTCTATTAATACTTCCCCTATATATATATATATATATATATATATATATATATATATATATATATATATATATAGGGTGAGGTTCAAATGCTAACCAATATTTATGTGATAACCATGATAATCACTCACAAACACAGTGTTACGTATATGTAACAATTATCATTATGTTAATGTTACATATATGTAAACACTATGTGTCACATATATGTAACATTATTTGGTACGTATACGTAAGACTTATCATTTCCGTATTTACATTCAAAATATTTATTCAAGATACTTAAATTCTATTTTAACAATTAAAAGAAAAAATAATTTATAAATTATATGATTGTTTTATATTGGTTAGCATGGTTATCACATAAAAAGTTGGTTAGTATTTGAACCCTTCCCTATATATATATATATATATATATATATATATATATATATATACACTTTTTATGTTAAATACGTCATAGTTATATAAATTAATTAAAGGATGATAAGAGATGAGTATATATAATGTTAGTAATAGGTTATGGCTTAGTGTTAAAGAAGTTAAGGTTTATGAACTCATGTATGTCATAGTGTTTTCCTTGATTATAATCATTGAAACGTGGTTGTTTTATAATAGATAGTACATTTTTCTTTTAAGAGAAAATCTTGAAAATAGACATTTTAATCAATAAAATTATTAAAATAAACATTGATTTTTATCTTTTTCAAAAATATACATATCTAAAACAAACCAATCAAGATTCGACAAATAAGCATCGCGGGCTAAGGCGGCTAGAATTTAGCCGTCACTAAAACTTTGAAAAATACAATGGGGCCCACGAAAACAATACGGGTCTTTAGTATTCGAATCAGTCTTGAAAAAATTGAAATTCGATTAGATTCGGTTATTGAAAATTCGAATTCGATTTGAGTTCAGTAATCGAATTTCAAATCGAATACGAATTTGTGATTTTTGATTTGATTCGAAATTCAAATTCAAATTACGCATTTTATTTTTATTATATATATATATATGTATGTGTGTGTATATATATAGGGGAGGGTTCCAGAGAAAACTAAATAGTTAGGCGAAAACCGAAAAAACCACTAAAAAAACCAATTTTAACCGGTCATATAATAATATTTATTTTTTATTTTATTTTTATTTATTTATAAGAGTATCAATGTAATATTACACATTTTTACCAAAAAGTCATTTAAGTATTATATTACGTATACGTAACACATGGTGTTACGCAAACGTAATCAGAAAACAAAAAAATTGCGGTTACGTATACGTAAAACAAAATACGTAAAATGATTTTTTGGTAAATTGTGTAATATTATATTAATACACTTTGAAATAAATTAAAAAATAAAAAAATCTATAAATTATTTGATTGGCTTTTAGTGGTTTTCTCGGTTTTCGTCTAACTTTGTGGTTTTCTCTTGATCTCTCCCCATGTATATATATATATATATATGTATATAAAAGACTTTTAAAACTAAAACTCTTAGTTATAAAATTTTGGTTTAGCATCCAAATTCTAATATCCAATCCACTAACGCCTAACCCGGTAACCAAAAATCAGTGGCAATAAATCACATAGTAATGCCCTTATCGGCTAATCCTACTCCTATTGGACGGTTGAACACTTGAACTGAATATCTAACACATCGCTCTCTATCACACAATCGTCACCCCTAGAAAACAACCAATCAAACTAAACACGTGTAAACCATGGGCTAAGTGCTAGCCGCTGGCTAAAAAAGCGGTGGCTAAATACTAGCCGACGGCTAAAAACCGGTGGCTAAATGCTAGCCGACGGCTAAATGCCGGTGGCTAAATCCTATCCGGCGTTTAAAAAAGCGGGGGCTAAATCCTAGCGGGCGGAAAAGGCGGGGGCTAAATCTTAGCCGGTGGGTAAAATTTAGTCGGCCATGACATGTGTATTGATTTGTTTGGATGTTTTTTGGAGAGGTTGTACTTTTCAAGATTTTTTGTACCCACTAAATTTTAGCCTCCTTAACCGACATGGCTTATTTGGTGATATCTTTTTGGTTGGTTTTGAATATGTATGCATTTAAAAAGACTAAAAGTGAATGAGTATTTTATTAAAAAAAGTGAGTTCAAAATGTTTATTTTGATAATTTCTCTTTTTTTGATGGATAAAAAGCGTCACTGAAAATAAGATGCATCAGTCACATCTATATTCTTTTGTGCCACATGTTCACTATAAAGCGACCTTCAGTGGAGGACAAAACCGTGAGTGATTCTTCGATGTTCATCGGTTGTATCTCTATAGCAGGTTTGGTTACCACCTGAATGAACATTAAGTTCCTTCAACTTAAAGACATAAGTATAATGTCTTTTCTATTAAAAAAAAACTAATTAATAATAACCATAAGACTTAATTATATGAGTGCAAATATATTTTCTTGTTCTATGTTTTTTATGGTTCTATAATGAACCTTTCTTTTCCCTCTCTCTATATATATGGTCTCTCTATATATATGGTTGCGTTCATTAAATAAACAGTTTTAAGTATATAACATTATAAACATTTGTACTTAGTTCTTTGAAAATATGCAGCTACATAATCGACTTATGTATCACAGTTAAAACAATAGATACAAGTATTTATGCATTTCTCATAGTTCTCTACTTAAAATTGGTTTCGCATTAAACGAACCTATAGCAATATTTTATATTTTTGTTGAATTTTGGTGTTCGTGTGCGAATTGCAGATAAGGATCCAGAAATAGAAAACTGATTAGAATTAAATCACCGATCCATTATCACATACATTGTGTTAATTAAACCAATGTTAATCCATTACTTTACAGAAGGTGAAACTGTAAGTGAAAAAAGAAAAATCAAAGATGGAGGCTTCCTTATATACTTACATGTGCATGATCATTTTTCATCACTGCCTTAATTCCATTATTAATGTTAATTCATTATCTTCTTATAGTACTCAATAGACATCCTACTAATTAAGTTAAGTATCTGTGTTATAGTTTTGTTAACACAATTTGTTTCTAAAAGGAAAAAAAAGAATTATAGTTTCTTATGTGAATAGTTTTAGCTTGGCCCAATTTAATGTTTGTCACTAAAATACAGGTTGGTTTGCATAGTGAAACAACATTATGTAGGAAATGAGTCAATTTTTTTAAAATAAAATAACGACACACACGTTATACAAGGGAAATACACAAGTACAAAAACCTCACACAAAACCGAATGAAGAAGATAAAATAAATACAAAATTAAATGCGGGTCGTGAAACCACTACGCGTCTTAGTGATTCTAGGCAGTGATTGCCCCTGCGCTGATGTGGCGCTGACGTGGCGGGACGTTGTTATAATAGAACACTCAAAGATGAACACTATGACAATCAAACCAAACGATTTCACTCTTATTATTATGAATCGGATTGCAATACAGAAAATCAAGGAATTGAATACAAGAACTAAGAACAAAATGAAAACCTAACCCCCAATCTATAGCAACAACCATTACCGAACTATCAAAGAGAATTGACAACTTCAGTCCTTGTAACTATAGCACTTTTATGAACCAGTCCTTGAAGTATCAAATAAGTACCAACCAGTCCCTCAACAATGAATTAAGAAACATTGACCATTCTGACTTCATGACTCCAGTTTGACTTTGACTTTTGGCTTTAACTCTCACAATCTCCACCTTAAACCAAAATCAAACTAAACAAATATCAACCCATTCCCAAAGAATGCACACACCACTCAATTTTAGGACCCGAAAAAGATTTAGTAAAGATATCAGCCGAATTGACTTTTGTATCCACTTCTTCTACCACAACTTGTTTGGAGTCCACCACATCTCTTATGAAATGTAATCTCACACTAATATGCTTTGTCCTTTCATGAAAACCACTATTTTTAGCAAGTCACACAGCCCCTTGATTACCACAAAACACTTTAGTCTCATCCAACATAACTCCCAACTCAGCCACAAATCCCTTTAACCACAAAGCGTCCTTAACTACTTCTGTTAATGCTATATATTCAGCTTCTGTAGAGGACAAAGCCACTACATGCTGCAAGTGTGCCTTCCAACTAACAACATTGCCCAACACCAGAAAAACATAACCAGTCAAAGACCTCCCTCTGTCTAGGTCCTTAGTATAATCAGAATCCACAAAACCCTTGACCAGGTTTCCCTCTTGAACTGATTCATAATTAAACACCAACCCCAAATTTCTTGTACCACTCAAATATCTCAACATCCATTTAGCAGCCTGCCAATGAGATTTCCCAGGATTAGAAATGAACCTACTAATCAAACTCACTGCATAGCCTATATTAGGCCTTGAACATACCATCAAGTACATGACACTCCCTACTACATTTGCATAAGGAACTCTGTTCATGTATTGTAACTCCTCATCAGTTGTAGGTGAATCCCTACTTGACAACCTAAAATGAGCAGCCATTGGAGTTTTAACTGACTTACACCCTTCAACCCCATAATTATGCATAATTTTCTTAATATAAGAAGTTTGAGAGAGCTTTATCTGTTTAAGATCTCTCCTTCTATGAATCTCCATCCCTAGAATCTTCTTAGTCTTTCCCAACAATTTCATATCAAATTCTGCCATCAATAGAGCCTTAGTGTCTTCTATAACCTGCTTGTTTTTACATGCTACAAGAATGTCAACCACATACAGTAACAAATACACATAATTGCCTTTGTTGTATTATCTATGATATACACAATTATCATAAGAGCTTCTCATAAAACAATGACTTACCATATAATCATCAAACCTCCTATACCATTGTCTAGGAGACTGTTTAAGCCCATAAAGAGACCTTTTAAGAAAACACACTTTTCCTTCTTGTCCCTTTACCATAAACTCTTCAGGCTGATTCATTTAGATTTGTTCCTCCAACTTCCCATGAAGGAATGCAGTTTTTACATCTAACTGCTCCAATTCCATATCCATTACTGCAGTTAAATACAGTACAACTCTGATAGATGAATGTTTCACCACAGGTGAAAATATCTCTATGTAATCAACCCCAGCCCTCTGAGTGAACCCCTTAGCAACCAGTCTTGCCTTGTATCTTGGAGGATCTTCATTGCTCAACCCTTCCTTCAACTTGTAAATCCATTTACATGATAAAAGCTTCTACTCCTTTGGCCTTTCAACTAATTCCCAGGTTCCATTCTTATACAATGATTCTATTTATTCTTTCATAGCATCAAGCCACTTTTCTTTGTCTATGAATTCCATTGCATCAGAAAATGATAGAGGCTCACATGTACTTTCTTGTTCAGCAACTATAAAAGCTATTGCTGAAATATCATCTTGATCCTTGTATCTCAAAGGTGGAACAATATTCCTTCTAGGTCTATCCCTAGCCAGTACCTGTCACTGTTGCTACTGTCATCTACATTATCCTAAACAGTTTCTTTGAGGTTACCTACAGTCTCCACCTTAATTTGTATTTCAGGGACACCTTCACTACCAATTCCAGTTTCTTTATTACTCATAATGTGTTTATATAGAATGTCTTCTTTACACTCCACATTCCTACTCACAATTACTTTAGGACTACCTTAATCCATTCTCCAAAGTTTTAGCCCTTTAACACCATTAGGATAACCTATAAAGATACATTTTATAGCTCTAGGTTCCAACTTACCCTGATTCACATGAGCATATACCAATGAACCAAACACCTTTAAATCACCATATTCTTGTTTTTCCCCAGTCCACCCCTCCATAGGAGTCCTCATATCTAGAGAAACGGATGGTGACCTGTTGACTAGATAGGCAACAATTGTAACAGCCTCTGCCCAAAAACTCTGTGGAAGACCTGAACTTGACAACATACATCTGACTCTTTCTAGTAAAGTTCTATTCATTCTTTCCACCAGCCCATTCTGCTGTGGAGTCCCAGGAATAGTCAGGTGTTTTTCTATTCCTCGAGCTTTACAGAAACTATTGAATTCCCCACTACAAAATTCTAAACCATTGTCAGTTCTTAGTTTCTTTACCTTCCTTCCGGTCTGATTCTCTACCAATATCTTCCACTCTTTAAACTTGTTGAAAGTATCACTTTTACTTCTGATGACATATACCCACATTCTCCTGGAATGATCATCTATAACGGACAGAAAGTATCTAGCCTTCCCTAGTGAATCAACCTTAGTAGGGCCCCACAAATCTGAATGAACATAATCAAGTATACCCACTGTCTTATGTTTACTCCTATTAAACTTTACCCTTTTGTGTTTACCCAAGACACAGTCTTCACATAAACCAAAATCACAGTTCTTAAGGTCACCTAAGAGATGTTGCTTGTTTAATTCAACTATGCATTGATTACTTATGTGCCCTAGCCTTTTGTGCCACAAAAATGCACTAAACTTGTCTCCTCCTAAGGCAACTGAAACTGATCTAGTAATAACCCTCCCATCTAACAAATAAGTGTTATTTTCTGTTCTGGTTCCTGACAATACCACCATGGAACCCCTTCACTACTTTGGCTTTCCCATTTTTCAGGCTAACACTATACTCCTCCTTTTCAAAAGTACCTAATGATATAAGACTTCTTTTAAGAGCAGGAATATACCTTACATGATTAAGTTCCACTTCCATACCATTCTCCATTATGATCTGAATAATCGCACTCCTAAGTATTTCACATGGCCTGTCATCACCAAGTTTTACAGACCCTAGTCTCTCCTCTTTCAATTCTTTAAAGAATTCTTTTACTGGTGTCATGTGGAAAGAACAACCAGAGTCCATGACCATCTTTCTTTTGCATCACCACTAACCACCATGAGCACATCAGAACTCTCATAACCCTTAGACCCATCTTCTTGAGCATTATGACTACTTGAGTTCTTATAATTGCTTGAATCCTTTTTCTTTCTTTTCCATTCTTGGCATTCCTTCTTCAGATGTTTCTCAGACCCCTCAGACATAGCACTTTATTTTAAATCTTGACTTAGATCTTGATGAATTTCTAAATTTCTGACCCTTTTGTTCCCTATAGTCAGTCCCGCCCCTTACAAATAATCAATCTCCACCATCATCCTTTGGATCAGAAAATTTTTTTCAACTCATTTGGATTAAGGGCTGATAACACCTCTTCCATGGTTAGAGATTCCCTACCATACATCAAAGTGTCCACAAAATGCTCGTAGGACTGTGGCAGGGAGGTCAGGAATATGATGGCTTCATCTTCATCCTCCAATACAATTTCTATATTCTCTAAATCAATAATTAATTTATTGAACTCATCTGTGTGATCTTCAATTGACTTACCACTGACCATCTGGAAAGTGTAGAGGCGCTTCTTGAGATACAAATGATTTGCCAGCGATTTAGTCATGTACAATAACTCTAACTTCATCCATATGCCAGCAGCGGAAGTTTCTTTGGATACCTCACGTAACACCCTGTCCCCTAGACTCAGAATGATGGCACTGTGTGCCCTTTCAAGCGTCTCCTTCTTCTCATTGTCAGTCATTACTTCAGGTAGATGCGCTTCCCCCAATAGAGCATCACTTACTCCTTGATGCACGAGGAGAGCCCTCCTCTTCAAGCGCCACAAGCTGAAATTGTTCTTTCCATCAAATTTTTCGAGATCAAACTTTGTTGATACCATCTCGAAAGCAATTTCACCGATTATCACCTTCGTCTTCGAATCAAGAGCCCTCACCAAACTCTGATACCAATTGTTATAATAGAACACTTAGAGATGAACACTATGACAATCAAACCAAATGATTCCACTCTTATTATTATGAATCAGATTGCAATACAGAAATTCAAGGAATTGAATACAAGAACTAAGAACATAATGAAAACTTAACCCCCAATCTATACCAACAACCATTACCGAACTATCAAAGAGAATTGACAACTTCAGTCCCTGTAACTATAACACTTTTATGAACCGGTCCTTGAAGTATCATATAAGTACCAACCAATCCCTCAACAATGAATTAAGAAACATTGACCATTCTGACTTCATGACTCCAGTTTGACTTTGACTTTTGGCTTTAACTCTCACAGACGTGAAAGAGGGGGGCGTGAAACCACGGATGACCTTACGTGGACCTGATGGAGATAATACCACTAGCCTAAATCTACTGCATGGAATAAAAAGAAAGCAACAATTAAAGAAAATAAAGTGGTTCATGGTGCTCCAACGTGTGCATGGAGACATGGTGTTAGACCAAGGGTTTAACCACGTATCAGTTTCCATTTATGGTCCAAACTTTTCTTTAATCGAAATATCAAATATGTATGTGTGTTCACGTGTTTCTGAGCAATTGGTTTTCCATTTCACGTTCGATTTCAACATATTCCTAAGACAACATATTACCACAAGTTAGTATACAACATGTATATAAGATTCAAATCAAATATCGAAAACAAAACTGATGATTAAACATCGAAATACAAAAAGCTATCAAGCAAGGTGTAGTCTACGCCCTTCCAGGGCATACTAAGGGGGCGTAAGGCAGATTACTTCCGGCGTAGGATACCCTAAAACAATTGGTTACTACTTCTACAATCTTACAGAAAACCAGATTTTTATAAAATGCAGGGCTACCTTCTTGGAGAAGAAATTGCTTGCGCGAGGGATTGGAGAAAACCACGTGGACCCGGAAGAAGCCCGAGAACCACAAGTAACTGAACGTCAAGTTGAAACTGCCGATTAACATGAGATTGTTGAAACTGAATCTGAAAGAGTTCAAGATTCAACAGTAACACCAAGCATACGCAGAAGTACAAGGGATCGTCATGCACCCGACAAATATGTCGGAATTCACGAAAATGACAACATCCTGATGATCAATGAGGCTGAACCTACTAGTTACAAGTCTGCGATTCTAGATTCTGAATCTAAGAAATGGCTAGAAGCCATGAGTGCCGAGATACAATCCATGTATGATAACCATGTATGGGACTTGGTTGATCTTCCTCCTGAGTGTCGGACTCTATGATACAATTGGATTTTCAAGAAGAAAACTGACATGGATGGAAACGTGCAAACCTACAAAGCTAGGCTAGTAGCGAAAGGATTTACTCAGACTCAAGGAATTGATTATGAGGAAACCTTCTTGCCTGTAGCCATGCTTAAGTATATTAGGATCATGCTTGCCATTGCTGCGTATTATGACTACGAGATATGACAAATGGATGTCAAAACCGCGTTCCTAAACGTACACCTTTCTGAAGATGTCAATATGGTTCAACCAGAAGGTTTTGAGGATCCAAAGAATCCTAATACAGTGTGCAAGTTGAACAAATCCATTTATGGATTGAAGCAGGGGTCTCGAAGCTGGAATATTCGATTTGACCAGAAAATTAAAGAGTTTGGTTTTGTCAAAAACAAAGATAAATTGTGTGTTTACACGAAGGCAAGTGGGAGCTTCATTATTTTTCTGATTCTGTATGTAGATGACATACTACTCATTGGAAACCATGTTCCTATGCTACAAGATGTAAAGTCTTGGCTAGGGAAATGTTTCGTGATGAAAGATCTTGGCCAAGCCGCCTATATTCTAGGAATAAAGATATATAGAGATAGATCGAAGCGACTTATTGGTTTAAGTCAAAGTACATTATTGATAAGGTCATTCGACGCTTTTAATGCAAGATTCCAAGAGTGGATCGTTGCCCTTGGCACACAGAACCATACTGAATAATAAGTAGTGCCCTCAATCGGACGAGGAAAAGAAGAAGAAGGAAATAGTTCCATATGCTTTTGCTATTGGTTCCATCATGTATGATATGTTATGTACTAGAACATGTTCCCAAGTCCCGGTCCGCTGATGTCGCCCAGACGGTCTATATAAAAAATAACAAAACCTAACCTAGACTCCTAAGTAATAAATGGAGTACCTTCGACTAAACCGCACTGACAGGCAAGTGGACCTATTGAATGTAGCACAGCTTAATGGTAAACCGAGTTATCTAACCATAGAGACACTACTATAATTATACTAGACTCTGACTCGGACTAAAGCTTGATTGATGGGGGGTTGACTACACTAAAGATTAACTACTAATGCAGCAAAAAAAGATCGACTCAAGCTATCAAGATGAAGAACTAAGGTAATATCAGAGATGTGAAGAATACCACCTACGTTGGAATCCTACTTGCAAAGCACAACTTCTACCGGTTCTGGAAACTATGATGGATCTGGGTTTCTAAGAAACAGCTATAGACTACCTAGTGGATCCCTAATCACTCTCAGGGTGTCACCAACTAAGGAACCTAAAGATGTAATAACTCACCAGATAGTGGATTACCTTTCGGTCTCTCTAACAATGATAAAGTACCCGAAAGACAGATCACCTTTCAGTCTCACTGTCTACAATACATTCGAAGAATGCACGGGGTAATCTCAAGATAACAACTATGACTCAAAATAGCAACAATCACTAGACACCTAATACAAACTTCCTCTCAGACAATTGACACTCGGATTCCTAATAACGAAGACTAAACGACTATCTCTCACTTCTCGGGTATTGAGACAGGATACATAGTCAATCTAATCTATACTCAATCACAACTCCTATAGATCACTATGTCTAGCAAACCATACAAACAATCACAAACCCTAAAGTCTATGACCTAGATACGCTAATCAAACTGGAAGACATCCACAATCAACACACGGAATTATAATCAAACACAAATCAGATCTAAGCACATAAATTCATCATAATTATCATCAAAAAATTGTTTACAAAATCATTAAACCATTAATCCAATCCAAAACCCGTAAAAATCAAGACTTTAACAAAGTAATCATCTAATGACCCAGGCAGTATCAATGTTTTAGCCAATACACATGTTTAAAACATTCAAGCCAGAAGAATCAAACAAAGACATGGTTCAAATACATCAAACAAAGAATAAAAATCAAAGCTTGAAAACCGGAATCGCTATATAACAAACCCGGAATCAAAAGTCTTCAACTTTCCTCTTCAATTGACCTCCTAAGCTCCAAAATCGCACCAAACTATGCTCCAGACGGCAATAAGATCGAACTCTTTGAATAATGGCATTAGAAATCTAATATAATTCGATTAGGGGTTTTTCACGGAATACTGGTCTCTCGCGTACCGCGAGAGACTGGGCAAGTTTCCTCGCGTAGCGCGAGGGACAATTTAGTCGTGATCAGTTCTGAAGATCCTCGCGTACTGTAACATCCGTGACTTTTGCGTATATTAATTTTTTTTTAATTTTGCAATAATAACATTCGTGACCACCTTTCAACCTTGTTATAACATACTCGTACATCTCATTATACCGTTACTTTCAAACAAATAATGATTCGGAGTTTTTGAGATTTGTAGACTTTTATTTTATATTTTCCTTGTTTATATATTTTCCTTTGTTAAATTAAATAGACGAATTATAAACTTTAAATTTTATAAAATGAAATTTTAATGAACAATAAGTTTTAAGATTTTTTTTATGAAAGAGTTATAATTTATTACATTTTTTTTATGGAGTAATTGAGTCCCTCATTTCCTTTGAATCCTCTATAAGCTATTGAACCCCTTATCATATGTTGAACCCCTTGAACACACAATTGAACACCCCCCCTTCATCTCCACGACTAGCTAAGACCAAGTTTGACTTGAAAAAGTCAAAACCTGATTCTACTCTTCAAATCCCGTTGATTATGCAATCAATAATCAAATCCTTTGAATACTAAACGATTTAGACCATGTATTAATTCCGTATCAAGCTCCAATGACCGAAATCGTTTGATTATTGTTTGATTAGGAACCCTTTTTGGAAACTTCGATAGTGGGTTTTAAAACCTACGAATCAAGTCCCTAAAATCCCAGAAATCCCGTCAATCACAGTTTTCATACGCGTGTTATACCATCATGTATATATCCCTACTTCCTAATGCTCGATTGGATCCACCAAATCCAGAATTCTCTTTGCTCTCTCCCTCTCGGTTTCGCACGGACCTGCGTCCCGGTGGTTCGATCTTTTGCCGTGATCAAGGTTCCACTTCAGGTATTCACTTATCTCCCCTCTGATCATGTCATTCCTGTTCTGTAATCACGATTTAGTTGAATGGGGTGTTAGGGCTGGTTCGCATCTGATGGATGAGGAAGATGACACAGTGCAGTTTTACTATAAAATCAATCAGACTTGACTAAGCAAGGCTAAGAAGCTGGTCTGGTGGTTAATTGTGTGCGCACATAAGGTACATGTCACGGTTCCACCCGGCCTGCCCATTTTATTTTTATTCTCCTTTTCAATCTTGCTTTCCTATTTACACACACAATTATGCATTTTGTTATGATCAATTTAAAAAAAAAACCTATTCTTTTTCAAGGGTTTATAGTTAAATCCTTTTAAATAAAAAAAAAATATATATATCTTTATAATTATGTGTAATTGTTTTCTAAAAAAAAGCCTTTTTGAATATCATGATTGGATTACGAGCATCATTATTTTATTAGGTCATCACCACTAAATATATTTCGAGAACATAACAAACGTTATTTATAAACCCTACTATTTTATAAATTAATCGTTTAAACGAAAATGATTTATATATACATGTTTAGTTATAATCGTATCATTACTTAAAACCATTAAAAACAATTTCATCTATAATATTAATGCGATTTGATATCATAAGTTTTTATTACTATTACTATTATTATTATAATTACTTGTACGAATAATATTATTTGATATTTGATATTGTAACTTGCTTAGTTCAAATTATATATCCTTAAAAATATCATTTTCAAAATATTCGAAATGATGATTTCTCATTGAAAAAAAAAATTAATCTTATTAATTAGAATTTTCATGACTAATTTTATTACTTATTTCAAAAGATATAATATGAAAATTATATATATATATATATATATATATATATATATTGTTTTCAACATTATAGAACATTTATTGTATTAAATTTGAAGTTAATATTTGACACCTAATCTCTTTTATTAATAAAATTTATAAAACATTATTTCGTATAAACTGATCGATAGGCTATCACTTAAATAAGCTCGATATCATTAAGTTCGTACCTCTAACATCATCGATCGTTCGTCCATTCCTAAATCTTAAAGTTCTAATCGTTCCGTTCCTATTAACCATTCATACGTGTAATTATTTAATTAGGTCATCGCTGATCCGGTTCACTCGTCTTCACGATGTAGTTCAAGTTTAAATCACTACTTATCTTCCTTTACTTTTGGGGTGAAGCATGTATACCAAGGGCTTGATAACTCAACTTTTTTACTAAAGCAAATTCTTAAACAAGTAATTACAATTGTATGCTTGATATTTGATTACTATAACATTATTGCAATCATTAACTTGTTTACAAGCCTAAAGGAGTACTAGTATGATCATATAGGGGAAACCGATATAACATTTCAAGGGCACAATCTGTGTGATTGTGGATGCAATAACATTTTAACGGCTCAATCTGTGTGATTGTGGATACAATAACATTTCAACGGCACAATCTGTGTGATTGTGGATGCAATAACATTTTAACGACACAATCTGTGTGATTGTGGATGCAATAACATTTCAACGGCACAATATTTGGGATTGTGGATGCATATAACATTAAGGGTTGATTGCAATGGATTTTGTGTTAATATGCTTGCACACTTGTTTGAACTTGTACTGAAATTGTTTTATATCTTTTATGTCAATTTATCTTTATAACTTATAAAACCTATGTCTCTCACCAACTTTATGTTGACCCGTTTACTTTACATGTTTCAGGAAATAAGTAGTTGATGACAAAGGATCACATAGGAGAGCTCTTGGACTTAGTTAATAAATCGAACAATACTTTCTTTGATATTTGTTTTTTGATTTGTAACAAGTGTTGTCAATAATTTATGAAATTTAATAATTTATGTGATGCCTTAGTTTCAAATTTTATACCATGTGTTGTGAACTATCGTCTAGAGGGACACGTACCGCGAGACATGTAAGCTTCCCCTCGCGTACCGAGAGGGACCTATTTTCGACATTTTCTTCTTTTAAACTTTGGGCTTCACTTTCTCGCTCGGTTTCTTCACGATTTGACTTGTAATCATCATTAGCACCTGAAAATATAACGAAGACTCAAATACAGACAAAAACGACTCAAAACAAAGATAAAACTAATCAAAATGAATGAAACAATAGGAATAAAGATGTGTGCTTCGCACTACATCAAACATCCCCACTTAACCTTTTTTTGTTCTCGAAAAAGTCTGCAATGGAATCATAACTGAGATCTAACTTAGCAAACGCAATTACCAATTAGCACAAATATATTTACGCGTTAAAAAGCAATAATTAGTATTTCTGTCCGATTAAACCCACGCATCAACTTTCAAGCCCCCGTAATATGTTCTAATTCCATTTTTTACATTTATCAATCAACCTATGTGACCCACACTTAGAAGTTACAGCTCTACCTAATCCCGTCTCACGGTCATGTCTAGGCACGGGTTAAACCATATAGATTTACCTACCACGTTAAACTAAGATTTATTTGTTTAAGAAATTAGATGAAATCATGGAATGAATGGTATGATAATGAGCATTAATTCAAGCAAATGAACTTTCGTATAGAGACGTTTCAACCAAGTCACTCTCCCGGAAGGTAACACATAGACTAAGTTATAATCAATAAGCACATAAGAATCACTTAGGGGTGTTTTCTCCAAGTGGTCATCCTTGAGGGTAACACATAAGCAAAACTCATAATTCTAATCAAATAAGCTCAATAACATGGAATAATGGATGCGGGCGCCACCGAAACTCGGATTTATTCTCATAAAAAGAGAATGGTGTGCCAAAAATTTCAAAAACAAATAAATATTATCTTAACGTGGTACCTATCACCCTATGTTAATAGTTTAAGTATTTCCGACACCCTAAGATGAGTACTCACAGGCTATTTAAGCTATTCAAGCTGGCTAGGTCTACCAAAACATCACTAATTAGACGTGTTTTCTATTATTTAATCATTTAAAACTCAACAAGTAGATCCAGTTGTACTATCATTTTCTATTTTGTATTGCAAAACTTATACTTTCAGTGGACATTTTTCAAAATTTTTTTTTTTTTTTGTATTTTTGAATTTTTATAAGCAAGACAAACTAACTAAACTAGACACTCACATCCCCACACTTGAAAGACACATTGTCCTCAATGTGAAGCAAGACACAACTAAAAATAAAAATGCAAAAAAATAAAAACAGGAATCGACTTAGCTGGTAATGTATATGCAAGAATGGTATCGAGCTCTACTCTTCCTCTTGTGCACCGTATATTATTTCGGTCGCGGTTGCACAGACTGCCGGGTTGCTCTTTAAGATCAGGATCAACTCCGTCCGAATGGCGATTGAGTACGAAAAGAATGATGTACACCTACAAAATGGAGCTCAAACGTACCCGCAACATCAAACTGACACAAATACAGACTCAAAATAAAAATAAAAGACTCGACTGACCCACTAAGACTCAAGATAGATAGCAGGAAAACGTACCTGATGCGTGGCAAACACATAGACATGAAAGCCACAGCAAGGTGAACAAACAGTCACAAACGGTTTTAAGTTTCCCATGGTAGTGGTGGTCGGTAGTAGATAATGTGGATGGATGATGATAGGTGGTGTGATGAAGTGGATAATGGTGGTGGTGAACGGTGGACGGTGTGGGAGACCAAGGGAAACAAGGGCAAGAAAGGCAAGAACAGGAATCCCCCGTGTACCGCGAGGAAGCCTGGACTCCTCCTCGTGTACCGCGAGGGGATGATTTTTAGCCGGCCAATATTTCTAGTCCCTAACGTACCGCGAAGGCTTGGATCCCCTTCCTCGCGTACCGCGAGGGAGTATCATTCACATAAAGATAATTACTTTTTTTCAATTTTTATACTTAGAAATTTTTTTGCCTCCTAAAAATCTTTTTCACCCAAACCCTTTAAACCCTATTCCAATGATAAAAACCAATGTAAAACATACCTGGAACTTCGTTCCTAATGATTTCCCTTGCCAAATCGGGCGTGAATCCCTGCAAGATACGACATAAATAAAACACACACACCGAAACACACAAAAAATGACACGGGCTCAAACCAAAGAATGCATACAAACTCTACATCCCGGGCACCAGACCGAGAATCAAACAAACCAATCAGGAGGCTTATCCTTAATCCTAAACGGAACCGCCTTCATCCTGCGCGGTCTACCGATTCTCCCCAGCCTAAATAAAATCCTACTCCTATCAAACCTCAAACCTCTTTTACATTTATCAATCAAGTCCTTCCACCACAGCTTAAACCTACCAGGTCCAAAGATAACACGGTTCAAGTATCCTAGCAAGTTGTCAAATCTAAACATCCCCACACTTGTGGTTTTCACTCTCCCTAGATCACAAGACTCACTCAACTCTCGGAGTTTCTTACGGGGCAGCCTAGATTTAGGGGATGACTCGACTTCCATCCCCTCAACATGAATAATAGTAAAGGTCAAAGGCTCAATGTGTGATATCATTAAAGGTGTGGCTTCTAACCTCTCGCCCGGATCATCAGGATCCTCTACACTCTCCACCAACTTCCCCACACTTGGGGTTTTTCCTACGATCTCATATAACTCTGCCATCATCTCCAGCAGATCATCATGCACATCCTCTTCATCGTATTCATCCGGCTCATCTATCAGCTTCTCCAACTCCAACACCCATTCAGATATCTCTCCTAAGTTAGGGGCATGTTCATCAATTTCTCTCTGGATCATAGTCCCGATGGTCATCTATGAGGGCATCAATCATGCAAACTGAATCGCTCTGCTCAGTATACTCCTTAACAGGTTTCATAGCATCGAATATGATCATCTCATCCCCACATGAAGTGTGAGTTTCCCATCGAAGACATCGATCAATGCCTTGGCGGTATGTAGGAACGGGCGTCCTAGGATGAGTGGGACTCTATCATCCACTTCCATATCCAAGATAACAAAATCCACGGGGAAGACAAATTTGCCTACTTTCACTAGAAGATTCTCCACAATTCCCCGTGGATACTTGACTGAACGATCAGCCAATGAGATGCTCATGCGCGTCGGCTGCGGTTCACCTAGGTCTAACTGCTTATAAATGGAATAAGGCATCAGATTGACGCTAGCACCCAGGTCAGCCAACGCGTGGTTTAAGGGCAAACCGCCAAGCAGACACTGGATCGTGAAATGACCCGAATCTCCCAGTTTTTCTGGCAGTTTGTTCTGAACCACTGCAGATCATTGCTCACTAAGCTTCTCCCTCACGTACCGCGAGGGACCTATTTTCCACATTTTATTCTTTTAAACTTTGGGCTTCACTTTCTCGCTCGGTTTCTTCACGATTTGACTTGTAATCGTCATGAGCACCTGAAAATATTACAAAGACTAAAAAAAAAAACAAAAACGACTCAAAACAAAGTTAAAACTAATCAAAACGAATGAAACAATATGAATAAAGATGTGTGCTTCACACTACATCATCCGCACTTGAAAGTCCGGTTTCTCACGATCCGTCCGCAAAAATGCCGTAGATAGTGCCGAAGGTAAGGTTTTCGAACACCCTGAGGTTCCTTTGTGTAAACCTAAGAGAGGGATGTTGATTATGATAATGACGGATATGACTTAGGGTTCGGTCGAGGTGTTGATTATTGTATTAATCAGAAGGAGGTTCTACTTAAAGGTGAGTTCCTCTGAACTGTGCTCTATAAAATGTTTTATAAATGATTTTGATCTGAGATCCTAATACCATCCGTGCATATATCCTATAATAAGTACTTATTATGGCCATGATTGGGGGGACTGCCGGGCGTGAACTGATCCTCTCGTATTTGGCCGGACTTGTATCCGGAAGCCAGGGAGTCACCCGTATATATGTATGTTGTAGTCTCAGAATCCATGTGAGGTTACTGGGTGATGGATTGGGAAGGAATGATTATAAGCCCCAGATGGGGCATTCTTGTATCATGGATACATGTTGTGAAAGTACGATTTTGTTTATAAACTCACCAACGTTATGTTGATCCAAAATATTTTCAAATGTTTTTGAGCACAAGTGACCACTAGCGTGTAGTTGGCATTCCAGGAGATGTATAGGTGGTTTGAGATAGGGATGACTGAGGGCAAGTTCTTGTGTAACCGTAAGGCCTAAGTGGATAGCATGATTCTTCGTGAGCTATAAGTCCATAGTTTATGTTGTATTTACCAGTCAGTACTTATTGTAAAAACAATGTTATATATGGAATAAAATAGTTATGACTTGTAAGTCTTTCGCTGTGTGTTTTTGGTATCAATGTCACAGTAACTAGAAGGCAACCTTCTGACTAGTATGTAGTTATCTGGCAAACAGAATGTTCTGTCTTGGAAAGAACGGTGTATAAATCTCTCCTAGACCCGTCGTTCTTTCCTGGGAACATATCTGTTGGAGGTACTACTCTGGTTAGATAACTGTCCTGTGTTACGGGTGTGACAGTAATGGTTACTTGAACACAAGGAAGTAGTTGATGATTGTAATACGTCATACCTTGCTAGGAGCAGTGAGATGCAGCTATGCGTCCACCACTGTTTACGTTGAGACGATTAATCGATGAATCGTCCAAGTGGGAGATTGTTGTATATTGGATGTCTGATCATAGATAATATCAACGTTACTATCAAGGTACGATGCAAAGAGTTACACTTTGGACAATGAACAATTAATAACGTTTAGTCGTAAACGTTATAGTTTATGAAACGCTGATTTATTATTCGGTGGATAAATATTTAGTGAAATATTTAACGGTTTAATTCGTTAATTAAATATTTAGTGAAATAATTAAAAGAAGAAGGTTTAAACGGTTTTAAGTTTAAGAGCTAAATGTTAAACGGTTGTGGTTTACTAATTATTTTTAATTAGAAAAGTGCAAGGATTAAATGTAATTAACTGTTAATTACAAAGGGAATTAACCGTTAATTACCCGGGTGTGGTTTGTAATCATGGGGGTTATAAATACAAACTTAATCAAAACCCTAAACCATGATTTTTGGCCTCCCCCCTTTGCGCAAACCTTAACCACCGGCCCCCTCTTCCCATCCGCAGGCCGGCTGCCGAAAACTGCTTGAAACCGCCGCACCACCACCGTGCCACTCTGTTGCCGTCAGCCTCCATTGCTGTTACCGCTGGATCAGCAGCCCTGACCCGCCGCCTCCCTTCGCGAGTCGTTGGAGCCATGAACTGGGTTCACCTCGAGCCGGTTTTGCGCAAGAAATCGTTTTACGTTTTTTTCGTTGATTGCGGGTTTTTCGTGTACGTGTCACTAGAGAGACGCTAGTTGATTCAAAGTGTGCGTATTTCGGAAATTGTCGAAGGTATAACTTTCTAACCCGCTATGGTTGGTTAATTTAATTTTCTAAACGATCGCAATCGAATCACTGACGAGAAAAAGTTTTGAACGTGTTAACGTGTACTAATCACTTCCGCTAAAACGCAAATCTGATTTTGTAAAATAGTACGTTTTTTAATAGTTAAAAACCGGTACACAGATTCCCAACAGACACGCCCATGTCGACCAGAGATTACGGAAGTTAGTGCTTGTGTGCGAGCCTTGTTACCGAGGAACGCGTCTAACATGGTCGTGTCAGAGTGAGACACGCTTGTGTCAGGCATCTGTGGGCAAGTTTGATGGTTTTATGAAACCACTTGCCACATGTCATTGTATGATTGGTTGGAGTTGTGTATAAATAGATGGCTAGGGCTAAGATAATTGCTTGCTCATTTGCTTCTTCCCTACTTTAAAATTTTAGAGAGAGTGTGTGTGTGTGGGGGGGGGGGGGAGTTCTAAAATTTTGAAACACCCCATGTTTAAACGCTCCCTTGAGTGTTAGAACCTCTCTAGTTCATTTTGATGTGTCGGGGGTATAGTGGGAATACTCGGTAATGAGAGAGTACCTTGATAATGTACCATAATTTTTAGAATGAGAGTGAGTGAGGTGCTCAAAAGGTATAATCTCTTTTAGTTATGTTGTGTTTATTTCTGCATTAGTTATTCCATCTTAGGGTTGCATGCGGGAGGCATTACCGTCAGGTTTCAGATTGGATACCCGAACGGTATGGGTTAGATACTCAGGGTAGATGGGGATCAAGGGCTATGGTGAACGCGATTGTAACATTCCTGATTTTTCCTTGTATTTGGTTGATGTAATAAACAGTATTTCAAACTCTAGTCTTATGCAACACCTTATGTTTATTAAACCCTAAGATTTCATATTACATACATACATTTTTAATTCAAATTTTTTAAATTTAAATATTTTTTTTTCTTTCTTTCTTTCTTCTTTTCAATCTTACTCCATAAATATATATATACTTTTACATATAGAATATGTATGTACATAGGGTTTGATTTTGCAATTTAAATAAATAAGTTTGAACCCTCACCCTTGAATTTGAACCCTCAAACCCTTAATTTTGACCCTATTCACCCCTTTTGACCTATTTTGACTTTAAGAGTCAAACAACTTCATTTTACTGGAAATACAAGGCTGGAATCGATCGAATCCAGTTGTTATGGACTTTCCTTGTTTGCGTAAATGTTCTCGGCCATTCCTAAATCTCAGTAACGATCCAATTTGACAAATTGCGCGGCCAGAATCAAGATTCAAATCAATTTGAACTAGTTTGACTATCCATAAGTCAATCCGAGACTGAGCCATTGCCAAATGAAGAATTTTTAGACGCGTTTTAGAACCCACAAATCACGCCCAATCTTTTGCGCACATATTCAGTCCTAAATCAGGACCCAATTCATCCTCTAACATCGAATTTACGCGTGATTTGTGTCAACAACTGTACTCCACTAAACCAAATCGAATCGAGCGAAATAAACAAAATTGATCCGTTCAAATCACCTAAGAACCTTCGCATAAATCATTACAAACTCTCCCAACCCGCAATTGACTTGCATTCCACCTCTTAAGCCCTGTCTTGATCGAAGAAAACAGAGCCTGGAACTACAGCTGTTCATCCTCTGTACCCAACAAAAGCACGTAATTCTCATGTTTTTGTAATCGTTTTGACCCCATAAGCGAAAGCCCTATGGTCGGAGCTTCGATCGCTTGCTTATCGACTCAATTACATGGCTAGGGTTTTCGAGATATGTATTGGGGACGAAGGGACTGAGAGCTTAAACCTTTTCTAGTTAATCCACTTGGCTTCTACGCGGACGGTGTAGAACCAAAGACTGATTGCTACCAAATTATTCTAAGTACAAATGCTGCTGATAGGCTTATCAGCAGCATTCATCACATATGGCTGCTGATAGGCTTATCAGCAACATTCATCACATATGGCTGCTGATAGGCTTATCAGCAGCATTCATCAAATATGGCTGTTGATAGGCTTATCAGCAGCATTCAACACTTGTTGCTGCTGATAGGCTTATCAGCAGCATTCAACACTTGTTGCTGCTGATAGGCTTATCAGCAACATTCAACAAATATGGCTGCTGATAGGCTTATCAGCAGCATCAACACTTGTTGCTGCTGATGGGCTTATCAGCAGCATTATTCTCATCTCTTCTGCTGATAGCCTTACTAACTGAAGACCAAACGTTGCAGTTGACTATCCATGTGAAGCGCCTCTGACACCTTTCTGTAAAAGCTACTGCCACACTCCAAGCAGAAGGAACCTCAGTGGTGCAACCAATAAAGGACAAGGACGCGCGTCTCCAAGCATGCAAACAATGATGCCTAAGAAGACGTTTCAATAAAGTTATCTAGATTAGCCTTTGCGTATAATTTAGATTAATAAACAAGATCAACGGCTTGTGTTAGATCTGATCCTTAGAATCAAGGGTCTGTCTTGATTCTAAGTTACTATAAATACTGTGTAAACACTTCATAGTAAGTGTGTCTTTAAGTGCTTGCTGTGCTTTCATAATGCTTCTTGATAGTGTTTTACTTGTAAACTTGTAATCTCAGAAGTTCAATACAACAGTGCATTTATCAGTATTCTTGCTGTTTACTTGTTTACTTTGTTGGTTGTTATTGTTTCCGCCAATATCAACTAGAATAGAATCACCTTGTAATCTTACGATCCTACAGACGGTCGCGGGTTTAAAACCCATGCCTGTGTCCTTTTTGCCTCTGTTGAAGCCCAAACCCAAATTCCCTTCTGTCCTCACCTTAAAACAATTCCGAACCGGCTGAGTCTTTGGCCTTTCACAGCAGCCACTCGGGTTCGAGCCAATTTATTTTTTTAAAATCGATTTTCAACACCAATTTATTTTATAAAAAAATATTTTATAAAACCTAATACCAATTGGAACTATTTTGTGCAAAAAGAATAAACTTTTGAGTTAGAACTATTATTTTCACAATCTAAATGATTTTAAAATCTTATTTTACAATACAAAATTATGCAAGAAATTCATTCCCATTAATTTTAATTAGAACATTTATATTTATAAAAATTGTGACAAAATTTTATAAAATACTCTATCTTATTAAACAATTTCATAAAAACAATTTAAAAAAAAAACCATTTTCTAATAATAATATATATATTTTAGGGTTTAAACCCTATTCTAACAAATATATTTTTCCTAAATATATATTTACACTTCTTAATTTTTTTAAAATTGTTTTTGGACATACTTTATTAACAATAAATAATTAAATAAAGAGAATTTATTTATTTATTTTAATTGTCTTTATACATTAATAACCCATTTAGGGTTTAAATTATTGTTAATATAATTTCTTAAATATATACTAATATATTTACACTCCCCTTTTCAATGATACATTATTATAGTAAATAAATACAAAAAATTTATTTATTATTTATTTATTTAAAACCCTAAGTTAATTATTATATTTAATAAGTTCATACATATACCTTGAATTTGCACATTTTCTATTAAACTCCTATTCAAATTCAAACAATAACTTACATCATTTACATGTAATAACACGAACACTTTTGTACAAATCCCTACACTCAAACCCCGTTGAACACTAGACCGTACCTTAGACTTTGTGCATGTTATTAATTCAAAGTCATATAAATTCAACTCTAGGTTAATCTTGTGATTTGGAAATCACTTGTGCTATCTACAAACAACTTACAAGTGAGTTTACATAGCCCCATTTTACACTATTTACATTTTTGGGGTGGAACATGAGTACAATTATACAATGTATACAAATTACACAATACAATTCCACCCTACATTCATGTGTGCAATTTGAGCCTTATGTTTGAGTACTAGGTGTGCAAAATACAATTTGTGTGCAATTTACATGTGCAATCATTAACTACACAAGCCGACGGTTAACAATGATAGATCTATTGAGTCTGACAAACCTACCTAGTTAGGGTGATTGTTGCCGACAACATAATTTTGTTATTTGCATGCTAGTTACAAAGGTTTGATTGTACAACTTGGTTTCACAATAGTAACTGTCCATGATTGCCTTATTAACCATGATATGTATGGATTGTATACACACAACACAATGATACTATTTAGAGTCAAAACCTATGTATGCTCTCCAACTTTTTAGTTGACCTTGTTTTAATCATGTTTCAGGTACGAATGTTTGAGATTGATCCAGATTGCTTCACTTAAGTTGTGGACCTAGTTAATTTAATAAATGAACTTATTTTATATTTCAAATTTCTTGTATTATGGAATTTGGTTTGTTTGGATTATGAATGAAATGAGATGATTTGATATATTACAACATAGTCAACTATGTGCTCATGAACAGTCTCCATGTCCTGCCCCGACGTTTCCGCCATCAGTTAGGGTGTGACAGATTGGTATCAGAGCCTTGGTTATAGGGAATTAGGTTATTAGACACCCATGACCTAGACTATAACCGTATGACACCCATCTTATGCCATGCTATATGTTATATGATAATTGCCACATTATTAAGTGCTACATGTTTAATACCTTGTATGATTATCTTACATATTATTCTAAGGACTACATCGCATGATACAATACATGATAGTCTATGTACTACACTACTTGATAACTCATGTGCTTATAAACATTGCTATATACATGCTACCTATTTGATTCCTTTAAGTGTTATCCTAAGTTTTACCACACACTTATCCATACCTAAGTCTTTATACACCTTCATCCTTACACACTATGTCACCATCATCTTTTGCGGACAAAACTTAAACCATTGAGCCTGATGCCCATTAATAAGAAACGAAGGAGCCCACCTACCCTTCAAGAAGAGGAAGCCTGCGGGAGTAAATAAACATCATCTTTGGGCCTCAAAGCCCGGTCCATAATGATTCTCATCATGACCATGAGCCCAAACGATAGTGTTATTAGTACATGATGACTGAATGAGTGTATGTAGACCCATGAGAAATTCTGGCTAAGGAAGGACCGGGTACTTAAGTGTGTCCCTTGTGACCCACCCCAATTTCTTGGGAATTCTCTTAATGGGTACACTACTTATAGGTCAAGTGTTACTCCTAAAATACTATTGTGAAGACTCGGTGTCGTGACTAGTCAAACTCTGAATTCATGAAAACTCCTATATTTAACACTTAGTATTTTTTATACCACTTACAATCTTTTTCCTTTTATTTCTGCTAGACATGGAATCCTACTCTCCCCCCTCCCTGGTATACTATCCCGGAGCAGAGTCTGAACTGGAAGAAAACATTGGATCACCAGAATATCGGTCACCAACACCCCCAGCTGCTAGAGAAATGTTTGACATAAGGGCAGATTGGATCAGGAACACTGGACCAAGAATTTAAACATCTGGATCACCTCCATCAAGAAACCCATAACAGGCACCACATCTACACAACCAGTTACCACCCGCTATGAGAGACCCCTACCTAGCACCCGACCCATATCACCCTGACCCAAGGGCAAGGCAAACCATGGCACCCACTAGTGCTATAGGAGTCCCATTTGATGCCATCCACCAATACGTGAGAACCTCAGAGTTTGTGAGACAAGGGATGGAGCACGGGATAATACACGACCTGCTAGGTCAGAGAACTGACAGTCTGGTGGATCAAGTGTGGTGCCAAGAGGAGAAAATTGCAAGCCTGGAAGAAGACAGGGAAATACTTGATGCACGCACGGAAGCAGCTAGAGCTGAGGCCCGGTTTGCTATCCGAGTGACCATAGCAATGTTCGTCTTGGTGCTCATCTGTTTCCTTGTTGAGAGCTATCTGAGACGCTAGTTGGATTGCTCTGCTTTTGCCTTTAAATTCCCATTTGAAACCGCTACCTTATGTTTGGATTAAGCTTTTGACATTTTATCGTTTAAATGCTAAGTTTTATTTTACAACTTTAATGCTTTTACTTGTTGATTCAAAATTTCCGTCGTGTTTTCATCAAGATCACCCAAACTTCATTTTCTCATTCATTGCAAATTAGTACGCGTACCTAAGCCTCCCTTGCAAAACAACCATTTCATTTATTTAAAACAACATCGTTATTTTGCTCAAGCAAAGCATCTATCAAGCCCTTAGTTTATAAATATTATTTTAAATATAAAAATTTTCAACAAACCTTTTTACTCCAAAAGAAAATTTAAACATGACTCGTTTTATAAAACATTATCTAAATAAATTATGACCTTTGTTTCGTAAAATTTAATTATTATCAAACCTTGGCTTAATTACTAAATAATTCAGCAATTATTTTTCCTTTGAAACACTCCCTTTATGATAATTAAAATTTAATAAAAAGGTATTCCCATAAATTTATTTAGATTATTCAACTCATTAGTTTCACTATCTTATCTATCTACAAACAAGAAAAAAATTACAATTACTTATTTATTCACAAACAAAATCAGTTATTCGTAATCACATTACTCAGAATATTTTCAGAACCAACTCGATATCCTGCACCTTCGGTAATGTATGAGTTGTAACATCCCGAATAAATAGAAAACAAATAAAAGAAATCAACGTGGGCTTGGCCAAGGTTCGTCCCATGGGCCTGAAATATGAAGGGAAACCTTCTAATCAACAGCCACCAACCCTTCCCCCCCATTTCCTTCCTGCGTAAGTTTCTAGAGTGAGAGAGTGAGACCGGCTCTAGAGAGAGAAAGTGGGGAAAGGAGCTCAAAGGCTCAAGAATCGTTCGTCTTCATCACAACAATGTATAGCAACGGGAACCGAACTTCAAGAGGTAAGCATCACCTCTAAATCTGAGTTTTTACACATTTTGAGGATTCGGGTTTAAGTCGCATAAAGACATGGTTTTTACGTATAAAACTTGAAACAAATCACATATTTGTGCTCATGAATGAAAAAGAAACGTTTTGAATATAAAAAGTTCAAGGCTTGATCAACTAGAAATAAATTGCCAGATCTAGGGTTCTGGTCGGGGAAGAAGACTGATGCATCGAAACTACTAGTTTCGATATAGGTAAATCCATCGAAACTACCTAGTTTCGATATATTCACCCCCTCTAAACTACTAAGATTTACATAAGTTACTTGTCGAAACTACCATAGTTTCGATATAAACCCATGACCCGAAACTACTAAGATTTTACATAAGTTACTTATCGAAACTACCATAGTTTCGATATAAACCCATGACCCGAAACTACTAAGATTTTACATAAGTTATTTTTCGAAACTACCATAGTTTCGATATAAACCCATGACCCGAAACTACTGGGTTCAAGCATAGTAATGTCTAATGTCATCTAGGAACACCACCTTATGTGTATGACTTTATTATACAGATTGTGAGTGACCTTAGTGACGCTCAGTAACCGACTAAGTGTATTACAGAAACCACTCATCAGGTGAGTTCTATGTGCCCCCTACGTGTTATGTGCAAATTATTTTAAATGATTTTGGGGCTGAAGTGTATACATGATATGAATGAATGTTATGTTATGTGTTATCTGGCAATGCATGATAGTTATATGTATGACAGATATGCTTATGAACAAAGAAACATAGCAAGTATGTTATGAATTATGAATGAAAGTTTGATATATCACAAAAGTATGAAATCTTTCTTTATATATATATATATACTATATACTGCATGTTATGAATATATGTGAATGTTATGGACGCTTCGATGCTAACGACTACTATGGTAGACGGACAACCATGTGACTATCATGCAACCGGGACATATACATTCCTTCATCTGCTAGGAAGTATGAAAGGCAATCAATGGACGGTCGAAGCAAATGCCTTATCAATGATAAGTAGAACGGTTGCATGAATAACAGTTCGCATGGGAAACGGATGCCTTCGGGCAGACGGGCGAAAGGATGGACTACGGCGGTAGACACGGTATACGGACGACCAAAGGTTGCCAGACGGTAATGAAGGACGGACTACTTCGGTAGACACGGTATGAATTACGGCCTACGATGGTAGGATGGAGCGTCTGTCTTTGTGACTTACACAATCAATGACAGTTTGATCACCCTTATGTGTATGACCAATGAATGTTCAATGTATGCATATGCACCTACTTGCGTGTATAGTCAATATATGTTCACTGAAACAATGTTGTAAGTATATATATGAACCAATGATACGAATAAATTACTAACGTTATACTTAATGCTTTAAACTAGAACTCATCAGCGTTAGCTGACTTTTAGTATACATTTTAGGTAACAAGAGGAAGGGTAATGCGAAGGCGTGATGGCTATCCGGCATGAGACTGACATCCCACTTTAAAATATGTTAAGAAAATATTTATGTTTTAAATGCTAAGACTTCCGTTGTTATGTACCTGAATGATGAACGTTTCTGCTGCGTCTTGAATGTTTTAAATGCTATAATTCGGTATCATTGGCTATGTTTATGAGTAAATTCAACGAGTGAGGTTTTCCTGAAAGAGGGGCCTTACAAGTTGGTATCAGAGCGATAGTTTGAGAGATTCAGACATCCCTAAATGTCTGGACTCAAGCCGATAATGGGACCAACGCACGGATGTCACCAACGCCGACGCCAACACAGTAAGTAAGTACTAAAGTTAATGCCTTTAGATAGGAATATATGCCTTAACTTAGAATGATTAGATGTCATTATCACTACTGATGTGAAGAGTTTTGAACCCGAAAAGCCAAGCAAATTATTAATCACAAACCGGTCACAGTAATTAAGAATTTACCTTGCTCGTACTATTCAAAACTATGATCTGAAGGAATGACATTGATGTATACCCTTTTACTTATCAGAAAATCTAGAAAAGTATGGCTCGTAGAGGAGGGACTGAACGCCGAGGCGGTTGCATTGGCCGAGTTGGTAAACCACCATTGAACCAAAGACGCAATGATGAGGAAAGCGTGTACGAAGAACGTACTGAGAGTGTGCACGAAACTACTATGACTCCACCGGGTGAAGATAACGTAGGATCTCTACGAATGTAACCCGAAGTTAGGGATGCTATTGCCCGTGAGGTTGTACTAACTTTGAAGGACGTACTGCCTGATCTGTTATCTGAGGCACTAAAGAAAAACAAGGAAGAGGAAGAAAAGAATCATGAGGAAAAAGTATGATAATGACGGGGATGAGGTTAATGTGGTACTGAACACCCGAGGGTGTACCTACAAGGGGTTTAAGGACGGTGACCCACCCAATTTTGATGGGAACAAGGATTCGGTGGCTACGTTTGAATGGATTGAGAGGATGAAAGGAGTAATCAATATAAGCGAGTGTCGATCTGACCAGGCTGTGAAGTATGTGGCTCACTCTTTCACCAATGAGGCACTGAGTTGGTGGAGGAACATTCAAAGGACTAAGTCGCCAAACGCTCTTGAAAGGATGACTTGGGAAGATCTGAAAAAGCTGATAATCCAAAAGTTATGTCCCCAGAACGAGATATATCGGGTAGAGAATGAGTTTCTGAGCTTCAAGGCTGGCAACAAGACTCATCGCCAGTACACTTCTAGATTCAATGAGCTGGCTCAACTGGTACCTCACTAGGTAGAGACCGAAGAGCGATTGATTAAGTACTATGTCAAGGGCCTGCCACAAAGGGTCCGTGTTCATGTTAAAGCCAACCTACCCTCGACCTACGAGTCGGTAGTAAATCTGAGTGGGATCGTCTAGGGCGACTATGCAAATGAGGACCCAGCACCTGAGACACAGAAGAGGAGGTGGGAAATCCCGTCTAGGGGTACTGGAAAGGGAGTTGTCACAACTGAGGCTAAGAAGCCGAGAATTGATGAGGGTGAAAATTACCTGAAATGCGGGAAACAACACCGCGGTGAATCTTTGGTTGGCTCTACGATATGCTACCGATGTGAGAAGTGGGCACTACTCGAAAGATTGCAGGGGTAATGCCAAGTGCCAAAACTGTGGAGTGTTTGGGCATGCAACTAAAGATTGCAGGAAGATCAGACCATCTGGTTTGGGAAAGGAAAAAGAGCATGAACAACCTAAGGCTAGGACCCTAGCCTCTTTCTTAACTGAGGAAGAAGCAAGAGGAAAGCCTGATGTCGTGTCAGGTACGTTCTTAGTTAATGATGCACGTGCTACTATTCTTTTTGACTCCGGTGCAAGTAAAAGCTCTATATCCACTGCCTTTAGTCGCAGCTTAGACTGCACAATCACAAACCTCGTAATGGCTTTTAGCGTAGAAACTGTTGTTGGTAGAAACTCAGTAGTCATCTGAATGACTGACGATTGCATGATAGAAATAGAGGGTCATAAGTTTTCGTCTAAATTGTACCTTCTAACCTTAGGAGGATTTGACATAGTGTTGGGCATGGATTTGTTAGCTGCCAACGAAGCACAAATTGTATGTAAACGAAAGATGATACATCTCAAAGCCACTGACGGTAGTCCTATTACGGTTTATGGTGATCGGAATCACACGATGCCAAATGTCATCTCGATGATCAAGGCCGAAAGCTACATGAGGCGCGGTTGCAAAGCTTATCTGGCATATGTTATTGACGATAGAATGAAAACGGAAGAGCTCAACGATGTACCCGTGGTGTGCAACTTTCCGGAAGTGTTACGAGAGGACCTACCTGGCTTGCCGCCCGATCGGGAAATAGAATTTCAGATTGACTTACTGTAAGGAGCTGAGCCCGTTGCCAAAGCACCCTACCGATTGGCTCAGTTAGAAATGAAAGAATTAATGACTCAACTTGAAGAATTGGCAGAGAAAGGATTTATCCGACTGAGCATCTCACCATGGCCGCTCCGGTATTATTTGTAAAGAAGAAAGACGGTAGCATGCGCATGTGCGTCGACTACCGTGAATTGAACAAACGAAAACTAAAGAACAAATACCCACTGCCTAGAATAGACTACCTTTTTGATAAACTACAAGGTGCAAGTTGGTTCTCAAAAATTGATCTTAGGTCGGGTTACCATCAATTGAAAGTAAGGGAGGAGGATGTACAGAAAACCGTTTCGCACGCGTTATGGACATTATGAGTTCCTCGTAATGTCCTTCAGACTAACCAATGCACCTACAACGCTTATGGATCTAATGAATAGAGTGTGCCGACCAATGTTGGATCGGTCAGTAATAGTCTTCATAGATGACATCCTTATTTATTCAAAGAACGAAGGTGATCACCACTGTCACTTGAGGGAAGTATTAGAAGTTTTGAAGGAGGAAATGTTGTATGCAAAATTATCTAAATGCGCGTTCTAGCTCAGGGAAGTCCAATTCCTAGGTCATGTCATAAACCCAAACGGCATTATGGTGGATCCTGCAAAAAATGAAACAGTAAAAGGTTGGAACATCCCAAAAATGCCAACATAGATACGAAGTTTTCTAGGATTGGCAGGATACTATCGTAGATTCATTCAGGATTTCTCGAGAATATCCTCGCCTCTAGCAAAGATGACACGTAAGGAAGTAAAGTATGAATGGGGTCCAACCCAAAACAACACATTCGAAGAATTGAAGGCACGACTAACCCAAGCTCCAGTCTTGACCTTACCCGAGGGAAACGAAGACTTGGTAGTCTACTCTGATGCTTCGGGTCAAGGATTGGGTTGTGTACTTATGCAACGAGGAAAGGTAATTGCTTATGACTCGCGACAGTTAAAGATTCACGAAGTTAACTACCCAACTCATGACCTAGAGTTGGTGACGGTAGTTTTTGCATTAAAGATATGGAGACACTATTTGTACGGAGTTAAATGCACCATTTACTCCGACCACAAGAGCCTGAAGTACTTTTTCGAGCAAAAAGAATTAAACATGAGACAAATAAGGTGGTTAGAGCAACTGAAAGACTACGACTGCGAAATATTGTACCATCCAGGCAAGGCAAATGTAGTGGCTGACGCCTTAAGCTGGAAAGAAGAATCAACGCCTATTCAAATCAAAGCATGTCAGTTGATTATAACACCGGATATAATGAATGAAATAGCGAAAGCACAGGAAGAAGCATTGTTGGAGAGGAATGTGAAACGGGAAATAATAGTAGGGCAACAGGGTAATCTGGAAACCAACGTGTACGGTGTACGAAATCGTTGTGGTCGGATGTGGATACCTAAGATTGGTGAACTTAGGGCCAAGATCCTTGATGAGGCTCATAAGTCTCGCTACTCTATCCACCCCGGGACGAACAAAATGTACCAAGATCTAAAGAAAAAATACTTGTGGCCTGGCATGATGAACGACGTGACCGAATATGTGGGCAAGTGCCTAACTTGTTGTCTGGTTAAAGCCTAACACCAGAAACCATGCGGTAAAATGCAACCTTTGCCGATACCGGAATGAAAGTGGGAAGAGATCACAATGGACTTCATTACCAAGCTACCGTGAACAACTAAAGGCAATGATACCATTTGGGTGATCGTCGACCGCTTGACGAAAAGTGCTCACTTCTTACCAATACGCGAGGCTTCTTCGTTTGAGAAGTTAGAAGAAATATTCATCAAGGAAATCGTAAGCAGACATGGTATGCCATTAACAATCGTGTCAGACAGGGACACTCGATTCACATCAAGGTTTTGGGAGAAATTCAACGAGTTAATGGGCACTAGGCTAAACATCAGCACAACTTACCACCCTCAAACCGATGGTTAACCGGAAAGGACCATTCAGACCTTGGAGGACATGCTCCGAGCCTGTATCATTGATTTCGGTGGTAGCTGGGACAACCATTTTCCCTTGGTAGAATTTTCATATAATAACAGCTATCACTCAACCATTGGCATGCCGCCATTTGAGATGCTGTATGGAAGAAGATGTAGAACCCCAGTCTGTTGGGGAGAAATTGGACAGAAAGACTTTGCCAGTCTCGAAGTGGTCAAAGCTACTTCAAGGAAGTTTGACCAGATAAAAGCTCGAATGAAAGCCACTAAAGACAGACAGAAATTATACACAGATAAGATAAGAAGAGATTTAGAGTTTCAAGTTGGGGACATGGTACTACTGAAAGTGTCACTGTGGAAAGGAATCATCCGATTCAGAAGACGTGGAAAATTAAGTCCAAGGTTTGTCAGACCTTTCAAAATCGTAGCAAGAGTTGGTCAGGTTGCTTACAGACTCGACCTACCCGATGAGCTCAGTGGAATTCACCCCACATTCCACGTATCGCACTTACGCAAGTGCCTTGCTGACGATACGGCTCACATACCCTATGACGAAATCGAAGTGGATAACAGTTTGAACTATATAGAAGAACCAATAGCCATTCTCGACCGAGCCGAGAAACGACTACGAAATAAGTCGATTCCTTTAGTCAAAATACAATGGAAGCACAGGAAAGGGTCCGAAGCCACTTGGGAAAAGGAAGACGAAATGAAAGGACTGTATCCAAAGTTGTTTAACTTGTAGCGGGTTTCGAGGACGAAAACTCTATAAGGAGGGTAGACTTGTAACATCCCGAATAAATAGAAAACAAATAAAAGAAAAGCAACGTGGGCTTGGCCAAGGTTCGGCCCATGGGCCTGAAATATGAAGGAAAACCTTCTAATCACAGCCACCAACCCTTCCCCCTCATTTCCTTCCTGCGTAAGTTTCTAGAGTGAGAGAGAGAGACCGGCTCTAGAGAGAGAAGGCGGGGAAAGGAGCTCAAAGGCTCAAGAATCGTTCATCCTCATCACAGCAACGTATAACAGCGGGAACCAAACTTCAAGTGGTTTTTACGTATAATACTTGAAACAAATCACATATTTGTGCTCATGAATGTAAAAGGAACGTTTTGAACGTAAAAAGTTCAAGGCTTGATCAACTAGAAATAAATTGCCAGATCTAGGGTTCTGGTCGGGGAAGAAGACTGATGCATCGAAACTACTAGTTTCGATATAGGTAAATCCATAAAAACTACGTAGTTTCGATATATTCACCCCCTCGAAACTACTAAGATTTACATAAGTTACTTATCGAAACTACCATAGTTTCTATATAAACCCATGACCCGAAACTACTAAGAATTTACATAAGTTACTTATCGAAACTACCATAGTTTCGATATAAAACCATGACCCGAAACTAATGGGTTCAAGCATAGAAATGTCAAATGTTATCTAGGAGCACCACCTTATGTGTATGACTTTATTATACATATTGTGAGTGACCTTAGTGACGCTCAGTATCCGGCTAAGTGTATTACAGAAACCACTCATCAGGTGAGTTCTATGTGCCCCCTACGTGTTACATGCAAATGATTTTAAATGATTTTACGGCTGAAGTGTATACGTGATATTAATGAATGTTATGTCATGTGTTATCTGGCAATGCATGATAGTTATATGTATGACATATATGCTTATGAATAAAGAAACATAGCAAGTATGTTATGAATTATGAATGAAAGTATGATATAACACAAAAGTATGAAATCTTGCTTTATATATATACTATATACTGCATGTTATGAATATATGTGAATGTTATGGATGCTTCGATGCTAACGGCTACTACGGTAGACGGACGACAATGTGACTATCATTCAACCGGGACATATACGTTCCTTCATCAGCTAGGACGTATGAAAGGCAATTAATTGACGATCGAAGAAAATGCCTTATCAATGATAAGTAGAACGGTTGCATGAATAATAGTTCGCATGGGAAACGGATGCCTTCGGGCAGACGGGCGAAAGGACAGACTACGACGGTAGACGGATGGCCAAAGGTTGTCGGACGGTAATGAAGGACGGACTACTTCGGTAGACACGGTATGAATTACGACCTACGACGGTAGGATGGAGCGTCTGTGTTTGTGACTTACGCAATCAATGATGGGTTGATCACCCTTATGTGTATGACCAATGAATGTTCAATGTATGCATATGCACCTACTTGCGTGTATAGTCGATGTATGTTCACTGAAACAATGTTGTAAGTATATATATATATATATATATATATTTATATATATATATATATAAGCCAATGATACGAATAAATGACTAATGTTATACCTAATGCTTTAAACTAGAAGTCACCAGCGTTAGCTGACTTTTAGTATACATTTCAGGTAACAAGAGGAAGGGTCGTGCGAAGGCGTGATGGCTATCCGGCATGAGACTCACATCCCACTTTAAATTATGTTAAGACAATGTTTATGTTTTAAATGCTAAGACTTCCGATGTTATGTACCTGAATGATGAACGTTTCCGCTGCGTCTTGAATGTTTTAAATGTTATAATTCGGTATCATTGGCTATGTTTATGAGTATATCGAACGAGTGAGGTTTTCCTGAAAGAGGGGCCTTACATGAGTGTACATGCCACTTCAAAGAGATGAATCATTTCGCGTAGACGTTAACCATCCCTATAAACCTCAATGAGATTTAAAAATCTAAAACCCAACTACCCACATTATACATGAACACGAAACAACACGCTTGTCTGCAACACTTGATCAACTACAAAATTCGTTAGTTTACGTCACTCATGAGATTCAATAACTTACGTACGTTGACAAAATACACAACACTAGGTTAATCACATAAAAACTTAGTTGTTTATAATATACATAATACCAGATTGAGCACATAAAACGTGTTGTTTGTAATATACATGATACCGGATTGGTCACATAGTACATAAGACTTAGTTGATTCACAATATACATAAGATTGATCACATGATACATGAAAACTTAGTTGATTATATGATACATGAAACTTAGTTGTTCACGGTACACATGATACTCAATTGTTTACATTATACATGAAAACTTGTTTACAAAATACATAACTACTGAATTGTTCACCTTATACATAAAACCCATTTGTTTACTATATACATGGTACTAAACTATTCACGTTATACATGAAACCTATTTGCTTACAATGTGCATAACACTAGATCATACATGAAACTTGAGTGTTTACATTATACACGGAACTAAATTGTTTACAATTGTTGTAATTGACTGATCGCATCATACGCAAGGCATGATCATACACTTTATTCACTAAAGTTGAAAACTATAACACTTTGAAGCTACTCGGGGTTTGACGTATTCTTGTTCAAATACGAGGAAGCTGTAACACTTTGAAACTACTTAGGGTTTGACGTATTCTTGTTCAAACACGAGTAAGCTATGGAACTTTAAGTTATACTACATTATTACTCTTTAGTTTCTTGATTGACCTTAATATCTAGAGACACAATTATTCATTAGCAACTTATACTTGGAAACAATACACATGAACTCTTGACCCGCACACAACAGAAGGTTCTATACGGACCATGCGACGATTCGAGTAATTACGGGTGCACACGTAATTATAAAAATCAGCGCATGGAAGACATAGTGAATTTTGTCGTGTGTTATGTCATAAAACCTATCATGATATATAATAACGAAACTAATGAGATATGATAAGGGCATGGTGGATACGCCGCTGGTACTTCCTATATATAAGTGTTCCTGTCATATTGTCAGAAGTAGCATTACTCGTATCACGTAAGGCTTTAAGTCATTTGGACCTTGACCAACGTTTGTGAAATCCCTCATCCACTAACAATTCTTGAGCATATTAGACTACATCTTAAACAAACCCTAATCATCAAATTCCTATAAAATCCATTCCAAGTAATGCACCTTTAGAATCCAAATTATTATTCGATAGTTTCTCCTTAAATTTCATTTCAAAACTAAATTCATTGTCATCACTCATACCTGACCTTGAGAAACACACCTGAAGCTGGTTATCAATCGTACTCCTCGACCCAACTTTCAAAGTTCATTGGGAATCTAAACGTGACTCGGGGTTTACTTGAGAAAACGTGAGGATCAAGTGAAGCTTAAGTACCCTCATCTTCTTTCTTGATTCAGTAGCCTCCATTAGCTAAATTTCGGGACGAAATTTCCTCAACATGGGGATACTGTAACATTCCTAATTTTTCCTTGTATTTGGTTGATGCAATAAACAATATTTCAAACTCCAATCTTATGCAACACCTTATGTTTTCCATGCATATATTAAACCCCAAGATTTCATACTACATACATACATTTTTAATTCAAAATTTTCAAATGTAAGTATTTTTTTTCTTTCTTTCTTTCTTCTTTTCAATCTTACTCCATACATATATATATATATATATATATATATATATATATATGTGTGTGTGTGTGTGTGTGTGTGTAATTTTACATAAAGAATATGTATGTACATAGGGTTTGATTTTATAATATACATTTGCAATTTAAATAAACAAGTTTGAACCCCCACCCTTGAATTTGAACCCTCAAACCCTCAATTTTGACCCCATTCACCCCTTTTGACCTATTTTGACTTTGAGAGTCAAACAACTTCATTTTCTTGGAAATAAAGGCTGGAATCGACCGAAATCCAGTTGTTATGGACTTTCCTTGTTTGCGTAAATGTTCTCAGCCATTCCTAAACCCCAGTAACGATCCAATTTGACAAATTGCGCGGCCAGAATCAAGATTCAAATCAATTTGAACTAGTTTTACTATCCATAAGTCAAACCGAGACTGAACCATTGCCAAATCAAGAATTTTTAGACGTGTTTTAGAACCCACAAATCACGCCCAATATTTTGCGCACGTATTCAGTCCTAAATCAGGACCCAATTCATCCTCTAACATTGAATTTAAGCGTGATTTGTGTCAAAAACTGTACTCCACTAAACCAAATCGAATCGAGCAAAATAAACGAAATTGATCCGTTTAAATCACCTAAGCACCTTCGCATAAATCATTACAAACTCTCCCAACCCGCAATTGACTTGCATTCCACCTCTGAAGCCCTGTCTTGATCGAAGAACACCGAGCCTGGAACTACATCCTCTGTACACAACCAAAGCAGGTAATTCTCGTGTTTTTGTAATTTTTTTGACCCCATAAGCGAAAGCCCTATGGTCGGAGCTTCGATCGCTTGCTTATCGACTCAATTGTAGGGCTAGGGTTTTCAGGATATGTATTGCGGACGATGGGACTGAGAGCTTAAACCTTTTCTAGATTCGAGCCCGGTTGTTGTCAAGGCATTTGCCAAGACCCACTGGTTAATCCACTTGGCTTCTACGCGAACGGTCGCGGGTTCGAAACCCATGCCCATGTCCTTTTTGCCTTTGTTGAAGCACAAACCCAAATTCCCTTCTGTCCTCACCTTAAAACAATTCCGAACCGACTGAGTCTTTGGCCTCTCACAGCAGCCACCCGGGTTCGAGCCGGGTGGACTGCTTTATTTTTTTAAAATCGATTTTCAACACTAATTTATTTTATAAAAAATATTTTATAAAACCTAATACCAATTGGAACTATTTTGTGCAAAAAGAATAAACTTTTGAATTAGAACTATTATTTTCACAATTTAAGTGATTTTAAAATCTTATTTTACAATACAAAATTACGCATAAAATTCATTCCCATTAATTTTAATTAGAACATTTATATTTATAAAAATTGTGATAAAATTTTATAAAATACTCCGTCTTATTAAACATTTTCATAAAAACAATTTAAAAAAAAACCATTTTCTAAAAATAATATATATTTTAGGGTTTAAACCTTATCCTAACAAATATATTGTTTCTAAATATATATTTATATATATATATATTTACACTTCTCAATTTTTTTTAAAATTGTTTTTGGACATACTTTATTAAAAATAAATAATTAAATAAAGAGAATTTTGTTTATTTATTTTAGTTGTTTTTATACATTAATAACCACTTAGGGTTTAAATTATAGTTAATATAATTTCTTAAATATATACTAATATATTTACACTCCCCTTTTCAATGGTACATTATTATAGTAAATAAATACATAGAATTTATTTATTATTTATCTTTTAAAACCCTAAGTCAATTATTATATTTAATAAGTTCATACCAATACCTTGAATTTGCACATTTTCTATTAAACTCCTATTTAAATTCAAACATCAACTTACATACATCATTTACATGTAATAACAAACACTCTTATACAAATCTCTACACTCAAACCCCGTTAAACACTAGACCTTACCTTAGACTTTGTGCATGTTATTAATTCAAACTCATATAAATTCAACTCTAGGTTAATCTTGAGATTTGGAAATCACTTGTGCTATCTATTGCTCGTGCTATCTACAAACAACTTACAAATGAGTTTACATATCCCCATTTTACACTATTTACATTTTTAGGGTGGAACATGAGTACAATTATACAATATATACAAATTACACAATATAATTCCACCCTACATTCATGTGTGTAATTTGAGCCTTATGCTTGAGTACTAGGTGTGCAAACTACAATTTGTGTGCAATTTACATGTGCAATCATTAACTACATAAGCCAACGGTTAACAATGATTGATCTATTGAGTCTGACAAACCCACCCAGTTATGGTGATTGTTGCCGACAACACAATTTGGTTATTTGCATGCTAGTTACAAAGGTTTGATTGTACAACTTGGTTTCACAATAGTAACTCTCCATGATTGCCTTATTAACCATGATATGTATGGATTGTATACACACAACACAATGATACTATTTAGAGTCAAAACCTATGTATGCTCACCAACTTTTTAGTTGACCTTGTTTTAATCATGTTTCGGGTATGAATGTTTGAGATTGATCCAGTGACTGGCACGGGAATATAGTGAATGCCCAATCATGCTAGAGATGATTGGTTGTGTACAGATGAGCATGGCAGTTAGGCTGTACTCAACCATGTAGAGTAGAGACATAGAGATGTAGTCATGAACTAAACCCTATATCAGTTTTTGATTGTGAACATGATCACTAGGGTAGACTGGGTGTAGAGGTAATGATATGTACAATGTATGACCCAGTGTAACATCCCGATTTTCGTAGAAAATAAAATATGTTTTAAATAAACATACATACTCCTAAAAAGGGATTTACCAGAAGGTGACAAAGTGTTTTATAAAAATACTATAATATGGTTTAATATAAAGGGATTTAAAGTTGTCATAAGTGCAATACACCAAACTTACACATAACATTGTAAGCTCATAAATTATGGGGACTAATCTTGATAAAACCCATAATTAGAGGAAAAGGGAGTAATGATGAAATTAAAAGGGGTGTAAGTTGGATTTATGGGGTTTTAATTAAATGTTAAAAAAAAGAAGGGGGATCGTGGAAGGCAGAGAGGGCGACGACCCCGCCCCCTTTTTTTCCAACCATCGATGAACAACAAAGGAATGGGGATGGATCGATTCCTACACTATAATCCTGAAATTTGGAGGATTAGGGGTGGTTTTCGCAGTTTCAAAGATCCTGGTATGTAATCTTCCATCTTGTGATGATAAAAATTGTTGAATTAGGGTTTTTGGGTTGTTGGTTCTAAACTCACAAATTGGGGGTTCTAATGCTTGCATTCTAATTATAAACCCTGATTAAGATGTTATAATGGTGAATTGAAGTTAGTGAGTTTTGGGTTTTGATTGCATGTTATGATTTTGGGTGTTAATTCCATGATTTGAGTAGTAGAATTTGAAAACATGGGCGATTCGTGTTGCCATTTAATAAATTGACACCTAAATGGTGAAATTGATTTAATAGTGAGTTTGGTGCATGCATTAAAGTTAAATCTTATAAAAGTAAGAAAAGGGAATAAAATTGTTAATGAGGAGGATCAAGGAAGTCTATTTTTATATTAAAAATGATGGTTGGTATTTATGCCCATAAGGTGTTTGATGAAATGCCTAAACCAAATGAATGGTGATTTAAATGATTTGTTGATAATCATGAGGTGTTTAGTAAACATAAAGCTTTGGTGAATAGGGTTAACATAAATTACAAATGTGAATGTTATTTTTAGTTAATCACTTTAACATGTCGGATGAATATGTGGGATTAATATGGTTTGGTTTATAACCAAAAGACCATTACATGTAAATGGTGTATGTTGAATTGATGACTTTGACCCATGGTTGTGGTTGAAAAAGAACGGGTGTTAACGGATCAAATGGGTGATGACGTGTCTCATGGGTGGGAGTAACCCATTTATTATTTGTATGTTAATTAAAGAATGGTGGGTTAAAACACATGTTATGGGTGGGGGAATAATACATATGTATTAAAGGGATTAATGTCTCGGCTATGTGTTCTAACGGGTGACAAAGCAACTGTAGGTCCCGAGAGCCTCGTCGCGCAGCGGAAATAACATGATCTATTCTGTGATTTGTGTGGGAACCAAGAAACGAGACTGAGAAACACACGAACATAAAGAAGAGAATCAACACAACAACGAAACGTAATCAATAACAACGAAGTCATCTCACATTACATACCGAAGAAGTACATATCTCTCATCTACGCTCACGGTCCAGGGGTCGGGAGAGCTCGTCCAGACCCGAACACCTCTCGACCTAGTTCCAGAGTTCCACCTAAAAATGAAGACAAGTCTTCTATTTATAGGCGCAGGAACATTACCTGCGTACTTGACAAGTACGCAAGGCAAAAGCCTTGCGTACTTACTAAGTAAGTACGCATGGTTTGGTTATGCGTACTTGATAAGTACGCAAGGCAAAAGCCTTGTGTATTTACTAAGTATGCAGGACCAAATTGGTGAACACGCTAAGTACTCAGGAACACCCTCCTGCGAACTAGCCTAGTACACCGATACATAGAATTTAATCTATAGTTACAAAAACATGCTTCTACAAACTCCCTCTTAACTATAGCATCAAATTCTATCTATCACTAACACTGATAATCATCAGTTTACAAAGAATGTCCTAACAGACTCCCTCTAAACTAATGACATCACGTGTCTTCTAGCGAGACTTGATCTTCTGGCATTCCACTTGAGATCTTCAAATCTTCAAACTTCAGTCTTCAGTTGTCGAGTGACAAACCCGACTCCCTCAAACTGTAGCTTTCATTGTAGACCAAACCAAGTGCTTCAATAAGAACCAACTAACCACAACAACTCATTGTAGTTCATCCTCTCAGCAGTAGCAACCTCCACCCTGACTTAGAATTCCTCCAAATCAGCTGGCATATGATAGAGAGTTTGAATTTCCAATAACATGCATCAAACTGATCAGCTCCCATAGGAATTCTAGTAAGATAAACTTAAGTCTTCAACCAGATGTGTCCAACTCTATCCTGTATCTTCACGAGTCAACCAAATTCCCGAAGATGTTCATTTCTAATATCCCCTTTCAGTTTAAGCTCCATCTGACTAGACCAGAAACAAGGGTATGTTTCCTATCCCATCGGCCAATGATAAAAGGTTCCATCTTCAACTAATAATCCAACGAATATCCAGCTTCATCCTGAAAACACTTGATAGAATCAAACACGAAAATCATGCTCAGCAGTGATCACCTTATATCCAAAGTCCAACATTCTTCAATTAGATCTTCATTCCTGGTTTACACCTCCTAATCTGTATAAGTTCACCGCGGTGAAGTTCCATAACTAGGTTGTCTATCTGGATTCCGCCCAGATCCCAAGTAAGAAATCCCATCATAATTGAATCACATCAAATCTTGAACACAGGCTTGACCAATGAGGACGAAAAATATAGTTTACACGAGAAATCATAGTTGAGATCCATGTTACATCAAAGAGGTATATATAGAGGAAGTACCAACGGCTTTTCCACCACCTCTTTAATGTCTCATGAATGCTAGATTTTATCCCCCTCATTTCTCTATAAACTATGACCAACTTCATCATCACTCCACTCAAATCCTCAAAAAGCACAATTAGCCAACTTCAGGATTTTATTCTTTTATTCCTTTGCAAAGATCCAAAACAGCAAATCCTTGGGTTCAAGTTGTTCCAGTATTCATCCCCTATTAAAAAAGTATACCGGATACTCGTAGCCTACATATTCAGGTTTGAATACCTAAACAAGATGATTCTTTTTTCGAAAGACCCAAATTAACCACATCTTCACAAATAGAACGAGACCTTTAGCCGATGACGACCCAATTGCTCCCATTAGTTCAGCATTCATACCATATTAAATAAGTATCTCGGATACTCGTAGCCTACATTTTCAGGTATGGACACTTAAACAATGTATGACAAGTGGTATCATCCAACAAAAATCTCGTCCGTGTTTCGCTAAGCCACATCGTATACAAATTCTGGTCCGGAAAAACCAAAATTACTATCTTCTCAAAAATGGCCTGAAACAACCATACAAATGATCTCTAAAAAATTTGGCCAAGGAAAATTTGGCCAACAACCGTACAAATGATCTTGTCCGTGCTCACTTTTTTTTTTTAAATCCAAGATGGTTGTTCATGCGTACTTAGTAAATACGCACATAAAGGGTGCTCATGCGTATTTAGTAAATACGCAAAGCCAAGTGCTCATGCGTATTTGATAAGTTCGCAAAGCCAAAATGCCCATGCGTACATGCTAAGTACTCAGAGTCAAATACTCATGCGTACTAACTTCTCTTGCGTACTTAGTAAGTACGCAGGGCAAAACCTATGCGTACTTAGTAAGTACGCAGAAAAGCTGAATTTGCGTACTTATAAAAAAGTAACAACGTTCTTGACGGATCTTGAGGAGAATGCTCGAAAAATGATGGATCTGAGAAATTGATGCTTCCAAAAGCTTAGAAATCATCATCTAACAAACCCTTAGCCTTCCAAACACCAAATGAAGTGATAACAAACTCGATTTTAAGGATTTTAGGTCAAAAAGTACGAACTGCTCGAAACCCTAAAAAATCGAAACTGGAACACAAATCAACGAACACCGAGGCTCTGATACCACTTGTAGGTCCCGAGAGCCTCGTCTCGCAGCGGAAATAACACGATCTGTTCTGTGATTTTTGTGGGAACCAAGAAATGAGACAGAGAAACACACGAACATAAAGAAGAGAATCAATACAACAACAAAACGTAATCAATAACAATGAAGTCATCTCACATTACATACCGAAGAAGTACACATCTCTCATCTACGCTCACGGTCCAGGGGTCGGGAGAGCTCGTCCTGACCCGGACACCTCTCGACCTAGTTCCAGAGTTCCACTTACAAATGAAGACAAGTCTTCTATTTATAGGCGCAGGAACATTACCTGCGTACTTGACAAGTACGCAAGGCAAAAGCCTTGCGTACTTACTAAGTATGCATGGTTTGGTCATGCGTACTTGACAAGTACGCAAGGAAAAAGCCTTGCGTACTTACTAAGTACGCATGACCAAATTGGTGAACACGCTAAGTACTCAGGAACACCTTCCTGCGTACTAGCCTAGTACACCGATACATAGAATTTAATCTATTGTTACAAAAACATGCTTCTACAGCAACAACCTTCCTATGGGCAAAGGTGAGTGACTCGAATTTAGGTTCGATTCGAGTAGTCATAATAATGACTTGAGATTCTTATGATTAAGGTGTTTTATTATAATTACTGTGTATGGTTTAACTAAACAATGTCGTATTGTTTTGACGGTGTTTTGGGGGGTTTGAACCCATAAAGAAATAGTGCAAAATGATAATGGGTCGTATGACCCAAGTGCTAAAAATTCAACTTATTTTCAGATGTTAAGCAGTTTTAAATTATTCATAGTAAATTAACCGAAAGTCCGTTCGGGACGTATCATATATCGAAGGAAAGCTTTATGAGTCTACTTTACTTATAATTTTTAGTTGAGGTGAAATACTTACTGTAAGTGGGTGAAAACGCTAAATTTCTACAGTCGCGCTAGGCTAAATTTTATAGTGTTTAAAAAATTATTGGGGAATTAATCGAAAACTCATTGGGGGTATTTTTTATGTGGTTGTAAACCCTAATGTGTCTAAAACTCTTTACGTGAGTTGGGGGATAAGGTTTATCTTGAATTAGAATAAATTAAATGTTGGGATATTTGGTTAAGTTGTAGGGTTTGATATAATCATGGCATCACAAGTTTGTAACCCGGTTAAATATACTTTTACCGTATATGGCGTTTAAGGTGAATCACAAATCAAAGGCGGGTGAATGTTACAAACTTAATAAGGGTGTGTGGCGAGGGTAGTAATAAGTAGTTAACCGGACGGGTTGTGGTGTGAAACACAATGAACGTCGATCTATTATGTTGTTTGATTCTTACGGTGCGAATTAACCTAATGGTGTTTGTGGTGTTTTAAATTCGTACAAGAAGGGATAGCAAAGGTGAAACGACCCGACATTGCGCTCGGGAGAAGATGAAAACAAAGAAGTATACAACGAAGTTGTAAACCGTTGTAGGAGTCATACCTTGGGGGTGAAGCTTGACACGCTTTGAGTTTATATATTCGAATCGTATTTGTATAATTATATGTGGAATATGTGTCCTCACTTAGCTTCGACTACTTAGTTATGGTGGTGGTGACGTGCATGTATGTAGAGTCCTTTATACACGGAGGGGGTCAAGATATGTGGATTAAGCGGGTCGGCTAGGATTACATATCTTTGGAGGATTAATTGGAGGCGCTTATCTTGGAGTAACGGGAGGGTCAAAGAGGTGGGTTAACCCGACTTAAAATATAAGTGAATAAATAAGCTATTTTCAATTATTTGAGTTGGGTGATAAACACATAATCATATGTGTATATGTATATGCGGTCACGGGGATAATACTACATAAATATTTGAATTGTGAGTTAACTAATCATTGGGTGATGTCACGTGACAGTTTTAGATGGTGAAAGACGTTGGTGATCAAGTCAAGGGATCGGGTCAACGGGATGGAGATTTGGAGTTGGCGCGATGCATGATTTTACAAGGTCGTTTTGTAAAGTCTTTTCATTCACATTGTGGTTTTGTATTGGCGTTTTAGAGTATAAACTCCATGTTGATTTATTATATGTCGATGTGTCCATAGATGTTTTGTTCACTTGGTTTGGTTTTATTTGATGTCTAAACAGGTTAATGTTTCGTAAGGGTTGTTTATTTTACAAACGGGTCATGTCGAAACTTTACGAGAAAACCCGGGTGCGTTTTGTGAGTATTCTTTGGGTGAATGTTGGTGTAATATTATATGATGTGTTACTTTTTGTGAAATGAGTTCTTATTTAAAAAGAAAAATATAAGCCTATTTTCCGCAAAATGTTTAAATTTATGTTTTAAATTTTCGGGTGTTACACCCGGTTAGGATGTCATGGTTACAGGATATCCGCATAACATGGGTGTGAGATTGGATTGGTCAAATGCATAGTAGAGGCTAAGGCGTGTTCTATGGCTCCATGCTTAATTACGTTTTAGGTTAGTATGCATGTTTACTAAAGTGTTTACGTCTAGTCATTTAAATCGGGTTGGTTTGGAATGCTGCTTTGTTTGTGAACATTTTCTTGTATTCAAAGAGCATTTGCATGTGTAAAGGTTTAAAAATGGTTCTAAACAATAGGATGATTTTGATTAAAGAAAGGTTTTGACATGTTGAATGATTTGAAATGTTTTGGAATGGTTTGACATGTTTTGGAATGGGCATGTCATTGTAAGGTTTTAAACTGTTTAAAGATGGTTTTACCCCATGGAATGGTTTTAAAATGTTTTGGCCACGAGGGCCATATGAGAAAGAGCTTTCTCCATTTGGGCACACAATCCACAAATGTCTTGCAATTACATTACGATTAACAAGACATAGGCTGCTATTAATTTTATATTTTCTTTTCTATTTTTTTTCAACTATAAACTATTTGCTAATTTCAATTAATTTTTAATGTATATGATTGTATGTATACGACTACTAAGTTCTAAAAATTAAAAAAGATTGAACTAGATGAACTGTGTACAAGTAATCGAAACCGATCCTTACAAATTTTAAAATTTTATACGTTTCTCTTTACGTACTTAACCACGTCAATGTCAGCGTCCACTCGTTTGATACATATTGCTTAAAAAATTTCCTTTTAACAGTTTTTTTAGTTGATCAAATAGACAATTAATTTAATCTTTCTTGGTTGTGTTGTATGTGTGTTGAGATAAGTGGTGACGACTATTTAGAGATTAGCGTGACTTCAAATAATTGCAGTGCTTGATGCTTTGGAAGGAATTATAGTGACATATGGATGTGGTGTATAGAACTATGTTTGCAAAGTGTGATTGTTTTAAACGTGTCATAAAATCATTTTGCATATACGGAGAGTATAGTACTTGGCATATTAATATTACAAGTTTTAAGTTTCCGCTGCTTGTATCTCCGTTATACTATGTCTTCATGAGTAAACCCAACACGTGACGCGCCTCGAGGTCAAGTCCGGGATCGTGGCGCCACAAAATCCTTATCATATAGATCAACAGTATGGTAAAAAATTTATCATAGATCAATATAATAAATAGAATATATACAGATATATACAATATAAGAAATCCATACTATAGTTATTTTGTAGAAGGATAAGAGATCCACACCTAAAGCAAACGTCTAATTCTTTTCTTGATCACGTTAATAAATTCTCTTTGAATAATCCTTATTCTAATAAATGATTTCAAAGAATATTACGTGTCATTACCATATTTTTTTTCATCAAAATCTTCTAATTTTATCTATTTTAAGTAAGTTTGAATTTTGAAATTTAATTATGTTAATGTTTTTATTTTTCAAAAAAGATAATATAAAATTTGAATTCTAGTTATTACTTAATTAAAGAAACAAAGAATTTTATTTTTTGTTTTATACATTATTTTAATTTTTTTTTTACATATTCTTGTAGTTAATTTTTCTATTAAACAATCTCATGTAATACATGGGTATATAACCTAGTTATTAATAGCAACATAACAACAACTATTCTTAAATTGGATAAAATTTTGAACTTAAAATTTCTTTAAACGTTAAAGTCAATTTTTCTCTCTCTTGAAAGTAATATTTGTTATCATATATTTTAGTATTTAATATTATATATATTTAAAAGTTCTCATTTATCTAAATTAATACGTATGACGATTTACCAATGACTTACTAACTTACTTCGACGATGGTAGCATAATGTGAGGCATGTTATCTTACCAAATGTTATGTTTCTATGTTACAAAACTTTGTTAGTTGGGATTGAGATGTCAAATCCATATCAAGGTTTTTTAGGTAACCCACCTGATAGAAGACATTAGGTTAGGATTTGACCCTTGATCACCTTGGCTACATGACCAACAGACCATATATTAGGGTTATTGTTGTAAGTTTCTCAAACAAAACTAAGTCTCGGTGCTAGATTATATGTATGTACGTACATACGTATGCCCAATAAAGACAACGATTATGAGGAGCACATGCTATAGGGAATGATTACATTTAGTGGCGGAAACAAAATTTTTTAGTCGGGCGGTCATCATAATGTTCTCTTCTCTACTGACGGCAACTAAATGGTCCAACTCATGTTTTGTTTTTAAAAAACACAACTTTTTATATAAAAAAAAAGACAAATTCTGATGACTACGGTGTCAATTGACCCTCCCCTGGTTTCGCCCATGAATACATTATACATGTCCATGTATATTTCAAATTGTAAGCCATCTTTAAACCAATAATAAATTTGATTGGGGTATGATATTATATAATACATGAAACATGCCCATATAGTATTTTGTTCACATGACTTTGTATTCTTGTCAGGACACGTATTAGTTCCATGATTTGTAAACAAATTAAGTCTTTATATTCATCACCAACTTTGACGATGTTTCGACCAAGTAGTTGGGTTTGACGTTAACAGTATAAATAATTTTGAAATAGCTTGACTTGGTATAAGTGATATATAGCCAAACATAGTAAGACTATACACTGACAAATTATAACAAAAAAACATAGGAAGGTGTAGGTAAACTGACAATCCAACCAAACAGCTTGACTTGGTATAAGTGAAATTTAACGTATACATTGGTAATTTTGAAATAGCTTGACTTGGTATAAGTGATATTTAACGTATACATAGACTCATGACCTGGCGGTCTATTTGTATATGATACTTGTTTCATACAAAAGTAGTATGAGTTTAAATTCTTATAAATGTAGGATGACAGTTAGATGTAAAAAAAATTGTTGTTCAGGAAAAAAAAACAAGACAAACGTAACAAATAATTGGAACAATTGTAGGCGTTCCAATACACATTTTTTCCCTAAGTATCTTGTAGTAAGAGGCGAGGATGAGGATGAGTGTCGTGAAGACTGAGAAGTGATTCCTATGTTACGAAATTGTCCCTACGAATAGGTTTGATAAATTAAGTTATGAATTGAAGACGATAGGTTGATTTTAATTAAGTTAGGTTCCGAGGTCATTCACATTTTTATTGAAACGTACTTATAAAGTTTTAAGTCTTTGGCCATCGTTACTCGTAAGCGTATTACATGACCTTCTTGCTATATAATTTAAGGGGCTATACTATTTGATATAAACATTGAAATAAAAAAATTAAGAACTATTATCGTCATCCAGGGAACATAATTGATATATTTTTGAGGAAACCTTTTCTTGAGGATTTTGTTGAAGTTTAGATGCAATTATGGATGCCAAATGAAACTTCAAAGTTACAATTGGATTTTATTAGTTTAACTTCAGAGAAACTTGCTAATTTAGTTTAATTGGATTGACAAACAACAACTAATTAGATTAATTATAGGCAATTATGGATCTTTTTAATGCATAATATAATGAAAATCGAAAGTTGCTTGCATTTTTTCACTCTAGCAAAATAAGTGTGGACATCAACATCATCCAAATAACATTTCAAGAATAAATAGACTTATTAACGTGTACAAGTTTTGATCAAAGAAACTACACGTGTTATTTTTGAGTTAAATATGAAATAATCCATGTACTAGCTTCGTAAATATTATTTTTATGATGACAAAAAACATTATAATAATTGTTGTTGTTAGGATGCCTAACATAAACGAGTAGACTAAACTACTGATGACACCGGCTATTGGTTTTTATTGAAATAGCTAGAGTAGAGAAGGGTGAAGATAACCTTATTAGATATAAAATATTAATTATAGTTTATTATAATTATTTTGTTTTTATCATAATTAGAAAATATAAATAGATTAGACTTTCTTTCTAATTATGCTCATTGTATTCTTATATATAATTATATAATTGATTAACAATACATAATCTTTTTAGTGTTTTTATTATTCGACTAGATTAGAAACCCGATGTATTACACGAGTTGAATAAATTAATTGTTATATGCTTAGTAATAAAGATTTACATATTACAGATTTATGACATATTACATAGTTATATAGTTGTTTTTTAAATATGTTTTATCAAAAGAATGAAAGAAATGTTTAATTTATAAAAATGTTTTATAAACAATTTTTTTTTTTAAAATAAAAAACGTTTTATAAAAAGAATTTTATAAATCATTATTATTTAATAGGAGAAACAGGTGGGAAACAAAAAATTATATAAAAACAATTAAACAAAAATTTGTATAATTAATAGAAGAGAGATGCGAAAAAAAAAGATGAAAATGCATAAGAAAGTGATAAGTGTTTTATCAAAACCTTTATTTATTATATAGTATAGATATATTATTATAGCTAGTCTTAGAAAATATAGTTAGATTAGGCTTTTTTTTCTCTACATTCCTATCTCTCTCTGTCGCTTCAGCGTCGAATCTTGTTTGGTTGTCGACCCTCTTTCTCGTCGCCCCCTTGTGTGATGAGTTTCTTTATCTTCTTCTCTCTTTTGTCGTGCCTCGAAGACACATCACACACATATTAGGTTTTATTTATTTATCTTTTTCCGCAATCACCATGTTGTTTACTTCAAGCAACATAGTGGCTCCCAATAACTTTTACGAAGTGACATTGAAGTGTTAATTCATCTACAGCATTCCAAACCTAACAACGAATGTCACCATTGCTTCATTTTTGAAAACAATGTTTGCGTTTGAAATCGTTGTGAATTATGAAATTATTGTGTTTAAGATGAATTTTTTTTAATTATAGGTGGTTTTACAAACCACTCATGTTTTCTATCTGGGGTTTGGAGTTTTCATGGTTTCCTGGTGATCTGCTAGTTGAACTAGCGAATTTGAACAGTGAACGTAAATAAAACAAAATTAACAAAGTTGATGTTCACATTTCCTATTCATTTTCACTGTTCACATCCGGTAGTTCAACAGCAGATCACTTAGAAACCATTAAACCTTCAAAACCCACCAAAAAATCATGCCTGATCATCAAAATTGCCTATTTATATTTTTTTTTCTTAAATTCATTAAAGTACTAAAATAATATGGTCAAGATCTTTAATTTTTTGTTATTTTATTGTTTAACATAAAAGAAAAACATGTTTTAGATTAGAAGAGTGAATATATTCATTGCAAAACAAGGGGCAATTACAATATATGTAAGGCCCCACTTTCAGGAAAAACTCACTCGTTGGATTTACTCATAAACATAGCCATTGATACCGAATTATAACATTTAAAACATTCAAAACACAGCGAAAACATTCATCATTCAAGTACATAACAGCAGAAGTCTTAGCATTTAAAACATAAACATTGTCTTAACATAATTTAAAGTGGGATGTCAGTCTCATGCAGGATAGCCATCACGCCTTCACACGACCCTTCCTCTTGTTACCTGAAATGTATACTAAAAGTCAGCTAACGCTGGTGAGTTCTAGTTTAAAGCATTAGGTATAACATTAGTCATTCATTCGTATCATTGGTTCATATATATATATATACATACATCATTTTTTCAGTGAACATACATTGACTATACACGCAAATAGGTGTATATGCATTCATTGAACATTCATTGGTCATACACATAAGGGTGATCAACCCGTCATTGATTGCGTAAGTCACAAAGACAGACGCTCCGTCCTACCGTCGTTGGCCGTAATTCATATTGTGTCTACCAAAGTAGTCCGTCCTTCATTACCGTCCGGCAACCTTTGGCCGTCCGTCTACCGTGTCTACCGTCGTAGTCCGTCCTTTCGCCCGTCTGCCCGAAGGCATCCGTTTCCCATGCGAACTATTATTCATGCAACCGTTCTACTTATCATTGATAAGGCATTTGCTTCGACCATCCATTGATTGCCTTTAATACGTCCTAGCTTATGAAGGAACATACATGTCCCGGCTGCATGATAGTCACATGGTTGTCCGTCTACCATAGTAGCCGTTAGCATCGAAGCGTCCATAACATTCACATATATTCATAACATGCAGTATATAGTATATATATAAAGCACAATTTCATTCTTTTGTGTTATATCATACTTTCATTCATAATTTATAACATACTTGCTATGTTTCTTTGTTCATGCATATCTGTCATACATATAACTATCATGCATTGTCATATAACACATATCATAACATTCATTCATATCATGTATACACTTCATCCCTAAAAATCATTTAAAACCATTTGCACGTAACACGTAGGGGGCACATATAACTCACCTGATGAGTGGTTTCTGTAATACACTTAGCTGGTTACTGAGCGTCACTAAGGTATCTCTCAATTTGTATAATGAAGTCATACACATAAGGTAGTGCTCCTAGATGACACTAGACATTACTATGCTTGAACCCAATAGTTTCGATGGATGAATCACATCGAAACTATGGTAGTTTCGGGTCATGGGTTTATATCAAAACTATGATAGTTTTGGGTCATGGATTTATATCAAAACTATGATAGTTTCGGGTCATGGGTTTATATAGTAACTATGATAGTTTCGGGTCATGGGTTTATATCGAAACTATGGTAGTTTCGGTAAGTAACTTATGTAAAGTCTTAGTAGTTTTGGGTTAGGGGTTTATATCGAAACTATGGTAGTTTCGATGGGTTTGCATATATCGAAACTAGGTAGTTTCGATGGATTTACTTATATCGAAACTAGTAGTTTCGATGCATCAGTCTTCATCCCCAACCAGGAACCCTAGATATTGCCAATTATTTCCAATCGATCAAACCTTGAACTTTTTACGTTCAAAACGTTTCTTTTTCATCCATGAACACGATCATGTGGTCTATTTTGAATATCATACGTAAAAACTAAACCTTTACACGATTTTAACCCAAAACCCGAAAGTTATTAAAAACTCATATTTGGGCATGATGGTTAGCTGGTTTTGCTTCCTTCTTGTTTCTATACATTCCAAAGATGGTGAGCAACAATTCTCGAGACTTTGAGCTTGATCTCGAGCTTACTTTCGCTAGACCCGAGCTCTCTCTTTCTCTCTCTAGCTTTGCGCAAATGAGGTAAGTGAGGAGAGGCTGAGGTGAGGGTGCTGATATGAGGGGTTTTTCCCTCATGATATCGGACCATGGGCCGACCCAAGGCCAAATCCCCATGTTCCTTTTTCGCCTTGTGATGTTAGTCCCGATCTTTATTTCCTTTTACTTTGGTTTATTTATTTTAGGTATGTTACAAGTCTACCCTCCTTCTAGAGTTTTCTTCCTCGAAACCTGCTACAAGCCAAATAACTGAGGGTACATATCCCTCATCTCGCTTTCTTTCTCCCAATTCGCCTCTGACCCCTTCCTGTGTTTCCATTGTTCCTTAACCAAATGTATTGACTTATTGCGTAGTCGTTTCTCCGCTTGGTCAAGAATGGCTATTGGTTCTTCTACATAGTTTAGGCTGTTGTCTACCTCGATCTCATCATATGGTATGTGAGCCGTACCGTCGGCAAGGCACTTGCGTAAGTGCGATACGTGGAATGTAGGGTGGATTCAACTGAGTTCATTAGGTAAGTTGAGTCTGTAAGCAACTTGACTAACTCTTGCTAAAATTTTGAATGGTCCGACAAATATTGGACTTAGTTTGCCACGTTTTCTGAATCGGATGATCCCTTTCCATTGCGATACTTTTAATAGTACCATGTCCCCTACTTGAAACTCTAAATTCCTCATTCTCTTATCCGCATACGATTTCTGTCTGTCTTTAGCGGCTTTCATTTTTGATCGAATTTCTCAGAAGTAGCTTTGACAACTTCAAGACTCGCAAAGTCTTTCTGTCCAATTTCTCCCCAACATACCGGGGTCCTACATCTTCTTCCATACAACATCTCAAAAGGCGGCATGCCGATTGTTGAGTGGTAGCTGTTGTTATATGAAAATTTTGCCAAGGGTAGGTGGCTATCCCAGCTCCCACCGAAATCAATGATACAGGCCCGGAGCATGTCCTCCAAAGTCTGAATGGTCCTTTCTGACTGACTGTCGGTTTGGCGGTGGTAAGCGGTGCTGATATTTAGTGGAGTGCCCATTTCTTCATTGAATTTCTTCCAAAATCTCGACGTGAATCGAGTGTCCCTGTCGGACATGATCGACACTAGCACACCATGTCTACTCACAATTTCGTTGATGAACAACTCCGCTAGTTTCTCAGACGAAGAAGTCTCACGTATTGGTAAAAAGTGAGTACTTTTTGTCAAGCAATCGACGATCACCCAAATGGTATCATTGCCTCTAGATGTTCGCGGTAGCTTGGTAATGAAGTCCATTGTGATCTCTTCCCACTTCCATTCCGGTATCGGCAAGGTGCATGGTTTCTGGTGCTCGGCCTTAACTAGCGAGCATGTTAGGCACTTGTTCACGTATTCGGTTACCTCGTTCTTCATGTCGGGCCACTAGTATTCCTTCTTTAGATCTTGGTACATTTTGTTCGTCCCGGGGTGGATAGAGTAGCGAGACTTATGGGCCTTATCAAGTATTTTGGCCCTAAGTTCACCAATCTTAGGTATCCATATCCGGCCAAAACGAGTTCGTACACCATACACATTGGTCTCTAGGTTACCCTGTTGTCCTACTATTATTTCTCGTTTCACATTCCTCTCCAACAATGCTTCATCTTGTCCTTTTTCTATCTCATTCATTATATCTGGTGTTATAATCAACTGACATGCTTTGATTCGGATAAGCGTTGATCCTCCTTTCCTGCTTAAGGCATCAGCCACTACGTTTGCCTTGCCTGGATGGTACAATATTTCGCAGTCTTTTAGTAGCTCCAACCACCTTCTTTGTCTCATATTTAATTCCTTTTGTTCGAAGAAGTACTTTAGGCTCTTGTGATCGGAGTAAATTGTTCATTTAACCCCGTATAGGTAGTGTCTCCGTATATTTAATGCGAAAAGTACCGCCGCCAACTCCAGATCATGAGTCGGGTAGTTAACCTCATGAATCTTTAACTGTCGCGAGGCATAAGCGATTACTTTCCCTCGTTGCATAAGTAAACAACCCAATCCCTTACCCGAAGCGTCGGAGTATACTACCAAGTCTTCGTTCCCTTCAGGTTAGGTCAAGACTGGAGCCTTGGTTAATCGTGTTTTTAGTTCTTCAAACGCATTGTTTTGGGTTGGACCCCATTCATACTTTACTTCCTTTCGAGTTAGTTTCGTCAGCGGCGAGGCTATTCTCGAGAATTCCTGAATGAACCTCCGATAGTAGCCTGCCAATCCCAGAAAACTTCGTATCTCTGTTGGCGTCTTTGGAACGTTCCATTCCTTTACTTTCTCGATCTTCGCAGGATCTACCATAATGCCGTTTGTGTTTATCACATGACCTAGGAATTGGACTTCCCTAAGCCAGAAGGTGCATTTGGAGAATTTGGCATATAGTTTCTCCTGCTTTAGGACCTCCAAAACCTTCCTTAGGTGACAGTGGTGATCACCCTCGTTCTTTGAGTAGATGAGAATGTCGTCTATGAAAACTATCACTGATCGATCCAACATTCGTCGGCATACTTTATTCATTAAGTCTATGAACGCTGAAGGTGCATTGGTTAGTCCGAAGGACATTACGAGGAATTCATAATGTATGTATCGCGTACGAAACGCGGTTTTTGGTACATCTTCCTCCTTTAGTTTCAATTGATGGTACCCAGACCTAAGATCAATCTTGGAGAACCAACTTGCGCCTTGTAGTTGATCAAAGAGGTCATCTATCCTAAGTAGTGGGTATTTGTTCTTTACTGTTCGTTTGTTCAATTCACGGTAGTCGATGCACATGCGCATACTGCCGTCCTTTTTCTTGACAAATAATACTGGAGCGCCCCATGGAGAGATGCTCGGCCTGATAAATCCTTTCTTTGTTAGCTCTTCCAATTGAGACATCAATTCTTTCATTTCTGACGAAGCCAATCGGTAGGGTGCTTTGGCAACGGGCTCAACTCCTGGCAGTAAGTCAATCTGAAATTCTATCTCCCGATCGGGTGGCAGGCCAGGTAGGTCCTCTAGTAATACTTCTGGAAAGTTGCACACCACGGGCACATCTTTGAGTTCCTTGGGTTTCATTCTATCATCAATAACATACGCTAGATAAGCTTCGCAACCGTGCCTCATGTAACTTTCGGCCTTGATCATTGAGATGACGTTCGACATTGTGCAATTCCAATCCCCATATACCATAATTGGACTGTAGTTAGTAGCTTTGAGATGTATCATCTTTCGTTTACATACGATTTGTGCTTCGTTGGCTGCTAACCAATCCATGCCCAACACTATGTCAAACCTTCCTAAGGTTAGAAGGTACAATCTAGAAGGAAACTTATGGCCCTCTATTTCTATCATGCAATCTTCAGTCATTCGGATGACTACTGAGTTTCTACAAACAGCAGTTTCTATGCTAAAGGCCATTACGAGGTTTATGATTGTGCAGTTTAGTTTGCGACAAAATCATTTGATATGAAGCTTTTTCTTGCACCAGAGTTAAATAAAATAGCAGCACGTTCATCATTAACTAGTCCTTTGAATGTTCCTCCATCAACTCAATGCCTCGTTGGTGAAAGTGTAACATCCCAAAAAAAATAAAACGACAGTTATAATAACGGAATAAACGAATGAGGCATGACGGGACGGGTCGGGTCGGATGGGCCGGCGAGCTAGAAGGGGAGCCTCCCCTATAAATAGCCAAGGTCACCACCCATTTCTCTCATTTGTAACATCTAGAGAGAGAAACCATAGAGAGAGAAAGTTGACGGATCGACTCGAGATTGAAGAAGTGTGTTGCTCCAGAGCTTGTGAGAAGAACCTCTGGATCAGAAACTTGATTCAGGTAACGATCAGACCCAAATCTGAGTTTTTGTTCGTTTTTGAGTTTTTTGGGTTTTGGGTGTAAAGGTAACGTTTTTACGGATGAAACTGAAAGATAAACATAGTTTTGAGTTCCTTAATGGAAAGCAAACGTTTTGAATGTAAACAGGTTCGGGATCTTGACGTGATCAGACCCGAATGCGAAAGTTAGGGTTTTGCGAAGAAACAGATCGTGCGTACTTATCAAGCACGCATGGAGCAGGTCCTGCGTACTTATCAAGTGCGCAGGAAGCAAGGTCTGCGCACTTGCTAAGTGCGCAGGCATCTGGCTGATTAGGTAAAGTTGGTATGTTTAGAAGGTTAAACCGTTAGAGTCGGGATTTGGTCTGATGTGTATTTAACTAATCAATTCAGATCGGAGTGAAGTTGTGGGACCTTTGTTTAGGACAACCCGGATTAGCTTATCAGGTGAGTTCTAGAAGCCCTCTTTTAAATGTTTTATATAATGTTTTCGGGCTGGTGTGCATACATATGAAATGATGTTTTGCGAAATGATGTTTATGAAACTATGTTTATGAAATGATGCTTATGAAACTATGTTTACGAAATGAAATGATTTGGAATGAACGGTTTATGGAAAGAAAGTTTAATGAATGGAATGTTTACGAACGAAATGTTTATAAAGAAATGGTTTAAACTAAAGGTAAAGGGTTTCAAAAATGAATGAAAGGTTTTATGAAAAGAAAAGAAAAAGGGCAAAGGTTTTAAAGAAGTCATTACAAATCTAATCTGTCAAATAAATGGAATTGACGAATGAAGTCTGGGAATGTAATTCCTAGCCTTGTGGTAGATTATGGACAGCGAGCCATAGTTGCCATAAGAGCAACAGGGGCAGTGTCTTGGTGGCCTGCCAATGGTTTTGATGTTGTACAACTGGTAGGGAGTAACGACGGTTACTCAGGGGTTAACGTGACCCTACGTAAGGTTAAATTATGATCCGACGGTGTTATGGCCGTGAGCCATAGCCGTTGATGGAGGTTGTCGGTCTATGGACATGAGAGCCATAGGGGCAACTGAATGGGTATTGTCGGTCCTCGTTAAGTTAGCCTTGGGGGCAATACAAATCGGTCTTCGTGCAGTTAAGCCTTAGGGGCAATACCATACTAAATGACGGTACGAATGGTAAAGATTGTGGCAATGACGGCAATACGTAACGGTTGCCCACGACATGCAACGTCCCTTCGGGGACACAGAGACGCTTAAAGAAAGATCCAGATTGTAGATAGTAGTGTATGACTTAAATGAATGTTAAATATTTTAAACAAATGATCCGTTCAATGTGTTTATGTTGAGGAAAAATGTTTCAAGGTTTTCAATGATGAACGAAAGGCCCTGTTTTCTTATACGTGATGTTAAGCCCTAATGAATGTTTTGAATGATGAACCATTTCTTAAATCGAACGAAACTAGAAGTCACCAGCGTAGCTGACTTTTTAGTATGCATATTCAGGTTAAGGCAGGTTATGTTGATGGAAGGTGATGCTTGGCGGCTTGATGAGTTACCCGGATGATACGAAGACTGGCATCCTGTTATGATTAGATTATGTTATGTTTATGTAATAGACTATGATATGCTTCCGCACGTTGAACAATGTAATGTTATGTTTTAATGAAGTATTTTCTGTTGCGTTATTTGATAATCAAGTTTAAGAACTGTTTGTGAATGAGTAAATCCAACAAGTGAGGCCTCCTGGGTTTGGGGCCTTACAAGTTGGTATCAGAGCAATAGTTTGAGAGATTCGGACACTCCCAGTGTCTGAACTTAAACTGTGAATGGGACCGAAAGCGGATGCCAGTACGGTAACTCGAGCCACAGCATCAGGTATTAAGGTAGTATATATTACGTATATAGTATGCCTTAGAAAGGGTTAGGTAATGACTTGTGTTCTGATGGAATCACAAAGGTGGTCAAATAGAAATCGAAAGGTAGTGTAATGGTTAATTGCAGATGGCCAGTGTATATTAACATCTTACAGTGCTTATTGAATTTTATTTGTTAACTAGCGTGATAACGTTGGATTCCTTGTCTTATAGAACGAAATGGCGGGAGGAAAGAGCGGAAGGCGTGGTGGGGGCCGTAACGGTGGTCGAAATGGTGGGCGTGGCAGGACCCCTGCGCGCCAAGAGTATAGTGAAGAAGGAAGTGTTCACACTGAACCGGTGGTTAGTGTGCATGGAACTGAGCAGACACTGGTTGAAGAACAACCTTTCACTTTTGAGCCAGAAGTGAGAGCAGCTATAGCTCGAGAGTTCACAGAGTTGATGAAGACTTCTCTGCCAGGTCTGTTGGCAAAAGCATTAAAGCAGGTTAATGGGGTGGGTGGGTCTAGTGCGGCAATTGGTGCCTAGAACAATGAGACCGACAACGCACCACCTGCTCGCGGATGCGACTACAAGTCATTTAAAGCATGTGACCCACCGGTCCTCACTGGAAAGAAAGACGCGGTGGCTACGTTTGATTGGGTGATCCGTATGGAAGTTGCCATTCGTCTGAGCGAATGTCGAACGGATCAAGTTGTAAAATTTGCTGCTAACTCCTTGAGGGAGGAAGCATCCCATTGGTGGGAAGGTGTACGTCAGGCAAAAGGGAGCGAGATTGTGGATGCGACGATGTGGGCTGACTTGAATACTTTGGTGATCAAGAATTTCTGCCCAAGGAACGAGATTTAGAAGGTAGAGAGGGAATTTCTGGGTTTGAAGGCCGGGAGCATGACGCACCGGCAGTACACAACTCGATTCAATGAACTGGCACGTCTGGTGCCACACCTTATCACGACCGAGGAAAGAAAGATTTCCTGTTACATTCAAGGGCTGCCGGACCAGGTCTGCACCTATGTTAAGGCAAAACGCCCCTACTACCTACGATTCGGTAGTAGAACTGAGCAGAGTGGTATTTGATGATCTGGCGCTGAATGTCATTGCCATTGAAGAGCCCAAGAGGAAGCTGAGTTTTCCCGCTAAGCGATCGGGTGGGAAGTTGTTTGGGGCTTGGGACAAACATGCCAGGGTAGGCGAGACGGCAGTCTGTGGAAAATGTGGGGTAAGACATATGGGTGAATGTCTGCTAGGGACAAATCTGTGCTACAAATGTGGCAAGACTGGGCACTACTCCCGTGAATGCAGGCAAGGCATTAAATGTTATAATTGTGGTGAAAACGGCTATATGAGTCGAGAATGCACGAAGCCCAAAATGGGTGAAGCCCGGAAAGGGAAAGGCCTGGAGAAGAAAGAAAAGAGGCCCCGAGCAAAGACTCGTGCGTACGAAATGACGCAAGAACAAGCCAGGGCAGACCCCGTTGTGGCGTCAGGTACGTTCATCCTTGACAACACTTTTGTTTATGTGTTATTTGATTCGGGTGCCAGTAAGAGTTTTATATCTGCGACTTTTTGTAAACGAGTGAAGTACACTGTGAGTAAGCTAGAAAGGGCCTTTAGCTTAGAAACCGCTGAGGGTAGAACCGCGAGAGTGACCGATGTAATTGACAACTCCACGATAAAGATAGAAGGTCATAGGTTCCCTGTCAGATTGTTTGTTATGGTTTTGGGAGGGTTCGATGTCGTGTTGGGTATGGATTGGTTAACTGCCAACGAAGCACAAATCATATGTAAACGAAAGATAATCCAACTCAAGGCTCCGGATGGTAGCAAAGTCAAGGTTTTTGGAGATCGTGACGCCCCGATGACAAACGTCATCTCGATGATTAAGGCAACAAATTACTTGAGGTGCGGATGCGAGGCTTATCTGGTGTACGTAATTGATAAGTGTAAGGAAGTGAAGGAACTAGACGATGTACCCGTGGTACGCGAGTACCCGGAGGTGTTTCCCGAGGACTTGCCTGGGATACCACCCGACAGAGAAATTGAGTTCCGAATTGACTTAGTACCGGATGCCCAACCCGTGGCTAAGGCTCCATATCGACTAGCACCAGTGGAAATGAAAGAACTTATGGCCTAATTAGACGAACTACTTGAGAAGGGATTTAAACAACTGAGCATCTCGCCATGGGGTGCTCTGGTGTTGTTTATGAAGAAGAAAGACGGTTCGATGAGAATGTGTATCAATTATCGCGAGTTGAACAAACGAACGGTGAAGAACAAGTACCCTTTACCAAGGATCGATGACCTGTTTGACCAATTGCAAGGCGCAAGTTGGTTCTCAAAAATCGACCTTCGGTCCGTGTACCATCAGTTGAAGGTGAGGGATAAAGACATACCGAAAACTGCATTTCGCACGCGTTATGGACATTTCTAGTTCCGCGTAATTTCTTTTGGATTGACGAACGCCCCCGCAACGTTCATGGATTTGATGAATAGAGTTTGTCGACCAATGCTATATCGATCGGTAATCGTGTTCATCGATGATATCCTTATCTACTCCAAGAATGAGGGTGATCACGCATGTCACTTGAAGGAAGTATTGGAAGCTCTGAAGAAGGAAAAGTTGTATGCTAAGTTCTCCAAATGCGCGTTCTGGCTTAGGGAAGTCCAATTCCTAGGTCACGCCTTAACCCGAACGACATTATGGTTGACCCATCAAAGATAATGACGGTAAGGGAATGGGACATTCCTAAGACGCCAACTGAAATCCATAGTTTCTTGGGATTGGCAGGCTACTATCGGAGATTCATCCAAGATTTCTAGAAAATAGCTTCGCCGTTGACAAAGTTGACTCGAAAGGAGGTAAAGTACGAATGGGGTTCGACCCAGGATGAGGCATTTAAGGAATTGAAGGAAAAGCTAACCAAAGCCCCAGTCTTGGCCCTTCCCGAAGGTAATGAAGACTTAGTGGTATACTCTGACGCTTCGGGTAAGGGATTGGGATGCGTGTTGATGCAACGCGGAAGAGTGATCGCGTATGCGTCATGACAGTTGAAGATTCACGAAGCTAATTATCCAACCCACGATTTGGAACTTGCTGCTGTCGTATTCGCATTGAAAATCTGGAGGCACTACCTTTACGGGGTGAAGTTTACTATTTACTTCGGCCACAAAAGTTTGAAGTACTTCTTCGAACAAAGGGAACTTAATATGAGGCAGAGACGATGGTTAGAACTATTGAAAGACTATGACTGTGAAATCATATACCATCCTGGAAAGGCAAACGTGGTGGCTGGCGCTCTAAGCCGAAAGGATGTACCTACTCCTATTAGAGTGAAAGCTTGCCAGTTGGTGGTAACATCGGATGTGATGAGAGAAATTGAAAAGGCTCAAGATGAGGCACTTAAAGAAGAAAACATAAAGAAGGAAAGGATGGTTGGCCAACAGGACAAGTTGGAATATAACACCCTTGGTGTTAGGACATGTTTTGGACGGGTATGGATACCTATGGGCGGCGAGCTTAGAACCAAAATCTTGGATGAGGCTCATATGTCTTGGTACTCTATCCATCCTGGTACCAATAAAATGTACCAAGATCTGAGAAAGGGATACTGGTGGCCTGGGATGAAACATGAGGTGGCAAAGTATGTAAGCAAGTGCTTGACTTGCTCACAAGTAAAGGCCGAACATCAGAAACCGTATGGAGAGATTCAACCACTTGATATACCGGAATGGAAGTGGGAACACATCACCATGGACTTTATAACCAAGCTACCTCGCACAGCTAAAGGTCATGATACCATTTGGGTATTTGTGGACCGTTTAACGAAGAGTGCTCATTTCCTACCTATTCGCGAGACGTTCTCGTTGGAAAGGCTAGCGGAATTATTTATTAACGAAGTAGTAGCACGGCATGGGATGCCTTTGACGATCGTATCTGACCGAGACACACGATTCACATCGAGGTTTTGGAAAAGATTTCACGAGGCGATGGGCACGAGGCTTAATATCAGCACGGCATACCACCCACAGACGGATGGTCAGTCCGAAAGGACCATTCAGACATTAGAGGATATGCTTCGCGCTTGTATTATCGATTTTGGCGGCAGTTAGGACAGTCATCTGCCGTTAGCCGAATTCTCCTACAACAATAGTCATCACACGACTATAGGCATGCCGCCTTACGAAATGTTGTATGGGAGATGATGCAGGACCCCGGTTTGTTGGGGTGAGATTGGACAAAAGGAATTAGGAAGTCTTGAAGTCGTAAAAGAAACGTCGGAAAGTTTGATCAAATCAAAGCACGGATGAAGGCCGCACAAGATCGTCAGAAGTCCTATGCGGATAGACGACGAAGGCCTATCGAGTTTGATGTTGGGGACAGAGTAATGTTGAAAGTGTCACACTTGAAGGGAATCATACGATTTAGGAAGAGAGGAAAGTTAAGTCCGAGGTTCGTCGGACCATTCAGGATAATGGCACGGGTTGGTGAAGTCGCTTATCGGCTAGAGTTGCCTGATGAGTTAAGTGAGATTCATCCTACCTTCCATGTATCACACTTGCGAAAGTGTTTGGCAGATGAATCGACACACGTACCATTTACCGACATCGAGGTCGATAACAGCCTTAATTACATCGAAGAACCTGTGGCCATCTTAGACAAGAAGGAGAAGCGGTTGCGTAATAAGGTTATCCAATTGGTTAAAGTCCAATGGAAACATCGAAAGGGATCGAAAGCCACTTGGGAAACGGAGAAGGAAATGAGGGAGTCGTACCCTCATCTATTTGACTTATGATAGGTTTCGGGGACGAAACCTATTGTAAGGGGGGTAGACTTGTAACATCCTAAAAAAAAATAAAACGACAGTTATAATAACGGAATAAACGAACGAGGCATGACGGGTCGGGTTGTATGGGCCGGCGGGCTAGAAGGGGAGCCTCCCCTATAAATAGCCAAGGTCACCACCCATTTCTCTCATTTGCAACATCTAGAGAGAGAAACCGTAGAGAGAGAAAGTTGATGGATCGACCCGAGATTGAAGAAGTGTGTTGCTCCAGAGCTCGTGAGAAGAACCTCCGGATCAGAAACTTGATCCTGGTAACGATCGGACCTAAATCAAAGTTTTTGTTCGTTTTTAGGTTTTTCGGGTTTTGGGTGTAAAGGTAACGTTTTTACGGATGAAACTGAAAGATAAACATGGATTTGAGTTCCTTAATGGAAAGCAAACGTTTTGAATGTAAACAGGTTCGGGATCTTGACGTGATCATACCCGAATGCGAAAGTTAGTGTTTTGCGAAGATACAGATTGTGCGTACTTATCAAGTACGCATGGAGCAGGTCCTACGTACTTATCAAGTACGCAGGAAGAGGGTCCTGCGTACTTATCAAGCACGCATGGAGCAGGTCCTGCGTACTTATCAAGTACGCAGGAAGCAAGGTCTGCGCATTTGCTAAGTGCGCAGGCATCTGGCTGATTAGGTAAAGTCGGTATGTTTAGAAGGTTAAACCGTTAGTGTCGGGATTTGGTCTGATGTGTATTTAACTAATCAATTCAGATCGGAGTGACGTTGTGGGACATTTTTTTTGGACAACCCGGATTAGCTTATCAGGTGAGTTCTAGAAGCCCTCTTTTAAATGTTTTATATAATGTTTTCGGGCTGGTGTGCATACATATGAAATGATGTTTTGCGAAATGATGTTTATGAAACTATGTTTATGAAATGATGCTTATGAAACTATGTTTACGAAATGAAATGATTTGGAATGAACGGTTTATGGAAAGAAAGTTTTATGAATGGAATGTTTACGAACGAAATGTTTATAAAGAAATGGCTTAAACTAAAGGTAAAGGGTTTCGAAAATGAATGAAAGGTTTTATGAAAAGAAAAGAAAAAGGGCAAAGGTTTTAAAGAAGTCATTACAAATCTAATATGTCGAATGAATGGAATTGACGAATGAAGTCTAGGAATGTAATTCCCAGCCTTGTGGTAGATTATGGACAGCGAGCCATAGTTGCCATAAGAGCAACAGGGGCAGTCTCTTGGTGGCCTGCCAATGGTTTTGATGTTGTACAACTGGTAGGGAGTAACGACGGTTACTCAGGGGTTAACGTGACCCTATGTAAGGTTAAATTATGATCCGACGGTGTTGCCATAGAGGCAACTGAATGGGTATTGTCAGTCCTCGTGCAGTTAGCCTTGGGGGCAATACAAAAAGGGAATTGAAGGAATGTATGGTATTGTCGGTCTTCGTGCAGTTAAGCCTTAGGGGCAATACCATACTAAATGACGGTACGAATGGTAAAGGTTGTGGCAATGACGGCGATACGTAACGGTTGCCCACGATATGCAAGGTTCCTTTGGGGACACAGAGACGCTTAAAGAAAGATACAGATTGTAGATAGTAGTGTATGACTTAAATGAATGTTAAATGTTTTAAACAAATGATCCGTTCAATGTGTTTATGTTGAGGAAAAATGTTTGAAGGTTTTCAACGATGAACGAAAGGCCCTGTTTTCTTATACGTGACGTTAAACCCTAATGAATGTTTTGAATGATGAACCATTTCTTAAATCGAACGAAACTAGAACTCACCTGCGTAGCTGACTTTTTAGCATGCACATTCAGGTTAAGGCAGGTTATGTTGATGGAAGGTGATGCTGGGCGGCTTAATGAGTTACCCGGATGATACGAAGACTGGCATCCTGTTATGATTAGATTATGCTATGTTTATGTAATAGACTATGATACGCTTCCTCACGTTGAACAATGTAATGTTATGTTTTAATGAAGTATTTTTCGCTGCGTTATTTGATAATCAAGTTTAAGAACTGTTTGTGAATGAGTAAATCCAACAAGTGAGGCCTCCCGGGTTTGGGGCCTTACAGAAAGAGTGAGCCACATACTTCACAGCCTGGTTAGATTGACACTCGCTTATGTTGATTACTCCGTTCATCCTCTCAATCCATTCGAACGTAGCAACTTTTTTTTTTCCGAATCCTTGTTCCCATCAAACTTGGGCGCGTCACCGTCCTTAAACCCCTTGTAGGTGCACCCTCGGGTGTTCAGTACCACAGTGACCTCATCCCTATCACTATCATAAAAATTTTCCTCATGGTTATTTTCTTCTTCTTCCTTGTTCTTCTTTAGTGCCTCAAATAACAGATCAGGCGGTACGTCCTTCAGAGTTAGTACAACCTCACGGGCAATAGCATCCCTAACTTCGGGTTCCAGTCATAGAGATCCTTCGTTGCCTTCACCCGGTGGAGTCACATTAGTTTCGTGCACACTCTCAGTACGTTCCTCATGCACGCTTTCCTCATCATTACGTCTTCGGTTCAATGGTGGTCTACCGACTCGGCCAGTGCGACCGCCTCGGCGTCTTGTTCCTCCTCTATGAGCCATAGTTTTCTAGATTTCCTGATAAGTAAAAGGGTATACATCAATGTCATTCTTTCAGATCATAGTTTAGAACAGTACGAGCAAGGTAAATTCTTAATTACAGTGACCGGTTTGTGATTAATAATTTGCTTTGCTTTTCGGGTTCAAAACTCTTCACATTAGTAGTGACATTGACATCCAAGCGTTCTAAGTTAAGGCATATATCCCTGTCACACCCCGACCGATGGCGGAATCATCGGGGCGGGACATGTAGACTGTTCATAGCACATGGTTGACTAAATTGAAATATATTAAATTCAAAATTTCCATTACAAATATTCCAAGTACAAACCAAATTCAAACAAAGAAACATAAAACAACTCATAGAATTCTTGATTTAAATTGCTAAGTCCAAATCCTATATTGAGCACGTCTTGAATCATTCTCACATATTAGGGCCTGAAACATGAATAAAATAAAGTCAACTAAAAAGTTGGTGAGTATAACACAGTTGTATATAGATAGCATATAGTTGAAAACAAATCCTTTACAAAACATGATAAAATAAGGCATTTATGGGGAGCAGCTATTGTGTAATCAAGTACAACCAAACATTTGTAACTAGTATGCAAATTGTGATGTCGGTATCAATCACCTCCACTTGGGTGGGTTTGTCAGACTCAATAGATCTATCATTGAAAACCGTCGGCTTGTATAGTTAATGATTGCACATAAGTTTTCACAAAGATTAGCACCACTAGCACTCGGGCACAAAGCTCAAATTTTCCACACATGTATGTAAATAGGATTTTGCACTTGTGTTGTTTGTGTAAATGTAAATGTGTAATGTGTGTAAAGTTCATGTTCCACCCCAAAAGTGTAAAAGAGTAAAAAGGGGTTGTGAATACTCACTTGGTATGGAAGTGTAGCTAACAAAGAGTATAGATAAAATAAGAATCCTTGATACGCACGAGTTAACCTAGATAATAATGTATATTGAATCAAATATGTGCACAAAGTTTAAGTCTAAAAATGAAGGTTGAATTTGTGTATAAAACTATTGATTTGTATTTAAAAGTATTGAATAACATATATAAAGTTTTGAAGTAAATATTTTTGAAACATTTTGATTAAGGTTGGGAATTGAATAGTAAAAAAGAATATTTATAAAATCATTGATTATGAAAATAAAGTATGTGTTAAATGTAATTTAATAAATAAATAAATGTTTTTATTTAAAATGAAGAATAAATAAATAATCTTTATTTATTTATTTATAAAGTATGTAACTTACAAATAAAATGTTTTAAATGAAAAGTTTAATAACAAATTTAATTTTATAAACTTTTAATTAAATGATTTTCTATTTATTCCAAGATTAATTATTTGATCTTTTCAAATACCTTTTTATAAAACTAAGTATTTTTATTTAAAAACTTAATCTGGAATTTTTACAGATTAAAATAAAACAACAATAATTCTGATCCAAGATTCTGACCTAGACACGACCGTGCCTGGGAAGGACACGACCGCGCTCGAACCACGGGCGCGACCGCGCTAGTAGGGACGCGATCGGGTTTGATCAAACAGAGGCCAACTTGGACAATTCACGAGGCACGACCATGCCTTAGCTCGGCACGGTCGTGTCTATGATTCTTAGACACAACAGAGATTAGCCCAGAGGGCATGACTAGGTCTGGACAGGAGGACACGACCGCGCTACATGAGGCACGGTCGCGCTGGATGATTAGCGCGACCGTGTCTCTTCCGAATCAGACACGAATTGGTTAAATCTTGTATTTTAAATGATGGAATTGATAGGGCTTTTGATTATTGAGTTATTACGAGTCTTTTCATATAATTTAATTGTATGTAAATCGTGTTTAAGTATGGATTCGATTAAATCATTTTTATTAAAATGAGAAATCCGGTTCAGGATGATTTCTATGATGGAAGCCCCAATTAACAGAGGGCTTTTGTTATGAGGACTAAATAGACTGAGAAAAAGTTGATAATTACCTTGGAAAGTATCGGATTGATAGAAAGCGGTAGAAGAAAGTTCCGACGTCGGCGATAACGGCTTCCGACGACTTCGACTGCGATTCCGTCTGCTTCAACGGTTCCGTAGCTTCAGGAGAGATCGAATGGAGTGACGATGATGCTGGATTAAGAGGGTTCTGATCGAATTGCTTGAGAGAATTTTCTTGGAAAATATTTGAGAGAGAGTTCTTTGAGGTTCACGAATTCTGGTTAATTGGTCGTAAAGAGGATGTTTTGGTAGTATTATTTCTTAGTTAATGGGAGCAAAACGTATAACGGATTCGAATTCGAACGATCGGGTGATTAAACTGCATTTACGTTTCAACTGTTACGCAGGCGCGACCGTTCCAAAAATAGGCGCGACCGTGCCTAGGCACCGGGCGCGATCGTTCCAAAGCAAGTCGCGCGACCGTGCCAAAGCACTTGGCGCGACCGTGCTAGGACGAAGCACGACCGTGCTAGACTAGGATTTCTTGATATTTTTCAACTTTAGTCCTTGACTTTTCATATTTGGTAAGTTTGATTAACATAGTTTCTTGTATAGTGTTTTAATTGTATATGATCGAGTAAAACTTGCGAATTTGTATAGAATCCTTGCATTTAATTTACGGCGAGAAAATATTAAGACAGTGCACGGGTATTGAGTTCGAAATACATTACATTGAATTGAAATATGAATAATAAAATCAGAAATGTTACAATCCCTAACTACAGGCATTAACTTTATTAATTACTTGTTGTGTTGGCGTTGGCTAACCAGACTTACATCCGTGCGTTGGTCCCATTATCAGCTTGAGTCCAGACATTTAGGGATGTCTGAATCTCTCAAACTATCGCTCTGATACCAACTTGTCAGACCCTACTTTCAGGAAAACCTCACTCGTTGGATTTACTCATAAACATAGTCAATGATCCCGAATTATAACATTTAAAATATTCAAGACACAGCGGAAACGTTCATCATTCAGGTACATAACAACGGAAGTCTTAGCATTTAAATCATAAACATTGTCTTAACATAGTTTAAAGTGGGATGTCAGTCTCATGCTGGATAGCCATCATGCCTTCGCATGACCCTTCCTCTTGTTACCTGAAATGTATACTAAAAGTCAGCTAACGCTGGTGAGTTCTAATTTAAAGCATTAGGTATAACATTAGTCATTCATTCGTATCATTGGTTCATATATATATATATATACATACATCATTGTTTCAGTGAACAAACATTGACTATACACGCAAATAGGTGTATATGCATTCATTGAACATTCATTGGTCATACACATAAGGGTGATGAACCCGTCATTGATTGCGTAAGTCACAAAGACAGATGCTCCGTCCTACCGTCGTAGGCCGTAATTCATACCGTGTCTACCGAAGTAGTCCGTCCTTCATTACCGTCCGATAACCTTTGGCCGTCTGTCTACCGTCGTAGTCTGTCCTTTCGCCCGTCTGCCCGAAGGCATTCGTTTCCCATGTGAACTATTATTCATGCAACCGTTCTACTTATCATTGATAAGGCATTTGCTTCGACCGTCCATTGATTGCTTTTATTACGTCCTAGCTTATGAAAGAACGTACATGTCCCGGCTGCATGATAGTCACATGGTCTTCCGTCTACCATAGTAGTTGTTAGCATCGAAGCTTCCAAAACATTCACATATATTCATAACATGCAGTGTATAGTATATATATAAAGCACGATTTCATTATTTTGTGTTATATCATACTTTTCATTCATAATTTATAACATACTTGCTATGTTTCTTTGTTCATAAGCATATCTGTCCTACATATAACTATCATGCATTGTCATATAACACATATCATAACGTGTTGAACGTAAAAACCCTAGATCTTGCCAATTATTTCCAGTCGAAACTAGTAGTTTCGATGCATCAGTTTTCATCCCCAACCAAAAACCCTAGATCTTGCTAATTATTTTAAGTCGATCAAACCTTGAACTTTTTACGTTCAAAACGTTTCTTTTTCATCCATGAACACGATCATGTGGTCTATTTTGAATATCATACGTAAAAACTAAACCTTTACACGATTTTAACCCAAAACCCGAAAGTTATTAAAAACTCATATTTGGGCATGATGGTTAACTGGTTTTGCTTCCTTCTTGTTTCTATACGTTCCAGAGATGGTGAGCAACAATTCTCGAGACTTTGAGCTTGATCCCGAGCTTTCTTTCGCTAGACCCGAGCTCTCTCTTTCTCTCTCTAGCTTTGCGCAAATGAGGTAAGTGAGGAGAGGCTGAGGTGAGGGTGCTGATATGAGGGGTTTTTCCCTCATGATCTCGGCCCATGTGCCGGCCCAAGGCCAAATCCCCATGTTCCTTTTTCGCCTTGTGATGTTTGTCCCGATCTTTATTTCCTTTTACTTTCGTTTATTTATTTTAGGAATGTTACAATATATTCATCTATAAACTTCACAAATTACATATATATCCAACCCTAAATATAAATTACATATATCCCCTTTCTTAAAGCTAAAAATATCAAATATACCCATTTTGATTTATTTATTAAAAAAATTTATAAAATGACTATTTTACTATTTTTTTTTACTAAAAACTTAAAACTTTCAATTACCTTTTTAACTAGTCTTTTTTACATTTTTTACTTACTTTTTAGTTTTTTTTTTATCTTTTTTACTTCTCTTTTTTTATTGGTTTTTACCCTCTTTTTTTCGACAATCATCGAAATGTACATAATTATAACATCACGGAATCAACAACCAACACATAAGGCGGGGTACGAGAAAAGAAATAAAATAATAAATAAAGAATAACGGGCTCGAACAAGATCGGGCTTTAGGCTTAGAACGAGATCGGAAGGGTTAAACCCTAGTCACCCCCTCCACCTTCCCCATTTCCTCTTCTTCTTCTTCACTATCACCTTAGATAGAGAGAGAGAGAGAGTAGAAAGAGTAAGCTTCAACCCTCACTCGAGAATTCCCTTGTAATCTCAAGTCGTTGCTGGAACATTCGTGAAGGTCGGTGAAGAAGCAATCAAGCAATAACAGGTACCTACGCGTTCTCATATTGGATTTTTGGATTGGAATTTTAGGGTTTTAAAGTGGGTTTCATAAAAAGTCGGGATTTTTACGATTGAATTGGCTTAGAAAGTATATCTAGCTTTCATGAAGCTAGATATAAGTTTTGGACGTAAAAAGATTGGAACTTGGATCAAAAACGAAGAATTTGAACAAGAACATATGAATCGTCCGAAAACTCGATGAATGGTCCAAAAACTATAACTCGTCCGAAAAGTATTTTGGATAGAAAGTTTTTTGGACAAATTATTTCGAACGAAAAGGTTTTCGGACAAAAGTTTTCGAACGAAATAGTTACACGATAAAAGACATTTTTAACTGTTTAGTTTTCGGTCAAAAAAGATTTCGACCAAAATAGATTTCGACCGAAAAAGATTTCGGTCGAAAAGGATTTCGGATAGTAGGATTTCGAAAAAAGTGTCTTAGTCTTGACATGTTTAGTTCATGACCTTTGGACATATTAGATAGCATCCCACCTAGCTTGAAGTTTCATTGCTGAGTGAGATAAATCTATAGAAGTCGGGTGAGTTCTTATTGCCCTTTTTCCCTAACGGTTTTGGGATGGCATGCATACTGTTAAAGAGATAGTTTTGAAAGTTAAAGTATATTTTTATAAGAATTATATGTTTTTTATAAAAATGAAAGAGAAAGTGTTAAAGAGTAAAGTATTATCTTTAAAACATGTTTTAAAGAAAGTGAAGAGTTAAAGTAAAAAAGGTTAAAGGAGTTGTATCTCGATACAACTCGACAGTGACAAATGCCATGTTAAATGCTTATGTGTTAATTTGTATTATTCGTCTATTTGAAAGTTTATGTGATTGCATTCTATTTCATGTAGTAGTGTAATTGCATTACATTGTAGTTACATAGTAGAAAGTCCTGCATGCATGCATGCTAAAGTAGAAGTCTCACCCCGATGTGTGAGCAAGCTAAAGTAGAAGTCTCATCCTGAGGTATGAGCAATGCTAAAGGAGTCTTACCCTGAGGTGTAAGAAATGCTAAATAAGTCTTGCACTGAAATGCAAGTGAGAAAGAAAGTCCCACCCTGAGGTGTGGGCAACGCTAAAGTTAAAGTCTTACCCTGAGGTGTAAGTGAGAAAGGGATCTGGTCCTCGGACCTTGATCCATATGTGATAGTTAAAGTATGTGAAAGTCACATGTCCTGTACAAGTGAAACGATAGTCGGAAAGAGTAAAGGACGACACCCAAACGGGTTTCCTCAAAGTAAAGTTTAAATGAAAGATAGTAACGTAAGAGTTTTATAATTGTAACGTTGTAAACTTTCAAAGTAAAGTTTTAATGAAAGATAGTAACGTAACAGTTTTGAAATTGTAACGTTGTAAAGTTTTAATGAAAGATAGTGACGTACCAGTTTGATAATTGTAACGTTGTAAAGTTTCAAAGTAAAGTTTAAAGTGATTTAAAGATAAGGAAGAAAAACTAAGCTACCTACAGAAAGTTTTCAGTTTAAAAGTAAAGATAGAACTCACTGGCATTAGTTGACTTTTAGTATGCATGACAGGTAGTAAAGGAAAAGCTAGAGCAAAGTAGAGGAGCCTTGAGGACTTGATAGCATGGATATCGGGTTGTTGTGCTGAAGACTGACATTTTCATTCCCGATAGTTTATGTTTTAGACAATGATTTACGTTATTGGATTGTGAATGTTTTGAACTAAAGACTTCCGCTGTAATAGATTCTGATATCCAGTTTAAGAACTATGTTTGTTATGTTTTGTGCCAACTAGGAGATGTACATGGTTTAGGGCATTTCAAGTTGGTATCAGAGCCATAGTTTGAGAGATTCAGACATTTTTGATAATGTCCGAACTTAAACAGAGAATGGGACAAGGAAAGGAAGGAAAAGAATGTCAGTCAGAGCAGCCCGTCCATGGAAAGGTTGTTAAAGGAAGGTAGTCGATGTCCTAATTTAGTACATAGACAATAAAGTCTTAATACAGATAGTAGATAGTAAATGCTCTAGCATAGATAGTACATAGTACATGCTTTAGCATTGACAGTAGACAGTTTGTGCCTTAAAGTAGGGACTCTGAACTTGGATTCAAATGTTAATCTTGACAGGTAATGTTCAGAACCCGAGTAGTAAAGTAAAATAATAATTGCATACCGGTCTTTGTAATTAGTAATTTACATTACTCGAGGTGTTCTAAATTATTACCTATCATGATGACACGAGTGTTCATTGTTCACAGTTAGACATAGATGGCTAGAGGAAAGAGAGGTGGTCGTGCTGGTCGTCGAGGCCGATCGCCAGGTAACCGAGCTCAAGTAGAGGAAAGTGAACACTCCCGCAACGATACTGAATCGGTGCATATGGAGCATAATAACAGTGGGAACCATGTGTCGGTTCATGATGATGTGCAAAATGAAGGACTGTTTCTAGAACCAATTGTAAAAGTGGCTATCGTGGCAGAGATTACTTCAGTCTTGAAGAACGTCTTACCGAAAGCACTGGTAGAGACCCTTAAAGAGTTTGGCATAGATAAGAAAGAGAAGAAAGAGGACGGAAGTCACTGATAGTGATGAATCTGACTATGAAGTGGCAGCCCGAGGCTGTAACTACAAATCTTTTCGGAGGTGTGACCCGCCGAAGTTTGATGAGAGGAAAGATGTTGTTACCACTTTCGAGTGGATAGAAAGGATGAATGGGGTGATCAACATTAGTGAATGTCGTGATGACCAAGCGGTCAAGTTTGCCACTCGCTCATTCACTAATGAGGCACTTAGTTGGTGGAGGTCTATTTAGCGGACCAAGACCCCGACTGCAATGAAAAGGATGAAATGGGATGACATGAAGAAGCTGATAATCACTAAGTTCTGTCCACAGAACGAGATAGAGTTGAGAGAGAGTTCTTGGGGCTCTGTGCTGGCAGTATGACCCATCGCCAGTATACCTCAAAATACAACGAGTTGGCTCAGTTGGTCCGACATCCGGTGGACACTAAAAAGAAGAGGATCATGTACTACGTCAAGGGGTTGCCCCATAAAGTTTGAGTACATATGAAAGCTAATGCCCTTTCCATTTTTGAATCCGTGGTGACACTGGCTAGGATAATTTATGATGATTTCGACTCTTCGGGCCCATTACCTACTGAGAAGAAAGTGACAAGTGTCGTTAAGCGGCTAGAAAAAGAGTAGGCGGGCCCGGAGGTGAAGAAACTGAGGATTGAGGATGGGAATGATTGTACTAAATGTGGAAGGAAGCACTCTGGGGAGTGTCGTGTGGGTTTGAATATCTGTTATCGATGCGGAAAGACTGTACACTATTCTCATGAGTGCCCTAGTGCAACGGCGTGTTACAAATGTGGGACCCCTGGTCATATGGCCAAGGACTGTCGTCGACCCAAAGCTACTGGCACCAAGAAGGGAAAGGAAGCTGAGAAACCAAAGGCAAGAACCCGAGTGTATGCATTGACATAGGAGGATGCTAGAGAAAACCCATATGTTATGTTAGGTACGTTCATTCTTGAAAACACCTTTGTTTTAGTATTATTTGATTCTGGTGCCAGTAGGAGCTTTATATCATCTTTAATGTGTAAGAGAATGAAATGCAATGTTACTAAAGTAGAACATGCCTTTAATGTGGAGACTATTGTGGGAAAAACCACGAGAGGGATAGAACGAGTAGACAATTACACGATAAAGATAGATGGCCATAGATTTCCTTTCAAGTTGCATGTTATAACCTTGGGAGGGTTTGATGTGGTTTTGAATATGGATTGGTTGGTTGCCAACGAAGCCCGAATTGTATGCTAGAAGAAAACAGTTCAACTTAAAGCTCCAGACGGTAGCGAAGTTTTGGTTTACAGGGATCGTGACGGCTCGGTATCGAACGTCATTTCGATGATAAAGGCAGAAAAGTATATGAGACGCGGATGTGAGGCCTACTTTGCCTATGTGATAGACAAAGATATAGAAGTGAAATAGTTGAAAGACGTACCCATGGTGTGTAACTTTCCGGACGTGCTCCCCGAGGACTTTCCTGGACTACCGCCTGACCGAGAGAAAGAGTTCCAAATAGACTTAGTGCCAGGTGTCTAGTTCCTAGCTAAAGCACTGCACCCACTTGCGCCTTTGGAGAGGAAAGAGCTAATGACACAGTTAGCTTCGCCTCTAACAAGTGCTCGTTCTAGCTTAAGAATGTTCAATTCCTAGGTCATGTTACAAACGCAGACGGCATTATGGTTGACCCGAAAAAGATCATGGCTGTAAGGGATGGGAAATCCCAAAGACGCCGACTGAGATTCCAACTTTTCTGGGATTGGCAGGCTACTATCGAAGGTTCATTCAGGAGTTCTTGATGTTAGCTTCGCCTCTGATAAAGTTGACACATAAAGAAGTAAAGTACGAATGGGTTCAGACTCAGTCTGAAGCATTTGAAGAGTTAAAGAAGAAGTTGACCCAAGCCCCAGTGTTGGCACTACCCGATGGTAACGGGACCTAGTGGTATATTCTAATGCTTCGGGTCAAGGGTTAGGATGTGTATTGATGCAAAGGGGAAAGGTGATCGCGTATGCGTCACGATAGCTGAAGGTTCACGAAGTCAACTACCCAACTCACGATCTAGAGTTCGCGGCAGTTGTATTCGCATTGAAGATTTGAAGGCATTACCTATACAGAGTAAAATGCACCATTTATTTAGACCACAAGAACTTCAAGTATTTCTTTGAACATAAAAACTTAAACATGCGACAGAGACGGTGGTTGGAACTACTAAAGGATTATGACTGCGAGATCCTATACCACCCGAGGAAATTAAATGTGGTTGCCGACACTCTAAGATGAAAGGAGAATCAACCTCCTATTAGGGTGAAGGCATACCAATTAGTAATAACCCCAGGTTTTATAATAGAGCTAGAGAAAGCACAGACAAAAGCGCTATAGGAAGAGAACATAAAGAAAGAAAGGATGGTCGGTCAACAGGTAAAGTTAGAGACAAACACTCATGGAGTGAGGAACATATGTGGTCGAATGTGGGTACCAAAGGGTGGAGAGCTTAGGGCCAAAGTACTCGACGAGGCCCGTGTCTCGATATTCCATCCTCCCGGGAACCACAAAAATGTATCAGGATTTGAAGAAAGAGTATTGGTGGCCCAACATGAAGAATGATGTGAGTAAGTGTCTGACTTGCTCACAAGTTAAAGCCGAGCATCAGAAACCATACGGGAAGATCCAGCCTCTGGATATACCAGAATGGAAGTGGGAGTGTCTTACCATGGACTTTATTACAAAGCTTCCACGTACAGCCAAAGGCCATGATACGATTTGGGTAATAGTGGATGGTTTGACAAAGAGTGCACCCTTTTTATAAATCCATGAAATGTATTCATCTGAGAAGATGGCAGAAGTATTTATCAACAAAATTATGACTCGACATGGTGTGTCATTATCGATTGTATCTGACCGGGACACATGATTCACATCGAGGTTCTGGAAAATATTTCACGAAGCCATGGGCACGAGATTGAATATCAGCATGGCTTATCACCCATAAACGGATGGTCAGTCAGAGCGGACCATCCAAACATTGGAGGATATGCTCCGCGCATGCATTATCAACTTTGGCGGCAGTTGCGATAGTCACCTACCTCTGGCAGAATTCTCCTACAACAACAGCTACCATGCCACTATTGGTATGCCGCCTTATGAAATGTTATACGGTAGAAGATGCCGAACCCCGTTATGTTGGGGCGAGATAGGACATAAAGAGTTGGGAAGCTTGAAGTAGTCACAGCAACCTCTGAAAAGTTTGACCGTGTTAAGGCCGGAATAAAAGCAGCACAAGATCATCAAAAGTCCTACGCGGATAAGAGGCAGAGACCTATTGAATTCAATGGCGGGGATCAGGTCCTGTTGAAGGTATCTCCCAGGAGGGGGATTATACGATTTAGGAAGAGAGGGAAGTTAAGTCCGAGGTTTGTCGGACTATTCAAGATACTGGGACGGGTTGGTGAAGTTGCTTACCGACTAGATTTGCCCGATGAATTGAGTGGGATCCATCCTACTTTCATGTGTCACACTTGCATAAGTGTCTAGCCAAAGAATCGACACATGTGCCACTCAATGACATCGAGGTAGACAATAAACTTAATTATGTTGAGAAACCCGAGGCCATTATAGACTGGAAAGAGAAACATTTATGAAGTAAGGTCATCCAACTAGTCAAAGTAGAGTGGAAACATCGCAAAGGGTCCGAAGCTACATGGGAAACCGCGACGGAAAAGGAGTCGTATCCCCATATGTTTTACTTATGACAGGTTGCGAGGACAAAACCTTTTGTAAGGGGGACTTGTAACATCCCGAAATCCACAACAAACACATAAGGTGGGGTACGAGAAAAGAAATAAAAGAATAAATAAAGAATAGCGGGCTTGAATGAGATCGGGCTTTGGGCCGAGTGCAAAGAAGGGGGAAGGGTTAAACCCTAGTCACCCCTCCACTTTCCCCATTTCCTCATCTTCTTCACTATCACCTTATAGTGAGAGTAGAAAGAGGAAGCTTCAAACTTCACCCGAGAATTTTTACGATTGAATTGGCTTAGAAAGTATATAAGTTTTGGACGTAAAAATATTGGAACTTGGATCAAAAACGAAGAATTTGGCCAAGAACAGGTGAATCGTTTGAAAACTATAACTCGTCCGAAAAGTATTTCAGACAGAAAGTTTTTCGAAAAGATTATTTCAAACGAAAAGGTTTTCGGACAAAAGTTTTCAAACGAAATAGTCACCGGATAAAAGACATTTTTAACTGGTTAGTTTTCGGTCGAAAAAAATTTCGACCAAAATAGATTTCGATCGAAAAAGATTTCGGTCGAAAAGGATTTTAGACAGTAGGATTTCGGACAAAGTGTCTTAGTCTTGACATGTCTAGTTCATGACCTTTGGACAGATGATGTGCCATCATTTATACATGTTTTGCATGCATAATAATCCCCATATTATGATACTAATTGAATAATAACCTTGCAATTGATACTTAAAACGTTTATATTTTGTAATTGCATATTATTTGGTGTTCTAAATATAAATCAATATGAAATCTATCAAAAACACCAAGAAACCAAGCTTCTAGAACAATCATTCCCAAGCTTTGACCCCCAAGAAGCCAAGGGTTGGTTAATATTAATAAGGTTGTACGTATTTATACGAACTTGTTTTGAGACTAAGAATTGGTGAACTCATGTTGGGAACGGTACGACTTTATACATGGTCTCATTGTTGTACCGCCTCCCGATGAGCAAAGTCTATTCACCTTTCTAATAATAATAATCAATCATTTAAGTTCGATGTCCTAAACCCGTCTGGAGATAGCATTCAAAGGGTTGAGGGTAACGTTGTCCCTAGCGGGAATCATTGTCGTTTTATTATTAAAGATTATAATTCGTGAATCAAATATGGTGAGAGTGAGGCTATATCGGTGTCTCTGGTCACATGTTTGTATTAGTTATACCATCGGATTAGTCAACTTAACATTATCATATAACAAGCGGATTCGAAGCCCAAAGCAATACTGTTCGTGACCTGATCATTTCCGAGATATTTACTTTCCTAATGTTTACTATTCTGTTAATCAAGTTATAACTGTTTCAGGTTTGAACTTCTTTTACCCTATTTTCCCTTGTCCAGCTGGTCCAGGATGGACTCCACTAATTCCTAGATCAGCTTATCATCACATTGTACTCATGGTTATCAAATGGGATGGATGAACCTCTCCATATTACAAGCCACCCATTTGTCAGATTATTCCACCACTTGCACTAAATAGGAAATTTACGAAGCATGTACTGGTCCGGCCCACGACCCTTAAATAAATGTGGCGCTTCCAGGAGGCAACCCGATGATCATGAATAAATTGAGAAGTTGGTGCATACGGCAGAACAGGTAGACCTCGGGTTTGGTTTTTCCATGTTTAAGTTTCTCATTCTTCAGCCTCCAGGTATGTCTTCTCGATACTAGGACCTTAGTAACTTAACTACTGTCTGTTATTTTCGTTTTTGTTTTAATGTTTTTCTTTATGTGTCTAGTATCATAACATCACCAGGTAGTTTCTCTACTTTTATGAGGAGTTACACTCCATATCTACATGCTCGGACGCCGAAATACGCATCAAATTTCTGAGAAATTATATGAAGTCTTTCAAGCAAAGTGTTGACAACAGCAATAAGTCTTGGCCATAGGTTATACACCAAATTGACCGGGGGAGTACCAGTTTCTTTTTCCTTAAAGCTTCATGCATTTAAATTCCTGCATAGCATTCCATTACATACATTTGTACATTGAGGTCAATGCACAGTTTTAAGTGTGGGGCGGGGAATTAGAGATTCAGCACTAGCTTGTAAACTCAAAGCAGTAAAACTAAACTCGGGATTTTCTCCCATTTGACTAAAAACTTACTTCTTAAAAACCCAAAAAATTTTCAAAAATTTTAAACCCTAAAACCAAAAATCTCTTTGAGTTCGTACTTAATTAAATAAAATGAATACATGGCAAGGTAGAAACAAATAGATATTATGCATAAAAAATCATTAAACCCTATCTCATCCGTTTTCATGTGAGAATAATTTGAGCTTTTTCACCAGCATTATTAACATTATTTTTCGCATGCTCTTTCGTTTGGTATATTGAGTTTTTTTCGATCAAATTTTATGCATAATTAGAACTTGCGTGACTTATACATATCGAGACCATGAACTAGTAGAAGTATGAATATGATTGAGGCACCTATGACTTTATTACCCTTTATATATTATCCTTAAACCCAAAATCCCAAAAACAATATCCGCCTAGATAGCCCTCTAAGCCTTAGCCTTTTCTTTTCTAGTACCCACAATTATCACCAAACCAGCTTTTCGTAAACACCGGTTATTGGCTAACTGTCTTCAAGATGGAAAAATATTAGACTATCTTATTTCGTTAATTCAAATTTACAACCATTGAGGCAATTTGGAAAGAATATGTTTTACTCAAAAGAATTGGAATATACAAGAAGAAAGTGGATGTAATAGGAGGAAACAGCCGGATGATCTACAAGGAAGATATGGAAAAATTATTTCAAGAAATTTGAAAAAAAGAATTATTGAAAAATTAGTTTTGATGATATATTGTCTAAAAAAATAAAATAAAATAAAATAATAGAAAATAGAGAAAAGAAAAAGAAAGAGAGAAGTTGGTCTTTTACCGGTGAGACCTTAAAGAGCTGGATATGCATTTCTTTGTTTTGAATTTGCTTTCTTGTATTCATTTCGCAAAGCCTGAATTACTGCCCGAACTCCGAGAAAAAGTTTTCAAAGCAAAAAGTGATGTAAGAAAACGGTGGTGCAAGCAAGAACAACTTCCACCATTATGCGGCTTGTCAAAAAGCGCCGCCAAAAGATATGACAAATGTATGAAGTGTGGCAGCTGGAGCCACGATGGAAAATGTAGCAAGAATCAAACTTATTCCCAACATGAGTATACGCATTTGATCAAAGTCGGTGCTGTTAGACTAAAAGCCGAAGGTTCTATACGGAAAGGCAGTAATGTGTACTACACATCAAGGGAAGAGTTGAGAAGGATAAGAGATCTCGGTCTTTGCAATCTGACCATAAACGAGCCCTCAGATTAGTTATACCATCATGATCTGAGTACTGTAGAGGGACCCACTAGTATTTTCCATCTTAAGCCATGAAGCCGTAGCTGTGCGTTTCATGTTAGCTGCAGCCCTTGAAACCCTTTTAAATCCCTAAAAACCCAAATGTATTTTCACTTTCACCCCTTATTTTTCTTTTAGCCACATTACAACCCTTTTAAAGTCCTCTTGATTCATGCATATAACTTAGTTAATTGGTGGAGACTTGATTTGCATACAAGCTTATGACCATTGCATAATTCGATTCGAACTTCAGTGTTTCGCTCTACTTACATTATCCATATATATATAACCCTAGAGTTGAGTGAACATTGTGAGGAGTGAGGGATTATGCATAATTGAAGTTCTAGTAGGCTTGTCATGGATTCCATCACCCTAAAGTAGAAAAGCCCAAAAATAGAATAGGCGACTCATGAGTTATCTCAGAGTTTCCAACTACTTGGAACTCCATTACCCTTGTAAATTTTTTAGTTATCGGCCTGATCATGCATGAGTTTGCTCGAGGACAAGAAAAGTTTAAGTGTGGGGTGTTATGATGTCCCATCATTTATACATGTTTTGCATGTATAATAATCATCATATTATGGTACTAATTGAATAATAAACTTGCAATTGTAAATTAAAACATTTATATTTTGTAATTGCATATTATTCGGTGTTCTAAATATAAATCAAGATGAAATTTATCAAAAACACAAAGAAACCAAGCTTCTAGAAGGATCATTCCCGAGCCTTGACCCCCAAGAAGTCAAAATAGGTCAACAAGAGTCAACCAGCAGCTAAACGACGAAAGTGGACAGCAGGGGGGGCGATGCACGGTCGGGCATCCCAATGCACGAACGTGATGTCACACCCCGGCCGGCGGCGGATTATACGTCGAGGCAGACGCGGTTGTTCATAAGCACATGATCATTTATTAATAATGGCAATAATTATTCATCAAAATTAAAGTATCCGTTACAAAGGAAAATGGAAAATGAAACGTTCAAGACATGACATAAATTAAATTAAGCTAGGTCCAAGTCCTATATGATCAAGTAAGATCCAGAAACTGGTGCACCTGAAACATGTGAGTAAATGTCAACTACAAGTAATTGGTAAGTAACATAGGTTTTGACACCAAACAAAAGTTAAGTAAAAAAAAGTATTTAGAATTCAATATGTTTAAAGCATAACTAAGGCATAAATGTGAAAACATACAAGTTTGCAAAGCGTATAATCAAGCCGTAGTAAATGAAAAACTGGTAAGTACAATCCATCTGATTGTGTTTTGGAAAAAAAATAGTAATATGGTACACACAAAAACTGCCAAGGTTTGTGTTAACTGGTATCGGTTTCCCGTATAAATGATCATAAAAGATACTGTCTTTGGCTTGGGTAGCAAGTTAATGATTGTACTGTACATGAACACACGTATTGTCTCCAAGTAGTTTGGACATAAAGCAAGTAGTAAATAGCATGAGAACAGATGGTATTGAATTCGGGTGTGCAATGTAAACATGTTCCACCCCGTGTATTTGTAAACAATAGTAAAGAGAAAGGGGGCTATGAAACTCACTTGGGTCAAAATCGAAATGGTATGAAGCGGTAGAGATTGATATGCCTAGTGAGGATTTCTTTCAACAACCCTACACGTGTAATGGTACTAAATTTAGTGTACGTTTAAATGGTATTAAGGAGATTTTGAGCCTTTAGGGTTTCATAGGAGGTTTGGGTTTGAAGATGGGTTCGTATGCATATGTGTTGTAAGAAAGATAGAAGTATTTTAGAAAATAGTTTATAAATTAGTTAGAATTAATTAAGACTTTTAATTAATTTATAAAGTCATTTTAAAGATAAGTAATATCATAGAATAGTTTAAAAGTATAACTATTCTAATTTATAAATAAATCTTGAAATGGTAAAAGTTTAATTAATTGATTTTATGTAAATAAAATGATCACTTAACTATTAGTTATTGTAAATAAAATGGTTAATCAATTTTTAATTTAAATGGCTAATTAATCTTTGAATAAAAGCAAAAAAAAATGGTTACATAATCATTTAAATAAATTTATAAGTTAATAAATATGTTTTAAATAGCATTTGTTGAACTTGTATAAAATAATTACTTTAAAATAATTGTCTAAGTATTTTTATAAAATTAACAGTGCTTTAAATAAATATTCTTAACAAATGATTATTTAAAAGCTTGAAAGAATTTAATACACTTAAATTGATATAACCATTATTAATTTATAAATAATTAACATAATTAAATTTGTTTTAAACAAAACCAATTTCATTATTTATTTATGAATATAAAATGTTTTCTAATGTGTTTTTATTCAAACAAAATAAATAACATTATTTTATAATTTCTGTGTTTATAAAATTTTCGGACATATTTTTGTGGAATTTATAATGTTTTGTTGGAATTTCTAAACATGAAATAAGGGTTCAAAAATGGTAAAAGAAAATAATTTGGAAAGAAAATGGGTGGCCGGGACTCGAACCTGCGCCCCTAATCGGTTCACACACACAAGCACACATCAAACCAGGGCACGAGACCATGTCTGAAACGGTTTCGCTATGTTTAAAACGCGTAAGTTCAAACTCATCTTCTTCCCCAATATCCACCGTAACCCTAGCCACCTAACTGGCCTGATCGAACAACCGATCGAACCCAAATTCATAGGGCTTTTACTCTATGCATCAAATAGAATCTATAGACACTGGAATTACCTGAAATGATTTCGTAGGGAGGTAGAACGAATGAGGTGAGCTACCTCGTGTTCGTCGACTGAAACGGGGGCTTCAGAGGTGGATTCAGACGCGATTTAGGGTGTAGGGAGCTTGTGGCGAGTGTCGTGAATGATTACCAATTCCTATTTATAGCCAATTTGTACTGAAATGATCGATTGAGTAAAAGAGCGAGAGTGGGTTTAACGGTTACAAGATTGTCATGAAAACGATCATAAAAACCCAATTAAACTCGAGTAATGGGTCGTTTAATCGAGTTAAGCGTGTTGCCTTTATCGGTTTTGTTTGAGAATATATCAGTTGCGAGTTCGAGAATTGAACGGGAAAAGCCGGTGGTGAGGGGTTTCGAACCCATGACTGGTTTGGGGGAGGGGAAAATCTGTGAATGGCAAAACAGGTCCCTGGGGTTTAAGATTTTAACATTTTATGTTAAAACTTTGTTTTTAGCTAGAACTAAGTTTCATAAATTTGCATTATGAACCCTGGACTTTTTATAAAGTGAAAAATCATTGAATTTTATAGTTTTTATAAAACTTAACAAATGTAAATGTTGCATAATTATATTTATATAATTAAAATGGTTCTATTTCTAATAAAATCATTTGCTTTGAAAGTTAAATAATACAATTTTATAAACTCTAATTTTTTTTATAGAATTTATAACTTAATGTGATTATATATATATATATATATATATATATATATATATGTTCTAAAAAAATATAACTTAGCACACATGTATTTATTTCATGATAACAATTATTTACATAATATCCTATACAAATATTTATTACCTTTGAATTTTAAATAATTGTATTCAATATATGTATGCATGAATTATAATAAGTAGTATGCTTTCATAAATGAAAATTCATAAAATAATGATATTACATGTGCCGGAAAAGTTAAAATAAAGGCGGGAAATTCATGGGGATTACAGTCTCCCCTACTTTAGGAAATTTCGTCTAGAAATTGAGATGGTCCTGGAAACAGATGTGGGTATTTTGCTTTCATTTGATCCTCACGTTCCCAAGTGAACTAAGGGCCATATTTGGATTCCCACAGAACCTTAACGATTGGGATGCGACTTCGCTTGAGCTGCTTAATTTCTCGGTCCATGATCTCCACGGGTTTCTCTACGAAGTGCATTGATTCGTCAATGTGAACCTCGTCAAGTGGTATCTAGAGATTTTCGTCAGCTAAGCATTTCTTTAGGTTCGAGACATGGAATGTAGGATGGATGTTGCTGAGTTCTGCAGGTAGATCCCACTTGTAGGCTACCTTCCCAATCCGCTCAAGGATTTTAAAAGGACCTACAAATCTTGGTGCAAGTTTCCCTTTCTTTCCAAAACGAATCACTCCTTTCCATGGGGATACCTTGAGAAGGACTAGGTTACCGACTTGAAATTCCAAGGGTTTTTGACGTTTGTCGGCATAACTCTTTTTCCGACTCCTTGTTACCAGGAGGTTGTCTCGGATCAACCTGATTTTGTCGAAAGTATGCTGAATAAGTTCAGGACCGGTGATTTGTGCTTCACCAATTTCAGTCTAACAGATAGGAGAGAGGCACTTCCGACTATAAAGTGCTTCGAAATGAGCCATGTCAATGCTCGTGTGGTAGCTGTTGTTATACGAGAACTCGACTAAGGGTAGATGTAAATCCCAATTTCCATTGAATTCAATGACACAGGTTGTATGCATATCTTCGAGGGTTTGAATCGTTCGTTCGGATTGACCATCGGTTTGCGGATGGTACACCGTACTAAGATTCAATTGAGTACCCAAAGCTGATTGCAAAGATTGCCAGAAAAGAGAAGTGAATCTTCCATCACGATCAGAAATAATGTTGAGAGGTACACCGTGATGACTAATAATTTCATCAATGTAGATTCGAGCCAATTTCTCCACTCGATAGTCTTCACGAATGGGTAGGAAATGAGCAGATTTCGTCAAACGGTCAATGATCACCCAAATACTATCATGACCACGAGACGTTTGTGGGAGTTTGGTTATAAAATCCATGGCAATACACTCCCATTTCCACACTGGAATCTCGGGTTGTTCAAGTAAACCAGATGGACGCTGGTGCTCGGCCTTAACCTTCAAGCAAGTAAGGCACTTGGACTCATATAAGATAATGTCCTTTTTCATACCAGGCCACCAATATTGAATACAAAGATCCTTGTACATTTTGTCTGCACCAGGATGTACAAAATAACGAGTCCTGTGAGCCTCGTTCATGATGAAGGTACGAAGATTGTCACGATCCGGAATCCAGATACGGTTCAGGAAGTAAAGTAACCCATTGGGTTTGGTTTCAAGTTGGAGCTCAGCACCACATGACATTTTGTTGTACATGTTGCCTTCGGTAATGGAAAGGTGTTGTTCTTCAAGGATGCGAGTTTGAATGTCATTTTGGATTCGAATGCTGTGGATTTTGATAGGCTCTTTATGACTAAGAGCATCGGCTACGACATTCGCCTTACCAGGATGGTAACTAATGTTGCAGTCATAGTCATTTAGAAGTTCAATCCAATGCCTTTGCCTCATGTTGAGTTCCATCTGATTGAAAATGTGCTGGAGACTCTTATGTTCGGTGAAAATCTCACACTTAGTACCATATAAGTAGTGCCTCCAGATTTTGAGAGTAAATACGACCGCACCCAGTTCAAGATCGTGCGTCGTATAATTTTTCTCATGAACTTTGAGTTGTCGGGATGCGTAAGCGATCACTTTGCCTCATTGCATTAGAACAAAACCAAGGCCTAAGTGGGAAGCGTCAAAGTAGACGACAAAGTCTTCGGTTCCATCGGGAAGAGTCAAAATAGGAGCCTCGCATAATTTCTGCTTTAAAGTCAGGAAGGCTTCCTCTTTCTTTGTTCCCCACTCGTAGGGCTTGCGTTTATGTGTTGAGACTGTGAGTGGTACCGCGATCTTTGAAAAATTGGCTATGAAACGTCGATAATAGCCCGCTAAGCCAAGAAACAAGCGGACTTCTGTAGGGGTCTTTGGAGATTGCCAGTTCTTCACCGCTTCAATCTTAGCGGGATCCACGTGAATACCCTTCTCGTTGACTATGTGTCCCAAGAATTGGACTTTCTTTAGCCAAAATTCACACTTAGAGAACTTAGCATATAATTGCTCCTTTTTCAAGAGATCCAAATCCAAACGCAAGTGTCCTTCGTGCTTTGCTTTTGATTTTGAATAGATGAGAATATCATTAATGAAGACGATCACGAACTTGTCCAAGTACGGTTTACACACGCGGTTCATAAGATCCATGAATACTGCGGGTGCATTGGTTAGTCCGAAGGGCATAACCATGAACTCGTAATGACCGTATCTTGTACGAAAGGCTGTCTTGGGGATATCGGATTCAAGGACTCGTAGCTGGTGATAACCAGAACGAAGATCAATCTTAGAGAAGTAAGTCGAGCCTTGAAGTTGATCAAATAAATAATCATTCCTCAGAAGTGGATAAAGGTTCTTCACAGTGAGCTTGTTGAGTTCCCGATAATCGATGCACATCCGGAACGAACCATCCTTCTTCTTGACAAATAAGACGGGTGTTCCCCATGGTGAAACACTAGGGCGAATAAATCCTTTGTCAGAAAGTTCTCGAAGCTGGCTTGAAAGTTCTTCTATTTCTGATGGTGCAAGACGATAAGGTGATTTGGCCACGGGATTTGCTCCTGGTACTAGGTCAATACGGAACTCAACTTGACGTATGGGAGGAAGACCGGGTAAGTCCTCGGGAAAGACTTCAGGAAAGTCTTTGATCACAGGAATATCTTGAGGACTCTTGTCTTTGCCTTTCCGCTCCACAATATGGGCCAAGAATGCCACACATTTCTTTCGTAAGTACTTCCGTGCGGTAGTGCAAGTCATCAGCTTGAGTCCCTTTGACGGTTTCTCACCATAAACTTTTAGAATGTCACCCGAGTCAAGGGGGATACGAATATACTTGTCAAAGCAGACGACTTCAGCATGATGTTTGGTCAGCCAATCCATGCCTGCTATGATGTCGAAACCTCCGAGAGCCATAGGAATGAGATTGATTGAGAAGTCATGGTCGTTCAAGTTTAGAGTACAGTCTCTAATAATGGTATCACATGAAACAGAATAACCGTCCCCTACTAATATATCAAAGGGTTTGTCTAACTTAGCCCGACTCATAGCAAGTTATGGTTCAAATTCTAAGGACACGAAACTCCTATCGGAACCAGTATCAAACAGGATAGAAGCATATTGTTGTTAATTAGGTACATACCATTCACCATATCGTTGTTGTCTTGAGCTTCATTGTCATTGATGTTGAAGGCACGTCCACGGGCTACGGGGTTTGCATCCCCCTGGTTCACATTTCTCCGGTTCATGTTCCCCTGGTTCATATTTCCCTGAATCATGTTGCCCTGGTTCATGTTGGCTTGGTTCACAATGACCAACCTAGGGCAACGGTTCCTGAATCGATTTGGGTCGCCGCACTCGTAACAAGCACGCCCCTGAGGGATAGCTGTCACACCCCGACCGATGGCGGAATCATCGAGGCGGACACTAGAATGATTGTTCATAAGCACATGATCTACTAAGGTTGCATAATTCATTAATAAGATTTAAATACCAAATATCCAAATACAATTCAAGTTACAACACCCTATTCTAGAATATTACACATAATTATTTTTACTAGGTCCAAAAGCCTTATGTGTAGCACCTTCAACACATAGTCATACAATCACATATCTTCACCTGAAACGTAATCCAAAACAAGTGTCAACTACGAGAGTTGGTGAGTTTACATATGTTTAAATAAAGTAAAAGTTTAGTTAAAAATGTTTATACAATTCATAGTTTGACATGGTATGATATGGCATAATGTGGAGAATTCACTATATGTATACCAATTGTAAGCATGTAATTATGTATATAAGCATAAAGGTTTAACGTGATAGGCATAGCATATCGCTACCCTAAAAGTGATAGGCATGGAATCAAGACTATGTGGGTTACGCATAATTTAAACCATCCTAAAAGTATTCATAGCATAACAAGTGATCAAGCACAAAAGCACAATAATCTACACATGTAAACTCAAGTTGAATTGTTTGTAAGTAAGCACAGATTACGTTTCACCCCAAAATGTATAAAAATGTAAATAGGGGATATGTAACTCACCTTGCAGCGAGGGTTTAACTTCACGCGCGTTGGTGATATTTGTATTGTTGTTATACACGATGAAATCCTATGTAAACGAATATGTATCAAATATGTATTCGCGTACGCGTATATTTGTTTAAATATAGGTGGATTTGTAATTGGAATAACCTTTGTGGAAAAATCATATGTTTTGAAATCATTGTATAAATAAATATTAATTTTTGTAAGACTAGGTATTTTTATAAAGTTTCTAATTTAAATATTTAAACTTCTTAAAATATATATATTTTTAATAACACTTGCATTTTATAAACCCATTTTGAATTTCATAAAAATATTATATTTTAAATAACGCGTATTTTTATTTATTTATAAAAATGCTATTTATTTTTTTTGTGAGTTTAAATAATTAAATAGCTTATGTAAACGTCGGTTCTATTACTTTATAAATTTAACGGGTTTGAATATGTTCAAAAGTTGGGTTAAAATAAACGGGCCGAGTCAACGGGCTTGAAATAATTTTTAGTGGGTTATAAATATTTAGAAATAATTAAATGGGTTTTAAAACATTTAATTTAAATAATTAATAGTAAAGAAATACAATTTGATTTTTAAATTACTTATTTAATATATTTATAATAAACAAATAAGATTAAATTGGTCAGATGGGTCGGACCGGGTCGGCCCAGACCCGAATCCGGGTTCAGAAAAGTGCAAACGGGTCCAGAGGTTTAAAGTGAGAAAAAGGGGGGTTGGGCCGGAGGCCATAAGACTCGAACCTGGGACCTTTTACTCATCGCACACGATACTGACCAGCCGGGCTATAGCCCATCGCTGGTAAGGAACATGTAAATTAATTTATAACCTATGAGTGGTTTGACCACTGGTTCTCGGCAACGACCAAGACTTGTGTCCGGGCAACCTCGATTGGCCGGGAATCAGTGGGCTATGGTCCAGCTGATGATCGTAATCGTTAGCACCACAGTAAACGAATGTTAAGGAACGGAATGTAGTGATAAAACCTGAACCGAAGGGGTCTGCGAAGTCGGGGACGAAACCGAGAGTACCCAGAACTGGAAACGGACTTTTGGGGTCGAATTGGAACTTCAAAAGGGCTGGGGAGCTTCGCCTGGATATCACGAACACCGCGGTAACCTCAATTTAAGGAGAGAATAGACGGAGAGAGAGTCATTAACGGATGAAGGTCCAGGGTTGACTTTTAACTTGAATCAGAATCCCGATAGTACACACGGAAATTGATAGCTTGGGTTCACGCGCACCGACCAGACGAACAGAAGGGGCTAGGTTATAGCCGTGGAGGTACTGTGTGTCGGCCGAATTTCATGGGTTTGACTTTGGGTTAGATAATGGCGTCTCGGGAATTCTGATGATATGAAGGCAAATTGGTCGGGGAAACGTGGTCGCGTGAGGGCGGTGAGTACAATGGTGCAGGTTTTGGGTGTTGAGGTGTAGAGGGACAGGGCTGTCGGGGCTCGCCGGAAAGCTTTTGGTCCGCCGGACAAGGGGAAAAGGTGACCGGATAAACGATTTTTTTTTGACCGTTTTAGTCCCTCGAGTTTGGTTTAGTATGAAATAAACCTTAAAATAATTTCGGATGGGTCCTTGTAGATTGATTTGTACACCTTTAGTCCCTTAACTGAATTCTGTTTTAAACCTTGTAGTTTGATTAAATACAAAACGACCCCTAAACTTTTATTAAATAAATTAATTTAATTTCTTTTAAACTTTAATTAATTTAAATTATATTTATTATGTTTCATAAACTCATTTTTATTAAAACTAATTATTTTTAAATAATTATTTTGTTGAAATAATGCTTTATTTATTTAAATTATTAAGTTTATTTAACTTAAATTCTTTTAACCTAAATAAAACTTAAGTATATGTAATTTTATAAAACTTATGTTTTTATTAAAATTAATCATTTTGAATGGTTAATTTAATAAAATTGAAAACCATTGATTTATTTATATAAATTATTTAATTTAATAAGATAATTTGTGTAGTTTATAACCTTCAAATATTTTTAAAATTTAATTTAAAAATACATAAATTGAAATTTGTCAACACACCAATTTGTATAAATTTGATTAAATCTACGTGTATATGTTTTGAAATAAAATGTTAATATTTACACGATAAATTTCACAAATGAAAATTTTTGAAATGTCACAGTCTCCCCAAGTTGAAAGAATTTCGTCCCGAAATTCGATTAGCGATGGTTATAGAAGCGGAAAAAGGGATGCCAACGGATTTAGAATAGAATTAATCACAAAAGGGAGACCAGAGGGAAATAGAGTAGGATAACGGATGACAGCTTAATTTGAGTCGAGTTAATAATTAGTTGATTTAATAGTATAGTGAGACTTGTGCATACAATTGTTCATACACGCATGAATGTAAACTACATGAAACCATACTTAGCAATATTGGTGCCAATCACCTCGTGACATGGCATTTTCCTTTAAAACTCCACCCCATGGGTGTTCATATTTTTAAAATTTGCAAAAACATTTTCAAAAACCGGTCCTCCTCTTAGTACTTATGCACGGTTTATACTTGTTATATCAAGTGGGTTTATGTATAGGGTGTACCAGCGGCTAACCCACCACCCCTTTGATATACCGGGGATTTCCCGTGCATAATTACTAGGATTTAGATCATTTTAATTAAATCACCTTTCTCAATTGAAAATTGTACAATGAAATGCATATAATTTGTAAACGTTATCACGTCTATGAGTGGTTTTATAGCACAAATATGTCTAACAATTCAAGAACCGATCCTCTTCCTAGTACTTATGCATGGTTTATACTCGTTATATCAAGTGGGTTTATGTATAGGGTGTACCAGCGGCTAACCCACCACCCCTTTGATATACCGGGGATTTCCCGTGCATAATTACTAGGATTTGGAACTTCAACATTTTAAGTAAACTTTAACAGAGCTAGCAAGTTGTATGACCGAGTTTAAACATAATAGGTTTGTTTCACAAAAGTATAGGGATGAGATGAATGGTGATAGCATAGCTGTTATATGCAATCCCGGGTTATAGAACTCATAGCAATGGATTTCCCATCCGCTATTTCCATGATATACGAGTTATCAAAATTGGTTGGTTGTTTAGCAAATAGTTGGTTAAAAACAAGAGACACAATCTTGAATATTGAATAAAACGGATGTATAAATATAGTGAACAAAGGAACGTACCGTTGACAGTGTCGTCATTGGCCGGAGCCTCGTTAGCATTTATATTAAATGCTCGTCCACGAGGACCACCTTGATTTTGAAGTCTTGGACATTGGTTTCGAAAGTGGTTTGGGTCTCCACATTCGTAACAGGCCCGTCCATAGGTGACAGTGAGAGGCACTGGATGATTGCCTTGAGTAGCTTTGTTAACAATAGTGCGAGCACGGCAAGTAGTATCAACATGTCCATAGCGTCCACATTTTGAGCATAGACGGCATGCAGCATGCGGGGCATGGTGATACTTGCAAGTAGGGCATTGGGGAAATGAACCTACATAATTTCTCAGAATTTGACCCGCAGGAGTAACTTGAGTCACAGGTACGGCAGGAATGATGGCCGCAAAGTTTTGGGCCTTACGCTTCCTATCATGATGGGAAGATTTGGGCTCTTCGTTTTTTACGGACACGGAAGTAGCAGCTTTGTTGACCACTTTCTTGGCACCCTTCCTAAATAAGGTACCTGCTTTGACGTGATTGTCAGTCAACACGGCAGACAAACGGATTGCGTCTTCGAGAGTGGAGGGATTACTTCCCAATACGGTGTCTTGGAGCGGCATAGGCAGTCCGCCTATGTATTTCTCAATTCCCCGTGCTAAGGGAGTAACCATGTGGGACACGAGCAGACTTAGTTCTTGAAAACGAGTGGTGTAAGCCAAATTCTCTCCGCTATCTTTGGTGAGATCCCAAAATTCAGCTTCGAGCTTCCTCATTTCGTTGCGAGGACAGAACTCGTCAGTCATAAGTCATTTCATTTCGTCCCAAGACAAGGACATAGCAGATTCGTTGCCTCGAGTACGTTTCTCACCGTTCCACCAGGTGAGTGCTCGTTTTTGGAAGACGCTGGCAGCATAACGGACTTTGAGGTTGTCGGGACAATCACTGTTTAGGAAAGTACTCTCCATACGTTCAAACCATTGAAGAAGGCCAGTAGCACCTTCTGTCCCGAAGAATTTGGTGGGGTTGCAAGAATTGAAATGCTTGAATGTGCAGTATGGTGGGTTTGCACCATTCCCTTGCGTATTAGACCCATCACTGTTGTTGTTAGCTTGGATCATTTGGCCTATTAGTTGAGTAAGTAGTGCAGCAAGGTCAACGTTGGAGTTGCTAGAGTTAGCATTAACCGCGCGACGGGGAGGCATTCTATAAGTACCATAAGAAAAGACAAGAACTTATGAGACTTCGGATAAAATAGGCATGTATATGCCACAGTTGGTAGACTGTTCACAATAATGCAAGTAGGAACGCGAGATGACACTCATCAAGTCGCGTGATAATGTATGTATGTTCTGACTAAAACTATCACATAATTCATTCAAAATTTATAACACTAAAGGATAGGGGAAATAAGTCATGAAATTTATTCATGGGAGGATATGATAACATAGATCATTATTCGCGCAATAGGAATGGCCGGGATTCACATGCACTACAAATCGTTATTACGTGTGCACCCGTAATAATGATTTGTTTTGCATGTTCGTCTAGTTCTTCCTACCTTGCTATAATGTCCCCAAATTTTGAGTTTAAGTTCGGATTGTATCCTTGCGAATACATTGACTTATCAACGTTAAATAATTTCTCAAAACCTTCAAGGAGACATATTTTAGCCTATAGGTAAACACTCACTTCAGGAGTTCCCAGGAAAGCATACGGGTTCGTTTATTTGGATTTATACGAAATGATTTCCTAGACAGAAAACCCAATGTACAGGTGTCACCCTTCCAGAATGCACGCGTCCTTTACTAGTTTCAAGAAACTAAGTCGTTGACGAGATTTTCAAGATTTTTATAGTCTTGAGAGTCTATGAGTATAAAATGTGTAGGAATGTTGCAATTTATAAGGATTAGGAAAGAGTATGGATAAGGATGGGTAGTGTATTTGTTTGCATAAGTTTGTTTGTCAAATGTGTATGTAAAGTATGTATCATGTGTTCAAGGCCTTGTATGTATGTGTATAAGTCTCATGTACTAAACTTGGGAAAATTCAACAAATACCTAACTACAAATAATTCACATAGCAAATAATCATTTAGCACGTAACACATAAAAGGGAGTCCTAGGGTTATAGTCTAGGTCATCGTGTCTAATAACCTAAATCCCTATAACCATGGCTCTGATACCAATCTGTCACACCCCGACCGATGGCGGAATCATCGAGGCGGACACTAGAATGATTGTTCATAAGCACATGATCTACTAAGGTTGCATAATTCATTAATAAGATTTAAATACCAAATATCCAAATACAATTCAAGTTACAACACCCTATTCTAGAATATTACACATAATTATTTTTACTAGGTCCAAAAGCCTTATGTGTAGCACCTTCAACACATAGTCATACAATCACATATCTTCACCTGAAACGTAATCCAAAACAAGTGTCAACTACGAGAGTTGGTGAGTTTACATATGTTTAAATAAAGTAAAAGTTTAGTTAAAAATGTTTATACAATTCATAGTTTGACATGGTATGATATGGCATAATGTGGAGAATTCACTATATGTATACCAATTGTAAGCATGTAATTATGTATATAAGCATAAAGGTTTAACGTGATAGGCATAGCATACCGCTACCCTAAAAGTGATAGCATGGAATCAAGACTATGTGGGTTACACATAATTTAAACCATCCTAAAAGTATTCATAGCATAACAAGTGATCAAGCACAAAAGCATAATAATCTACACATGTAAACACAAGTTGAATTGTATGTAAGTAAGCACAGATTACGTTTCACCCCAAAATGTATAAAAATGTAAATAGGGGATATGTAACTCACCTTGCAACGAGGGTTTTACTTCACGCGCGTTGGTGATATTTGTATTGTTGTTATACACGATGAAATCCTATGTAAACGAATATGTATCACATATGTATTCGCGTACGCGTATATTTGTTTAAATATAGGTAATAACCTTTGTGGAAAAATCATATGTTTTGATATCATTGTACAAATAAATATTAATTTTTGTAAGACTAGGTATTTTTATAAAGTTTCTAATTTAAATATTTAAACTTCTTAAAATATATATATTTTTAATAACACTTGCATTTTATAAATCATAATTTACCCATTTTGAATTTCATAAAAATATTATATTTTAAATAACGCGTATTTTTATTTATTTATAAAAATGCTATTTATTTTTTTTTGTGAGTTTAAATAATTAAATAGCTTTTGTAAACGTCGGTTCTATTACTTTATAAATTTAACGGGTTTGAATATGTTCAAAAGTTGGGTTAAAATAAATGGCCCGAGTCAACGGGCTTGAAATAATTTTTAGTAGGTTATAAATATTTAGAAATAATTAAATGGGTTTTAAAACATTTAATTTAAATAATTAATAGTAAAGAAATACAATTTGATTTTTAAATTACTTATTTAATATATTTATAATAAACAAATAAGATTAAATTGGTCAGAAGGGTCGGACCGGGTCGGCCCAGACCCGAATCCGGGTTCAGAAAAGTGCAAACGGGTCCAGAGGTTTAAAGTGAGAAAAAGGGGGGTTGGGCCGGAGGCCAGAAGACTCGAACCCGGGACCTTTTACTCATCGCACACGATACTGACCAGCCGGGCTATAGCCCATCGCTGGTCAGGAACATGTAAATTAATTTATAACCTATGAGTGGTTTGACCACTGGTTCTCGGCAACGACCAGGACTTGTGTCCGGGCAACCTCGATTGGCTGGGAATCAGTGGGCTATGGTCCAGCTGATGATCGTAATCGTTAGCACCACAGTAAACGAATGTTAAGGAACAGAATGTAGTGATAAAACCTGAACCGAAGGGGTTTGCGAAGTCGGGGACGAAACCGAGAGTACCCAGAACTGGAAACGGACTTTTGGGGTCGAATTGGAACTTCAAAAGGGCTGGGGAGCTTCGCCTGGATATCACGAACACCGCGGTAACCTCAATTTAAGGAGAGAATAGACGGAGAGAGTGCCATTAACGGATGAAGGTCCAGGGTTGACTTTTAACTTGAATCAGAATCCCGATAGTACACACGGCAATTGATAGCTTGGGTTCACGCGCACCGACCAGACGAACAGAAGGGGCTAGGTTATAGCCGTGGAGGTACTGTGTCGGCCGAATTTCATGGGTTTGACTTTGGGTTAGATAATGGCGTCTTTGGAATTCTGATGATATGAAGGCAAATTGGTCGGGGAAACGTGGTCGCGTGAGGGCGGTGAGTACAATGGTGCAGGTTTTGGGTGTTGAGGTGTAGAGGGACAGGGCTGTCGGGGCTCGCCGGAAAGCTTTTGGTCCGCCGGACAAGGGGAAAAGGTGACCGGATAAACGATTTTTTTTTGACCGTTTTAGTCCCTGGAGTTTGGTTTAGTACGAAATAAACCTTAAAATAATTTCGGATGGGTCCTTGTAGATTGATTTGTACACCTTTAGTCCCTTAACTGAATTCTGTTTTAAACCTTGTAGTTTGATTAAATTCAAAACGACCCCTAAACTTTTATTAAATAAATTAATTTAATTTCTTTTAAACTTTAATTAATTTAAATTATATTTATTATGTTTCATAAACTCATTTTTATTAAAACTAATTATTTTTAAATAATTATTTTGTTGAAATAATGCTTTATTTATTTAAATTATTAAGTTTATTTAACTTAAATTCTTTTAACCTAAATAAAACTTAAGTATATGTAATTTTATAAAACTTAAGTTTTTATTAAAATTAATCATTTTGAATGGTTAATTTAATAAAATTGAAAACCATTGATTTATTTATATAAATTATTTAATTTAATAAGATAATTTGTGTAGTTTATAACCTTCAAATATTTTTAAAATTTAATTTAAAAATACATAAATTGAAATTTGTCAACACACCAATTTGTATAAATTTGATTAAATCTACGTGTATATGTTTTGAAATAAAATGTTAATATTTACACGATAAATTTCATAAATGAAAATTTTTGAAATGTCACAATAGCGGCGGGAGCAGGAACGACAGGTTAGTAGGCTTGGTTAACTCAGGGAACACTTCGGAAAATGTTAGTCGTATGCCTAGAACGTCCACAATTAGTACATAAACGACATGACATGTAGGTAGTATAATGAAGCTGGCAAGTGTTACACAGAGGTAGAGTCCCCACGTATGGTTTCTTAATGGGGTTGAAGGCAGTAAGGGCTACTTGGGCTAGAGGAGTAGTGATGCGTAATGTTTTGAGTATATAAAAATATAATAAATATATTTTTATGATGGTCTTACGAGATCAGGTTTTAAATTTATAAAATGATAATTACTTTAACTTAAAAATACACACAATAGGCAAGTGTACCTATCGCAGCGTAATATAGTTTAGGTAAGAACCAAGTCTCGACCAAACGGACACGGTAGAATTCCAATACTCAACTTTTGTTAACGTTTAGTCGGTTTAATTAGTGAGTGAGTTTTGTGTGCTTGTGGAACAGGAAAGTAAATGACAGAAGAGTAAATGGCGATAAAGTAAATAGCAGAAAAGTAAAAACGTGCGTGAAGTGTGTAACAGAAATGTAACGAACAAAATAGTAAATAACAGGAAAGTAAATAGGTCGGAAATGATCAGGTTACGAATAGTATTGCTTTGGGTTTCGAATCCGCTTGGTACGTGATAATGTTAAGTTGACTAATCCAGTGATATGACTACTATAAATGTGTGACCCGGGTCACCGCTAGAGCCTCGTCCTCACGACATTTGATTTGCAAATTTAAAAGCTTTAACAAGTGGTAGTGCCTCCCGTTAAGGACAACAATTACCTCAACCCTTCGAATGGCCATCTCCGGGTTGGTTTAAGACATCGGATGTAAAATGCTTTATATTAGAGTTAAATAGGTGATTATATTTTGCTCATCGGGAAGCGGTGTAACAATGGGACCAAGTATAAAGACGTACCATTCCCAACATGAGTTCACCAATTCTTGGTCGCATAATAAGTTCGTATAAAGACGTACGACCTTACTAGTGTTGACCAAGCCTCGGCTTATCAATCTCTACTTGTATAACGACGTACAAGCTTCAAAAGAAGTTTGATTAAAAATGTTTTATACTTTAAAAATCAAGAACACTCACAAATATAAAGAAGGATTTAGACAATAATATAAGCCCACCAAAATAGTGGTTTTAAGGAAGAATAGTTAAAGACATAAACACATCATTTGGATTAATACGTTAAACATTAACATGCACCAAACTTCATCTTCACCCTAGCAATACAAAGAGTTTAGCCACGAATGGACATACTAACTAGAATAACGCTGAGTTTCGTAGGATCCCCTATTGCGGAACAAGGAGGTAGAGCCCCTCCGCTCACTACTCTCTACTCTAACTACGAACTACGCTCTCAAACGAGGTCTGGATGGGTGTTCTTTGATCTAAATTGGTGTGTAGAATGAAGAACTCAAGCCATCTATTTATAGGCCTCAAAATGAGCAATGCATGGGCGTGCAAACACCTAGGGAATCAAACAGGGTACAAAGGACAGTGTACCGGAGTCTGGGGAGGGCAGAAAGGCATTGCACGACCGTGCAATGGGTTGCACGGCTGTGCAACCCTCTGCCTGCTCCCCAGGCTCGTCTTTTAGATGTTGGTTTGACTATGTTGACCTGGTTTGACTTCTTGGGGGTCAATGCTCGGGTTTGGTCCTCCAAAAGCTTGATTTCTTCATGTTTTAAGCTGTTTTTGCTTTGTTTATCTTGGAGCACCGAGTAACCTGCAATTGTGAAATATTAACTTTTTAAGTATCAATTGTAAGGTTATTAATCAATTACCATAATATGGGCATTATTATGCATGCAAAACATGTATAATTTAGGACATATCAAGTAGCAGGTGTGACAATGGCAAAGTTCCTGCCCTTCCTTTTTTTGTTATTGAAGGAAGACTAAGACTTGGTCTCCTTGGTGGGTTCAGTGGTGGCTTTCTCAAGGGTCTTCTTGGCACCCTTTTTAGATAGAGTTCCTGGCTTAACATGATTGTCTGACAGGGTAGCAGCAAGATGGATGGCCTCCTCGAGGGTGACTGGTTTGTTACCCAAAACAGTATCCTGAATCTGCATAGGCAGGCCATTGATGTATTTCTCAATAGCTCGGGAGAGAGGAGTAACCATAACGGGTGGTGTAGGCAAGGCTTTCACCACTATCTTGTTTGAGACCCTAGAACTCAGCTTCAAGTTTCTTGACCTCATTACGGGGCAAAACTCATCAGTCATGAGCATCTTGACATCAGCCCAAGGTAGAGCTAGAGCAATTTCAATCCCACGGTTACGCTTTTCCCCGTTCCACCAGGTGAGTGCCCTCTTTTGGAAGACACTAGTAGCATAACGAACCTTTAGGTTCTATGGACAGTCAGCATTGATGAGGGTTCCCTCAAAGCTTTCGAACCATTGGAGAAGTCCAGTGGCTCCGTCGTTCCAGTAGAAGTTAGTGGGGTTGCAGGAGACGAAGTGTTTGAATGTACATGCGGGATTCCTAGGTGTAGCATTCTGGTTCAGCTGGTTAACCATAGTTGGTAGGATCGTAGCCATTTGCTGAATGATCCTGTTGGTGAGGTTGTTCCTATGTTCACGAAGGGGAGGCATTCTATAAAGGGATGAATAGGAAGTTCATAAGATGTGAATCATGTATAAGAGTTTGTAAACAAGTCATGAGATATTAGATAAAACATGGATGGTACCCTAATGGGCACATTGACTATCAAAGTACTTTAAGTTCATCTAATGTTTGAGAAGTCATGCTTTAGCCTATAGGTGGACACTCATTCCAAGAATTCCCTGGAAAGCATAACTGGTCCATCAGTTGATTTGGATTTATACGAAATGCTTTCCTAGACAGAACTCCCAAAATACAGGCATCCACCCTTCCAGATTGCACAAGTTCTCATTCATTAGTTCGAACCTACGTACCTTTGAGAGTTTCATTTGGGTTAGACTTTTAAGTCTAAGAGTAGGATTCATGTAGATCCTTTCGTAGTTCATGTAGTTATATCAGGTAGTCAGAAATAGATAGATGTAGGTAAGTATAGCATAGAGTGGAGTTCCTAATAATAGACATGAGTTAAACTCATGTTTGGGACTCCTAGGTTATAGTCTAGGTCCTGTGTGTCTAATAACCTAATTCCCTATAACAATGGCTCTGATACCAATCTGTCACACCCCGGGCGGCGGCGGATTATACGCCGGGGCTGACGTGGTTGTTCATAAGCACATGATCGTCTATTAATAATGTCAATATTTATTCATGGAAAATGAAACGTTCAAGACATGACATAAATTAAATTAAGCTAGGTCCAAGTCCTATATGATCAAGTAGGATCCTCAAACTGGTGCACCTGAAACATGTGACTAAATGTCAACTACAAGTAGTTGGTGAGTAACATAGGTTTTAACACCAAACAAAAGTTAAGTAAAAAAAAGTATTTAGAATTCAATATGTTCAAATCATTACTAAGGCATAAATGTGAAAACATACAAGGTTCAAAAGCGTACAATCAAGCCGTAGTAAATGGAAAACTGGTAAGTACAATCCAACTGATTATGTTTTGGAAAAAAAATAGTAATATGGTACACACAAAACCCGCCAAGGTTTGTGTTAACTGGTATCGGTTTCCCGTATAAATGATCATAAAAGCTACTGCCTTAGGCTTGGGTAGCAAGTTAATGATTGTATTGTACATGAACACACGTATGGTCGCCAAGTAGTTTAGGACATAAAGCACATAGTAAATAGCATGAGAACATATGGTATTGAATTCTGGTATGTAATGTAAACATATTCCACCCCGTGTATTTGTGAACAATAGTAAAGAGAAAGGGGGCTATGAAACTCACTTGGATTAAACTAGAAATGGTATGAACTGGTAGAGATTGATATGACTCGTGAGGATTTCTCACAACAACCCTACACGTATAATGGTAGTAAATTTAATGTATGTTTATATGGTATTAAGGAGATTGTGAGCCTTTAGGGTTTCATGGGAGGTTTGGGTTTGAAGATGGGTTCGTATGCATATATGTTGTAAGAAAGATAGAAGTATTTTAGAAAATAGTTTATAAATTAGTTAGAATTAATTAATACTTTTAATTAATTTATAAAGTCATTTTAAAGATAAGTAATGTTATAGAATAGTTTAAAAGTATAACTATTCTAATTTTTAAATAAATAATGATAAAAGTTTAATTAATTGATTTTATGTAAATAAAATAATCAATTAATTATTAGTTATTGTAAATAAAATGGTTAATCAATTTGTAATTTAAATGGCTAATTAATCTAGTAATAAAACCAAATAAAATGGTTATATAATCATTTAAATAAATTCATTTTAAACGAATTTATAAGTGAATAAATAGATTTTAAATAGGATTTATTGAACTTGTATAAAATAACTACTTTAAAATAATTGTCTAAGTATTTTTATAAAATAAAAGTGCTTTAAATAATTATTCTTAACAAATGATTATTTAAAAGCTTGAAAGAATTTAATACACTTAAATTGACATAACCATTCTTAATTTATAAATAATTAACATAATTAAATTTGTTTTAAACAAAACTATTTCAATTATTTATTTATGAATATAAAATGTTTTCTAATGTGTTTTTATTCAAACAAAATAAATAACATTATTTTATAATTTATGTGTTTATAAAACTTTCGGAAATAATTTTGTAGAATTTATAAAGTTTTGTTGGAATTTCTAACCATGAAATAAGGGTTCAAAAATGGTCAAAGAAAATAATTTGGAAAGAAAAAGGGTGGCCGGGACTCGAACCCGCGCCCCTAACCGGTTCTCACACAAAAGCACACTTAACCATCAGACTAGGGCACGAGGCCATGTCTGAAACGGTTTCGCTTTGTTTAAAGCGCGTAAGTTCAAACTCATCTTCTACCCCTATATCCCCCGTAACCCTAGCCATCCAATTGGCTTGATCGAAAAACCGATCAAACCCAAATTCATAGGGCTTTTGCTCTATCCATCAAATCGAATCTATAGACCCTGGAATTACCTGAAATGATTTCATTAGGAGGGAGAACAACTGAGGTGAGCTACCTCGTGTTCGTCGACTAAAACGGTGGCTTTAGAGGTGGATTCAGACGCGATTTAGGGTGTAGGGAGCTTGTGGCGAGTGTCGTGCATGATTACCAGTTCCTATTTATAGCCAATTTGTACTGAAATGATCGATTGAGTAAAAGAGCGAGAGTGGGTTTAACGGTTACAAGTTTGTCATGAAAACGGTCATAAAAACCCAATTAAACTCTAGTAATGGGTCGTTTAATCGAGTTAAACGTGTTGCCGTTGTCGGTTTCGTTTGAGAATATCTCAGTCACGAGTTTGAGAATTGAACGGGCAAAGCCGGTGGTGAGGGGTTTCGAACCCGTGACTAGTTTGGGGGAGGGGAAATATCCGGGAATGGCAAAACAGGTCCCTGGGGTTTAAGACTTTAACATTTTATGTTAAAACTTTGTTTTTAGCTAGAACTAAGTTTCAGAAATTTGCAATATGAACCCTGGACTTTTTATAAAGTGAAAAATCATTGAATTTTATAGTTTTTATAAAACTTAACAAATGTAAATGTTATATAATTATATTCATATAATTAAAATGGTTCTATTTCTAATAAAATCATTTGCTTTGAAAGTTAAATATTACAATTTTATAAACTCTAAATTTTTTTATAGAATTTATAACTTAATGTGATTATATATATATTTATATATATATATAGGTTTTAAAAAAATATACCTTAGCACCCATGTATTTATTTCATGATAACAATTATTTACATAATATCCTATACACATATGTATTACCTCGGATTCCCTTCTGCCTGGGCAGTCCCGTCTGCCATTTCTCATGGCGAAAGTCTGGGCATCCACTCTTGCAATACATGAAGAGGAGTATTTATACTGCACGTATGTCAGAAAGAAAGTGGACTCCACGGTTGGAGTTGTTGTAGGTGTGGTGCATGTATAGGTACAGATTCGAGTAAGGGTTCGGCTTGTTGTGATGCTAAGATCGGAGACTAGCGATGTCACACCCCAACCGACGACGAAAACGTCGGGGCGGGATATGTTGATTGTTCATAAGCTCATGGTTTGCTAGAGTCGTAATAATTAAACAGTAAATTTCATTTCATAACTCAAGTAATCAGTTACATCATTTACAAGAATTTAAGAATACATGAATCTCCATATTAAAATTTAAGACTAGGTCATCAACCCTAAGTGAAGTAGCTTGAATCTTAACTCAAACAATTGTATCTGAAACATGATAAAATGAGATGGTCAACTATAAATAGTTGGTGCACAAATGAAACTTTGTAATTAAAGGGCATAACAACACATGATGTAGGGCATAACAACACATGTTATCCTGATGTAAATGTAGGCATAACAACACATGTTATCCTAATGTAGGGCATAACAACACATGTTAGCCTGAAGTAATGTATTTGTGTTTGCACGTGTATATCATGTATATATAGCCTTAACAATTAGCATTCAAGCATAAAGCACAAATAAACACATATAATCATATTGTAGAATTGTACTTGTGTAATTGCAAATAGTATTTGAATGTAATCATGTTTCACCCCAAATATGTAAATAAGAAAAAGGGGCTATGTAAACTCACTTGTATTGGTTGTGTGGATAACACGAGCAAAAGGTAGCACAAGTGATTTTGCAAATCACAAAGTTAACCTAGTGTGAAACATATGGATTTGAATTAATAATATGCACAAAGTCTAAGGCAAGATCTAATGTTCATCGGGTTTTGATAGGTGTGGATTCGTATAAAGAGTGGGGTCATTTTAATGTAACGGATGTATGTAGATTGGTGTTTGTATTTGTATAAAAGTTTAAAACGTAAAGTCAAATTATAAGAATTAAACAAAATAATATTTGACTTAGGGTTGTACTAAAATGAATAAATAGATTAAATAGATAAATTCATTTCTTTTATTTATTTAATTAGAATTTTGTGTCTTTTAAAAGAGGGAGTGTAAAATATATATATATATATATATATATATATGTAAATATATATATATATATATATATATATATATAAAAGAATTTAAACTCTCGATGAATTATAAGTGAAAAGGTAACTAATTTAAATAACTAGAAATCATAATTTATTTTTGCTACAAATTTTATGTTAATTGTGAAAATGTTAATAATGTGATATTTATGTAAACAAATGATTATAACTTTTAGTAACACTAATAATATTATTACTAATATATTATAGATTAAGTCATTTAAAAGGTTTAGGTATAATATAAACCCTTTTTTTATTGATGAAATTTATGACGTTATAACATAAAATAAATTTATAATTTTTTTTCCTTTTGGAAACAATTGAGCAATGTATATATTTATATATGATTACTTTTATTTATAAAGAAAATAAATTAATAGCCTTGAAATCTGTAAAGGGATTTAACCAAACCTTAACAATAAACGTTTATAAATGTTACATATAATTGATTGTGTGTATATTAGTTGCAAAAAGGCAACAACAAAGAAATACAAAAAAAAGGGGGGCTGGCCGGGTCGAACCCGCGACCTGTCCCTTTTTTGCGCGTTTGTTTTAAACAGTAGCCCAGACACTACTTATTGTTTAATCACTGAAACATTTGGTTTTTATGTTACAGGGCCACTATGATCATCTTCCCCAACAGCAGATGCGAACCAACCCCATTTAACCCTAAAACCCAAAATGGTTTAACCAGAAGACGCATGTGCGGTTAACAGGGGGGTTTCGTTACCTGAATTCGGCCTTGAATCGATCAGTAGGTTTGAGTAGTTCTCCCCTTGCGCTGATATCAAACCTAGAGAGAAAATGGATGAAATTGGAGGTGATTCGAGTTGTATCCGGTTAGGGATATATATATAGGGTGTTTGGGACGTGTTAACAGCTAGAGAAATCGAATGGAAAAACGTGTTTTTGGGGCTTGATTAGCGGGATTGAGCGAGAAATCACCATTCACGCGAGTTACCCAAATGATGTTCAAATCTAAACGAATTCGGTTCCAATATTTCAATTTGAAGCTTGATACGTGGTCAATAATTAGTCATGATTGATTTGAATCCAAAAATAGAAGGTTTTGATTGTGGATTAGAGGGAATTAGGAGAGGTTTTACGTGGTTTGACTTTTCGAAGTCAAACTGCGTTTGAATCTAGTTTAGGGTCCCAAAGGAGGTTCCAAAGGGTTCAAGTGTAAAGAGTTGGGGTTCAAATGTTGAATAATTAGGGTTTTAACCTCTTAATTGATTTAAACCTCTTTATTTGTTTTAACTTTATTTAATAAAATTATTTTTATAACTTTTATATAACTCTAATTATTATTTGTTTTTTACGAATAGTTATAAAGGAAATATGTGACATCCGGCAAATTCTGGTTAACTCCGTTAACACAAACATCGTTAGTTCAAACATTGTTTATACAAACTCAGTTATCTCACACATTCACTCATGCATTACATTTAATTAGGATTAATTAATTGTGTCAGTTATTGCATAAACACTCATGTAACGGTAATTCAAAGAATTACCGAATTGCACAAGTCGATCCCCAAACGTTGGTGATGATTAAAAATAATATTTCAAAAAATAAATAATTTATAATTGATATAAATTATGTGATTTTACGTGTTATGTGATTTTATTCGCAAACTGTAGACTTTAGTGAAATCGTGTACGTTTACGCGGAACGTTGTGACTTTTACTGCTTTAGTGATTTTTATAAATAAGTTTTATAAAAATATTTATTAGAAACTATTTTAATTAGTTACATTTAGTTAAATGTGTTTTAAATTCATTTAATTAGTCCATGGCCACATAAATCAATTTTTAAATCCATGGAGGGGCCCATGGAGTTCATATATAAAGAAATTATAAAACCCTAACTCCCATTCCTCAAAATTTTGAAAAATAATTCAGCCCCCACACTCTCTCTAATTCGCAAACCCTCTATCCATCTTCAAACCGTTCTTAGATCAATTACTTTCTTGCAATTGTTGGTGTTCTTGAGCAATTCTAGCATCAACTTTCGTTTCTATCGGATCAAGTAAGATTTTTCATGTTTATTTATATATATTTTCGAAAATATGGTTTTGATAAACCCTAGTTTTCATCCAAACAAGAATCCATTGAATAAAGATGCAAACTTTGATAATTAATTGTGTATTATGATGATATTTGTTAGTTTTGTTGATTTGGTGAAACTCTAGATGTCTGGAACCGAGAGTTTATATATAAGAAAACTTTTTGTGTTTTCTATCTTGCATGTTAGACATTACTAGGATGATATGATGATATTTATACGTTACTTGATGCATGTTTAAGTGAATTGTGAAGTTATATTTTGAATACCTAGTCCGGTTTTACAAACTTGCTAAATAAGGAAACTTAAATCGACTAAAGTAGTCATAACTTGCTAGTTTGATATGCATGTTAGTATATTATGATAGTTATATGTTAACAATGATGAAATAACGTGTTATAATGTGTTAAATCTCAGAAACCATGCATGTTATCTTTAGCCGACTATAAAAAGAAACCCTAAACTGAAATGTGATCAACATGTTAAAGTTCAAGATGTGTGTTACATGTTTAACCATCTAAGACGTATTAGATTCATATTATGAACATAATTAGTAACGATAGTTTCTAGAAAACACGAGTCTCGAACATAACTGTCATTTATAGAAACTTACTATTTATGGAAACATGCTAATTATGGAAAGCTGATAAATATAGAAACTTACTATATGTGGTAACTGTGCTAGCATACTAGAACAATAAGGAATTGTTGCTCAGTGTTACCTGCATGATCTTATGTGTGTAATATGGAAGTATTATATTAATCAAACATTATTTCATACATTGAGTCACCAACGGGTCTTCGGGTCAAACTTGGTCAAACATGAGTCAAACTTGTAAACTCTTTTCAAACACATAAACAATGGGATTGTTTGGATGCAAGGGTCTTACGAACCAACACGAACACACACTCATAAACTTATGAAATATAGGTATCCGTTAGCGGGTCACCTGTCTTTCACTTGTCATTCTAGCACATACTCTAAGGTGAGTTTCATGGCCCCTTTTCGTATGGTTTAAACTTGGGGGAGAAAACATGGGTACAAACATTTAGATCTTACTTTCATTTATATAACTTGTTGTACTAAGCGCAAACATATCATGTAAGTCCTTACTTATCGAACCGTTTAATATATGGGATAGCAAGGTAATCTTGAGTAGTTCTACTGGGCATTGACAAGCCCCACCCGCGTTAGTCGCGCTAACACGACAGGAAGTCGAACGGGTGTAACATTGACCTAAACAGTTTACCATTGTTCATAACAGACATGGTAAGAGGCAGATCAAACATAAACAGTCAGCTTCGGTGTCGAAACGCTTTAGTAACATGTTATTAGGTTAGCTACCTATTGATATAATTGTAAATTTTTTTATCTAGTAAACTTTACTTATATTTGAAACCTGTGAAGTCACCAACCTAGTGTTGACACGTTTTAGCATGTTTTCTCAGGTCATTAAGGTACGAGCACGAGATAGGGCATGCATGCATTGGAGTTTCATTATTTATCAAAAGCAAGACTTACTTATTTATTTATTTTCGAATTGCATGTTTTGGGCGCAATTGTTTTTGACGCATGCTTTTCCTTCAATCTTTACGCTTCCGCATTTCGCATTAACTCGGTATTTTCATTTACTAGTGTTGCATCGTGACTATGAGCAATACTAGTGTTTTTATTAAACTCATTAAGAGTCGTTCAACGTAACTAATGACTGAGATCCTGGTATGTCACGCTCATAACGGTAAAACTCCGTTAGTGGATTTTGGGGGGGGGGTGACAGATTGGTATCAGAGCCAGGTTATAGAGAACTAGGAAATGCATACTAGACTATAACCACGCACATTCATTAGTTACACAGCACTTACACTCATACATGGCACTCACTCATCCCGTTACAGGAAATTTCGACACCACCTAATTCACTCGCACCCCTAGTCGTTCAGGAGTAAGATGTTCCTACCATACCTTTGCCAGAGCCGAGGAGACGTCGACTCAACCCGATCAACACCACTGTAGGGTATGATGAGCCTATTCATGTGCGTGTCAGAGGTAATAAGCAGAACTGGGATTGGTATCCTGATAGGATCAGGAACTGGATCCACGAGGAGGAAGTCCCACCTCCACTCACTACTGACATTGCTTCTTCTTCATTATCTTCTGTGCGAGCTTTGCCACCATTGCAGTACCCCTTTGAGCAGGTGTTAGCTGCATTTGTAGCTAGGATAGACCGGGAAATCCGGAACATGAGGGACGCAGCGGGGGAGATTTCTGGCATATTAGAGCGACAGATTCTGATGAATCAGAAAATTGACAAACTGACTTCAGATTTAGCAGTCACTGATAATGTCCATGAGAATTTGGCAAATGGATGTGTGGATATGGAAGACCGGCTGAACACTGCAGAGTGGAACCTAGATATACTCCACACCAGGATTGAGCAAGTGGAGGCTCGAACTGCAGCTGCTGAAGCAGTAGGAGTTGCACCAGATGATACACCCGCAGGAGATCAGGCCAAGGACGAGGATGCAGCATCTGATGTTACATCAGCTAGCAGTGGCATTTGATATCTTATCTTCATTACTTATTTACGTCTTTTCTTTAAACCTAGATGGGCAGGGTTGTTCCCATCCAACAGATGTTTCTGGATTTTGATGTTTGATTGAATTTACTTTGTAGCCCTTACAATTTATTTTATCAAGGATTATTATTATTGAAATATTAGATGTTGTGGTTTAAGTTTTCTTTGTTTACTTGTACTTGTATGATGATAAAATGCGATGTATTTTTCTCATTATTGTATGTTGTGAATGTAAAGATAATGTCTGGACGTGGAAATGGACGTGGTGGACGCGTCGGAGGACGTGGCGGTCGTGGAAATGTCAACATGACTGCAGCTGAGCTCACGGCACTCATAAATGAGTGTGTGGTTGAAGTTGTAGCAGCTAGTCAAGCCACTGTTAATGCTGGAGGTAAAGCAAAATATTATCGACTCTAGTGACTCATCATTCATCCTAAACTAAAATTCGAATATGGTATTCTTAAAGCGCATTCTTGTTTACAATTCATGTCAACACAACCACCAACAGGCCTGTACTTTTAAAGCTTTCATGGATTGCAAGCCCCACTCGTTAAGTGGAGCCGAAGGGGCTGTTGGCTTACTCCGCTGGATGGAGAAATCTGAATCCGCTTTTGCAATGTGCAATTGCCCGCCGAACAATCAGATGAAGTATGCATCTGGCACACTTGAGGGTCCGGCCCTTACTTGGTGGAACTCCCAGGTGCAAATGCTAACTCTTGAGATGGCAAATGCATTGCCATGGGACGAATTTATGACTATGCTGCGGGAGGAGTATTGTCCCCGCGATGAAGTGCAGAAACTTAAAGGCGAGTTCTGGAACCAAAAGATGGAAGGATCTGAGATTGAAGCCTACACTACTCGTTCGCATGAACTGGCGAACTTATTTCCACAAATGGTAACACCTCCCTATAAGAGAATCGAGAAATTCATTGATGGTTTGGTTCCGCAAATTTAGAGCATGGTGACATCTTCTAATCCTACTACAATCCAGCAAACTATCAGGTTGGCTCACAGGCTAACCGATCAGGCAGTCGCTCAGGGCACTCTACCCCCTAGAGGTGCATTATCAAAGAAAACTGACAACAAACGGAAGTTTAACAGTTCATTCTTCAAACCCTTCCTGTAACATCCCAAAATGTCGAGAAATAAAGTTAACGAGTTCAAGCGGGCCGAAGTCGGGCTGGGTCAGTCGCGAACCGGGCTTGGGGAGGTCTCCCCTATAAATAGCCAAGGTCACCACATGTTTCTCTCATTTGCAATTCTAGAGAGAGAAAAACCGTAGAGAGAGAAAGTGTCGGAATCGCACCAGATTGCACCCGCTCGTGTCTCTTGCACTCGTGAGAAGAACCTCTAGATCAAAAGCTTGATTCAGGTAACGATCCTACCTAAATCTGAGTTTTAGTTCGTTTTTGGGTTTTTCGGGTTTTGGGTGAAAAGGTAAGGTTTGAACGGATGAAACTGAAAGAAAATCATGGATTTGAGTTCCTTAATGGAAAACGAACGTTTTGAATGCAACAGGTTCGGGATCTTGACACGATCAGACCCGAATGCGAAAGTTAGGGTTTTTCGCGAAGAACAGGTCGTGCGCACCTGCTAAGTGCGCACGGAGCAGGTCCTGCGCACTTGCTAAGTGCGCAGGAGGAGGAACCTGCGCACTTGCTAAGTGCGCAGGAGGAAGGAACTGCGCACTTTCTAAGTGCGTAGGAAGCATGGTCTGCGCACTTGCTAAGTGCGCAGGCAGCAGGGTCTGCGCACTTGCTAAGTGCGCAGGAAGCAGGGTCTGCGCACTTGCTAAGTGCGCAGACATCAGAACTGATTAAGTAAAGTCAGTATGTTAGAATGGTTGAACCGTTAGAGTCGGGATTGGTCTGATGTGTATTTAACTAATTAATTCAGATTGGAAGTGACGTTGTTGGACCTTCGTTTAGGACAACCCATATTAGCGTATCAGGTGAGTTCTAGAGCCCTCTTTTAAATGTTTTGTTAAATGTTTTGGGCTGGTGTGCATGCTTACGAAATGATGTTTTAACGAAATGATGTTTTAACGAAACGATGTTTATGAAAGGAAAGGTTATGAAGTGTTTTTGCCAAAAAGGTTTACGAATGTTTATGAACGGTCTAAATGAGGAAATGTTTAATGAAAAGGGAAAGAGGTAAAGGTTTAGATATGTCATTACAAATCTAATCTGTCGAATGAATGGAATTGACGAATGAAGTCTGGGAATGAGATTCCCAGCCTTGTGGTAGATTATGGACAGCGAGCCATAGTTGCCATAAGAACAACAGGGGTAGTGTCTTAGTGGCCTGCCAATGGTTTTGATGTTGTACAACTGGTAAGGGAGTAACGACGGTTACTCGGGTGATGACGATCATCCTAAGTGAATGGAAATGGGAAATTAATGACGGCGATACGTAACGGTTAATTTCCAAAGGAAAGATGCGTGTTGGGCAATGACGGCGATACGTAACGGTTGACCCCACGTATTGAATGGTTGTGGCAATGACGGCGATACGTAACGGTTGCCCACAACATCAAGGGTCCCTTCGGGGACACAAAGACGCGTAACGATACATAATTTAGATAATAATGTATGACTTAAATGAATGTTAAAAGTTTTAATGAACGATCCGTTTAACGGTGTTTATGATTATGATGTTGATGATGATATGGGTACGAAACCTTTTAAAAGATGTTATTATTACATGCTTTTGTGAAAGGTTTTACTAAATGAATGAATGATATGTTTTTGGCAAATGTTGATGTTAAAGTTTTTATCAAATGCTAGAACTCACCAGCGTAGCTGACTTTTTAGTATGCACATTCAGGTTAAGGCAGGTATGGACGATGGACGGTGATGCTTGGCAAGCGAGAAGAATTACCCGGTCGATCATGAAGACTGGCATCCCGTTATGAGTTGTTTATTTTAAGTTTATGTATTTGACAATGTACGCTTCCGCATGTATGAACAAGTTTTTTTTAAGTTATGTTGAATGAAATTTTCCGCTGCGTTATTTGATATTCATGTTTAAGAACTGTTTGTGAATGAGTAAATCCAACGAGTGAGGCCTCCCGGGTTTGGGGCTTTACAAGTTGGTATCAGAGCAATAGTTTGAGAGATTCGGACACTTCCAGTGTCTGAACTTAAACTTTGAATGGGACCGAAAGCGGATGCCAGTACGGGTAACTCGAGCCGAAGCATCAGGTATGAAAAGTAGAATATGTGTATGTATTATGCCTTAGAAAGGGTTAGGTAAGGACTTGTGTTCTGATGGAATCACAAAGGTGGTCAAATAGAAATCGAAAGGTAGTGTAATGGTTAATTGCAGATGGCCAGTGTATATTAACATCTTACAGTACTTATTGAATTTTATTTGTTAACTAGCGTGATGACATTGGATTTCTTGTCTTATAGAACGAAATGGCGAGGAGAGGGAACGAAAGGCGTGGTGGCCGTACCGGTGGTCGTACCGGAGGTCAAAATGGTGGGCGTGGCAGGATTCCTGCGCGCCAAGAGCACAGTGAAGAAGGAAGTGTTCACACTGAACCGGAGGTTAGTGTGCATGGAACTTAGCAGACACAAGTTGTAGAACAACCTTTCACTTTTGAACCAGAAGTGAGAGCAGCCATAGCTCGAGAGTTCTCCGAGTTGATGAAGAATTCTCTGCCAAGTCTGTTGGCTGAAGCGTTAAAGAAAGTTAATGGGGAAGGCGGATCTAGTGCGGCAACTGGTGCTCAGAACAACGAGACCGACAACGCACCGCCTGCTCACGGGTGCGACTATAAGTCATTTAAGGCATGTGACCCGCCGGTCCTAACTGGGAAGAAGGACGCGGTGGCTACTTTTGATTGGGTAATACGTATGGAAGCCGCCATCCGTCTGAGCGAGTGTCGAGCTAATCAAGTAGTGAAGTTTGCCGCTAACTCCTTGAGGGAGGAAGCATCCCACTGGTGGGAAGGTGTACGTCAGGCTAAGGGGGATGAGGTTGTTGACTCAATGATGTGGGCTGACTTGAAAACTTTGGTGATCAAGAATTTCTGCCCGAGGAACGAGATTGAGAAAGTAGAGAGGGAATTTCTGGGTTTGAAGGCCGGGAGCATGACGCACCGGCAGTACACAACCCGATTCAATGAACTGGCACGTCTGGTGCCACATCTTGTTACGACGGAGGAAAGAAAGATTGCCTGCTATATTCAAGGGTTGCCGGACCAGGTCCGCACCTATGTTAAGGCAAACGGCCCTACTACCTATGATTCGGCAGTAGAGTTAAGTGGCGTGGTATTTGACGATCTGGCACTGAATGTTGTTGCCGTTGAAGAGCAAAAGAAGAGACCGAGCTTCTCAAACAAGCGAACTGGGGGAAGGATGTTTGGGGCTCGTGATAAGAGAGCTCGGGTGAACGAGCCAACTGTTTGTAAGAAGTGTGAAAGAGAGCATGCAGGTGAATGCAGACTGGGATCTAACTTGTGCTTTAAGTGTGGCAAGACCGGGCACTACTCCCGTGAGTGCACACAACACTACAAGTGCTATAACTGTGGGGATGCCGGTCATCTGAGCCGGGAATGCACCAAACCAAGAATGGGTGAAGCCGGGAAAGGGAAAGGCCCGGAGAAGAGGGAAGAGAGGCCCCGAGCAAAGACTTGTGCGTACGCGCTGACGCAAGACCAGGCCAGAACGGACCCCGACGTGGCGTCAGGTACGTTCGTCCTTGACAACACTCTTGTTTCTGTGTTATTTGATTCGGGTGCCAGTAAGAGTTTTATATCTGCGACTTTTTGTAAACGCGTGAAGTACACTGTCAGTAAGTTAGAAAGGGCCTTTAGCGTAGAAACCGCTGAGGGTAGAACTACAAGAGTAACCGATGTAGTTGAAAACTCCACGATAAAAATAGAAGGTTATAGGTTCCCTGTCAGATTGTGTGTTATAGTTTTGGGAGGGTTCGATGTTGTGTTAGGCATGGATTGGCAAACTGCCAATGAAGCGCAAATTATATGTAAATGAAAGATAATCCGACTCAAGGCTCCGGATGGTAGCAAAGTCGAGGTTTTTGGAGATCGTGACGTCCCGATGCCAAACGTCATCTCAATGATTAAGGCAATAAATTACTTGAGGCGCGGATGCGAGGCCTATCTGGTGTATGTGATTAACAAGTGTAAGGAAGTGAAGGAACTAGACGATGTACCCGTGGTACGCGAGTACCCGGAGGTGTTTCCAGAGGATTTGCCTGGGATACCACCCGACAGAGAGATTGAATTTCGAATCGACTTAGTACCAGATGCCCAGCCCGTGGCTAAGGCTCCATATCGACTAGCACCAGTGGAAATGAAAGAACTTATGGTACAACTAGACGAGTTACTTGAGAAAGGATTTATCCAACCAAGCATCTCACCTTGGGGTGCTCCGGTGTTGTTCGTAAAGAAGAAAGACGGTTCGATGAGAATGTGTATTGATTATCGCGAGTTGAACAAACGTACCGTGAAGAACAAGTACCCGTTACCAAGGATCGACGACCTGTTCTATCAATTACAAGGCGCAAGTTGGTTCTCAAAGATCGACCTTCGATCCGGATACCATCAGTTGAAGGTGAGGGAAGAAGACATACCGAAAACGGCATTTCGCACATGTTATGGACACTTTGAGTTCCGCGTAATGTCTTTTGGATTGACAAACGCCCCTGCAACGTTCATGGATTTGATGAATAGGGTGTGTCGACCGATGCTGGATCGATCGGTAATAGTGTTCATCGATGACATCCTTATCTACTCCAAGAATGAGGGTGATCACGCGTGTCACTTAAAGGAAGTATTGGAAGCTCTGAAGAAGGAGAAGTTGTATGCTAAGTTCTCCAAATGTGCGTTCTGGCTTAGGGAAGTCCAATTCCTAGGTCACGTCATTAACCCGAACGGCATTATGGTTGACCCAGCAAAGATAGTGACGATAAGGGAATGGGACATTCCTAAGACGCCAACTAAAATCCGCAGTTTCTTAGGATTGACAGGCTACTATCGGAGATTCATCCAGGATTTCTCGAAAATAGCTTCGCCATTGACAAAGTTGACTCGGAAAGAGGTAAAGTACGAATGGGGTTCGACCCAAGATGAGGCGTTTAAGGAATTGAAAGATAAGCTAACCCAAGCTCCAGTCTTGGCCCTTCCCGAAGGCAGTGAAGACCTGGTGGTATACTCTGACGCGTCGGGTCAGGGATTAGGGTGTGTGTTGATGCAACGCGGTAGAGTGATTGCGTATGCGTCGCGGCAGTTGAAAGTTCACGAAGTCAACTATCCGACTCATGATTTGGAACTTGCTGCTGTCGTATTTGCAATGAAAATCTGGAGGCACTACCTGTACGGGGTGAAGTTTACTATTTACTCCGACCACAAAAGTTTGAAGTACTTCTTCGAACAAAAGGAGCTTAATATGAGGCAGAGACGATGGTTGGAACTCCTGAAGGATTATGACTGTGAGATCATGTACCATCCTGGAAAGGCAAACGTGGTGGCTGACGCTCTAAGCCGAAAGGATGTGCCTACTCCTATTAGAGTGAAAGTTTGCCAGTTGGTGGTAACATCGGATGTGATGAGCGAAATCGAAAGGGCTCAAGATGAAGCACTTAAAGAAGAAAACATAAAGAAGGAAAGAATGGTTGGCCAACAAGACAAGTTGGAATATAACACCCTTGGTGTTAGAACACGTTATGGACGGGTATGGATACCTATGGGTGGCGAACTTAGAACCAAAATCTTGGATGAGGCTCATAAGTCTCGTTACTCTATCCATCCCGGTACCAATAAAATGTACCAAGATCTGAGAAAGGAATACTGGTGGCCTGGAATGAAATGTGATGTAACGAAGTATGTAAGCAAGTGCTTGACTTGCTCGCAAGTAAAGGCTGAACACCAGAAACCGTATGGAAAGATCCAACCACTTGATATACCGGAATGGAAGTGGGAACACATTACCATGGACTTCATAACCAAGCTACCCCGCACAGCTAAAGGTCATGACACCATTTGGGTAATTGTGGACCGATTAACGAAGAGTGCTCATTTCCTACCTATTCGCGAGACGTTCTCGTCAGAAAGGTTAGCAGAAGTGTTTATCAACGAAGTAGTAGCATGGCATGGGATGCCTTTGACGATCATATCTGACCGGGACACACGATTCACATCGAGGTTCTGGAAAAGATTTCATGAGGCGATGGGCACAAGGCTTAATATCAGCACGGCATACCACCCGCAAACGGATGGTCAGTCTGAAAGGACCATTCAGACATTGGAAGATATGCTCTGTGCTTGTATTATCGACTTCGATGGCAGTTGGGACAGTCATCTGCCGTTAGCCGAATTCTCCTACGACAATAGTCATCACATGACTATAGGCATGCCGCCTTACGAAATGTTGTATGGTAGAAGATGCAGGACCCCGGTTTGTTGGGGTGAGATTGGACAGAAGGAGTTAGGAAGTCTGGAAGTCATAAAAGAAACGTCGGAAAGGTTTGATCAAATCAAAGCTCGAATGAAGGCCGCACAAGATCGCCAGAAATCCTATGCGGATAGACGACGAAGGCCTATCGAGTTTGATGTTGGGGACCGAGTAATGTTGAAAGTGTCGTCCTGGAAGGGAATCATACGATTCAGAAAGAGAGGAAAGTTAAGTCCGAGGTTTGTCGGACCGTTCAGGATAATGGCACGAGTTGGGGAAGTCGCTTATCGGTTGGAGTTGCCTGATGAGTTAAGTGGGATTCATCCTACCTTCCATGTATCACACTTGCGAAAGTGTTTGGCGGATGAATCGGCTCACGTACCACTTACTGACATCGAGGTCGACAACAGCCTTAATTACATCGAAGAACCCGTGGCTATCTTAGACCGAAAGGAGAAGCGTTTGCGTAATAAAGTTATTCCATTGGTTAAAGTCCAATGGAGGCACCGAAAGGGATCAGAGGCTACATGGGAAACGGAGGCGGAAATGAGGGAGTCGTACCCTCAATTATTTGACTTGTGATAGGTTTCGGGGACGAAACCTATTGTAAGGGGGGTAAACTTGTAACATCCCAAAATGTCGAGAAATAAAGTTAACGAGTTCAAGCGGGCCGAAGTCGGGCCGGGTCAGTCGTGAACCGGGCTTGGGGAGGTCTCCCCTATAAATAGCCAAGGTCACCACATGTTTCTCTCATTTGCAATTCTAGAGAGAGAAAAACCATAGAGAGAGAAAGTGTCGGAATCGCACCAGATTGCACCCGCTCGTGTCTCTTGCACTCGTGAGAAGAACCTCTGGATCAGAAGCTCGATTCAGGTAACGATCCGACCTAAATCTGAGTTTTAGTTCGTTTTTGGGTTTTTCGGGTTTTGGGTGAAAAGGTAAGGTTTGAACGGATGAAACTGAAAGATAATCATGGATTTGAGTTCCTTAATGGAAAACGAACGTTTTGAATGCAACAGGTTCGGGATCTTGACACGATCAGACCCGAATGCGAAAATTAGGGTTTTTCGCGAAGAGCAGGTCGTGCGCACTTGCTAAGTGCGCACGGAGCAGGTCCTGCGCACTTGCTAAGTGCGCAGGAGGAGGAACCTGCGCACTTGCTAAGTGCGCAGGAGGAAGGACCTGCGCACTTGCTAAGTGCGCAGGAAGCATGGTCTGCGCACTTGCTAAGTGCGCAGGCAGCAGGGTCTGCGCACTTGCTAAGTGCGCAGGAAGCAGGGTCTGCGCACTTGCTAAGTGCGCAGACTTCAGAACTGATTAAGTAAAGTCAGTATGTTAGAATGGTTGAACCGTTAGAGTCGGGATTGGTCTGATGTGTATTTAACTAATCAATTCAGATCGGAAGTGACGTTGTTGGACCTTCGTTTAGGACAACCCATATTAGCGTATCAGGTGAGTTCTAGAGCCCTCTTTTAAATGTTTTGTTAAATGTTTTGGGCTGGTGTGCATGCTTACGAAATGATGTTTTAACGAAATGATGTTTTAACGAAATGATGTTTTAACGAAACGATGTTTACGAAAGGAAAGGTTATGAAGTGTTTTTGCCAAAAAGGTTTACGAATGTTTATGAACGGTCTAAATGAGGAAATGTTTAATGAAAAGGGAAAGAGGTAAAGGTTTAGATAAGTCATTACAAATCTAATCTGTCGAATGAATGGAATTGGCGAATGAAGTCTGGGAATGAGATTCCCAGCCTTGTGGTAGATTATGGACAGCGAGCCATAGTTGCCATAAGAACAACATGGGTAGTGTCTTAGTGGCCTGCCAATGGTTTTGATGTTGTACAACTGGTAAGGGAGTAACGACGGTTACTCGGGTGATGACGATCATCCTAAGTGAATGGAAATGGGAAATTAATGACGGCGATACGTAACGGTTAATTTCCAAAGGAAAGATGCGTGTTGGGCAATGACGGCGATACGTAACGGTTGACCCCACGTATTGAATGGTTGTGGCAATGACGGCGATACGTAACGGTTGCCCACAACATCAAGGGTCCCTTCGGGGACACAAAGACGCGTAACGATACATAATTTAGATAATAATGTATGACTTAAATGAATGTTAAAAGTTTTAATGAACGATCCGTTTAACGGTGTTTATGATTATGATGTTGATGATGATATGGGTACGAAACCTTTTTAAAGATGTTATTATTACATGCTTTTGTGAAAGGTTTTACTAAATGAATGAATGATATGTTTTTGGCAAATGTTGATGTTAAAGTTTTTATCAAATGCTAGAACTCACCAGCGTAGCTGACTTTTTAGTATGCACATTCAGGTTAAGGCAGGTATGGACGATGGACGGTGATGCTTGGCAAGCGAGAAGAGTTACCCGGTCGATCATGAAGACTGGCATCCCGTTATGAGTTGTTTATTTTAAGTTTATGTATTTGACAATGTACGCTTCCGCATGTATGAACAAGTTTTTTTTAGTTATGTTGAATGAAATTTTCCGCTGCGTTATTTGATATTCATGTTTAAGAACTGTTTGTGAATGAGTAAATCCAACGAGTGAGGCCTCCCGGGTTTGGGGCTTTACACTTCCAGTCAAACCCATCTCCTCAACAGCAACATCAGCAACATCGTAAGCTTGAACCTTCAAAGAACTCTAATCAATCTACCTCTTCTCAACAGAATCAGGGTTCATATGTTGGCAAGTACCCGAAGTGCAACAAATGTAATTTTCACCATCATGGAGCATGCGACCGGTACCGCTGCCACCGGTGTGGAAAGATGGGTCATCTGGCCAAAGATTGTAGGGTAGATCTGTAGAACAAACAGGCACCACCTGGTGAAGCACCCAAAGACTGTATTGAGTGCGGGAAAGAAGGGCATTATAGGAAAAATTGCCCGCAGTTAAAGAGAAATGGAAACGGGAATGGCAATGGTAACAATAATCAGGGCGGTAATGGAAATGGTAACAACAACCAGGGTGGTAACGGCAATAATAACAACAACGATGCTAAAGGTCGAGCCTTCGTGATTGGCTCGTGGGAAGCTAGGAATGATCGGAACGTTGTTAACGGTATGTTTCTTTTAAACGATCATTTTGCTTCTGTACTTTTTGATACTGGCGCCGATAGAAGTTTTATATCTAGAGAACTTAGTAGTCGGTTAGGAATAAACCCAACTTTACTAGAACATCATTATACCATAGAGATAGCAGACGGTAAAGTAATCGAGGCAACCCACATTCTCAAGGGATGTAAGTTAGAACTATCTGGTCACAAACTCGACATCGATCTCATGCCAGATACACTTGGCAGTTTTGACATAGTTGTGGGCATGGATTGGTTGTCTAAAAACCAAGCTGAGATCATTTGTAGTGACAAGATCGTTCGTATACCCCTTCCTAGTGGAGAGACCCTATCCGTTCAGGGCGAAAGAAGTGGTGCAGTCGTGGGCATCATATATTTCATGAAGGCGCAGAAGTGTCTGCGTAAGGGTTATACCGCAATACTAGCCCTTGTCGCTGACAAGTCTACCGAGGAGAAAAAGTTAGAAGATATCCCTATCGTTCGCAAATTACCAGAAGTATTTCCTGAAGACCTACCTGGTCTTCCACCTCATCATCAAGTCGAATTCCAGATCGACCTAACACCCGGAGCAGCGCCTATTTCTCGAGCACCATATAGACTTGAACCAAGTGAGTTGCAAGAGCTATCCACTCAACTACAAGAGTTGTTGGATAAAGGTTTCATCTGACCTAGCTCATCGCCATGGAGAGCCCCAGTCCTATTTGTCAAAAAGAAAGATGGAACTTTCCGTATGTGCATTGATTACAGAGAGTTAAACAAAGTAACAGTCAAGAACTTCTACCCACTACCCCGCATTGACGATTTATTCGACCAACTTCAAGGGTCAAGCTTCTACTTAAAAATCGATTTGAGATCTGGTTATCATCAGCTGAGAGTTCGAGATGAAGATGTATCCAAGACTGCATTCAGAACCCGGTACGACCATTTCAAATTTTTGGTCATGCCATTTGGATTAACCAACGCACCCGCGGTGTTCATGGACCTCATGAACCGTGCGTGTAAACCTTACCTTGACCAATTCGTCATTTTCTTCATTGACGATATCCTCATATACTCTAAGAGTCGGGAAGAGCATGAGGAGCATCTGCGTTTGATCCTTGAGCTACTGAAACAGGAGCAGTTGTACGCTAAGTTTTCTAAATGCGATTTTTAGATTCGCGAGGTTCAATTTCTAGGACATGTGATCAATGAGAAAGGAATACATGTCGATCCATCCAAAGTGGAAGCTATCAAGAATTGGGCAGCACCAACAACTCCAATCAAAGTTCGGCAATTTCTAGGATTGGTCGGATACTACCATCGCTTTATCGAGGGATTCTCAAAGATTTCCCAACCTCTCACCGCCTTAACCCAAAAAGATAAACCCTATGTTTGGAGCGAGACTCAAGAATCAGCATTCTAGCTACTGAAGCAGAAACTATGTAGCGCACCCATCCTATCTCTACCGGAGGGAACGGATGACTTCGTGGTGTATTGCAATGCCTCCATCCAAGGTTTCGGTTGTGGTTGATGCAACGCGACAAGGTTATCGCATACGCTTCTCGACAGTTAAAAATCCACGAAAAGAATTACACAACTCACGATTTGGAGTTAGGAGCCGTGGTGTTTGCACTCAAGATATGGAGACATTACTTGTACGGTACCAAGTGCACCATCTACACCGATCACAAGAGTCTTCAATGTATTTTTGAGCAGAAAGAGTTGAACATGCGTCAACATCGTTGGATCGAGTTATTAAACGATTATAATTGTGCAATCAACTACCATCCGGGCAAAGCTAATGTGGTGGCCGATGCCATAAGCAGAAAAGAAACCAAACCCTGACGGGTTAGAGCATTACAACTCACTATTCATACAGGATTACCCGAACAAATCCGCAATGCCCAAATCGAAGCCTTAAAAGAGGAGAACTTATCATTGGAATCCACTCGTGGTATGGAGAGACAACTTGAGGCTAAAGCAGATGGTATTCACTACTTCGCGGAATGGATATGGATACCCGTATATGGAAACCTAAGAGATCTAGTCATGGATGAAGCTCACAAATCTCGATACTCTATCCATCCGGGATCCGACAAGATGCATCACGATCTCAAAGTTTTGTATTGGTGGCCGAACATGAGAGCCAACATAGCCACCTATGTGAGCAAGTGTCTGGCTTGTTCAAAGGTCAAGGTGGAGTACCAAAATCCATCCGGATTACTTCAACAGCCGGAAATCCCGACGTGGAAATGGGAGCAGATTTCCATGGATTTCAAAACCAAATTACCCCGAACCCCTACTGGATGTAACACAATCTGGGTGATAGTGGATCGCCTAACCAAATCCGCTCATTTCCTTGCTATCAAAGAGACCGACAAAATGGAAAAGTTAACTCGCCTCTATCTTAAAGAAGTAGAATCCCGACATGGAGTGCCAATCTCCATCATTTCCGATAGAGACGCCCGATTCACCTCACATTTCTGGCAATCATTACAGAAAGCTCTAGGTACGCGCCTGGATATGAGCACAGCGTACCATCCTCAAACAGATGGCCAGAGTGAACGTACCAAAAAAACCTAGAAGCCATGCTACGAGCTTGTGTGATCGATTTCGGAAATAGTTGGGAGACTCACTTGCCTTTAGTGGAATTCTCCCACAATAACAACTATCATACTAGCATCAAAGCAGCGCCGTTCGAAGCCTTGTACGGGCGAAAATGCCGATCACCAATTTGTTGGGCTGAAGTTGGAGATAGCCAACTTACGGGTCCCGAACTTGTGCACGAAACCTCAGAGAAAATCGTGCAAATCCGAAACCGTATGGCGGCGGCTCGTGACCGTCAAAAGAGTTATGCAGACAAGTGTAGAAAACCGCTAGAATTTCAAGTGGGCGACAAAGTGTTATTAAAGGTTTCACCTTGGAAAGGTGTGATTCGTTTCGGGAAACGAGGAAAGTTAAACCCGCGTTATGTTGGACCATTCGAGATAGAGAAAAAGATCAGTCCAGTAGCATATCAACTGAACCTACCAAATACACTCAATGGAGTGCACAACGTCTTTCATGTTTCAAACCTAAAGAAGTGCCTATCAGATGAGACACTTGTAGTTCCACTCGAGGAGTTGAAAATTGATGAACAGCTACGTTTCATTGAGGAACCAGTCGAAATCATGGACTGAAAGGTCAAAACTCTCAAGCGCAGTAAGATACCTATTGTCAGAGTTCGCTGGAACTCGAAGCGTGGACCGAAGTTCACGTGGGAACGCGAGGTCAAATGATGAAAAAGTATCCTCACCTTTTCAAACAGTCAACGGCCAACACGAAAGGTACTAACTAAATTTCGAGATGAAATTTATTTCAACAAGGGGATGATGTGACAAACCTAAACTTTTTGTTTCAGACGTTACCGACTTCATTTAATTTTCGGGACGAAAATTCTTTCAACAAGGGGATGATGTGACATCCGGCAAATTCTGGTTAACTCCGTTAACACAAACATCGTTAGTTCAAACATTGTTTATACAAACTCAGCTATCTCAAACATTCACTCATGCATTACATTTAATTAGGATTAATTAATTGTGTCAGTTATTCAATAAACACTCACGTAACGGTAATTCGGAGAATTACCGAATCGCACAAGTCGATCCCCGAACGTTGGTGATGATTAAAAATAATATTTCAAAAAATAAGTAATTTATAATTGATATAAATTATGTGATTTTACGTGTTATGTGATTTTATTCGCAAACTGTAGACTTTCGTGAAATCACGTACGTTTACGCGGAACGTTGTGACTTTTACTGCTTTAGTGATGTTTATAAATAAGTTTTATAAAAATATTTATTAGAAACTATTTTAATTAGTTACATTTAATTAAATATGTTTTAAATTCATTTAATTAGTCCATGACCACATAAATCAATTTTTAAATCCATGGAGGGGCCCATAGAGTGCATATATAAAAAAATTATAAAACCCTAACTCCCATTCCTCTAAATTTTGAAAAATAATTCAGCCCCCACACCCTCTCCAATTCGCAAACCCTCTATCCATCTTCAAACCGTTCTTAGATCGATCACTTTCTTGCAATTGTTGGTGTTTTTGAGCAATTCTAGCATCAACTTTCTTTTCTATCGGATCAAGTAAGATTTTTCATGTTTATTTATATATATTTTCGAAAATATGGTTTTGATAAACCCTAGAATCCATTGAATAAAGATGCAAACTTTGATAATTAATTGTGTATTATGATGATAGTTGTTAGTTTTGTTGATTTGGTGAAACTCTAGATGTCTGTAACCGAGAGTTACTATATAAGGAAACTTTTTGTGTTTTCTATCTTGCATGTTAGACATGATTAGGATGATATGATGATATTTATACGTTACTTGATGCATGTTTAAGTGAATTGTGAAGTTAGATTTTGAATACCTAGTCCGGTTTTACAAACTTGCTAAATAAGGAAACTTTAATCGACTAAAGTAGTCATAACTTGCTAGTTTGATATGCATGTTAGTATATTATGATAGTTATATGTTAACAATGATGAAATAACGTGTTATAATGTGTTAAATCTCAGAAACCATGCATGTTATCTTTAGCCGACTATAAAAGGAAACCCTAAACTGAAATGTGATCAACATGTTAAAGATCAAGGTGTGTGTTACATGTTTAACCATCTAAGACGTATTAGATTCATATTATGAACATAATTAGTAACGATAGTTTCTAGAAAACACGAGTCTCGAACATAACTGCCATTTATAGAAACTTACTATTTATGGAAACCTGTTAATTATGGAAAGCTGCTAAATTTAGAAAGTTACTATATGTGGTAACTGTGCTAGTATACTAGAACAATAATGAATTGTTGCTAAGTGTTACATGCATGATCTTATGTGTGTAATATGGAAGTATTATATTATTTAAACACTATTTCATACCTTGAGTCACCAAGAGGTCGTCGGGTCAAACTTGGTCAAACATGAGTCAAACTTGTAAACTCTTTTTAAACACATAAACAATGGGATTGTTTGGATGCAAGGGTCTTACGAACCAACACGAACTCACACTCATAAACTTATGAAATATATGTATCCGTTAGCGGGTCACCTGTCTTTCACTTGTCATTCTAGCACATACTCTAAGGTGAGTTTCACGGCCCCTTTTCGTATGGTTTAAACATGGGGGAGAAAACATGGGTACAAATATTTAGATCTTACATTTCATTTATATCGCTTGTTGTACTAAGCGCAAACATATCATGTAAGTCCTTACTTATCGAACCGTTTAATATATGGGATAGCGAGGTAATCTTGAGTAGTACTACTGGGCATTGACAAGCCCCACCCGCGTTAGTCGCGCTAACACGACAGGAAGTTAAACAGGTGTAACATTGACCTAAACAGTTTACCATTGTTCATGATAGACATGGTAGGAGGCAGATCAAACATAAACAGTCAGCTTCGGTGTCGAAACGCTTTAGTAACATGTTATTAGGTTAGCTACCTATTGATATAATTGTAAATTGTTTTATCTAGTAAACTTTACTTACATTTGAAACCTGTGAACTCACCAACCTAGTGTTGACACGTTTTAGCATGTTTTCCCAGGTCGTTAAGGTACGAGCACGAGATAGGGCATGCATGCATTGGAGTTTCATTATTTATCAAACGCAGGACTTACTTATTTATTTATTTTCGAATTGCATGTTTTGGGCGCAATTGTTTTTGGCGTATGCTTTTCCTTCAATCTTTACGCTTCCGCATTTCGCATTAACTCAGTATTTTCATTTACTAGTGTTGCATCATAACTATGAGCAATACTAGTGTTTTTATTAAACTCATATAGAGTCGTTCAACGTAACTAATGACTGAGATCCTGGTATGTCACGCTCCTAACGGTAAAACTCCGTTAGTGGATTTTGGGGGTGTGACAAAATAAATTTCCATTTTTATTTAACTTACAAAATTGTTTAAATATTTAGTTAATATGAATATATAAATATACAATTACATTTATATTTATAAATAATTGCATATATATATATATAAAGTGTAGTTACAACATTAAAGCTCATACGTTTTATATATATATATATATATATATATATATATATATATAACTATCATACAAAGTATTTAAACATATCTATATAAATATACCCACATATGTTATATATATAATAGATAAAAATTTGTAAATGCAAGGTTGAAAATTTGAGTTGATACATGTATAAAAAAATTAATGATAATTAGCGTGACATATTGTGTTTTAACAAGTGCGGAGTTGAAATGGGTTGTCATTATTGTATAGGGAAAAAAATAATAATATCGGAAAATAATGGATGTTACAAGCGATTACTACCGTCGTCGCCCAAGTTCAGCTCGTAACTCGATCTTCTAGGGTTACAGTGTGCTGAGTACCCGTCATCCTTGATTGGTAATCCGAATAGTGACACTTTGTTGAGAAACATCGTATGTGTCTATTTGTACGTGTTAAGTGTTTGTTACGTGTGCCACGTAATTGTATTAAGTATTAGTGTAGCTAATGATTCTCTAGTGTAACTACATACACTAATGGTCTACACAAGTTGGAATTTCTATACTCAAGTCTTGGGTGATGTAAGTCTTCGAAACCTTGAACCCTAATTGAGTCTGGTTAGAGCCTAGGTGTCACCAAGGAAACCTAATTCGCTAAAACCATTGGCTCTGATACCAATCTGTCACACCCATAAATTTATTTACTTAATAAATAAATAATGGTCGCAACGATTGGTTCATTACACAATAGCGGAAGCTGCATGTAATAGTGATCTCTAAGACTTGAGTACATATACAATTACTAATGCTAAGTAATACAATAGTGTAAGTCCTTCTAGATAAATGAAATACTTGAGACTTGATAACCTATGCCCCTTCAGCTACTAGGATTTGATCCAACATAGCTAGCCTATTCCAACCGCGTCATGGCTAAGAATTACCTGAGAAACATACTTGAAACACAAAGGTTGGTGAGTTCACAGAGTTAGTTGTTTCAGTTTAAAGCAGTTTTCCCGAAAACATGATGATGACCTCACAGTCATAAAAATAAGTAGTTTTCCCCCGAAAACACGCACATGACCTCACATTCATAAAAATAAGTAGTTTTCCCCCGAAAACATGCACATGACCTCACAATCATAAAAATAAGTAGTCTTCCCCGAAAACATGCACATGACCTCACCGTCATAAAATAAGTAGTTTTCCCCGAAAACATGTACATGGCTTCACAGTCATAAAACAAGTAGTTTTTCCCGAAAACATGCACATGACCTTACCGTCATAAAAACAAGTAGTTTTCCCAGAAAACATGCACATGACCTTACCGTCATAAAATAAGTAGTTTTCCCCCAAAAACATGCACATGACCTTACCGTCATAAAAACAAATAGTTTTCCACGAAAACATGCACATGACCTTACCGTCATAAAATAAGTTGTTTTCCCCGAAAACATGCACATGACCTTACCGTCATAAAAATAAGTAGTTTTCCCCGAAAACATGATGATGAATTACTTGTAAACAAATAATTCCAAGCGCATATGATAAACAAAACAAGTATTGATGATCCATTTGTATGTTAGCTAGGCTTACAAATAATATGCTAATACATGAGACCGTAACCAAACCATAACTGGTGAATGCCCCTCCCTCGCTTTACCACGAAAACGAAATAAGACAATATGCGGCCATTCGACCCTCCAGGTCGCCGGTTAGCGCGTCTAACCATGACTGGGGGCGTCACCCCTAATAGTACTATTCATAGAATGCCAGGCTAAGTCCATAGCTAATGGTTACAAGTGATGGTGATGTTCAGGGGACTTTTAGAGCTCTCTAATTGTTTCCTCATGTAAACATAATGATAGTAGATTGAGTCGAGTTTCATTGAAATTCAATTAAGAGAACGAACGTTATCTTTTCTTATCCTTATCCTTATCCTTATCCGTATCCAAAGTATCCATTGCCTGGAACTCAAATTTGATCTCCTTCCATACTTCACAAACAGCAGCTAGTTCACAGACCTTGTAATTCAAAGGAAGAAAGCAGATGGCCGCCTTCCCTCCTCCTAGTATCCTTACCGGTTGTCTCGAAGAGGTCTTCCGCTTGCATACGGGCGAAGTCAATTTGTTCGGCACTAGGAAAGGGCTTCGAAGCTAAAAGTCACCTCTGGATGGATTCTATTAAGCAAGCAATGCTCATCAAGCAGCAAAGCGAGGTACACCGTACCCTGTTTTCTTGTTTTCATATAAAAATGTTTGCAATGTTTTCTCAAGTGTATGAAGCAACAATGTTTCCAAATGTATCGAGCAATAATGTAAAATATGATATGTAAGTATGTTTCTCCTCCCGTAGTTTACAAAACATTAAAAAGAGAAAAGCGGGCCGTGAACTCACCTTGTGATTGATGTATGCTAGCAAATATCAATCTGCTAATAGTTCCTGCCTACCCGTACCCTAACTACACAAGGGTACTTATTTGTTAAGACTACCCGTCTTAAATGCAAGTTGTTCACCCGACTTAACGAATCCAGTTAAGGATATCTTTGTTTAGCAAAACGGTGTTTGCGTGTTATGACTTATTGGTGATTATTATTATTCCAGTCTAGATGTTTGTATATTTTCCCGAGAAAATGACACGTTACGTTTACAAAAATAAATCTTATTTTTGTCTAAACCCATATTCAATCAACATCATAGTCCATGTTATGAACGTATATTTCATCAATAATTTCACGTATATATATATAATTTTTTCTCAAAAATAATTACATATATTCTCAAATATCGTTCAAGTATTCTCAAGCACGTTTTTATATTTTCATCATTCCACATACGCACAACTTCATGCTACTACGTCCATATGCAAAATATACATTTCAAAACGACATTTATTAACATATTCTTATATTGTTATTTCTAGGATTTAGCAAGTCACAACATATATATACGTTATCATATTCATATCAAATAACATGTATACAATTATATTTACTACTACTAATGCATGAATGCATGCACACATATGTTTTTATATCTTTACATATGCACATATATTTTTACGACGTTACACGTATATGTAAACATATATTTTTAGACGAACTTGTCAGCGTGCTTTCAAGATTTACGTGTCTACACGTACATATACTTTATGTATACACATACACATACGTATGGTTTCTCATGCCTTCATACATTTACATATGTATTGTTTCATATACTTTACGCATACATATACATACACTTTATGTATAATATTAGGGTTTTTAACATGATCTTCTTTGTATACATTTCTAGAACTTGTTAAGTTACCAATATATATATATATATATAATTATATATACATTGTCATGTTTTTATCAAATATCATAAACTCTTTTTATGAACATACTCCATGATCATGCATACACACATACTTATTTTCACACACATACATATGTGATCACGATGTCAAAGGTCAATCAAAAATATAATTAAAACCAGGTTATTAGCTACCTTATACTATAGTATAGCAAAGTAGGGTTGTCGAATCCACAAGGAACTCGTGGAGAATGCTATTAGAAATTTTACTTAACCGATACTTCTAAAGATTGAAACTTTATTAATTAGAAAACTTGTACTGGCAAAACAAACTTGAATTGGTTGTAAAACAGTTGGAGAAAAGGTAATTACTTCTAGGATTCAGATTCGAAAGATCAACAAAAGTTTAGATTCAACTAGTTAGAATCCACTAAGCGTGGCTTGTTATATTTTGATTAAAGTGATAGATGTGGAACAATCTTTTAAGACTCGTTCATTCACACAACTACAAAAATATAAATGTCAGGAGGTACAAGATAACCAAATAGCTAACGATGCAAGAAAACCGAAATCGGATGGCAAATCATTAAGCCTCAACACAGATAAATTATTTAAATTAACCAAAAACAAGTGTATGCAAGCTGTCACTCAAGAACACAATTCAAAACCTAGAAAAAACCCAAACTAAAGTATCACTTACAAGAATCCTTCACCCGGAAGCAATCACGAAGAGACTAGCCGCTCATGGTAGTCATACGATCTTCAATAATCAGTTTAGAATGTTGCAACATCAATCCGGAATGAATAATAGTGAAAAGAACCTTCAAAAATCCTCTCTAAAACTCCAAAAATGGCTAGGGAATAATAATTTCTCATAACCCTAAAGGTATACTTCAAATAGGGCCAAAATCCCTAAAAATCCGCCTTTTATCGACTCACGATCGTACGGTACGGTGGTCCCACCGTACGGTATGCTGGATCTGCTCCCCATACGCTCAACCTTATGTAAATGACTTTTCTATACGGTGCTTTGGTACGGCCGACCGTACCATACGCCCAAATGACCATCTCTTCATGTTCGTCTCGCCGAGAAACTCAGGTTTCATATATTATGGTCCTCGTAGCTCAACTCCTAGCTCAGGATATGCTCCAAACAAGTTTTGGACTTTGTACTTTCTCTATCTGTTACATAGTTCCATATCCATTCTTCCCAGTTACTTCTTAAACACGTACTTTAGTTCCAAACACCTGTGAACAATAACACACTCTAAGTAATCATGTTCCATACCAAATCACACATAAAAACATCCATTTAAACATCATAAACCTCAAACAAACACCCACTTATCACTATATATCAAATAACCTAATAATTAAGCATTTAAGTTCGATATCCTAAACCAGCCTTGAGATAGCATTCAAAGGGTTGAGGGTAACGTTGTCCCTAGCGGGAATCATTACCATTTTATTATTAAATATTATAATTCATGAATTAAATATTGTGAGAATGAGGCTCTAGCGGTGTCCCCTTAGTCACATGTTTGTATTAGTCATACCACCGGATTAGTCAACTTAACATTATCATATACCAAGTGGATTTGAAGCCCAAAGCAATACTCTTCGTGACCTGATAATTTCCGAGATATTTACTTTCCTGCTGTTTACTATTCTGTTAATCAAGTTATAGTTGTTTCAAGTTTGAACTATTTTTACCTTGTTATCCCTTGCCCAGCTTGTCCAGGATGGACTCCACTAATTCCTGGATCAGCTTATCATCACATTGTACTCATGGTTATCAAATGGGTTGGATGAACCTCTCCATATTACAAGCCACCCATTTGTCAGATTATTCCACCACTTGCACTAAATTGGAAATTTACGTAGCATGTACGGGTCCGGCCAACGACCCTTAAGTAAATTTGGCGCTTCCGGGAGGCAACCCGATGATCATGAATAAATTGAGAAGTTGGTGCATACGGCAAAACACGTGGACCTCAGGTTTGGTTTTTCCAAGTTTAAGTTTCTCATATGTAACATCCCGGAAATTCGTTAACTAAATGAATCGGGTTATTAGTAAACCGAGCATCTTTCAAATAACACAGGTTATGAGGTTTTCACGTTAAGCTCGGATTATTAAAGTTTGAGGACCCGATTAGTCTCACTTTTAAAGGTTCGGATAAGGAAAATATTAGATGTTTATTGAGGGACTCGGAGCTTAATTTGAAAGTGGTATTTAAATACCCTCTTAGCGCAAACCATAGGCCATTCGGCCTAGGCATTACGTTGAACGACAGTGGCGAGAGAGAGGGGAGTCGGGAGGAGGACGGCGGTGGTTCCGGGCGGTATATGACGGTGACGTCTGGCTAGGTGAACTCCTGTACATGTAAGGTAAAACTCGTATTCACCCCATTTCCTTTTGTTGTTCGTTTATGGTTGTGCATAGGGGACCCGGTTAGGGTTTTACCCTTGTTATGGTGATCGGTGGATGGAAACGGCCACGCAAGGGGACGACAGCAATCACGGGGTGGTGGTGGTCGGCTGTGGTGGTCACGGGCGCAACAGGAGGCAGCAACGCTGGAGTGGCGTGGTGAGGTGGTTGTAGCGAGTAGCAGCGGTGGTGTACAACTGAGTTTAGTAGGACTAACATGGTGGTAGTGTGGAACCGGCAGCGGGGCTGCTGTGATGGCAGTGGTGGAAGTGTTCTATGGCAGCGAACGTCGGAAGAACGATGGTGATGGTTGGGTGTTATGGCGACGATGATGGTGGCCGGTTAGTGGTACTCTGTGAAGGAGACTTAGGTAGTTAGGGTTTTGGCACAATCAAGATGGTGATAGTGACAAGTAGCGTGATGGTGCACGAAGGGGAGACGGACGACGGCGAGGGCTCGACTAGGGTTTCCGTTTTTGCATGGTTTGCATGCGAATGGGAAATCGGGCTCGAGTAGACGTGTATTCATGGACTAGTACATTTGCATGGCTACGTGTACATGCATGGGACAGGACCTGGTTAGGGTATTCGGGTTCTAAACGGGTCAAGGATGACCCGATTTGTATGAACTTGTGAATTAGGATTTTTTGGAGGAAGAAAGGACGAGCTTATGAGACGGAGTTGGGGTTTATATTTTATGAATTATACGACGTATGTGTAGAACGTATTCTGATCATGTGATCGTACGTTTGACAGTTTCGAGATTTGAACGAGTGGTCGTGGTGAAGGGCAAGGATTGGGATTCAGCGTAACCTGTGAGTTTCTAATCCCCTCTTTTAAACATTTTAATGTTTTGGGGATATCATACATATTCACATGTTTCATTAAACGAACGTATTATGAGTTATGAATTAACTTGAAGTGTTTATGAGACCACTATGTAATAATGAAGCTAAAGGTCGATGTGGGGTCCTTAGGATGGGCGAACAATAGTCGAGATGATATGTGTATGTCATCTTATGAGTTAGTCGGGATGAGTCGAGAATGTAGTTAAACCTGTGATGGTTATATAGGGAGAGTTAGCAGGGAACCTGTACGTGGTTCATTAACGAGTCAAGTAAAGGCTAGTATGTTGTTAAGCACCATGTGTTTGAAGTGGTGTGTATTGTGTCGTTGTCCTCGTGACACGACGAGTATCGTGTTAGCAAGGGTCTATGGGGTGTTCATAGTATATGATGGTTAGAACATGGTTAGGGGTTTGTGTGTCGTATAATTTATTATTCGGGAAGAGTTGGGTAACGTGTCAAGACGTTAAAAGGATACGTCTATAGTGTGTGTTGGTTTACACATGTCAGTGATTTGCAGAAGGGTGATGAGTCATAGTACATGTCCAGGTAGTGTCATGTGTATATATGTGTTGCTTTGTGTGCTTGCATTGTTGTCCGTGTGTATGGTCAACAATGGTGTGGAGGACGGAGTCCTTCGGGGTCATCATTGTACTCGTGATGTGTCAGTCACCGTATGGTAGATGATATAATCACCATGTGGGTGGGTGGGTAGTCATCATGGATGACGAGTGTGTCGCTATAATTAGTGGCGGGGCCCTATAACAAGGGTATAGCTGAGCTTATGACAAGTATCCCGACGGGGATAACCCTGGCAAGGGAGCAGCGATGAGGTATGTGTTTGTATGCATATATATGTGTTAATTTGCATGCAGGTGATGAGTTATATTAATTGTGTACGAGATGATATTGATGTGATAAATAGATGGAATCAATGTGGTGTGTCGAGTTAGATTGACCGTTGTGTCGGGCTGAGTACATTGTGCACAACTGTTGAGTTAGTTGGTTCATGAGAGTCCTGGTTAGGACTGGTAAGTCTGTGTCTAGAGGTTAGATGAGTTCACCAGTGTATGGTTAATATGTATGGTAAAACTTTGAGTTATCAGAGTAGTAAGCTCGATCCATGTCGGAGACACTTACTGAGTTATAATTGTGGGTTGAGTCAGGGGTGGCGAACCCTTTTGGGGCAAGTAGAAGATAACAGGGTTATCTATGTGTTAATAATTTATAAAACTATTTTCTAATGACCAGAGGGTCTTGAGTGGAGATAAACAATAATTCAGATGAGTTGGCTTTTGTTTAAATTAAACTATTAGAACTCACTCAGCGTAGCTGAATTTTTATATACGTTAGATTGTTTTGCAGGTGATTCTGCTAGATGAGGTATCTTGGCTAGGGAGCGGGACTACTCGGGTTTGTGCGCATGCATTCGTCAGGTAACGTTATGAAAATTAACGAGTTTGAAAGATAACATTATTTTGAGAAAAACTTCCGTTGTTTATTTAAATAAAAGTAAAGTACTTTTAGAAGAGTGAAACCAGTTATGAGAACCAACTGTAGGGTGTCTGGTTTGGGGCCTTACAAGTTGGTATAAGAGCCTTGTTTTAAGAGAAAACTGGTGTTTTTAAACAAATAAAATGCCTTAACTTAAACTGAAAATATGACAAGGGTGAAACAAATGCCACAATGAGTAACCGCGAGCCAAGAGGTACGTCTTTCGAGTTGAGCAGTAGTTATTATTTACCATTTGTGTAGTTGTGAGGACATAGTTTGTAATGACAAAAGCTTTGTAATAGTTTAGATCTAATGTCTTTATGTTTTTGTATGTAATGTTCTAAGTGTTTTATACAAGTTATGCTAGAGGCGATCTAAAAGAGGCGAACTTATTAAGTTCGCTTAGTTTATCTGAGGCGAACTTGTTAACTTAGCTTAGTCTGTTAGCGGCGAACTTGTTAAGTTCGCCTAATGCAGATCAGATGTCTATATATAGAGGTTACACAGTCAGTTTAAGCAGAGAGATCAGACAGCATTAAACAGAAGTGAACGAATTGTCTGATTGAGTCTGTAAACTCTATGATTGTTGGAATACAAGCTTGAATGTTATTTACGTGATTGTTTCTATTGTCTTTTGTGTATACAATTGTTGATTCGGTTGGATTCCGCAATCCGCGTTAACAATACGTCTTATCACGAGAACGATCCGTAGAAGAGCCATGTAGACCTACAAATGGTATCAGAGCTTATGCTCATGATTCTTGGTGATTTTAGATGGTTTTGTATGCAAATTGACAAGAAATTCATCATCTTTGAAATTTTCATTTCCATGGAGTTTTCAAGCTTATTTTTCTTCTGATTTGGTGATTTTGAAGTGGATTTTGAAGAAATTGATCCGACAGAAAGGTTCTAATTGAGAAAATACACAATCCTACGGTTTAATTTGATCTAATTCCTTCAAATCAGTGAATTATGAAGATTTTTGGTGAAATTGGGTTCATGTTCTTGAGGTGAATCTGTTCTTGATTTTGATTCTGCTGAAGCAAGCGAACTTGCTGAATTGGTCTGCATCTCAAATTAGGCGAACTTAATTTTTGGGCGAACTTAATCAGATTTCTGGATTCTGGTTTAAGCGAACTTATTAAGTTCGCTTCATATTAAATTCGCTTGGGTGTATCTGAAGCGAACTTACTATCTTCGCCTAAGGGTAGTGTGTTCTGGTTTAAGCGAACTTACTAACTTATTAAGTTCTGGTTTAAGCGAACTTACTAAATTCTCTTGGGTGTATTCTGGTTTAAGCGAACTTAATAACTTATTAAGTTCGCTTCATATTAAATTCACAGTACATCAAGATACAGACGTAGAACCTCATGTTCTTCGTGCTACTGTGAACAATACGGAGATTGCCATATCGTCAGAGACTATTCGTGCTGTTCTTGCTCTAGGTGGTGCTGCTGATGATCCTATGTCATATTCTGGAACTTTGATTATGGGATGTTTTCAGAGGATGGGTTACCGTGGAAGACCTAATGATACACAAGCTCGTAAGGGTGGTTTGGTTGGTGAATGGTGGTAGTTCATGCACATGATTATCCAATGCTTATCTCCTCGTAAAGCTGGTACAGATGGTTTAAAGAATGCTCTTCAAGCTGCTATGGTGGCTTTGACATTGAACAAGCGGTTCAATTTTGCTCTTTATATTTACCGGGAATTGGTTATGCAAATAACTACTGCTGAAGGTCAAGGATTTCTTATGTACCCTCGGTTCATCCAAATGATTCTGAATCATCTTATTCCTGATCTCCCACAACATCCTATTCGTTTAACTTTGACTCCGATGTCAAAACGTATCTTTACTGATTGCACAAAGGTGAAACAACAGAATGCTGCTTTGATTCCTGTTCAAACTCCATTATTTGGTCACTTAATCAATCCTGATTATGTTGAACCTCCAAATGACAATTGGTTTCATCCTGATGAGTTGGCTCAAGGGCAAGGACAGAATGTTCAACAACAACAACCTGTACAAGTTCAACCTCAACAACAACCTACACAACAACCTCAACAACAACAAGTTCCAGTACAACAACCAATTCCTATTCAAGAACAAGTTCCTATTCAACAAGCTCAGGTTGATATACCTGTTAATGAGCCTGTTCAAGAAGAGGTCGTTCAAGAACATGAACAAGACTTAGGTATGAATATGGAAGATTTTAATGATGTAACTGTGAACTCGCCCATTCATGAACGTGAAGGGAATGTGGTGGAAGAACATGATTCAAGTTCCAGTTCTAGTGATACAATTTTGCCGATGTCTGATGCACATGACTCTGATTCGTCCAGAGATTTTTTTCTCAGATCATTATGAGAAATTAGCTTCTGTGCCATTGGAAAATGTTGGCAAGCGTATTAAATCCACAGCCAGAAGACCGAGACGTAAGTCTGTTTGGGATCCTCCTTCCGGATCAGTACTTGGTAAGAGAACATTAGTTGATGAGAGTTCTGATACTGATAGTGATTTTAATCCGGATCCAAAAGCTCAGAAGCTTATGTCTGCTTCTATTGCTGCTGCTCATTCTTCACAAGGTGTTGAGGATGCTACCTTTGTTGCTTCCTTACTGGTTACACCTCCGAGATCTAAGAATACATCTCCTGTTATAAGTCCTGTTCCTCCAGTGATTACTCCAAGTCCTTCGTTTCCTCATTCTTCAGCTGGTCCTTCAAAGCCTTCTGATTCTGAGAGGATTCCTTTCCTTGAATCTCAAGTGCTTACTTTACAAACTCAGGTGGATAATCTTGTATCTACTGATTCTCAAAGACAGCTGGTGATTCAGACTCAAGCCAAGCATATTGCTGACATGCAATTATTGGTGTCCAAACTTGTTGAGCGTCTTGATGCTCAGGGGGAGTTAAGGATACGTGATACATGTCACACTAAGTCCATTCAAAGAAAGGATGATGAAGATAATGATCATACTGGAAATGCTTAGGGTGATCGTCAATACACTGCTGACGTTAATCCTATATCTACAGTTCAGGGGGAGTCGACATCTCAAACAATTGAAGGAAACAAGGATGCTTCTGGAGTTAATGAAGAAGTTTTGCTATTGGAATTCTTTGCGGATTCTGAAGAGGAAGAAGCTGAGAAAATAGAGTCTCTGGATGACATTGATGAATTATTCAATGACATTGAAGATGATATGTCTGATAATGATGTGGAAGAAGGAGAGATAGTGGAGATAGAGATAGAGAAAAATAAAGATAATGTTACTTATGAAGGCAGTGATGGTCTTAATGTTCCTTATAACTTCATCCAAGATGATGTTATTCCTGAATTTTCTTATGAAGGAGTAACAGATTCTATGGACTCTATTGAAGATATCATTGTGCCTGAAGATACTGCTGAATCCAAGATGGATACTGATGATCAGAATGTTCAATCCAATATAGATGCTGAAGCTGATACTACTCACACTGTGTCTCCTAAGGTGAATGAAGAACCTGTGATGTACAGAAATACAGGGATGACTAGAGAACAGTGGAAAGAAGTTGTGAATAGCTGGATGAAGGTGCTACCCAAGTCTCAAGCACAACCTGCTCAGAAAGAAAAATATGTGAATAAAGAGAGGTGTGTTGGAAGAATCATAGGTTGGTTTTATGATAATGACACAAAATTGTTTGCTATTAAAAGATCTGATAGTGTTCAGTACTTAAAGCGTAGGATCAAATATTTCAATACCCTGCAAAGGTGTGAAATGAATGGTCTAGCTTCAAAACCACTTATTAATAGATCCAAGTTTGATTTAGCGGATGTGATTGCTAATCTGATCAAGAGAGAAGGTGGTTCGGGAAAGTATGAAAGACTAAATCCTCAAAAAGGAAAGAGAGTGAAGATAATAGATCAAAAGACTGGAAAAGTGACCTGGAAGTACAAGTTTAAACCAGTTCGTGATGTACACAAGATACCGTTGAAGAAGATTCCTCAAGATTTTCTTGGGAATATGAAATGGTGGTATGTTGATGTTAATACTGATTAAGCAAGGATTGAAGACAAAGATAATAAGGTCATTGTATGTTTCTTTGATGCAATGAATCTTATCAATTTTTCAAGGAAAGATCAGAGAACGTTGAGAAAGAATGAAATCATGTTCACTGATGAATGGAGAGAACAAGGATTGCAGTATAAGAGAGTATTGGAGATATGTAGAAGATATGGAGTGCATGCAGGCAGCAGATTACCGGATAAGTGGAAAAGCTCATCATAAAGACTGAAGACTGAAGATCAAGCTATTGTCAAGGGGGAGTCTGTTAGGACATAGTTTGTAATGACAAAAGCTTTGTAATAGTTTAGATATAATGTCTTTATGTTTTTGTATGTAATGTTCTAAGTGTTTTATACAAGTTATGCTAGAGGCGAACTTATCTAACTGAGGCGAACTTGTTAAGTTTGCTTAGTCTGTTAGCGGTGAACTTGTTAAGTTTGCCTAATGCAGATCAGATGTCTATATATAGAGGTTACAGAGTCAGTTTAAGCAGAGAGATCAGAGAACGTTAAACAGAAGTGAACGAATTATCTGATTGAGTCTGTAAACTCTATGATTGTTGGAATACAAGCTTGAATGTTATTTACGTGATTGTTTCTATTGTCTTTTGTTTATACAATTGTTGATTCGGTTGGATTCCGCACTACGCGTTAACAATACGTCTTATCACGAGAACGATCCGTAGAAGAGCCATGTGGACCTACAGTAGTGTTACATTAGGTAAAGCGATTGGTGTGAGTAAGTGATTTATGGTTCCATGTGCGATCATGATGTGTGTTATGTGTTATAGTATGTAGAACTACGTGAAGTTGTGTGGTGTGATTAAATGAGACTATGATGTGAATTGAGTAATGCGAAGTAGCATTAATTGTAACTATGTGAGATAGTTTGGTGTGTCGATATGATTTAGTAATTTTGTGTGTAACCTTGGATGGTGTGAAATTGTGATAAATATGATAACTTGCTAGATTATTGTGTGGTGCTATGTGAGTTGTGTGAAAGATAGAAAGCTAGTGTGAATATGATGGGGAAGGTTTAGAATCCGAGCAGTAATGTGAACCACCAAATTGCATTTGATCACCGTGATTTGGTAGTCTATGATTACTCTCATATTCTGAATTTAACGCCCATAGTAATCACTCCAACGTTCTATCTTGTGCTGGTACAGATGGCCATGATGATTCAGACTAGATAGATTAGGCGGGGAGCTCTCATCCGGAGGATGACAGAACGACGGACTAGACTTGCGACTGCTGTTCATACGGTTATCTTTGGGAGAAGATGGGTCTTAGCACCTGTTCCTTTGATGGCGGTTCCACTGGTGGCTGAGGATGAGAAAGAGCTACCAGCACAGGAGGTGATCTTGGCGCTTCCGACACCTAATTCTCCCAGTACTACCAGGGCAGTTATGAGGGGTGGACTTAGCAGCTCCTTCTATAGGATAAGTGGTTGGCGAGGAAGGAACGCATTTGTGGTTAGGCATTAGCCTCCGAGGCAGGATTCGGGATCGGGAAGCGAATGGCTGGAGGAATATGACGACGAGGAACAAGTGGGTGATAAATGTTACTTGTTTAGTGATTAGAGCAGTGGTGGTTACCACGAGAGGACTAGAGCATTTTGAGTAGTGGCCGTCAGGCACTTTTGTGATGAAACACTTGTTCTTGGTATTTCAATTTACTTGACTTTGACCTTGGCAGTGAGTCTTACCATGGGGATGGTTTAAAACGTAGTTAATGATAGTTGCATGTGTGATAGCTTGCTATTGGTGGTGCAGTGTTAATTATGTGTGATTATGTGATCACCTTTTTTAACAATGTGAGTTCATACTAAATGCAATCTTCGATGTGATGCTAAAACTTGGTTGATTAGACTGTATGAGTAGACGTGGGTAGACCTGAATTTTGATTATTTGTGTGTGTCTACGGTCTTAAGATAGTGTCACCTATGTGTTATGTTTAGGTGATGTTTAAAGTGTAAGGGGTGTGTTGCACCTTGTGTAATTGTTCAGGACTAGGTCCTGTGGGAAATCTTAAGTATACATCTTTAGTATGTATAGATGTTCAGGACGAGGTCATGTGGAAATCGTAGCTACATACCTTATGATTGGGTATGGATGTTCAGGACAAGATCCTGTGGGGAAATAAGATATTTTTATATCTTGTATGCCTGAATGTTTAGGGATGTTTTGTGTCTAGACTGAGTAGTGTGTCGTCTTGAAATATGGGTACGACCGAGTAAACTCTATACAAGTATAAAATGACGTGTGGCAGGTCTACCGTTGTGGTGAGTAAGAGGTAAGGTTCAGGAGATTGTGTGTCTATAAATGACGAGCTCATATTGTATGCACGTAGATTTACTCAGATCTAGCTAGTTGTGTATGTGCACTTTGTGCGAGTCAGAAGGTCGAGTTACTGGTACGTGTGTAGAACATTGTGTGTTCTGTAGTTATGTGTGTCGGTATGTGTCCTCATAGTACACGCTTAGTCGTGCATAGGACGGGTGGTTAGTAAGATCAAGCATGGTATTTCTATCTTGATGATTTTCTCGACGTTGATACATCGAGGTGGTGCGAGGAGTTTTGACGTCTTCTAGGTGACCAGTGAGGTGCTCTTATGAGATGCCTATGATTATATCTCGGAAATTCAGAGCACGAAGGTAATGGGCGGAGTTGTGAGAGTAGATTATGAAAGCGTTTACGTGGATGCTTGACCAAAAAAGTTTATGATGAGATCAAAGTGATAACGCTGAAGATTTCAGCACGGACTTAACAAGGTGACGAAGGACCTTCATGGAACACATTCCATAAAAAGAATTCAGTCGAGGCGAGACACCAGATGAATAAGGATGCTTTCCCTGGACGGGACGACAAGTAGTTGAGGCTTGTGAGCAGACGGACTTCGTGTTCGTAAATCATAAACAAGATACGGTCGGTGATCGTATGGTAATGAAGTAAAGAGATACTATGGTAGAGGAACTTTGTGGGGACCAGTGTAGCTTTGTACAAGCTCCTGGAGATCATCAGAGAAGGGCAAAAGTAATACCCTTATGGGTAAGCAGTGGGCTTGAGTTTGAAAACTCATCGCAGGATGGTGATCAAAGTGTGGGGCGAGAAGTATGACGACTTCAATTGGGAAGAACGACAAATGTCCTTAGACATGAGAGCCAAGAAGACCATTTGGGGAGATGATCATCGGAGTGACGAGATCGTCAGGACCATACAAGAGATAAAGGCAGTTGTGCCCGTGAGATGAAGTGATATTGTGACAAGTTAGCGAACAATTCACGGGGCTATGCTACGTGATACTAGAAATGATGCGTATGATGTTCTTAAGAACAATGAGGGTGATGAAGTATTGTCAAGGACAATGACAATAAAACCTTCGTGAAAAGGGTGAGTAGTCAAAGCAATCCCGGATGGCAACTTATGGCAAGTGCTGGAATAACGAGAGTTGGGAAGCAGTCGTTTGATTAATGGCTGGAAAGACGAGAGATGAGAGAATGGGTAGGTGAAACCTACATGCCACAAGTTTGAAAGCGGGTAACGGGGCAGGTTTCTTTGAACACCAAGGTGGTGGTCGTATTGTAAAGCAAGGTTATGAAACAAAATAGTGTGAAGGTAAATACTTGACACCAGATGGATTTGGTGCACGTTCGAGAACGAAAGGATAAGTTGGGTTGGTATGTACCGACACAGGATTCGAGGACGAATCCTCTTTTAAGGAGGGTAGACTTGTAACATCCCAGAAATTCATTAACTAAATGAATCGGGTTATTAGTAAACCGAGCCTCTTTCAAATAACACAGGTTATGAGGTTTTCACGTTAAGCTCGGATTATTAAAGTTTGAGGACCCGATTAGTCTCACTTTTAAAGGTTCGGATAAGGAAAATATTAGATGTTTATTGAGGGACTCGGAGCTTAATTTGAAAGTGGTATTTAAATACCCTCTTAGCGCAAACCATAGGCCATTCGGCCTAGGCATTACGTTGAACGACAGTGGCGAGAGAGAGGGGAGCCGGGAGGAGGACGGCGGTGGTTCCGGGCGGTATATGACGGTGACGTCTGGCTAGGTGAACACCTGTACATGTAAGGTAAAACTCGTATTCACCCCATTTCCTTTTGTTGTTCGTTTATGGTTGTGCATAGGGGACCCGGTTAGGGTTTTACCCTTGTTATGGTGATCGGTGGATCAAAACGGCCATGCATGGGGACGACGGCAGTCACGGGGGTGGCGGTGGTCGGCTGTGGTGGTCACGGGCGCAACAGGAGGCGGCAACGGTGGAGTGGCGTGGTGAGGTGGTTGTGGCGAGTAGCAGCGGTGGTGTACGACTGAGTTTGGGAGGACTAACATGGTGGTAGGGTGGAGCCGGCAGCGGGGCTACCGTGGTGGAAGTGTTCTACGACAGCGAACGTCGGAAGAACGGTGGTGATGGTCGGGTGTTATGGCGAAGATGATGGTGGCTGGTTAGCGGTACTCTGTGAAGGAGACTTAGGTAGTTAGGGTTTTGGCAAAACGAAGATGGTGACGGTGACAAGTACCGTGATGGTGCACGAAGGGGAGACGGACGACGGCGAGGGGTCGGTTAGGGTTTCCTTTTTTGCATGGTTTGCATGCGAATGGGAAATCGGGCTCGAGTAGACGTGTAGTCGTGGAGCTAGTACTTTTGCATGGTTACGTGTACATTCATGGGACAGGACCCGGTTCGGGTAGTCGGCTTCTAAACGGGTCAAGGACGACCCAATTTGTATGAACTTGTGAATTAGGATTTTGTGGAGGAAGAAATGACGAGCTGACGAGACGGAGTTGGGGTTTATATTTTATGCATTATACGACGTATGTGTAGAACGTATTCTGATCATGTGATCGTATGTTTGACAGTTTCGAGATTTGAACGAGTGGTCGTGGTGCAGGGCAAGGATTGGGATTCAGCGTAACCTATGAGTTTCTAATCCCCTCTTTTAAACGTTTTACTATTTTGGGGCTATCGTACATACTCACATGTTTCAATAAACGAACGTATTACAAGTTATGAATTAACTTGAAGTGTTTATGAGACCATTATGTAATAATGAAGCTAAGGGTCATTATGGGGTCCTTAGGATGGGCGAACAAGAGTCGAGATGATATGTGTATGTCATCTTATGAGTTAGTCGGGATGAGTCAGGAATGTAGTTAAACATGTGATGGTTATATAGGGAGAGTTAGCAGGAACCTGTACGTGTTTCATTAATGAGTCAAGTAAAGGCTAGTATGATGTTAAGCGCCATGTGTTTGAAATGGTGTGTATTGTGTCGTTGTCCTTGTGACACGACGGGTATCGTGTTAGCATGGGTCTATGGGGTGTCCATAGTATATGCAGGTTAGAACACAGTAAGGGGTTTGTGTGTCGTATAATTTGTTATTCGGGAAGAGTTGGGTAACGTGTCAAGACGTTAAAAGGACACGTCGAAAGTATGTGTTGGTTTACACACGTAAGTGATTCATGGAAGGGTGATGAGTCGTAGTACATGTCCAGGAAGTGTCATGTGTATATATGTGTTGCTTTGTGTGCTTGCATTGTTGTCCGTGTGTATGGTCAACATTGGTGTGGAGGACAGAGTCCTTTGGGGTCAACATTGTACGCGTGACGTGTGAGTCACCATATGGTAGATGATATAGTCACCATGTGGGTGGCTGGGTAGTCATCATGGATGACGAGTGTGTCTCTATAATTATTGGCGGGGCCCTGTAACAAGGGTATAGCTGAGCTTATGACAAGTATCCCGACGGGGATAACCCTGACGAGGGAGCAGCGATGAGGTATGTATTTGTATGCATATATATATGTGTTAATTTGCATGCAGGTGATGAGTTATATTAATTGTGTACTAGATGATATTGATGTGATGAATAGATGGAATCAATGTGGTGTGTCGAGTTAGATTGACCGTTGTGTCAGGCTGAGTACATTGTGCACAACTGTTGAGTTAGTTGGTTCATGAGAGTCCTGGTTAGGACTGGTAAGTCGGTGTCTAGAGGTTGGATGAGTTAACCAGTGTATGGTTAATATGTATGGTAAAACTTTGAGTTATCAGAGTAGTAAGCTCGATCCATGTCGGAGAGACTTACTGAGTTATAATTGTGGGTTGAGTCAGGGGTGGAGAACCCTTTTGGGGCAAGTAGAAGATAACAAGGTTATCTATGTGTTAATAAATTATAAAAAAATTTCTAATGACCAGAGGGTCTTGAGTGGAGATAAACAATAAATGAGATGAGTTGGCTTTTGTTTAAATTAAACTATTAGAACTCACTCAGCGTAGCTGACTTTATATGTACGTTAGATTGTATTGCATGTGAGTCTGCGAGATGAGGTATCTTCGCTAGGTAGCGTGACTACTCGGGTTGGTGCGCATGCATTCGTCAGGTAACGTTATGAAAATTAACGAGTTTGAAAGATAAAATTATTTTGAGAAAGACTTCCGCAAAGTAAAATTACTTTTAGAAGAGTGAAACCAGTTATGAGAACCAACTGTAGGGTGTCTGGTTTGGGGCCTTACATCATACGTCAGCCTCTAGGTATGCCTTCTCGATACTAGGACCTTAGTAGCTTAACTACTGTCTATTATTTCCGTTTCTGTTTTTATGTCTTTCTTTATGTGTCTAGTAGCATAACATCACCAGGTAGTTTCTCTACTTATTTGAGGAGTTACACTCCATCTCTACAAGCTGGGACGCCGGAATACACATCAAATTTCTAAGAAATTAGATGAAGTCTTTAAAGCAAGGTGTTGACAACACCAATAAGTTTTGGCCATAGGTTATACACCGAATTTACCGGGGGAGTACTAGTTTCTTTTCCCTTAAAACTTGATGCATTTAAATTTCTACATAGCATTCCATTACATGCATTTGTACATTGAGGGCAATGCACAGTTTTAAGTGTGGGGTAGGGAATTAGAGATTCAGGACAAGCTTGTAACCTCAAAGTAGTAAAACTAAACTCGTGATTTTCTCCCATTTTAATAAAATCTTACTAAAAACTTACTTCTTAAAAACCCGAAAAAATTTCAAAAATTTTAAACCGTAAAACCAAAAATCTCTTTGAGTTCGCACTTAATTAAATAAAATGAATACATGGCAAGTAGAAACAAATGGATATTACGAATAATAAATCACTAAACACTATACCATCCGTTTTCATGTGAGAATAATCTGAGCCTTTTCACCATCATTATTAACATTATTTTTCGCATGCTCTTTCGTTTGGTATATTGAGTGTTTTTCGATCGAATTTTATGCATAATTATAACTTGTATGACTTATACATATCGAGACCATGAACTAGTAGAAGTATGAATATGATTTAGGCACCTATGACTTTATTACCGTTTATATATTATCCTTAAACCCAAAATCCCAAAAACAATATCCGCCTAGATAGCCCTCTGAGTGTTAGCCTTTTCTTTTCTACTACCCACAATTATCACCAAACCAGCTTTTCGTAAACACTGGTTATTGGCTAATTGTCTTCAAGAAGGAAAAACTTTAGACTATCTTATGTCGTTATTTCAAATTTACAACCATTGAGGTAATTTGGAAAGAATCTGTTTCACTCAAAAGAATTTTAATATACAAGAAGAAAGTGGATGTAATAGGAGGAAACAGCCGAACGATATACAAGGAAGATATGGAAAAATTATTTCAAGAAATTTGAGGAAAAGAATTATTAAAAAATTAATCTTGATTATATGTTGTCCAAAAAAATAAAAAATAAAAAAACAGAAAAATGAGACAAGAAAAAGAAAGAGAGAAGTTGGTCTTTTACCGGTTAGACCTTAAAGAGCTTGATCTGCATTCCTTTGATTTCAATTTACTTTCTAGTATTCATTTCCAAAGCCTTAATTACCGCCCGAGATCCTAGAAAAAGTTTTTAAAGCAACCAGTGATGTAAGAAAACGGTGGCGCAAGCAAGAACAACTTCCACCATTTTGCGGCTTGTCAAAAAGCGCCGCTAAAAGAAGAGCCAAAAGATATGATAAATGTGTGAAGTGTGGCAACTGGAGCCATGATGGAAAATGTAGCAAGAATCAAACTTATCCCCAACATGAGTATACGCATCTGATCAAAGTAGGTGCTGTTAGTCTAAAAGTCGAAGGTTCCATACGGAAAGACAGTAATGTGTACTACACAGCAAGGGAAGAGTTGAGAAGGATAAGAGATCTCGGTCTTGACAATCTGGCCATAAACGAGCCCTCAGATTAATTATACCCTCGTGATCTGAGTACTGTAGAGGGACCCACTAGTATTTTCCATCTTAAGTCATGAAGCCGTAGCTGTGTGTTTCACGTTAGGTGCAGCCCTTGAAACCCTTTTAAATCCCTAAAAACCCAAAAATATTTACCGGGTAGAGCTTAAAGAGCTAGATATGCATTCCTTTGATTTCAATTTGCTTTCTTGTATTCATTTCGTAAAGACTGAATTACCGCCCGAACTCCGAGAAAAAGTTTTCAAAACAACAAGTGATGTAAGAAAACGGTGGCGCAAGCAAGAACAACGTCCACCATTCTGCGACTTGTCAAAAAGCGCCGCTAAAAGAAGAGCCAAAAGATATGATAAATGTGTGAAGTGTGGCAGCTGGAGCCACGATGGAAAATGTAGCAAGAATCAAGCTTATTCGCAACATGAGTATACGCATCTGATCAAAGTAGTAGTTGTTAGGCTGAAAGCCGAAGGTTCCAAACGAAAAGGCAGTAATGTGTACTACACAGCAAGGGAAGAGTTGAGAAGGATAAGAGATCTCAGTTTGGAAATCTGACCATAAACGAGCCCTCAAATTAGTTATACCCTCATGATCTGAGTACTATAGAGGGACCCATTAGTATTTTCCATCTTAAGCCATGAAGCCGTAGTTGTGTGTTTCCCGTTAGTTGCAGCCCTTGAAACCCTATTAAATCCCTAAAAACCCAAAAATATTTTCACTTTCACCCTTTATTTTTCTTTTAGCCACATTACAACCATTTTAAAGTCCTCTTGATTCATGCATACAACTTAGTTAATTGGTGGATACTTGATTTGCATACAAGCTTATGACCATTGCATAATTCGATTCGAACTTGAGTGTTCCACTCGACTTACATTATCCATATATATATAACCATAGAGTTAAGTGAACATTGTGAGGAGTGAGGGATTATGCATAATTGAAGTTCTAGTAGGCTTGTCATAGATTCCATCACCCTAAAGTAGAAAAGCCCAAACATAGAATAAGCGACTCATGAGTTATCCCGGAGTTTTCAAGCACTTGGAGCTCCATTACCCTTGTAAAATTTTTAGTTATAGGCATGATCATGCATGAGTTTGCTTGAGGACAAGCAAAGTTTAAGATTTATACATGTTTTGCATGCATAATAATCCCCATATTATGGTACTAAATGAATAATAATCTTGCAATTGATACTTTAAAACATTTATATTTTGTAATTGCAGGTTATTCGGTGTTCTAAATATAAATCAAGATGAAATCTATCAAAAACACCAAGAAACCAAGCTTCTAGAAGGATCATTCCCGAGCTTTGACCCCCAAAAAGTCAAAATAGGTCAATAAGAGTCAACTAGTAGCTAAAAGACAAAAGTGGGCAGCAGGGGGGATGCACGGGCGTGCATTGCCCTCTCTTGCTCCCCGCGGCTCCAGTACACTATCACTCGTACCCTATGATTCCCTATGTGTTTGCACGCCCGTGCAATCCAATGCACGGTCATGCATTGCTCATTCTGAGGCCTATAAATAGGAGGCTTGGGTTCTTTATTCCACACACCTCAAGAAGCAAAGAAACATTATTCTCATAGTTAGAGTAGAGAGTAGAGAGTACAGAGGCTCCCCCTCTTCTTTTCGCAATAGGGGAGCCTAAGAAACTCAGCGTTACGCTAGTTAGTATGACCATTCGTGGCTAAACTCTTTGTATTACTAGGGTGAAGATGAGGTTTGGTGTATGTTAATGTTTAACGTATTAATCTAGTGGTATGTTTATGTCATTAAATATTTGCTCTTAAAACCACCTTCTAGGTGGGCTTTTTATTATTTTCTAAATCCGTCTTTACACTTGTGAGTGTTCTTGATTTTAAAGCGTAAGACCATAAAAACTTTTTAATAAAACTTCTCTTGATGCTTGTATGTCTTTATACAAGTGGATCTTGATAAGCCAAGGCTTGGTTAATATTAATAAGGTCGTACGTCTTTATACAAACTTGTTATGACACCAAGAATTGGTGAACTCATGTTGGGAACGCTACGTCTTTATACATGGTCCCTTTGTTACACCGCCTCCTGGTGACAAAGTCTAATCACCTTTTTAATAATAATAATAATTAAGCATTTAAGTTCGATGTCCTAAACCTGCCTGGAGATAGCATTCAAAGGGTTGAGGGTAACGTTGTTCCTAGCGGGAATCATTACCATTTTATTATTAAAGATTATAATTTGTGAATCAAATATTGTGAGAATGAGGCTCTAGCGGTGTCCCGGGTCACATGTTTGTATTAGTCATACCACCGGATTAGTCAACTTAACATTATCATATACCAAGCGGATTCGAAGCCCAAAGCAATACTCTTCGTGACATGGTCATTTCCGAGATATTTACTTTCCTACTGTTTACTATTCTGATATTCACATTTCTGTTACACACTTCACGCACATTTTTACTTTTCTGTCATTTACTTTACCATCATTTATTTTTATGTCATTTACTTTTTTGCTTAACAAGCACACAAAACTCACTCACTAATTAAACCGGCTAAACGATAACAAAAGTCGAGTATTGGAACTCGACCGTGTCCATTGGTTCGATACTTAGTTCTTACCTATACTATATTACGTTGCGGCACACTTGCCTATTGTGTGTGTTTTAAGTTTAAAGTAACTATCATTTTATTTTATAAATTTAAAACCTGATCTCGTGAAACCAAAATCTCTAAATATTATTATATACTATTTACTATATCAAACATGTCACATCAAGTTTTTGGCGTCGTTTTCGGGGACACGGTGATTTCTAGAAAAAATCGAGTTAACGGATTAGCCTATTTAACCTTAACATTTATTTTTATGGTACTTGTGTTTGTTTTAATTGTTCTTTACAGCAACTTTCATGGATTACAACTATGAGAGTTGTTATGGAGGATACCAACACGACTATGAGTACCACTATTCGGAGGTTTGGTGTGAGGTCTGCGGGAACCACACTACACTCAAGATTGTTATCACTATCAAGGGTATTCCATAGATTTTCACCAACCCTACTGGCAACCATACGAGGAAACCACACCGACCCAAGAAATTCAATACTCAGCTCTAGATTCTGGCTCATGGACCCTAGGAAATCTGTTTTGTCATTTGGAAGAAATAAAGGTTCAGATCCTAAAGAGCTATCTACCTAAACAACAAGATGATCCCTTCAAAGTCCAAGAATCGAAAGTCATAGCTCCAACATCTCTAGAAGGGTTAAGTGACTCTAAGGAGCAAGAACCTTCCAGCTTCACAAGCATGGATCAGTCGAAAGTGAGACCGGATGATTCAGATGAGGGGTTACTGCAACTTTACAATCACTTCTTGACTTTTCTGAGAGGCTAGAAGCTAAACCATCAAAGGAGTTAGAAGAACGAATCTCTAAAGAAGAATTGGTAGGAATCTTCAATATGGAAGAATAAGAAGGATGTATGGAACAGTCTGGAGTTCCTGTCACTTCAGAGACAATATCATATGAAGAACAAGATTGTGAGACCAACATCCAGGAGGAGATTATGCAGGAGGAAGTATTCACCAACAAACAAATGACAATGGTGGGACCTCTTCCTTACAACAGTGATAGCTGGCCTGTGACCAAGCATATCAGCGAATCATTCAATGAATCACATATGCCACAGGATAGGGCACATCACTCTGAGTACCACTTCTCACGGAGGAAGCAACGTTCATCCAACGAAAATTACGTGACCAAATTATCATACCGGGGTGACCGTTTTCTTCACTACATTGGTTTCTTGAAGTTTGGTCCAGGTAAGTTCAAATGGTGGTGGCATGATTTCATTACATTGTTTTCTTTAGGTTCTCTTGTATAGAGCATTCTAAATTTGGCAGGTTTACAAAAAATTCTAAAATTTCAAATCAATCCATCCAAACTAAAATTAAAACTAAAAATAGACTTTGAAAATACATAAATCAAGGATTCATCCTTTTTAGCACAAGAAATTCGAAGGTATTAAAAATAGAAAATTGGGGGAAATATTTGATTTGTGAAAATTAGGTCACTTAATGGGGGAATTTGGCTCGGACCACTGGGAAAAACCACCTACGACAGTTTGCAACATGATCCAGCTCGTCGAAAGCTTTCCGTCCCCTGGTCAGGGGTCCTCTAACTCCAAACGTAGCTCAAGTTATAACTGTTTCAAGTTTGAACTCTTTTTACCCTGTTTTCCTTTGTCCGGCTGGTCCAGGATGGACTCCACTAATTCCTGGATCAGCTTATCATCACATTGTACTCATTGTTATCAAATGGGTTGGATGAACCTCTCCATATTACAAGCCACCCATTTATCAGATTATTCCACCACTTGCACTAAATTGGAAATTTACGAAGCATGTACGGGTCCGGCCAATGACCCTTAAATAAATGTGGCGCTTCCGGGAGGCAACCCGATGATCATGAATAAATTGAGAAGTTGGTGCATACGGAAGATAAAATGGACGTCAGGTTTGGTTTTTCCAAGTTTAAGTTTCTGATACTTCAGCCTCCAGGTATGCCTTCTCGATACTAGGACCTTAGTAGCTTAACTACTGTCTATTATTTCCGTTTCTGTTTTTATGTCTTTCTTTATGTGTCTAGTAGCATAACATCACCAGGTAGTTTCTCTACTTATTTGAGGAGTTACACTCCATCTCTACAAGCTGGGACGCTGGAATACACACCAAATTTCTGAGAAATTAGATGAAGTCTTTAAAGCAAGGTGTTGACAACACCAATAAGTTTTGGCCATAGGTTATACACCGAATTTACCGGGGGAGTACTAGTTTCTTTTCCCTTAAAACTTGATGCATTTAAATTTCTACATAGCATTCCATTACATGCATTTGTACATTGAGGGCAATGCACAGTTTTAAGTGTGGGGTAGGGAATTAGAGATTCAGGACAAGCTTGTAACCTCAAAGCAGTAAAACTAAACTCGTAATTTTCTACTCATTTGACTAAAAACTTACTTCTTAAAAACCCAAAAAAATTTCAAAAATTTTAAACCCTAAAACCAAAAATCTCTTTGAATTCGCACTTAATTAAATAAAATGAATACATGGCAAGTAGAAACAAATGGATATTATGCATAACAAATCACTAAACCCTATCCCATCCGTTTTCATGTGAGAATAATCTGAGCCTTTTCACTAGCATTATTAACATTATTTTTCGCATGCTCTTTCATTTGGTATATTGAGTGTTTTTTGATCGAATTTTATGCATAATTAGAACTTATGTGACTTATACATATCGAGATCATGAACTATTAGAGGCATGAATATGATTGAGGCAGCTATGACTTTATTACCCTTTATATATTATCCTTAAACCCAAAATCCCAAAAAACAATATCCGCCTAGATAGCCCTCTGAGCGTTAGCCTTTTCTTTTCTACTACCCACAATTATCACCAAACCAACTTTTCATAAACACCGGTTGTTAGCTAACTGTCTTCAAGATGGAAAAATATTAGACTATCTTATGTCGTTATTTCAAATTTACAACCATTGAGAAAATTTGGAAAGAATATGTTTCACTCAAAAGAATTAGAATATACAAGAAGAAAGTGGGTGTAAAAGGAGGAAACAACCGAACGATCTACAAGGAACATATGGAAAATTATTTCAAGGAATTTGAGAAAAAAAATTATTGAAAAATTAGTCTTGATGGTATGTTTCTAAAAAAATAAAACTAAAATAAAAAAATAGAAAAATGAGAAAAGAAAAAGAAAGAGGGAAGTTGGTCTTTTACCGGTTAGACCTTAAAAAGCCGGATATGCATTACTTTGATTTCAATTTGCTTTCTTGTATTCATTTCGCAAAGCCTGAATTACCACCCGAACTCCAAGAAAAAGTTTTCAAAGCAACAAGTCATGTAAGAAAACGGTGGCGCAAGCAAGAACAACTTCCACCATTCTGCGGCTTGTCAAAAAGCGCCGCTAAAAGAAGAGCCAAAAGATATGACAAATGTGTGAAGTGTGACAACTGGAGCCACAATGGAAAATGTAGCAAGAATCAAACTTATTCCCAACATGAGTATACGCATCTGATCAAAGTAGGTGTTGTTAGGTTAAAAGCCGAAGGTTCCATATGGAAAGGCAGTAATGTGTACTACACAGCAAGGGAAGAGTTGAGAAGGATAAGAGATCTCGGTCTTGGCAATCTGACCATAAACGAGCCCTCGGAATATTTATACCCTCATGATCTGAGTACTGTAGAGGGACCCACTAGTATTTTCCATCTTAAGCCATGAAGTTGTAGATGTGTGTTTTACGTTAGCTGCAGCCCTTGAAACCCTTTTAAATCCCAAAAAACCCAAAAATATTTTCACTTTCACCCTTTGTTTTTCTTTTAGCCACATTACAACCCTTTTAAAGTTCTCTTGATTAATTCATACAACTTGGTTAATTGGTGGAGACTTGATTTGCATACAAGCTTATGACCATTGCATAATTCGATTCGAACTTGAGTGTTCCACTTGACTTACATTATCCATATATATATATATATAACCCTAGAGTTGAGTGAACATTGTGAGGAGTGAGAGATTATGCGTAATTGAAGTTCTAGTAGGCTTGTCATGGATTCCATCACCCAAAAGTAGAAAAGCCCAAAAATAGAATAAGTGACTCATGAGTTATCCCGGAGTTTCCAACTACTTGGAGCTCCATTACCCTTGTAAAGTTTTAGTTATGGGTCTGATCATGCATGAGTTTGCTTAAGGACAAGCAAAGTTTAAGTATGGGGTGTTATGATGTGCCATCATTTATACATGTGTTTGCATGCATAATAATCCTTATATTGTGGTACTAATTGAATAATAACCTTGCAATTGATACTTAAAATGTTTGTAATTGTAGGTTATTCGGTGTTCTAAATATAAATCAAGATGAAATCTATCAAAAACACAAAGAAACCAAGCTTCTAGAACGGTCATTCCCGAGCTTTGACCCCCAAGAAGTCAAAATAGGTCAACAAGAGTCAACCGACAACTAAAAGATAAAAGTCGGCAGCATGGGGGATGCACGGGCGTGCATTTCCCTTTCTTGCTCCAGACGGATACCAGTACACTGTCACTGGTACCCTATAATTCCCTAGATGTTTGCATGCCCGTGCAATCCAATGCACGACCGTGCATTGCTCATTCTGAGGCCGATCAATAGGAGGCTTGGGTTCTTCATTCCAAACACCTCAAGAAGCAAGAAACACTATCCAGAGAGAGTATTCTCGTAGTTAGAGTAGAGAGTACAGAGGCTCCCCCTCTTCGTTCCGCAATAGAGGAGCCTACGAAACTCAGCGTTACGCTAGTTAGTCTGGCCGTTCGTGGCTAAACTCTTTGTATTGCTAGGGTGAAGATGAAGTTTGGTGTATGTTAATGTTTAACGTATTAATCTAGTGGTATGTTTATGTCTTTAATTATTCGCTCTTATAACCACCTTCTAGGTGGGCTTTTTATTATTTTGTAAATCCATCTTTACACTTGTGAGTGTTCCTGATTTTAAAGCGTAATACCGTAAAATCTTTTTAATTAAACTTCTATTGATGCTTGTACGTCTTTATACAAGTGGATCTTGATAAGCCAAGGCTTGGTTAATATTAATAAAATCGTACGTCTTTATACGAACTTGTTATGAGACAAGAATTGGTTAACTCGTGTTGGGAACGGTACGTCTTTATACATGGTCCCATTGTTGCAACGCCTCCCGGTGAGCAAAGTCTAATCAACTTTTTAATAATAATAATTAAGCATTTAAGTTTGATGTTCTAAACCAGCCTGGAGATAGCATTCAAAGGGTTGAGGGTAACGTTGTCCCCTAGCGGGGATCATTACCATTTTATTATTATAGATTATAATTCGTGAATCAAATATTGTGAGAATGAGGCTCTAGCGGTGTATCGGGTCACATGTTTGTATTAGTCATACCACCAGATTAGTCAACTTAACATTATCATATACCAAGCGGATTCGAAGCCCAAAGCAATACTCTTCGTGACCTGATCATTTCCGAGATATTTTCTTTTCTGTTGTTTACTAATCTGATATTCACATTTTTGTTACACACTTCAAGCACATTTTTACTTTTCTGTCATTTTCTTTACCGTCATTTACTTTTCTGCATCACAAGCACACAAAACTCACTCACTAATTAAACCGGCTTAACGATAACAAAAGTCGAGTATTGGAACTCGACCTTGTCCATTGTTTTGATACTTGGTTCTTACCTAAACCATATTACGTTGCGATAGCTACACTTGCCTATTGTGTGTGTTTTAAGTTTAAAGTAACTATCATTTTATTTTATAAATTTAAAACCTCATCTCGTGAAATCAAAATCTCTAAATATTATTATATAATATTTACTATATCAAACATCACACATCAACAAATCTGATAGCATCCCACTTAGCTAGAAGTTTCATTGCTAAGTGAGATAAATCTATAGAAGTCAAGTGAGTTCTTATTGTACTTCTTCCCTAATGGTTTTGGGCTGGCATGCATACTGTTAAAGAGATAGTTTTGAGAGTTAAAATTTATTTTTATAAGAATTATATGCTTCTATAAAAATAAAAGAGAAAGTGTTACAGAGTAAAGTACTATCTTTAAAACATGTTTTAAAGAAAGTAAAGAGCTAAAGTAAAAAAGGTTAAAAGAGTTGTATCTCGGTACATCTCGACAGTGACAGTGACAAATGCCATGTTAAATGCTTATGTGTTAATATGTGTTATTTGTCTATATGAAAGTTTATGTGATTGCATTCTATTTCGTGTAGTAGTGTAATTGTATTACATAGTAAAAAGTCATGCAGGCATGCTAAAGTAGAAGTCTCACCCCGAGGTGTGAGCAAGCTAAAGTAGAAGTCTCACCCTGAGGTGTGAGAAATGCTAAAGGAGTCTTGCACTGAAGTGCAAGCGAGAAAGAAAGTCCCACCCTAAGGTGTGGGAAACACTAAAGTAAAAGTCTTACCCTAAGGTGTAAGTGAGAAAGGGATCTAGTCCTCGGACCATGATCCATATGTGAAAGTTAAAGTATGTGAAAGTCACATGTCCTGTAGAAGTGAAACGATAGTCGGAAAGAGTTAAGGAGGAAACCCTAACGGGTTTCCTCAAAGTAAAGTTTTAATGAAAGATAGTAACGTAACAATTTTATAATTGTAATGTTGTAAAGTTTTAATGAAAGATAGTAACGTAACATTTTTATAATTATAATGTTGTAAAGATTCAAAGTAATGTTTTAATGAAAGACAGTGACGTTGTAAAGTTTCAAAGTAAAGTTTAAAGTGATTTAAAGATAAAGAAAGAAAAGATTATTTTATTTTTATAAAACTAAGCTACCTGCAGAAAGTTTTCAGTTTAAAAGTAAAGATATAACTCAACAGCGTTAGCTGACTTTTAGTATGCATGACAGGTAGTAAAGGCAAAGCTAAAGCAAAGTAGAGGAGCCGTGAGGGTTTGATAGCATGGACATCGGGCTGCTGTATTGAAAACTGGCATTTCCATTCCCGATAGTTTATGTTTTAAACAATGATTTACGTTATTGGATTGTGAATGTTTTGAATTAAAGACTTTCACTGTAATAGATTATGATTTCCAGTTTAAGAACTATGTTTGTTATGTTTTGTGTCAACTATGATATGTACCCGGTTTGGGGCGTTTCAATAATAAGTGTCAAAGTTTTGATGTTGGATGTGGAATCCCAAAACATTCGAAATAATAAAAACTCGATAACCTGAATCAACAACATGTTTGGATGTTGGAATCAGAAAAAAAAACACATATTGGAAACAACCAACTTAGATCAAAAGGTAGTATCGCTGCAATCAGCCGACTTGAATCAGCTGACTTAGAATCAACCGATTTACTTGGATCGATGGATAGAAATCGCCACTCGCCAGTTAAGAAACAACCGTCAGTTGAATCATTAGTTAGGTTTGAATCAGAAGGTCGTATCGCTGGTTCGATAATCAGAAGAGTCATATTTTTCTTGTAAGCTTAAAATATTATTTTTGTCATTATAAATAAGGGGTAATGTAATTTAAGTTTTGGGTTGGGTATATATGTAATTAAGTTTTAAAATAAAGGGATATATGTAATTCCCCCTTTAAAATAAGGGGATATATGTAATTTAAATTTTGGGTTGGGTATATATGTAATTAGGTTTTAAAATAGGGGATATATGTAATTCCACAGCAAAAGAAAGTTAACTCACTAGTACAATTAGGATAATATGTTATCACAGTTAGAAACTCAGAGGTTTAGAAAACGAAAAACAGGAAGGCACCTGGAACATAATATTTGAGTATTAATATAGTATTAGTGGTTGTGAATGACAAGTGGAAGGACCAAATCATGAATACTTTGTTGTGAATGAGGACACGAAACCAAATGGTCTTTGTTAGCATAAAATCATATTAGGTTATGACAAGTCATTTTGGTGTTAAAGACTTGTGTATGACAATTTACATTCTCTTAATTAGCATTGTCATGTGTTAGTGGGTTGTTTTAGGTTATAGAATGTCACATTATGTCGTATCAAGTAATTTAGGTGTTAAAGACATACATATAATGATTAGTACACGTGTTAGTGAGTTGCTTTAGGTTACATATAGTCACAATTGGTCATGACAAATCATTTTGGTGTTTGTAAGGCTCCTTTCCCAGGAGACCTCACTTGTTGGATTTACTCATAAACATAGTCATCAATACTGAATTTTTAATTAAAAACCATTCAACATAACGGAAGCGTAGAAATAGTCAAATACATAACATAGCAGCGGAATTCTTAACATTAAACATAAACATTGCTTTAGCACATAAGCAGTTTAAACGGGGTCGCCTTTGCACATCCTTTCTTCTTCTTACCTGGGGGTCGCTAGTTGGGCCGCTTCCATGGGCCAAGAAGGGGAGGGAGAGAGGGGTTTAAACCCTAGCCTCCACACACACCCACATTCTTCATTCCTCATTCAAGCTCCATACCATCCTAGACAGAGAAAAATCATAGAGAGAGAAAGCTTGGGATTTAGCTAAAGATCGGTCCTCTACCTTGCTACATCACTCGAGTAAAGATTTGCTGAAGGAAGGAATTGATTTGAGGTAAGAAACTGAATTCACCAAGCATGAACTTCACACAGAGTTCACACAAATTTTTCTTCCATACCCTTCTCATATGTCTCTCTGCCAAGACAACTTCTTTTAATGAGATTCCCTTGAAAGTTCAATATCTGGGATATGTGATTTTATCAGACACTGATTATAATCTATCCCAGACATTGTTCATGGACTTGGCAGCAAATGTGAAATCCATCAAGTCAGGGTCCAACAAAGCATTTTTATTATACCCTAGACTGCTAAGTGTTTACCTACAAAAAGTTTTGCCTCAAAAAGACTTTCAAGATGGTCAGGCTTACAAAATAACAAGCCTTTCACATGAAACTTTTACAAGAATGATGGGTTCAAAACTCCAAGCAAAATCTTCAAAAGTATCTGTTTCTGCACCACCCACCAGCAGTGTTGTAACAACATATGTTGAAGCAACATCTGTTGCCGAGCCCACTGCTCCTGGTGACCACAGTACTACAACCAGTGCTGTGGAACCCCCACCAGTTATCACATTCACAAGAAACTTTCCATCCAAAAAGCTCACCAAAACAAAACCAAAAAGGGCAACTCTGGAGGATGAGATACCAGAGGATGACCCTGTTGCAACACAACGGCAACTAACAACCACTGTTGATACTTCCTCTCAACAGATGGAAATATCTCAACCCAGCCAAACTCCTCATGTATCCTCTCAAAAGGATCATGTTGAAAGCCAAGGGGAACCACATAATGAAACTCATGAATCACTTGATCATTTGTTTACAAGTCCTTCTCCCGGGGCTGAAATGCTTTTTCATACACAACCCACACCATCTTCTACATTTCCCTCTACCCTACAATCACTGTTTGAAGCTATAAATCAAACTCAGGCACAAACCAGTTCCTCTCAACCACCCATCACTGAGAGTATACTTCAACAAGTGACTGGGCCTGGGTCAAATTTATCAGCTATCCCACAAACAGAGGAGGCTACACCCCCTGAGTTACAAGTAACTCTTGGTGGTAGTTCAAGAGAAGCAGCCACTATAGTTGTAGAGACCATTGTCTCACAACTAGACAGTGGTTCCATTGCTAAGTCTTCCTTGAAGGCAACAACTGTTGAGGCTACAATTGTAACCTCTGTTCCAGTTGGAAGTCCCCAGTACCATGAACAAGGGGCAGCTGGTTACTCTTCCATGGACTCACCTCCTAGGAAGAAACCAACTACAACTACCACATCTGGTAGGAATTCAGATGATCCTATTCAGTTAGGTGATGGATTAAGATATCAGGAATTGACGGAAAGAGTGACAAATATTGAGTCATCAATCACTGAAATCAAGTCTGACGTGAAGACTATGACTTCTTTAGAAAAGCTCTCCAACAGTCAACCATCAACCGCTGATCTTGCCAATGAGCTATGAAAAAATGTCAATCCCATCATCATAGCTCAACGAAAATTAGCAGACATCACCCATGACTCCCACATGGAGCTCATTCGAAACATGGTGGAGGCCAGATACAAGGATACCCAAGCAGATATCAAGGCCATCAAAGACCACCTATTGAAGACCACTGGTTCAACCCCTACCACTGTTCTCAGGGATGATAACCCTGATGATGCCAAAAAGGGGGAGAATGAACAGGAAGGTCTTAGAAAGCTGCACACTGAATCCCCATCAAAACCATCTCCAAATGTGCAAGCATCTGCTCCTCAAACCTTTGTCAAGCAATCAGCAGATGACAAAGGAAAGAAAGTTGATGAAGCTCTCAACATCACTGCTGACAAAGTTGCTTTGGAAAAACAAAAGAGGTTTGACACAAGGGAGGCAAAGGCTTGTCTGCTGATTGAGCAAAGAAAAGAAGAACAGAAGAAAAAGGAAAATGTTGGCTCTTCAACAGAGGATTCCTCAGCTCCTAAAACCTCTGTTTCTGTAACCACTGCTCTAGCCTTTGTAAATCCCACTCCCTTGAGCTCATATCCAACAGATGTTACATCACCACCTTCTCCCACTATATCCAAACCAATTCCCACTCAAACCACCACTTCAAAATTACCATCACCACCATCTCCTCTCATCAAAACTAAAAGAAAAAGAAAAACTTTCGTTGTTGTAGATGATGAAGAGGAGATCCACACATCTGTTCCCATATCAGCCATTCCCTTCGCATCATCCACACCCACTGCAACCACTTCTTCCATTGGCCAATTGGGTTCTCAATACCCACTTGAGCTTGCAGCTATTAGGGATGAAATCAAATCATTCTATTATGCTGATGACCCATCTCAACTATCCTTTCCATCTCTACAAAACTACCCTAAACCCAAAAATGTTGAGGAGTATCTAAAGATCAAAGCTCAACAAGCTGATACTATTAGGAGGGAGAAAAGTAAGGGGAAGGATGACAGGGCTGCTCAGGGAATCTTGTCAGCAGTACTTAGCAAACTCAGACTCATAGAAGATTATGCTAAGGACCTGAGCAAGTCCATGTCAGAACAACCAGTCAGTGGTGATCTTGAAAGGGAAGTGATGGAAGCTTATCTGAATCACATTATGAAAAACAAACCCTACAAAGCCACCAAAAAGCAATTCAGTGGCTGGACCACTCAAGCTCTCAAAGACGAAATTGACAGGATTCAAGGTATGATCAAAAACTCTTCTATCAAATCCACTCCACCACCAAGAATGGGTAAAGATCCAAAACATATCTTGAAACTAAGAAGAATGAGAAAAGAGCTGGTAGCTGCTGAATATGGTCCCATGAGATCAGTTGCAAGATGGTCTGAGTTGAGGTTAGTTGAAACTTACAAGAAGCTAAGACAAGACAGGCTAATAAATCCTTCTCTTCCCAGAAGACCTGATTACCCATCTGATGAGGAAGATGACCAACCATCTCGACAGACCCAAACTCATAATCCACAGCCTTCTGTATCCAATGCAGTGATAGCTGCAAGAAGACAAGCTAAAAGGCAAAAAGAAATGTCTGAAGAGGATCAGAAGAACTTTCATGACGATCTGTGGAAAGAAGGGCTGTCTCATCAATTAAGATTTTTCTCAGATGATGTTTCAAATGAGATAAGACAGCTCTTTGGTAGACCCTCTTCACCAAACTCATCAAGAATAAAGCTTCACCCAAGAAACCCCTCAGATTCAAAAATTCTAAAGTGGAAGTCAGATAAAGACACCCACGAATTGACTCTGCTCAGATCTGATGGGGAGGTTCAAAAACTCAGCATGGACGATGCTTACAACTTAAGTGAACAAGATCACCAAGACCTGCTGAATTTAGAACTAGAAAGGGATTTTGAAGATGTGATCTCCTTTAATTTTGAACTTCAACTGAAGGGACAAATTAGGGAATCAATGATGAGGAATAAAGATCAGCAATAAAGACTGAGTTTTGGCATCATCCGTTCTAGGGGGAGATTGTTGGAATCTGCTGGACCCAAGAAGAACAGATGATTGAAAAGCCAAAACTTGCTAACATCTGATCCTTAATAAAACAGAAGTTAGAAGATCTGTTTGCCCAAAAGACTGTTGATACTACAACCTCTGCTTATACAAGATCTGTCAAAGCTAACATCTGCTGGAGCTAACATCTGCCCAAGAACATGCAAGATCTGTTTTGAGCTAAAGTCTGCTAAAGCTAACCTCTGCTGATGAAGACACAAGGTCTGTTCAAGCCAACAGCGTTTAGCAATAGAACAGTGTCTGTATAAACAGTTGTTAGGATAACAGTGTTTAGCTATAGAACAGATGTTATGTAAACAGATGTTAGAGTTTGTTAGAGGTTGTTAGATGTCGCTGTCTTAGGTGACGTCAGCCTTGATCAACAGATGTTTGGTTTGTGTATAAATAGATCAGTACCTGTACTGTTCTATTTATCACTCTACACACATTCTCTGCACGAACAAACTGAGTGATCGGGCTGGGGGGAGTTTGTAATTCTTGTACTGTTATTCTTATATGAATGAATGAAAAGTACTTGATGAAAAGCAATCTTCTGTTTGTTATGAATTAAAGCTTATTTCCGCTGCACTTTCCATATTTACTCATTCATCTTTCACTGTTACATTAGCAAAAAGTTCATAACAATCAAACTCAGATCCAACATGATGACTGTCATCCCGTTACGTTATATTTATGTTATGTCATGAATGTTTTAGTCAATGTTTACGCTTCCGCATGTCTAACAATGTTACTGTTATGTTTATACGAAAGTTTTCCGCTGCGTTATTTGATATTCAAATTTAACAACTGTTTGTGAATGAGTAAATCCAACAAGTAAGGCCTCTCGGGTTTGGGGCCTTACAAGTTGGTATCACAGCAATAGTTTGAGATATTCGGACACCCCTAGTGTCTGAACTTAAACTGTGAATGGGACCGAAAGCGGATGCCAGTATGGGTAACTCGAGCCACAGCATCAGGTATGAAGGTAGTATATATTTACACATATGGTATGCCTTAGGAAGTATAAGGTTAGGACATGTGTTCTGATACAATCACAAAGGTGGTCAAATAGAAGTCAAAAGGTAGTGTAATGGTTAATTGCAGATGGCAAGTGTATATTAACATCTTACAATGCTTGTTGAATTCTATTTGATAACTAGCATGATGACATTAGATTCCTTGTCTTATAGAACAAAATAGCCGAACGAAAGAGCGGAAGGCGTGGTGGGGGTCGTACCGGTGGTCGTAATAGGACTCCTGCTCGTCAGGAGTACAGTGAAGAAGGAAGTGTCCACACGGAACCAGAAGTCAGCATGCATGGAACTGAACAGACTCCCATGGAAGAACAACACTTCCCTTTCAAACCGGAAGTAAAGGCGGCCCTGGCACGCGAGTTTACTGAACTGATGAAGGCTACCCTGCCAGATCTGATGGCAGAAGCATTGAAGAAGGCTAATGAGACAGGCGGGTCTAACACGGCAGCTGATACCCCGATCATGGAGGCAGTTAACGCACCGCCTGCTCGTGGTTGCGACTATAAGTCCTTTAAAGCATGTGACCCGCCGGTTATTACTTAAAAGAAAGACGCGGTGGATACTTTTGACTGGGTGATTCGTATGGAAGCTGCCATTCGTCTAAACGAATGCCAAGCAGGTCAAGTTGTGAAATTTTCTGCTAACTCCTCGAGGGAGGAAGCATCTCACTGGTGGGAAGGTGTACGTCAGGCTAAGGGGGATGAGGTGGTTGATTCAATGATGTGGAATGACTTGAAAACCTTGGTGATCAAGAACTTTTGTCCAAGAAATGAGATTGAAAAAGTGGAGAGAGAATTTCTAGGGTTGAAGGTCGGGTGCATGGCGCACCGGGAGTACACTACGCGATTCAATGAACTGGCATGTCTGGTGCCACATCTTGTCACGACCGAGGAAAGAAAGATTTCCTGCTACATTCAGGGACTGTCGGACAATGCCGCACTTACGTTAAGGCAAACTCCCCTACTACCTATGATTCGGTGGTAGAACTAAGTGGAGTGGTGTTTGATGATCTGGCGCTGAATGTCATTGCCATTGATGTGCCCAAAAAGAAGTCAAGTTTCCTGGCCAAGCGAGTGGGTGGGAAGTTATTTAGGGCTCGGGACAAACAGGCCAGGGTCGGCGAGATAGAGGTCTGTGGGAAATGTGGGGGAAGGCATGCAGGTGAATGCAGGCTAGGGTCAAATCTGTGCTACAAATGTGGCAAGACGGGGCACTACTCCCGTGAATTCATGCAAGGCATTAATTGTTATAATTGTGGCGAGAGCGGCCACATGAGCCGGGAATGCACTAAACCAAGAATGGGTGAAGCTGGAAAAGGGAAAGGCCCGGAAAAGAAAGAAGAGAGGCCCCGAGCGTATGCACTGACGCAAGAACAGGCCAGGGCAGACCCAGATGTGGCGTCAGGTACGTTCATCCTCGACAACACTTTTGTATCTGTGTTATTTGATTCAGGTGCCAGTAAGAGTTTTACATCTGCAACCTTCTGTAGACGAGTGAAGTGCACAGTAAATAATCTAGAAAGGGCCTTTAGCATAGAAACCGCTGAGGGTAGAACCGCGAGGGTGACCGAAGTAGTTGAAAATTCCATGATAAAAATAGAAGGCCATAGATTCCCCGTCAGATTGTTTGTTATGGTTTTGGGAGGGTTTGATGTCGTATTGGGTATGGATTGGCTAACTGCCAACGAAGCACAAATTATATATAAACGAAAGATAATCCGACTCAAGGCTCCAGATGGTAGCGAAGTCGAAGTATTCGGGGATCGCGACGCCCCAATGCCTAACATCATCTCGATGAATAAGGCAACGAATTACCTGAGGCGCGGATGCGAGGCTTATCTGGTATACGTGATTGACAAGTGTAAGGAAGTGAAGGAACTAGACGATGTACCCGTGGTACGCGGGTACCCGGAGGTGTGTCTAGAGGATTTGCCTGGGATACCACCTGACAGAGAGATTGAGTTCCGAATCGACTTAGTACTAGATGCCTAGCCCGTCGCTAAGGCTCCATATCGACTAGCACCAGTAGATATGAAAGAACTAATGGCACAATTAGATAAATTACTTGAGAAAGGATTTATCCAACCGAGCATCTCCCCTTGGGGTGCCCCGGTGTTGTTTGTGAAGAAGGACGGTTCGATGAGAATGTGTATTGATTATCACGAATTGAACAAACGTCCAGTGAAGAACAAGTACCCTCTACCAAGGATCGATGACATGTTCGATCAATTAAAGGGCGCCAGTTGGTTCTCAAAGATCGACCTTCGATACGGGTACCATCAGTTAAAGGTCAGTGAAGAAGACATACCAAAGACCGCGTTTCGCACGCGTTATGGACATTTTGAGTTTCGCGTAATGTCTTTCGGATTGACGAACGCCCCCACAACGTTCATGGATTTAATGAATAGGGTGTGTCGACCGATGCTAGACCGATCTGTAATAGTGTTCATCGATGATATCCTCATCTACTCCAAGAAGGAAGATGATCACGCATGTTACTTGAAGGAAGTGTTGGAAGCACTAAAGAAGGAGAAGTTGTATGCTAAGTTCTCCAAATACACGTTCTGGCTTAGGGAAGTCCAATTCCTAGGTCACGTCATTAACCCGAATGGCATTATGGCCGACCCAGGAAAGATAATGACGGTAAGATATTGGGATATTCCTAATACGCCAACTGAGATCCGTAGTTTCTTGGGATTGGCGAGCTACTATTGGAGATTCATCCAGGATTTCACGAAGATAGCTTCGCCATTGACAAAGTTGACATGGAAGGAGGTAAAGTACGAATGGTGTTCAACCCAGGAAGAAGTATTTAAGGAACTAAAGGAGAAGTTAACCCAAGCTCCAGTCTTGGAACTTCCCGAGGGCAATGAAGACTTGGTGGTATACTCTGGTGCTTCGGGTCAGGGATTGGGGTGCGTGCTGATGCAACGTGGAAGAGTGATCGCATATGCATCACGGCAGTTGAAAGTTCACGAAGTCAATTATCCGACTCATGATTTAGAACTTGCTGCTGTCATATTCGCATTGAAAATCTGGAGGCACTACCTTTACGGGGTGAAGTTTACTATTTACTCCGACCACAAAAGTTTGAAGTACTTCTTCGAACAAAAAGAACTAAATATGAGGCAAAGGCGATGGTTGGAACTTTTAAAGTATTACGACTGTGAAATCAGATACCACCCTAGAAAAGCAAACGTGGTGGCTGACGCTATAAGTCGAAAGGATGTGCTTGCTCCTATTAGAGTGAAAGCTTATCAGTTGGTGGTAACACCAGATGTGATGAGGGAAATTGAAAAGGCTCAAGATGAGGCACTTAAAGAGGAAAACATAAAGAAGGAAAGGATGGTTGGCCAACAGGACAAGTTGGAATATAACACCCTTGGTGTTAGGACACATTTTGGACGGGTATGGATATCTATGGGTGGCGAGCTTAGAACCAAAATCTTGGATGATGATCATAAGTATCGGTACTCTATCCATCCCGGTACCAACAAGATGTACCAAGATCTGAAAAAGGAATACTGGTGGCCTGGAATGAAACATGAAGTGACGAAATACGTAAGCAAGTGCTTAACTTGCTCACAAGTTAAGGCCGAACACTAGAAACCGTATGGAAAGATTCAACCTCTTGATATACCGGAATGGAAGTAGGAACACATTACCATGGACTTCATAACCAAGCTACCTCGCACAGCTAGAGGTCATGACACCATTTGGGTAATTGTGGACCGTTTAACGTAGAGTGCTCATTTCCTACTTATTCGTGAGACGTTCTCGTCGGAAAGGTTAGCGTAAGTATTCATTAACGAAGTAGTAGCACGACATGGGATGCCTTTGACGATTGTATCTGACCGAGACACACGATTCACATCGAGGTTCTGGAAAAGATTCCACAAGGCGATGGGCACGAGACTTAATATCAGCACGGCATACCACTCGCAAACGGATGGTCAGTTTGAAAAGACCATTCAAACGTTGGAGGACATGCTCCATTCTTGTATTATAGACTTTGGTGGCAGTTGGGATAGTCACCTGCCGTTAGCTGAATTCTCCTACAACAACAGTTATCACACAACAATAGGCATGCCGCCTTACGAAATGTTTTGTGGGAAAAGATGCAGGACCCCGGTTTGTTGGGGTGAGATTGGACAGAAGGAACTAGGAAGTCTTGAAGTCGTAAGAGAAACGTCGGAAAGGTTTGATCAGGTCAAGGCACGCATGAAGGCCGCCCAAGATCATTAGAAATCCTACGCAGATAAACGACGAAGGCCTATTAAGTTCAATGTCGGTGATCAAGTAATGTTGAAAGTATCGCCCTGGAAGGGGATCATACGATTCAGGAAAAGGGGAAAATTAAGCCCGAGATTTGTCGGACCATTCAGAATAATGGCACGGGTCAGTGAAGTCGCCTATCGGTTGGAGTTGCGTGAAGAGTTAAGTGAGATTCATCCTACCTTCCATGTGTCACACTTGCGAAAGTGTTTGGCGAATGAATTGGCTCACGTACCACTTACTGACATCGAGGTCGACTACAGCCTTAACTACATTCAGGAACCCGTGGCCATTTTAGACAGGAAGGAGAAGCTTTTACGTAATAAGGTTATTCAATTTGTTAAAGTCCAATGGAAGCACCGGAAGGGATCGGAATCTACGTGGGAGACAGAAACGGAAATGAGAGAGTCGTACCCTCAATTGTTCGACTTATGACAGGTTTCGAGGACGAAACCTTTCGTAAGGGGGGTAGACTTGTAACATCCCAAAAATAACGTCAAGATAATAAGCGGGTCAAAGATGAAAATAATGGGGTACGAAAAGGATAAGGACTTGGGGGTCGCTAGTTGGGCCTAGAAGGGGATGTAGAGAGGGGTTTAAACCCTAGCCTCCACACACACCCACATTCTTCATTCCTCATTAAGCTCCATACCATCCTAGAGAGAGAAAAATCATAGAGAGAGAAATCTTGGGATTTAGCTAAAGATCGGTCCTCTACCTTGCTACATCACTCGAGTAAAGATTTGCTGAAGGAAGGAATTGATTTGAGGTAAGAAACTCTCATTTTGCTATGTTTTTTTCTGTCACAACCCCGGGCTACCCCTGCCCGGGCGTCGTGAAACAATGCTGGTATCTGAATGAGGTCCCATAAATTTGGACAGCGGAAGTCTTTGTTTTTACTTGATGCCCTTTTTGTAATGAAATGTCATGTAAATAACCTCAAGGGTTAATTCTGTACTTTTTGTCAAAACTTGGGATCCACGTCCCTTTTCATTTCATGATAATAGACATTCAAAAGTCTATTATATAATGTACATCTGCTGAATTAATTTACATAATACAAGCCATTTAAAATGTTTAGGATCCACGTCCGTTCCAACATTTGGTCTTGTATTAGTCTGCCACAGGGATTTAAATATGCCTAAAGATCTTGTCTTTACTGCACCACCGTGAATTTAATGATTTCTTTCACTACCTGTGAAAAACGTTTTGAAAATGAACATCAGCATAAAGCCGGTGAATCACATTTAACTGACACGAAAATGATTTCTAACATAAACCAAATTAAAGCCTTTAAGCACGTTTCTGTATGGTAAATCTACACATTCAGCAGTCTTTTTCACCTGAAATATATACCACCTACATACACTGGGTTAACTGCCATGGGGTCAACTGGCTGAGCTCTATGTCTCAGACTGATAGCCTATTCCCAGGGTCGTGATGCTAAGAACCTTGTTCTTAGTCTTATATGATACTCAGGAACTCGTCCCTCGTATAATCTGCTAAGGAACCATATCCTCAGTCTTATGATACCCCCTTTCATGATCTGTACCCAGCCACGGACCGGACTTTCACCCGTCACATGTATACCATTTGATCAAATCTACGTATGCTTATGGCCTGAATGCTATCACGTAGATTACCCTTATGATTAAAGCATTTAATTTGTTTCATGCCGTTTTCGTAAATAAAATGGTTTTATCGTTTGAAAAGCGTTAAACGTGTTCACCTTGATTTTGATGGCTGGTAGGTTTGTAGGCTTCGGAATTTGAGCAGAACCTCAACACGTTTCTTCCTAGGGAAGACACGATTAACGAGAATATATATGAGAGAATATATATATAATTGCGGCTATATATATATATGAATAGTTTTAACGATACCTACTTTGCGGGATTTGGACGGAACTACGGCTTGAGCAGGGTTTCGTTGGATTCTTGAACAGCGCTTCGGGACGTTGTAGAGTTTTGAGAGATCGGGTTTGTGTATAAGGAATGTTTGGAAACTGTACAGAATTTCATTCCCGTTGAAGGCCTTTTATAGGCTGATTTTCCAGTCCCTCGCGTACCGCGAGGCCGGCCAAGGGAATCTCTCGCGTACCGCGAGAGGATGAGGTGTCACGGACGGTGCTGAGTCAGCATGACACGTGTCGGCTGGTGGCAAGGGTGAATGACACGTGTTTTCTGGTCCTGACGCGTGTACTATTCCCTCGCGTACCGCGAGGCTTGGTTGGAAATCTTCTCGCGTACCGCGAGAAGGTAGAAATCTGGCGTATAAGCAGCTTCTTCGCGTATCGCGGGGCTTTGTCAAAATCTCCCTCGCGTACCGCGAGGGAGTGAAATTTTAAAATTTTCTTTTCTTTTTATTTTGGGTGTTACATCCTCCCCTCCTTTAGAATAATCTCGTCCTCGAGATTCATTGAAAGAGATGTGGATACTTTTTGCGCATTTCTGACTCAAGTTCCCAGGTATATTCTGGGCCACGTCTGGAATCCCATCTTATTTTGACTAACGCCAATTGCTTTCGTTTAAGCTTTTTGATTTGTCGGTCTTCAATTTGTAACGGTCGTTCAATGAATTTGAGCTTTTCATTTACTTCCACATCTTGTAAAGGCGTCAGCAAAGATTCATCAGCTAAACACTTACGTAGGTTTGATACATGGAATACATCGTGTACCCCACCCATCTCTACTGGTAGTTCAAGCTGATAGGCAACAGATCCGATTCGTTTAATGATTTTGAAAGGTCCAACAAAACGTGGACTTAACTTTCCTTTCTTTCCGAAACGAATAACACCTTTCCAAGGTGAAACTTTTAATAACACCTTGTCACCGATTTGGAATTCTAACGGCTTTCTTCGTTTATCTGCATAACTTTTCTGTCGATCTCTAGCCATTTTTAGACGTTCTCGTATTTGCAAGATTTTATCGGTAGTTTCTTGGACTATCTCTGGTCCTGATAGCTGATTTTCTCCGATATCTGACCAACATACAGGCGTTCGACATTTTCTTCCGTATAATGCTTCAAATGGTGCGGCCTGAATACTTGTGTGATAACTATTGTTGTATGAGAATTCCATTAGAGGTAAATGATCATCCCAATTACCTCCAAAGTCTATCACACAGGCTCGGAGCATATCTTCTAGGGTTTGTATAGTTCTTTCGCTCTGCCCATCAGTTTGTGGATGATAAGCAGTGCTAAGATTCAATCGAGTTCCTAGAGCTGTTTGAAAACTTTGCCAGAATCGAGATGTGAAGCGACTATCTCTATCTGACACTATGGATAGAGGCACACCATGTAACGTTACAATTTCATTAACGTAAATTTGCGCCATTTTGTCCATACTCATGGTGTCCTTGATAGATAGAAAGTGAGCTGATTTGGTTAAACGGTCAATGATAACCCAGATTGCATTATTTCCACGAGTGGTTCGAGGAAGTTTGGTAATAAAGTCCATAGTTATCAATTCCCATTTCCAAACTGGTAATTCTAGCTGTTGCAATAATCCAGCTGGCTTTTGGTGTTCAGCTTTGACTTTGGAACAAGTCAAACATTTTGCTACGTAGATAGCAATGTTCTTTTTCATACCAATCCACCAGTAACTTTCTTTAAGGTTCTTGTACATTTTATCACTTCCTGGGTGCATGGTGTATTTGGACTTGTGTGCTTCTTCGAGGATTCGCTCTCGAAGATCACCTGTAACTGGTACCCAAATACGTTTATTCATGCGAAGGATATTATCTTCTCCTTTGATCAGTAAATCAAGCATTCCTTTCATTCCTTCTTTTTCAAAGTTACCTTCCTTCAAAACTAACTCTTGTGCCTCTTTTAACTGACTTACAAGATCAATTTGTAGTTCAAGTCTGAGAGAATGTACTCTCTTTGGCTTGACATTTTCTTTTCGGCTCAAGGCATCTGCTACTACATTTGCCTTTCCTTCATGATAACAAATTTCACAATCATAATCATTCAGGATTTCCATCCATCTTCTTTGTCTCATATTTAACTCTTTCTGGCTAAATATGTACTTGAGACTTTTATGATCAGTGTAGATTGTGAACTTAACCCCATAGAGATAGTGTCGCCATAATTTCAAAGCAAAGATTATAGCGCCCAATTCTAGATCGTGGGTTGAGTAGTTTTTCTCATGAATTTTCAACTGACGAGATGCATAAGCAATGACTTTCTTGCGTTGCATTAATACGCAACCTAAACCAGTATGTGAGGCGTCACAGTAAACTACGAAGTCTTCAATACCATCTGGTAAAGATAGAATAGGTGCGTTTGTCAGTTTTTGTTTCAAAGTTTCAAAAGATTCAGATTGTTTGGGTCCCCATTCGTATTTTACAGATTTCCGAGTTAAGGATGTGAGTGGGATTGCTATACGAGAAAAATTTTGAATGAACCGGCGGTAATATCCTGCTAATCCCAGAAAACTACGAATTTCGGTGGGTGACTTGGGAATTTCCCATTTGGATATAGCTTCGATTTTTGAAGGATCTACTTGAATTCCGTTCACGTTGATGACATGACCAAGAAATTGTACTTCTGTTAACCAAAATCCGCATTTGGAAAACTTAGCATATAGTTTTTCCTTTCGAAGAAGTTCAAGTATGGTTCGGAGATGAGTTTCGTGTTCAACTTGGGTTTTGGAATAAATAAGTATGTCATCAATAAAAACTATGACAAACTTATCCAAGTAAGGTTTGCAGACACGATTCATCATGTCCATGAATGCGGCAGGAGCATTTGTAAGTCCAAATGGCATAACCGTGAACTCGAAATGTCCATACCGTGTTCGAAATGCAGTTTTCGAGATATCGTTATCATACACTTTCAACTGATGATAACCTGAACGAAGATCGATCTTTGAAAAATGACAAGCTCCTTGGAGTTGATCGAATAAGTCGTCAATCCGTGGAAGCGGGTATCGGTTTTTGATGGTAACTTTATTCAGTTCCCGATAATCAATACACATGCGCATTGATCCGTCTTTCTTCTTAACAAAGAGAATTGGGGCTCCCCAGGGTGAAGAACTTGGTTGTATAAAACCTTTCTCAAGAAGTTCATCCAATTGTTTCTTGAGTTCTGCCATTTCTGTGGGTGCCAGTCTGTACGGGGATTTGGCAATTGGAGTTGCACCAGGTACAAGGTTGATTCGAAATTCTACCTCTCGTTCTGGTGGTAATCCAGGCAGTTCTTCAGGAAAAACGTCTGGAAATTCAGATACTACATGTACTGATTCTATCTTCTTCTCCTTTTCCAAGGCAGTAATTGATACCAGACATGCCAGATATCCTTTTCTTAAGCACTTGGTTGCTTTAAGTATGGAGATTATCTGGATAGGTTTAGTGGGTTTATCACCTTGGATAGTTAGAGTTTTGTTTGTTGGTGAAATGAGTTTTACAACTTGTTGATTACAAAGGATTTCGGCTTGGTTATTGGATAACCAATCCATCCCCAAAATAATGTCAAAGCCAGTTATTGACATTGGTAACAATTGTACTGGGATAGTGAAACCAGCCAATGTAATGTAACAATTGTTCAGTGATTGGGATATTTTTATCAAATCACCGTTCGCTGTTTCTACTTCATATGTTTCAGCTAAGGGACTTAATGGTTCGTTTAATAGATTACAAAAATTATAATCTATAAAACTCCGGTTCGCACCCGAGTCAAATAAGACCTTAGCATAAACATTATTAAGAAGAAATGTACCGGTAATTACGTCCGGCGTTCTCTCAGCTTGGTTAGCATTCATAACAAAAGCTCGTACGGTCTTTTTGTTTTCTGGAGTGATCTTGGCTCCTGATCCTCCAGCTCTTCCGGTCCTTGCAAACTTAGGGCAATTAGTGCTGATGTGCCCCAGCTCTCCACAACTAAAACAAGTTATTCCCTTTTTCTTGAAGCAATTCTCAGTAGAGTGACCTGAGACCTTGCAATAATTACAGAATAGAGTTTCAAAAACACACTTTCCACTATGCCTGCGTCCGCATGTTTTGCATGATGGATTGTTAAATGGTAACCCCTTTTGCCCAAAGTTCTTGCTAAATCTTTTGGCCTCGGGTTTTGATTTTATAGAGGATTCGACTTTCTTCTTTTCCTCTATATTTCTGATTAATCCAGCCGTCATGGTACCGGTCAATTCTACGGTGGACTCAATGGTTTTTGGTGAAACAACCTTCACCAAATCACGGATCTCTGGAACTAAACCATAAATATATCGAGTTATGAGAACTGACTCAGGTTTAGCCAGGTGAGGTGCCAAACGGGCATATTCAAAAAATTTGGTGGTGTACTCTCGATCGTTGGTACCCACCATTCGGTGCTCCAGAAATTTTCTTTCAGCTTGTTCTTTTTCAGTCTTGGGGCAAAATTTCTTTTTCACCTTTGCCCGAAATTCTTTCCAATCCATAGCATTGGTCTTTCTCCTCCCTTTGGCAGAAATGATTGAATTCCACCATTCCAACGCTTCATTTTTGAAGGAGTTTGAAGCATACAGTACTTGATCTTTCTTAGCACACTTGCTAATTGCTATTACTGACTCCATCTTCTCTAGCCAGTGAAGAGTAGCAATACCGCCTTCGGTGCCCTTAAATTCATAAGGTTTACAGTCCTGAAAGGTTTTATAAGAACACCCTTTGTGTCTATACCTTTTTGTTTCTTTCTCTTCTTCTTCAGAGTCTTCACTGCTTAGATTTAACGATTCTTCAGATTCAGAATACTTATTGCTTGATGTTCTGGACCTTTTCGAGGTTTGAGTTCTACGAGAGCTTGCTACTTGCTCTGTGTGGGTTTTTGAAGGGTTTTCCATTCTTTTTGAAGGAAGAGTTACGTGGCTTGGAGTTTTGATGTTTTCTTGTACTTCCTTTATTATGGCAGGAAGCATTTCTTTAATGCTTTGTTTGACCAGTTGTTGCAATTCTGGTTGTTGAGTAGCTATTTCAGGATTATTATTAACTTCTTTTCCTTTTTCCTTGATAATGTATGTAGATGGACTGCTATTGTCATTGTTTTGTTGAGACATCTAAGAACACAAGCACGAATTTGGGTCAAAATTTGAAGTTTATTATCGCTTAAACTTCATCTATTTGTTACAAATACAGAAATATAGATATGCATCTATATCACTTAAAGTTAGCTAATTATACAAATACTATCATTAACTTTAATCGAGAAGCACATCTCCCAAATCTTGATAGAATCTCCCCAGGGTCTCGGTCATAGCACCCTTCTGGACTAACTGATCTGCCACCCATTGTTCTGCGTACTTCCTGTCTTCCTGGGCTAGTTCGTAGTCAAATATAGTTTGTTCGTTTTTAACTACGACTTGTCTGGTGAAGAACAGTTCAGCACGTAGATCGTCAGCCTCTCTAAGAGCACGATCGAGGTGTTCATCAATTGATTTTGGCAGTTCATCATGGTATCCATAACAAGGAGGTGGTTCCCTGTGTCCCATCCTAAGATCGTGATATGCTGAGTTAACAGACCACACAACTTTTCCGTCGGTTGCATACTGACGTCCATCGGAGGGATCTACATAGAAGAAAGGTTCCTTGAAAACGGGATGTTCTGGAATAGGATCAAAGAAATATTTTCCACTACTGCCTTCACAAACAGCAGCCTTGTCGGATTCAGAAATCGAATGTAGAGTTTCTTCACTTGGACTGGGTGGATGTTCTTGAATTGTTCCGGTATGATCTACCACGTCTAATGATTGAGGTAGTGGCATAGATGTCATAACAGGATATAAATATTCTCTTGAATCTTCCATTTCTACTGAATACTCTGATTCTTCCTTCAGAGGTTCAAGCCTTGCTTGAGTCTGCTCCACTTGTTCTGCGACCATTCTGTTCCAATTCTCCGGGGTCGGTAGGTAGTGGACATAATCATCATAGCTTGGTACTACTTGATTAGATGATTCTCCAGGGAAGTAGTTTGGGTAATTATAAGGATAATAGTATGGATCTGTCATCCTGAAATTTATTGGTTATGTTAAAGGCATCTTCCTACCGTTCGTTCAGTAGGCACAACTATTGGTTAAAGCTAAGATACTATCATACAAGTATCTAATTTTGCTAAAACCCTTAAATGCGGCTCTGATACCAACCTGTCACAACCCCGGGCTACCCCTGCCCGGGCGTCGTGAAACAATGCTGGTATCTGAATGAGGTCCCATAAATTTGGACAGCGGAAGTCTTTGTTTTTACTTGATGCCCTTTTTGTAATGAAATGTCATGTAAATAACCTCAAGGGTTAATTCTGTACTTTTTGTCAAAACTTGGGATCCACGTCCCTTTTCATTTCATGATAATAGACATTCAAAAGTCTATTATATAATGTACATCTGCTGAATTAATTTACATAATACAAGCCATTTAAAATGTTTAGGATCCACGTCCATTCCAACATTTGGTCTTGTATTAGTCTGCCACAGGGATTTAAATATGCCTAAAGATCTTGTCTTTACTGCACCACCCTGAATTTAATGATTTCTTTCACTACCTGTGAAAAACGTTTTGAAAATGAACATCAGCATAAAGCCGGTGAATCACATTTAACTGACACGAAAATGATTTCTAACATAAACCAAATTAAAGCCTTTAAGCACGTTTCTGTATGGTAAATCTACACATTCAGCAGTCTTTTTCACCTGAAATATATACCACCTACATACACTGGGTTAACTGCCATGGGGTCAACTGGCTGAGCTCTATGTCTCAGACTGATAGCCTATTCCCAGGGTCGTGATGCTAAGAACCTTGTTCTTAGTCTTATATGATACTCAGGAACTCGTCCCTCGTATAATCTGCTAAGGAACCATATCCTCAGTCTTATGATACCCCCTTTCATGATCTGTACCCAGCCACGGACCGGACTTTCACCCGTCACATGTATACCATTTGATCAAATCTACGTATGCTTATGGCCTGAATGCTATCACGTAGATTACCCTTATGATTAAAGCATTTAATTTGTTTCATGCCGTTTTCGTAAATAAAATGGTTTTATCGTTTGAAAAGCGTTAAACGTGTTCACCTTGATTTTGATGGCTGGTAGGTTTGTAGGCTTCGGAATTTGAGCAGAACCTCAACACGTTTCTTCCTAGGGAAGACACGATTAACGAGAATATATATGAGAGAATATATATATAATTGCGGCTATATATATATATGAATAGTTTTAACGATACCTACTTTGCGGGATTTGGACGGAACTACGGCTTGAGCAGGGTTTCGTTGGATTCTTGAACAGCGCTTCGGGACGTTGTAGAGTTTTGAGAGATCGGGTTTGTGTATAAGGAATGTTTGGAAACTGTACAGAATTTCATTCCCGTTGAAGGCCTTTTATAGGCTGATTTTCCAGTCCCTCGCGTACCGCGAGGCCGGCCAAGGGAATCTCTCGCGTACCGCGAGAGGATGAGGTGTCACGGACGGTGCTGAGTCAGCATGACACGTGTCGGCTGGTGGCAAGGGTGAATGACACGTGTTTTCTGGTCCTGACGCGTGTACTATTCCCTCGCGTACCGCGAGGCTTGGTTGGAAATCTTCTCGCGTACCGCGAGAAGGTAGAAATCTGGCGTATAAGCAGCTTCTTCGCGTATCGCGGGGCTTTGTCAAAATCTCCCTCGCGTACCGCGAGGGAGTGAAATTTTAAAATTTTCTTTTCTTTTTATTTTGGGTGTTACATTTTCTCGAAATGGGTTTTTACAGGTTTTGGCTCAAAAAGATCGGTTTTTTATGGGTCAAACGATGTCATACTCTGGATTCACGAGGGAAAAATACACCTTTTGAACGTAAAAAGTTCCAAACTTGACGAATCACTCGATCCAGATCTGAAACCATGCAAAACTAGGGTTTTGTGGTAGGAACTGAAGGTTCACGGCTGGGGGATACACGGGTAGGGTTTCACGGCGGGGGATACTCGGGTAGGGTTTCACGGATAGGGACACTCGGTTAGGGTTTCACGGCTGGGATTCTCGGGTGAGGTTCACGGCTGAGAGTTCTCGGGCCTAAATTCATGGGTAAGCCCCCGAGAACTTTCCTTGAATCTTGAAACACCTAAATTCACGGGAAAAAGCCGTGTGTGCCTAAGGAGCCATGAACTCCTAAATTCACAAGAAAGAGCCGTGTGCGCTTAAGGAGCTGTGAACTCCTAAGTTCACGGGAAGAAAATCGTGTAACCCTAGGTTCTCGGGATAAAGGGATGAAATGCAATGAATTGTATGAGAAGCTAAGACTAGGTTGCGTACGTACAGGTTAGAAGATCTTTTAAAGACCTTTGATCGTGTTCATCTCAGGTGAGTTCTAGAAGCCCTTCTTCAAATGTTTCAATTAATTTTTTGGGCTGGTGTGCATACATATGCAAAGATGTTTACGAAATGACGTTATGAAATGATGTTTACGAAGGATGATGTTTATGAAATGTTTTGCCAAATGAAGTTTACGAAAGGTCTACGAATGAAATGATGTTTTGTTTAATAAAACGTATGAATGCTTTAACTAAGATGAGGTAAAGGTTTTATGAAAGTCACAAATGAACAAATCTGCCGCGAGTTCCTACGGGAGCTAGGGTATGTATGTATGTATTGGCCTCACCCTTACGGGGGGCCTTTGTGGCTTGCTAACGGTTGCATAACTGGTTGAGGATGCGGTGACGACGGTCACCCATGGGATTACCGGGATCCCAATGGAAGGTACTATTGCTTGCAGGGAAACAGTGCCTAAGGTATGTGTAGTCTTCCTAGAGGTAACAAGCCTTAGGAGACATGTGTATGGTGTTCCTAGAGGTAACGAGCCTTATGAGACATGTGTTTGGTCTACCTAGAGGTAACGAGCCTTAGGAGACCAGAGTGAAGGATGACTTAGAGGTAACGAGCCTTAAGTTCACCCGCTGGTATGCGATGTATGGAATTGACGGTTACGAGAAGGCGCAGATTCGGTTCATGTTGACTTATGTTATGATGCTATGTTACGATGTTTTGATGGTGTTAAGTTATTGCATGTTACGTAGCTTTTGTTAAATAAATGTATGTTATGTTTTTGGCAAAATGATTATGCTAAGGTTTTATGAAAATCTAGAACTCACCAGCGTAGCTGACTTTTAGTATGCACATTCTGGTTAAGTACAGGTACGAAGGGTCGGTGATGCTTGGCAAGCGATGAAGAGTTACCCGGCTGATATGATCACTGGCATCCCGTTACGTTATATTTATGTTATGTAATGAATGTTTTAGACAATGTTTACGCTTCCGCATGTCTGACAATGTTACTGTTATGTTTATACGAAAGTTTTCCGCTGCGTTATTTGATATTCAAGTTGAAGAACTGTTTGTGAATGAGTAAATCCAACAAGTGAGGCCTCCCGGGTTTGGGGCCTTAAATGAAGTGCATACTAAAAGTAAGCTAACGCTAGTTAGTTCTAGTTTAAAGTATTTAGGTATAAACATTATTTCTTGTCATACTTACAACTGTATAAATATATTTATATGTATATATTTATCATTTCAATTCTTTCCTTCGTGTTTCATTCAATGTGGGTATATATATAATAATAATAATAATACCTGCAATCTTATATCCATTCGAACATTCTTAGAACGTTCATTTACTTACACATAAGGGTGATCAACCCGTCATTTTGTTGTGTAAATCACAAAGACAAACGCTTCGTCCTACCGTCGTAGTCCGTGCTTCATAACGTCCGACCAACCTTCGGTCGTCTGTTATGCTTTACCGTCCGACCAACCTTCGGCCGTCTGTCTTTTCCATATGACCAACCTTCGACCATCCGTCTTAACCGTCCTACCGTCGTATTCGCCCGTCTGCCCAAAGGCATTCGTTTCCCACCCGAACTATTTATACAACCGTGCATCGATTGGGGGACTGACTCCACTGTTGTGGCCTTAGTTTTAGTCTACCTTTCTAAACTTTCATTTCTGGTTGCATAGTAGTCGAGTGGTCGTCTGTATACCGAAGTAGCCGTTGTCATCGTTTCCGTCCATATCGTTTATTCATACATAGCAAGCAATATATACATGGATATAAAGCAGGATTTCATTCTTATACATTTGTGTACATACGTTTCATTCTTTGTTCATCATATATATATATATATATATATATATATATATATATATATATATATATATATATATATATATATATATATATATATATATATATATATCACGTATGATCATATTTGCTTTTATAACATTCATTCATTTAATGTATACACTTCAACCCCAAAACATTTAAAATAATTTACACGTAACATACAGGGATTTATCCTACTTACCAAGGGAACTCCGAGCTAGGTGGAATGCTAATGGATCTGTCAATGGTCACGAATGGAACAAGGTTATAACCTATAGGTTTCATCCGAAATATATCTGTCCGAAATCTTCTTCGGTCGAAATCTTTATTTCGACCGAAAACTTTTAGTTAGAAATATCTTTTATTAGGTAACTATTTCGTTCGAAATCTTTTGTCTGAAAACCTTTTCGTTTGAAATCTTTCGTCCGAGAACTGCTTCATTCGAAAACACCTGTCCGAAATCATGGTATCCGAAAATACTTTTCGGACGGCCAGAGTTTTCGGGCCATTCAAGGAGTTTTCGAAGGATTCATATGTTCTTGGCAAAAATCGTCGTTTTTTATCCAAGTATGAATCTTTTTACGTTCAAAACTTTGGTACGACATCCATGAAGCTAAATACACCCTTATTTAGCCTAATTCATTCGTAAAGATTCGTCTTTTGATTCAAAACCCGCATAAACCCTAAAACCCATTTCTTTACAAAAAACTCAGATTCAAACTTAATGGTTACCTGTTTTCGTTTCCTTTTTGTTGCTATACGTTTCTGAGATGATGTCACACGATTCCCGAGCTTTTGAGCCGTTTTCCCGAGCTTTCTCTCTCTAGATCCATGCTCTCCTTTCTCTCTCTAAGTTTGTGAAATTGGGCTAATGGAAGGGAGGGTTCTGATCTTGCCTTTATATACTTGGGCTTCCCTTCGGCCCATTGGGGCCAAGCCCAAGTCCGTTTCCGCTCCTTTTATTTTAAATCCCGCTCTTGTCATTATTTATTCGTTCTTTATTATTTCAGGATGTTACAGTATTAAAGGCACGTGTATGATAATTAGTACACTAATAGACCTTGAGATGCGTTAGTGAGTGATTTTAGGTTACATAAAGTCACATTAGTTCATAACAAGTTATTTTGTTGTTAAATACATGTGTTTGATGATTAGTACACTAATGTGAATTAATGGACCTTATCACATGGTAGCGAATTGTTTTAGGATACATATAGTCACATTAAGTCATAACAAATCATTTTGGTGTTAAAGACATGTGTATGATGATTAGTACACTAATGGACCTTAGCGCACATTGTCATGTGTTAGTGAGTGATTTTAGGTTACATAAAGTCACATTTAAGAATAACAAGCCATTTTGATTTAAATACATGTGTATGATGATTAGTAAACTAATGAGCCTTGGCATGTGTTAATGAGTGGTTTTAGATTACATATAGTCACAATAGGACATCACAAGTCAGTTTGGTATTAAAGACACATATATTATGATTAATATAACAATGAGTACTGTTATGTGTTAGTGAGTTGATTTAGATTACACAAAATTATATTATGTCATATCAAGTCATTTCGATGTTGAATTATATACAGATCTTACAAATAAATACAAGACGTGCCTTACCATGTGTACTAAATTACATTTCTAGATAAATTAATATTTTTTGTACTAAGTTACATTTTTAGATCTTCGATAGCCTTACCATGTGCACCTTCAATTTTCATATTGTCGCGTTGTAAGTACATGTGTTGTATTTCTCAACTCTATTTCACCCGAGAACCTTCCTAACAAAGGACATTTTAGGCATGTTTAATTCCAAGACCACCAATTCCCGCATTAATCGACCACTGGTTCCTTACAGTATCGAATCCGGCATACATTCTCGCACACCATTGTTTTTCTAGATTATCGTGTTTTCTGAAAACATGAGAAACCATGCACACGTGTGGAAATTCATTTAACATAACATGGGTGCAGATGTAGAGGTTAGATCCGGTTTTCACTTACATGGATGAAGGATCCATGACCACATGTGGAAAATCGACCTACATTTCCAGCCTCCTTTGGGATACATATGGCTGATTTTAATCTCGAGACTATCAATTTCAACAAACTAGTTACCAGTAAACAAAGAGGTTCGTGTAATACATGTGGAAAACATGGAGGTTTGGGGAGTTGAAGAAAATCTAAGAGTATTTATAGGTGATGAACGAAAAATCCATTTGAAAAAATTGAGGTTTAATTTCCCTTTATGGTCACTTTTTGTCAGATTATTAACGGAAAATCCGTTGCAAAGTGTTTCTCACCGACAAACGCTTGAAAATCCTAAGCGGAATCTTATTCGAAATCTTATCTTTAGTATTAAGGACGGATTCCTGAGATGGTACGTTCTCAGTGACAGACAAAATAGCATAGTCTACCCAAAATCTCATCTAGATTCTTATCCGCGCTAGTGGCCCCTCGGTAATGCGTCGGTGAAAATCTTTTTATCCTGGTTTAGGCTATCAATTTCAACAAACTAGTTACCACTAAACAAAGAGGTTCATGTAATACATGTGGAAAACATGGAGGTTTGGGGAGTTGAAGAAAATCTAAGAGTATTTATAAGTGTTGAACGAAAAATCCATTTGAAAAAATTGAGGTTTAATTTCCCTTTATGGTCACTTTTTGTCAGATTATTAACGGAAAATCCGTTGCAAAGTGTTTCTCATCGACAAACGCTTGAAAATCCTGAGGGGAATCTTATTCGAAATCTTATCTTTAGTATTAGGGACGGATTCCTGAGATGGTACGTTCTCAGTGACAGACAAAATAGCATAGTCTACCCAAAATCTCATCTAGATTCTTATCCGCGCTAGTGGCCCCTCGGTAATGCGTAGGTGAAAATCTTTTTATCCTGGTCTAGGCTATCAATTTCAACAAACTAGTTACCACTAAACAAAGAGGTTCGTGTAATACATGTGGAAAACATGGAGGTTTGGGGAGTTGAAGAAAATCTAAGAGTATTTATAGGTGTTGAACGAAAAATCCATTTGAAAAAATTGAGGTTTAATTTCCCTTTATGGTCACTTTTTGTCAGATTATTAACGGAAAATCCGTTGCAAAGTGTTTCTCACCGACAAACGCTTGAAAATCATGAGGGGAATCTTATTCGAAATCTTATCTTTAGTATTAGGGAAGGATTCCTGAGATGGTACGTTCTCAGTGACAGACAAAATAGCATAGTCTACCCAAAATCTCATCTAGATTCTTATCCGCGCTAGTGGCCCCTCAGTAATGCGTCGGTGAAAATCTTTTTATCCTGGTTTAGGCTATCATTCTCTGATCCGTTGGCGACCACCGAGGAAATACCAACGGATAATTATACCTTTTAATTTTTTTATTTTTGATTTTTGTGGGTGTATTGCTCATCCATCGGTCAGTACCAATGGAATTCAGCCGTTGGTGTGTAAATTTAATTATGACCCTAAACTAAGCAAACCAAACCCATGATATGAAGTTGAGTTTATACCTGGCTTGTACATATCTAAACTTCATACTTGAGATGACACCACTTACTCTAGAAACTCAATTATGTTGAAAAGTATATAGCACAAATGCACAAAGTCAGGTCTAAACTAAGAAGAAGAAACAATACTCAATAAAGAAACCACAAGCATCTTGAGATTTATTAATCTTGATAAGCTATAATATATTTATAAAAGGAAACTAAAAAGTATATTGGTGGGTTGGTTATTCATAGTGCTATGTAAATTCGTTGGTTCCTTTTAATCTGTGCAGTTGACCTAATTCACCAAAGGTCAAAAGGTGATGCAATAAAATGTTGTATAATTGTTGGTTTCATTTCATTTGTCTATTTTATTTTGATACACTATATTTACATAATATATAAAAAGTTCAATTTTACTTAATTAAAATAATTAGTCTCATATATAGTTGCTTCATTTACATCACTTAGTTTTGTTATAAAGAAAATATAATCGTTAAATATTGTTGAAACATAACCGTCTTTATAGTTGATTTTTGTAAGTAACTTAAACAAATTAATAATATTAAACCTTAGTTATCACTTAATTGATATTTTAAGCCAAAGAGATGGGTCAGAAAGGTTTGATCTATTTCATTTTAGTTGAAGTTTTTAATTAGTATATTGCGATTAATCCTTTAAAATAAAACTAATGTAAGTTAATTAATCCATTTACCTAGTTAAAAAATAGGCTAAAGATGGTGGGTGAAATGAATAAAAAATGTTAAACATTTTGAAAAAATAGGCTAAAGATGGTGGGTGAAATGAAGAAAAAAATGTAAAACATTTTCAAAAGGCAGCTTCAACCAACATCTTCAATCTCTTAATTTAGTAGTAATTCTTTTTTAATAAAACAACACACCCATTTTTCTATATAAATCATCCTTTTTCTATCCACCTTCCCCACTCATAATTTCTAACCTTCTCTCAAATAATCAACACTCCTTTGTTCTTCTAAAACTGTTTCTTTCGGTGATAGTCAGTTTTCTAGTAGTGTGTTTATCTGTGACACACTAAGCTCATACACAATGGGTTCGTGTGGAACTTTCTCAGTTAGTGTGAAGAAGAGAGACATCATCACCGCCGCATTGCCCGTCCAGGACCACTGGCTACCGATGTCTAACCTAGACCTACTCCTTCCGCCATTGGATGTCGGAGTTTTCTTTTGCTACAAGAACTCTCTTCCACTCTATGAGAGCATGAACATAGTCAAGAAATCATTGGCGGAAGCGCTGGCGCCATTTTATCCCCTCGCGGGCGAAGTTGTCCAAAACAGCCTCTCCGAACCTGAGTTGCTTTGTAACAACCGTGGTGTGGATTTTATTCATGCATATGCTGATATGGAGCTTAAGAACATTGATCTCTACCACCCTGATGAATCTGTAGAGAGAAAACTTGTTCCACTTAAAAAACAAGGTGTTCTTACTGTTCAGGTATATCATTATTTGCTTTTAATTAATAATAAAAATAATATTCAAATAAGAAATAATCAATCCATTGCCAGGGCATCCCTGAGATTTCAGGAACCTGTGCAAGTAGAAAAATGGACACTAAAATATAAAGTTATATATATATATATATATATATATATATATAAATTCATTAATACGACGATAATTATTATAATAAACATGTATATATAAAGTTATAAATTTAAATATGTAATCTATATAAAAAAAATTAAATTTTTTTTACACACAAGGGCCGTATGCCTTATGTTGTCGCTCATACGGCACCTCACAAGGCCGGCCATGCCCGTCACATAAACATAACTTCTACGATTATTAATTTTTACACACGGCAGAATTAAGGTAATATAAGGACATCAGCAAGATGCTGGAGAGAAAACCAAATATTAATAATGTTTAAAAGCATTTGTCGGGTTTCATTCGACAGCTGTATATCTCATAACTCGTGAAAAAGACTCGGATATTATTTAGTTAATTAATGCTAGAACTCTTTTGTTTGTTTTGTTCTAATTAATGTTAATGACACTTATAGATGAGTAGATGACAATATGTTTCTGTTGAGGAATATATAGTAGGAGCTTTTAGATAACTTGGGATATTATGAACAGAGGATGCCATGCATGCACTTATTCACCGAAAATATATTTTTTTTTAAAAAGCAAATTTCTTTATTTCTATGGATCAGGACTTGAACCCGTCACCTATTCAAATCTTGGTGTTTCTAAAGAATTTTCCTCTACCACTTTTCCACCAACCCTGGCATTCACCGAAATTATTGTGTACTACACATACATATATACACACACATAAAAAGTTGGTTAGTATTTAAATCATTCCCTATATATATATATATATATATATATATATATATATATATATATATATATATATATTTATGTATATAGGGTTAAGTTCAAATGAGAATTAATAAATACTTGAGAACTCGCGAGAACTCGTCAAAAAATCAATTAAAACCATTTTTTTGTTTTCACTATCTTTATTATTAAAATATAACATAAAAATGATTTATCTTTTCAATTAAATCATCCCTTCTCTCTAAATTATCATTAAAAAAATTTATATACATGTGTAAATGATAAACACTTACACATGTGTAAGTGGTAAGCTTACATAAGTATATATTTTTTAATATATGAAGACATATAAATTTACATATATAAATTTATTTTTTTATGTTGTATTCTAACAATAAAAATAGTAAAAACAAAAAAAAATGGTTTTGATTGTTTTTTGACGAGTTTTCACGAGTTCTCAAAATATTTAGAAGTTTTTAAATGATCCATTCCATATATATATATATATATATATATATATATATATATATATATATATATATATATATATATATATATATATATATATATATATATATATATATATATATATATATATACTGAGTCATTATACATAAACAAACAATCAAACTAATTTACTCATACTTTTTAATTTTGTACCGTTTACACACATATGTGTACGTAAATGAATAGTCAAGCTAATTTGTTTAGATTTTTTTTAATATTGTACCGTACGCAGGTGTATTTATACTATATAAAAAAAAGGTTTTTTCATGCCACGTGTCGCCTCCATATTTATTCGCGTCATTTTTTTCCCGCTTCTCTCTTATTAAATACATCTCTATTTTTTAATAATAATATATTTTTAAAGAAAAATACTAATTATACTAATAAAACACATTTATTTTAAATTATACAAACTTTAAAATCTAATTATGTAACTTTTATTTTCAATCAAATAGTAAATGAAAGTCAAATTACATTAAATAGAAATTAACTTATTTTTGAAACTCAATTATATATTAATGTTTACATATTTTGAATTTTGATTTCTATATTTAATATATCTAATACATTTTTACATATGTGAAATATATATAAATATTTAAGAACTTTATGTATTGATATTTTTTATCATGTGTGTAAACACGGGTTTAAGCTAGTGTTATATATATATATATATAGACACACACACACACACGAACAATCAAACTAATTTGTTTATCATATCTTTTAAAATTTTTGGAGAGAAAAAATAAACAATGAGTATTGCATTTGTTTTATTTTTAAATTTTTTAATATTAAAAAAATGAATACCTTAGTTTTATTTTATTTATTTTTACAGTATATTGTAATTTTGTTCTGAATTAATTCTTCCCATATGTATGTATAAACTTGTCTTAACCTAGCGTATTTAAGATGTCATTTCAAATGGTAAACCATTCATTTTTATGTGTTTGATACAAAAATTAACCGAATTTAAATATACTTAATACTTTACATGTTTTGAGAGGGTTTTGCATGCATGAAATTCCGGATATATATGTTGCTTGAGAGGAACATGGTCTTTAATTCAATAGATTTAATGCTTTTGATTTTATATATCTCAAATGTTTAATCTTTACTTGTCCCGAAATAGGTGACTGAGTTGAGCTGTGGAGGTATGGTTATTGGATGCACATTTGATCATCGAGTAGCCGATGCACACTCCATAAACCTATTCTTAACCGCATGGGCTGAAATTGCTCAATCAAAACCAATTTCTAGTCTTCCATCTTTCAGGCGTTCCATGCTTAACCCTAGACGCCCACCGGTCATGAAAACCTTCTACAACAAGCTGTACCTACCGTTATCATCTCTCCCTCAACCGCGGTCCTTTTCACCCATCAATCCACTCGTAAGCCGAATATACTACATGGAAGCCAAAGATATCACTCACCTTCAATCCAACCTGAAAAGAAGCAAACTTGTATCCTTCACTGCTTTCCTATGGAAGATCATTGCGGAGTGTGATCAAGATGGGTTCATAAACACGTGCAAAATGGGCGTTGTGGTTGATGGGAGAGAGAGGCTAAATAATAAGCTCAGTTTTGACAAACTTTCTTTGTCAAATACGATGCCGTTTTCAATGCAAAACTACTTTGGAAATGTGCTTTCTATACCTTACGGTGAGGCGAATTCGAGGGAGCTTAAGGAGATGCCACTCAACCTAGTAGCGGATATGGTTCACGAGTTTGTGTGTCACACGATGACCGAAGAACATTTTCGGGGACTTGTTGATTGGGTCGAGTTGCACCGGCCCGAGCCAGCAGTTGCAAAGATATATGCCAAAATGGATGAAAATGATGGTGAAGCCATAGTTGTGTCTTCGGGGCAGCGCTTTCCAGTAGATGGCATCGACTTTGGATGGGGTAAGCCGCATTTCGGGTCGTATCATTTTCCATGGGGTGGGCAAACCGGATATGTGATGCCGATGCCGAGTACGAGGGAGAATGGAGATTGGATTGTTTATATGCATCTTCTTCAAAAGCATTTGGACTTGGTCGAGACCAAGGGTGTGTTCAAACCGTTAACTTCATCATACCTAAACTTCTAATGATCATCCCCTACTATTTTAACACACCATTTGTTGAAATATATAAACAAAATATTAAGTATAAGGGTTCTTGTGTTATTTTATGAAGTATAGTTTATGTCATATATGTATTTGTATGAAGTCTAGGGGCTAGTATGTAATTGTGTCAAGGTTAATGTTTGTGACGTTTGAATAAACGATGTGTCGATTGAAATTAGGGTTATAAAAACCCCAAAACCGTATGTTTCAAATTTGATGAATTTATGAACGAAATTCCACAAAATCAATAGCAAGTTTGTCAAATCTTTTGTGTTATTCATATAATTCGTATATGATTTACCAACATTCGGTATCAGAGCACAAGTTCATCAATCAAATGGGTAGATTGGAGATATCGCGGCATAAGGAATCAAAGTAGGCAGCAACGGTTTCTGTGTATACTTTGTCGATTTTGAAAGAAGGCAAGAATCGATGACCGAAAACAATCTAAATTAGCGGTGTTGTCGGTTGTCTCTGTCAAATCAAATTAAAATCAGAAAAATATTTATCAAAATAATATTTTTAGAAAAAGTTGTTTTTCTCTCTCCTAATCTCATTACACAACCTGTATTTTAGAAATCTATTTTGAAAAATAAAGCATTTAATAAATATTAGAAACAAAGAATAATTTTTTTTTAAATCCACCGGCCTATTTTTTTTTTAATCAGTACTTTAAACCATCCGGTTGAAAATAATTTTCACAAACATTTTTACGGTATATATATTATTTTTTTATCTTAATGGAAAAGAAAATTTATATATACGGTTATAAATGAAATTCTATTATTTTCTAAAACAGAACAACTTATAGAAATTTTAAATAAATCATCCGGTTCTAACTTCTAACATTTATCAAAATAGTCATTTAACCAATAAAAATGCAGCATAGCCAATTGACTTCGTAACGTGATACTAGCTCACTTGGTAGAGGCTCTTACCTTTTAGATGGGAGGTTCTGGGTTCAAATTCAGACATTAGGTGAATTATTTAGTATAATTTAGAAGTATGTAGATTTACCGTTAAAAAAAGAAAGCCAATTGACTTCGTGTTAATTTCATAAAAAAATATATATCATAAGACGGTACGCGCACTAAAAATACGAAAATCACTATAATTTGACACATTAAATTATAGCATACCCATTAAATCATACGTTAATTGATTTTTTGTTAATTTCAATTGGAACTTTATACTACCAATATCACCCTCTTCACCATCGTCTTTTCTCCATTACTTGTTTCTTCATTGTCCTCTTATCCATTCCTAATCATCTTCTGATTCAAAGAAACTCATTAAGATTATGGACATTACATGTCCTTTCTCTATTTTGGTTAAAACCTTATTTTGTTTGAAGACTGATTTGCTTGGTTCAACAATGATAGACTTGTTGGTTGTAATATTTAGACATGCAAAATTTAAATGTTAAAACTAGATGATTTATTTAAAATTTCTATAAGTTGTTATGTTTTATAAAATAATAGAATTTTATTTATATGAAACATCCCACATCCGGGGGTCTCAAACGTTGGATTTACACATCGACATAATAGTTCTTAAACTAAAAATTTCATTCAAATGCAGCAGAAACTTTATTCAAACATAAGATCAAGTCATTACAACGAGTAAAACATAATTGTCTGAAAGGAAAAACAACGAGTAGGATGTCAGTCTTCAAGCCGAGCAACCCTGCAATCCAAACATCCACGACCTCACGGACTTCCAAAATTTACCTAATCTTTAACCTGGTATGTATACTAAAAAGTCAGTTACGCTGAGTGAGTTTTAAAATTTCTTTAAGCTTTAAACATAAACTTTGAACTTTAACATTTAAAAACAAAACTTTTTATTGAGTAGTAAACTTTGGAATGATACTTTATCAAATCATTTCTTTAGATAAAAGCGTAAAAATAAACTTTAACGATCATGCTTGCACAAGTGTAAGACTCTTTTAACATTGTTTGTGACTTGTGCATGGCTCCTTTAACTATTACTAACAAGACTCATTTATCATGTCTACATAGTAGGACTTTCTTTATCGTGCCTACATAGTAGGACTTCCTTTATCGTGCTTGTAACGAATATAAGACTCATTTATCATGCTTGCAAGACTTCTTTAAGACTCTTTTCAACTATCACATACTTTAACTATGTACTGTAAATCAATCAATTACCACTTTAGCACGTTAGAACATTTTAAAAACATAAACACAATATGTCACACGATAGCACATAACGAAACCATCCATTTCGGATTAACTTTCTTTATTTCATTTTCTTTAACTTCACTTTAACGCTTTATAAGATACTTTATTCATGGGTATGCACATCAGCCCAAAAACGTATAGAAAAGGGGTACTTAGAACTCACCTGACTGTCAGCCACGAAATTGAACTAAATGCTTGACTAGGTGGAATGCTTTACAATTTTCACGAAGATTTACATGCGAACTAAGTCAAATTGGGGAAAACTTTTGCCTAACTTTCGTCCCATACTTTTGCCGGACTTTTCATCCGAAACAAAAGTGTCGTCCACAACTTTCGTCCGAAACTTTTGATGTTTCGTCCCAATAACTTTCGTCCGAAACTTTAGATGTTTCGTCCCAATAACTTTCGTCCAAAACTTTAGATGTTTCGTCCCAATAACTTTCGCCCTAAACTTTTAGGGTTTCTTCCAAAAAAGTTTCGTCCGAAACTTTTATGGTTTCTTCCAAAAAAACTTTAGTCCGAAACTTTTAGGGTTTCTTCCAAAAAAAACTTTCGTCTGGTCAGTGAAAGTTTCGCCGCCTTCAAAACGTGTTTTTCACTGATTTGATCCAAAATTCTAACTTTTTACGTTTAAACTCTTTGTTTAAGCCATATCTAAGGTTTGTTTATCAATTCCAACATAAAAATCTTATCTTTGAACAAAAACCCTAGATTTACCCACTTTAACCAAAATCTAAGATAAAAGGGTCAAATCATACATCAAATCGATCAGAATCACAAGCTCTATCAATCCCAGATGTCCAGAAAAACATATGGAAGGAATAGGAACGATCTTGGAAGGGTATACCCCTATCATCCTCTGTCGTGATCATAGGTGGCACCAATGTGGCATCATCACTTGAGTGATACACCACCCCCTTGTGGTGTGATAGTTGGTGTGATTTTTTTGTGTGAAAAAAATCACGGGAGATCACACAAGAGATGAGGGAGTGGGTAGTGAGGTGACATTGGATGATTAGGTGTGATTATTTTTATTTGAGTGATGCACCACCTCCTTGACCAAGTGATTATTTTCATTTGAGTGAATCACTTCCAGTATATCGGATGCTCTAACTATATAATTGATAGTAGTGTAAGGGTTTTTTAAGGGCGCCAATTAATGGGCTTTTTAAGGGCCTCATTTAATGGAAATAAATGTTTGGGAATTGGGTTTAATTTTAAGATCTGAGTCTAAATTTTATTTCTAATTACGATTTTATCCTGCTTTTTATACTGGGATCTTTAAGGTCGGGTTATAAAAAGGCACTGCTTACATTATGTATTTTCTCATATTCTATATTTAAACCTCTGAATTATGACAGATTTATTTTTAGGACCCTAAACTTTAAAAAATGTATTTTTTTAATTTTCTTTTAACAAATTATGTGGCACATGCACAATAGTTGCGCGTGATAGTATACAGGTTATCTAATCACTTACGTGTAACGTCGTTATAATTTTTTTTAACTGTATACTTTTTAAACGGTTTTGTTCTCTTTTTCTAACTTTTTATCTGTTAAATTTTTTTAACGACTTTGTTACGGTTTTGTTTTTTTTAATAAACATTTTGTAATATTACTAGCTATTTCGTTGCAACGCGTGAGTTTGCGTAAAGCCTTTGTTTTCTTTTTATAAATTTCTGAGTACGTTTATATTTCATAAACGATAACTTTTTAACGATTTCGCTTTTCTATGACTTTTTTTTATAATCTTTTAAGGATGTTAATTTCTTTTACGGTTTAACGCGTCACAAGGCGCGAGGATACGATTCTCGTTTTATTCTAAAAAAACAATTAACTTTAAATTCACACCTCTAAATTCTGTTACATGTGCTCTTCATCTCTATCGGCTACGCGGCGGTTGTTCTTTCCACACACGTAGCCGGCAGCCCCATCGTCCTCCGTGAAGTTATGACCTGTGAACGGAAGGACTGAGTTCGTTGATTCCTCTGACCGGATTTCGATTTCCGATCATTCAAGGTATGTTATTATCAGCTCTACTAGTATCAATTTCATATTTTCTGAATGAATTTTGTGGCAACTGTTCACTGATTACTGCATGTTTTCTATTTCAATCGGACTTATGTCATTCACAGAAGAATGTTTGTGCAAAATTCGTGACTCTAGAAATCGAAGCTAATTAGTTTGTTGATTTAGCAACGCGAGCTTAATTAGTGTGAATTATGTTTTGTGTTTGTTGATCAGTATAATTTCTGAGTAGTTATTAAACTGTGATGGAGAGGAAATATTTAGGGATATTTGGCATACGCCTAGTAATACTAGAAGTATTGTGGCGATTGTACTGTATATTTAACACCAGATATTGTGGATTGATTAGATTCTATATCATTTTTCTTTTATAAGTTGAAATGAGAAGATGAAATTATGGAGGCTGCCTAATCATGACAAATTGAATCTTATGATGCAATGTTCTTTTTAGAAACATATACATTAACTCACACTCACATGAGGCAGTAATTTCAATTTTTATTAAAATTATTAAGGGATGCCTGTATAGGATTGTAAGTTAATTATAGTAGGAAGTAATAAGATGATTTAAACACTAAGTTGACACTTAGCTCTTGAATTCCTTGCAGCGGATAAGGTTTTAGACCTTTCAATAAGCTCCATATTCATGGATTGATATGCTGTTTAGTGGATATGCTTTGCAAACATGGATCTCACTAGTTGACTTAGTTTATAAAGTTTTGCATTGAAATCAATTATCAATGGAAGTCAAGATGCATATAAGTGTATGTAGTCAAAGGCACACACCTAGGCGCCAAGGCGAGGCGCAAGGAGACCGCAAAAAAGTTGAAAAAAACAGGCTTGAATATGCAAAAAAATCTGTTTGAACGGGCCTAAAATAGTCTAAACAAACCAAAAAACTGTCTAAAGTCTAAACTAGTCTAAACCAGCCTAAAACAACTAAAAATGGCCTGTGCACCTTGCTTGTCTCAGGCCCTCACTTTTTAAGCGCATTGCGCCTATAGGCTCAAGGCTCACCCTTTGCGCCTGGAGTGCGCCTAGCACCTTCAACTACCTAGATATAAGTGTTGGTTTTCCTGTTAATGAGACATAGACAGTAAAATCCAATCAGTCCTTATTAGAATGTAATCTAGACTTAGATTATTTAATTATGTATTTTATATGTTTTTGGTCACAAGGCAGAAAACGAAAGTCAAACATGACAAAAGTCAAAGGCGTTATTTAGCGGTTATTGACGTTTTCTGGTACCCCAAACGAATGGGTGTAACAACCTTGTTAGTACCTTTTCATAGGATATATATATACCCAAAAATGTATAGAAACGTCGGTCAATTTCATTATATAAAATCATCTGCTTTGACTTTTCATTGCAGACCAGATTCTGTACAATTGATCCCTTGTTCTTATTCTGATCTTACATATAATGAATGATTGATTCGTGATTGAGTGTTCTTGATATCCAACATCTGGTATCAGAGCATGGTTACGATTCTCGGACTTTGATTGAATAACCGCTGCGTAAATTGAAAGGATCAAGAACACACGTGGCTGCACAAAATCTGGAATCAAGAACGATCATTGATCAAGCGGAAATCAACAAGGCAAACAATCATTCGAAATTTTGATGAAGTTGATGAATCAACAACATATCCGCTGCACATATCAGAAATTAAGAACAAGAAGTATGGAATGAATGGACGTTAAATTAAAAGAAAAAGAATCAAGAACATGATACGAAGGCGAATCCTGTTTATTAATTGAATCATTCAATTGATACCGTCAAATCGGAACCAAGAACTCTATTTGTACCGAAAAAAATGGATTCAACTCTCCTATCAAGAAACAGAGGGTAACGAACCACCAGAAATTCACAACGCAAATCACGCATGAAAATTTAGCAAAGGAATTTCACCAAACTTCGATTAATTACGAGACAAGATTGCGGGATTTCGGAGACGAAATCAAAGGAATATATGGTGTTCGAGACAAACTAGAAGATCATTAGCAAGCAAACAATGAAGATCATAGGGACATAACTTGTCAGCAAATAAGAATATCAACATGGAAACTAAGATTACAAGAATATACAACTTGAAGAGTTGATTTGCCATTTAAGGCAAAATGTTTCAGGAAGGATCAGAATCATCATCTAGCGGGAAAGAGGCAATCAACAAAGCGAATGAGTAAGCTATCTGGTCTATAAAAGGATGACTTGAAATAAAGTCCACAAATGAATATCAGGGAATTCAACAAAAGGATTGACGAGAATTCGGAATAAAAGGAACATTGAATCACACAGGTAGGGACAAAAAATGCAGATTAACAAGCAAATATTGAGATAAAGTATGCTACGCATGCATGGCATGAGAGAAAGACGAGACAAAGAAAAAAGGCACATGAGATCAACAAGAGCGTTGCTACTGTCGCTACCCTACGGACATCATGTCAAAGAAAGGGTTGATGCGACTAGCCTACTACGAAAACAAAAGGAACGCGAAACATATCGGTATTCGACAATTACGATTACCTGATGAGAAAGGACTTAAAATAGTCCGTATGATGCGAGGAGTGGAGTTTGTGATCAATGGAGAAAGGCTGAAAGTATGGATGACTCGAAGAATAATATACTTTCCCTTATATGCGAGATCCGATCATGGAGGAATCCACAAGACGTCTGACGAAAAGAGGACGTTTTTAGAGATGAATATATGCTCATGATGCTAAGCTAACAGAGATAGCAATCATTTGAGACGAGACAAATAAACGATCAAGCAAACGAAAAGCAAACGAAAGAAACAAGATGGGTCATCACATCAAGAAATAGGACATACTCTCCAAGGATTATTGAATACAGAGATTAAAGATTAATTTATGCTAGATGAATACAAGTCTAGCTTAGGGGAGTGTATTAGAATGTCATCTAGACTTAGATTATTTAATTATGTAATTTATATGTTTTTGGTCACAAGGCAGAAAACGAAAGTCAAACATGACAAAAGTCAAAGGCCGTTATTTAGCGGTTATTGACGGTTTTCTGGTACCCCAAACGAATGGGTGTAACAACCTTGTTAGTACCTTTTCATAGGATATAAATATACCCAAAAATGTATAGAAACGTCGGTCAATTTCATTATATAAAATCGTCTGCTTTGACTTTTCATTGCAGACCCGATTCTGTACAATTGATCCCTTGTTCTTATTCTGATCTTACATATAATGAATGATTGATTCGTGATTGAGTGTTCTTGATATCCAACAGTCCTTGAATTGACAAGGTTAGTTCTGACTACATCACATGAACAGGCGTCTGATGAATATTTTAATGTGCAAAGGCCAAAGGCTATAAAATTGTTTTAAATAGATCATAGAACTGTGAATAAACAGGATTGAGGATCAAGAAGTAGCTAATTTAGGACTTCTGGGGGACCAAATAACCAAGAAATGTGCACTTCTAAAGCAAACTATGAATAATAGTAAATATAGTCAACGATTCTCGCTACTATGGGACTTCAGTTGTTCTGAATTCTTGTCTTCAACTCTTAGATTTACCTCTGTTTGCTTACATGAGATTGAACTGTGCAGATGACAGACCAGACAACTACATATACATTAGATGAAGCGCTTGTAGCCGTTGGATTTGGGAAGTTTCAAGGATGGTTAATTGTTTATGCAGGTCTAGGTTCCATTGCTGAAGCAATGGAGGTGATGATTCTTTCTTTTATTGGACCATCAGTTAGATCTGAGTGGAATTTATCATCTACAGAAGAGACCCTAATAACAACTGTGGTTTTTGCGGGTATGCTTATTGGTGCATATTCATGGGGTTTCGTCTCAGATAACTTTGGAAGGAGGTAATGAAAGTTTAAAAAACTAAATAGGAGAAAGAGGGTCTTCTGAGTATCGTTTTTCTGTTTTGTAATAATAATTCCGCTTATACCAGTGATAATGACAACTAGTTACCTGTATTTTCTTCACTAGAAAAGGTCTTCTTAGTATTGCTATTGTGACTAGTGGAGCTTCAGTTTTTAGTGCCTTCTCTCCAAACTATATTTCATTGGCCATTCTTCGTTGCATAGGAAGGATCGGTCTAGGTGGCGGGCCCACTTATAATTCTTGGTTTTTGGAATTTGTTCCTGCTCCAAGCAGAGGCATTTGGATGGTTATTTTTGCAACTTTTTGGACAGTAGGAACAATTGTAGAGGCTTCTCTTGCTTGGGTATATATTACTTGCCCATGTATTTTTTCTGCTAGGAATTTTAATTTTTAAATGAAACTTATCATTAATCTTATGTAAACATGAAATATAGTGTAATAATATTTGTACACTTTCATTTACTTGTTTAGATCATCATGCCCCATTATGGTTGGAGGTGGTTGCTAGCAATATCTTCTATTCCTGCTTTGGCTGCTCTTATGTTTTATGAACTTGTACCTGAATCTCCAAGATATCTATGTTTGAAAGGTCAAACAAAGGAAGCTTATGATATACTTAAACGAGCATCTGTGGTCAACCAAAGTCAACTTCCTCCTGGGATCCTTCTTTCTGATCAAATTACCTGTTCTGATGAAGATCTTGATACAATGGAAGATGCCCGTCTGCTTTCTCCAAAAAGAAACAAACGGATTGCTTCCAAATCAAGCTTCTCATCCTTATGGATGCTATGTTCGCCAAATTTGATTAAAACCACCTTTTTATTATGGATCGTATTCTTTGGGAATTCATTTTCATACTACGGGATCATATTGCTGACCTCAAAACTGAGCAACCGCCACAGCCTATGTACCTCGTTTACTTTACTTACAGTTAACAATTCTGAAGATTCTACCTATAGAGATGTATTCGTCACCAGTTTGGCAGGTATAAACAACTAACTCATGAAGTCTTTTAAATATTCCACATATATAAAGTCTTTTTGTCATCAAATGACATATTTACCCTTTTGAATCAATACTGGATATTATCATCATCAGACAATGGGATTATCATCTAACTATATTCAGGTTTTATTATCTTTTTCCAGAGGTTTCGGGTCTGGTTTTTTCAGCATTTATAGTGGACAGGATTGGTCGCAAGCATTCAATGGAACTCATTTTCTTCATTGGTTTCATATTCCTTCTGCCACTGCTTTCACTTCAATCCGAGATTTTTACAATGGTGTCATTATTTGGATCGCGTATGTTCATCATTGGAACGTTCACCGTTGTCAATATATATGCTCCAGAGGTACATTTTAGCACATCAATAATAGATAAAGAGAGCAATTTCATACATCCCCTACAAACTTCATAAATTACATATATACTCAGCCCAAAATATAAATTACATATATCCCCTTCCTTAAAGTTAAGAATATCAATATACCCATTTCGATTTATTTTATTAAAAATAAATTAAAAAATGACTATTTTAACCTTTTTTTTACTAAAACTTGAAAATTTCAAATTTACCATTTTTAGCTAGTCTTTTTTACCTTTTTTTCAGTTTTTTTTGCCTTTTTTTACCGGTTTTTAGTTTCTTTTTTTTCCGACAATCACCAAAGTGTACAAAACAAGTGCCAAAGTTTTAACCCATTATGGTACCAAAAAACAATCTATGGAGTTTTGGGTTGGATATATATGTAATTAGGTTTTAAAATAAGGGGATATATATAATTTAAGTTTTGGGTTGGTTATATATGGAATTAGGTTTTAAAATAAGGGGATATGTGGGTCAACTAAATATCAACCGTTTTGACCCATTACCCAGTCCACCCAACCATCCCGTTTAACCACCTTTAACATAAACACTTATTTGTATAGATATATCCAACCGCTGTGAGGGCAACCAGGTGTCGGAATCGCGAGCTCCGTGGGTAGAGTAGGGGGAATGATTTGCCCTCTTGTGGCTGTTTATCTGGTGAGTGATTGCCATCAAACGGCTGCAATCGTTCTGTTTGAGGTTGTGATAATCCTTTCAGGTTTGTGTGTGATGTTCTTCCCACACGAAACCATGGCCCGGGAACTGGCTAATACTGTCTCCGAGCCTGATTCACCATGAGCAAGTAAATATTGATGTAAGTTGGGAGGTATCGAGGATGGAACTCTCGGTCCATTCATTAGCAGTGGTAGGCAAGTCATTGGGCATACAGAGTATGATATCCGGTCTTACGCATAAATGCAAACACATGTTTGATATTGTTTAGAATCCATCAGATGTTACACTTATTTTGAAAAATGTTCAGTTTGTTTATATTATGTTGTTATTTTGCAAAAAAAAGTGACAATTACTATGGCCGGTCATGGGTTGAAAACCGAACCGAACCAGACGGAGACCTATTTTTGATAGATGTTATGAACGAAGACTGAACCGGTTTAGCCTTGGTTTGACTGGTTGATAATCCATTTATAGCTTCACCACATTGTATTTCGAACTGAAATTTACCGAAAGGATTTTGAATTCAAATATAAAAAAAAATTGAATTTATAATGTATTTAGGTGACAACAATTATAAAGGAATTTTAATATATCGTCGTGGCCACTAAATACCGTCTGCCGTCACCCCACAGCCTTCGCCTCCACCGCCCCCACCTTCATGGGTGGGCATTGTGCAATGGGGGCGGCGGTTGCAACGATGATGGCAGATGCGAGAACGGATTCTAGTTCCATTGAATTCACTAACCAAACTAATTCTTCAAAACAAACACATTAAACGATGAGATTCGGATTCTAATTCCATTGAATTCACTAACCAAACGCGCTCTTAACATTGCCAAGCTTCTTCAAAAACCAATAGATCCTAGATCCTAAAACTGGTAAAAACGCCAGTTTGACCAAAATGTCACAAATTCGTCATAAAAAGTCTCAAAACCAAATGAAACAAAAAAAGTTGCAAACAAAACAGAAGAGCTCAAAGTCTCAATTATACCAAAGCTCTTCACCAAAAGCTTACCGGTTTGATACCTAATACAACACAAATCATTTACAAAACCGCAAGCAATAACAGCACCAGTCCTGCAAGAAACCCACCTGAACCCAGCCTTCTATCAGCACCCCCGTAATACGGCTCGATCATGATCCCAAACCTGCAGGTCCCGGTTGTAGGGTCGTCTTTTGTGATGGTGGAAACATTAGGGAACTTACAAGCCTCATCAAGCTGATTATTTATCTGGTAATAACTATTAAACGCATACGAAACGTTCATTTTGGCATCTAAATCACCACAAGAAGTTCCATACCCGAGACTCGTGCAATCCCCAAGTGCACACGCGTAACTAACCGACTGAGCTATTGACGGGTCATCCAACTTGACAGAATCCTTAAGAACACACCACTTCCTCTGTAGGTATTTCACGTTACGGGCCGGAATGAGGGCCCCGGTGGTTGTTGTTCCAAGGTTCAAGGCGTATTTGGGCTGCCCGTCGAAATAAAACACTCCCCAATGCCTTTCAAAGTTCCCGGGCTGAATGCTTTTCTGGTCTTCGTCGATTAAACTGAACAAATACGCCTCGATGGGCCCCTGTCTCATAGGTGTCCCTTTCCCGCCTGCTATATGTGTCATGAACCCTTGCATGAACCGTTGAGCATACTCATTGTTAGCATTCCGGTCCCCGTCACTAGGCCACCCAATTTCTCCTACTATGATTCCCATATTAGGAAACCCGTTCTTTTGTAGGGCCCACACGAGGGTATCATAGTTGGCATCAAACATATTGGTGTAGGTAGTCCCACCATCGTTCACTGGAGTTGCTTGACCATCAAAGAAAGCGTATTCAACTGGGAAATTGGAGTCGATATAAAGACTTATGAACGGGTAGATGTTGACCGTGAAAGGAGACCCGTTGTCGTTCAAGAATTTGGTGATTTGGTACATGTAGTCATGGATGTCAGCCCGGAAATCACCACTGGATGGGCCTGCGTTCAAGCTCGAGTAAACATCTGCATTCTGGGGGACAGTAACTTTAACTTTGCCCCCGAGCCCAGCTTTTACTAGAGCCGCTTGGATGTTCTCCAGAGCCGGATAAAGGGTTCTTAGAAAGGAACCGTTATACGTTGCCAAGAACGGTTCATTTCCTACTGCCACATATCTGTAACGGTTCAAAAGTCGAGTCAAGAAAAACATTTATTGGGACAAAAAACTTAACTGTGATGCATGACCTGAAAACATTTAAAACGTATAAAGATTCATATGATCGGAAGCTATCGTATGCTTGGCTCACAACCGAAAACACTTGATCAAAAACCTTATATTAACTAGTCTAAAAGCTTGTCGATCCAAAACCACGGTTTAAACATAATTGCAGCTATCCAGTTTAGTAAAATTCAAAATTACTAGGTCAAATGTATATTATTTTGGACCCAAAGTATACATAAGAACCTCTTGCATAGCTTAAAGGTTCCAACTTTTGCCATTCTAAAGGCTATCAAACTCATGATCTATATAGCAAATGGATGATAATGACACAAAGATCTTCTTTTCCTCTTTTTTTTTTTTAAAAATACATAACTTAGCTTCAATCTTCATAAAAATAAAAGGGTTAATACCGTATAAAAAACCAACATACTTTTTCATTTTACACGAAAAAAATCCATCAACCCAATTTTGGCGTATTAAAGTCTTTCAACTTGCTTAAAATACACGTATTTATGAAATCAACAATATACATTTACTAGCACAATCCTTATATGTGTGGAGGCTATACTGGCAACTTTGTATTGACATGGATGTTGACATAATTTTATCATCTTTTACGGCTTTAAATACAAATTCATACCATCTTACATAATCAAAAAGATATCCACTCCGTATTTTTGAACGCTTAACGTCACTTCATCAAATCTTGACCCGTTCAGGGTAAAAAGTCATTTTTAAACAGGTACAAGTATTTTAAACAAAATTAAGTTGGAGATCAGATACTTTTTTGTGTAAAATGAGTAATGTTACTATAAATTGATAGATTTCCCATTTAAAGAACAACCACACCAACACAAGAAACATAGCTCAGAAAATACAAAAATGTGAAAGTAACAATATTATTGACATAAGATTAACTAGAAGTTTAGTCAATGAACAGCTGACCTGATGTCAACACTATTAGACAGATGGGTTGAAACATTTTTAGAAACCCATTTATCAGCAGCCTTCATGCTACTAGCCATGATAGCAAGCATGTCATTAGGGATTCCAACCATGACTTCAATTCCAGACTTACTCAGAGCTCTCAAAGCACCATAATCTGCATCAAAAAGCTTCACTTTTTGGATCCCATTATCCAACAGCATCCTCACCACTGTTTCTGGAGGCAGTGGGTGAGATGACTGTGTGCCCCAATTAGCCCCAATTCCATTCACTGATTCTATCCAACACAGGAATGGAATCAACATAACCATCACATAAACTTCATAAACCCTTGTTGGGTTCCTCATTATTATGCCTAAAGTTGAACAAGAAATAGATAAGGTTAAAAAAGGTGTTTTCTTTTTCTTGAACAAGAAAAAGATAAAAGTTTGTAGGTACCCAGATGGGGATATGCTTGGATAATGAAAACCCACAAAAATTTCAACTAAAAAAACAAGAAAAAGATGACAAGAATCATAAATCTAAAACAGAAACAGAGCAAGAAAGTAAAAAAGAAAGAGGATTTCAACCAAAATGGTAAAAAAAGCTCAAGAACACCAACTGAGTGTAATGATTTGAAGATTATTTTGCATCTGGGTGCTAAAAAAACATAGAAAAATGGAAAAAGATAAAACAAGAAAACTTATGAAAAGATCTTCAAGTTGAGGTCTTGATTGCTTGAAAATGGCTTGAAGATGATTCAAAAGTTTCTTGCTTTAAAGATTTGAGATGAACCCTAAAGAAAAGCTAGGTGAAAGAAGATCCCAGGTTGAGGATGGTATATCAATCATGCGCAGCAAGAAGCATCTTACAGAATAAAAAGATTATATTTTAGGGTTAATAAGAAATATAAAAGGACATCCAAGTTGCAAGAGGGTACAGCCCCTTGGTGAGGTGAAGTTAAGAACTCCGCATCGTGTATCAGAAGTTGCAAAAAGTACTCGAATAGCTTTAGAGACAGAGATATAGGTCGGGTAAATTATTTGATTAATCAGTGCTTTTGGGGTTTGGTTTGGATACTTTGCCTAGTGTATGTAAGAGAATCATATGGATTATGGAATACTCGGATTTAAAATTTAGGTATGAAAAAATTAATATTTAATTCCACAGTTTATTTAAAGTACGTCTTAACCCTTATTTTGACACCCGTAATATGCCTCATATATGTCAATACGAGGTGTATAACTTTTTCAAATTCCAATGTCAGACATCTTGCGGGGGTCACATCGTACCATATACTCGTCGTATACGTTGCGTATAGCCGTTATATGCCTCGTATAGGAATATACGATGTGACCCCTGCAAGATGTCTGGCATTGGAATTTGGGAAAGTTATACGCCTTGTATTGACCTATACGAAGCGTATAGACCCTTTCAAGACCCCTATAAATTTCTTGAATTTTTCATTCAATTCACACAAATCGAGAAAACTTATACGAGTCATTCTGTAAAAAAGAAAATGTCGTCTAACGGGAGAAACAGAAGAAGCTGAAGAAACAGAAGGCGTCAGAACGGGTCATCTTCTAATGCACCCATCATAGACATTCCGACACCGGTAGATAAATATGTTTGGGAGAATGGTCAGAACTGGTCTCGAAATGTTGTTCAGTTCTTTTACAACGGAGATTCCCAATGGTGTACGATCTCATGTATGGGTCGTATGGGACTTGACATTGAATTTTGGGGTACCCTTCTAGGGCTTTGCGGAGACGGTTATATAGGTTCAATTGTAAGTTTTTAAAAAATATACACATCGTATTAATGTATTTCAAATGTTAATAATTATAGCTTTAATTTACAGCATATTCAGACTTGGACAAACAGTCTTCTTGCTTGGTGGTTAGATTATATACTGAGAACGGAGGAGTTGCCGACCGAGGATCGTTGGATGATTCTCATGTGTCACTTAATGGATCTAATATATGACGGATCAGTTGACTTCTTCGAGTATGGTGATGGGACGAATTCATTATATCCTCCACTGTGAGAAGTTGATACGGTAAAACTGTGTTTTTTTGAAAAAAAAAATTAAACAGTAGAATTAATTTTTTCCGGTTTTTTACAGGTATATTTACCTATATCCGGTGACGATAAAAACTGGTATCTTTTCCGGATTTGTATGGCGACACTACAAATTAATGTGTTCTTTCTGTTTGGTTGTCGTGCAAATATGTGCAATGATTCATAGTGCCTTCATCGTGATGTTCATGCAATTGTAGTTCAATTTAAGTCTTCCTTTATATGGTTTCTATAACGTATATCTTATTTTCAAAACTCTGGCCAAGCTGTACGTGAATTAGCAATAGGCGGGGAAAGTGTGTATTGGTCGAGATTCATGGGTGGTAATTTGTATGTTATTGCGTAGGCTAGTTCAAAACAGATCATTGGCGTGGGAAGAAGTCAATCTACAAGATGTTTGTCTGAGATACAGACGTTTTATGGCTGATGAATTATACGCTATGCGTACACTGTAGTTATTTTGTACTAATAACAGTAAAAGTATCGTTTGCTTTATCTTTCTTGATGATTTGTAATTTTCAATCTAGTTTATTTATATATATTTATAATTTTTATATAGTGGTAAGTTGTTTTTCACACCCTACTTTCTTCTCTCGAATCTTGTGCCGCCATTTCATCCTTAGTGACCTTTAAAGTGTCAAAACGGTTCCAAGTGTAATAATTAGAAGCTAGACAAAATCAAAGGCCGAACGAATGCTAAATTTACATAATGATGATTAAGTGTAATAATGAGTTAATGGGAAAATGTTATGCTCCTTTCCTATTTAATATGTGTATGTGTGTGTATATATGTGTGTATATATATATATAACAACCCAAATTCTCTTTTACCAAAAACACGAGACTTCGTTTAAAACTAAGGTTATCAAGGAACGAAGCATGGCACCATAATTTAACTACTAATCGAATTAAAAAACTAGAAACGTAAATTCTACAAAGAAGAGGGGAGCAAAGTGAAAAGTTGTTTAAACCTATTAACCCTACTCATTCTCCCAGCCGCCACCCCAATTTCTGTTTCCCCTTCTCATCTTCTTCGCCTTCGACTTGAAACCAAACACCACCATCACATTCGATTAACCTCTAATCTGATCACTAGAATGGAAATGCCACTCGGTTTACATGAGAGACGGCTAGCTCAGATTTGTAGCACCTTGGCGACCATGAAGATGGTCTGTTGGGGCCGGTATCACGCAAGGAAGGATAGCGACTGACGATTGTGGTCGGACTCCGGCGAAGAAGGGACGAGAACTGTGTCTACAAGATGAGGATTGAACTCGGACCCAATGGAATCGGATGGCACGTGACCATCTCCGACACAGTCAAGGCTGTAACCGGGTGTGGAACTCGTTTGGGATTTTAGAGGTCTAGCCGACAAACTTCAGGTAAGGAAATCTGCCCTATCTCGTACACTAAGATGAACTCAGGCTAAGTAAGTGATAAACTCACGAATTGGTGGTTTTAAGAGCGAATAATTAAAGACATAAACATACCACTAGATTAATACGTCAAAATTAACACGCACCAAATTTCATCTTCACCCTAGCAATTCAAAGAGTTTAGCCACGAATAGCCATACTAACTAGCGTAACGCTGAGTTTCGTAGGCTCCCCTATTGTGGACAAAGAGGAGGAGCCTTTCCACTCTCTACTTTGTACTCTAGACTACAGAAACAGACTCTCTTGAGCTCTAGTAATGTATGGAAGGGTGTGTGAAACCAAGAACCCAAACCCTCTATTTATAGGACTCAAAATGAACAATGCACGGTCGTGCATTGGTTTGCACGCCCGTGCAAAAACCTCGGGTATCAAACAGGGTACACAGGACAGTATACTAGGCCTTGGGGAGCAAGACAGCGCATTGCACGACCGTGCAATGGGATGCACGGCCATGCATCCCTTGTCTGCTTCCTATTTTTGTCTTTTAGCTGTTAGTTTGACTTTTGTTGACTTCTGTTTGCTTCTTGGGGGTCCAAGCTCGGGAATGATCTTCCAAAAGGCTTGATTTCTTGGTGTTTTTGACTGCTTTTAGCTTTGTTTATCTTTTTAACACCAAATAACCTGCAATTACAAAATATAAACGTTTTAAGTATCAATTACAAGGTTATTAATCAATTAGTACCATAATATGGGGATTATTATGCATGCAAAACATGTATAATTTAGGGCATATCATAATACCCCACACTTAAATTTTGCTTGTCCTCAAGCAAACTCATGCATGATCAGACCCGTAACTAAAAACTTTACAAAGGTAATGGAGCTCCAAGTAGTTGGACACTCCGGGATAACTTATGAGTCGCTTTATTCTATTTTTGTGCTTTTCTATCTTGGGATGATGAAATTCATGACAAGCCTACTAGAACTTCAATTATTCATAATCTCTCACTCCTCACAATGTTCACTTAACTCTAGGGTTATATATATATATATATGGATAATGTAAGTTAAGTGGAACACTCAAGTTCGCATCGAATTATGCAATGGTCATAAGCTTGTATGCAAATTAAGTCTCCACCAACTAACTAAGTAGTATGCATGAATCATGAGGACTTTTAAAGGGTTGTAATGTGGCTAAAAGAAAATAAAGGGTGAAAATGAAAATATTTTTAGATTTTTAGAGATTTTAAGGGTTTTTAAAGCTGCAGCTATCGTGGACACACAACTACGGCTTCATGGCTTAAGATGGAAAATACTAGCGGGTCCCTCTACAATACTCAGATCATGAGGGTATAACTAATCTGAGGGCTCGTTTATGGTCAGATTGCCAAGACCAAGATCTTTTATCTTTCTTAACTCTTCCCTTACTACGTAGTACACATTACTGCCTTTCCGTATGGTTCCTTCGGCTTGTAGCCTAACAGCTCCTACTTTGATCAGATGCGTATAGTCATGTTGGGAATAAGTTTGATTCTTGCTACACTTTTCATCGTGGCTCCAGTTGCCACACTTCACACATTTGTCGTATCTTTTTACTCTTCTTTTGGCGGCATTTTTTGACAAGCCGCAGAATGCTGGCAATTGTTCTTGCTTGCGCCACCGTTTTCTTACATCACTTGTTGCTTTGAAAACTTTTTCTCGGAGTTCGAGCGGTAATTCAGGCTTTGCGAAATAAATACAAGAAAGCAAATTGAAATCAAAAGAATGCATGTCCAGCTCTTTAAGGTCTAACCGGTAAAAGACCAACTTCTCTCTTTCTTTTCTCATTTTTCTATTTTTTTCTTTTCTTTTCAAATCAACAAAACTAATTTTTCAATATTTCTTTTTCCTCAATTTACTTGAAATAAATTTTCCATATCTTCCTTGTAGATTATTCGGCTGTTTCTTCCTAATACATCCTCTTTTTTCTTGTATATTCCAATTCTTTTGAGTAAACAGATTCTTTCCAAATTTCCTTAATAGTTGTAAACTTGAAGTAACGACATAAGATAGTCTAATATTCCTCCATCTTGAAGACAGTTAGCCAATAACCGGTATTTACGAAAAGCTGGTTTGGTGATATATGTGGGTAGTAGAAAAGAAAAGGATAAGGCTCAAAGGGTATCTAGGCGGATATTGTTTTTGGGATTTTGGGTTTAAGGATAATATATAAGGGTAATAAAGTCCTAGGTGCCTCAATCATTTTCATACTTCTACTAGTTCATGGTCTTGATATGTATAAGTCATACAAGTTCTAATTATGCATAGAATCCGATCGAATAAATACTCAGTATACCAAACGAAAAAGCATGCGAAAAACAATGATAATAATGCTCATGAAAAGGCTCAGATTATTCTCACATGGAAACGGATGAGATAGGGTTTAGTGATTTGTTATGCATAATATCTATTTGTTTCTACTTGCCATGTATTCATTTTATTTAATTAGGTGCGAACTCAAAAAGGTTTAGATTTTAGGCTTTAAAATTTTTGAAAATTTTTTGGGTTTTACGAAAGATAGGTTTAGTAATGTTTTAGTCGAATTGGTAGAAAATCACAAGTTAAGTTTTATTACTTTGAGGTTACAAGTAGTCCTGAATCTCTAATTCCCCACCCCACACTTAAAACTATGCATTGCAGGAATTTAAATGCATGAAGTTTGAAGGGAAAAGAAACTGGTACTCCCCCGGTCAATTCGGTGTATAACCTAAGGCCAAAACTTATTGCTACTGTCAGGTTGTGCCTATCAGCTTCTTGTTAACACTTTGCTTTAAAGACTTCATTGAATTTCTCAGAAATTTGATGTGGTTTCCGGCTCCTCAGGTTGTAGAGGTGGAGTGTAACTCCTCAAAGAAGTAGAGAAACTACCTAGTGATGTTATGCTACACATAAAGAAAAACATAAAAACAGAAACAAAAATAACAGGTAGTAGTTAAGCTACTAACATCCTAGTATCGAGAAGGCATACCTGGGGGCTGAAGTATGAGAAACTTACATTTGGAAAATCAAACCTGAGGTCCACGTGTTCTGCCGTATGCACAAACTTCTTAATTTATTCATGATCATCGGGTTGCCTCCCGGAAGCACCGCGTTTATTTAAGGGTCGTTGGCCAGACCCGTACGTTTAGTGCTGGTGGTGGAATAATCTATCAAACGGGTGGCTTGTAATATGGAGAGGTTCATCCAACCCATTTGATAACCATGCGTACAATGATAATAAGCTAATCCATGAATTAGTGGAGTCCATCCTGGACCAGCTGGACAGAGAAAGACAGGATAAAAAGTGTTCAAACTTGAAACGATCATAACTTGATCTACGCTTGGAGTTAGAGGGACCCCGACCAGGGGAAGGAAAGGTTTCGACGAGCCGGATCATGTGGCAAATGTCGTAGGTGGTTTTTCCCAGTGGTCCGAGCCAATTCCCCCATTAAGTGGCCAAATTTCATAAATCAAAGATTTTCCCTAATTTTCTGTTTTTAATACCTTCAACGTTTTTGTGCTAAAACGGGTGAATCATTGATTTATGTATTTCCAAAGTCTTTTTATAGTGTAATTAAATCACGCCACCACCATTTGAAATTTCCTAGACCAAACTTCAAGAAACCCATGTAGTGAAGGAAACGGTCACCCCGGTATGATAATTTTGTCACATAATTTTCGTTAGATGAACGTTACTTCCTCCATGAGAAGTGGTCCGCAGAGTGACGTGGCCTATCCTGTGACATATGTGATTCATGGAATGATTCATTGATATGCTTGGTCATAGGCCAGCTATCACTGTTGCAAGGAAGGGGTGCCACCATTGTCATTTGTTTGTTGGTGATTACATCCTCCTGCATAATCTCTTCCTGTTTGTTAGTTTCACAATCTGGTTCTTCATATGATGTTGTCTCTGAAGTGACATGAACTCCAAACTGTTCCATACATCCTTCTTGTGCTTCCATATTAAGGATTCCCACCAATTCTTCTTTAGAGCTTCGCTCTTCTGGCTCCTTTGATTGTTTAGCTTCCAGCTTCTTAGAAAAGTCAAGAAGTGATTGTAAAGTCATAGTAAACCTCTCTTCTGAATCATCCGGTCTCACTTCCGACTGATCCATGCTTGTGAAGTTGGAAGGTTCTTGCTCCTTAGAGTCCATTGACCCTACTAAAGATGTTGAAGCTATAACTTCTGATTCTTGGATTTTGAATAGATTATCTTGTTGTTCAGTTGGATAGCTCTTTATGAGTTGAACCTTAATTTCTTCCAAATGATGAAACAGATTTCCTGGTGTCCATGAGTCGGATTCTAGAGCTGAGTGTTGAATTTCTTGGGGTGGTGTGGTTTCCTCATATGGTTGCCAGTATGGTTGGTGAAAATCTGTCGAATACCCTTGATAGTGATAGCAATCTTGAGTGTAGTGGCCTTCCCCACAGATCTCACACCAAACCTTCAAATAGTGGTACTCATAGTTATCTTGGTATCCTCCATAACATCTCTCGTAGTTGTCATCCATGAAAGTTGCTGTAAAGAACAATCAAAACAAACCATAAAAATAAAAAAAAGCTAATCCGTTAACTCGAATCTTTCTTGAAATCATCGTGTCCTCGGCAATGGCGCCAAAAACTTAATGTGTCGTGTTAAGTATATAGAAAATATATTATATAATAATATATTCAGAGATATTGGTTTCATGAGATCAGGTTTTAAATTTATAAAATGATAATTACTTTAACTTGAAACACACACAATAGGCAAGTGTACCTATCGCAGCGTAATATAGTTTAGGTAAAAACCAAGTATCGAAACAATGGACACCGTCGAGTTCCAATACTCAACTTTTGTTATCGTTTAGCTGGATTAATTAGTGAGTGAGTTTTGTGTGCTTGTGAAGCAGATAAGTAAGTGACAGAAAAGTAAATGACGGTAAAGTAAATAACAGAAAAAGTAAAAACCTGTGTGATGTGTGTAACCGAAATGTAAAGAACAGAATAGTAAATAGCAGAAAAGTAAATATCTCGGAAATGAGCAGGTCACGAAGAGTATTGCTTTGGGATTCGAATCCGCTTGGTACGTGATAATGTTAAGTTGACTAATCCAGTGATATGACTACTATAAACTCGTGACCCGGGTCACCGCTAGAGCCTCGTCCTCAAGACATTTGATTCACGAATTAAAATCTTTAAATTAAAATAGTAGTGCCTGCCATTAGGGACAACAGTCACCCTCAACCCTTTGGTGTTATCTCCAGGTTGGTTTAGGACATCGAACTTAAATGCTTAATATTATTGTTAAATATGTGATTATATTTTGCTCTCCGAGAGGCGGTGTAACAATGGGACCAAATATAAAGATGTACCGTTCCCAACATAAGTTCACCAATTCTTAGTCACATAATAGATTCGTATAAAGACGTACGACCATGCAAGTATTGTCCAATCCTTGGCTTATCAATCTCTGCTTCTATAAAGACGTACGACCCTACTAGTATTACGGTCTTACACTTTAAAATCAAGAACACTCACAAATATAAAGACGGATTTAGACAATAATAAAAGCGTACCAATTGGTGGTTTTAAGAGCGAATAATTAAAGACATAAACATACCACTAGATTAATACGTCAAACATTAACATGCACCAAACTTCATCTTCACCCTAGCAATACAAAGAGTTTAGCCACGAATGGCCATACTAACTAGCGTAACGCTGAGTTTTGTAGGCTCCCCTATTGCGAACAAAGAGGAGGAGCCTCTCTACTCTCTACTCTAGACTACAGAAATGGACTCTCTTGAGCTCTATTAATGTATGGAAGGGTGTGTGAAACCAAAAACCCAAGCCCTCTATTTATAGGCCTCAAAATGAGCAATGCACGGTCGTGCAAACACCTCGGGAATCAAAAATGGTACACAGGACAGTGTACTGGGCATTGGGGAGCAAGACAGGGCATTGCACGACCATGCAATGGGATGCACGGCCATGCATCCCTTGTCTGCTTCCCATTTTTGTCTTTTAGCTGTTAGTTTGACTTTTGTTGACTTCTTGGGGGTCCAAGCTCGGAAATGATCTTCCAAAAGGCTTGATTTCTTGGTGTTTTTGATTGGTTTTAGCTTTATTTATTTTTTTAACACCGAATAACCTGCAATTATAAAATATAAACGTTTTAAGTATCAATTGCAAGGTTATTAATCAATTAGTACCATAATATGGTGATTATTATGCATGCAAAACATGTATAATTTAGGGCATATTAGTAAGAAATAAAGATAACGGTTTATTCAACCGAACGTTTTGTAAGAAAGAAAGATAAGAAAGATAACGGTTATTTAATTGTACGTTTTACAAGAAAGAAAAATAAAATAGATGGACGGTTTATTTAACTATATGTTTTATAAACAAGAGAAAGAAAGAAGAATGGTTTATTTAACTATAGGTTTTATAAACAAAAGAAAGAAAGAGAAAGTCAAATACATTGTCTAATTTGTAAGAGTATGCTTATTCGAAGAAGGTATTGAGGTAGTAGCATAGTCTTGATGGCTAGTGCTACCCTAAGCATAGTAGCAAGTCTTGAGGTAGTAGTAGAGTCCTAGTGACTAATGCTACCCGAAGCCGATGTTGCGTCATGGGCTGAGACCATGATGTAACTTGTGAATAATCGGGACAGTGCTCGGCTAGGCTTTGTAGCGAGGAAGTTGCAACTGGTTAAAAGGAGTAATGACGTTTACTCGGGTGGTGACGATCATCCAAAAAGATAGAGTTAGGGGGGAAATCAATGACAGCGATACGTAACGGTTGATCCCCAAAAGATAGATGCATGTTGAGCAATAACGACGATACGTAACGGTTGACCCCACGTATTGATAGGTTATGGAAATGACGGTGATACGTAACGGTTGACCCCACGTATTGATAGGTTGTACAGATTGTAGACGTTAATGTATGAGTTAAAGAAAAGAGCACAAAGTAAATACGTATGTATTTTTAAGAAGAAAGAAAAATTTTAATACGTATGTATTTAAAAGAAGAAAGAAAGATTTTATTGTATTACATGTATAATATAATATGTATGTTTACATAACGTTTTTAAAATGGGAAAAATCCTTTTTATATAAAGCTAAAGAAAACTTGAACTCACCAGCGTTAGCTGACTATTTTAGTATGCACATCGGGTAGCAAAGGAAAGAAAAATATATGACGTTGTGAGGGCTTAGAAGTGGATGGTTGGATGGCTGCTGCTGGCAAGACTGACATCCCTATCAGTAGTTTATGTTAAAGGCAATGAAAGTTTAAAAGTTTTAATTGTTTCTGAATTTAGTAAAGACTTCCGCTGTTAACTTTAATGTTTATTCAAAGTTTAAGAGCTATGTTTATGCAATGTCTGCCAACTATAAGAGATACCCGGTTCGGGTCCTTTCAATATATATATATATATATGACATCATTACCCTCTTTCCATTTCTACCATAGAAATGGATCATCCTGCAAACCATCAAAATCCTCATGACCTTGATGACTGTTGTCACTACTCCAATCAAGATCTTTTCAGGTACATTTTGTCACAAATGAGTTGCATTTGAACCTTGAGTTTAATAACATTTTACACTATTTTTGTTTTTGTTTTTGTTTTTGCTGGCATGATGATGCACTTTTCAACCTGCTCAATATGAACCGAGTTTTACAGTGACTCTCCAAGAATTCCACCAACAACGACCTACTGTTATAGATCCTATTGATAGAGGCTTTTTAGGTTCTCGTGGGTTGGTTGGAAATGGTTCTACAAGTTTTAGCACCATGTCTTCTCCCATGATTAGTCCTATGTTTCTAGGTAGTAGGCCTTATGCAGGGCTTGTGGCCACAATTGCAGAAAGTATGAGTGAGCGTGGACGGAACCGGCGTATTGACGAAAATGGTAATCAAACAGATAACAAGAAACAGTTTCAGCTTGATCTTGATAAGATCACACGCGGAGAAGATACTCGAACAACTTTGATGATTAAAATCATTCTCTATGTCATCACAACATCTGAAGCAAGGAAGGAATAAACATTCGTTCGGATACGCATTTGTCATCACATACCTCTTCTGGTTTCATCGTCTTTACCGACCTTCTGCATTTTCGAGAAACTGAAACCTTTAGTGATTATATTCTCTGGTTTGGATTGTATGACCATATACATTGCAAAAGTTACCTCAAAGTTAATTCAATCATTCTTATCTTTCAACTTTATGAGCTTTCTCTAGATCTTGAAGTAAAACTTTTGTGTTTGATGAAAACCTTATTTTCTGTGCTTTAAGATTAAAGTCAATGTCTTATTCCGAGTCGTTTGTGAAATCCATGCCCTTGCAGTTATCTATTAAAGCTTCTTTACCCTAAAAATTAAAATAAATAGATAAATATTAAATAACAAGAGATGAAAAGATACAAAATGATAATGTAAACCAATCAATCAATCAAAATGATCATTTGTACAATACCAAAATTTGAAAAGATAATAACATGATGACATAGAGAAAGGTAGAACAGACCATGGTGATCCAAATCTCCACAAAGATTAAAGTCAATCTCTTCTTCCGAGCCGTATATGAAATCCATGCCCTTGTAGTGATATTTAAGGTCAATCTTGATCGTCAAAGAAGTGGTTTTGTTTTCGGTGGTAAACTTTTCTGATACTGTCTCCGACTAATCTTCCACCTGGTTCCTTCAAACCATACTTTATTATCTGGAATCTTGGGCCACCATTTCATGCTCAGTGACCATTAACACACGTGTTAAACTTCCATGCTGCTTTGGATGTCATGAAGTTAACAAATGCGTGTCCGACATTCAAATGATGCCTCATCGTATAGGTACGTATTCCTCGCCTCTGGATAATGGGGTTTATTTTGGGATGTTTTTTTGAAATGGGTAAGAACTATACGCCACGTATAGCACTATACTTGGCGTATAGTTCTTCTGTTGAAGAAGAAAAGGAACAGGCACCTGCGTATGACCTATACGCCACCAAAATCTACCAAATTTGAAGATCAAAATCTCATAGATTTATATACGCAGCGTATAGACCTATACGCTGCGTATAAGTCAGCCGCTAGACAAGAACTGACATGGCAACCTGACTTTTTAAGGTTTGTGCATATATGCCTCGTATTCACCTATACGAGGTATATAGTTATGTAAGGCCCCTCTTTCAGGAAAACCTCACTCGTTGGATTTACTCATAAACATAGCCAATGATACCGAATTATAACATTTAAAACATTCAAGACGCAACGGAAGCATTCATCATTCAAGTACATAACAGCGGGAGTCTTAACTTTAAAACATAAACATTGTCTTAACACAAATTAAAATGGGATGTTAATCTCATGCCGGATAGCCATCACGCCTTCGCACGACCCTTCCTCTTGTTACCTGAAATATATACTAAAAGTCAGCTAACGCTGGTGAGTTCTAGTTTAAAGCATTAGGTATAATGTTAGTCATTCATTCGTATCATTGGTTCACACACACACACATATATATATATATACACTTACAACATTGTTTTAGTGAACATACATTTACTATACACGCAAGTAGGTGCATATGCATACATTGAACATTCATTGGTCATACACATAAGGGTGATCAACCTGTCATTGATTGCGTAAGTCACAAAGACAGACGCTCCGTCCTACCGTCGTAGGCCGTAATTAATACCGTGTCTACCGAAGTAGTCCGTCCTTCATTACCGTCTGGAAACCTTTGGCCGTCCGTTTACCGTGTCTACCGTCGTAGTCCGTCCTTTCGCCAGTCTGCCCGAAGGCATCCGTTTCCCATGTGAACTATTATTCATGCAACCGTTCTACTTATCATTGATAAGGAATTTTCTTCGACCGTCCATTGATTGCCTTTCATATGTCCTAGCTGATGAAGGAACGTATATGTCCCGGTTGCATGATAGTCACATGGTCGTCCGTCTACCGTAGTAGCCGTTAGCATCGAAGCGTCCATAACATTCACATATATTCATAACATGCAGTATATAGTATATATATAAGGCACGATTTCATAATTTTGTGTTATATCATACTTTCATTCATAATTCATAACATACTTACTATGTTTCTTTGTTCATAAACATATCTGACATACATATAACTATCATGCATTGTCATAAAACACATAACATAACATTCATTCATATCATGTATACACTTCAGCCCCAAAATCATTTAAAATCATTTGCACATAACACGTAGGGGGCACATAGAACTCACCTGATGAGTGGTTTCTGTAATACACTTAGCCAGTTACTAAGCGTCACTAAGGTCACTCACAATCTGTATAATAAAGTCACACACATAAGGTGGTGCTCCTAGATGACACTAGACTTTACAATGCTTGAACCTAGTAGTTTCGGGTCATGGGTTTATATCGAAACTATGGTAGTTTCGATAAGTAACTTATGTAAAATCTTAGTAGTTTCGGGTCATGGGTTTATATCGAATCTATGGTAGTTTCGATAAGTAACTTATGTAAAATCTTAGTAGTTTCGGGTCATAGGTTTATATCGAAGTTTCGATAAGTAACTTACGCAAAATCTTAGTAGTTTCGGTGGGTCTGCATATATCGTAACTAGGTAGTTTCGATGGATTTACCTATATCGAAACTAGTAGTTTCGATGCATCAGTCTTATTCCCCGACCAGAACCCTAGATCTGGCAAAAAAAATTTTTTATCAAGCCTTGAACTTTTTTACGTTCAAAACGTTCCTTTTTCATTCATGAGCACAAATATGTGATTTGTTTCAAGTTTTATACGTAAAAATCATGTCTTTATGCGACTTAAACCCGAATCCTCAAGATGTGTAAAAAAACTTAGATTTAGAGGTGATGCTTACCTCTTGAAGTTCGGTGCCCGTTGTTATACGTTGCTGTGATGAAGACGAACGATTCTTGAGCCTTTGAGCTCCCTTCCCCGCTTTCTCTCTCTAGAGTCGGTCTCTCTCTCACTCTAGAAACTTATGCATGAAGGAAATGAGGGGGAAGGTTTGTGGCTGCTGATTAGAAGGTTTCCCTTCATATTTCAGGCCCATGAGCCGAACCTTGGCCAAGCCCACGTTGCTTTTCTTTTATTTGTTTTCTATTTATTCGAGATGTTACAAGTTGACGACGGGGGTGTTGAATTAAAATTTGTTCCCTAGTTAAAATGCTGTCACACAGGCACGAGTGGATGTATAATGGTCATGTGAATATGAGTGAGTTTTTTAAATATTAATTAATTATTATCATTAATTATTTTTATACATATATTTATTTTTAAACTCATACTTATTTAAAAGATAAAACATAAACAAAACATTAATTTCCTAAAATTATATTAAAAAAACATAATAAACACACCAAACAATTTCCTAAAATTATTGCATACCATATTTTTCCCTAATTTGTTGTTTCGTCTTCTCGGCTTTTTCACGATCTCTCCCCGTCAAATGATCGATGTTAGCCGAAACCAGTAATTCATATTCGAGTTCTTTGGCTTTTCTCTCTTTAAGTCGAGCTTTATCGATGTTAGCTAGTCAAAATCGTTCCATCATCTCCGATATGGTATCCAAACTTTGTTTGTAGTCAGGCTCGTTAGAGGATGTTGCTTTTTTCCTTTTATTGTTCATCCTGGGCAGACGAATATGTTCCCCTTGGGTTTCAAGCTCATCTTTCTTGCTGTTGAGCTTAATTTTTTTGTTAGTTTTTATAAAATTACGGTTTTACCCAAACAATTAAAAAAGCAATAAAAAATATAAAAAAGTCTAACCCTTAGGGGTGTTCATCGGGTCGGTTTTCAGGTTATTTTGGTTTATTCGAATTCAAATTTTAAAACTGAATTCAGATTAGATTCGAATTTGAATAAGATTCGAAAAACCGATTCGAGTAAGTTTATTATAATTCTGATCTATTTGAATAAACCAAGTTATCAAAAAATTCAGGTTATTCGGTTCGAGATTCATAAATTCGAATACGAAATTCAGTTCGGATAAGGACCTGGTCCGATTATTCGAAATTTGGATTCGAATTTGGTTCAATTCTAGCTTCAGGTTTTATGAGTCTGATTCGAATAATGAAAACCCCAGTAGCCCCCACCCCTATGCGCTTTCATCTGGGCACTTACGCATCGATCAAAGGCCAATCGTCGACGGTGGGTCAAATCAAAGTACACAGAGATCCAGAGGTTACGAGATCCATAAACAAACATGGTGGCGTTGACTGTGTGGTGGTTGATCGGTTGACAACGACGGTAATCCACGAATGCGATGGTTAAAACTGGTGGATTTTTTGATCTGGGCATCATCGGAACTGTTGGAATTTTACAGTGGCTTAATCGAAGGTGGCGACGGGTGGAAAATGGAGATGAGGTGTGCTGGTTTTAGTTTAGTTTATTATTGTTGTAACATGGGTGGTGAGGCACATTTTGGTTGCTGGAAAAATACACCACAAGATGGCAAAAGGTTCAAGAGCACGGGATTGAAAGCCGAGAGAGGAAGAGAGGGTTCATAAGGTCGAAATAGGGTTTGATTAGTTTTTAAAGGAAGATTGGTCGATTTGGGAAGATGAAAATTAATAAATTGTGTTGATTTCAAGACTTTTGTATAGTTAAGGGAACAAAATAGGGGATAAGGAAGGTGAAGTTTACCATAATCTATGTAACAATACAGAGAAAAGATTAACATGGCCCATTGTAATACCCTAGGCAAATCCCACATCGGCCGTGGCCAGGAGAGATTCTTAGTTCATAAGGAATGCTCTGCCTCAAATACCATCAACGCGTTTTGGGCTTAATGGTAGTGGATGAGAGGAGAACTCCACTCGGGTGGGAGTAATCCAGGGATGGGTGACTCACTGGGAAGTTTTCACCTGGGTAACCAAAAACAAATCCGTGAGCTCCTAGTGGGCAAAGCCGACAATATTGGTGGCGTGAGGGGCCGGATGTTACAAATGGTATCAGAGCCACTCATGTGTCGTTCGGGATGGTAGGGCAAACCTCATCAAAGATGGTGAGTCCCCGGGGGTGTCCATAAGGACACCTTAGGCAAATCCCACATCCCTGATTGGGATGGTGGGGCAAACCTCATTGAGGACGATGAGTCCATAATGGGGGGTGATTGTAACAATATAGAGAAAAGATTAACATGGGCCATTGTAATAACCTAGGCAAATCCTACATCGGCCATGGCCAGGAGAGATTCTTGGTTCATAAGGAATGTCGTGCCTCAAATACCATCAACGCGTTTTGAGCTTAATGGTAGTGGATGAGAGGAGAACTCCACTCGGGTGGGAGTAATCTAGGGATGGGTGACCCACTGGAAAGTTTTCACCTGGGCAACCAAAAACAAATCCGTGAGCTCCTAGTCGGCAAAGCGGACAATATTGGTGCTATGAGGGGCCAGATGTTACATATGTCATCTCCCGTGACAAGAAAAACGAGTTCAATATCCAGATTCGTTTTTGCAACTATCGAATGGTTTACCCTTTTGTTGATTTGAAAACTATTCATCTTCTATATTATCATCGGGGACTTCATAAGCACATTGTTGTAGTTCATATGTTCCCCTTGGCTTCGTCTTGACTACATTCCACCAATGTTTCAAATCATTTGTTGTCGAAGGATACGATGCATAAACAACTTTGTTGCTTGTAATGCTAGAATAAACAGGTTGTTGGTTTTTAGTTTCGATTTGAATTTGAAATCAATCAAACCATGTTTTAGGTCCAGTCTAACCCCATGGCCACTGTCAAACCATTTACAGTTGAACATCACTACAACACGGCAACCAACACCGTAATATTCCACTTTTAAGACCTCATCAAGAAATCCATAATAGTGAGCCTCTGACTCATTGTAAGAAGCCCCCTCACAGTTATACCACTATTCTTTGTGACCAGCGCATCACCATGTTTTCAGTATGGAACTTGTATCCATTTAGAAAATATCCCTTATGCGAAAACAGAACGAGCGGGTTTGCGTGCTAGAGTTTTCAATTGATTGTTTGCGTCGACTGAGGGTGATTGATCTAGAAATAAAGAAAAGAACTAATTAGTTAATAAATAAACATATTTGTATTATGGTTTATACTTTTTGAAATTTTCATACTTATGTGTTTGTCGAACCAATTAGTGAACATTTTTTCCTTGGCTTGAATTTTATCCCTAAACGTTCTTCATACAAGCAAACAGAATGGTGAACCTCTATACAGTTGAACAAGACATACGTATGGATTTGAGACATCTAATCATCTGTGAGCACCCTCTATTTCCCGCATTTATCGAATAATCTACGAGACAGTACCTTGAAAATGATTAGTCGGTAGCCGAACTAGTAGGGATGTCGGGAGCAAAATTTCTTGGCGCACGATTATGTCTTTTTTCTATTTGTGGATCAAAATATAGCGAACAATGGTTAGATAGTTCATTTACTAGATATGACTCAACAAAAGACCCCTCGACCTTTGACTAATGTTTATAGGCTTGATTATACGGTTGAGATGTGGGTATTGTGCCAATTAGACTCAGAATTTAGAACCAAATTAGACTCGAAAGTCATAACCCAAATCAATTGAAACAATAACAAATCGAGTGAAACGCATCACCCAATCGATTAGAGAACACAACGTGCGGTTTCGAGATTGAGGGAATGAAGAACAAAACACGGGGTTGCCAGATTTAGGGAATGAAGTTTGAGGGTTTGTATAGAAACATGTGAGGACGAACGAAACAGTGGAGATACTCAATCGGAAGAAAAGTTTTAAGGTTTGAGAGAAAAGGGTGAGAAAGACGGAACGGGCAACATAATCTATTGAAAAAAGAATCGGGTAAATGGTGATCCAGGATCCGCGAGAATAGTAAATCTGGTCTAAGCGTTTAGGCGGGAAAATGAATGGGAGGATGCCCAAAGAGTGATAGTGTCAATTATTGTATTCTTTTATTATGTACTGTGTGTGTATATATATATATACACGTAGAGTCCAATTCCGGTACAAAATGATTTTAGCATGAGAAATGTAGGAAGCAATAAGAAGGCGACACGTGTATAAGTATAGGTTTTATGGGGAGGGTATTTGTGCCTGTTTACAAATATAAATCAACATACCATTTTTAAACCTGAGCGCATAACAACACTACATGTATTCAATAAGCACATAACAACACCATTATAATTTGATAACAATACCCTACTTTTCGTAAATCAACATATCATTTGACGCCTGGGCATAACTACACTATGTAAATTCAATAGCAACATAACGCCACCATTTAAAAATGTAACAACACTCTACTTTTCGTAAATTAACATATTATTTTAGACCCTCGCCCATAACAATATTATATAAATTTAATAGCTACATAACATCACCATTTAAAAAAATATATAGCAATATTATACACATGTTAAAAATAAAAAAAGCTAGATTTTATGGTATAGTTTAAAAAAATAACAAACTATATAAAAGTTATTTGAGTTTAAAAAAAATAATGAAAGTAAAGTTTAATGAAAAAAGTCAAAGAAAGTCAAATTCCCTCTTTTACCCCCTCACCGCCACTATTAATTTCCAATTAATTCCAAAATTAACACCCATTAATCTCAACTATTAAATTATTTTGATCAAATGCCTAGATTGTTTCCTACAATTATTAGGCTAAATCCATTCTATTTTTGATCCCCCTATATATATATATATAGAGAGAGATAGAGAGATAGAGAGAAAGTGAGATTCATTTTAGAACTAATAAAACTAATAAAAGATGAGAGAACTGAGGAAACTAAATTCATCCATTAGATTATTTCATCAATGGCCCAAATCAATAATGACATTTACATAATTAAATAAAAGATCAAGAATAATTTAAAGAGCCAATGCTAGTATAGAGATTATAACATAATCTCTCCATAAAACAATCCTAAATTATCTCATTTCTCTCTTATCAATTAATTATTTTGCATCTCTAGTATTAGTTAGTTCTATATTCTCTCTCATATCTTTATTTAATTAATTGAAAACAATATTATACTACACATTGAAATTATTACTTCTATTTTTCAAGGTTTTTAGTTAAAATTAATCATACACAGAATAAAATTTATCATACACATAACGAAATTTGTTGATTACTATGTGTAGGTGAATATATTTCGAGAGAAACTAGGGTTTAAATTACCAACAATAGAAAAGGCGGTGATGAATTCGATCAATTTCGAGAATTTATTTTCCCAAATAATTGTTTTGGGTCAATTTCAGAAATCCTAGCAGACCCGTCTTCCACGAGATCCTCTACAACATATGGAACAAGATATTCTTAAATTTGAGATGTTGACTATGTACTTTTTCTTCTAAACGATGTGAGACGAATCAGAGGGAGGCGGTTCAACTCTAGAGACGGTAGAATGTAGCCTGGTGCGCATGGAGAACCTTGAAGCTCTTCGAATGAGAGATGAAGAATGGTGTTTTGGGGGAATTACTTACAGGAAGGGAGTGTGGAAGAGAAATTGAAAAGGGCGTATGAGAGATCATCCGACAATTATAGAAAAAATGTATAAACAAAATTACATATTTACCGTTGATCTCATCCTCACCACTAATTTTTTTTCAGATTTAATTTGGCTCACTAGTTTCATTTTACTACCGTTAAACAACCAATCAGATTTGGTTATTAGGTTATCATATTAAAGGTGGGTTATTAAAATATTCCTGAGATCAAGAGAAAATCATAAAATTAAACGAAAATCGAGAAAACCACTACAAGCCAATCAAATAATTTATAGATTTTTTATTTTTTTGAATTTATTTTTAAGTGTATTAATATAATATTGCACAATTTACCAAAAAAACATTTTACACATTGTGTTTTACGTATACGTTACAACAATTTTTTTGTTTTCTGTTCACATATACGTAACACTATGTGGTAAGTATACGTAAGCCAATACTTAAATGATTTTTTGGTAAAAATGTGTAATATTACATTGATACTTTTATAAATAAATAAAAATAAAATAAAATAAAAAATAAATATTATCATATGATTGGTTAAAATTGGTTTTTAGTGGTTTTCTCGATTTTCACCTAACTATGCGGTTTTCTCTGGAACGCTCCCCTATATATATATATACTAGGTTAGAATCCCGTGTATTATACGAGATTGTATATTAAAAAAAGATAAAACTTATAAATTTATAAATACGTCCTAACTTGTCAGAATATTATGATAGTCTCGAGATATATCAAGTGAAAATATGTGTGTATATAACAAATTAGTATATTCTTATTTAATATAATTGTTATTCTTCTTTAATAATATATTTATAATATCATTATTATTTAATAAGATAGTGGTGCATTTATTAGGAGAGAGAGGCGGGAAAACCAATATGAGGAGGCATGAGGGAGTGACACGTGGCACCCCAAAACCTTTATTTATTAGTATTTATAGATATATATATATATATATAATCTCTTGATAACTCGTCAAAAAACCAATTAAAAATATTTTTTTTGTTTTCACTACCTTTATTATTAAAATACAACATAAGATTTGATTTATCTCTCCAATTAATTCATTTATTCTCTCTAAATTATTCTTAAAAAAATTTATACATGTGTAAATGGTAAACACTTACGCATGTGTAAATGGTAAACTTACACATGTGTAGATTTTTTTAATATATGAATACATGTAAATTTACATATATAAATTTATTTTTTATGTTGTATTCTAATAATAAAGGTAGTAAAAAAAATAGTTTTAATCGGTTTTTTGACGAGTTCTCAAAATATTTAGTAGTTTTCAAATGATCCATTCCTTATATATATATATATATATAGGGAATGGTTCAAATACTAACCAACTTTTTATGTGATAACCGTGCTAACCACTATAAAACAATCATATAATTTATAAATTTTTTTTTTAATTGTTAAAATAGTATTTAAGTATCTTGAATAAATATTTTGAACGTAAATACGGAAATGATGAATGTTACGTATACGTACCAAATAATGTTACATATACGTGACACATAGTGTTTACATATATGTAACATTAACATAATGATAATTGTTACATATACGTAACCCTATGTTTGAGAGTGGTTATCATGGTTATCACATAAATATTGGTTAGCATTTGAACCTCACCATATATATATATATATATATATATATATATATATATATATATATATATATATATGGAGGTTCAAATATGAAGTGAATTTTCGCTAATAGGGTTTTTGGGTTTTAGCTTTTAGGGTTTAGCTCTAGGCTTTATTTCGACGAGCCGATTCCAACGCCGCTGAAATTAGTTCAATTAGAGTTCGTTTGACCAATTTCTTAAGTTTTTTAACGAAAATTCAATTTTTAACGAAATATTCCCATATATATATCTACCACATTTGGACCACATATTTCAAATATGAAAAGCCAAATATGTGGTGGGTGTTTAGATAACAGATCCTTCCACAACTAAGGACAAGGTGTTCCCGTTGAACTAAATCTCGTTGTCATGATCGTAAAATGTACGAATTATAGATTTCATTATTTTTATTTAAAATTAAGAATTTCATTTTTATTATTTGTGCTATCATAATATTTTAGTCCCTAACACCAATAGTCAATAGACATTAGAAACATCAATCAATATGAAATGATTATTATATATCTATCTATCTTATATAATAAACAAGTAAAATTTAAAGACACATGACAACTCCACATTTTATCTTAAGAATTTTTCCCGCCTAAATGACAAAATACTCATTTGTTCATTCAAATTTATAAGTTGCAATAAACATGTTTTTTTTTTCCTATAATTAAGTTATTTTAAGACATCATGGTCAAATTACCTTTTAAAATTTAAGAGATTCCTAAATTATTATAGGTAATAAAAAATAATTAATTACCCTTTTATTATACTCTTAATCTAAATAAATTCCTTTTTGAAATTGAATATTTAAAACAAAAATCTTCTAATTTATTACGCGTAATAAAAAATATGATTTTACATAGACATAATAGTCAAACATTCAAAGGCTAAAAAACTTGACGGTCTTTGATTTGATTTTTTTAAACATTTCCAAATTTCACTCAATCAATTATTATAAATTACCTATTTTACGCGTAATTAATTTAAATATATTGATTTTCAAAATATAATATTTTAAAACATAACCGTTATATAAGCCACATATATATAACTTTTTCTCTCATCATCTCTCAAGAAATGCTCTTTTATAAAACGAATTCCAAAACCATTGAACAGTTTCAAGCTACAAGGGAAAGAAGCTAACGACCCACACATCTTCACATAATCTCTAACACGATTGTTAGAAAATCATCAACTCCTTTTCATTTTGCTTTTTAGGTACGTTATTTTTGTTTTCATATGTTAAATCTTTTTTTTCGCAATAAATCATTTTTAGTATTCACATAATGAACTTTTGTGAAAATTACAGTTTTCTAAAGGTATCCTCATGATGTTTTCTTATCAATAGTTAATAAACATGAATCAAATTGTACATAAAAAAATTCTCTTCATTTGTTATTCGTTTTCTTTTCCGAATTACTTATTTGTATTTTGTTTATGCATACACAACATTAGATTATGTAGAATTATGATTCTGAATTTAGTTGTTTAATCTATATACTACTGTCAGAATTGTGTTTTACGTTACTTTTTCTTTATCATTGAATAAGTTTACATATGAATGATATGGTTATCGATTGAATTATAGTCTTTGTTTATTACTTTTTTCATCTTTCATATTACTTCATTGTTTTAAACTAATAATTTTTATTGAATTTTTTTTTTCATAGTACTTTACCTATATCAGTTTTTTAATCTCAGGGTCGTCGATTTTTTTTCATAATTAATTAAAAAATAGACTTTTTAATCATAATAAATAATAATACTTAATAATAGAAATGTTTTAAAAAAAATACAACCATATTTAATTGCTTACCTTTGATTATTACTTTTTCTCATGTGCATTGCTAACAAATTAATCAACCTTTTTTACAAATTTGTTTGGTCATTATTTGATGTTATTTCCTACGGTTTGTATTATAGAAATATATTTATTTCACAGATGTTATATTTTAATTGAGTTATCGCGATTCAAATGAATTAATTTTATACAATTTTTTTAATATAACTCATATTCAAATGACCATTTAATTTCCTACAGTTTTGTTTATATATTTTTATTAGATTCACATTTTTTTTTAATATTAAGGTAAGCAGTTATGACATTATTAATTTTGTATATACCATTTAGTTATATGTCTAGAATAACAAAGGCGTGCGGTTCATCAACTTCAGAAGTCTCAAAGATGGCTCAGAGTTTAAATGGTATGTGTGTCAAAAATATTATACGTGTAAACTTATAACACGTTCAACTTCACATGTAATCTTTCATTAGCATTTTTTTAATAACTATTATTTTTTCTTTGTAGCTAAAGTTGCTAGAAGACCCTTTTCTGATATCTCGAATGGTATGAAATAAATAATTAAACAAATAATTAATTTAGTTGCCTAAAATAGTGTAGTTGATTATTAATAGAAGAGAGAGGCGGGAAAATGAGAATGAGGGGGTCTAGAAATGTGACAAGTGTCCTCTTAATTTACTTGTTTATTAAGTAGTATAGATATAGATATTGTTTACATTATTATAATCGTTATTTTTATCATAAAAATATCCTTTCACTTACACATTCGAATTCAAACATTGATTAGACTTATTATGCTGATAGCAGAAAATGAATAACAGAACTTTTTTGACAAGGTCATGAGAGTTGTTACAGTTAAGAAGGGAGGTGTGTTTTTTCTTTATGGGTGAAATTCAACTGGTAAAACCTTTCTGTGGAAAGCATTATCAATAACCATTAGATGTAAAGGTGAAATCGTTTTAAATGTTGCGTCAAGTGGAAATGCATCTTTGTTATTAACAGGAGGTAGAACAGCACACTTTAGATTTCTCATTCTTCTCAATCTTAATGAGGATTCACTTTGTCGTATTAAACCAGGCAGCTTGCACATTTAATAAGAAAAACACAATTGATTATCTGGGATGAAGCTTCAATGGTTCTTAAGCATGCATTTGAAGCTTTAGATAGAAGCTTGAAAGACATATTGACAGCCGATTTTTCAAACAACAGTGATATACCATTTGGAGGTAAAGTTATTGTTTTTGGTGGATATTTTAGACAAATACTCCCTGTTGTGCCGAACGAAAGTGGACAAGACATTGTTAGTTCTTATTTAAGTTCGTCATATATTTGGAGAAAATGCAAGTTGCTAAAATTAACAAAAAAAAAATGAGATTGACCATTGGGAACGACAAAGCTGATAAAGAAAAGACACAAAATTTTGCAAAAAATGGCTTTTGGATTTAGGAGAGGTAAATGTTAGTGGTATTAATGATGGCGATGCGGTGATTGATATACTTGAGGTTTATTGCCAGTTTAATTGACTTTGTTTATCCATATATTCTTCAACACTACTAAAAACCACAATTCTTTCAAAAAAAGAGCAATACTTGCTCCGGCAAATGAAGTTGTCCAAGAAATGAATGATCGTTTGTTATCAATGTTTCCCGGTGAACGATAAGAATATCTTAGTTCAGATAGCATATGCTAATCAGAACAATTGAACGATAATTTTCAACAAAGTTTATACACGCCAGACTTCTTAATGGTCTTAAACTTTCATGATTGTCAAATCATAGTTTAGTTTTGAAGGTAGGTGTGCCGATAATGCTACTGCGAAATATTAATCAGAAAAATGGATTATGTAATGAAACTAGATTACAAGTCATGTCTCTTGGTAATCGTGTTATTGAGGCGGAGATCATTTCTGGAAGTAATATTGGAACTCACACCTTTATTCCAATAATTAATTTGACACCTTCAGACAAATAAATTCCTTTCAAGCTACAAAGAAGACGGTTTTCACTCTCGGTTTGTTTCGCCATAACAATAAATAAAAATCAGTGTCAGTCATTATTAAGGGTTGGATTGTTCTTGAGGCAACCGGTTTTCACTCATGGTCAATTGTATGTGGCACTTGCAAGAGTTAAAAGCAGAGACAGGTTAAAAATTTTAGTCTTAGACAAGGATGGAAAAATTTCAAACAAAACATCTAACGTTGTATACAAAGAAATATTTACTGATTTATGAATTGTATTCATCATTTTTTAGTCTAAAATTGTATTTTTTTCATATTATTTTATTTATACCCTGTGTAATACACGGGTTCTAACATTAGTATGTTATTAAAAAGTAAAAAGAATTAAAAAGTTGAATAAATACCCGACCGCACCACCTGTCCCACTTCCATTCTACCCTCTCAAACTGATGTGATCGGTAGAGGTGCACAAATCAGTTTTTTAACCCAAACCGGTTCAAACCGACCCGAACCGGTTTGGAACCGGTTCGGGTTAAACCGGTTTCAGAGAGGGAAATATGTAAACCGGTCAAACCGGTTCGGGTAGGTTTTAAACCGGTTTGCCCCTTAAACCGGTTTTTATTAAAAAAAAAAATCAAATAAATTTTATGTTTTTAATATAAAATCCAAAATAAAATATAACAAAATTAAAACATAAAGTTCAACGTTTATTAATATTTGGATAGTTCAAAAATTAAAAAACATAACAAGATAAAATTGTAAAACATTACAAAAAGTATAACAAATATAAAACATTAAGTTCAACGTTTTATTTTTTGGAATATTGATTGATTATTCTTGTGCGTTGTCTTCGGAACTAGAGCTTCGTAGCCTTGGATCTTCGGCTAGTTCTTCATCCGTGACTGGTTCGGATATTCCAAGATCAACCTCGTTGTTGTGTATGACTTCTTCGGCTTGAATTTCATCTTCGAGAGAAGTTTGGTCTTGTATCATATCCATCGCATCTAAATGGTCCTTCAAACAAATGCACATTTTCATCGCTAGGGGTGTGAGTCTAGTCCTTCGTATCGATAATACCCTGCCACTAAAAGAAAACGCAGATTCCGAAGCTACCGTGGAAGCTTGGACGGTTAGTACATCACGGGCCATGGCGGAAAGAATCGGAAACGAAGATTCGTTTTGTTTCCACCATGCCAAAATATCAAACTCCTCAAAAACGGTAGGAGGCATAAACGCTAAAAAGTTTGTGCCAACATACCTTCCGAGTTCGCTACTCGGGGTGGTACCTCGAGCACGTTTACTAAATTCATTTAACATTTCGTTATATAAATTCAAGTTAACATCTCTCGAGCTACCACTTGATGATGTACCCATTGTATCATGTGGAGTCGGAGTTGTACCATATTTATGTAAATAAACATCAAATAAATCTTGTAAACATTTGTTAAAATATGTTTTTGTGCCTTGTGCAAAATGGATGTCTTCGCTATCCAAATTCAAAGCGTAAGTAATTCTATCAATCAAGGTTTCAACCCCGTAAACATTTATGGTAGGGTTTAACGCGGCGGCGCAAGTTATAACGGGAGGGATTTCTTTAAAATATTTCACTAATTTTTCTTTCATCGGTTCTATCATTTTTGTAAAAAGATCGCTTTTATTTTCAAGCTCAGACAACTTGTTAGCTATTAAATATATTTGTTTTAGTGTTAATGGACTTGTGGGATAATAAACACCGGATAAAAAAGTTGTGGCGGTTTTGAAAACTTCAAGCAATTCGGTTACGTCTTTTAAAATGTTCCAATTTGTAGACAGAAAGTTTTGAATTTTACGACGAGGTTTTGAGGAAAGCATATCATGAAATATTTCTAAAGTTTCTCTTTGTCGTAAAGCGCTATAAAACATAATATAAGTCGAGTTCCATCTTGTCTCGACGTCCCAATTCGGGCCTAAGCAAAGATTATTCGTATCACGACAAAATTTAATATAATCATGGTATCTTTTTCTGTTACTAAAAATATCTTTAAACATTTGTCGAAAACTATATGTTAAGTTTGAAACCTCTTCAATTGCAAGCCCGGCTTGCACCGCCAAGTTAATGATGTGTGCGACACATTGACTATGGAAAAAAACGTCGTTGCAAACGGGTTTATATTTAATTTTTAGTTTTTGAACCGCATTTGTATTATTAGATGCATTATCAAAAGACATTGAAAAAAGTTTATTTTGTAATTTAAATTCGTTAATAACACCATCCAATATATAAAATAAATTTTCGCCGGTGTGTGGATATTCAAACAAGTCAAAAGCGATTGTACGCTTCATCATTTGCCACGTATTGGGATCAACCCAATGCGCGGTAACGCAAAGGTACGAATCGGGTATACCATGTGGAGCCGACCAAACATCGGTGGTTAAGTTTACACCGGTTTTCAAATTTTCAAAACCTAAAATTAATTCTTTTTTTGCTTTTTTCCACATTTTTATATAATCTCGTCTAAGGGTTGTGCGACTTACTTGGTGATAACGAGGTTGGAGTGTCTCTTGAATCATCTTTGTCAAGCGCGGATTGTCAAAGTGGTTGAACGGCAATCCTTCTTGAATCACTAACCTCGCCATTCGATCTCGAACAATATTTGGATCAAAGTTCCAAATTCCTCCTTCGCTTGTCATCGAGGCTTGACCTTCACTTGGAATTCCCTTCAATGACGGGCAAGATTTTTCCATATGCGTTTTCAAAGTAGTGTTTGAATCTTTCCCCAAAAACGCACCACACAACTTGCAACGAGCACGTTCCTTTCCGTTTGACAACAAACATAAATCGTAATTACAACAGATTGCCGGATTTCTCGTTGTTGCTAGAATTTGCACAACGGTAACTTCGTTTGAGGAACCACTAACACCAAAACTTTTCATGTTTTTTTTTTGAGTTTAGAGAGAGTTTAGAGAGCGTTTTTGAGCGGTTAAAGAGCGGTTTTAGAGATTAGAGAGTGTAAAGAGAAGTGTGATCAACCCTAAACACCCCCCACCTATTTATAGTGTTTTATGGGTCCAAAAAACTCCAAAAAAACGGCCAAAATCGACCCCAACGGCCATATAGCCGTTGGCCAACGGCTAGAACTCGCCCAACGGTTCAAACCGGTTTCCTAACCCGGTTTAGCCTAAACCGGTCCCAACCCGATTTTTTTTCAGAAATCCTCAAACCGGTTTGAAACCGGCGGTTTTTGGGCAACCCGAACCGGTTTGGTCCAAACCGGTTTGCCGGTTTGAACCGGGTTAAAAAAAAAACCGGTTTTTTTTGTGCACCACTAGTGATCGGTCAATCCAAACCAAGAGGCTGGACCATGATATGATCGGCCAATCCGGTTCGATGTGGTTTAGTCGGCCGCTTCCCCTCCCAGTTTGGGCTAGACCGGTCTAAATTTGGACTGCAACTTTTGATAATTTTGGGCCGCATTGTTTAATTAGTTTAGGTTGCAATTTTGATTATCACTGTGTGTAGTCGTTATTTTGGTTTACTATATGGCTTTGTGGTCTACTGGTATTGGTGATTGTCTATCATAAAAGTGGTGTGAGTTTAAATATTGCAAGTATAACTTTAGCTGGTATTTTATGAGTATAAACCAAGTTCAAAAAATCTTAGAATCTAGATGACATAAGAAGCAGTCGAGAATGAAGATCGTACAGTACAATATACATATAAAACCATTGAGATCGAGATGAAGATAATGTTGTTGAACATAATGTTGATGGAACAATTGAACAAAAATGAGAATGAAGATGAAATAGTCGAGAACAATAACGTTGAACAAAATCAAGATCGAGACCGGAGATGGAACATTTGGCCTTTAGGCATCATTACGTTTTTTGAAAATTATGGTTTTTATATTGTCACATTATAATTTTAGTATTATATTTTATTCGATACTGTTCACATGAAATAGGGTTTTATCACTGTTTGTACTCATTATTACATTTTTTCCTAAGTGATAAAACTTGAAATGATATTATTATTTGATATATTTGTACTTTGTCACCCGAACATGCCCCTACCTAGGAGATGAACCACAAAAGCCAATACGTCATAATGGCGTAACACCATTCGTGGTGGTGAGCTAAGATCACGACATCTCCATTTAGTACTCTACGAGCACATTGGTCATATTTAATATTGAGTAAATTACCGTTTACACCCATTTTGATATTATCTTACATCTAATCACATCGTTTGGATATGTTATTCCGGTATACCTATGACACATTAAATTTGTTTATGATATATGATATGTGTGATGACGTCTGTTACATTTGTTATCTTGAGATCTGATATTTAGTCAACTCTATTTGCAATTTGGCACGTTGTTATATTTGTTGATTTTATTATCTCATAAGCATCAATTACATTTGTTGTTTTTGTTTATCCGCTCACTAAGTGGTAGGTTTTGGCGTGCTTTGCTTTTCTTCTTGCTCGTCAAGTTTCCAAGACTACCGGGGAGGACAACGAGGGGAGAGAAATAAAGACTACTTGAGAATTTTTGCTTTTAATTATGTAATGAATATATAAATAAATTTATAATTTGCTTTATCTGAATTTTGTAATCAAGACACATCAACCATTTCGAGTTAAGGTGTCACAATTATATACATATAATGAATCATGTACATGTGGAGCCTTGAAGTATATACTTAACTTATTCGTGTGAGTAACAATTTTAAAAAATATAGTTATAGGTTGTGTATGAGTTTTTGTTGATATAAAATAATATGTTTATCTTTATTATTTATGTCTAATATTTCAATTTGTTATTATATTTACCTCAATATTCTTTTCTCTGCGTATTAAAATATACATATTTAAATATAATAGTATACAGGGATGGGTGACTCCCTGGAAGTTTTCACCCGGATAACCAAAAACAAATTTGTGAGCTCCTAGTAGGTAAAGCGGACAATATTGGTGGTATAAGGGGCCGGATATTACACATAATATTCTTAGTGTGTCAAGTAGGTTTACTACATTATTTATTTGTTGGATTCGACACCCATCAAATTGGCACTGTTGCAGGGGATACGACAAATCTAAACATTTTATGCCAATATCTTTTCGTACAAGTTCACCACTTGAGATTGACCCAGAGATAGAGAAAACAACAAAGAGATTAATGAAGCAAGTAAAACTCTTGAAAAAAGTTAGAAACCTCCTCCACCTCTACTCATCAACATTTAACACGACATACCCTTGTCAAGTGAATCCGAAACAGAATCACCATCACACTCATAAACATCCACATTTCAAGAAATAACTCCACCACACTCACCTACTCAAACTACCCAAGAAGCAAACTCCTCCGAATCCACGATGGCGGCTGAACAAATCCTCAAAGAGTGGGCGGCTCATGATGTCACCTGATGTGCGTGTAGATGTGATAAATATATTATATAATAATATATTTAGAGATGTTGTTTTCACGAGATCAGGTTTTAAATTAATAAAATGATTATTTTAACTTAAAACACATACAATAGGCAAATGTACCTATCGCAGCGTAATATAGTTTAGGTAAGAACCAAGTATCGAACCAATCAAAACGGTCGAGTTCCATTACTCAACGTTTGTTATCATTTAGCTGGTTTAATTAGCGAGTGGGTTTTGTGTGCTTGTGAAGCAGAAAAGTAAATGACATAAAAGTAAATGACGGTAAAGTAAATGACATAAAAGTAAAAACGTGAGTGAAGTGTGTAGCAGAAATGTAAATAACAGAATAGTAAATAGCAAGAAAGTAAATATCTCGAAGATGATCAAGTCACGAAGAGTATTGCTTTGGGCGTTGAATCCGCTTGGTATATGATAACGTTAAGTTGACTAATCCGGTGGTATGACTAATACAAATGTGTGACCCGGGACACCGCTAGAGCCTCATTCTCACGACATTTGATTCACGAATTATATCTTTAATAATAAAATGGTAGGACTCCCAGCTAGGGACATCGTTACCCTTAACTCTTTGGTATTATCTCCGAGTTGGTTTAAGACATCAAACTTAAGTGTTTAGTTATTATTATTAAAAGAGTGATTATACTTTGTTCACCGGGAGGCGGTGTAACAATGGGACCATGTATAAAGACGTATCGTTCCCAACGTGAGTTCACCAATTCTTGGTCTCATAATAAGTTCGTATAAAGACGTACGACCTTATTAATGTTAACTAATCATTAGCTTATCAAAATTAGCTTGTATAAATACGTACAAGTTTCAAGAGAAGTTTGATTGAAAATGTTTTACGGTCTTACACTTTAAAATCAAGAATACTCATAAGTGTAAAAACAAGTTTAGACAATAATAAAAAGCCCACCTAGAAGGTGGTTTTAAGAGCGAATAATTAAAGACATAAACATACCACTACATTAATACGTTGAACATTAACATACACCAAACTTCATCTTCACCCAAGCAATATAAAGAGTTTAGCCATGAATGGCCATACTAACTAGCGTAACGCTGAGTTTCGTAGGCTCCCCTATTGCAGACAAAGAGGAGGAGCCTCTCTACTCTAAACTACAGAAACAGGCTATTTTGAGCTATAATAATATCTGGTAGGGTGTGTCTAATGAAGAACTCAAGCCATCCATTTATAGGCCTCAAAATAAGCAATGCACTGCCATGCATTGGATTGCACGGCGTGCAAACACCCCGGGAATCAAACAGGGTACATAGGACAGTGTACTAGGCCTTGGGGAGCAAGGGAGGGCATTGCACGGCCATGCAATGGGATGCACGGCCGTGCATCCCCCTGCCTGCTTCCTGCTTCCTGCTTCGTCTTTTAGTTGTTTGTTCACTTGTTGTTGACCTTGGTTGACTTCTTGGGGGTCAAAGCTCGAGAATGATCTTCCAAAAGGCTTGATTTCTTGGTGTTTTTAACTGGTTTTAGTTTTGTTCATCTCAAGACACCGAATAACTTGCAATTATAAAATATTAACGTTTTAAGTATCAATTGCAAGGTTATTAATCAATTAGTGCCATAATATAGGGATTATTATGCATGCAAAATATGTATAATTTAGGGTATATCATAATACAACCACTTTGCATCAACTACCTCGCCATGGAGAAAGTTGAGCTCAACTCTAGACTCATTCACTTGTTGCTTACCTTTCGAAGCCTAGAGAACGAAGACCCCCACAAGTTTTTCAAGGAGTTCAATGCCGTGTGTTCTGATATGAAGCCATCCAACGTAACTGAAGACCAAATCAAGCTAAGGGCATTCCCCTTTGCTCTTCAAGACTTAGCCAAAGAGTGGCTCTATTACCTACCACCGAGATCGGTAACCACTTGGAATGATCTTGCCAAGCTGTTCCTTAAAAAATATTTCTCGGCAGTGAAATCCTTAATCCTCCGTAAAGAGATGACTGGGATCAAGCAAGCGAAAAAGGAAGCTTTACACACTTATTGGGAGAGATTCAATAACTTGTATGCTTGATGGCCACAACATGGCATATCCAAGCACCAAGTCCTTCAGTACTTTTGTGATGGGCTAGGACCCTTGGAGAGGCGTTTAATAAACGCCTCAAGCGGAGGAGCTTTATTAAATAAAACACCAACCCAAATTAAAGCCTTGATCACATGCATCGCGGAAGACACAAAACACTCGACACAAGAAGTAGAATGATATTTTGACACTCGACAGGGAGTGAAGGAAGTGAGCATTCCTCACATTGAAACTCAACATATTGAATTAACGAAAACGGTCTTGCAACTTACTAAGGAGAAAGGATTGGAACAACTAGTCCAAGCTTGTGGGGTGTGCCTACAATTTTGACATCTCACGGATACGTGTCCCATGGAAAATAAGAGCCTACTTGGGATAAAACTCGAGACAATATAAACATCCCTAAGGTAATCCAAATTGTGGACATCCTTCCAACATGAACTACCAACAAAGACCTCCTCCACACTATCAGTCACGACCCCCTTTCCAAACAACGAATCGATAGAATTTCCAGCCTTACTTTAACATTTGCGACTTTCGTGTTTAACTTATCATGTACTAGACTTATTTAGTGAATGCAAACCATTTTGAATGTCATGTCACTTGGATTATTTCCATGTTTATCATACGTGATCTACTAATTGATACCTTATGCTTTATATGCTTATTGATGGCTTAATCGTGAATTAGGCCCATCTTAGGCCCAATAGGCCCATCATAACCCGTTAACAATCATGCAAACGTCAAACATGTTAAATTAAAGTTGTTATACTTTGTTACACTTGAAACGTTCAATAAAATCTTGTAAATCTATGTATTGTGCCTTCGCACCTTGTTATGCCCTTAAAAGTCCGTTTTCCCGTCCACCAACCTCTAACTACCGTACGCGACTAACATAACTTTAACTGAAATATTTTTAGCTAAACATACTCATTTTGTTATGACAATCAACTTTCATGTTGAAAACATTTGCCAATTTCGCTTACAAATGCTTAAAATCACCGAATTACGAATGCGTGCACTCAACCGGGCCAAGCTAGGACCCAACCCACCTACACTTGGACCTAGCCCAAGCTAGATTTCGCAAAAACCCAGCCCCCCATCAGCTGATTGCTCCATTTTGGAGCCTCCCCAAACCCTAATCCCTTTTCTTATTTTCCAAGGTTTAGATTAACTATAAATACCCCCTTAATCCTCCTTGTTTTTCATTTGCTCATGACCTGCGATTTTAGCCTGCCCCCTACTGCCAAAATTCGTAAGAACCTTCCCCCTCCAAGCCTTGAAGAAATCGTAAGCCAAGAAACCAAGATCGGGTGACGAATCAAGTATAACCGTTCTTCCTTCTGTTTTATTTCTTTCTTATTCTTTTGATTCTAACCCTTATACTAACTTTTTTTTGTTCATTCTAACCTCTGATCCTAACTTTAATCTAACTTGAATTAATCACACGCTAATTTAAATAGAATTCGTTTGCTCGTGTCGGCTATGCCGATTGCATTATGTGATTCTCCAAAACGATTCTGTAAATATCATGGCTAGACCAGTGAAACGGGACGTTTTGGCTAACCTAATCTGATTATATTATGAATTATAATGATAAAATAACATTCGTCTAATTTTATTTCACGCGTTATCGATTTTTAAACAACCTAATCATGCACCTTTCTACATAACTTAACTTTGGACAGATTTTGCGCCGACTTTAAGCAGTCATAACTTGGTGAATTTTTAACCAAATCTTGTAACTCCAACTCCATGACGTAGCTCGTCGAGTCACCTTTCTAACCGTATAAAGTTCGTTTTCTAATTCAAAAGTGTGACTCCGTAGTAGCCAAAACACGACAGGTGCACTTTTCAGTACCTTCTGTTTTAGATCACGGTTTTGGTCATGATACGAGTCTCAAACAGAAAAACTTTGTTAGCGAAACATTTCCAGAACGACTAAAACTCTATTTTTGCATCTCATTCTTAACCTTATGACCCGAACCGCCTATCTAACACTTGTAACCATCGAACCTACCCTAAAACTAGTTTATTTATTTGTTTAGGGTCTGGTCCGTGATTCACTTCGTTTATTTGTTCAACTTTCTTATCTCTCCTAGCTATCAAGGTGAAACTTCATAGCCCCACTTTATTCAAATTATTTTGGGGGAAACATGTACGCGTTGGCACGCATTGAAACACGTTTTTGTTAAACAATTCTAAAACAAGCGAATATTATATGTATGTGAATAAATGAACACAACATAATAAACGTTAAACTTGCAAATCCTTAACTTGAAGCTTTCAAGCCAACGGTAGTACATATATGGGTCATAGGATGGAAACCGCATATACTTTATGGACATCTTTTGGTTGGACATCTTATTCGTTATTAGTGCAACTTGCGAGTTGTACCACTTATTCGTTATTCATTATTTTAGGTTGGATTTGCTAATCATGTTTTTGTTTTATTTTAGGTTCTATATGATGACCTTGAATTATGAATTGTTACCTTTGCCAAACATGTACTCTTATTAAACATGTGACTTCTCACCAACTATTTTAGTTGACACTTGTTTTTCGTACATGTTTCAGGTGATTAAACTCGTGATAAGTCAAGTCAAGATTACATAGGATTTGCCTAGAAACTAATTGAGGACATTTTATTTTAATTATCAAGACCTTGTCTGTTTGTTTTGTTTGAATTCTAAGACTTATGTAATTAAGTTTTTTTAATATCATGAAACTTTAATAGTAAATGTCTTTATACCTTGGTTTATGATTCAATTAGTCACACCCGTGGTTACTATACACGGTTGGGGTGTGACACTTACCAACAACAACCGCACAATAAAAATTGAGTAGCACAGGAATGTCCTTGGGAGATATTGTGAAAAGCCTAGCTACTAGCACCCAATCATTCGAACAAGAAACCAAAGCATTCCAACAAGAGACCAAGGGTAGCATAAAGAATCTAGAGCAACAAATGGCTTAACTTGCTAGTTCGGTTAGCAAGATAGAGTCGCAAGGTAAATTACCCGCACAGACTAAGATAAACCTAAAGCACAACGTTTGTGTCATTACCTTGAGAAATGTGAAGAGCTACGATGGCCCGAGTATACAAGAAGATGATGATGAAAAAGAAGTAGTTGTTGAGAAGAAGGATAAGGAAGAAGAAATTGTTGTTGAGAAGAAGGACCGTTTCCGTTGAATTTTCAACACGACCGTTTCTACCCTCTTAAGAATTTTTTTTAATAGAAACTTGAAACGACCACGTCAAATTCCTTTAAAATTTCTATACTACTGTTTCAGTCCACTTATTGTGAAAAATGAAATATGTATATATATATATATATATATACACTCATATACAAAATCATTGGCTTTTTATCCTCTTCTCCTCTATTGCACACCACACCCACCATCACCATTCTCACCGGACTACCAACCTAAATCGCTCTATCTCACTGCATCAGTAGTTCCGTTCCACACTGTTCTTCAAGCCTAGAGGACGAAGCTTGATTTTAAACTTGGGGAGAGAGGTACTTTATTTACTTATTATGTTGCATTTCTATGTTATGTATTGTTTACATTAGTTTGTATTATATTCCATTTTAGTTGCATTCTATATTTAAAAAAATAACAAAAAAATATATGTATAAAAAAGAAAAAAATTGAAAATGAAAAACAAAATGATTTCAATTTGGTATGCATCTTGATTGTCTTAGGAAAACTTGTGGAAAGAACATGAAAAATGATAGTAAATTATTATCCTAGTTATAAATTACAGGCTAAAAAAATGGTAGTAATAAAAAAAGACATGTAACTTGTTACACAAGTGCCCTCTATTATTAGATTTACAAAGATAAAACACCTAATACTCCTTCGTGCCTTATATTAACCAACCACATAAGAATTCCAAGACCTAGCAAAAATAGGTTAAGAGCCTTGTTTGTTTATCAACACGATATAGTAAAAACCTGTTAGTTATTTAGTCCATTTTGAAAGTCTACAAGTTTGAAGAAAAATGAAAAAAAAGAAAAAAGATAAAAAGCATTTGTGTGGTTGAACATTAACCATTTGTTTATTATTTCGAGTCTATCATTCTTCTTTGTTCTATCTTCTATGTCTCTTTTTGTTTCTATCTTCATTTCTTCTTCTTTTTTCTATCTTCTTTAATCTTGTGTGGCGCAAAATTGACCATTTGCTCTATAGTCCTTAAGGTTAGGAAGGTTTTCAGCGTGTGAGGAAAGAAATTGGCACGCTTAATTAATCGACTTAGCATAGACTAATTCATATGAAACGATAAATTTGGAATTTAGGGGTTAGAGGACCACAACTAGCAAATTGGGTGCATGTTGTTATAAATATCTTGAAAGCCTTGTCTATGAATGTCAATTGAAATTGACATAATAACATGATTTCATGCTCATGGAGATTACCTAGACGAGAATGAGTGTACGCTAATGTTTAAAGCATGCTAGTGTTTTCTATTATCTTACTTATTTTTTACTTCCCGGTTTATTCTTACTCTTGACTTCCTTGAGGACAAAGAAAAGTTTAAGCTTGGGGAGATTTGTTAGTTGCATTTTTTTTGGCACATTTTATCATAATTTTAGCATCCATTTTTACCAATTATCATGCATTTATCACATTTATAGTCGTCTAATGTAGATCGTTTTTATTGTTTTTCTAGGTGTAGTGACCGGTTACGAGAAACATGGGTGAGAATGATCAAGTGCATTGGAAGTATCATGAAGGATCCGAATTCTAAAATCGATGGTCAAAATCAAATATATGAAAACTAACTTTGGAGCTAAAGTAGAGGTTAAAAGGATGAGATATACCACTTTTAAATATACGCGTTTCATGTATGCATGTAGAAAATGATATATCCATATTCTAATAAAAGAATAAATATTATGTCACTTGTCAACACCATATTCATCGTCACACTCATTTTCCCCCAAAACCATATTTATATCATCTATTCAATCTTTTCATATTTAACTTCTTTTTTTTTAAATTACATAAATAAACATTTTACCAAATTAATTAACCATTATTACCATTGACTCACATTTTTTTTTAACTATCATCAAAAGTGAATATTTAAAAAAAATCAAGAATAAAAAAATAGGTATTTTAAAAAAAGCGAGTTTTAAAGTTTTATTATTAAAAAGCGAAATTTTTAAATTTTTATTATTAAAAAAGTAAAATTTTAATTTTACATATAAAATTTGAAAATACTACTTTTGTATTTTAAAAAAATATGTGTTAGAATAAAGTTTACTTATATTTAATTTGTAGTTTTTTTAATTAAGTATAATATTTATATATAAGATTTTTATTTTGATTTATAAATTTTAATAGTTAGTTTTTAATTAAAATTAAGAAACTTGTAAAAATTTATTTTAAACTTTATTTTTATTTTTTGAATTGCGAGATTTTTTTTTTCAAAGAATTATGTTTGGTTTCAATTTTAATTTATTAGTTTTAATTTTTACATATTTAATTTTAGAATTTTAAATTTAAATTGTGGCAATATATTAAGGAGTAAGATTTTTAAAATTTGAATTTAAAAGACGATATATTATTGAAATTTAAATTTTATTTGTATCCCCTTTTTTAATGAGAGATTTAGTATTAAAAGTTTAATGAGATTTTTCGTACGCGAGATTTAAAAAAAATTTAATTTAATTTTGATATGTAAATTTAATTACAATTAAATATTTGTAAATATATTACAAAATCAAGGTTAAAGTTTCTATAAAGATACTGATAGAGTTTCAAGAATCTAATAAAATGGAGAAACGACGTTTGCAAAGAAATCGTTGAGCAATTTGATTTATCTTCGATTTTTTTGACTCTCTCCTAGCTTCAATAAGGTTCGCACCGTCTGTGACCTTTATTTCGATCGGTTTTGGCTATTTTTTGTTTTTAGTAATTGAGGAAAAGAAACTCAATTCTTTGTTACATTTAGTGGGTAGTAATATTTTTTGCATTGGTATTGTAATTACGAAACACTTAAGAGTATATGGCGATCTTTTGTTTCGTTAGGTTGTGTTCTTCATCTTTATGTTCTAATATGTGGTTTGTGTTCATTTTTATGTTTTAAGACAATCCTTTTGCACGTTTGAGTTCTGATGCTGTAAAATTTTAATCAATTATTATGCTTCTAGAGCTGCAATCGTTAATTAGGAACTATCATTCTCTAAATACGTTTGATGAATCAAATTCCTTAGATCAAGAAAGTCACATGTAAAATTCAAGATTTTTTTCATTGTACAAAGATTCAATAATTTTTTATTCTACTGATGTTTTTGTATGTTTATATGGTGTTATGTCAAGATCTTGATTTTTTTGTATATAAAATGTATAAGTTTATGATTATGTGTAGAAATCAAAACACATTAATCTTTGTTTTATTGATTCTTTTTATCTAGATATAATTTGTTTGTTTATTTTTATTACGATGAACAAAATATTATACAATAAACAGATTTTTTTCTTTAGAAATTACATTTGTAATATCACAATATATAAAAAAAAGTGTTTCTATTGGTTGAATCCATTTTGTCTCTACTTTTCTTGGTGAAGCGTATTTTTTAAAAAATATTTCAATCAAAATTAAAGTTCCAAGATCATTTGAAGAAATTCGCACAGTTAACGGACATATATTACCTATCTTTAGAGACGCATGTTATTCTCTTGGACTATTAATCTTTGATAAACTATTAATATGGAAAAGTTACCAATACCATGTCAAATGTTGTATACATGAATGACGTATTTTTGAATTTGTAAATCATCATTGTAAGGTTTCATTTAACATGTAATTTAATGTATTGTAAAAAGTACACCACTTATGAAATGTATTTTCATGTATTATTTTTGATGTTTTGATTACTTTCATCCGTATAATCTTAACATTTAACAAAATGAAAAAGTTACCAATACAATATCAAATTTGTATTAAAAAAACGTGTTAAGATATTTATCAATATAATCTTAACGTTTCACCCCGTGTAACACACAGGCTTAAAGCTAGTTTATTAATATGGAGGAACTGAAAATTTGAAATTGAGGTATTGGACTTCAAATATTGAATTCAACACTTGTCACACATTTTTTTGAATGAAGAAACATTCTACCGCATCATTTTCTTGAACTCATCAAAATCCAACAACCCATCGGAGTTCACGTCAAAGGCTTTGATCATCTTGTCAACGTCTATTCCATTGTGCTCGTCTACTAATCCCAAAACCGACAACGCATTACGCAACTCGTCACACGAAATGAAGCAATCAAGGTTGTTATCAAACAACTCAAAAGACTTCAACAGATCATTCTCGCCGTCACCTGCCTCTTGTGGGAATATGCTGTTGCACATGTGTTCAAGCTCGGCAAAGTTAATGTTCTTTTTCCCAGCAAAGCACTCAAGCTCATCTACACTCGAACAAAGTTTCATGGACTCGAGAAGCAATTGTAGGTCATCAACACTCACTGAATCAGCATTGTTTCGGTCGAGTTTCTTGAATATGCGATGGATGTCGCTTGCATTGAGGGAAGACATGGCTGGAAATCTTGAATATGTTGTGTTTCCTTGATGATTTAGAGGTTCTATATCTTTATGTGTGTGTGTATGTATGTATATATAGATACACATGCATATGTACAATTTTTAGACGATTCCTGGACTTCATATCCCAAGCATTTGGGGTTAATTTAAGGAATAGTTTGGAAGTTGGTTTTGACGGAATACATTATTATATTCACTTTTTTGTTGGGCTTCATCTATTTTATGTTTTTGCCAATTTGCAACAAGAAAAGGCATCGATCAATTACGTTGATTAAGGAATTGCTAATACAATTTTTGTATGAAATATAACTAAAGTATGTCAATTTTTTTCTTGAAAAATCCATATCATTATGACTTCTAAAAAATCGAATAAATTCAAATAAATTTGATATTTTTAATAAAAAAAATAACAAATATAAAACATAAAGTGCAACGTTTATTAATATTTGAAAAGTTCGAAAATTAAAAAAATATGAGAAGATAAATATATAAAATTATAAAACATTACAAATGACAATATATATTTTTATTTTTTGGAATATTGATTGATTATTCTTGTGCGTTGTCTTCGGAACTGGAGCTTCGTAGCCTTGCATCTTCGGCTAGTTCTTCATCGGTGACTGGTTCGGATATTCCAAGATCAACCTCGTTGTTGTGTATGATTTCTTCGGCTTAAATTTCGCCTTTGAGAGAAGTTTGGTCTTGTATCCTATCCATTGCATCCAAATGGTCCTTCAAGCAAATGCACATTTCCATCGCTAGGGGGTGAGTCTAGTCCTTCGTATCGATAAGACCCTGCCACTAAAAGAAAACGCAGATTCCGAAGCTACCGTAGAAGCTTGGACGGTTAGTACATCACGGGCCATGGCGGAAAGAATCAGAAACGAAGCTTCGTTTTTTTTTTCCACCAAGCCAAAATATCAAACTCCTCAAAAACGGTAGGAGGCATAAACGCTAAAAAGTTTGTGCCAATATACCTTCCTAGTTCGCTACTCGGGGTGGTACCTCGAGCGCGTTTACTAAATTCATTTAACATTTCGTTATATAAATTCAAATTAACATATCTCGAGCTACCGGTTGATGATGTACCCATTGTATCATGTGGAGTCGGAGTTGTACCATATTTATGTAAATAAACATCAAATAAATCTTGTAAACATTTGTTAAAATATATTTTTGTGCATTGTGCAAAATGGATGTCTTCAATATCCAAATTCAAAGCGTAAGTAATTCTATCAATCAACGTTTCAACCCCGAAAACATTTATTGTAAGGTTTAACGCGGCGGCACAAGTTATAACGGGAGGCATTTCTTTAAAATATTTTACTAATTTTTCTTTCATCGGTTCTATCATTTTTGTAAAAATAGTGCTTTTATTTTCAAGTTCATACAACTTGTTAGCCATTAAATATATTTGTTTTAGAGTTAATGGACTCATGGGATAATAAACACCGAATAAAAAAGTGGTGGCGGTTTTGAAAACTTCAAGCAATTCGGTTACGTCTTTTAAAATGTCCCAACTCGTAGACGAAAACTTTAGAATTTTACGACGAGGTTTTGAGGCAAGCATTTCATGAAATATTTCTAAAGTTTCTCTTTGTCGTAAAGCGCTATAAAACATATTATAAGTCGAGTTCCATCTTGTCTCGACGTCCCAATTCGGACCTAAGCAAAGATTATTCGTTTCACGACAAAATTTAATATAATCATGGTATCTTTTTTTGTTACTAAAAATATCTTTAAGCATTAGTCGAAAATCATATGTTAAGTTTGAAACCTCTTCAATTGCAAGCCCGGCTTGCACCGCCAAGTTAATGATGTGTGCGACACATCGACTATGGAAAAAACGCCGTTGCAAACCAGTTTATATTTAATTTTTAGTTTTTGAACCACATTTGTATTATTAGATGCATTATCAAAAGACAATGAAAAAGTTTATTTTGAAATTTAAATTCGGTTATAACACCATCTAATATATAAAATAAATTTTCGCCGGTGTGTGGATATTCAAACAAGTCAAACGCGATTGTACGCTTCATCATTTGCCACGTTTTGGGATCAACCCAATGCGCGGTAACGCAAAGGTACGAATCTGGTATACCATGTGGAGCCGACCAAACATCAGTGGTTAAGTTTACACCGGTTTCCAAATTTTCAAAACCCAAAATTAATTATTTTTTTTGCTTTTTTCCACATTTTTATACAATATAGCCTAAGGGTGATGCGACTTACTTGATGATAACGTGGTTGGAGTGTCTCTTGAATCATCCTTGTCAAGCGCGGATTGTCAAAGTGGTTGAACGTCAATCCTTCTTGAATCACTAACCTCGCCATTCGATCTCGAACAATATTTGGATCAAAGTTCCAAATTCCTCCTTCGCTTGTCATCGAGGCTTGACCTTCACATGGAATTCCCTTCAAGGACGGGCAAGATTTTTCTTTATGCGTTTTCAAACTAGTGTTTGAATCTTTCCCCAAAAACGCACCACACATCTTGCACCGAGCATGTTCCTTCCCGTTTGACAACAAACATAAATCTTAATTGTACCAAATTACCGGATTTCTCGTTATTGGTCAAATTTCCACAACGATAATTTCGTTTGAGGAACCACCAACACTTGACATGGTTATTTTCTTTGAGAGAGTTTAGAGAGCGTTTTTGAGCATTTAAAGAGCGATTTTAGAGATTAGAGAGTGTAGAAAGAGGTGTGATTAAACCTAAACACCCCCACCTATTTATAGTGAATTATAGGTGAAAAAAGGCCAAAAGAAAGGGTCAAATTCAACCCTAACGGCTAGTTTTTGGTTCAGCAACAAAACCGGTTAAAAACCGGTTTTCCAAACCGTTTCACACAAACCGGTCCTCAACCCGGTCGACTCTTGAATGCTTTAAACCAGTTCATAACCATCGGTTTTAGCTTAACCCGAACCGGTTTGCACTAAACCGGTTTGCCGGTTTAAACCGGGTAGGAAAAAAACCGGTTTTTTTGTACACCTCTACTTTTAACGTGTATACGGGCCTAATACTTGGATCAAAAGGCCCATTAAACATATATGGACTTAATGAGATCATGGATGCTCTTGCAACACATCATCCGGATTCGAAAAAAACCTGACCTAGAGTATGGTATTTGACCCAATACTAGGACCACATATTCCTTAGTCCACAATCACCTGTTCTAGGCCCAATAGTGCTAACCCACTTCAAGACTATCGGCCCAAACCAGATGACCCTAGAAGCATAGCCTGCAGGACCAGGAACAACTTCCGATGTAGCCCCACCGACTATAGTGATAACGGTAGACAACCCATGCAAGGTAATGATCAATATTTGACCAATGTTCTTCTTAAGATCAATTCCAAGCTTAGATGAATGCACCGTGTAACAATCCCTAGTTTTGGGAGACAATTCTTCTTCCAAGGACAAAGAATGTCCATGGGGAATTGCATGCAAATGGAATAACCCTGTTTCCGCCAACACGAGTACGAACAAACACTCCCATCCTCCAATCCAACAAGAGAACAAAACCCCCACGGTTGGAAATCCATGACCCATGGACCCCTATTTCACTCGGAAGGGAGCAACAACTGTCTTGTTGTTGAAATTCCATCGCTCCGATGAAACACCCCAAACCCGGGGGTCTCAACATTTGGATTTACACATTCACAATATAGTTCTTGTACTGGAAACTTCATTCACACGTAGCGGAAATCGTTCAACGTAACTTAAAAAATCTTTCAAGTCAGGTACAAATTCGTAACATAACAAAATTGTCTAAAGAGAGAACATAAAGATCGGGATGTCAGACTTCAGATAGCGTAGCCACTCCATAATTGTCATTCACATCATCAGAAGCATCGATAGTGTACCTACACTTTAACCTGATGTGCCTACTAAAAAGTCAGCTTCGCTGAGTGAATTCTTGTTTTACATAAGTCATTTAAAAAGGATTTCAACACAAAACGTACCATTAGTATTAAAACGTTAACGTAGCAAACTTTCATCACAAAGATACATGACGTTCATAGTAAAACATACATTAGACAGTATACATAGCACATAATTGGTGATTGTCATCACTTCATACTGTTTGCCGAAGCAACCGTGTTCCATACCGTTTGCTGAAGAAACCGTGTTCCACACCATTTGCCGAAGCAACCATGTTCCATACCGTTTGCTGATGCAAACGTGTTCCATACCGTTTGATTTTGGCAAGCCACACAAGCACTACCCAATGGGATTCATTCATAGCATAGTTTAACATAACATAACACATAACACGTAAGACTTTTCATAAATCATTAAACCCTTAACTTTAACATACAGTAAATATAACCATTAATTCATTAAACACTTTCATTCTTCACGTTTTACTTTACTTTACCAAGTATGCACACCGCCCAAAATAGGTAAAAAGGGGATTCTAGAACTAACATGTAAGAAGTAACTCTTTTTGCTAAAAACTGGAAAGCCTTGACTCACGGATGCTATAATACTCATTTAATATGGCCAATGTTCACATGTGAAACATAGGGTTAACCTTCGTTGAAACTTTAACTCAAAAGATAGAAATTTTGGTCAAAAGATGGAACATGCGATCAAAAGATTGAACTTTCAATCGAAACATGCCTAAACGAAAGTCTTAAATTTTTGATCGAAACATGGAACTTACGATCAAAACATTCATAAATGAAAGTTAGAACTTTCGACTAGACTTTTCAATCGAAATATGGTACTTTCGATCGAAACATACCTTCTTCTTCTTTGATGAAACCCTAACTTTGCACGCAATGGCGGCTGATCTGAAAAAGCACCAAGATCCTAACTTTAACTATCAAAAAGCCTTGAAATTAACATATAACCTCATTACAAACGTAACCCAATAATAACATGTAGTTATGAACGTAAAGTTCTCACCTTTGTCGAGTTTGAACCAAAACCGATGAAAACTAGGTAAAACCTTCCTCTGCTTGCCTAGAATCAGCCACTAGAACATGTCTTTCGATCCTTGGAGAAGAATAATCCTTGAAAACAAACAAGATGGTCTCATTTCTCTCTTTTCTCCACTTCTCTCTGTCTCGTTTTTTTCTTTTTTTCGGCTGAAACACACACGAAATGTGACACTTCTGATTTTCACTACTTGTACTCATTCTAGACTTATCAATGAAAATTCGCATGACATTTCATTTTACTTGAAATCCTATTCAGACGTTGTTACAATACTAGTTCACATGTGAAACATTACGTTTATGCTTGATTTCAAAGACTTATACTTATCTGTGATTGATTCATGGATCGCACGTAGACTTAATTGATCTTTATGACACATTAAATACACATGAACCACCCCCATACATCTCAAACATGTTCTTACAACCCATTCAATGTGAATTGATGCTTAAAAGTACTAGTTAGTACCTTCGTGCGATCGTTCGCCTTTTAAACCGTCGTTAACTACGTACCGTCCACGACCGACAAATCGTTTAACATGACATTAATTTATGTTTTAAATGTTTAAAATATTCATTTCTTTAATTAAAACAAAGTTTGTTTGCAAAACTTTCCTTAAATAAATCCTGAAATTCGAAAAACGATCAAAAAGTCCGTTTTCTCGCCCACCGATCGCCAACTACTATACGCGAATAACGTAACTTTAACTTAAATGTTTTTAGCTAAACATACTCTTTTTGTTATGACAATCAACTTTAATGTTGAAAACATTGCCAATTTCGCTTAGAAATGCTTAAAATCGCAATTTTCGAATGCGCGCACTCAACCGGATCAAGCTAGGACCCAACCCACCTACTCTTGGACCTAGCCCAAGCAAGAAATCACAAAAAACCCAGCCCCATTGAGGAAAATTTCGAATATTTTAGGGCCCTAAAACCCTAAATTGCTTTCCAAGACATTCCATATTTATACCCCTTCAACCATTAGTATAAATAAGAGGCTTAGGATCTTGTTTTCTTTGCTAATTCTCACTCAAACACTCCAAACCCCTCCTAAGTTGTGAAATCCCTTCCCAACCTTGAATATTTCGAAAATCCCTTAGAGGATTCCTAGAGTTTGAAGATCAAACAAGTAAGTAACCCTCCGAAGTTGAATACCGTCTTTTTATTTTATTCTTTCTTCATCCCCTCAATCTTTTTCTATTTTCTATCCATGATCACTTGATCATGTGAAACCTCAGCCCTAAAAACCCTCTAATAATCTTAATCAAACTAATAAATCAAGCTAACATCACCAACTAACAAACAAAGGATCCCGTTTGCAATGGCGGCTATGCCGTCACATTCTGCGAATCCTCAAGACAACTATTGTAAAAGTGGCTCTGCCGATGCTTTAGTATGTTCTTGCTAACTTAAAACGTGTTATTTATTCTATATTATCACTTATATGAACTCACACGCTAATTAAATATAGAATCCGCTTGCTCGTGTCGGCTATGCCGATTGCATTCTGTGATTCTCCAAAACGCTTATGTGAATATCATGGCTAGACCGGTGACACGGGACGTTTTGGCTAACCTAATCTAATTATATTATGTATTATAATAACATAATAACATTCGTCTAATTTTTATTTGCGTGTTCGGTAATCTTAAAACCCTAAACGGACCACTTAAGTGCAACCATTGATTTTGGACAGAAACTGTGCTGAATTTAACTGAGCGTAACTTGACCATAATTAATCTAAACTGAGAAAAATCAATTTCCAAGACGTATTTCGTCGAATTTCCTTTCCAACCATAATTGGATCGTTTTCTAATTCAAAAGTATGACTCCGTAGTAGCCAAAACGGGACCGAAACCTTTTTCAGTACCTTCTGTCTTGTTGGACTATTTTGGCTATGATCCGAGTCTCAAATGGAAAAAATTTCTAAACGAAACTTCTTCGGAACGACTTAAACTAATTCCTTGTGAAATTTCATAATTTTTAGACGTCGTTTGATATTTTTAACAATCTCGTTTCTGTTCATCTACTTTGCTGTCCAAATCTGAAAATCAACTAAAACTCTATTTTTGCAACTACTTCTTAATCTTATGACCCGAACCGCCTATCTAACACTCGTAACCATCGAACCTACCCTAAAACTGGTTTATTTATTTGTTTAGGGTCTGGTTCGTGATTCATCTCGTCTATTCGTTCAAGTTTCTTATCTCGTCTAGCTTTCAAGGTGAGACTTCATAGCCCCACTTTATTCAAATCGTTTTGGGGGAAACATGTATTAAAACACGTTTTCAAACAATTCTAAAACAAGCGAATCATATATGTATGTGAGTAAATGAACACAACATGATAAACGTTAAACTTGCAAATCCTTAACTTGAAACTTTCAAGCCAACGGTAGTACAGATATGGTCCATAGGATGGAAACCGTATATACTTTATGGACAACTTTTGGTTGGACATCTTATTCGTTATTAGTGCAACTTGCGAGTTGTACCACTTATTCGTTACTCATCATTTTAGGTTGGATTTGCTAATCATGTGTTTGTTTTATTACGTGCTATATGATGATCTTGGAATATGAATTGTCACCTTTGCCAAACTTATACTTTTATTAAACCTGTGATTTCTCACCAACTATTTTTAGTTGACACTTGTTTTTCGTACATGTTTCAGGTGATTAAGCTCGTGATAGGTCAAGTCAATATCACATAGGATTTGCCTAGATATCAATTGAAGAATCTTATTTTAAGTTGCTTGTCTTTTGAACATGTTATCTGTTTGGTTTAATTCGAAACTTATGTAATTGGGATTTTTTTTAATATTATGAAACTTTAATAGTAAATGTCTTTATTCCATTGTGTTCTTTTGTCGATTAAGTCGCATCCGTGGTTAAGATGCACGGTTGGGGTGTGACAGATTGGTATCAGAGCCGTGGTTATAGAGAATTAGGCAACCATTTGACCTAGACTATAACCTAAGCTCCCCTTTGAAACTTATATGCTTATGTGATTCTAATCCACTAACTCTCTTATCTTTAGTATGTCGTCGTACTCTGCTGACATCTCTAGCAATTCAAGCCTTATTTCCGATGATGGGTCCCAAAGCCCAATTAGTTGGAGTAGGCTAATCTCACCACGATCATCTTTCTCTGGAAGCCTGCTACCCTCGAAACATAATGTCAAGCCCGAGTTAATCTCCGATGTGACAAGCCGGCCTGCACCGAAGCCTGAAGTAATCAACATATCAAGTGATTCGGAATCTGAAGACCAAGAGAGCCATGTTGGAACCACTTCTGAGGCCCAACTCCCGTTCAAGAAAAGAAAGCTGACTTGTGAAGCTAAATCTAACTCTTGGGCAAGGCCCAATCCATAATGTTCTCATCAAAATCAAAGGCTTGGATAGTGATACTAGAGACACGTGTAATCTGGAAGGGTGAGCGCCTGTACACTGGGGGTCTTGTCAAAGGAAAGTGAGGCACGTTCGTTACGAGTCGCACTTACCTGGGGACCCTTGGAGTGAGTGCTCACTTATAGGCTAAAACACGTCTCACTAGTATCATTCATCCGAATCTTGAATTTTGACTAGTCAGTTTTGTCTTTATATTTCATTTGTAATTCAACATATATGTTTTAAATATATGTTTTATTTATCTTGTAAGACATTAATAATAATGAATGAGTGATTTTATTTATAAATATTGTCACTTTTAATTCTTGAATGTCTATCCTAACTACCGACTTATGATTTCTTTTTCGTAGAATGCCTCCTCGTCGTGATCCTGATAACACCGTGGCTAACACCAGTGAAGCCTCCGCCGAAACCACCGCCATAGCCACCCTACTCACTCAACAACTTGCTGCGGTCTTACCCACTATTGTCACTCAAATCAACAACTCCACCGGAGGATCTAGTGGGAGTGTTTGTACTTTCAAGCACTTCAACTCTTGTAACCCACACAAGTACCTTGGATGTGAAGGTGTGACAGGGCTATTGCAATGGTTTGAAGGCATGGAGAACACATTTGAGATGAGTGACTGCCCTGATGAACTTAAGGTAAAATATGCTTCAAGTGCCTTCCAAAGGAGGGCACTGACTTGGTGGAATGCTGAAAAGAAAATTCGGGGTAGGGAAGGAGCTTTTGCTATGACTTGGGATAAGCTCAAGGAAATTATGATTGAGGAGTTCTGTCCTAGCAATGAGATGAAGAAGTTGGAGATTGAGCTGTGGGACCTTACCCATGATAGTGGGGAGAGTGAGGCGTACACCACACACTTTCATGAACTCTGCATCCTAGTCCCTCATCTGGTTACACCCTTGACCCGAATGATTGATCGTTATATTGGAGGCCTTCCGCCTCAAATTCGAGGTACTGTCATGGGTAGTAGCCCAACAACACTTGAAGCTGCTATTCGTTTATCTGCGTCCTTAACGGATGATCTAGTTAAGTCTGGAGTTCTATTCAGGAAAGGTGACAAGAGAGTTAAGGAGGAAGTGGCGAAAAAGCCTGAGTATCGCCACAAGAAGCAAAAGACCTCTAAAAGCTTTGCCATGGTTACCCCAGCTGTTCCTGTTGCCCAAGTAGCACCTAGACCTGCACCTGGCAGGAAGCCATATAGTGGACCTCACCCGCTGTGTGCAAGGTGTCAATACCATCACCCTACTACTGTTCAATGTCGTTCGTGCACTAAATGTGGAAGGCTTGGTCATTTTGCAAACGCTTGTCGCGTAGCTGAAAAGGCTGCTACTACCCAAACTGCCACTCCTGCCATCATCAATGGTAGGGCCTGTTATGAATGTGGTGCTTCTGATCACTACAAAAACCAATGCCCGAAGCTCAAAAACAATAACCGAGGTGCACGTGCTCGCACTTTTGCCATAGGAGCAACCGAGGCCAGAAATGAAAATGCCGTGGTTACTGGTACGTTTCTCATCAATAATCGTTATGCCTCTATCTTATTTGATACCGGAGCGGATAAAAGCTTTGTCTTCTTAGAATTTGAACTTTTACTTAAAACTTGTCGTACCGCTCTTGAACCTTCTTATACTATAGAAATAGCTGATGGCAAACTAACTGTTGTGCATTCCATTGTCCGAGGTTGTGCTCTAACTCTGAATGATCACACATTCTCTATCGACCTGATTCCCATCACTCTTGGGAGTTTTGATATCATTGTGGGAATGGATTGGCTATCCCACAATCATGCGGAAATCAACTGTTCGGAGAAACTCATTCGTATCCCTCTACCATCCGGTGAGACCTTGAAAATCTTTGGAGAGAAACCTTGCAAAGGTTTGAAATTCATCTCCTGCATGAAGGCACGTAGATATTTAAGGAAGCGATACTATGCTTTCTTGGCACATGTGGTCGAGAAATCTGAAGAAAAGAAATTACAAGATATACCGATCATCCGAGATTTTCCGGAAGTATTCCCTGATGACTTGCATGGACTCCCTCCAACTCGACAAGTTGAATTTCGGATTGATCTTTTACCGGGAGCTAACCCCATTGCCAAATCTTCGTACCGCCTAGCCCCTTCTGAGATGCAAGAACTATCTAGCCAACTGCAAGAGCTGCTGGACAAGGGATTCATTAGACCGAGCTTCTCACCTTGGGGAGCTCCGGTTCTCTTTGTCAAGAAGAAGGATGGGTCCTTCCGCATGTGCATCGACTACCGTGAACTAAACAAGCTTACCATCAAGAATCGTTACCCGCTACCTAGGATCGATTACCTTTTCGATCAACTGCAAGGAGCAACTTGTTTCTCGAAGATTGACCTCCGATCTGGGTATCATCAACTCCGAGTCCATGAAGAGGACATTCCGAAAACTGCTTTTAGAACTCGTTATGGACACTACGAGTTCATGGTTATGCCTTTTGGGTTAACCAATGCGCCCGCGGTGTTCATTAACCTCATGAACCGTGTCTGCAAACCCTACCTAGATCAATTTGTCATTGTCTTCATCGATGACATCTTGATCTACTCCCGAACCAAAGAGGATCATACAACCCACCTTAAGCTGATTTTAGAACTCTTGAAGAAAGAACAACTTTATGCAATATTCTCCAAGTGTGAATTCTGGCTTAGAGAAATTCATTTCTTGGGTCACGTGATCAACAACCAGGGTATACACATCGATCCAGCCAAAGTCACCGCTATCAAGAATTGGAGTACACCATCCACACCCTCTGAGATCCGTTTGTTTTCTGGGTTTGGCGGGTTATTATCGAAGATTCATCCCGAAGTTTTCAAAGATTGCCCTGCCTCTCACTACATTAACTCAGAAAAATAAGCCTTTCGTCTGGGAACAAAAGCAAGAAGATGCGTTCCAAACTCTTAAGCAGAAATTGTGCAACTCCCCTATTCTAAGTCTTCCCGATGGAAATGATGATTTCGTTGTATACTGTGATGCCTCAAACCAAGGTCTTGGTTGCGTGTTGATGCAACGAGACAAGGTCATAGCCTATGCATCCAGACAACTCAAGGTTCACGAAAAGAACTACACCACTCATGACCTTGAGTTGGGTGCAGTGGTCTTTGCTTTGAAAATCTGGAGACATTATCTCTACGACACTAAATGTGTGGTTTTTACTGATCACAAGAGCCTTCAACATATTCTGAACCAGAAAGAACTCAACATGAGGCAACGACGTTGGGTTGAATTACTTAGTGACTACGATTGCGAAATTCGTTACCACCCGGGGAAAGCTAATGTGGTGGCTGACGCCCTTAGCCGTAAGGACCGAATCAAACCCACCCGTGTGCGAGCCATGGGAATGTTGGTCCAAACCAGTCTCAAAGCTAAGATCCTCCTAGCTCAAAAACAAGTTGTTGCAAATGATGAGTTGAAGAAGGATTTGGATTGTGGTGTCGAAAAGCACTTGGAACCCAAACCCGATGATCACCTTTACTTCATGGGTCGAATTTGGATCCCCGACTCAAGTGAGCTCCGAACCCTTATCCTTGATGAAGCACATAAATCCCGTTATTATGTTCATCCCGGTGCTGATAAGATGTATCACGACTTGAAAGAGTTTTATTGGTGGCCAGGAATGAAGAAAGACATCGCCCTCTATGTAGGGAAGTGTCTTACTTGCTCTAAAGTTAAAGCTGAGCACCAGAAACCATCTGGTCTTCTCCAACAACCCGAAATCCCACAATGGAAATGGGAGCAAATTTCCATGGACTTCATCACTAAGCTTCCGCGAACCTCTAGTGGTCATGACTCCATCTGGGTCATTGTTGACCGCTTAACCAAATCCGCTCATTTTCTCCCAATCCGTGAGGACTAAAAAATGGAGAAGCTTTCCAGACTCTATATCAATGAGGTCGTGACACGTCACGGTGTCCCTCTATCCATTATCTCCGACCGTGATAGCCGTTTTACCTCCCGATTCTGGCAATCTTTACAGAAAGCTTTGGGAACTCGTTTGAACCTTAGCACGGCTTACCATCCCCAGACTGATGGTCAAAGTGAAAGGACCATACAGACCTTGGAAGACATGCTCCGTTCTTGTGTGATTGACTTTGGAGGAAGTTGGGATCAACACTTGCCACTCATCGAATTCTCTTACAACAATAGTTACCATACGAGCATCAAGTGCGCCCCTTTCGAGGCTCTATATGGTAGGAAGTGTCGATCTCCGGTGTGTTGGACCGAGATCGGAGACGCTCAAATCACCGGTCCCGAACTCATTCAAGAAACCACCGACAAGATACTTCAAATTCAAGAAAGACTCAAGGCCTCTCGCGATCGTCAAAAGAGTTATGCTTACAACCGTAGGAAGCCCCTTGAATTTCAAGTCGGTGATAGAGTCTTACTCAAGGTTTCCCCCTGGAAATGTGTTGTCCGATTTGGGAAGAAGGGAAAGCTAGCCCCTAGGTTCGTTGGGCCATTCGAAATTCTTGAAAGGATTGGCCCAGTAGCCTATAGACTCAAGCTACCAACCGAACTTTGTAACGTTCATGATGTTTTTCATGTATCAAACCTTAAAAGGTGCCTTGCTGATGACACACTTCAAGTTCCTCTGGATGATGTTCGTATCGACAACTCTATGCATTGCGTCAAAAAGCTCGTTGAAATCATGGACCGTGAAGTCAAGCAACTCAAGCGTAGCCGCATCCCTATCGTGAAAGTTCGTTGGGAAGCCAAGCATGGTCCTGAGTTCACCTGGGAACGTGAAGACCAAATGAAACATAAGTACCCTCATCTCTTTCTAGACCCTACAGCCTCTACTAGTTGAATTTCGGGGACGAAATTCTTTTAACGAGGGGAGACTGTGACACTTCTGATTTTCACTACATGTACTCATTCTAGACTTATCAATGAAAATCCGCATGACATTTCATTTTACTTGAAATCCTATTCAGACGTTGTTACAGTACTAGTTCACATGTGAAACATTACGTTTATGCTTGATTTCAAAGACTTATACTTATCTGTGATTGATTCATGGATCGCACGTAGACTTAATTGATCTTTATGACACATTAAATACACATGAACCACCCCCATACATCTCAAACATGTTCTTACAACCCATTCAATGTTAATTGATGCTTAAAAGTACTAGTTAGTACTTTCGTGCGATCGTTCGCCTTTTAAACCGTCGTTAACTACGTACCGTCCACGACCGACAAATCGTTTAACATGACATTATTTTATGTTTTAAATGTTTAAAATATTCATTTCTTTAATTAAAACAAAGTTTGTTTGCAAAACTTTCCTTAAATAAATCCTGAAATTCGAAAAACGATCAAAAAGTCCGTTTTCTCGCCCACCGATCGCCAACTACTATACGTGAATAACGTAATTTAACTTAAATGTTTTTAGCTAAACATAATCTTTTTGTTATGACAATCAACTTTAATGTTGAAAACATTTGCCAATTTCGCTTAGAAATGCTTAAAATCGTAATTTTCGAATGCGCGCACTCAACCGGATCAAGCTAGGACCCAACCCACCTACTCTTGGACCTAGCCCAAGCAAGAAATCACAAAAAACCCAGCCCCATTGAGGAAAATTTCGAATATTTTAGGGCCCTAAAACCCTAAATTGCTTTCCAAGACATTCCATATTTACACCCCTTCAACCATTAGTATAAATAGAAGGCTTAGGATCTTGTTTTCTTTGCTAATTCTCCCTCAAACACTCCAAACCCCTCCTAAGTTATGAAATCCCTTCCCAACCTTGAATATTTTGAAAATCCCTTAGAGGATTCCAAGAGTTTGAAGATCAAACAAGTAAGTAACCCTCCGAAGTTGAATACCGTCTTTTTATTTTATTCTTTCTTCATCCCCTCAATCTTTTTCTATTTTCTATCCATGATCACTTAATCATGTGAAACCTCAGCCCTAAAAACCCTCTAATAATCTTAATCAAACTAATAAATCAAGCTAACATCACCAACTAACAAACAAAGGATCCCGTTTGCAATGGCGGCTATGCCGTCGCATTCTGCGAATCCTCAAGACAACTATTGTAAAAGTGGCTCTACCGATGCTTTAGTATGTTCTTGCTAACTTAAAACATGTTATTTATTCTATATTATCACTTATATGAACTCACACGCTAATTAAATATAGAATCCGCTTGCTCGTGTCGGCTATGCCGATTGCATTCTATGATTCTCCAAAACGCTTATGTGAATATCATGGCTAGACCGGTGACACGGGACGTTTTGGCTAACCTAATCTGATTATATTATGTATTATAATAACATAATAACATTCGTCTAATTTTTATATGCGCGTTCGGTAATCTTAAAACCCTAAACGGACCACTTAAGTGCAACCATTGATTTTGGACAGAAACTGTGCTGAATTTAACTGAGCGTAACTTGACCATAATTAATCTAACCTGAGCAAACTCAATTTCCACGACGTATTTCGTCGAATTTCCTTTCCAACCATAATTGGATCGTTTTCTAATTCAAAAGTATGACTCCGTAGTAGCCAAAACGGGACAGAAACCTTTTTCAGTACCATCTGTCTTGTTGGACTATTTTGGCTATGATCCGAGTCTCAAATGGAAAAACTTTCTAAACGAAACTTCTTCGGAACGACTTAAACTAATTCCCTGTGAAATTTCATAATATTTAGACATCGTTTGATATTTTTAACGATCCCATTTATGTTTAGCTACTTTGCTGTCCAAATCTGAAAATCAACTAAAACTCTATTTTTGCAACTAATTCTTAATCTTATGACCTGAACCGCCTATCTAACACTCGTAACCATCGAACCTACCCTAAAACTGGTTTATTTATTTGTTTAGGGTCTGGTCCGTGATTCATCTCGTCTATTCATTCAAGTTTCTTATCTCGTCTAGCTTTCAAGGTGAGACTTCATAGCCCCACTTTATTCAAATCGTTTTGGGGGAAACATGTACGCGTTGGCACGCATTAAAACACGTTTTCAAACAATTCTAAAACAAGCGAATCATATATGTATGTGAGTAAATGAACACAACATGATAAACGTTAAACTTACAAATCCTTAACTTGAAACTTTCAAGCCAACGGTAGTACAGATATGGGCCATGGGATGGAAACCGCATATACTTTATGGACAACTTTTGGTTGGACATCTTATTCGTTATTAGTGCAACTTGCGAGTTGTACCACTTATTCGTTACTCATCATTTTATGTTGGATTTGCTAATCATGTGTTTGTTTTATTACATGCTATATGATGATCTTGGAATATGAATTGTCACCTTTGTCAAACTTATACTTTTATTAAACCTGTGATTTCTCACCAACTATTTTTAGTTGACACTTGTTTTTCGTACATGTTTCAGGTGATTAAGCTCGTGATAGGTCAAGTCAATATCACATAGGATTTGCCTAGATATCAATTGAAGAATCTTATTTTAAGTTACTTGTCTTTTGAACATGTTATCTGTTTGGTTTAATTCGAAACTTATGTAATTGGGATTTTTTTTAATATTATGAAACTTTAATAGTAAATGTCTTTATTCCATTGTGTTCTTTTGTCAATTAAGTCGCACCCGTGGTTAAGATGCACGGTTGGGGTGTGACACAAAAGTGGTGAAGGTGTGGTGAATGGCGGCCAAAGGTTCTCCCCTCTCTTTAGGGTTAAATCCATTTTTTTCATAATACCCCATCCATTTCTATGATGGACTTCCTTTAAACGTTTGAAATGATAATGATTATATAAATGGACAAAAATACAAAAATTTGGGATGTTACATCCGAGTACGATACTTGCCCATCATTCCAACACACACAAACCCTGTCCACTAGGGAACCCCTTATGCTGACCAAAAGTACCCTTAGTAAACCATGACGTGCCATCGCTAACCATCTGACAAATGTAATGGAGACAGGAATTCTAACCGACATCCCAAACTCGATGATGACCACACCACCATCGTCTCTCTTTCAGGACTAGAGTCAACGAGGACCGAATAACCTCACAGTCCTAAAACCCACACACTAACCTCACGAAGTTGCAAAAGGAACATATGAGGTATACCTCTCAATGGAATCGGAGAAGGACTCATTGCCTCGGCTCCTTCGAAAACCCTAACCTGTGACCACCATAGGGGAACCGTCCGTTTACCATGACACCCAAACGCCACCCCTTCCTTGCTAGCCATCACCCGATGAGTTCCAAGGTCACTTTCGTAGGCGGTGACGATCCGTCGTGAAACCCCCACTATATCACTTCTGTCGATGATGATTTTTTAGTCATCCGGTGAGAGTATACAAACTCTACCACTCGAGGGGTTGGAAGAAGTGATGGCAAGAAGACAGAGAGCACCGGTTTAAATGATCGCCCTCTAATGATGTTTGAAAAGACCCTGGGTGTGTCTCGTGGTGGCCATCCGCATACTTTAGACCCGATCCAAGTCCCGCCCTGCTCAGGTAGTCTTGTAACACACTCGTAGGAACTAGTACCCATTGCTCCCTACTCCTGTATAAAAGGCCTGAACCAACCTCTTTTTTTATATCTTGAGACGACCCAACTACACTTAGCCAACTAATGGCAAGATTCCCAAAGGGGCTTTGGAGGTCCACCCCTGTTGAACTTTTGGGGCCCCAAGTAGCCTCTACCTCTTTAGCCAAACTCTTTCCTAGCCCAAATCTACTACAAACTACCGCTTACCAAAGTGACTATCGATCCCAAATTGGATCAAAATCCTTGAACCTAGTTTTAACATACAATTCCTGACCAGTCCAATTACCCGGCTCGTGGCCCATTATGACATTTGTTGGATTCTCAAGCGTTTTTGGCCCCATTCCATTACGCTATAACAATGCACCCGGAACCTTGTACAATGGTCTACCCTCTTGAATAATGTCCATGTTCAAGGCTTCGGCAACCCATGCACGTCCTCCACTAAACTCCCCTTCGTATCTATTCGATCTTCATCAAACACGGGGTTATCTTCCAAGACACCATCTGGTAGATTGGTTCAAAGAAACAAAGTGGGCGATAACTGAGCGGCTAGTGCTCTTTGTCATCACCTTTGTCCCAGATGACGGTGCTATACTCGGTTTCTGCCTTGCACATCTCCCGTTGCATCTCCAGATAGCGGACTCGTCGCAGGATTCGTTTGATCTCTTATTGTGTTTCAAGATTACGAACTCGTTGTTGGAGTCGCTTAACCTTGAGATCCCGTAGAGCGGAACTAACTCCACCACTGCCTAGGTCGGCGATTATGTGAGTAGAAGGCTGGTTTCTTCCACGAGCACATGGTTAGCGGATATCTCTCTTGTTTCCTCGTCCTGCAAATCTACAAACAAGAGGGTCTTCTTTTTCACGCAAAGCCGTTTAATAACCAATAGCTCTGATACCACTTGATGCACGACAGATGCGTATTCAAATGGCTTTAGAAGCAGTCGAAGTTAATCAAAAGATTCTCAAACGAATAATCGGTGAACGAAGCTTAAAGCATTTGAATTTTAGTAATCAACAAAAAACTGGTTTATAGTGTAATCGAAGAGCTTAATTTATAATACAACTGTAGATAAACTTTGAAAACTAAATCTATACAATTTTTAAATTTTAAATACAAAAAATAAATAAAAATAAACAAACTAAATAAAAGATATTGATAATTTTGAAGATCACCCAACACCTTATCGATCTTTCTATCTCATATACGAACTCGTCAGCCCAACCATCTCCTTCCGCAAGCCAAACTACTTTGATGAAAAAACCCATTAAACATATATGGACTTAATAAGCTCATGAATGCTCTTACATTGTAATCTAATTATAAATTTTGTGTATAATTATATTTTAAAAAATATCAAAAAGATCCTAAAAGGTATGTAAATCATGTCAATGTTTAATTTTTTTTAAAGGAAGAAACTCCACGCACAATTATTAACATAACGTTAATAGTCAAGACCTATTAAATTCTCGAACCAAACAAACGAAACATGTTTTAATGTATGTATGTCTCGAGTGATCTTTTAGAACACGAAGAAAAGTCATACTTTAAAAGCCAAAATTGCAATTTGTCAACCAAGAAAATGAATAAAAGTGGGTAGATTTACGTAATTTAGAATTAATTACTTGAATGGTCCCTGTGGTTTACACGGATTTTACTTATTCCTCATGAAAATGGGAAACTACAACTATGGTCCAATAGTTTGCACAAATGTAACAAATTTAGCCCTCAAAATGAATGACCGTTAACTTAGTAGTTAAATGTATGTGAAATAACTAAAATGCCCCTTTAATATCAAAATAATAATAAAAATAAAATTGAATTAAATACCAAAAGTGGGTCCCACCAAAACCCACCCCATTTCATCTTCTTGAGCCATCTTCTTCATCACATCTCCAAGCCGTGAACCCAACGTTCAAATTGTAAGGTTTAATTGCTCGGGTTGTAGTATCTATGTGTTACCGCGTATCCCGTGCTTACCCGAACCCCAACCCGAAGGCCACCCCCTCCACCTTTAATATTTGAAAAATAAGTTAAACTATTATTAAGACCCTCACGTTGTGCGGGGGTGTAAAACATGAAAAGAACTAACACTGAAACTTTGTCGCGAACCCGCGCCTTGAACGGGACGTTGATAACATACGTAACTTTATAAAAGGAAAAAGAATCATGAACATTGATAACATTTGAAACCTCTCACACACACACACATATAAAGAAAAAACACGTTGCTACGATGGCATAAAACCATGAAAAAAATAAACGTCGAAATGTTGATGCGAACCCACGCGTTGAATGGTGCATTTATAACATATGTAACTTTATATATAAAAAAACGAAACCTGATCGTCGTTGATAACATTCGAAACTTTATATAAAAAAATTGAAACCATCACAAACTCGTGCGTTGCGGCAAGGCCGTTAATAATATCTGGAATTTTATGTAAAAAAACGAAGTCATTAAAAAATTCACGTCAAAACGTTTTAAAAAAATATGCACAGCACAACCGAAAAAATAAAAATAAGCACGTACAAATTTGGATTTTATAAAACATCATTTAAAAGTTGTAGAAAAAAAGAAAAAAAGAAACAATGAAAAAAATCAAAACGTCGAATCAGTTTTGACAACTTGTACGTTTGTGCTTTAATGACTTTATTTAATAAAGGATTTTAAGATTTCCTAAGCTTTGGGTGGTTGTACTTTACGCTTGCTTTGTGATTTGGTAATCCTAAAGTATATAATATGGCTAGAAATGATACATAAGCATTGTCAATGTTTCAAGCTAGTATGGTTGAGGGTTTTTCAAATAATGTAGGTATTCAATTAACTGGTAGTAGTAAGTGGTCCAACCTTGAATGAACCATGATCAACAATTTAAAAATTACAAGTTACCTATTAACCACAAAGACATATCATAAGATATTTTGTACACATTGAACGGAGTCATATTTTGATAAATTTATACACCACTGAAATTGTTAAAGTATAAGATAAAAAGGTGATATGCAGTGGCGAAACTTGAAAAAAAACGCAGAGGGGCTGAGATTTTTTTTTCATATCAGGGTGGGGCGGAACTATAAAATTTTTGGCCGAATACATAAAAATTAACACTACTGAGCGAAAAATCGGCCGAATACGTATAAATTAACACTGCTGAGCGAAAAATCGGAGTGGGATGATAATATGTGAAAGGAAATAAAATTTTCAAAAAACAATCACAAATGAATCAAAGGTTTTTTCGAAAGGGAGAAATTCCTTCAAAGATAATTATGAATATAAGACTATTAATGTTTGAATTCCACATTTTTATAATCATAGATAAATTAAGATTCTTCACATATGGATAAGAATTGGTGTGTTTGACGTTGATTATCAAGACCTATGAAACTTTAGGTACCAAACAAAGGAAACATGTTTTAATGTATGTCTGTCTCATGAGTGATCGTTTAACACATGAAGAGAAGTCATACTTTAAAAGCTAAAATTGCAAATTGTCAACCAAGGAAATGAAAAAGAAAATGCGTAAACTTAACTAATTTAAATATAAATTCTGTCTGTACTTATCTTTTGAAAAAGATCAAAACCTTTTAAGAGAAACACTTGATCTAAATAATCAAAATGACAGTTTGATAAAAGACCCAAATGAATTAAAAAAAAAACTTAAATTGAACTTCAGCTAGAAATTTAATATTACATAACCCTTTAATTGTTGCTTGTTGTGCAAGTTATATATATTCATGTGAATTATGCATGGGTATTAATAATCGTCAATGTTATATTTAAGAGTGGTTTTAATAATATTTTAGATTTGAGTTATTTAGCATGACCTATGAAAATAAAAGACGATTACAAAAACATCTTGAGCATCTTATTAACTTTAAAGGTATATTTCATATGTCTTGCCCTATCTAAACTTGTATAATATTATATTTTTTAATAAACAAGTTTTAAATGCACGATGGATAAGGTTTTTATATCATGATTTAAGAAAATTGTATTCCCTAATGTCTCTTATTCTTAGGAGGTCTTCCTCCATTAGCAGGTTTTTTCGAAAAACTCTAATAATTATTCTGGTGTGGATCGCAAGCAAACCTGTATTTCTTGGTTTTAATAGGACTTCTTACAAGTGTTGTTTCTATCTACTATTATCTAAAAGTAATCAACTTATTAATAACAAGACGAAACCAAGAAGCAACCCTTCACTTGCGAATTTATAAAAGATCCCCTTTAAGATCAAGCAATTCCATCGAATACCCACCTTCTTCCCCTGCTTTCATTTGCCAGCATGTGGCTTCCTTGAACTTCAACATCCCTAATTGTACTCTCGTGGCGAATCTCCTCTTATGCAAACAACCAAAACCATTGTAAGGCCTCAAACCCGGGAGACCTCACTCGTTAGATTTACTCATAAACATATCAAACACTGATCTTTTAATTAAAACATTTAAATATAGCGGAAGCGTACATCATTTAGATACATAAACAACGGAAGTCTTAACATTTAAGAGAAACATTGTTTTAACATATAAGCACTTAAACAGGATGTTAGTCTTGCATCAGGTAGCCTTCATGCCTTTGCCCATTCTCTCTTCTTATTACCTGAAGTGCATACTAAAAGTCAGCTAACGCTGGTGAGTTATAGTTTAAAGCAATTAGGTATAACATCAGTCATTCATTTGTACCATTAGTATATATATATATATATACATATATCATTATTTACATTGAACATACATTGACTATACACATTAGTATGTGCATATGCATACATTGAACATTCATTGGTCATACACATAAGGGTGATCAGCCCACCATTGATTGCATAAGTCACAAAGACAGACGCTCTGTCCTACCATCGTAGGCCATCATTCATACCGTGTCTACCGAAGTAGTCCGTCCTTTTATTCATACCGTGTCTACCGAAGTAGTCCGTCCTTCATACCGTGTCTACCGTCGTAGTCCGTCCTTTCGCACGTCTGCCCTAAGGCATCAGTTTCCCATACGAACTATATATGCAGCCGTGCTTCGATTAAGGGCCTCCGTCCTACCATAGTAGTCCGTATTTAGTCTACCTTTCTAGACTTTAACATACCATCTGCATAATAGTCGCATTGTCGTCCGTCTACCGTAGTAGTCGTCAGCATCGTACCGTCCTACCGAGGTAGTCCGTATTTCCGTCCATATAATATAAATACAGGGGATGGTTTTAATTAATGTATGTCTCAGGACGTTGATAATATACGTAACTTTATAAAAGGAAAAAGAATCATGAACGTTGATAACATTTGAAACCTCTCACACACACACATATAAAGAAAAAACGCGTTGCGACGAGGGCATAAAACCATGAAAAAAACAAACGTCAAAATGTTGATGCGAACCCGCGCGTTGAATGGTGCATTTATAACATACGCAACTTTATATATATAAAAAAGAAACCTGATCGTTAAAAAAATTCACGTCAGAACGTTTTAAAAAAATATGCACAACACAACTGAAAAAAATAAAAATAAGCACGTACAAATTTGGATTTTATAAAACATCATATTTTAAAAGTTGTAGAAAAAAAAGAAAAAAGAAACAATGAAAAAAATCGAAACGTCGAATCATCTTTGACAACTTGTACGTTTGTGCTTTAATGACGTTATTTAATAAAGGATTTTAAGATTTCCTAAGCTTTGGGTGGTTGTACTTTACGCTTGCTTTGTGATTTGATAATCCTAAAGTATATATATATTTTTTGAACGGCAACGCTAGATATTTTAGGATAATTGGCTTTCCTCGGGGCAACACCTAGAGCATCTAGGGCAGCCCACCACAGGAGAAACCCCCAACTGGGTAAACCCCCTGACCTGACCACATACCCCTTTTTTACTTTTGCCAGTATTCGAACCCAAGACCTCCACTATGAGAAGTCTTGGGGCTACCATTGCACCAGTTGACCAACGGTATCCTAAAGTATATAGTATGGCTAGAAATGATACATAAGCATTGTCAATGTTTCAAGCTAGTATGGTTGAGGGTTTTTCAAATAATGTAGGTATTCAATTAACTGGTAGTAGTACCATAAACAAATTAACTTCGTAAAAGAAAAGGAACACGGGGAAGTTCGATTGATAAGTGGTCCAACCTTGAATGAACCATGATCAACAATTTATTACAAGTTACCTATTAACTACAAAGACATATCATAAGATATTTTGTACACATTGAAAGGAGTCATATTTTGATAAATTTATACACCACTGAAATTGTTAAAGTATAAGATAAAAAAGGTGATATTCAGTGGCGAAACTTGAAAAAAAACGTAGAGGGGCCGAGATTTTTTTTTCCTATCAGGGTGGGCGGGAACTATAAAATTTTTGGCCGAATACATATAAATTAACACTATTGAGCGAAAAATCGGCCGAGTACGTATAAATTAACACTGCTGAGCGAAAAATCGAAGGAGAATGGTAATATGTGAAAGGAAATAAAATTTTCAAAAAACAATCACCAAATGAATCAAAGGTTTTTTCGAAAGGGAGAAATTCCTTCAAAGATAATTATTAATATAAGACTATTAATGTTTGAATTCCACATTTTTATAATCATAGATAAATTAAGATTCTTCACATATGGATAATAATAGGTGTGTTTAACCTCCATTAGCAGGTTTTTTCGAAAAACTCTAATAATTATTCTGGTGTGGATCGCAAGCAAACCTATATTTCTTGGTTTTAATAGGACTTCTTACAAGTGTTGTTTCTATCTACTATTATCTAAAAGTAATCAACTTATTAATAACAAGACGAAACCAAGAAACAACCCTTCACTTGGGAAATTATAAAAGATCCCCTTTAAGATCAAGCAATTCCATCAAATACCCACCTTCTTCCCCTGCTTTCATTTGCCAGCATGTGGCTTCCTTGAACTTTAACATCCCTAATTGTACTCTCGTGGCGAATCTCCTCTTATGCAAACAACCAAAACCACTGTAAGGCCCTAAACCCGGGAGACCTCACTCGTTAGATTTACTCATAAACATAGTCATCAAACATTGATCTTTTAATTAAAACATTTAAACATAGCGGAAGCGTACATCATTTAGATACATAAACAACAGAAGTCTTAACATTTAAGAGAAACATTGTTTTAACACATAAGCACTTAAACAGGATGTCAGTCTTGCATCAGGTAGCCTTCATGCCTTTGCCCATCCTTTCTTCTTATTACCTGAAGTGCATACTAAAAGTCAGCTAACGCTGGTGAGTTATAGTTTAAAGCAATTAGGTATAACATCAGTCATTCATTTGTACCATTAGTATATATATATATATATATATACATATATCATTATTTACATTGAACATACATTGACTATACACATTAGTATATGCATATGCATACATTGAAGATTCATTGGTCATACACATAAGGGTGATCAGCCCACCATTGATTGCGTAAGTCACAAAGACAGACGCTCTGTCCTACCGTCGTAGCCCATCATTCATACCGTGTCTACCGAAGTAGTCCGTCCTTTATTCATTTCGTGTCTACCGAAGTAGTCCGTCCTTCATTCCGTGTCTACCGTCGTAGTCCGTCCTTTCGCACGTCTGCCCTAAGGCATCAATTTCCCTTCCGAAATATATATGCAGCAGCCCACACGCTTACGTCATTGCTGTTGGGTAACCATAATCGTGTCTCCATCGTCGCCTTCATTCCCGTCGTAGCTTAAACCACCATGAAACACCACCACCATCGACTTATCTTCTGCCATGCGTGATTTTGATCAGAACAAACCTTTCGCGCGGTTGTCTTGGTGTCACGAACGAGTCTTCATTGCTTTCCATGTGTGCCGAGTGCAAGATTGTAAACCATTGTCGGGTTTACGGTTTCATGGTGGTGAGGACAGCGGTGTTACAGGATGGCGGGATGAGAATGACAAACGAAATGAAGATGGCTGTTGGAAGATGAAGCAAGGGTTATTAGGTTTTAAAAGTTTTTCATTTGATCCCCCTTTAATTTGCAACATGCATAGTGCGTTGCATTCAAGAGTTGTACTATGTGCTGTAAACTGTTCCAAGAGAATAATAAATTATGAGTATGGCACCGACATTGTCAAATAAGGTTATATATAATATGGCTAGAAATGATACACGACACTTGTGAATGTTTCAAGCTAAAGTTAAGTACGATTGTAAGTGTTTAAATTTTCACGTACTAATGCAAGTGTGCTCGAGGGTTTTTCAAATAATGTAGGTACTCAGTAAACTAGTACCTTAAACAAGTTAACTTCATACGTAAAAGAAAAGTAAAACGGGGAAATTTGATTGATACACTGTCCAACGGTGAATAACCACTATCCAATAAAAAATAAAAATAAAACTAAAAGTTATAACCTGTTGACTAGACGATGATCTTGTACACATTGAAAGAAGTCACATTTCGATAAATTATCGACAAAGTATTTGATAAAAAGTGATATGTCAAAGAAAATAAAATTTTTGAACAACAATCACCAAAGGAATCAAAGGTTTTTTCCAAAGGGAGAAATTCCTTCCACGAGAATTATTAAAATAACACTATAAATGTTTTCATACCACATTTTTCTAATTGTAGATAAATTAAGATCACATATGGATAAGAATAGATTTATTTAACATTAATCATCAAGAGCTATGAAACTTCAGTTAGCAAACAAACAAAACAAGTTTTGATGTATGTATGTCTCACGAGTGATTCTTTAATTAACACATGAAGAGAAGTCATACCTTAAAAGCCAAAATTGCAATAATTTGTCATCCAAGAAAAGAAAATGAAGGAAAGTGGGTAAACTTAACTAATTTGATGATAAATTTTGTTCGTAATTATCTTTTGAAAAAAAATCAAAACCTTTTAAGTAAAACACTTGATTTGAATAATCAAAATGACTTTCTGATAAAAGACTTAATTGAATTAAAAGAAAACTTATGTTGAACTCAATCTTGAAATTTAATCTTTTGAAAATAAGTTAAATATGGCTAGAAATTATACATATTTTTAACAGCAAACTCACACAGCCACTAATCTATTTCAAAATTACACCACTTTGTTTACAATGGGACTTGAACCTAGAAATGATACATAAACCTTGTCATTATTTCAAGCTAGTAGGAACAAGCTAAAAGTGTTTCAAGCTAGTTGGAACAAGGGGTTTTCATGGTATTCAATCAACTAGTACCTTAAACAAATTAACTTATATAATAAAAAGGAAATTAAAACGGGAAGCCCGATTGATACATGGTCCAAACGTGAACACCCATGTGACAACTATCCAAGCTAGAAATTTAATCTTTGAAGAATAATAAATACGATAGAAATGATACATAAACATTGTCAATGTTACAAAATGCTAGTAGCAACAAGCTAAGTGAAGTTTTAAGTGTTTAAGTTTTCACTAATAACAAGTGTGGTTTAGGGTTTTCAAATAATGTAAGTACTCGATCAACTAGTACCTTAAATAAATTAACTTCGTAAATGAAAAGGAACAAAAGGAAGTTCGATTGATACATGGTCCAACCGGGAGTACTCCAAGTGACCACTATCCATATCAAAAATTGAAAAATTAAAGTTATCACCTATGGACCACGCAACTTATCATAAAGCATTTGTACACATTGAAAGGAGTCACATTTTAATAAATTTTTTATCCACCACGAAATGGACAAAGTAGCGGATAAAAAAGTGATATTTCAAACAACAATCACCAAATGAATCAAAGGTTTTTATTTTTTCTTCCAAAATGGAGAAATTCCTTCAACCATAAATATTTTGTAATATCCCAAAAAAATTATAATAAAAGAAACGGTATGATAAACGGGGTACGGAAAATAAAACGGTTAAAACAAGAAAGACGACGGGGGACTAAACTTGACATGGAGCGAAAAATGATAGGAGAGGGGAAGGGCTTAACCTAGCCGCCACCTCCAGCCCTATCCCCATTTCATTCTCATTTGGCTCAAGTCTAGAGAGAGAGAGAATCGAATTAGAGAGAGAAAGTCACAAGGAAGGTAAACTTTGCATCAAGAGTCGTTCCTCATCGTCGTGTGAAGGTAAGGATCAGGTTTTCGAGCTCAGACAGGTAACGATTCCCTCTAAATCTGAGTTTTCGTTTATGGTGGGTTTCGAGTTCGTTTTCACGTAAAGGTCGGGTTTTTACGTGTGTTTTGCAAAACTAATCATAGATCTAGCCTCATGGAGGTAAAAGGAACCTTTCTAACGTAAAAAATTCAAAGCTTGATCGCTGTTATGATCGGCCACCATAGACATGCAACTTAGAGTTTTGGGGAATTAGACAGCCTGCACAAGCAAACTTGCTAAGTTCGCCTGATACTAATATGGCGAACTTGATAGGTTCGCTAGATCAAATTTGTTGATTTAAGTTCGCTAGAATCCAAGTAAGCGAACATGACAAGTTCGCTAATGTCAAAGTGGCGAACTTAACCTTAAGTTCGCCAGCTTAAAAGTGGAGAACGCCTTGTATCGGTTAGGTCTGTTATCCTAACTTACATGAATTAATTATACAAATAGAGATTGACGGTTACTGGGTCAGTTCTTGTTTTCACAGGATAGCTTGACATGTGCGTTCTTATTGCCTTTTTTCTCTAACGGTTTTGGGCTGGCATGCATACTGGTAAAAGAATTGAAATGCAAAGAATAGTTTTTTTTTTATAAAAATGTTATTTTTATAAAGTGATAGAGAAAGTTATAGTTTTTATAAAAAGAAAGAAAAAGTGTTGAAGAGTATAGTACTATCTCTGAAATATATTTTTAAAAAAAGTAAAGAGTTAAAGCAAAGAAGGTAAAGAAGATGTACTTCGGTGTAGCTTGACAATGACAGTGACAGTGACATATGCCATAATATATGTTTATGTTTTTATATGTGTTATTTGTCTATGTGTTATGTGTTTCAATGACATTATATTATGTGACATAGTATAATTGCATAGTATTTGCAAAGTAAAAAGTCCTGTAGGCAAGCAAAGTAGAAGTCTCACCCCGAGGTGTGAGCAAGCAAAGTAGAAAGACTTACCATGAGGTGTGAGTAGGCAAATGAGTCTTACAATTAGGTGTAAGCAAGAAAGTCTCACCCTGAGGTGTGGGCAAAACAAAGTAAAAGTCTTACCCTGAGGTGTAAGCAAGAAAAGGGATCTTGTCCTTGGACATTGATCCAAATGTGATAGTTAAAGTTCGTTATAGTCACTTGTCCTGTACCAGTGAAAAAGTAAAGTTGCAAAGAGTAAAGGAGGACACCTTAACGGGTTTTCCTCAAAAGTAAAGTTTTAATGAAAGATAGAAACGAAACAAATTTATAAATTGTAACGTTGTAAAGTTTTAAAGGCAAAGGCAACGTTGTTCTAAAGTAAAAAAAGAACGCTTATTTTATTTTTATAAAACTAGCTATTTAAATAAATTTTACAGATTAAAGTAAAGATAGATCTCATCAGCGTTAGCTGACTTTTAGTATGCATGACATGTAGTAACGGGAAAAGGAAAGAGTATGTAAAGGAGCCGCGAGGGCTGGAAAGCATGGACTGCCGGGCTGCATTACTGAAGACTGACATTTCCGTACCGACAGCTTATGTTTGAACAATGTTTATTTATTGTTTATGAATTTGAAAGTTTGAGACAAGACTTCCGTTGTAATAGATTTTGATTTCCAGTTTAAGAACTATGCTTGATATGTTTTGTGCCAACTATGGAATGTATCCGGTTTGGAGCGTTTCATATTTATAATCATAGACAAATTAAGATCATTCACAAATGGATAAGAATAGTTGATGAACGTTAATCAACCAGACCTTATGAAACTTTAGGTAACAAACAAACGAAACATGTTTTAATTAATGTATGTCTCAGGACTAACTAATTTATTTATAAAGTTTTTGTTTGTAATATCTTTTACAAAATATCAAGAAGATCCTAAAAAATATGTAAAGGGACACGTATTTTGGTTAGAATTTTTTATTTTGTTCTCTTTTGTATTATTTCATTTGTGTGTTTATTCCTTAAAACAAATGTGTAATTCTTAGAAATTATCAATAAGTATTATAATTATTGAACTTACTGCATGTGTGTTTACACAAAAAGAAATATCCAACCCTATTTTACTCTAATCTTCTTATATATTTCTTATATTAACACACGTGTGTCATATTTCTTATATAATTCTTATATAATCCCACGTGTGTCATGTGTATATATACATATGCACATACATGCATTTATACGCCCGCATGCAAGGGCGAAGCTTAGTGATGGCCCGGGGGGCCCCGGGCCTCTCCGATTTTTTACTCAGAAGTATTAATTTATACGTATTCGGCCGAAAATTTTATAGGTATTAAGTTCCGGCCCCCTGATAGGAAAAAAAATCCCGGTCCATGTGTTTTTCTTCAAGTTTCGCCACTACCGCATGTGCATAGGTTTGGTTATACCTCACGAGAAGGACATGTTGGATCATATCGGTTTGAGTTAACCAGGTTTAGGTCAAATTAGATAGTTTTAAATAATGATCATTTGGTTGGAGTCAGAATGGGTTCTCCCACATTGTTACAGGTTGAAGTGAGCTATTTTAGAAAATGATTAAAAAACGTTTGAGAAATAGTTTTAGAAAATTTATCGATTTTACTTATGAGGATAAAGTATTAAAAACTTTGGGAAATAGTGGAAGGAGTTGATATATAGTGAGAGTAGACTTGAAAACAATAATTACGATGTTTTTTGCACTATTTTTACTGAAGCAACAATTTGCACCTATTTAATCTTTCAATTATTATTCATAAGAGCATCTCGAACGTAGCATGTAACAAACACAAACAAAGGTGTTACGTTAGGTGTCACATCAGACTTTCATTAATCCTATAAAAACTATCATTTATCCTCCAATAGTACATCTTTTTGCAAACACTTATATATTTTCACATCACCTATTTTTACATTTAATTTATATAAACTAGATTACTTTTTATAATAAACTAATTTTTTTTATATTTTGTATTATTTAGAATATAATTTTAAGTTGTAATTAAAAATATCAAAATATAAATTATAAATCACATTAATTAAAGTTAAAAAACATTAATTAAAATTAAAAATTACATGACCTAAAGATTAAAAATTACATAAATTTAAAATAATCTTCTTCGAGCGGCCGGAAAATCATCTCGTCTCGGTTTTCGCCAAATCCTACCATTCAATTTTTTTCCGGTATCACCGTTTAATTCCTCTCTTGCAAAATACAAGTTAATCTGCCGAACCCCATTAACTCCAATGTCACGTGTCACTACTAGAAAACATGTATATATTTTCTACAAAATTTTCCGACAAGTTATTCACAAAAGAAATTTCCCACAAGTTACCGACAACTTTCTGACAAAACAAAAACAAAAAAGTGACCATAAGATTTGCTACAATTTTTCGATAAATTTATTAAATAAGTTAACTTATTTATTTATTATAATCGTCGGAATATTGTCGGAAGTTACCGACTAAAAACTTTTGTTGCTAATTCGTAGAAAAATAGTCTGGACTTTGTCGGAAAAAAAAATTTCATACGGGGGTTTTCGCAACAATTTTGTTGGAAACTTGTCGCTAACGGCTAATTCCGACAAATTTTCCACGAAATCTGCTGTAGCAAATTTTCAGTTTTTTGGTAATGTGTGTGAATTTAATTTAGCGGTTGTTTCCTCACTCCTCAGTGGAACTAATCGCATATCTAGATTACCGGACAGAGTTTAAAAGTAATGCCATAGACGGGGGGGGGGGGGGGGGGAGGGAGGGGGGGGGGGGACCCCGTATCCAAACCGTGGTATCATAATGTCCGGAAAGAGATCTTAAACTCATGGACTCATTACATGAATGGAATCACAAACTTTCCAATGGAATGTTTAAAGAAGTGTATCATAGTTTAAAAACTCCAAATCACAAAGGCTAAATCGATCAAACTAATTCCATAAAAATCTATAGAACTAATTCTAGCAAATCGATCAATTAGAAGAACAAATTCCTGCAAAATCGATCAAACTAATTCCAACAAAATATACAATATACCCATTTATCTGACGCTAAGAAAAAGAGGATTAAGGAGATGATGGTGAAAGAGGTTGTCAAATGGGAAGACCGACTAAAAATTGAAACCAACCTCCTAGAAATCATTTGTAACCATCGAACTTGAGAGGGTAAACCTGTCGGTCGAAACTTGAAGCAAGTTGAAACCCAAATTGAAGAACCATAAATCATAATTATCGAAAGAACTATTTTACCCAAATCCGTAGAACCAAAAATCACAATGATCGAGACCAAGATCGAAGATGTTCGATGATTGAAGAAAAGGGGAAGGTTGAATGTGTTGTGATGAACTAGAACACTTTAATTTCATTTATAAATCTACCAACCAAACATATTATAACTTTTTATTAGAATTAGTTTCGATACTCTTAAATTTCAATTCTTTTCTAAATGTTATACGAACCAAACGGCGCTTAAGTTGTCATATGTCACATTATACGAACCAAAGGGTGCCTAAGTTGTCATATGTCACCAACTAGTCTTCCTTCTAAACTAACGTCAGCCTGCATTGTTGCAACCATCATTCAAATAAATCGGGCGACTTGACATGACAAGATATATGCTAAGAGTTGAATAAACACCCAAATCAAATTTAATGAAGAAAGTTAAATGTCTAATTAACGGGCCCACTTTCGGGTTTCTTTCAAATCCATCGTTTTTAAAATTCGTTTGTGGACCCCTTATCTGAAAGGTATACATCCACTTATTTGGGGGGTTTTGGTTCGTTGGGAATGGGGATACAAATGGTTGATTTGTGATTTTTTTTTAAATGTTGTGCAACAAAAAATTCTTATTTTTTAATGTTATTATACATAAAAGGTAAATTTACATATATTCTTCTATTTTTAATCCTAATTACATATATACCCAACTTAAAACTTAAATTACATATATCTCCCTCTTTTATAAAATTACTCTTTTAATCTTATAAGAAATACGATTATTCTTATTTTATCGATCCCAACCCTAACCGTCTCATTATCGTTTGCGATCGATTCTAACATCCAGCGTCGCTTAAGAAACAATCCCATATAATAATTCCAATAAAACTAATAAATCTTTGTGAAAACTGGAGCAAATACATCCAAATTAAATCACCGATCCTCTCAAAATTAGAACTTGTTTTGTGAAATATGTATTGCTAATGGGCTAAGCTATGAAATATGTTTTTGCTAAAAAATACGACTATTCTTATTCCATCGATCAATACCCTAACCTTATGATTAAGCTATGTTTAAGTCGCAAAGAAAGAATCAAGACAATTCGAGTACGAGCACTTCGGATGAGCATACAGACAAATCTTATGACTCTAATTCAAGAATCCCAAGAGAAAGCTTTAACAGCAGATAATCTCGAGAAAGAATCCTTGAACGGATTAGAGAAAGAATTCGAAACTACCAACGACAAAATCCTGAAGCACAAAAATAGAATATGTATTCCAAACTCAGAAGATTAGAACCTGTTTTGTGAAATATGTATTGCTAATGGGCTAAGCTATGAAATATGTTTTTACTCAGAAATACGACTATTCTTATTCCATCGATCTCAACCTAACCTTCTGATTAAGCTATGTTTAAGTCGCAAAGAAAGAGTCAAGCCAATTCAAGTACGAGCACCTCGGATGAGCATACAGACAGATCTTATGACTCTAATTCAAGAATCCCAAGAGAAAGCTTTAACAGCAGATAATCTCGAGAAAGAATCCTTGAACAGATTAGAGAAAGAATTCGAAACTACGAACAACAAAATCCTGTAGCACAAAAATAGAATAGAATCCCAACCCTAACATGTTATTTAGCAAAAACATAGCTGATCCGAGGAAAAAGAAACAAACCCATATAATAATTCCAATAAAACTAATAAATCTTTCTGAAAACTATACATCCAAATTAAATCACAGACCCTCTCAAAATTAGAACCTGTTTTGTGAAATATGTATTGCTAATGGGCCAATTGATCAAACTTGCCTGATATTGATATTGGTGAACACCCTATGGACTATGGAGTATGGCCACACGGTGATTATTATTATTATTATTTTTTTGAAAAGCAAATTTCTTAATTTATGTGAGAGTGAGAGTTGAACACATGACCATCTCAATCCTTGGTGTTGTTAGAGGATTTTCCTCTACCGTTGGGCTACCAACCACAATGGCCACACGGTGATTAATTATAATAGAACATTGCGATTTTGGCATAAAATTCAGCTCTCAAATTTATGTGTAATTGTGTTCTCTTTTCGGGATTTTAAAGGTGGGGTAGATAAATTATGCATGATGAAACCATGAAGACTATGAAGAAGATGATGCCACTTCTATAAAACTCAGCAAGCAAGGAGGAGAAACACGTAAATCGTATGAAGATATTCAATAGAAAAATGCATGATAGCGTTAGAGCCGATTTGGTTTATCAGATTTGAATAAATCGTCAATTTTGAAGTATTGTTTTTATTTTGTAGTGTTTAAAAATTTAATTATATATAATTTTGTAATGTTTAAATAACTTATTATTAATATGAATGTTTTATTTAGGGTTTATTTACATTTTTTTTGAAATATTGAATTTAAAAGTAATTGTTTAAAAATATATATATATATATATATATATATATATAGATATATGTAAATAAATAATTAATGATTATAACCTTTACAAACTACATTACTATCACTAACATTTTTATGATGATCACTGGACTGCTTATGTAACGCTTACGTGACAACACTTTTTTATCACTATTACTAATTCACTACACATAGTCTAAGCTCCAGCATTCGCTCCAACTCAGTCAAAGGTGAAGAATTTAAAGTCCAAAAGACATTTGAGACTATATGAAATGGGTTAATGATAGTGATGAAAAAGTGTTGCCACACAGTCGCCACGTGAGCAGTCTAGTGATCACCATAAACATGTGTAATGGATGCTTTTAGGTCTACTTTTTATTTTAAAATGGTTATATGTGAGGGATAGGTGTTTCATGCCCATTGAGGGCTTCACGAATCCAGCCATCACGCCCCCTATCACACCGAGGGAGGCGATGTGCCGGCGGGATAGGTGTGTCACCTAAGAACCATAACGCCCCATTAGATACACTCTGACCATGAGAGTCCAACACTAAAGTCTCTTCATTTAAGATGACATTTGCAAATAAGTAGCGTCAATTTACCTTTTTTCTAAAAAGTCATAAAATTTAATTATAATTATTATTTTAATCATTTTGATACTTAATGATTAAAATGTGATTCGATCCCAACTTTTAAACCCTGATTTCGCATGAACATGAGGGGCGTGACCGATTGGTATCATAGCCATTGGTTGTAGTGAATTAGGTGTAAAAACGTAGTCTATAACCGGTAGGCTCATGATAGTATCCGAGTACGATACTTGCCCATCATTCCAACACACACAAACCCTGTCCACTAGGGAACCCCTTATGCTGACCAAAAGAACCCTTAGTAAACCACGACGTGCCATCGCTAACCATCTGATAAATGTAATGGAGACGGGAATTCAAACCAACATCCCAAACTCGATGATGACCACACCACCATCGTCTCTCTTTCAGGACTAGAGTCAATGATGACCGAATAACCTCATAGTCCTAAAACCCACACACTAACCTCACGAAGTTTCAAAAGGAACATATGAGATATACCTCTCAATGGAATCGGAGAAGGACTCATTGCCTCGGCTCCTTCGAAAACCCTAACCTGTGACCACCATAGGGGAACCGTTCGCTCACCATGACACCCAAACGCCACCCCATCCTTGATAGCCATCACCCGATGAGTTCCAAGGTCACTTTCGTAGGCGGTGACGATCAGTCGTGAAACCCCCATTGTATCACTTCTGTCGATGATGAGTTTTTAGTCATCCGATGAGAGTGTACAAACTCTACCACTCGAGGGTTGGAAGAAGTGATGGCAAGAAGATAGAGAGAACCGGTTTAAATGATCGCCCTCTAATGATGTTTGAAAAGACCCTGGGTGTGTCTCGTAGTGGCCATCCGCATACTTTAGACCCGATCCAAGTCCGCCCTGCTCAGGTAGTCTTGTAACACACTCGTAGGAATGGGTACCCATTGCTCCCTACTCATGTATAAAAGGCCTGAACCAACCTCTTTTTTATATCTTGAGACGACCCAACTACACTTAGCCCACTAATGGCAAGACTCCCAAGGGGGCTTTGGAGGTCCACCCCTATTGAACTTTTGGGGCCCCAATTAGCCTCCACCTCTTCAGCCAAACTCTTTCCTAGCCCAAATCTACTACAAACTACCGCTTACCAAAGTGACTATCGATCCCAAATTGGATCAAAATCCTCGAACCTAGTTTTAACATACAATTCCTGACCTGCCCAATTACCCGGCTCGTGGCCCATTATGACATTTGTTGGATTCTTAAGCGTTTTTGGCCCCATTCCATTACGCTGTAATAATGCACCTGGAACCTTGTACAATGGTCTACCCTATTGAATAATGTCCATGTTCAAGGCTTCAGCAACCCATGCACGTGCTCCACTAAACTCCCCTTCATATCTATTCGATCTTTATCAAACACGGGTTTGTCTTCCAAGAAACCCTCTGGTAGATTGGTTCAAAGAACCAAAGTGGGCGATAACTGAGCGGCTAGTGCTCTTTGCCATCACCATTGTCCCAGATGACGATGCTCGACTCGGTTTCTGCCTTGCATATCTCCCGTTGCATCTCCAGATAGCGGACTCGTCGCAGGATTTGTTTGATCTCTTATTGTGTTTCAAGATTACGAACTCGATGCTGGAGTCGCTTAACCTTGAGATCCCATAGAGCGGAACTAACTCCACCACTGCCTAGGTTGGCGATTATGTGAGTAGAAGGCTGGTTTCTTCCACGAGCACATGGTTAGCGGATACCTCTCTTGTTGCCTTGCAAATCTACAAACAAGAGGGTCTTCTTTTTCACGCAAAGCCATTTGATAACCAATAGCTCTGATACCACTTGATGCACGACATATGCGTATTCAAATGGCTCTAGAAGCAGTCGAAGTTAATCAAAAGATTCTCAAACGAATAATCAGTGAACGAAGCTTAAAGCATTTGAATTTTAGTAATCAACAAAAAACTGGTTTACAGTGTAATCTAAGAGCTTAATTTACAATACAACTCTAGATAAACTTTGAAAACTAAATCTATACTATTTTTAAATTTTAAATACAAAAAATAAATAAAAATAAACAAACTAAATAAAAGATATTGATAATCTTGGAGATCACCCAACATCTTATCGATCTTTCTATCCCATATACGAACTCGTCAGCCCAACTATCTCCTTCCGCAAGCCAAACTACTTTGATGAAAAAAACCCACTAAATATATATGGACTTAATAAGCTTATGAATGCTCTTACATCGTAATCTAATTATAAATTTTGTGTATAATTATATTTTAAAAAATATCAAAAAGATCCTAAAAGGTATTTAAATCATGTCAATGTTTAATTTTTTTTAAAGGGAGAAACTCCACGCACAATTATTAACATAACGTTAATAGTCAAGACCTATGAAATTCTCGAACCAAACAAACGAAACATGTTTTAATGTATGTATGTCTCGAGTGATCTTTTAGAACATGAAGAAAAGTCATACTTTAAAAGCAAAATTGCAATTTGTCAACCACGAAAATGAATAAAAGTGGGTAGATTTACGTAATTTAGAATTAAGTACTTGAATGGTCCCTGTAGTTTACACGGATTTCACTTATTGCTCATGAAATTGGGAAACTGTAACTATGGTCCAATAGTTTGCACAAATGTAACAAATTTAGCCCTCAAAATGAATGACCGTTAACTTTAGTAGTTAAATGTATGTGAAATAACTAAAATGCCCCTTTAATATCAAAATAATAATAAAAATAAAATTGAATTAAACACCAAAAGTGGGTCCCACCAAAACCCACCCCATTTCATCTTCTCGAGCCATCTTCATCACATCTCCAAGCCGTGAACCCAACGTTCAAATTGTAAGGTTTAATTGCTCGGGTTGTAGTATCTATGTGTTACCGCGTACCCCGTGCTTACCCGAACCTCAACCCGAAGGCCACCCCCTCCACCTTTAATATTTGAAAAATAAGTTAAACTGTTATTAAGACCCTCACGTTGTGCGGGGGTGTAAAACATGAAAAGAACTAACACTGAAACTTTGTCGCGAACCCGCGGTTTGAAGAGGACGTTGATAATATACGTAACTTTATAAAAGGAAAAAGAATCATGAACGTTGATAACATTTGAAACCTCTCACACACACACATATAAAGAAAAAACGCGTTGCGACGAGGGCATAAAACCATGAAAAAAACAAACGTCAAAATGTTGATACGAACCCGCGCGTTGAGTGGTGCATTTATAACATACGTGACTTTATATATAAAAAAAAAGAAACCTGATCGTCGTTGATAACATTCGAAACTTTATATAAAAAAATTGAAACCATCACAAACTCGTGCGTTGCGGCGAGGCCGTTAATAATATCTGGAACTTTATGTAAAAAACGAAGTCGTTAAAAAAATTCACGTCAGAACGTTTTAAAAAAATATGCACAACACAACCGAAAAAAATAAAAATAAGCACGTACAAATTTGAATTTTATAAAACATCATATTTTAAAAGTTGTAGAAAAAAAAAGAAAAAAGAAACAATGAAAAAAATCGAAACGTCGAATCTGCTTTGACAACTTGTACGTTTGTGCTTTAATGAAGTTATTTAATAAAGGATTTTAAGATTTCCTAAGCTTTGGGTGGTTGTACTTTACGCTTGCTTTTTGATTTGATAATCCTAAAGTATATATATATTTTTTGAACGGCAACGCTAGATATTTTAGGATAATTGGCTTTCCTCGGGGCAACACCTAGAACATCTAGGGCAGCCCACCACAGGAGAAACCCCCAACTGGGTAAACCCCCTGACCTGACCACATACCCCTTTTTTACTTTTGCCAGTATTCGAACCCAAGACCTCCACTATGAGAAGTCTTGGGGCTACCATTGCACCAGTTGACCAACGGTATCCTAAAGTATATAGTATGGCTAGAAATGATACATAAGCATTGTCAATGTTTCAAGCTAGTATGGTTGAGGGTTTTTCAAATAATGTAGGTATTCAATTAACTGGTAGTAGTACCATAAACAAATTAACTTCGTAAAAGAAAAGGAACACGGGGAAGTTCGATTGATAAGTGGTCCAACCTTGAATGAACCATGATCAACAATTTATTACAAGTTACCTATTAACTACAAAGACATATCATAAGATATTTTGTACACATTGAAAGGAGTCATATTTTGATAAATTTATACACCACTGAAATTGTTAAAGTATAAGATAAAAAAAGGTGATATGCAGTGGCGAAACTTGAAGAAAAACGTAGAGGGGCCGAGATTTTTTTTTCCTATCAAGGTGTGCCGGAACTATAAAATTTTTGACCGAATACATATAAATTAACACTACTGAGCGAAAAATCGGAGGGGGATGGTAATATGTGAAAGGAAATAAAATTTTCAAAAAACAATCACCAAATGAATCAACGGTTTTTTCGAAAGGGAGAAATTCCTTCAAAGATAATTATTAATATAAGACTATTAATGTTTGAATTCCACATTTTTATAATCATAGATAAATTAAGATTCTTCACATATGGATAAGAATTGGTGTGTTTAACGTTGATTATCAAGACCTATGAAACTTTAGGTACCAAACAAAGGAAACATGTTTTAATGTATGTCTGTCTCATGAGTGATCGTTTAACACATGAAGAGAAGTCATACTTTAAAAGCTAAAATTGCAAATTGTCAACAAAGGAAATGAAAAAGAAAATGCGTAAACTTAACTAATTTAAATATAAATTCTGTCTGTACTTATCTTTTGAAAAAGATCAAAACCTTTTAAGAGAAACACTTGATCTAAATAATCAAAATGAAAAAACTTAAATTGAACTTCAGCTAGAAATTTAATATTACATAACCCTTTAATTGTTGCTTGTTGTGCAAGTTATATATATTCATGTGAATTATGCATGGGTATTAATAATCGTCAATGTTATATTTAAGAGTGGTTTTAATAATATTTTAGATTTGAGTTATTTAGCATGACCTATGAAAATAAAAGATGATTACAAAAACATCTTGAGCATCTTATTAACTTTAAAGGTATATTTCATATGTCTTGCCCTATGTATAATATTATATTTTTTAATATACAAGTTTTAAATGCACAATGGATAAGGTTTTTATATCATGATTTAAGAAAATATTATTCCTTAATGTCTCTTATTCTTAGGAGGTCTTTCTTCATTAGCAGGTTTTTTCGAAAAACTCTAATAATTATTCTGGTGTGGATCGCAAGCAAACCTGTATTTCTTGGTTTTAATAGGACTTCTTACAAGTGTTGTTTCTATCTAATATTATCTAAAAGTAATCAACTTATTAATAACAAGACGAAACCAAGAAACAACCCTTCACTTGCGAAATTATAAAAGATCCCCTTTAAGATCAAGCAATTCCATCGAATACCCACCTTCTTCCCCTGCTTTCATTTGCCAGCATGTGGCTTCCTTGAACTTCAACATCCCTAATTGTACTCTCGTGGCGAATATCCTCTTATGCAAACAACCAAAACCACTGTAAGGCCCCAAACCCGGGAGACCTCACTCGTTAGATTTACTCATAAACATAGTCATCAAACACTGATCTTTTAATTAAAACATTTAAACATAGCGGAAGCGTACATCATTTAGATACATAAACAACGGAAGTCTTAACATTTAAGAGAAACATTGTTTTAACACATAAGCACTTAAACAGGATGTCAGTCTTGAATCAGGTAGCCTTCATGCCTTTGCCCATCCTTTCTTCTTATTACCTGAAGTGCATACTAAAAGTCAGCTAACGCTGGTGAGTTATAGTTTAAAGCAATTAGGTATAACATCAGTCATTCATTTGTACCATTAGTATATATATATATATATACATATATCATTATTTACATTGAACATACATTGACTATACACATTAGTATGTGCATATGCATACATTGAACATTCATTGGTCATACACATAAGGGTGATCAGCCCACCATTGATTGCGTAAGTCACAAAGATAGACGCTCTGTCCTACCGTCGTAGGCCATCATTCATACCGCGTCTACCGAAGTAGTCCGTCCTTTTATTCATTTCGTGTCTACCGAAGTAGTCCGTCCTTCATACCGTGTCTACCGTCGTAGTCCGTCCTTTCGCACGTCTGCCCTAAGGCATCAGTTTCCCATACGAACTATATATGCAGCAGCCCACACGATTAGCGTCATTGCTGTTGGGTAAATAATCGTGTCTCCATCGTCGCCTTCATTCCCGTCGTAGCTTAAACCACCATGAAACACCACCACCATCGACTTACCTTCTTCCATGCGTGATTTTGATCCGAACAGACCTTCCGCGCGGTCGTCTTGGTGTCACGAACGAGTCTTCATTGCTTTCCATGTGTGCCGAGTGCAAGATTGTAAACCATTGTCGGGTTTACGGTTTCATGGTGGTGAGGATAGCGGTGTTACAGGATGACGGGATGAGAACGACAAACGAAATAAAGATGGCGGTTGGAAGATGAAGCAAGGGTTATTAGGTTTTAAAAGTTTTTCATTTGATCCCCCTTTAATTTACAGAATTTACGTTTTTAACCCATAAGTATTGAGGTGTGTAAATTTGGGATGTTATAACCACTCACTTAAATAGCGAAGACTGAAAGCAAAGAAATGAAATCGCAGACACACGAACAACCATAGGGCAATGGTAATGTACCATAGGCTGGGGGAAGCGAGAACTGAAATTGGAGAAAAAGGTAAACGTAGAGCTTCACCAGCTTCCTGAGTAAATAAGTTGAACACGAAATCACGAAGCAAAAATTGGAGCGGCAACACCCATGGCGTGGCGGGAGTGAGGACCCGGACGATGAAAGAGAAGAAAAGCGGCGTCAGTGGAGGGAGAAAGAGGAAGAATAAGAAGGATTGTTGATTTGGAGGATCAGGGAGAGAGAGAGGTTGAAACATTTCATTTTCAACCTACAGAGAAAGCGACGTGGCGTGAAAGTGGTTGTGGTGCCAGAGTTAACGCAACATGCATAGTGCGTTGCATTCAAGAGTTGTACTATGTGCTGTAAACTGTTCCAAGAGAATAATAAATTATGAGTATGGCACCGACATTGTCAAATAAGGTTATATATAATATGGCTAGAAATGATACATGACACTTGTGAATGTTTCAAGCTAAAGTTAAGTAAGATTGTAAGTGTTTAAATTTTCACGTACTAATGCAAGTGTGCTCGAGGGTTTTTCAAATAATGTTGGTACTCAATAAACTTGTACCTTAAACAAGTTAACTTCATACGTAAAAGAAAAGTAAAACGGGGAAATTTGATTGATACACTGTCCAACGGTGAATAACCACTATCCAATTAAAAATAAAAATAAAACTGAAAGTTATAACCTATTGACTAGACGATAATCTTGTACACATTGAAAGAAGTCACATTTCGATAAATTATCGACAAAGTATTTGATAAAAAGTGATATGTCAAAGAAAATAAATATTTTGAATAACAATCACCAAAGGAATCAAAGGTTTTTTCAAAAGGGAGAAATTCCTTCCACGAGAATTATTAAAATAACACTATAAATGTTTTCATACCACATTTTTCTAATTGTAGATAAATTAAGATCTTTCACATATGGATAAGAATAGATTTATTTAACATTAATCATCAAGAGCTATGAAACTTCAGTTACCAAACAAACAAAACAAGTTTTAATTAACACATGAAGAGAAGTCATACCTTAAAAGCCAAAATTGCAATAATTTGTCATCCAAGAAAAGAAAATGAAGGAAAGTGGGTAAACTTAATTGAAAAAAATCTAGAAATTTTTGATGATAAATTTTGTTCGTAATTATCTTTTGAAAAAAATCAAAACCTTTTAAGTAAAACACTTGATTTAAATAATCAAAATGACTTTCTGATAAAAGACTTAATTGAATTAAAAGAAAACTTATGTTGAACTCAATCTAGAAATTTAATCTTTTGAAAATAAGTTAAATATGGCTAGAAATATTCATATTTTTAACAGCAAACTCACACAGCCACTAATCTATTTCTAAATTACACCACTTTGTTTACAATGGGACTTGAACCTAGAAATGATACATAAACCTTGTCATTGTTTCAAGCTAGTAGGAACAAGCTAAGTGAAGTTTTAAGTGTTTAAGTTTTCACTTATGACAAGTGTGGTTGAGGGGTTTTCATGGTATTCAATCAACTAGTACCTTAAACAAATTAACTTATATAATAAAAGGAAATTAAAACGGGAAGCCCGATTGATACATGGTCCAAACGTGAACACCCATGTGACAACTATCCAAGCTAGAAATTTAATCTTTGAAGAATAAGTTAAATACGATAGAAATGATACATAAACATTGTGAATGTTACAAAATGTTAGTAGCAACAAGCTAAGTGAAGTTTTAAGTGTTTAAGTTTTCACTAATAACAAGTGTGGTTTAGGGTTTTCAAATAATGTAAGTACTCGATCAACTAGTACCTTAAATAAATTAACTTCGTAAACGAAAAGGAACACAAGGAAGTTCGATTGATACATGGTCCAACCGGGAGTACTCCAAGTGACCACTATCCATATCAAAAATTGAAAAATTAAAGTTATCACCTCTGGACCACCGCAACTTATCATAAAGCATTTGTACACATTGAAAGGAGTCACATTTTAATAAATTTTTTATCCACAACGAAATGGACAAAGTAGCGGATAAAAAAGTGATATTTCAAACAACAATCACCAAATGAATCAAAGGTTTTTATTTTTTCTTCCAAAATGGAGAAATTCCTTCAACCATAAATATTTTGTAACATCCCAAAAAAATTATAATAAAAGAAACGGTATGATAAACGGGAAATAAAACGGTTAAAACAAGAAAGACGACGGGGGACTAAACTTGACATGGAGCGAAAAATGATAGGAGAGGGAAGGGCTTAACCTAGCCGCCACCTCCAGCCCTATCCCCATTTCATTCTCATTTGGCTCAAGTCTAGAGAGATAGAGAATCGAATTAGAGAGAGAAAGTCACAAGGAAAGTAAACTTTGCATCAAGAGTCGTTCCTCATCGTCGGGTGAAGCTAAGGATCCGGTTTTCGAGCTCAGACAGGTAACGGTTCCCTTTAAATCAGAGTTTTCGTTTATGGTGGGTTTCGAGTTCGTTTTCACGTAAAGGTCGGGTTTTTACGTGTGTTTTGCAAAACTAATCATAGATCTAGCCTCATGGAGGTAAAAGAAACCTTTCTAACATAAAAAGTTCAAAGCTTAATCACTGTTATGATCGGCCACCATAGACATGCAACTTAGAGTTTTGGGGAATTAGACAGCCCGCACAGGCGAACTTGCTAAGTTCGCCTGATGCTAATATGGCGAACTTGATAGGTTCGCTAGATCAAATTCGTTGATTTAAGTTCGCTAGAATCCAAGTAAGTGAACATGACAAGTTCGCTAATGTCAAAGTGGCGAACTTAACTTTAAGTTCGCCAGCTTAAAAGTGGAGAACGCCTGGTATCGGTTAGGTCTGTTATCCTAACTTACATGAATTAATTATACAGATAGAGATTGGCGGTTACTGGGCCAGTTCTTGTTTTCATAGGATAGCTTGACATGTGCGTTCTTATTGTCTTTTTTCTCTAACGATTTTGGGCTGGCATGCATACTGGTAAAAGAATTGAAAGGCAAAGAATAGTTTTTTTTATAAAAATGTTATTTTTATAAAGTGATAGAGAAAGTTATAATTTTTATAAAAATGTTATTTTTATAAAAAGAAAGGAAAAGTCTTGAAGTGTATAGTACTATCTTTGAAATATATTTTTAAAAAAAGTAAAGAGTTATAACAAAGAAAGTAAAAAAGCTACACTTTGGTGTAGCTTGACAATGATAGTGACAGTGACATATGCCATATTATATGCTTATGTTTTAATATGTGTTATTTGTCTATGTGTTTCAATGACATTATATTATGTGACATAGTATAATTGCATAGTATTTGCAAAGTAAAAAGTCCTGTAGGCAAGCAAAGTAGAAGTCTCATCCCCATGTGTGAGCAAGCAAAGTAGAAAGTCTCACCATGAGGTGTGAGTAGGCAAATGAGTCTTAGAATTAGGTGTAAGCAAGAAAGTCCCACCCTGAGGTGTGGACATAACAAAGTAAAAGTCTTATCCTGAGATGTAAGCGAGAAAAGGGATCTTGTCCTCGGACATTGATCCAAATGTGATAGTTAAAGTTCATTATAGTCACTTGTCCTGTAACAGTGAAAAAGTAAAGTTGCAAAGAGTAAAGGAGGACACCATAACGGGTTTTCCTCAAAAGTAAAGTTTTAATGAAAGATAGAAACGAAACAATTTTATAAATTGTAACATTGTAAAGTTTTAAAGTAAAGGCAAAGGCAAAGTTGTTCTAAAATAAAGAATTAATGCATATTTTATTTTTATAAAACTAGCTATTTAAAGAAAGCTTACAGATTAAAGTAAAAATAGATCTCACCAGCGTTAGCTGACTTTTAGTATTCATGACAGGTAGTAACGGTAAAAGGAAAGAGTATGTAAAGTAGCCGCGAGGGCTGGAAAGCATGGACTGCCGGGCTGCATTACTGAAGACTGACATTTCCGTACTGACAGCTTATGTTTGAACAATGTTTATTTATTGTTTATGAATTTGAAAGTTTGAGACAAGACTTCCGTTGTAATAGATTTTGATTTCCAGCTTAAGACATATGCTTGATATGTTTTGTGCCAACTATGGAATGTATCCGGTTTGAGGCATTTCATATTTATAATCATAGACAAATTATGATCATTCACAAATCGATAAGAATAGTTGATGAACGTTAATCAACCAGACCTTATGAAACTTTAAGTAACAAACAAACGAAACATGTTTTAATTAATGTATGTCTCAGGAGTGATTTTTAACACATGAAGAAAAGTCATACTTTAAAAGCTAAAATTGTAATTTGTCAACTAAGAAAATGAAGATATATAAGCGGGTAGACTAACCAATTTATTTATAACGTTTTTGTTTGTAATATCTTTTACAAAATATCAAGAAGATCCTAAAAAATATGTAAAGGGACACGTATTTTGGTTAGAATTTTTTATTTTGTTCTCTTTTGTATTATTTCATTTGTGTGTTTATTCCTTAAAACAAATGTGTAATTCCTAAAAAATATTGCATGTGTGTTTACACAAAAAGAAATATCCAACCCTATTTTACTCTAATCATCTTCTTATATATTTCTTATATTAACACACGTGTGTCATGTTCTTATATAATTCTTATATTATCACACGTGTGTCATGTGTATATTTATACACGTATGTATGCGTACATATTACATATATACCTACGTATATGTATACATATGCACATACATGCATTTATACGGCCGCATGCAAGGGCGAAGCTTAGTGAGGGCCCGGGGTGTCACACCCCAACCGACGGCGGATTATACGTCGGGGCGGACGCGGTTGTTCAATAGCACAAGGTTGACTATTAAAGTTTAAATAGTTTTATTAAATAACTTCAAGGTTCCAATACAAGGAATAAATCAAATACATAGCAATAATACAAGTCTAATTGATTAAACATTGTAGGTCCAAGCATCCTATGTGATCACGATAAAGTCTCATGTTGTAGAACCTGAAACATGTGAAAGAATCTGTCAACTACAAAATAGTTGGGGAGATACAAAGGTTTTGACACAGTTTAACAAGGATTTGAAAAGAATTACAATTCACTATGATATATGCATTCTATAATGTAAGTATGAGAACAAGTATCTTAAACATTGTGCACTTCAACCCTCCAACCAAGTTTTGGCATAACCCGCAGGTTACCCTTATAAGTCTCAAGTTTAAAGTTTAATTCAGTAACAATCACCAAGGGCTCCCCCCGAAGGGGTCAATCAATCAAGGTGGATTGGTCAAATGCAATAGATCTATCATTGTTACCATAGGCTTGATCAAAGTTAATGAATGTGCTAGTTTTAAGTTTAATCTAAGCATACAAGTCTCAAGTTTAACATAAGAATAAGCATCTAGTAATAGTTGTACAAGAATTGTATAGGTTTAAAGTTTTGAACATGTTTCACCCCAAAAGAATAGAAAGGAAAAAGGGGCTAAGTATACTTACTTGGATTTGGATGAAGAGTGTCCGACAAGAGTAAGTGTTTGCAAGACTTTGAGGGAGATTATCCTCACAACAAGCCTCAGAATACAAGTCTAGAGTTTAAGTATGATCTACAAGTCTATGGCAAGGATCTAGGATTTCAAGATTTGACTAGGGTTCCAATGGGAGACGAGAATGATTGTGTTTATAAAGTTTAAATCAAGTTTAAAATAAAGGTTTTGAATGAACGACACAAGAATTGTGTACCAACGTTTAATAAGTTTATAGTTTAGAATAACTAAGATACTTATTTAAAAAGTTGTACAATTGTCAATTACATATGTTAGGTAATAGTAATTGAAATAGTTTTTCAAGTACTTAGAAGTAGAGTGATAATAATGGCTAAGTGAAATACTAAATATTTATTGAGGTTTAACAATAACTATCCAAAGAATAAATAATTATTAAGAATTTATAATAATTAAAGAATATATAATGATAATTATAAAGGATAAATAACAGTTCAGGTTTTATAATAATCACTTCAATAATACATAACTATTAAGGATAGATATCTATCTATATTATGTACCTAATTGGAAGTAATTAGTATAAATCATTTAAGATTTATTAAAGCATTTAAACCTTAAGTATTTATTAAATTAGCTTAGAGTTTAAATAATGTTTTAAAATGTGGTTTTAAGTTTTAAACAGGTGGTAGGCATTTATAAGTTTCTAAAATGTTAAGCATGATTTCTCGTAAATTTTATGTTTCGATTACGAGTCTTTAAAGTTTAAATAAAATTATAAGTTTATAAGGTTTCCTTCCAATGGTAAGTTTATAAGTGTAAGTATTTAATTTAAAGTTTATGTTTTAAAAGTATAAGTTTATAAATGTTTTAAAGTTTTTATAAAGTTTATAGGTTTACAAAGTTTAGAGAATAATTAAAGCATATTTATTTTCTCACGTTTTATATAAACGATAGATTTATGTTTATATAAATTTTATAAAGTGTGTAAATTTATAAATAAGTTTTATAAACTTTTCTGAGTTTACAGGAATTATAAAAGTTTTTAAAAGTTTAAAAGTTTAAATTAATGATTTGGATAAAAGAATTCTTTTAATTTAGAGTACAAATAATAAAGTAAGTTTATTGTTTTTAAATAAATAACTTCTGTGAGATTATGAGTTTCATAAAAGTTTAAAATATTTTTTTATAGCTTTTATGAATGTAAAAACCAAAATCAAAGATTAAATTGTTTTTAGGTTTTAATGAAGTTTTATTTGACTAAAAATATTCCCGAAAGTAAAAGTGTAAATAAAAATTGTTTTTGAGTTTATATAAGTTTAATATAATTTATAAGATTTATTGGAAGCTTAAAACTGTTTTAAAAACAAAAAAAAAATAAAATGTAAAACCTGGGGCTAGCCGGATTCGAACTCGACTCTGCCCCGGGTCACCAACATGCACACACGATTAATCACTCCGGCAACGGACTCGCTAATGTTAATACTGGAAAAATAAAAAGATAAACATAATCCCGAATCACCCCCAAATCCGATATGAACCCTAGTTTCCAAATACCGAAATACACATCGAATTGCCCTATGTTAATGGAATTAAACAGAGGGCTTTCGATTTATGAACTGTGGCGAACAAAACGGGCACAAGAATTACCTTAAACGATGTTGAAACGAGTGAGAACGGGTCGGGCTTCACGAACGGCTGTCGCGAGGATCAATCGGGCAGTGCAACTTCGAATTAGTGCGATTGATGGTTTAGATAGTTTGGGTGTGTTGTCGTTGAGGTTTAACCATCGATATTTATAGCGGTTTCAAGCATTAAGTGCTTGATTAGGTGGGGGGTTAACGGTTGAGTAAATGCCGAATTTGAATTCGAATTACGCGGGTCTCGGGCCGTGTCCGAGTATTGATGGCATTGGGGTTGGGTCACACGCGGGAGGCGAGTCTCGAGGTTCAACGAATCTGGTCGTTTACGCATTTTTCGTATAAAGGGGAGGAAACGGTGAGATGCGGGACTCGAACCTGGGGGCGTTTTCTGTTTTCGGGGGTTTGGGGTTATTACAAAACAGGTCCCCGAGGTTTGAAGGTCTAACAGTTCATGCCCATACCTGGTTTTTAAGTGTAAAATGAGTTTTAATGATTGACGGTTTTAGTCCCTGAAGTTTTAATAAGTTTTTCTCAAATGATTTTATAAGTTTTATAAAATGATTCATATGGTTTATTTGTTTAGAGGTTTAAATAATAAAAATAAGTTTATAAACTTGTTAAAGTTTCAAGAGTTTATATATATATATATATATATATATATATATATATATATATATGTAAGTTTCAAATGTAAAAGATTTATGTAAATGTCTATGAAATGGGTCGGGAATACGTTCAAGGGTTTAGGAAAGTGTGCGTCGGAAAATATAGGATATTACAGTCTCCCCTACTTTAGGAAATTTCGTCCCGAAATTAAAGTAGAAGGATCTAGATCGGGGTCTAAGTCTATGATACGCACAAGGGTAATGAGAAAGATACTTTACGTTCCCAAGTAAACCCTGGGTTATGTTTACATTTTTAAATGAGTTGTAAGGATAGGGATATGATTACGCTCAAGTTTCTAAGTTTTCAAAGCATATGATTGTCAAGAGTTTCCCTAAGAAGCATATAGTTTCATTGAAATATATGAAGATTTGTTTTCAGAAATGTATTTGAGAGGATAACTGATGAACTCCCATTCAAGATTTAAAGTGAGATGCATCACTCAGAATGGGTTCGACGATAGTTTAACGATTTGAGTTTGTAGACTATTACGTCTAAGGATTGCTACGGTGGCTAAGTTCTGTGGCTACCTTTTACGATAAGTCTTAGATCATAGCACACGACAGAGTTTACTATGTTTTTCCATACGCTGATTTTCATACTTACGTGTGCACCCGCAAACATTTAAATCATCGCATAGTCAGCATAGGTCCTTCCGTTTGTGTGTGGATCAAGAAAGAGTATAAGAATTTGTTTAACACATGACTAAAGTTTCCACATAGGAGTGATCATTGATTAACGAGTCCCTTATAGAAACGTCATTCAATGATTAAAGAGAGAAGAATGTGACAAGATTTAGAGTTTCAAAGTTTCCTCGTAATTGAATAAGAATACCTCAATCATTGAGTAGTTTAAAGTCTTTACACCTTCCTCGTGTTTGATCAAGAATACATCAAACCTTGAGTAATTTAAAAGTCTTATACGTTCATCATGTTTGAACAAGCATACGTCAAACATGGAGTAGTTTAAAGTCTCATACGTTCATCATGTTTGAACAATAATACGTCAAACATAGAATAGTTTAAATTGTGTTTGAACAAGAACATGTCAAGCATAGAATAGTTTAAATTGTGTTTGAACAAGAATACGTCAAACATAAAATAGTTTAAGTTGTGTTTGAACAAGAATATGTCAAGCATAGAATAGTTTAAATTATGTTTGAACAAGAATACGTCAAACATAGAATAGTTTAAGTTGTGTTTGAACAAGAATACGTCAAACATATAATAGTTTAAATTGTGTTTGAACAAGAATACGTCAAACATATAATAGTTTAAAGTCTTTTAGTTTAGCTTCAGTGTATAGAAGTATACGATTACGTTTTGAGTAATAAGCGGTTATCTAAATACTCTAGTATTTGAGAGAGGTGTGGGACAACGTTTGGAACAGGATTAACCGTTATACGCTCTTCCACAGAAGATTCGAGTGGTCCAGAAGGTTAGGTGGATCCCGATGTTTGGTTTAGATAGGAGTCAGGGGATGTACTCTGCTAAAGAGAGTAATGTCCTCCTTCCTGCTAGTGTCTAGTATCAAGAGTGAAGTTTTCTCGTATATATGGAATGTACGTTTATCAAGTCTTATAGGGTTTGGTTAAGATGGACACACAAAGTTTTCAAGACTAAGAATCCAAGTATAAGTTTGAAAATAGGATAAGTCAGTTGAGTTTCAAGTTTCAGTATTAAGCTTCACATGATCCCTTATTGGACATGCCTCCTTTGGTGGTTTAGAAGGTGTTTAGTTTCAGGAATACGGGATTGAGTATTTGTACAAGTTTTACATGACTCAAAAGTCTCCGACCTTATAGTGGTGTATACAAAGTTTAATGTTTTAGCAACGTGTATTTGATCTTTTAGTTCCCGTTGGGATTTATAGTAAGTCTTTTACGTGACAAGAGTTAAATGAGGAAAGTCTCCAAGCATAGGGTAACGGGAAAATTTTCGATAAGGTTTATGATAGTGTGTTTATAAATGATTTTATCTCGTTTCATAACAGCATGTATAGTTTTCTTTTATATAGAGTGTGATTAGGATGTTCAAAAATGACGAGTTAGACATTGATAAATAGTATAAGTAAGACTTATGAAAAGGTATGTATGATTGTCAAACGAAATGTTGGTCAAGTTTAGAAGCGTTAAGTCTATATAAGGGGTAGGGATCATAGTTGATTACGGAAGTGGTTCATAAGTCGAGTTGTTTTAAAAGGGTGCTTACGAATTTAGAAGGTTTGTTCAAGATTTATTCTTCAGTTACATGTGTCACTTAGGATATTTTATAGTTTAATGCCACGTTGCTAATTATCTCGAATACTAACGCGAGCTGCTTTTGACGAAAGTGTTTGGGTAGGAGTGTTAAGTTTGTAGTACTAGAAGGAAAGTCAAGCTAGTAGGTGATATCAAGATAAATTTCAAAATAACTTTCGTTAAAAATTTCAAAATTGGGACTTCTAGCCCTTACAACTTAAACGGAAAAATTAAGGTGTGTAAGTAAGTTGACCTAATATGTTCAAAAGGTTTTTATTCATAATACTAAGTTATCACAGTAATATTTTCAAAGATAGTTTTGATTGGAGGTTGATGGGCTAACGAGGAGGATTCCCGGAAGAAGGGGTGGTCACCAGGACTCACTTAAGTACCCTATTTCCCTAGCCAGAACTTCCTCATGGGCCTACAACTTCTCTCAGTTGTTTTCACCGATGTTTGGGTATATGGTACTATGTCGAGGTTCATTATGGGTTTAGAGTCTTAAACGTGGAGCTTGTTTATTCTATAGTAGGCTTCTTCTCTTGCAGGAAAACGATCAGGTTACTAATCCCTTTGTTAATGTACTTTAGGTTTAAAATACGTTAAGTTTTGTTTACAAGAAACGGTGATGTGTAAGTTTTAAGGACGTATGAAGGTTTTGAGATTAAAAGTGTAACAAAGTTTTGAGTTAGTTATAAAATGAAGTTTGCTTGAGTGACGAAAAATGAAATGAGACACAAGGGTTTCCCCTTATGTGCCAAGTTTATAAAGTAATGAAGTTTGTAAAAAGACTTGTATGTCAATACATAGTTTTAAATGGGCTGTTAGTTCAAGGATCATGAAGTTTAAGGATGTATGAACACTTTGAGATGTATAAAAGTGTAGCAAAAGTTTGAGTGAGTTATCTAGAGTAGTTTGGTGGAGTGATGAAAATAAGATGAAACACAAGGGTTTCCCCTTAAGTGTTATGTTCATAAAATAATGAAGTTTATAGGAGAATTTGTAGAGTAATACATAGTTTTAAGGGTTGTATTATAACGATCATGAAGTTTATTGGGTAGTATCTATAAATATAAGTTTATGTATGTAGTTTTTAAGTATCATCTCATAAGAATTTCTCCTTGAAGGTAACTCCTTCAGGTCATGACGAGTAAGCATGATGTCATGTGACCATTCTTGAAAAGACGGAACATAAGAATCATAGAGTAAAGGTTATAGAGGAAAGTCTTGAAATCATGAATTTATGAGGTGTAAAGTATTTGAGGTGGTACTCATTTAGTGCATATCACCAAGTGGGTACTTTGACATATCAAGAGAAATTCAAGCTCACAAATGTTTAGAGAAGTCATGCATTCCTATAAGCGGATACTCATCCCAAGAATTCCCAAGAAAGCATACAGGTCCAACGGTTGATTTGGATTTATACGGAATGCTTTCCTTGACAGAACTTCCCAGAATACAGGTATCCACCCTTCCGGTCCACACAAGTTCTCACACATTATCTAGAACTTAAATATTCTTGATGAGAGTTTAGTGGTGGCTTAGACTTTAAGCCTAAGGACGTGTCCTCGATGTAGCAAACTCTTGTAGCACGTAGGTAAGTAGAATCGTAGAATTTCCAAGCGTTCACGTATAAGAATTAAGGATAGAATGAGGAGAAAATTTCCTAGTAAAGGACATGAGATAACTCATGTTTGGGTCTCCTAAGTTATAGTCTAGGTCATGTGTCTAATAACCTAATTCCCTATAACCAAGGCTCTGATACCAATCTGTCACACCCCAACCGACGACGGATTATACGTCGGGGCGGACGCGGTTGTTCAATAGCACAAGGTTGACTATTAAAGTTTAAATAGTTTTATTAAATAACTTCAAGGTTCCAATACAGGGAATAAATCAAATACATAGCAATAATACAAGTCTAATTGATTAAGCATTCTAGGTCCAAGCATCCTATGTGATCACGATAAAGTCTCATGTTGTAGAACCTGAAATATGTGAAAGAATCTGTCAACTACAAAATAGTTGGTGAGATACAAAGGTTTTGACACAGTTTAACAAGGATTTGAAAAGAATTACAATTCACTATGATATATGCATTCTATAATGTAAGTATGAGAACAAGTATCTTAAACATTGTGCACTTCAACCCTCCAACCAAGTTTAGGCATAACCCGCAGGTTACCCTTATAAGTCTCAAGTTTAAAGTTTAATTCAGTAACAATCACCAAGGGCTCCCCCCCCGAAGGGGTCAATCAATCAAGGTGGATTGGTCAAATGCAATAGATCTATCATTGTTACCATATGCTTGATCAAAGTTAATGAATGTGCTAGTTTTAAGTTTAATCTAAGCATACAAGTCTCAAGTTTAACATAAGAATAAGCATCTAGTAATAGTTGTACAAGAATTGTATAAGTTTAAAGTTTTGAACATGTTTCACCCCAAAAGAATAGAAAGGAAAAAGGGGCTAAGTATACTTACTTGGATTTGGATGATGAGTGTCCGACAAGAGTAAGTGTTTGCAAGACTTTGAGGAAGATTATCCTCACAACAAGCCTCAGAATACAAGTCTAGAGTTTAAGTATGATCTACAAGTTTATGGCAAAGATCTAGGATTTCAAGATTTGACTAGGGTTCCAATGGGAGACGAGAATGATTGTGTTTATAAAGTTTAAATCAAGTTTAAAATAAAGGTTTTGAATGAACGACACAAGAATTGTGTACCAACGTTTAATAAGTTTATAGTTTAGAATAACTAAGATACTTATTTAAAAAGTTGTACAATTGTCAATTACATATGTTAGGTAATAGTAATTGAAATAGTTTTTCAAGTACTTAGAAGTAGAGTGATAATAATGGCTAAGTGAAATACTAAATATTTATTGAGGTTTAACAATAACTATCCAAAGAATAAATAATTATTAAGGATTTATAATAATTAAAGAATATATAATGATAATTATAAAGGATAAATAACAGTTCAGGTTTTATAATAATCACTTCAATAATACATAACTAATAAGGATAGATATCTATCTATATTATGTACCTAATTGGAAGTAATTAGTATAAATCATTTAAGATTTATTAAAGCATTTAAACCTTAAGTATTTATTAAATTAGCTTAGAGTTTAAATAATGTTTTAAAATGTGGTTTTAAGTTTTAAACAGGTGGTAGGCATTTATAAGTTTCTAAAATGTTAAGCATGATTTCTCGTAAATTTTATGTTTCGATTACGAGTCTTTAAAGTTTAAATAAAATTATAAGTTTATAAGGTTTCCTTCCAATGGTAAGTTTATAAGTGTAAGTATTTAATTTAAAGTTTATGTTTTAAAAGTAAAAGTTTATAAATGTTTTAAAGTTTTTATAAAGTTTATAGGTTTACAAAGTTTAGAGAATAATTAAAGCATATTTATTTTCTCACGTTTTATATAAACAATAGATTTATGTTTATATAAATTTTATAAAGTGTGTAAATTTATAAATAAGTTTTATAAACTTTTTTGAGTTTACAGGAATTATATAATCCCGAATCACCCTCAAATCCGATTTGAACCCTAGTTTCCAAATACTGAAATACACATCGAATTGCCCTCTGTTAATGGAACTAAACAGAGAGCTTTCGATCTATGAACTGTGGCGAACAAAACGGGCACAAGAATTACCTTAAACGATGTTGAAACGAGTGAGAACGGGTCGGGCTTCACGAACGGCTGTCGCGAGGATCAATCGGGCAGTGCAGCTTCAAATTAGTGCGATTGATGGTTTAGATAGTTTGGGTGTGTTGTCGTTGAGGTTTAACTATCGATATTTATAGCGGTTTCAAGCATTAAGTGCTTGATTAGGTGGGGGGTTAACGGTTGAGTAAATGCCGAATTTGAATTCGAATTGCGCGGGTCTCGGGCCGTGTCCGAGTATTGATGGCATTGGGGTTGGGTCGCACGCGGGAGGCGAGTCTCGAGGTTCAACGAATCTGGTCGTTTACGCGCTTTTCGTAAAAAGGGGAGGAAACGGTGAGATGCGGGAATCGAACCTGGGGGCGTTTTCTGTTTTCGGGGGTTTGGGGTTATTACAAAACAGGTCCCCGAGGTTTGAAGGTCTAACAGTTCATGCCCAAACCTGGTTTTTAAGTGTAAAATGAGTTTTAATGATTGACAGTTTTAGTCCCTGAAGTTTTAATAAGTTTTTCTCAAATGATTTTATAAGTTTTATAAAATGATTCATATGGTTTATTTGTTTAGAGGTTTAAATAATAAAAATAAGATTATAAACTTGTTAAAGTTTCAAGAGTTTATATATATATATATGTAAGTTTCAAATGTAAAAGATTTATGTAATTGTCTATGAAATGGGTCGGGAATACGTTCAAGGGTTTAGGAAAGTGTGCATCAGAAAATATAGGATATTACACGGGGGGCCCCAGCCCTCTCCGATTTTTTGCTCAGAAGTGTTAATTTATACGTATTCGGCCGAAAATTTTATAGGTATTAAGTTCCGGCCCCCTGATAGGAAAAAAAATCCCGGCCCATGTGTTTTTCTTCAAGTTTCGCCACTACCGCATGTGCATAGGTTTGGTTATACCTCACGAGATGGACATGTTGGATCATATCGGTTTGAGTTAACCAGGTTTAGGTCAAATTAGATAGTTTTAAATAATGATCATTTGGTTGGAGTCAGAATGGGTTCTCCCACATTGTTACAGGTTGAAGTGAGCTATTTTAGAAAATGATTAAAAAACGTTTGAGAAATAGTTTTAGAAAATTTATCGATTTTGCTTATGAGGATAAAGTATTAAAAACTTTGGGAAATAGTGGAAGGAGTTGATATATAGTGAGAGTAGACTTGAAAACAATAATTACGATGTTTTTTGCACTATTTTTACTGAAGCAACAATTTGCACCTATTTAATCTTTCAATTATTATTCATAAGAGCATCTCGAACGTAGCATGTAACAAACACAAACAAAGGTGTTACGTTAGGTGTCACATCAGACTTTCATTAATCCTATAAAAACTATCATTTATCCTCCAATAGTACATCTTTTTGCAAACACTTATATATTTTCAGATCGCCTATTTTTACATTTAATTTATATAAACTAGATTACTTTTTATAATAAACTAATTTTATTTATATTTTGTATTATTTAGAATATAATTTTAAGTTGTAATTAAAAATATCAAAATATAAATTATAAATCACATTAATTAAAATTAAAAAACATTAATTAAAATTAAAAATTACATGACCTAAAGATTAAAAATTACATAAATTTAAAATAATCTTCTTCGAGCGGCCGGAAAATCATCTCGTCTCGGTTTTCGCCAAATCCTACAATTCAATTTTTTTCCGGTATCACCGTTTAATTCCTCTCTTGCAAAATACTAGTTAATCTGTCGAACCCCATTAACTCCAATGTCACGTGTCACTACTAGAAAACATGTATATATTTTCTACAAAATTTTCCGACAAGTTACTCACAAAAGAAATTTCTCACAAGTTACCGACAACTTTCCGACAAAACAAAAACAAAAAAGTGACCATAAGATTTGCTACAATTTTTCGATAAATTTATTAAATAAGTTAACTTATTTATTTATTATAATCGTCGGAATATTGTCCGAAGTTACTGACGAAAAACTTTTGTTGCTAATTCGTCGAAAAATTAGTTTGGACTTTGTCGAAAAAAAAAACATTTCATACGGGGGTTTTCGTAACAATTTTGTTGGAAACTTGTCGCTAACGGCTAATTTCGACAAATTTTCCACGAAATCTGCTGTAGCAAATTTTCAGTTTTTTGGTAATGTGTGGGAATTTAATATAGCGGTTGTTTCCTCACTCCTCAGTGGAACTAATCGCATATCTAGATTACCGGACAGAGTTTTAAAGTAATGCCATAGACGGGGGAGGGGGGGGGGACCCCGTATCCAAACCGTGGTATCATAATGTCCGGAAAGAGATCTTAAACTCATGGACTCATTACATGAATGGAATCACAAACTTTCCAATGGAATGTTTAAAGAAGTGTATCATAGTTTAAAAACTCCAAATCACAAAGGCTAAATCGATCAAACTAATTCCATAAAAATCTGTAGAACTAATTCTAGCAAATCGATCGATTAGAAGAACAAATTCCTGCAAAATCGATCAAACTAATTCCAAAAAAATATACAATATACCCATTTATCTGACGCTAAGAAAAAGAGGATTAAGGAGAAGATGGTGAAAGAGGTTGTCGAATGGGAAGACCGACTAAAAAATGAAACCAGCCTCCAAGAAATCATTTGTAACCATCGAACTTGAGAGGGTACAAAACCTGTCGGTCGAAACTTGAAGCAAGTTGAAACCCAAATTGAAGAACCATAAATCATAATTATCGAATAAACATTTTTACCCAAATCCGTAGAACCAAAAATCAAAATGATCTAGACCAAGATCGAAGATGTTCGATGATTGAAGAAAAGGGGAATGTTGAATGTGTTCTGAAGAACTAGAACACCTTAATTTCATTTATAAATCTACCAACAAAACATATTATAACTTTTTATTGAAATTAGTTTCAATACTCTTAAATTTTATTTCATTTCTAAACATTATATGAAAACATTATATGAACCAAACGATGCTTAATTTATCATATGTCACATTATAGGAACCATACGGTGTCTAAGTTGTCATATGTCACCAAGTAGTCTTCCTTCTAAACTAACATCAGCCTGCATTGTTGCAACCATCATTCAAATAAATCGGCCGACTTGACATGACAAGATATATGCTAAGAGTTGAATAAACACCCAAATCAAATTTAATGAAGAAAGTTAAATGTCTAATTAAAGGCCCACTTTCGGGTTTCTTTCAAATCCATCGTTTTTAAAGTTCGTTTGTGGACCCCTTATCTGAAAGGTATACATCCACTTATTTGGGGGGTTTTGGTTCGTTGGGAATGGGGATACAAATGGTTGATTTGTGATTTTTTTTAAAGGTTGTGCAACAAAAAATTCATATTTTTTAATGTTATTATACATAAAAAGGTAGATTTACATATATTCTTCTATTTTTAACCTTAATTACATATATAACCAACTTAAAACTTAAATTACATATATCTCCCTCTTTTATAAAATTACTCTTTTAACCTTATAAGAAATACGATTATTCTTATTTTATCGATCCCAACCCTAACCTTCTCATTATCGTTTGCGATCGATTCCAACATCTAGCGTCGCTTAAGAAACAAACCCATATAATAATTCCAATAAAACTAATAAATCTTTGTGAAAACTGGAGCAAATACATCCAAATTAAATCATCGATCCTCTCAAAATTAGAACCTATTTTGTGAAATATGTGTTGCTAATGGGCTAAGCTATGAAATATGTCTTTGCTCAGAAATACGACTATTCTTATTCCATCGATCCATACCCTAACCTTATGATTAAGCTATGTTTAAGTCGCAAAGAAAGAATCAAGACAATTCAAGTACGAGCACTTCGGATGAGCATACAGACAAATCTTATGACTCTAATTCAAGAATCCTAAGAGAAAGCTTTAACAGCAGATAATCTCGAGAAAGAATCCTTGAACGGATTAGAGAAAGAATTCGAAACTTCCAACGACAAAATCCTGAAGCACAAAAATAGAATATGTATTCCAAACTCAGAAGATTAGAACCTGTTTTGTGAAATATGTATTGCTAATGGGCTAAGCTATGAAATATGTTTTTACTCAGAAATACGACTATTCTTATTCCATCGATCTCAACCCTAACCTTCTGATTAAGCTATGTTTAAGTCGCAAAGAAAGAGTCAAGCCAATTCAAGTACGAGCACCTCGGATGAGCATACACACAGATCTTATGACTCTAATTCAAGAATCCCAAGAGAAAGCTTTAACAGCAGATAATCTCGAGAAAGAATCCTTGAACAGATTAGAGAAAGAATTCGAAAATACCAACAACAAAATCCTGTAGCACAAAAATAGAATAGAATCCCAACCCTAACATGTTATTTAGCAAAAACATAGCTGATCCGAGGAAAAAGAAACAAACCCATATAATAATTCCAATAAAACTAATAAATCTTTCTGAAAACTATACATCCAAATTAAATCACAGACCCTCTCAAAATTAGAACCTGTTTTGTGAAATATGTATTGCTAATGGGCCAATTGATCAAACTTGCCTGATATTGATATTGGTGAACACCCTATGGACTATGGAGTATGGCCACACGGTGATTATTATTATTATTATTATTTTGAAAAGCAAATTTCTTAATTTATGTGAGAGTGGGAGTTGAACACATGACCTACTCAATTCTTGGTGTTGTTTGAGGATTTTCCTCTACCGTTGGGCCACCAACCACAATGGCCACACGGTGATTAATTATAATAGAACATTGCGATTTTGACATAAAATTCAGCTCTCAAATTTATGTGTAATTGTGTTCTCTTTTCGGGATTTTAAAGGTGGGGTAGATAAATTATGCATGATGAAACCATGAAGACTATGAAGAAGATGATGCCACTTCTATAAAACTCAGCAAGGAAGAGAAACAAGTAAATCGTATGAAGATATTCAATAGAGAAATGGATGATAGTGTTAGAGCCGATTTGAATAAATCGTCAATTTTGAAGTATTGTTTTTATTTTGTAGTGTTTAAAAATTTAATTATATATACTTTTGTAATGTTTAAATAAATTATTATTAATATGAATGTTTTACTTAGGGTTTATTTACATTTTTTTTAAATATTGAATTTAAAAGTAATTGTTTAAAATATATATATATATATATATATATATATGTATATATATAGATATATGTAAATAAATAATTAATGATTATAACCTTTACAAACTACATTACTATCACTAACATTTTTATGATGATCACTGGACTGCTTATGTAACGCTTACGTGACAACACTTTTTTTTATCACTATTACTAATTCACTACACATAGTCTAAGCTTCAGCATTCACTCCAACTCAGTTAAAGGTGAAGAATTTAAAGTCCAAAATACATCTGAGACTATATGAAATGGGTTAATGATAGTGATGAAAAAGTGTTGCCACACAGTCGCCACGTGAGCAGTCTAGTGATCACCATAAAAATGTATAATGGATGCTTTTAGGTCTACTTTTTATTTTAAAATGGTTATATCTGAGGGATAGGTGTTTCATGCCCATTGAGGGCTTCACGAAACTAGCCATCACTCCCCCTATCACACAGAGGGAGGCGATGTGCCGGCGGGATAGGTGTGTCACCTAAGACCCATAACGCCCCATTAGATACACTCTGACCATGAGAGTCCAACACTAAAGTCTCTTCATTTAAGATGACATTAAAGTAATGTGCAAATAAGTAGCGTCAATTTACCTTTTTTCTAAACAAGTCATAAAATTTAATTATAATTATTATTTTAATCATTTTGATACTTAATGATTAAAATGTGATTCGATCCCCACTTTTAAACCCTGATTTCGCATGAGCATGAGGGGCGTGACCGATTGGTATCATAGCCATTGGTTGTAGTGAATTAGGTGTAAAAACGTAGTCTATAACCGGTAGGCTCATGATAGTATCCGAGTACGATACTTGCCCATCATTCCAACACACACAAACCCTGTCCACTAGGGAACCCCTTATGCTGACCAAAAGAACCCTTAGTAAACCACGACGTGCCATCGCTAACCATCTGACAAATGTAATGGAGACGGGAATTCAAACCAACATCCCAAACTCGATGATGACCACACCACCATCGTCTCTCTTTCAGGACTAGAGTCAATGAGGACCGAATAACCTCACAGTCCTAAAACCCACACACTAACCTCACGAAGTTGCAAAAGGAACATATGAGATATACCTCTCAATGGAATCGGAGAAGGACTCATTGCGTCGGCTCCTTCGAAAACCCTAACCAGTGACCACCATAGGGGAACCTTCCGCTCACCATGACACCCAAACGCCACCCCTTCCTTGATAGCCATCACCCGATGAGTTCCAAGGTCACTTTCGTAGGCGGTGACGATCAGTCGTGAAACCCCCACTGTATCACTTCTGTCGATGATGATTTTTTAGTCATCCGATGAGAGTATACAAACTCTACCACTCGAGGGGTTGGAAGAAGTGATGGCAAGAAGATAGAGAGTACCGGTTTAAATGATCGCCCTCTAATGATGTTTGAAAAGATCATGGGTGTGTCTCGTAGTGGCCATCCGCATACTTTAGACCCGATCCAAGTCCGCCCTGCTCAGGTAGTCTTGTAACACACTCGTAGGAACGGGTACCCATTGCTCCCTACTCATGTATAAAAGGCCTGAACCAACTTCTTTTTTATATCTTGAGATGACCCAACTACACTTAGCCCACTAATGGCAAGACTCCCAAGGGGGCTTTGGAGGTCCACCCCTATTGAACTTTTGGGGCCCCAATTAGCCTCCACCTCTTCAGCCAAACTCTTTCCTAGCCCAAATCTACTACAAACTACCGCTTACCAAAGTGACTATCGATCCCAAATTGGATCAAAATCCTCGAACCTAGTTTTAACATACAATTCCTGACCTGCCCAATTACCCGGCTCGTGGCCCATTATGACATTTGTTGGATTCTTAAGCGTTTTTGGCCCCATTCCATTACGCTGTAATAATGCACCCGGAACCTTGTACAATGGTCTACCCTATTGAATAATGTCCATGTTCAAGGTTTCGGCAACCCATGCATGTCCTCCACTAAACTCCCCTTCGTATATATTCGATCTTCATCAAACACGGGTTTGTCTTCCAAGACACCCTCTGGTAGATTGGTTCAAAGAACCAAAGTCGATAACTGAGCGGCTAGTGCTCTTTGCCATCACCTTTGTCTCAGATGACGGTGCTCGACTCGGTTTCTGCCTTACATATCTCCCGTTGCATCTCCAGATAGCGGACTCGTCGCAGGATTCGTTTGATCTCTTATTGTGTTTCAAGATTAAGAACTCGATGCTGGAGTCGCTTAACCTTGAGATCCCGTAGAGCGGAACCAACTCCACCACTGCCTAGGTCGGCGATTATGTGAGTAGAAGGCTAGTTTCTTCCACGAGCACATGGTTAGCGGATACCTCTCTTGTTGCTCTGCAAATCTACAAACACGAGGGTCTTCTTTTTCACGCAAAGCCATTTGATAATCAATAGCTCTGATACCACTTGAAGCACGACATATGCGTATTCAAATGGCTCTAGAAGCAGTCGAAGTTAATCAAAAGATTCTCAAACAAATAATCAGTGAACGAAGCTTAAAGCATTTGAATTTTAGTAATCAACAAAAAACTGGTTTATAGTGTAATCTAAGAGCTTAATTTATAATACAACTCTAGATAAACTTTGAAAACTAAATCTATACTATTTTTAAATTTTAAATACAAAAAATAAATAAAAATAAACAAACTAAATAAAAGATATTGATAATCTTGGAGATCACCCAACACCTTATCGATCTTTCTATCCCATAAACGAACTCGTCAACCCAACTATCTTCCGCAAGCCAAACTACTTTGATGAAAAAAACCCACTAAACATATATGGACTTAATAAGCTTATGAATGCTCTTACATCGTAATCTAATTATAAATTTTGTGTATAATTATATTTTAAAAAATATCAAAAAGATCCTAAAAGGTATTTAAATCATGTCAATGTTTAATTTTTTTTTAAAGGGAGAAACTCCACGCACAATTATTAACATAACGTTAATAGTCAAGACCTATGAAATTCTCGAACCAAACAAACGAAACATGTTTTAATGTATGTATGTCTCGAGTGATCTTTTAGAACATGAAGAAAAGTCATACTTTAAAAGCCAAAATTGCAATTTGTCAACCACGAAAATGAATAAAAGTGGGTAGATTTACGTAATTTAGAATTAAGTACTTGAATGGTCCATGTGGTTTACACGGATTTCACTTTTTGCTCATGAAATTAGAAAACTACAACTATGGTCCAATAGTTTGCACAAATGTAACAAATTTAGCCCTCAAAATGGATGACCGTTAACTTTAGTAGTTAAATGTATGTGAAATAACTAAAATGCCCCTTTAATATCAAAATAATAATAAAAATAAAATTGAATTAAATACCAAAAGTGGGTCCCACCAAAACCCACCCCATTTCATCTTCTCGAGCCATCTTCATCACATCTCCAAGCCGTGAACCCAACGTTCAAATTGTAAGGTTTAATTGCTCGGGTTGTAGTATCTATGTGTAACCGCGTATCCCGTGCTTACCCGAACCTCAACCCGAAGGCCAACCCCTCCACCTTTAATATTTGAAAAATAAGTTAAACTATTATTAAGACCCTCACGTTGTGCGGGGGTGTAAAACATGAAAAGAACTAACACTGAAACTTTGTCGCGAACCCGCGGTTTGAAGAGGACGTTGATAATATACGTAACTTTATAAAAGGAAAAAGAATCATGAACGTTGATAACATTTGAAACCTCTCACACACACATATAAAGAAAAAACGCGTTGCGACGAGGGCATAAAACCATGAAAAAAACAAACGTCAAAATGTTGATGCGAACCCGCGTGTTGAATGGTGCATTTATAACATACGCAACTTTATATATATAAAAAAGAAACCTGATCGTCGTTGATAACATTCGAAACTTTATATAAAAAAATTGAAACCATCACAAACTCGTGCGTTGCGGCGAGGCCGTTAATAATATCTGGAACTTTATGTAAAAAACGAAGTCGTTAAAAAAATTCACGTCAGAACGTTTTAAAAAAATATGCACAACACAACTGAAAAAAATAAAAATAAGCACGTACAAATTGAATTTTATAAAACATTATAATTTAAAAGTTGTAGAAAAAAATATAAAAAAGAAACAATGACAAAAATCGAAACGTCGAATCAGCTTTGACAACTTGTACGTTTGTGCTTTAATGAAGTTATTTAATAAAGGATTTTAAGATTTCCTAAGCTTTGGGTGGTTGTACTTTACGCTTGCTTTGTGATTTGATAATCCTAAAGTATATATATTTTTTTTTGAACGGCAACGCTAGATATTTTAGGATAATTGTGTTTCCCCGGATCAACACCTAGAACATCTAGGGCAGCCCACCACAGAAGAAACCCCCCAACTGGGTAAACTCCCTGACCTGACCACATACCCATTTTTTACTTTTGCCAGTATTTGAACCGAAGACCTCCACTATAAGAAGTATTGGGGCTACCAATGCACCAGTTGACCAACGGTATCCTAAAGTATATAGTATGGCTAGAAATGATACATAAGCATTGTCAATGTTTCAAGCTAGTATGGTTGAGGGTTTTTCAAATAATGTAGGTATTCAATTAACTGGTAGTAGTACCTTATACAAATTAACTTCGTAAAAGAAAAGGAACACGGGGAAGTTCGATTGATAAGTAGTCCAACCTTGAATGAACCATGATCAACAATTTAAAAATTACAAGTTACCTATTAACCACAAAGACATATCATAAGATATTTTGTACACATTGAAAGGAGTCATATTTTGATAAATTTATACACCACTGAAATTGTTAAAGTATAAGATAAAAAAGGTGATATGCAGTGGCGAAACTTGAAGAAAAACGCAGAGGGGCCGAGATTTTTTTTTCCTATCAGGGTGGGCCGGAACTATAAAATTTTTGGCCGAATACATATAAATTAACACTACTGAGCGAAAAATCGGCCGAATACGTATAAATTAACACTACTGAGCGAAAAATCGGAGGGGGATGGTAATATGTGAAAGGAAATAAAATTTTCAAAAAACAATCACCAAATGAATCAAAGGTTTTATTGAAAGGGAGAAATTCCTTCAAAGATAATTGTTAATATAAGACTATTAATGTTTGAATTCCACATTTTTATAATCATAGATAAATTAAGATTCTTCACATATGGATAAGAATAGGTGTGTTTAACGTTGATTATCAAGACCTATGAAACTTTAGGTACCAAACAAAGGAAACATGTTTTAATGTATGTCTGTCTCATGAGTGATCGTTTAACACATGAAGAGAAGTCATACTTTAAAAGCTAAAATTGCAAATTGTCAACCAAGGAAATGAAAAAGAAAATGCGTAAACTTTACTAATTTAAATATAAATTCTGTCTGTATTTATCTTTTGAAAAAGATCAAAACCTTTTAAGAGAAACACTTGATCTAAATAATCAAAATGACAGTTTGATAAAAGACCCAAATGAATTAAAAAAAAAAACTTAAATTGAACTTCAGCTAGAAATTTAATATTACATAACCCTTTAATTGTTGCTTGTTGTGCAAGTTATATATATTCATGTGAATTATGCATGGGTATTAATAATCGTCAATGTTATATTTAAGAGTGGTTTTAATAATATTTTAGATTTGAGTTATTTAGCATGACCTATGAAAATAAAAGATGATTACAAAAACATCTTGAGCATCTTATTAACTTTAAAGGTATATTTCATATGTCTTGCCCTATCTAAACTTGTATAATATTATATTTTTTAATATACAAGTTTTAAATGCACGATGGATAAGGTTTTTATATCATGATTTAAGAAAATATTATTCCCTAATGTCTCTTATTCTTAGGAGGTCTTCCTCCATTAGCAGGTTTTTTCGGAAAACTCTAATAATTATTCTGGTGTGGATCGCAAGCAAACCTATATTTCTTGGTTTTAATAGGACTTCTTACAAGTGTTGTTTCTATCTAATATTATCTAAAAGTAATCAACTCATTAATAACAAGACGAAACCAAGAAACAACCCTTCACTTGCGAAATTATAAAAGATCCCCTTTAAGATCAAGCAATTCCATCGAATACCCACCTTCTTCCCCTGCTTTCATTTGCCAGCATGTGGCTTCCTTGAACTTCAACATCCCTAATTGTACTCTCGTGGCGAATCTCCTCTTATGCAAACAACCAAAACCACTGTAAGGCTCAAACTCGGGAGACCTCACTCGTTAGATTTACTCATAAACATAGTCATCAAACACTGATCTTTTAATTAAAACATTTAAACATAGCGGAAGCGTACATCATTTAGATACATAAACAACGGAAGTCTTAACATTTAAGAGAAACATTGTTTTAACACATAAGCACTTAAACAGGATGTCAGTCTTGAATCAGGTAGCCTTCATGCCTTTGCCCATCCTTTCTTCTTATTACCTGAAATGCATACTAAAAGTCAGTTAACGCTGGTGAGTTATAGTTTAAAGCAATTAGGTATAACATCAGTCATTCATTTGTACCATTAGTATATATATATATATATATATATATATATACATATATCATTATTTACATTGAACATACATTAACTATACACATTAGTATGTGCATATGCATACATTGAACATTCATTGGTCATACACATAAGGGTGATCAGCCCACCATTGATTGCGTAAGTCACAAAGAAAGACGCTCTGTCCTACCGTCGTAGGCCATCATTCATACCGTGTCTACCGAAGTAGTCCGTCCTTTTATTCATATCGTGTCTACCGAAGTAGTCCGTCATTCATACCGTGTCTACCGTCGTAGTCCGTCCTTTCGCACGTCTGCCCTAAGGCATCAGTTTCCCATACGAACTATATATGCAACCGTGCTTCGATTAAGGGCCTCCGTCCTACCATAGTAGTCCGTGTTTAGTCTACCTTTCTAGACTTTAACATACCATCTGCATAATAGTCGCATTGTCGTCCGTCTACCGTAGTAGCCGTCAGCATCGTACCGTACTAACGGGGTAGTCCGTATTTCCGTCCATATAATATAAATACAGGGGATGGTTATAATGAAAACTCTGTAACACATATGTAACAGCTTAAAACATGTGTAAATTTATTTTTGTTTTTCGGAATAGATTTGTTACATAAGTTCATCACCTTTTATAAAAAAAAATAAAAAGCACCGACCAGATTTTATTAACTTTTTTTTTACGAAAATGTTACATATGTAACATTTCCAAAAACGGTCATTTTTTATTTTTTACATATTAAAAAAAACTACTTAGCGTTTTTTTTGTTTTTTTTTTATAAAAAGTGACGAAAATATGTAACAAACCTACCCTTTTAAAAAAAAATTGTTACATTAGGTTTTTTGGGTTTTCTCAACTCAAGTGGGTTTTCATTTTATACTTTCCCTATAAATATATTCATAACACGCAATATATATATATAAAACAAGATTTCATTTATTTTTGTTATGTCATTCATTCATTTCATTCTTTGTAAACATTGGTTTCATTCTTTGTTCATCATCACGTTCGTATAACACGTATGGTCATATTAGCAGACATAACATTCATTCATTTACATGTATACACCTTAGCCCCAAAACGTTTGAAAACATTTACACATAACACATAGGGGGCACATAGAACTCACCTGATAATCCGGTTCTGAGATAATATCACCGATCAGTAGGTGTCTCTAGGTGTTACACATAATCTGTATAAATCATTCATATAAGTTTAAGCTAACTGTCCTATCTGACACAAGACGTTTATATCCTTAGGGTTAGGCGAACTTAGGTAAGTGTACTAGGGCTTGGGGAGCAAGGGAGTGCAATGCACGCCCGTGCATTGGGATGCACGGTCTTGCATCCCTCCCTGCTGCCCAGTTTTGTCTTTTAGCTATTTGTTGACTATTGTTGACCTTGGTTGACTTCTTGGGGGTCAAAGCTCGGGAATGATCCTTCTAAAAGCTTGGTTTTTTGGGGCTTTTGATAGGTTTTATCTTTGTTTATCTTTAGAACACCGAATAACCTGCAATTATAAAATATAAACGTTTTAAGTATCAATTGCAAGGTTATTATTCAATTAGTACAATAATATTGGGATTATTATGCATGCAAAACATGTATAAATGATGCCACATCACACCACCGTGAGGGTCACCACCAACCTGTATCTCCATCTCCGTAGAGCTAACGTTCTCGCCATCGTCCCACAATAACATCGTCAAGGCTGATATAACACCCCCACCGTTCACCTCTGTGCGTACCCCCGCCGTTAACCATTTCCTTCTTCACGCAAGCCACAATTAACCACTGTTCGTACCACCATTGTTATTCACCGTTCATACCGCCATTAACTACCTGCTTATACCACCATCACGAACTCGTCATGAGCTTTCTGCCAAAGGCCTCCTTACCGTCGTCGACCAACGTCCATAACACCATACACAACCTACTGCTGAGCCCACACGCTTAGCGTCATTGCTGTTGGGTAACCATAATCGTGTCTCCATCGTCGCCTTCATTCCCGTCATAGCTTAAACCACCATGAAACACCACCACCATCGACTTATCTTCTGCCATGCGTGATTTTGATCCGAACAAACCTTCCGCACGATCGTCTTGGTGTCACGAACGAGTCTTCATTGCTTTCCATGTGTGCCGAGTGCAAGATTGTAAACCACTGTCGGGTTTACGGTTTCATGGTGGTGAGGATAGCGGTGTTACAGGATGACGGGATGAGAACGACAAACGAAATGAAGATGGCGGTTGGAAGATGAAGCAAGGGTTATTAGGTTTTAAAAGTTTTTCATTTGATCCCCTTTTATTTTGCAAAATTTACGTTTTTAACCCATAAGTATTGAGGTGTGTACATTTGGGATGTTACAACCACTCACTTAAATAGCGAAGATTGAAAGCAAAGAAATGAAATCGCAGACACACGAACAACCATAGGGCAACGGTAATGTACCGTAGGCTGGCGGAAGCGAGAACTGAAATTGGAGAAAAGGTAAACGAAGAGCTTCACCAGCTTCCTGAGTAAATAAGTTGAACATGAAATCACGAAGCAAAAATTGGAGCGGCAACACCCATGGCGTGGCGGAAGTGAGGACCCGGACGACGAAAGAGAAGAAAAGCGGCGTCAGTGGAGGGAGAAAGAGGAAGAATAAGAAGGATTGTTGATTTGAAGGATCAGGGAGAGAGAGGTTGAAACATTTCATTTTCAACCTACAGAGAAAGCGACGTGGCGTGAAAGTGGTTGTGGTGCCAGAGTTAACGCAACATGCATAGTGCGTTGCATTCAAGAGTTGTACTATGTGCTGTAAACTGTTCCAAGAGAATAATAAATTTTGAGTATGGCACCGACATTGACAAATAAGGTTATATATAATATGGCTAGAAATGATACATGACACTTGTGAATGTTTCAAGCTAAAGTTAAGTAAGATTGTAAGTGTTTAAATTTTCACGTACTAATGCAAGTGTGCTCGAGGGTTTTTCAAATAATGTAGGTACTCAGTAAACTAGTACCTTAAACAAGTTAACTTCATACGTAAAAGAAAAGTAAAACGGGGAAATTTGATTGATACACTGTCCAACGGTGAATAACCACCATCCAATTAAAAATAAAAATAAAACTAAAAGTTATAACCTGTTGACTAGACGATGATCTTGTACACATTGAAAGAAGTCACATTTCGATAAATTATCGACAAAGTATTTGATAAAAAGTGATATGTCAAAGAAAATAAATATTTTGAATAACAATCACCAAAGGAATCAAAGGTTTTTTCAAAAGGGAGAAATTCCTTCCACAAGAATTATTAAAATAACACTATAAATGTTTTCATACCACATTTTTCTAATTGTAGATAAATTAAGATCTTTCACATATGGATAAGAATAGATTTTTTTTTTTTTGAAAGGTGAATTTCATTAAACAAACCAAACGGAAATCTCCAAGCAAGAGATAACCGCGAAACCAAAAATTACATCAAAGGAAAGTAAAAGTTACACCAATCTTTCCACTCTACCGACCCCCCTTTATATCTGCTTCTAAACCAAAGAAATCCCAACGACTTAACATCCGAAACTATTTGAGTCACATTCGTTCCTTTGCTTGTAAAAATCTTCTTATTTCTAGCTTTCCATATACGCCAACACGCCAAAATAATAACGCCATATAAGATGTCTTGCTTAGCCTTCGACCCCCCCGCATATTTTACGATTTGAAGCACATCATTAGTCGAAAACACATATATAGGCGGTATCTTGCACCACGACACTATATCATTCCACACTCCGTCAACCAATCTACACGCCGCAAATAAATAATCCGAGGTCTCTTCCACTTCACCACAAAAAACACACATGCCATCTCCAACATAGATATTCCTTCGTCGAAGAGCATATTGTGTCGGAATAGATTTATTTAACAATAATCATCAAGAGCTATGAAACTTCAGTTAGCAAACAAACAAAACAAGTTTTGATGTATGTATGTCTGACGAGTGATTCTTTAATGAACACATGAAGAGAAGTCATACCTTAAAAGCCAAAATTGCAATAATTTGTCATCCAAGAAAAGAAAATGAAGGAAAGTGGGTAAACTTAACTAATTTGATGATAAATTTTGTTCGTAATTATCTTTTGAAAAAAATCAAAACCTTTTAAGTAAAACACTTGATTTAAATAATCAAAATGACTTTCTGATAAAAGACTTAATTGAATTAAAAGAAAACTTATGTTGAACTCAATCTAGAAATTTAATCTTTTGAAAATAAGTTAAATATGGCTAGAAATTATACATATTTTTAACAGCAAACTCACACAGCCACTAATCTATTTCTAAATTACATCACTTTGTTTACAATGGGACTTGAACCTAGAAATGATACATAAACCTTGTCATTGTTTCAAGCTAGTAGGAACAAGCTAAGTGAAGTTTTAAGTGTTTAAGTTTTCACTTATGACAAGTGTGGTTGAGGGGTTTTCATGGTATTCAATCAACTAGTACCTTAAACAAATTAACTTATATAATAAAAAGGAAATTAAAACGGGAAGCCCGATTGATACATGGTCCAAACGTGAACACCCATGTGACAACTATCCAAGCTAGAAATTTAATCTTGGAAGAATAAGTTAAATACTATTAGAAATGATACATAAACATTGTCAATGTTACAAAATGCCAGTAGCAACAAGCTAAGTTAAGTTTTAAGTGTTTAAGTTTTCACTAATAACAAGTGTGGTTTAGGGTTTCAAATAATGTAAGTACTCGATCAACTAGTACCTTAAATAAATTAACTTCTTAAACGAAAAGGAACAAAAGGAAGTTCGATTGATACATGGTCCAACCGGGAATACTCCAAGTGACCACTATCCATATAAAAAAATTGAAAAATTAAAGTTATCACCTATGACATGCAACTTAGAGTTTTGGGGAAAAATTAAAGTTATCACTCATGGAGGTAAAAGAAACATTTCTAACATAAAAAGTTCAAAGCTTAATCGCTGTTATGATCGGCCACCATAGACATGCAACTTAGAGTTTTGGGGAATTAGACAGCCCGCACAGGCGAACTTGCTAAGTTCGCCTGATGCTAATATGGCGAACTTGATAGGTTCGCTAGATCAAATTCGTTGATTTAAGTTCGCTAGAACCCAAGTAAGCGAACATGACAAGTTCGCAAATGTCAAAGTGGCGAACTTAACTTTAAGTTCGCTAGCTTAAAAGTGGAGAACGCCTAGTATCGGTTAGGTATGTTATCCTAACTTACATGAATTAATTATACAGATAGAGATTGGCGGTTACTGGGCCAGTTCTTGTTTTCACAGGATAGCTTGACATGTGCGTTCTTATTGTCTTTTTTCTCTAACGGTTTTGGGCTGGCATGCATACTGGTAAAAGAATTGAAAGGCAAAGAATAGTTTTTTTTTTTAAATGTTATTTTTATAAAGTGATAGAGAAAGTTATAATTTTTATAAAAATGTTATTTTTATAAAAAGAAAGGAAAAGTCTTGAAGTGTATAGTACTATCTTTGAAATATATTTTTAAAAAAAGTAAAAAGTTAAAACAAAGAAGGTAAAGAAGCTGCACTTCGGTGTAGCTTGATAATGATAGTGACAGTGACATATGTCATATTATATGCTTATGTTTTAATATGTGTTATTTGTCTATGTGTTATATGTTTCAATGACATTATATTATGTGACATAGTATAATTGCATAGTATTTGCAAAGTAAAAAGTCCTGTAGTGTCACACCCCGACCGATGGCGGAATCATCGAGGCGGACAATGGAATGATTGTTCAAAAGCACATGATAGCTAAAAGGATTGCATAATTCATTAATTTAATTTAAAGACAACAAGATCCAAATACAATACATTCCAAATAACCTAGTCTAGTTCAAAACATTGATTTATTTAACTAGGTCCATAGTTCTTAAGTGGAGAACTCTTCGGCAAGTAGTCACATATCCAAACCTGAAAGATTATTTAAATCAAGTGTCAACTAAAAAGTTGGTGAGTACATAGGTTTAGTAATTCCGGTAAATAGTAGTTGTAAATCGTTTTGCAACTCATTGTTTATCTTGTTAAACATAGTATATATGATGTATCATTTATTTAATCACAATTCAAACCGAGTTTGACGCGCTTGAACAGAGCACAACAGCTAAGTCCGGTATGTTTGAATATAGTTACCCACTATATCCGATATGTTTGAATATAACACGCGGTTATATCCGAGTATGCAGTAATAAACACCCTAACCGGGTGGGCTGGTCAGGCACAATAGATCTATCAATATTACAGTTGGTTGTCTTGTGTTTAAATGTATGAACATCCAAAGAATAAGCATATAGTCTCATGTATAACACGTATAAACAATGTGAGTAGCATTTATAATGTTTCACCCCAAAACGTGTAAAAATGTAAAATAGGGGCTATGTAACTCACCTTGCAAGCGGGTATTTTTCCACGCGTGTAGGTGATAAGTATGTGGAAGCCTAAGCACGTTGATACTCTATATAGATAAATGGGTATTATTGTATGTTTACATGTGCGTATTAGTATTTAATTGTGTATAGGTTTATAATAGCATTTCTCAGTGTTATTCGCATAAAAGTTGGTCCAGATTTACTTGAAATTACTGATTTAATCGAAACTGTTTTATAGTTGTGACAGGTATCGAAACTATGTTCAATCGAAACTACTAGTTTCGATTGACCATTTACAAGTGATACACAGAACTGTCGAAACTACTATCTATCGACACTACTAGTTTCGATTGATCATTAATAAGTGATACATAGGCTGTCGAAACTACCATCTATCGAAACTATTAGTTTCGATTGATCATTTATAAGTGATACCCAGGCTGTCGAAACTTCCATCTATCGAAACTATTAGTTCGATTGACCATTTACTCAATCGAAACTAAGTAGTTTCGATGGCCCAGACTTTAGCAAATAAAACAGTAATTTTTTTAGAACATTAGTTTGTCCGGTAATCGATGGTTTGGAGTCGTGACTTCGATTGGTTCAGTTTGTCTTATGATAATAGAAGGTAAAGAAACGAAGTTGAGGATTCTTACGTGGTCGTGAAGGGCTGGACGGCAGAGTCTTAAATCCGAGAATGTCTAGAATGAGAATCGAGCTTCTGGATGGGATTAGCCTCTACAACCTTGGTCACAGCTTCACACAGAGATGACGATTGTAATGGTGTCTTCAATGTGGAGAGAGATTGGGTGGAGGAGGGGGAGCTCGATCCTGATAATGAGACAAGCAATTGAGCATGTCCCGACACTCGTCTGGACGAGACGAAACTAACCAGACATTCAACACGCGTGGAGGTGGTCTGTCGGGCGCGAATTCGATCGTGGGTTTCTCGGCCACCAACAGGATCAGACGATCCTTATGTTGGGGAGACCAATTGGTCGGGGGTTTTTGTTCGCGTGGGAGAGACGAAGCCAGAGAAGCCTTTAGCGGCTGTCGAGGTGCAGAGAAACAGCCTTGTCGGGCGTCGCCGGAAAGTTCTTTACCCGCCGGACCATCGGAGGGGGTGACCGGATAAACGAATCAAGAATTGACAGATTTAGTCCCTGGAGTTTGGTTTGACTCGAATTAGCCCTTAAAATTAATACGGATGGGCCCTTGTAGTTTAAATTGACCAGAAACAGCCCCTTAGTCGATTTCAGTTTTAAATCCTTCTAGTTTGTTTAATTACAATACAACCCCTGAACTTTTATTTAAATAAATTAATTGAATTTCTTTTAAATCAAATTAATTTAAAAATGTTTTTATAAACTTATTTTATTTTTTCATTAAATAATTTTTATAAAAGTTATTTTGTCTTATTTAAATAGGTTATTTTATTAAATATACAACTTTTTAAATTTAGATTTTTTTATAAAACTTTATATTAGTTTTAAAATTTAAAAAATTCTAATTAGTTTAAATCCGTAAAATAAAATACCTATTTGTATAAAACCAAATAAAACTCTTACACTTTATTAAAATAGAGAATGATTATACGATAATTATAATACAAGTACGAGAACGAAAAAATCCGAAACGTCACATGTAGGCAAGCAAAGTAGAAGTCTCATCCCCAGGTGTGAGCAAGCAAAGTAGAAAGTCTCACCTTGAGGTGTGAGTAGGCAAATGAGTCTTACAATTAGGTGTAAGCAAGAAAGTCCCACCCTGAGGTGTGGGCACAACAAAGTAAAAGTCTTACCCTGAGATGTAAGCGAGAAAAGGGATCTTGTCCTCGGACATTGATCCAAATGTGATAGTTAAAGTTCATTATAGTCACTTGTCCTGTAACAGTGAAAAAATAAAGTTGCAAAGAGTAAAGGAGGACACCTTAACGGGTTTTCCTCAAAAGCAAAGTTTTAATGAAAGATAGAAACGGAACAATTTTATAAATTGTAACATTGTAAAGTTTTAAAGTAAAGGCAAAGGCAAAGTTGTTCTAAAATAAAGAATGAAAGCTTATTTTAATTTTATAAAACTAGCTATTTAAAGAAAGTTTACAGATTAAAGTAAAAATAGATCTCACCAGCGTTAGCTGACTTTTAGTATGCATGACAGGTAGTAACGGTAAAAGGAAAGAGTATGTAAAGTAGCCGCGAGGGCTGGAAGCATGGACTGCCGGGCTGCATTACTGAAGACTGACATTTCCGTACTGACAGCTTATGTTTGAACAATGTTTATTTATTGTTTATGAATTTGAAAGTTTTAGACAAGACTTCCGTTGTAATAGATTTTGATTTCCAGCTTAAGAACTATGCTTGATATGTTTTGTGCCAACTATGGAATGTATCCGGTTTAAGGCGTTTCATATTTATAATCATAGACAAATTAAGATCATTCACAAATGGATAAGAATAGTTGATGAACGTTAATCAACCAGACCTTTAGAAACTTTAAGTAACAAACAAACGAAACATGTTTTAATTAATGTATGTCTCAGGAGTGATTTTTAACACATGAAGAAAAGTCATACTTTAAAAGCTAAAATTGTAATTTGTCAACTAAGAAAATGAAGATATATAAGCGGGTAGACTAACTAATTTATTTATAAAGTTTTTGTTTGTAATATCTTTTACAAAATATCAAGAAGATCCTAAAAAATATGTAAAGGGACACGTATTTTGGTTAGAATTTTTTATTTTGTTCTCTTTTGTATTATTTCATTTGTGTGTTTATTCCTTAAAACAAATGTGTAATTCTTAGAAATTATCAATAAGTATTATAATTATTGAACTTAGTGCATGTGTGTTTACACAAAAAGAAATATCCAACCCTATTTTACTCTAATCATCTTCTTATATATTTCTTATATTAACACACGTGTGTCATGTTCTTATATAATTCTTATATTATCACACTGTAACGAACCAAAATCCGGGTCTCGTTATAAATAAATAAATAATTCTAATAAATATTATGGTGAAAATAATATTTTAGAAATAAGTTGAAACAAGCGGGTTTCAAGTTAGTAACGGGGATATACTAGTTTTAACTAGTTATGGAAGGAAATGGAAAAGATTGAAAGTAGAGGGGCTAAAGGTGAAACATGGCAAATCTGCCATATTTGACCTTTAGAAGTCAAAATTGACTTCATTTTGGAGTTGGGTCGTTCAACAGAAGAGGAAGAGAGGAGAAATCGGGTTGAAGCCAAAATTCGTGTGTTTGAAGCTTGTAACTTGAAGGTGTTGGCTCACACATCACCTTTCTAACATCAAGTAAGTGATTTCTTCCTCTTTGATCCACCATTTATGGTGTTCTTGTTGGGTTTTGTTGAAAACCCGAAATTATGGTTACATGTGGTAAAATGGTGTTAGATTATTGATAATCTAGCTAAACTAAAGGTGTAGGAAGGTGAACAACACTATGGAACCCTTTGATTTTGATTTTTGAAAGTTAGGGTTCATATGGAGGAAATTGGGGGTTTTGGGGTTTTGATGAAAAATTGATAAATTGATGATGATTAAGTGTTATAGAGGTGTTAGACACTTAAACAAACCCCAAATTAACTTAAAGAAACTAGTTTGATAAAAATTAGTGTCAAGGTATTGGAAAAAGAATTCTAGTGGTTGAGTTGAGTTCTTGATTAAAGGGGGTGTTTGGATATGGAAATAACCCAAACGGGTCAATTTGGGTTGAAAATGGAAATTTGGGTGGTAAACTCAATTGTATGTGTTTTGAATGAATGATTAGATTACTAAACTAGGTGTGTATGTTTAGGCAATCAAATTGTAGGTCTAGAAGGCGGAGCGGAGTCGTCTAACCCAAAAGGTAAGTGCCTATGCACTTACTTAGTATTGATGATAAATGGTGAATTTTATGGATTATGTGTTATGTGATTGTGTGCATACTTGTGATATGATAAATTGTGAATGATTTAGTATGTGCAATGAATGAATGTAGTTATAGTTTTAACCTATAATGGTAATGGATCATGTGTTGATCATAAATGAAACGGAGTTATGGCCTTGTGCCATAATGGAAATGGATCATGTGTTGATCATAAATGAAACGGAGATATGGCCTTGTGCCATATTGGAAATGGATCATGTGTTGATCATAAATGAAAAGGAGTTATGGCCTTTGTGCCATAATGGAAATGGATCATGTGTTGATCATAATTGAAACTTGTAGTAAGGGTGTAAGAATATGTAGCCTAAATGACAATTTGGGTGGAAACGGGTCAAATGGGTGAATGGGTGAAACAAGTAGGAATTTACTTGTTTGTTATGAATTTATCTTCATTACTAATGGTGATATGTGTGGTGAATGTAGGAAAAGATCATGTGTTGATCATAATTGAAACTTGTAGTAAGGGTGCAAGAATATGTAGCCTAAATGACAATTTGGGTGGAAACGGGTCAAATGGGTGAATGGGTGAAACAAGTAGGAATTTACTTGTTTGTTATGAATTTATCTTCATTACTAATGGTGATATGTGTGGTGAATATAGGAAAAGCTCCGAGGTAGTCAAGGTCAAGTCCAAGGCGTTGGCGGATCCTCGTATGCATATTTTCATGTTTTGATGATTTGGTGAAATTCCCCTTTTTGATTTTAATTTGATAAACAAAACATGTTTTTGGGTTGATCATGTTGTTGAAGGGGTTTTTGGTTAAAACCCATGTGTTGGGCAAATTTGTTGTCTTGTATTTTGGAAAAAGTTGGAAAAATGGCTAAGTGTGAAAACTGATGAAAAACTGGAAACTTTCTGTGAAAAGAGGTCCCTCGCGCTACGTGAGGGAGGTAACTAATAACTCTCGCGTTACGCGAGAGGTAAAAAAAAAAAAAAAAATTTTTGGAATTAAGACTTACACGCGTGAAAGTATAGTTTTTAAAAGTGGTGTGTTTCACACACGTGTGTCATGTGTATATATATACACGTACGTATGCGTACATATTACATATATACCTACGTATATGTATACATATGCACATACATGCATTTATACGGCCGCATGCAAGGGCGAAGCTTAGTGATGGCCCGGGGGGCCCCGGGCCTCTCCGATTTTTTGCTCAGAAGTGTTAATTTATACGTATTCGGCCGAAAATTTTATAGGTATTAAGTTCCGGCCCCCTGATAGGAAAAAAAATCCCGGTCCATGTGTTTTTCTTCAAGTTTCGCCACTACCGCATGTGCATAGGTTTGGTTATACCTCACGAGAAGGACATGTTGGATCATATCGGTTTGAGTTAACCAGGTTTAGGTCAAATTAGATAGTTTTAAATAATGATCATTTGGTTGGAGTCAGAATGGGTTCTCCCACATTGTTACAGGTTGAAGTGAGCTATTTTAGAAAATGATTAAAAAACGTTTGAGAAATAGTTTTAGAAAATTTATCGATTTTACTTATGAGGATAAAGTATTAAAAACTTTGGGAAATAGTGGAAGGAGTTGATATATAGTGAGAGTAGACTTGAAAACAATAATTACGATGTTTTTTGCACTATTTTTACTGAAGCAACAATTTGCACCTATTTAATCTTTCAATTATTATTCATAAGAGCATCTCGAACGTAGCATGTAACAAACACAAACAAAGGTGTTACGTTAGGTGTCACATCAGACTTTCATTAATCCTATAAAAACTATCATTTATCCTCCAATAGTACATCTTTTTGCAAACACATATATTTTCACATCACCTATTTTTACATTTAATTTATATAAACTAGATTACTTTTTATAATAAACTAATTTTTTTATATTTTGTATTATTTAGAATATAATTTTAAGTTGTAATTAAAAATATCAAAATATAAATTATAAATCACATTAATTAAAGTTAAAAAACATTAATTAAAATTAAAAATTACATGACCTAAAGATTAAAAATTACATAAATTTAAAATAATCTTCTTCGAGCGGCCGGAAAATCATCTCGTCTCGGTTTTCGCCAAATCCTACCATTCAATTTTTTTCCGGTATCACCGTTTAATTCCTCTCTTGCAAAATACAAGTTAATCTGCCGAACCCCATTAACTCCAATGTCACGTGTCACTACTAGAAAACATGTATATATTTTCTACAAAATTTTCCGACAAGTTACTCACAAAAGAAATTTCCCACAAGTTACCGACAACTTTCTGACAAAACAAAAACAAAAAAGTGACCATAAGATTTGCTACAATTTTTTGATAAATTTATTAAATAAGTTAACTTATTTATTTATTATAATCGTCGGAATATTGTCGGAAGTTACCGACGAAAGGCCTTTGTCGCTAATTCGTCGAAAAATTTGTCTGGACTCTGTCGGAAAAAAACATTTCCTACGGGGATTTTCCCAACAATTTTGTTGGAAACTTGTCGCTAACGGCTAATTCCGACAAATTTTTCACGAAATCTGCTGTAGCAAATTTTCAGTTTTTTGGTAATGTGTGTGAATTTAATTTAGCGGTTGTTTCCTCACTCCTCAGTGGAACTAATAGCATATCTAGATTACCGGACAGAGTTTAAAAGTAATGCCATAGACGGGGGAGGGAGGGGCGGGGACCCCGTATCCAAACCGTGGTATCATAATGTCCGGAAAGAGATCTTAAACTCATGGACTCATTACATGAATGGAATCACAAACTTTCCAATGGAATGTTTAAAGAAGTGTATCATAGTTTAAAAACTCCAAATCACAAAGGCTAAATCGATCAAACTAATTCCATAAAAATCTATAGAACTAATTCTAGCAAATCGATCGATTAGAAGAACAAATTCCTGCAAAATCGATCAAACTAATTCCAACAAAATATACAATATACCCATTTATCTGACGCTAAGAAAAAGAGGATTAAGGAGATGATGGTGAAAGAGGTTGTCAAATGGGAAGACCGACTAAAAATTGAAACCAACCTCCTAGAAATCATTTGTAACCATCGAACTTGAGAGGGTAAACCTGTCGGTCGAAACTTGAAGCAAGTTGAAACCCAAATTGAAGAACCATAAATCATAATTATCGAAAGAACATTTTTACCCAAATCCGTAGAACCAAAAATCACAATGATCGAGACCAAGATCGAAGATGTTCGATGATTGAAGAAAAGGGGAAGGTTGAATGTGTTGTGATGAACTAGAACACCTTAATTTCATTTATAAATCTACCAACCAAACATATTATAACTTTTTATTAGAATTAGTTTCGATACTCTTAAATTTCAATTCTTTTCTAAATATTATACGAACCAAACGGCGCTTAAGTTGTCATATGTCACATTATACGAACCAAAGGGTGCCTAAGTTGTCATATGTCACCAACTAGTCTTCCTTCTAAACTAACATCAGCCTGCATTGTTGCAACCATCATTCAAATAAATCGGGCGACTTGACATGACAAGATATATGCTAAAACTGTTGGTTGTGGGGCTTTATTGAGAGTGGATTCATCCTCTAATATCACGCAATGTGGCGCTGACTGGATGCTGACTAAGCAGTGGATAAAGCCCATGCTGAAGCACTTGAGGGTGTTGTGGTGCAGGTGAGCGGGGGCTTTATCGAATTAATTTTTTGTTCCTTCCAACGGCTACATCTCCCGCTACCACACCCACGCCCACCCCCTAGCGCCCCAGCCACTTGACACCCTTGAGGTGTTTGCCACCAAGGTGGCTCGCGCCCAACCCCTTGCGCCCCCAACAACGAGCCACAACCATCAGCCTAAGAGTTGAATAAACACCCAAATCAAATTTAATGAAGAAAGTTAAATGTCTAATTAACGGGCCCACTTTCGGGTTTCTTTCAAATCCATCGTTTTTAAAATTCGTTTGTGGACCCCTTATCTGAAAGGTATACATCCACTTATTTGGGGGGTTTTGGTTCGTTGGGAATGGGGATACAAATGGTTGATTTGGGATTTTTTTTTAAATGTTGTGCAACAAAAAATTCTTATTTTTTAATGTTATTATACATAAAAGGTAGATTTACATATATTCTTCTATTTTTAATCCTAATTACATATATACCCAACTTAAAACTTAAATTACATATATCTCCCTCTTTTATAAAATTACTCTTTTAACCTTACAAGAAATACGACTATTCTTATTTTATCGATCCCAACCCTAACCTTCTGATTATCGCTTGCGATCGATTCCAACATCCAGCGTCGCTTAAAAAACAAACCCATATAATAATTCCAATAAAACTAATAAATCTTTGTGAAAACTGGAGCAAATACATCCAAATTAAATCACCGACCCTCTCAAAATTAGAACCTGTTTTGTGAAATATGTATTGCTAATGGGCTAAGCCATGAAATATGTTTTTGCTCAGAAATACGATTATTCTTATTCCATCGATCCATACCCTAACCTTCTGATTAAGCTATGTTCAAGTCGCGAAGAAAGAATCAAGACAATTCGAGTACGAGCACTTCGGATGAGCATACAGACAAATCTTATGACTCTAATTCAAGAATCCCAAGAGAAAGCTTTAACAACAGATAATCTCGAGAAAGAACCCTTGAACGGATTAGAGAAAGAATTCGAAACTACCAACGACAAAATCCTGAAGCACAAAAATAGAATATGTATTCCAAACTCAGAAGATTAGAACCTGTTTTGTGAAATATGTATTGCTAATGGGCTAAGCTATGAAATATGTTTTTACTCAGAAATACGACTATTCTTATTCCATCGATCTCAACCTAACCTTCTGATTAAGCTATGTTTAAGTCGCAAAGAAAGAGTCAAGCCAATTCAAGTACGAGCACCTCGGATGAGCATACAGACAGATCTTATGACTTTAATTCAAGAATCCCAAGAGAAAGCTTTAACAGCAGATAATCTCGAGAAAGAATCCTTGAACAGATTAGAGAAAGAATTCGAAACTACCAACAACAAAATCCTGTAGCACAAAAATAGAATAGAATCCCAACCCTAACATGTTATTTAGCAAAAACATAGCTGATCCGAGGAAAAAGAAACAAACCCATATAATAATTCCTATAAAACTAATAAATCTTTCTGAAAACTATACATCCAAATTAAATCACAGACCCTCTCAAAATTAGAACCTGTTTTGTGAAATATGTATTGCTAATGGGCCAATTGATCAAACTTGCCTGATATTGATATTGGTGAACACCCTATGGACTATGGAGTATGGCCACACGGTGATTATTATTATTATTATTTTTTTGAAAAGCAAATTTCTTAATTTATGAATGAGTGGGAGTTGAACACATGACCATCTCAATCCTTGGTGTTGTTAGAGGATTTTCCTCTACCGTTGGGCTACCAACCACAATGGCCACACGGTGATTAATTATAATAGAACATTGCGATTTTGGCATAAAATTCAGCTCTCAAATTTATGTGTAATTGTGTTCTCTTTTCGGGATTTTAAAGGTGGGGTAGATAAATTATGCATGATGAAACCATGAAGACTATGAAGAAGATGATGCCACTTCTATAAAACTCAGCAAGCAAGGAGGAGAAACAAGTAAATCGTATGAAGATATTCAATAGAAAAATGCATGATAGCGTTAGAGCCGATTTGGTTTATCAGATTTGAATAAATCGTCAATTTTGAAGTATTGTTTTTATTTTGTAGTGTTTAAAAATGTAATTATATATAATTTTGTAATGTTTAAATAACTTATTATTAATATGAATGTTTTATTTAGGGTTTATTTACATTTTTTTTGAAATATTGAATTTAAAAGTAATTGTTTAAATATATATATATATATATATATATATATATGTAAATAAATAATTAATGATTATAACCTTTACAAACTACATTACTATCACTAACATTTTTATGATGATCACTGGACTGCTTATGTAACGCTTACGTGACAACACTTTTTTATTACTATTACTAATTCACTACACATAGTCTAAGCTCCAGCATTCGCTCCAACTCAGTCAAAGGTGAAGAATTTAAAGTCCAAAAGACATTTGAGACTATATGAAATGGGTTAATGATAGTGATGAAAAAGTGTTGCCACACAGTCGCCACGTGAGCAGTCTAGTGATCACCATAAACATGTGTAATGGATGCTTTTAGGTCTACTTTTTATTTTAAAATGGTTATATGTGAGGGATAGGTGTTTCATGCCCATTGAGGGCTTCACGAATCCAGCCATCACGCCCCCTATCACACCGAGGGAGGCGATGTGCCGGCGGGATAGGTGTGTCACCTAAGACCCATAACGCCCCATTAGATACACTCTGACCATGAGAGTCCAACACTAAAGTCTCTTCATTTAAGATGACATTTGCAAATAAGTAGCGTCAATTTACCTTTTTTCTAAAAAGTCATAAAATTTAATTATAATTATTATTTTAATCATTTTGATACTTAATGATTAAAATGTGATTCGATCCCAACTTTTAAACCCTGATTTCGCATGAACATGAGGGGCGTGACTGATTGGTATCATAGCCATTGGTTGTAGTGAATTAGGTGTAAAAACGTAGGTTATAACCGGTAGGCTCATGATAGTATCCGAGTACGATACTTGCCCATCATTCCAACACACACAAACCCTGTCCACTAGGGAACCCCTTATGCTGACCAAAAGAACCCTTAGTAAACCACGACGTGCCATCGCTAACCATCTGATAAATGTAATGGAGACGGGAATTCAAACCAACATCCCAAACTCGATGATGACCACACCACCATCGTCTCTCTTTCAGGACTAGAGTCAATGATGACCGAATAACCTCATAGTCCTAAAACCCACACACTAACCTCACGAAGTTTCAAAAGGAACATATGAGATATACCTCTCAATGGAATCGGAGAAGGACTCATTGCCTCGGCTCCTTAGAAAACCCTAACATGTGACCACCATAGGGGAACCGTTCGCTCACCATGACACCCAAACGCCACCCCATCCTTGATAGCCATCACCCGATGAGTTCCAAGGTCACTTTCGTAGGCGGTGACGATCAGTCGTGAAACCCCCACTGTATCACTTCTGTCGATGATGATTTTTTAGTCATCCGATGAGAGTATACAAACTCTACCACTCGAGGGGTTGGAAGAAGTGATGGCAAGAAGATAGAGAGAACCGGTTTAAATGATCGCCCTCTAATGATGTTTGAAAAGACCCTGGGTGTGTCTCGTAGTGGCTATCCGCATACTTTAGACCCGATCCAAGTCCGCCCTGCTCAGGTAGTCTTGTAACACACTCGTAGGAACGGGTACCCATTGCTCCTTACTCATGTATAAAAGGCATGAACCAACCTCTTTTTTATATCTTGAGACGACCCAACTACACTTAGCCCACTAATGGCAAGACTCCTAAGGGGGCTTTGGAGGTCCACCCCTATTGAACTTTTGGGGCCCCAATTAGCCTCCACCTCTTCAGCCAAACTCTTTCCTAGCCCAAATCTACTACAAACTACCGCTTACCAAAGTGACTATCGATCCCAAATTGGATCAAAATCCTCGAACCTAGTTTTAACATACAATTCCTGACCTGCCCAATTACCCGGCTCGTGGCCCATTATGACATTTGTTGGATTCTTAAGCGTTTTTGGCCCCATTCCATTACGCTGTAATAATGCACCTGGAACCTTGTACAATGGTCTACCCTATTGAATAATGTCCATGTTCAAGGCTTCGGCAACCCATGCACGTCCTCCACTAAACTCCCCTTCATATCTATTCGATCTTTATCAAACACGGGTTTGTCTTCCAAGAAACCCTCTGGTAGATTGGTTCAAAGAACCAAAGTGGGCGATAACTGAGCGGCTAGTGCTCTTTGCCATCACCTTTGTCCTAGATGACGATGCTCGACTCGGTTTCTGCCTTGCATATCTCCCGTTGCATCTCCAGATAGCGGACTCGTGGCAGGATTCGTTTGATCTCTTATTGTGTTTCAAGATTACGAACTTGATGCTGGAGTCGCTTAACCTTGAGATCCCGTAGAGCGGAACTAACTCCACCACTGCCTAGGTTGGCGATTATGTGAGTAGAAGGCTGGTTTCTTCCACGAGCACATGGTTAGCGGATACCTCTCTTGTTGCCTTGCAAATCTACAAACAAGAGGGTCTTCTTTTTCACGCAAAGCCATTTGATAACCAATAGCTCTGATACCACTTGATGCACGACATATGCGTATTCAAATGGCTCTAGAAGCAGTCGAAGTTAATCAAAAGATTCTCAAACGAATAATCAGTGAACGAAGCTTAAAGCATTTGAATTTTAGTAATCAACAAAAAACTGGTTTACAGTGTAATCTAAGAGCTTAATTTATAATACAACTCTAGATAAACTTTGAAAACTAAATCTATACTATTTTTAAATTTTAAATACAAAAAATAAATAAAAATAAACAAACTAATTAAAAGATATTGATAATCTTGGAGATCACCCAACACCTTATCGATCTTTCTATCCCATATACGAACTCGTCAGCCCAACTATCTCCTTCCGCAAGCCAAACTACTTTGATGAAAAAAACCCACTAAATATATATGGACTTAATAAGCTTATGAATGCTCTTACATCGTAATCTAATTATAAATTTTGTGTATAATTATATTTTAAAAAATATCAAAAAGATCCTAAAAGGTATTTAAATCATATCAATGTTTAATTTTTTTTAAAGGGAGAAACTCCACGCACAATTATTAACATAACGTTAATAGTCAAGACCTATGAAATTCTCGAACCAAACAAACGAAACATGTTTTAATGTATGTATGTCTCGAGTGATCTTTTAGAACATGAAGAAAAGTCATACTTTAAAAGCAAAATTGCAATTTGTCAACCACGAAAATGAATAAAAGTGGGTAGATTTACGTAATTTAGAATTAAGTACTTGAATGGTCCCTGTGGTTTACACGGATTTCACTTATTGCTCATGAAATTGGGAAACTGTAACTATGGTCCAATAGTTTGCACAAACGTAACAAATTTAGCCCTCAAAATGGATGACCGTTAACTTTAGTAGTTAAATGTATGTGAAATAACTAAAATGCCCCTTTAATATCAAAATAATAATAAAAATAAAATTGAATTAAACACTAAAAGTGGGTCCCACCAAAACCCACCCCATTTCATCTTCTCGAGCCATCTTCATCACATCTCCAAGCCGTGAACCCAACGTTCAAATTGTAAGGTTTAATTGCTCGGGTTGTAGTATCTATGTGTTACCGCGTACCCCGTGCTTACCCGAACCTCAACCCGAAGGCCACCCCCTCCACCTTTAATATTTGAAAAATAAGTTAAACTGTTATTAAGACCCTCACGTTGTGCGGGGGTGTAAAACATGAAAAGAACTAACATTGAAACTTTGTCGCGAACCCGCGGTTTGAAGAGGACGTTGATAATATACGTAACTTTATAAAAAGAAAAAGAATCATGAACGTTGATAATATACGTAACATGCATAGTGCGTTGCATTCAAGAGTTGTACTATGTGCTGTAAACTGTTCCAAGAGAATAATAAATTATGAGTATGGCACTGACATTGTCAAATAAGGTTATATATAATATGGCTAGAAATGATACATGACACTTGTGAATGTTTCAAGCTAAAGTTAAGTAAGATTGTAAGTGTTTAAATTTTCACGTACTAATGCAAGTGTGCTCGAGGGTTTTTCAAATAATGTAGGTACTCAGTAAACTAGTACCTTAAACAAGTTAACTTCATACGTAAAAGACAAGTAAAACGGGGAAATTTGATTGATACACTGTCCAACGGTGAATAACCACTATCCAATTAAAAATAAAAATAAAACTAAAAGTTATAACCTGTTGACTAGACGATGATCTTGTACACATTGAAAGAAGTCACATTTCGATAAATTATCGACAAAGTATTTGATAAAAAGTGATATGTCAAAGAAAATAAATATTTTGAATAACAATCACCAAAGGAATCAAAGGTTTTTTCAAAAGGGAGAAATTCCTTCCACAAGAATTATTAAAATAACACTAGAAATGTTTTCATACCACATTTTTCTAATTGTAGATAAATTAAGATCTTTCACATATGGATAAGAATAGATTTATTTAACATTAATCATCAAGAGCTATGAAACTTCAGTTACCAAACAAACAAAACAAGTTTTGATGTATGTATGTCTCACGAGTGATTCTTTAATTAACACATGAAGAGAAGTCATACCTTAAAAGCCAAAATTGCAATAATTTGTCATCCAAGAAAAGAAAATGAAGGAAAGTGGGTAAACTTAACTAATTTGATGATAAATTTTGTTCGTAATTATCTTTTGAAAAAAATCAAAACCTTTTAAGTAAAACACTTGATTTAAATAATCAAAATGACTTTCTGATAAAAGACTTAATTGAATTAAAAGAAAACTTATGTTGAACTCAATCTAGAAATTTAATCTTTTGAAAATAAGTTAAACATGGCTAGAAATTATACATATTTTTAACAGCAAACTCACGCAGCCACTAATCTATTTCTAAATTACATCACTTTGATTACAATGGGACTTGAACCTAGAAATGATACATAAACCTTGTCATTGTTTCAAGCTAGTAGGAACAAGCTAAGTGAAGTTTTAAGTGTTTAAGTTTTCACTTATGACAAGTGTGGTTGAGGGGTTTTCATGGTATTCAATCAACTAGTACCTTAAACAAATTAACTTATATAATAAAAAGGAAATTAAAACGGGAAGCTCGATTGATACATGGTCCAAACGTGAACACCCATGTGACAACTATCCAAGCTAGAAATTTAATCTTTGAAGAATAAGTTAAATACTATTAGAAATGATACAAAAACATTGTCAATGTTACAAAATGCTAGTAGCAACAAGCTAAGTGAAGTTTTAAGTGTTTAAGTTTTCACTAATAACAAGTGTGGTTTAGGGTTTTCAAATAATGTAAGTACTCGATCAACTAGTACCTTAAATAAATTAACTTCGTAAACGAAAAGGAACACAAGGAAGTTCGATTGATACATGGTCCAACTGGGAGTAATCCAAGTGACCACTATCCATATAAAAAATTGAAAAATTAAAGTTATCACCTATGGACCACGCAACTTATCATAAAGCATTTGTACACATTGAAAGGAGTCACATTTTAATAAATTTTTTATCCACCACGAAATGGACAAAGTAGCGGATAAAAAAGTGATATTTCAAACAACAATCACCAAATGAATCAAAGGTTTTTATTTTTTCTTCCAAAATGGAGAAATTCCTTCAACCATAAATATTTTGTAACATCCCAAAAAAATTATAATAAAAGAAACGGTATGATAAACGGGGTACGGAAAATAAAACGGGTAAAACAAGAAAGACGACGGGGGACTAAACTTGACATGGAGCGAAAAATGATAGGAGAGGGGAGGGGCTTAACCTAGCCGCCACCTCCAGCCCTATCCCCATTTCATTCTCATTTGGCTCAAGTCTAGAGAGAGAGAGAGAATCGAATTAGAGAGAGAAAGTCACAAGGAAGGTAAACTTTGCATCAAGAGTCGTTCCTCATCGTCGGGTGAAGCTAAGGATCCGGTTTTCGAGCTCAGACAGGTAACAGTTCCCTCTAAATCAGAGTTTTCGTTTATGGTGGGTTTCGAGTTCGTTTTCACGTAAAGGTCGGGTTTTTACGTGTGTTTTGCAAAACTAATCATAGATCTAGCCTCATGGAGGTAAAAGAAACCTTTCTAACGTAAAAAGTTTAAAGCTTAATCGTTGTTATGATCGGCCACCATAGACATGCAACTTAGAGTTTTGGGTAATTAGACAGCCCGCACAGGCTAACTTGCTAAGTTCGCCTGATGCTAATATGGCGAACTTGATAGGTTCGCTAGATCAAATTCGTTGATTTAAGTTCGCTAGAATCTAAGTAAGCGAACATGACAAGTTCGCTAATCTCAAAGTGGCGAATTTAACCTTAAGTTTTCCAGCTTAAAAGTGGAGAACGCCTAGTATCGGTTAGGTCTGTTATCCTAACTTACATGAATTAATTATACAGATAGAGATTGACGGTTACTGGGCCAGTTCTTGTTTTCACAGGATAGCTTGACATGTGTGTTCTTATTGTCTTTTTTCTTTAACGGTTTTGGGCTGACATACATACTGGTAAAAGAATTGAAAGGCAAAGAATTGTTTTTTTTTATAAAAATGTTATTTTTATAAAGTGATAGAGAAAGTTATAATTTTTATAAAAATGTTATTTTTATAAAAAGAAAGAAAAAGTGTTGAAGAGTATAGTACTATCTTTGAAATATATTTTTAAAAAAAGTAAAAGAGTTAAAACAAAGAAGGTAAATAAGTTGCACTTCGGTGTAGCTTGACAATGATAGTGACAGTAATTTATGCCATATTATATGCTTATGTTTTAATATGTGTTATTTGTCTATGTGTTATGTGTTTCAATGACATTATATTATGCGACATAGTATAATTGCATAGTAATTGCAAAGTAAAAAGTCCTGTAGGCAAGCAAAGTAGAAGTCTCATCCCGAGGTGTGAGCAATCAAAGTAGAAAGTCTCACCCTGAGGTGTGAGTAGGAAAATGAGTCTTACAATTAGGTGTAAGCAATAAAGTCCCACCCTGAGATGTGGGCACAACAAAGTAAAAGTCTTACACTGAGATGTAAGCGAGAAAAGGGATCTTGTCCTCGGACATTGATCCAAATGTGATAGTTAAAGTTCATTATATTCACTTGTATTGTAACAGTGAAAAAGTAAAGTTGAAAAGAGTAAAGGAGGACACCTTAACGGGTTTTCCTCAAAAGTAAAGTTTTAATGAAAGATAGAAACGGAACAATTTTATAAATTGTAACATTGTAAAGTTTTAAAGTAAAGGCAAAGGCAAATTTGTTCTAAAATAAAGAAAGAAAGCTTATTTTATTTTTATAAAACTAGCTATTTAAAGAAAGTTTACAGATTAAAGTAAAAATAGATCTCACCAGCGTTAGCTGACTTTTAGTATGCATGACAGGTAGTAACGGTAAAAAGAAAGAGTATGTAAAGTAGCCGCGAGGGCTGGAAAGCATGGACTGCCGGGCTGCATTACTGAAGACTGACATTTCCGTACTGACAGCTTATGTTTGAACAATGTTTATTTATTGTTTATGAATTTGAAAGTTTGAGACAAGACTTCCGTTGTAATAGATTTTGATTTCCAGTTTAAGAACTATGCTTGATATGTTTTGTGCCAACTATGGAATGTATCCGGTTTGAGGCGTTTCATATTTATAATCATACACAAATTAAGATCATTCACAAATGGATAAGCATAGTTGATGAACGTTAATCAACCAGACCTTATGAAACTTTAGGTAACAAACAAACGAAACATGTTTTAATTAATGTATGTCTCAGGAGTGATTTTTAACACATGAAGAAAAGTCATACTTTAAAAGCTAAAATTGTAATTTGTCAACTAAGAAAATGAAGATATATAAGCGGGTAGACTAACTAATTTATTTATAAAGTTTTTGTTTGTAATATCTTTTACAAAATATCAAGAAGATCCTAAAAAATATGTGAAGGGACACGTATTTTGGTTAGAATTTTTTATTTTGTTCTCTTTTGTATTATTTCATTTGTGTGTTTATTCCTTAAAACAAATGTGTAATTCTTAGAAATTATCAATAAGTATTATAATTATTGAACTTACTGCATGTGTGTTTACACAGAAAGAAATATCCAACCCTATTTTAAGAATTATCAATAATCATCTTCTTATATATTTCTTATATTAACACACGTGTGTCATGTTCTTATATAATTCTTATATTATCACACGTGTGTCATGTGTATATATATACACGTACGTATACGTACATATTACATATATACCTATGTATATGTATACATATGCACATACATGCATTTATACGGCCGCATGCAAGGGCGAAGCTTAGTGAGGGCCCGGGGGGCCCCGGCCCTCTCCGATTTTTTGCTCAGAAGTGTTAATTTATACGTATTCGGCCGAAAATTTTATAGGTATTAAGTTCCGGCCCCCCTGATAGGAAAAAAAAATCCCGGCCCCCATGCGTTTTTCTTCAAGTTTCGCCACTGCCGCATGTGCATAGGTTTGGTTATACCTCACGAGATGGACATATTGGATCATATCGGTTTGAGTTAACCAGGTTTAGGTCAAATTAGATAGTTTTAAATAATGATCATTTGGTTGGAGTCAGAATGGGTTCTCCCACATTGTTACAGGTTGAAGTGAGCTATTTTAGAAAATGAAAAAAAAACGTTTGAGAAATAGTTTTAGAAAATTTATCGATTTTGCTTATGAGGATAAACTATTAAAAACTTTGGGAAATAGTGGAAGGAGTTGATATATAGTAAGAGTAGACTTGAAAACAATAATTACGATGTTTTTTGCACTATTTTTACTGAAGCAACAATTTGCACCTAATTAATCTTTCAATTATTATTCATAAGAGCATCTCGAACGTAGCATGTAACAAACACAAACAAAGGTGTTAAGTTAGGTGTCATATCAGACTTTCATTAATCCTATAAAAACTATCACTTATCCTCCAATAGTACATCTTTTTGCAAACTATTATATATTTTCACATCACCTATTTTTACATTTAATTTATATAAACTAGATTACTTTTTATAATAAACTAATTTTTTTTATATTTTGTATTATTTAGAATATAATTTTAAGTTGTAATTAAAAATATCAAAATATAAATTATAAATCACATTAATTAAAATTAAAAAAGCATTAAATAAAATTAAAAATTACATGACCTAAAGATTAAAAATTACATAAATTTAAAATAATCTTCTTCGAGCGGCCGGAAAATCATCTCGTGTCGGTTTTCGCCAAATCCTACCATTCAATTTTTTTCCGGTATCACCGTTTAATTCCTCTCTTGCAAAATACAAGTTAATCTGTCGAACCCCATTAACTCCAATGTCACGTGTCACTACTAGAAAACATGTATATATTTTCTACAAAATTTTCCGACAAGTTACTCACAAAAGAAATTTCCCACAAGTTAGTGATAACTTTCCGACAAAAAAAAAAAGTGACCATAAGATTTGCTACAATTTTTCGATAAATTTATTAAATAAGTTAACTTATTTATTTATTATAATCGTCGGAAGTTACCGACGAAAAACTTTTGTTGCTAATTCGTCGAAAAATTAGTCTGGACTTTTTCGGAAAAAAACATTTCCTACGGTGGTTTTCCCAACAATTTTGTTGGAAACTTGTCGCTAACGGCTAATTCCGACAAATTTATCACGAAATCTGCTGTAGCAAATTTTCAGTTTTTTGATAATGTTTGTGAATTTAATATAGCGGTTGTTTCCTCACTCCTCAGTGGAACTAATCGCATATCTAGATTACCGGACAGAGTTTTAAAGTAATGCCATAGACGGGAGAGGGGGGGGGGACCCCGTATCCAAACCGTGGTATCATAATGTCCGGATAGAGATCTTAAACTCATGGACTCATTACATGAATGGAATCACAAACTTTCCAATGGAATGTTTAAAGAAGTGTATCATAGTTTAAAAACTCCAAATCACAAAGACTAAATCGATCAAACTAATTCCATAAAAATCTATAGAACTAATTCTAGCAAATCGATCGATTAGAAGAACAAATTCCTGCAAAATCGATCAAACTAATTCCAAAAAAATATACAATATACCCATTTATCTGACGCTAAGAAAAAGAGGATTAAGGAGATGATGGTGAAAGAGGTTGTCGAATGGGAAGACCGACTAAAAATTGAAACCAGCCTCCTAGAAATCATTTGTAACCATCGAACTTGAGAGGGTACAAAACCTGTCGGTCGAAACTTGAAGCAAGTTGAAACCCAAATTGAAGAACCATAAATCATAATAATCAAAAGAACATTTTTACCCAAATCCGTAGAACCAAAAATCACAATGATCGAGACCAAGATCGAAGATGTTCAATGATTGAAGAAAAGGGGAAGGTTGAATGTGTTGTAATGAACTAGAACACCTTAATTTCATTTATAAATCTACAAACCAAACATATTATAACTTTTTATTGGAATTAGTTTCGATACTCTTAAATTTCAATTCTTTTCTAAATATTATACGAATCAAACGGTACTTAAGTTGTCATATGTCATATTATACGAACCAAAGGGTGCCTAAGTTGTCATATGTCACCAACCACCCTTCCTTCTAAACTAACATCAGCCTGCATTGTTGCAACCATCATTCAAATAAATCGGCCGACATGACATGACAAGATATATGCTAAGATTTGAATAAACACCCAAATCAAATTTAATGAAGAAAGTTAAATGTCTAATTAACGGGCCCACGTTCGGGTTTCTTTCAAATCCATCGTTTTTAAAGTTCGTTTGTGGACCCCTTATCTGAAAGGTATACATCCACTTATATTTGGGGGGTTTTGGTTCGTTGGGAATGGGGTTACAAATGGTTGATTTGGGATTTTTTTAAAAATGTTGTGCAACAAAAAATTCATATTTTTTAATGTTATTATACATAAAAGGTAGATTTACATATATTCTTTTATTTTTAACCCTAATTTAAAACTTAAATTACATATATCTCCCTCTTTTATAAAATTACTCTTTTAACCTTACAAGAAATACGACTATTCTTATTTTATCGATCCCAACCCTAACCTTCTGATTATCGCTTGCGATCGATTCCAACATCCAGCGTCGCTTAAAAAACAAACCCATATAATAATTCCAATAAAACTAATAAATCTTTGTGAAAACTGGAGCAAATACATCCAAATTAAATCACCGACCCTCTCAAAATTAGAACCTGTTTTGTGAAATATGTATTGCTAATGGGCTAAGCTATGAAATATGTTTTTGCTCAGAAATACGATTATTCTTATTCCATCGATCCATACCCTAACCTTCTGATTAAGCTATGTTCAAGTCGCGAAGAAAGAATCAAGACAATTCGAGTACGAGCACTTCGGATGAGCATACAGACAAATCTTATGACTCTAATTCAAGAATCCCAAGAGAAAGCTTTAACAACAGATAATCTCGAGAAAGAACCCTTGAACGGATTAGAGAAAGAATTCGAAACTACCAACGACAAAATCCTGAAGCACAAAAATAGAATATGTATTCCAAACTCAGAAGATTAGAACCTGTTTTGTGAAATATGTATTGCTAATGGGCTAAACTATGAAATATGTTTTTACTTAGAAATACGACTATTCTTATTCCATCGATCTCAATCCTAACCTTCTGATTAAGCTATGTTTAAGTCGCAAAGAAAGAGTCAAGCCAATTCGAGTACGAGCACCTCGGATGAGCATACAGACAGATCTTATGACTCTAATTCAAGAATCCCAAGAGAAAGAATTCCAATAAAACTAATAAATCATTCGAAAAACTATACATCCAAATTAAATCACAGACCCTCTCAAAATTAGAACCTGTTTTGTGAAATATGTATTGCTAATGGGCCAATTGATCAAAATTGCCTGATATTGATATTGGTGAACACCCTATGGACTAGTGGTGCATAAAAAAAACCGTTTTTTTTTTAAACCGGTCCAAACCGGCAAACCGGTTTGGGTTAAACCGGTTTGGACCAAACCGGTTCGGGTTACCCAAAAACCGCCGGTTTAAAACCGGTTTGATGCTTTCTGGATGAGATCGGGTTAGGGACCGGTTCAAACAAACCGGTCTTCGAGCTGGGCAAAAAAATAGCCGTTGGGGTCGATTTTAGCCGTTTTTTTGGCTCCATTTGCACCCTTAAAACACTATAAATAGGTGGGGGGTGTTTAGGGTTGATCACACCTCTCTTTACACTCTCTAATCTCTAAAACCGCTCTTTAAACCCGTCAAAAACGCTCTCTAAACTCTCTCTAAACTCTAAAAAAAAGCATGGCAAGTTTTGGTGTTGGTGATTCCTCAAACGAAGTTACCGTTGTGGAAATTCGAGCAACAACGAGAAATCCGGCAATTTGGTGCAATTACGATCTATGTTTGTTGTCAAACGGGAAGGAACGTGCTCGGTGCAAGATGTGTGGTGCGTTTTTGGGGAAAGATTCAAACACTAGTTTGAAAATGCATATGGAAAAATCTTGCCCGTCATTGAAGGGAATTCCAAGTGAAGGTCAAGCCTCCATGACAAGCGAAGGAGGAATTTGGAACTTTGATCCAAATACTGTTCGAGATCGAATGGCGAGGTTAGTGATTCAAGAAGGATTGCCATTCAACCACTTTGACAATCCGCGCTTGACAAGGATGATTCAAGAGACACTCCAACCACGTTATCATCAAGTAAGTCGCACAACCCGTAGACGAGATTGTATAAAAATGTGGAAAAAAGCAAAAAAAGAATTAATTTTGGGTTTTAAAAATTTGCAAACCGGTGTAAACTTAACCACCGATGTTTGGTCGGCTCCACATGATATACCCGATTCGTACCTTTGCGTTACCGCGCATTGGGTTGATCCCAATACGTGGCAAATGATGAAGCGTACAATCGCTTTTGACTTGTTTGAATATCCACACAATCGCTTTTGACTTGTTTGAATAAACTTTTTTCAATGTCTTTTGATAATGCATCTAATAATACAAATGCGGTTCAAAAACTAAAAATTAAATATAAACCGGTTTGCAACGGCGTTTTTTTCCATAGTCGATGTGTCGCACACATCATTAACTTGGCGGTGCAAGCCGGGCTTGCAATTGAAGAGGTTTCAAACTTAACATATACTTTTCGAAAAATGCTTAAAGATATTTTTAGTAACAAAAAAAGATACCATGATTATATTAAATTTTGTCGTGATACGAATAATTTTTGCTTAGGTCCGAATTGGGACGTCGAGACAAGATGGAACTCAACTTATACTATGTTTTATAGCGCTTTACGACAAAGAGAAACTTTAGAACTATTTCATGATATGCTTGCCTCAAAACCTCGTCGTAAAATTCTAAAGTTTCCTTCTACAAATTGGGACATTTTAAAAGACGTAACCGAATTGCTTGAAGTTTTCAAAACCGCCACCACTTGTTTATCCGGTGTTTATTATCCCACAAGTCCATTAACATTAAAACAAATATATTTAATGGCTAACAAGTTGTATGAATTTGAAAATAAAAGCACTCTTTTTACAAAAATGATTGAACCGATGAAAGAAAAATTAGTGAAATATTTTAAAGAAATGCCTCCCGTTATAACTTGCGCCGCCGCGTTAAACCCTACCATAAATGTTTATGGGGTTGAAACTTTGATTGATAGAATTACTTACGCTTTCAATTTGGATAGCGAAGACATCCATTTTGCACAAGTTACAAAAACACATTTTAACAAATGTTTACAAGATTTATTTGATGTTTATTTACATAAATATGGTACAACTCCGACTCCACATGAAACAATGGGTACATTATCAAGTATTAGCTCGAGAGATGTTAATTTGAATTTATATAACGAAATGTTAAATGAATTTAGTAAACGGGCTCGAGGTACCACCCCGAGTAGCGAACTCGGAAGGTATATTGGCACAAAGTTTTTAGTGTTTATGCCTCCTACCGTTTTTGACGATTTTGATATTTTGGCATGGTGGAAAAAAAACGAAGCTTCGTTTCCGATTCTTTCCGCCATGGCCCGTGATGTACTAACCGTCCAAGCTTCCACGGTAGCTTCGGAATCTGTGTTTTCTTTTAGTGGCAGGGTATTATCGATACGAAGGACTAGACTCACACCCGTAGCGATGGAAATGTGCATTTGCTTGAAGGACCATTTGGATGCGATGGATAGGATACAAGACCAAACTTCTCTCGAAGACGAAATTCAAGCTGAAGAAACCATACACAACAACGAGGTTGATCTTGGAATATCCGAACCAGTCACCGATGAAGAACTAGCCGAAGATGCAAGGCTACGAAACACTAGCTCCGAAGATAACGCACAAGAATAATCAATCAATATTCCAAAAAATAAAACGTTAAACTTAATGTTTTATATTTGTTATATTTTTGTAATGTTTTACAATTTTATAAATTTATCTTATCATGTTTTTTAATTTTCGAACTTTTCAAATATTAATAAACGTTGAACTTTAAGTATTAAGTTTAAAATTTATTTGAATTTTTTTTTAATAAAAACCGGTTTAAAACCAACCCTAACCGGTTTGACCGGTTTGACATTTCCCATTACTAAAACCGGTTTAACCCGAACCGGTTTGGGTCCGAACCGGTTTTGACTTTTCGTTGACCAAACCGGTTCGGGTCGGGTTGAACCGGTTTGGGTTAAAAAACCGATTTGTGCATCACTACTATGGACTATGTATGGAGTATGGCCACACGGTGATTATTTATTTATTTTTTTGAAAAGCAAATTTCTTAATTTATGTGAGAGTGAGAGTTGAACACATGACCTTCTCAATCCTTGGTGTTGTTAGAGGATTTTCGTCTACCGTTGGGCCACCAACCACAATAGCCACACGGTGATTAATTAATAGAACATTGCGATTTTGGCATAAAATTCAGCTCTCAAATTTATGTGTAATTGTGTTCTCTTTTCGGGATTTTAAAGGTGGGGTAGATAAATTATGCATGATGAAACCATGAAAACTATGAAGAAGATGATGCCACTTCTATAAAACTCAGCAAGGAAGAGAAACAAGTAAATCGTATGAAGATATTCAATAGAGAAATGCATGATAGTGTTGGAGCCGATTTGGTTGAACAGATCTGAATAAATCGTCAATTTTGAAGTATTGTTTTTATTTTGTAGTGTTTAAAAATTTAATTATATATAATTTTGTAATGTTTAAATAAATTATTATTAATATGAATGTTTTATTTAGGGTTTATTTACATTTTTTTAAATATTGAATTTAAAAGTAATTGTTTAAAAAATATATATATTTATTTACATTTTTTTAAATATTGAATTTAAAAGTAATTGTTTAAAAAAAATATATATAGATATATGTAAATAAATAATTAATGATTATAACCTTTACAAACTACATTACTATCACTAACATTTTTATAATGATCACTGGACTGCTTATGTAACGCTTACGTAACAACACTTTTTTATCATTATTACTAATTCACTACACATAGTCTAAGCTCCAGCATTCGCTCCAACTCAGTCAAAGGTGAAGAATTTAAAGTCCAAAAGACATCTGAGACTATATGAAATGGGTTAATGATAGTGATGAAAAAGTGTTGCCACACAGTCGTCACGTAAGCAGTCTAGTGATCACCATAAAAATGTGTAATGGATGCTTTTAGGTCTACTTTTTATTTTAAAATGGTTATACGTGAGGGATAGGTGTTTCATGTCCATTGAGGGCTTCACGAAACCAGCCATCACGCCCCCTATCACACCGAGGGAGGCGATGTGCCGACGGGATAGGTGTGTCACCTAAGACCCATAACGCCCCATTAGATACACTCTGACCATGAGAGTCCAACACTAAAGTCTCTTCATTTAAGATGACATTAAAGTAATGAGCAAATAAGTAGCGTCAATTTACCTTTTTCTAAACAAGTCATAAAATTTAGTTATAATTATTATTTTAATCCCTCATAAAATGTGATTCGATCCCAAATTTTAAACCCTGATTCCGCATGAACATGAGGGGTGTGACAGATTGGTATCATAGCCATTGGTCGTAGTGAATTAGGTGTAAAAACGTAGTCTATAACCGGTAGGCTCATGATAGTTAAAAACATAAGAAACTATATGATTACATAGGTCTATATATAATCGTATAGTTAGAATAGTAGAAATTGCATGCTTATATGAATATTTGTATAATTAGAATAGTAGAAATTGCATGCTTATATTAATATTTGTATAATTAGAATAGTAGAAATTGCATGCTTATATGAAATTTTGTATGATTAAAATATGGAGACTACATGTTTACATTGACATATTTACCCATACACGTGCTATTCATTTAGACATATGTGATTACACACATCTAAGCATGAACATTTTGCTCATACATTGCAACTTACTTTGTTAGCTATATTCACAGGGCAATATTGCTAATTAAAACATGATTTATTAGTAGCACTATATATGAATGCTAGATACAACTTATATGATAAACATAGCATAATATTTTCTTTTGTGAAACACTAGAATATATAAACATACCATTGATTCATGCTGATTTCATTATGTGTTATGATTTAAAAATAGGAAAATACTTTATGAAACTTTAAACATGATTATTTGATACGTGATACATGATTTCGTGCTATGTGAATACATGACAAATAATACAAGTTGAATTATGAATTATCATACCATATTAATATAATTAAAGTATGGGTACAAAATTTTATTACACCTTGAAATAATGAAACTCTTTTTTTTTTATAAAAGATCACAATTGACAAAAGACCTTTATGCTCATAAACTACATGGGACATTTAACCCCCATCCCCTACTTGAAAGAATAAACATGTTACCTACAGACATGTCAAGTTCGTCCGAATATTCAAAATCCAATTCTGCTCACGACTCAAGCCAGGAAGAGCCGAGTGAGTACAACAACATTGAAGACAGTGATAATGGATCATCATCATCTTCAAAATACTCGCACGGAAAGGACGACTTCTCTTTAGGACATGCGCCTCTAAACTTAAGTTTAGTATTAGGATCCGAATCATCCGAACGGTCTGACACTATCAGAATTAGGACGCATCCCACACCGGTAGCAGATGGAGCGTGTATGACCACCAAACCGCGAATGACTGTATGACCAGGCATCAATTTCACTTTCGAGAAGCCAAGTGAACCTAGGACTGCACTAGAAACTAGAAAAGCATCTACTCCAACACTAGATGTGTCCGAAGATGACACTGGAGATTCTAGAGAAGATTACGTCCGACATTCACAATATGAGCAATGGACTACGAAGCAAGACGTTGATCGTCGTACGTTTCAACGAAAGTAGTTGTAGATCTCTGATCGCATCAGTCACCAGTTGAGTCAAATGCAGCGAGAGATTCAGGCAACCCGCACTGAGATATATGCTGCCCGTGAAGAGGTGAAAGCGATAAGGAATGAGAAATTGCATGAGAAAGGTTTCTTCATAAGGATCTGGAGTTGGATTAGTGGAAAGTAAACCCAATTGTCTTAGGCAATACCAATAATGTACTATTGTGCTAAGTAATAAACATGTGTACTTGTGTCATGCTTTTGTGTGATTACATATTTAATTATGATACATTCTACACTGTGAGCATACATACACAATTGTTTAGTAAACAAACTACTATGAGTTAATACGACTCTTTTTATTATAGAAAATGCCACCAAAAGGAAGGGGCAGACCTCGAATGATCAACGTGACAAAAGTCAGAGATCGTCAAGAGACTCAATTCCAAAACGACACGACAAATGTCCTAAATACTCCGAATGCTCAAAATGCTACAAACACTCAGAATGCTCAGATAGCACAAATAGTAACCCAACAGATTGCAGCCGCAATGCCTGACATCATAGCACGGGTTAATGCGAGCAGAAACTTGGGTAATGCAAATACGGGAAACGCAAATCCCGGAAACGCAACCCAAGGAAACAAAAATCTGGGTAACCCAAGCACTAGAAGTGCAATCCCATCCAACATAAACCCAGTTAACCCAAATCCGGTCACTACCAACCCAAGGAATGCAAATCCGGGTAATGTAGAACCAGCAAATACTAGTAACCCGAGAAACCAAGGAATGAACTATGAGTACTATGGACCATACAACCCCGATGGCACCCGAAGATTCTGCACCTATGATGACTTCATAAAATGTAAGCCAAAGGAATTCTATGGAACTTAGGTGGCTGGAAAAGACAGAATCACTCATAGACATCAACAATTGCACTGACAATACCAAAGTCAAATTTGCATCCCACTCACGGAAAGGCGAAGCACTATCCTGGTGGAATACATCCTATTAACAACTTGTCAATCCATTTGACTTGTTTAGATAAATGGTTACATGGTCACTTTCGTATTACATGAATATGAGTGTGATCAAGTTAGCGTTCGTCTTTGACACGAAATATATGGGTCATGTCTGGTTTCTTCTGTTAGCCCTGGAAACCCCACATGATTGCCACCCTACCTTATACCATTAGTCAAAAGCAACACCACCCCACCTCATATCGCCTACCAAACCCCATAATATCAAATAAATAGTATAATGAAACCAAAAATTTATGTTGTAAGAATCTAAACCAAAAGTTTTTTTTTTCCTTGTTGCCGGAATTGAAATAAATTTTTTGAAGAAAACTAAATTAAACATATGATGAAACATTAAATTGAAATAAAAAAAATAGATGGAGCCAAACACACACATTGTTGCAAGTTAAATACTACATAAAGATGTATCCAAATTGAAGCCTACCTATAAATCTGTGGTTTAATGTGTTCAAAATCAGATTCAATCAAACATGAAACCTCAAGAAACAACCAACCTTAAAATTTTTAACTTTAGATGTGTTTTATGCGAGTTTTAGGTTAAGGTTTCCACATCGGTAGGTGGTTTATGATAATTTGTAGGTTTATGTTCAAAGGTAGTTGGCTTGAGAAAATGTAATGTGAAGGAAGGGTGGTGGGATAGGATATTGATGAGGGAGGGTGGCCAAAGAAGTCGATGATGAGGTAAGAGAAGATAAGAATCAGAGAAACAGTAGAAAGAGGGGGAAGGAGGGGAAGAGGGAGATGTCGGTTGAAGAAAGTGTGGATGATAACTTACAATGGTTTTGATAGGGAGGGTGTTAGTTCAAATCATTGTATACATTTGTTTTTGAAAATTGTAATAGCATACTTAGTATTATCTACATCAACATGAAATCAGAGGCTTCTAAATGCAACCTAGACTAGAAGATCTGAATGAGATCAACCTTCTGAAATGTCTCAGAAGCTTTAAGATATATAAGCTTCTAAACGGATGGTCCTTGCTTCTAACTACTATAGAGAATCAACTCTTCATTATGAATGAGGAACATTCTAATGATCACAAGTCAAGAGATTAAAAGAACATGTTCATGAGATGCAACTCTCATCACATGAACAAGATTTGTAATAACTCGGAGACACGTCAGCCGACAAACCTGAGGAATATTCAGACACACCTATTTCATCACGTGTTTCAAGACTTATTTAGTAAATTGTAAGGCCCCTTTTTCTAGGAGACCTCACTCTGGGTTTACTAATAAATATAGTCATATGTCACTGATCATTAATTAAAAACATTCAAACACAGCAGAAACATTCATCATTCAATTACATAGACATAACAACGGAAGTCTTAACATTTAAACATAAACATTGACTCAACATAAGTTCAATTGGCGGGATGTTAGTCTTGAGCCAGGTAGCCTTCACGCATTTGCCCGTCCTTTCTTCTTATTACCTGAAGTGCATACTAAAAAGTCAGCTAACTCTGGTGAGTCTCTAGACTCATAAACACGAGTCCATCATTCATAAAGAATAGTTTAAGACCAATAGAGGGGAGAGACAATGGTAAGTGGGAAGAGGGAGATACACTTGTGTAAGAGTGTGTGCGTGTATATATGAGATGAGAGGGAGAAGATGTCTAACGGGAAAAGGGTTCGTGGTTTTTCTTACATAAAATAGGGTGAAACGACAATTTTACGCTCATGTGCATTACACATGTTAGGGTCAAACGAAGTTTATAAAAGTGAGGGTTATCATTATAATTTTAAAAATGAGAGGAAGACTGTAACATCCCAAAAATAAAATAACAGTTATAATAACGGGTTAGAATGCGAGAACGAGCCGAATAAACGAGCGAGACATGATGGGCCGGGCCGAATGGGCCGGGCGCGCATGAGGATGGCAAACAAGGGAGATGAGCTTCCCTATAAATAGTCAAACCCTCCTCATTCTCTCATTTACACATTCTAGAGAGAGAAACCGTAGAGAGAGAAAGTTGGCGAATCGACTCGAGATTGAAGGAAAGTGTTACTACTGAGCTTGTGAGCAGGACCTCCGAATCAGAAGCTCGATTCAGGTAACAACTCGATCTACATCTGAGTTTTTAGTTTATGTTGGGTTTTCGGGTTTTGGATAAAAAGGTAACGTTTTTACGTATAAAACTTGAAAATAAACATAGATCTAGCATCTAGAAGGAAAAACGAACATTTTGAACATAGAAAGTTGGGATCTTGACGTGATCAGATCTGCATGCAAGAACTTAGGGTTCTTGGGGAGGGACTGCCAACAGGCAAACTTATCAAGTTCGCCTGGCAAAGATTGGGGTGAACTTATCAAGTTCGCCTGAGGCATAAAGTAAGCGAACATATGGTGGCGAACTTAGTGACTTCACTGGGTTGCATCAAGCGAACTTACTAAGTTCGCTGGGAAGTTCGCCTGTATGTTCGCTAGGTTGGTAAGGGGCGAACTTTACTTAAGTTCGCCAAGTTCAGTATGGTTAAACCGTTAGAGTCGGGATAGGATCTGATGTGTATTTAACTACTCAATTCAGATCGTGCGTGACGTTATTGGACCTTTGATTAGGACAGCCAAGACTAGCTTACCAGGTGAGTTCTAGAAGCCCTCTTTTAAGTGTTTTAGCTTGTGTGCATACTTAACGATGTGACTATTTTATAAAATGATGTTTATGAACGATGTTTTGGAATGAAAGGTTATGAAAGAAGTGTTTATGAAATATTTTGTCAAAAGAAGTCTAAGAAGTGTTTACGAACGAAATGTTATTTAATAAAACGTATGATGCTTTAACTGAAGAGAAGTAAAGGTTTTTATGAAAGTCATTAAAATGAACGAATCTGCCATGGTTCCTTTGGGAATCGAAGTATGTATATTATGTAAAGTTCTTACCTTTATAGGGGTCTTTGTGGCTGGCCAACGGTTGTACAACTGGGTGGGAAAGGGGTGACGACGATTATCAAGGGGATTACCATGATCCTTGAAGTGGGTATTGTTCTCTGCGAGGGAACGGTGCTTGAAGTTTGGTACGTGCTATCCTTTGGGACGCCGTGCTTGAAGGGAATTGACGTTTATGTATGGTTACAAATGGTAAAAGTTACGAATGATTTACGTTGGTACGTGTGCTCAATCGAGCGTCGTACTTGAATGGAATTGAAGGTTACGAAAAGGCACAGATTCGGTTTATTATTGGCTTATGTTTTATGTTTATGTTACTGCATTATTTACGTACGTTTTTATTAAATGAAGTTTGAAGTTATGTTTTTGGTAAAATGTTTATGTTAATGTTTTACGTAAAACTAGAACTCACCAGCGTAGTTGACTTTTTAGTATGCACATTCAGGTTAAGACAGGTTATGATGATGGGCGGCTTGATGAGTTACCCGGATGTTATGAAGACTGGTATCCCATTATGATTAGTTTACATTTTGTTTATGTATTTGATTATGATACGCTTCCGCATGTTGAAAAATGTTATGATTATATTTGAATGAAGTTTATCCGATGCGTTATTTTGATATTCAAGTTTAAGAACTGTTTGTGAATGAGTAAATCTAACAAGTGAGGCCTCCCGAGTTTGGGGTCTTACAAAGACATTTATAATTTTGATGATGACTTGTTCAACTTTCTCTCAATATGAAATTTTGAGAAAAGAATGTATTAAAAAGGGAACTAGTCCCTTCAAGAAGATAAATATCGAAAAGGTGCAACTTTGGGAACACGATGAATTTATCTCATGACTATTGTTAGCCAAAAAAAAAACCTTTTAGTGCTTATGTTAGTAGAATTTATGTTGGCACTTATTGTTCTTTAACGTAACTTCTATAGCAAATTAGAGACACCTTTATAGAATTCTAACAACTTCCAAATGGAACAATATGGATATGTGTGGGAACCAACTTAAAAATCGAAGTCAAAGGGATAGGTTACTACAAGTTACTCATGGTGAAGTCTGAAGGACAAACTTTACGTATTGCAAGCGATGTTTTTAGAACCGGACCGGACGTTGAACCGGTCTCCTTACCGGTCCAATGGTCGGACCGGATTTAAAAACCGGACGACGTCATAAATATTATAAAAATATATCAATCCAAACAACCATTAATCCTTCTAAAATCACCTACAAGTCAATTCCAATAATCTTCAACTAACAATTAGCTACGAAATACGAAGCCAAGAGACTTAAAAGAGATAAAAAAAAATAGCCAACCGGTCCATCCGGTTCGACTACCGGATTTCCTGTCTGACCGCCGGTTCATGGCATAACACTGATTGCAAGTGATATTTTTCATAAAAAGATACTGAATTTTATGTAATTTTTTATTTTATTTTAGGTATCTAAATTTTTTTGTCTTGTATTTGTATTATATATTATTTTCCCTTTGAGGTGTGTTATTTTTACCTAAAAGAAAAAAATGATAAAAGAATCCTTAAATACAAAAAAAAAAAAAAAAAATTACTTAATACTATAAATTAAGTAAAAAGAATATATGTTGGTTCAATTGTTGTTGGCCCATGAATAAAGCTTAACCCATGTGTTAAGGTGTTTTATTGGGTAACTTAATGACTAAGTTAGGGTTATTAGATTTAACATTAAAAATAGATGTTATCTGGTTAGGGTTTTATCATGAGAGTTAGAGAGCTATTGTAATTGGTTTTTTAGTTATATTTGCCAGTTATAATAAAGTTATTGGAGAGTTATTCCAATTATCGTGTGTTTCGGTTAAGCTATAGTCGATTCATTGAATTGGTATCAGAGCGAAGTTAAACTCTTACCCACCAGTTTTTCATAGATCAAAAAATTTTGGTGCTTTCTTGTGGTGATCAGCGATTTACGGTAGAAGCAACCGGGAGGTGTTGGTTTGTGATCGACGGTGTGCGTCTCGTTCCGATGGACGGTGGGTTTTGTCTTGCCATGGTCTTTGCAATCACAGTTTTGGGTGGACAACCAGATTATATAAGGTTTTGTTTGGTTGCGGGTTTTGCGATCGTAGCTATCCAGGTGGCTTCTTGATATTGATATTGCTATCGAGGTGGTAGTTTCAATTATTAAGGCATTGTTTTGGTTTTTTAATTAGCGGTACACTTAGTTGCGATCGACGGTATCGTGGTTAGGGTTTGACGAGTCTAAGTCAAAACCTATCTTCACCGGTTACGTATAAGCGGAAATCGAAAAACATGGGTGATAAATAAACTCTGAAGATAAGCAGTGGGAATGGGAACACGACGGTGTTCCAATGTCCCACACTTAACCCTACCAACTATATGGTACGGGCTATGTGGATGAAGGTGATCATGAACGTGCATATGGTTTGGGACACCATAGAGACGGAGATTACGATCTTGTAAGTGGGTAACCTAGAGACGGCCAAGGCGATTTGTGATGCGATCAAGACGCGTAATCTGGGGGCGGATGGAGTTAAAGAGGCAAGATTGCAAACCCTCATGACTGAGTTTGATGGACTTAAGATGAAGGATACGAAGACTATAGACGAGTTTGTGGCGAAGCTCTCGAGTTCGGCATCAAAGGCGCAACTTTGGGGGAGGTGATTGAGGAGTCAAAGCTGGAGAAGAAGTTCCTTAAAAGCCTACCCCAAAGCAAGTACAACCAGATTGTGGCTTCGATGGAACAAGTCTTAGATCTTAACACTATCGGATTTAAAAACGTTGTGGGACGACTAAAAGCACACGAGGAAACGGTTAGGTTAGAAGAGGAGGAGACCGAGACCCAAGGTAAGCTTATATTTTACAAATCTAAATTTTCAGGTTCCGGTAATCGGTATACAAACCGATATTATGAGGACCAAGTAAGAAGACGAGGTCGAGATGATGATTGATGTTGTCCAGACGGTCTATATAAAAACTAACAAAACCTAACCTAGACTCCTAAGTAATAATAGGAATACCTATGAACTAAACCGCACTGACAGACAAGTGTACCCTTTCGGGTGTAACACAGCTTAACGGTAAACCGAGTTATCGAACCCTAGAGACACTATGATAACAAAACTAGACTCTAACTCGGACTAAAGATTGTGTTGGTTTGGGGGGTTTACTACACTAAAGATTAACTAAGAATGCAATAAACTAAGGTCGACTCAACTAACCAGACAAAGGACAAAGATAAACTTAAGAATGGGAAGACTATCACCTAAGTCGGAATCCTACTTGAAAAGCACAACTTCTATCGGTTATGGAAACTATAATGGATCCGGGTTTCTAAGGAAACAACTCTAGACAGCCTAGTGGATCCCTAATCACTCTCAGGGTGTCACCAACTAAGGAACCTAAAGATTTACTAACTCACCAGATTGTTGGATCACTTCTCAGGTATTTCCAACTATGATAAAGTACCCTAATAGACAGATTACCTCTCAGTCTCTCCGTCCACCAATACACTCAAAGAATGCACGGGGTAATCTCAAGATAACAACTATGACACGAATAGCAACAATCACTAGACACCTAATATCGGCTTCCTCTCAGACAGCTGACACTCGGATTCCTAATGACGAAGACCAAACGACTAATTCTCACATTGAACTAGGATACTCATTTAATTCTAATCAGTAATCAAATACAACTCCTATGGCTACTACGTCTACCAAACCACCCTAATCACAAACCCTAAGATCTATGACCAAGATACGAAGATCAAACTGGCAGACAACCACAATCAACGCAAGGAATTGAAATCAAACACAAGACCAGATCTAAACATGCAATAACATCACAATTATCAACTCAAGATCTTTTACAAAATCATAAACCCATTAATTTAATCCAAAAATCGATAAAAATCAAAACTTTAACAAGTATTCATCAATTGACCTAGGCAGTATCAAAGTTTTAGCCTAGGATCATGCTCAAACAACCAAAACAGAAGTAATAAACAAGATTCATGGTTTCAAACATCCAAATCAAAGATAAAAATCCAATCTTGTAAACCGAACACGTAAAACTACAAACTCGAGATCCAAAGATTCAAGCTTTAGCCTTCAATTGGTTTCTCCAACCTCAAAATCGCCTCTGGTCTCTCTCTAGACGGATAAAAATCAAACTCCCCTCATAATGAGATTTAGGGTTCCTCGCGGTCGTGGGCGTATTTGGCTTCCCTTGCGTACCGTGAGAGTTTCTTCTGGGCTTCTCGCGTACCGTGAGGACATGAAATTTCAACTTTTTTACTTTTGTTCTCCTGGCTTCATTCTCTTTCTCGGTTTATTCACGTATTCACTTGTAATCTTTACGAGCTCCTGTAAACATACAATAGACTCAAATGTACATTAAAACGACTCAAAACAAAGATAAAACTAACTAAAAACGCACTAAAACAAAGGAATAAAGATGTGTGCTTTGCACTACATCAAACATCCCCACACTTAACCTTTTTTCGTCCTCGAAAAAGCTGCAATTGGAATTATAACTCAGATCTACTTAACAAACATCAATTTACCAACTAGCAAAATATACTCACGCGTTAAAAAGCAATAATCAATATTTCTGTCCGATTAAACCCAAGCACCAACTTTCAAGCCCCCGTTACGTGTTCTAATATTCCAATTTATACATCATATCAATCAACTTATGTGACTCACACTCAGAAGTTACAGCTCTACCTAATCCCGTCTCACGATCTTGTCTAGGCACGGATCAAACCATATAGATTTACCCTACCACGTTAAATTAAATTTTACAGGTTTTTTAGAAATCAGATGATCAATGAATGAATGGATGATATATGAGTATTATTAAGAAAATTAAACTTCATCTAGAGGCGTTTCAACCAAGTCACTATCCCAGAAGGTAACACATAGACTAAGTCATAATCATGAAGCACTTAAGAATCAACCCAGTGGTGTTTCAATCAGGCTGGAACCCGACATGTGACACGTAGGCGAAACTTAGATTTCAATTAAATAAGCTCAAGAATTATGGAATTATGGATGCGGGCTCCACCGAAACTCGGATTTATTCTCATAAAAAGAGACTGGTGTGCCATAAAATTTCAAAAACCTCTAAATTTTAACTTAATATGGTACCTATCACCCTATGTTGACAGTTTCAGTATTACAATTACCCTAAGATGAATACCCGCACGATATCAAGATTTGAAATCCAATTAATTCCTAAACAACACAAACAAGATATTTAAGCTTTACTAGCTAGCTGGGTCTACCAAAAAATCACTAATTAGACACGTTTTCTATTTTTTAATCATTTAAACTCACAAATAGATCTAGTTGTACTATCATTTTCCAAGTATATGCAATTATTTCGAAGGACATTTTTCAAAATTTATAATTTTTTTTGTATTTTTGAATTTTTATAAACAAGACAAACTAGACACTCACATCCCCAAACTTGAAAGACACATTGTCCTCAATGTGAAGGAAAACACAACTACAAATAAAAAATGCAAAAATAAAACAAAACAGGAAGCGACTTAGCTGGTAATGTAGATGCAAACAAATGTGCAGCTTCGTTCTTCCATGTGTGCACCGTATAGCATTTCGGTCGCGGTTGCACATCAGCTGCCGGGTTCCTTTACAACTGGATATAAGAGATAATCAATCCTGCCCGAATGGAGATTGAGTACGAGCAGAATGACAAAACCTGCAAAATAAACCTCACACAAACCCGCAGCATTAAACTGACTCAAATTAAAATAAAAGACTCGCTAACAATTGAAAGACTCAAGATAGATAGCAGAGAAACATATTCGATGGGTGGCAAACACATAGACATGAATGCCACAGCAAGGTAGATCAACGGTTACGAATGGTTTCAAATTTCCCATGGTCGGTGGTGGTCGTCAATGGATGATATGGATGATGGATGGAAGTGATGGATGATGGATATGGCGGTGATGGAAGGTTTAATGGTAGTGGATGGTAGATGATCCATGGTAGATGAAGAATGGTGGTGTAGTGGATGATGGGTGGTAATGGATGGTTAGTAGTGGTGAATGACGGTGTGTGGTGAGGGATACTATGGAAAACAAGGAAGAAAGGCACTTCCAGGGGTGTCCCGCGTACCGCGAAGAATAGACGGCCACTCATCACGTACCGCGAGGGAGTGACATTTAAGCCGGCAATGTATTTTGTCTCTCGCGTACTGTGAGAAACCTCAAACACACCCACGCGTACCACGAGAGATCCCTGGTGACAAAAAGTTAAGGGGGGTTTTTATACTTAGAACATTTTTCACCCCTTAACTTCTTCTCACCCAAATTCCAATAAAACCCTATTCCAAGCATAAAAACCAATGTAAAAATACCTGGAACTTCGTTCCTGATGATTTCCTTTGTCGAATCGAGCATGAATCCCTGCATAAACTAACACAAACAAAACATACACCGAAAAACACAAAAATTGACACGGACTCAACCCAAGTAATGCAAACAAACTTTACATCCCGGGTACTTGCCCGAGATTCACGCAAGCCTATCAGGAGGCTTCTCCTTGATCCTAACCGGTACCGCCTTCATTCTTCGCGGTCTCCTAGTTCTCCACATCAGCAACTTCACACTCTTATCAAACCATGAACTCAGAACATATTTTGCACACAGATCCTTCCACCACAGCTTAAATCTACCCGGTCCGAATGTAATATGCATCAAATAACCAAGTAATTTATCACCCCTAGACGTCCCCACACTTGGGGTTTTCACTACCCTCACCCTAGATGAATATATTAGCGCACGGGTTCTCTTACGGGTGGCCTAGACCTAGGAACACTAGACTTAGGGGTCGGATCAACGATTCTCCCCTCAGAATGCACAATGGTGCTAAGTAACAGTTTAGGAATGAGATTTTCTATATGTAGGACCTCTAAACCTTCACTAGGATCATCGTGATCCTCAACAACCTTCACCAACTTCCCCACACTTGGGGTTTTGCCTATAATTTCATCAAATTCTGCCATTATCTCCAGCAGATCATCAGGCACCTCATCGTCGTACTCATCCGGCTCTTCCAACAACTTCTCCAACTCTACCGCCCAATCAGATGGTTTTTCTAAATTTGGGGCGGGTTCACCAACTTCCAAAATCGGATCAGATTCCTGCTGGTAGTCCATGAAGGCATCAAGCATGCACACAGAGTGGCTATGCTCGCCAACATCCTCCACGGAGTTTGTAGTATCAAATATAACCGACTCATCCCCCACACGAAGTGTGAGCTTCCCGTCAAAGACATCTATCAATGCCTTGGCGATGCGTAAGAATGGGCGCCCGAGGATGAGTGGGACTCTATCATCCGTATCCATATCCAAAATAACAAAATCAACAGGGAAAACAAACTTCCCTACTTTCACTAATAGATTCTCCACAATTCCCCGTGGATACTTGACTGAACGGTCAGCCAAGAAAATAACCATGCGCGTCGGCTGTGGTTCACCAAGGTCTAGCTACTTGTATAACGAATAGGGCATCAGATTGATGCTAGCACCTAAGTCGGCCAACGCGTGGTGTAAGGGCAAAATGCCTACGAGACACGGAATCATGAAACGACCCGAATCTCCCAATTTCTCGGGCAGCTTGTTCTACACCGCCGTAGAGCATTGCTCACTAAGTGAGACTTTAGAGACCTCCTCGAGCTTCTTCTTGTTGGAAAGAAGATCTTTGAGGAACTTGCCATACTTAGGCATATGCTGGAGGACCTCTATGAATGGGAGATTGACCTTGAGTTGTTTAAACATATCAAGGAAGGTACCGTATTCCCTAGCATTCTTATAAGGCAGCACACGTGCTTGATAGGGGATACGACTCAAGTCAATCTCGGGGGACTTCATCTCCACCCCCTTCTTCTTCTCCACTACCCTCTCGGCAGGCTTCTCCATCTCTCTCTTCATCCACCGGCTCTTCTTCTTCTACCACCGGTGGGCTCTCATTTTCTTCGGCTCTATGACTTCTTGTCGACACAACTTTTAACTCGGGCTCCTCTATCATCCTAGCATGGGTCTCAGCAAATCGAGCGCTTCAGTCTACCTTATTCACTTCCTCTACCGAAGGTATGCCATACTCAATGGAGTGGGAGTCATCCTCTACAACATCTTTCTTCTCCACACTCCTGACTAACAAGACCATCATTAAAGCGTTGGGGCTTGAAGATGGACCTCCCTGTCGATCTTTCAAGCTCTGAGCGATGTCTCCTACCGTTCGTTGCAGATCCTGGAATGTCGACTGTTGATTCTTCAATAGAGTGTCGTGGCTATCCAGTCTTTGCCGAGCATCCCTATCATTTTGCACTAACTGAGCAAGCAACTGTGTCTGATTCTCTATCATCTCCTCAATCTTCCTTGTGTTGACACTACTTCCTGAACTTGCTCCTCCTTCAGCTCCTCCATACTGATACTGGCGGGCATTAAACCCAGATGGGTTGTTACCAGATCTCCATCCCGAGCCAAAAGAATTGTAGTTGTTGTACCATCGGTTCTGGTTGCAAGCATAGCTCACGTGCTCTTGATTATTACGGGGCAATCTCGGGTGTCGTGGCCTCCTATGCACACTTGACACCGCTAAGCACTGAGCTTCAACTCCTTAATCTCGTTAGCCATTGAGGCAAGTGCAGCAGCCATGCTAGTCTCAGGAGTGACCTGATGCACACCTGTAGGAGAAGAGGCGGGTGCTCTAGCACTAGGAATGGAAGTCATAGTAGATGGATATTGCTGTTCGGCTTGAGCGAAGCTCTTGAACATTTCCTCGCACTCATCAGGCTCGAGTCTCTCCATGATATGGCCTCCAGCAGCTGTATTGAACATTTGCTGCTTTTTGAAGGTAAGACCATTGAAAAATTCTCCACTAATGCCCAGTCAAAAAGACCATGCTGGGGACATCGGCTCAACATTGCGTTGAACCGCTCCCAGGCCATGTGATAAGGCTCGTCGGGGTCCATCCGGAACGAATGGATTTGGTCCCTAAGGCGAGCAGCCCTGGAAGGTGGATAGTACTTCTTGAAAAACTTGGCTTCGAGATCCTCCCATGTGGTGATAGAGTTGTCTGGGAGAGTGTCGAGCCAAGTAGATGCACGCCCAGAGAGGGAGAATGGGAAGAGACGTAAGTAGATTGCGTCCTTAGATACACCCGTGAGACTGAAAGTATCACATATGAGCGCAAATTGGGACACATGTCCGGGTGCATCCTCATCCTCGAGGCCATGGAATTGGGTGGCATGAGTGATCGTACTCATGACATGTGATGGGATCTGCCAAGAATTGGTGTTCGGAATAGTGGGGCGAGTGATCAAAGATCTCGTGCCCGTGACCCCATCACTGGCCCTCTGGTGTACTGTACGCCTCAATGGTGGGTCAGCGTCGCCCATTTGTGGAAAGGGGATTGGGCTAGTAGGACGTACCTGGGTGCTGTACAATGCTTTCAAACGCTCCCGGAAGTCTTGGGTGCGCTCGTGTAGCTCTCGCTTGGGCTCTAGGAAAGCTGAATAAGGTGGTGATCCCTGCGAGCGAGTAATGTGCATAAACAGAAAGACTCTAGAAGGAAACAGAACAACGACTCAAAGGCACACAGAAAGACTCGGTTCTAAATTAGACACTCAGATAAGACTCACTAGTAGCACATAAGACAAGTAGCACACAAGACTCAACAGAAAACAAAACAAACCAAAAAATCACTAAAAGAACTAGTCAAAGCTAATATTGCTATTGCCAAATGTCCCCGGCAACGGCGCCAAAAACTTGATGTCGTCCAGACGGTCTATATAAAATCTAACAAAACCTAACCTAGACTCCTAAGTAATAATAGGAATACCTATGAACTAAATCACACTGACAGGAAAGTGTACCTATCGAGTGTAGCACAGCTTAACGGTAAACCGAGTTATCGAACCCTAGAGACACTGTGATAACAAAACTAGATTCTGACTCGGACTAAAGATTGTATTGGTTTGGGGGGTTTACTATACTAAAGATTAACTAAGAATGCAATAAACTAAGGTCGACTCTACTAACCAGACAAAGGACAAAGATAAACTTAAGAATGGGAAGAATATCACCTAAGTCGGAATCCTATTTGAAAAGCACAACTTCTATCGGTTATAGAAACTATAATGGATCTGGGTTTCTAAGGAAACAACTCTAGTCAGCCTAGTGGTTCCCTAATCACTCTCAGGGTGTCATCAACTAAGGAACCTAAAGATGTTCTAACTCACCAGATTGTTGGATCACTTCTCATGTATTTTCAACTATGATAAAGTATCCTAATAGACAGAGTACCTCTTAGTCTCTCCGTCCACCAATACACTCAAAGAATGCATGGGGTAATCTCAAGATAACAACTATGACACGAATAGCAATAATCACGAATACCAATACCTAATATCGGCTTCCTCTCAGACAGCTGACACTCGGATTCCTAATGACGAAGACTAAGCGACTAATTCTCACCTCTCGGGTATTGAACTAGGATACTCATTTAATTCTAATCAGCAATCAAAGATAACTCATATGGCTACTACGTCTAGAAAACCACCCTAATCACAAACCCTAAGATCTATGACCAAGAAACGAAGATCAAACCAGTAGACAACCACAATCAACGTAAGGAATTGAAATCAAACACAAGACCAAATCTAAACATGCAATAACATCACAATTATCAACTCAATATCTTTTACAAAATCATAAACTCATTAATTTAATCAAAAAACTGATAAAAATCAAAACTTTAACAAGTATTCATCAATTGACCTAGGCAACATCAAAGTTTTAGCCTAGGATCATGCTTAAACAACCAAAACAGAAGTAATAAACAAGATTCATGGTTTCAAACATCCAAATCAAAGATAAAAATCTAATCTTGTAAACCGAATACGTAAAACTACAAACCCGGGATCCAAAGATTCAAGCTTTAGCCTTCAATTGGCTTCTCCAACCTCAAAATCGCCTCTGGTCTCTCTCTAGACGGATAAAAATCGAACTCCCTCATAATGAGATTCAAAATCTATTTAATTTGGAAAATTAGGGTTTTGCGGAATTTCGCTCTCTCGCGTACAACCAAAGAAATGGTTAGGGTTCCTCGCGTACCGCGAGGAACAAAATAGTCGCGGGCGTATCTGGCTTCCCTCGTGTGCCACGAGAGTTTCTTCTAGGCTTCTCGCGAGGACATGAAACTTCAACTTTTTGACTTTTGTTCTTCCGGCTTCATTCTCTTGCTCGGTTTCTTCACGTATTCACTTGTAATCTTTACGAGCTGTTGTAAACATACAATAGACTCAAATGTACATTAAAACGACCCAAAATAAAGATTAAACTAACTAAAAACGCACTAAAACAAAGGAATAAATATGTGTGCTTTGTACTACATCAATGATCAAGATTATGGATCAAAGAACTCTGGTCAAAAGAGAACTAATGATTGCCAAAAGGAAAAAAAAGATATATCGCATGTGTAGTGTTATCGTTGTGATAAATTCGGTCATTTCGCGTCACATTTTCAGGATCGTATAAAGAAACAGGAAAAATCTATAAAGAAAAGAGGCCAACTTGGTCGAAGTCAAGGATCCATCTTTGTTTATGATGAGATGTGATCAAGAGATGGTTTTCCTCATTGAAGAAAAGGTAATACCAAGATGTTTTGAGACCGAGCCAATGGAGAAAGACACTCGGTATCTTGACAACGGAGCATCAAATCACATGAAGGGTAATCGTGCTTATATTTATGAACTGAATGAACGAGTCACGGGAACGGTGAAATTCGGAGACGGGTCTTGTATTGACATTCAGGGAAAGGGATTGGTATTGTTAGAAGGAAAAATGGTGGAACAGCTCATGTTGGTCGTTGTTTACTACATCCCGAGCCTACATAGCAACATCATAAGTCTTGGTCAAGCAACGGAAGTTGGATGGGACATTCACATGAAACATGATTTTCTAACCATTCATGATGATATAGGTAAGCTTTTGATGAAGGTGACAAGGACCAAGAACCGGTTATACAAGATTAGTATCTAGATAGTAAGTCCCGGTATTGAAACACCCTACTTATTTTACTTATTATTTTATCAGAGTTTAATGCGAAAAACGGTTCCAGTTTGACAAAAACCTTGCCATTAAAGGGCTAAGGTAACCTTTTTCATTTATAATATCATTGTTTTACAAAAGATAATGTAATTACATCATATTACATAGGGATCTCTAACTCCGACTGCTCCGTCCTCAGAAAGCCTCATTCTCCGTTTTTTTTTCTTGTAGTGTTTGGAAAACATTTTTGAATTAGCTTATGCTAAGTAAGTACACTTCATCGTTCTTTTTATTATGAACCCTTTAGGTTCTTATTATTGTTCAAGTTTCCCAGGCTCTTGGTGCCCCCGTGACCATCTCCGGACGTAACTCTGGTCACGTCATTTGTATATTTTATGGGTGTGCTAACCCTCTCGCATCCATCCTAGGCCGTACCTCCGGTCCGAGTATTGACAAGGTTCTTATACTCATCAGTATAGACCCCTTGCACTTGTCATGAAGATTCATTCATTCCTCAGCCCCGTAGGCTTGGAATCATTTCCTCCTCAGCCCCGTAGGCTTGGAGTTCCTCTATCCTCAACTCCGTAGGCTTAGAAACCCTTTACTTTTCTTCCTTATTTATTGAGATCCACCTTACAGGCCGAGTATCTCATTTCATTTGGGACCTTGAGTATCTTTGACTCATAGCCTCCCAAATGTATGAAGCATTTATTTTCATTTCACGTATATGCTTGATTTACTCCCCAACCAGTCCTTAACTTAAAACTTTGTAACAATTTCTCCACAATGCATTAAAAGGGTTTATATATAGGAAGTACTAGCGGCATATACATCACCCCTTTAACACTTCGTGAGTACTCCGTTATTCTATTTTAGGGTTTAGACTCGTTCCATCATACTCATTCATATTTACGCATATCATCATGCATTCACGTATTCATCATGCATTCACGTATTCATCATGCATTTCACGTATTCATATTCATAATGTATTCCCATTCATTATGCATGCTATACTTCCATCATATATTCATATTCGTCATATATTGTAAACTGGGGTGATTTTCCTTCTAGAGCAGTACCTCCAACAGAGATGTTCCCAGGAAAGAGTGGCAGGTATATGAGAGATTTATACACCACTCTTTCCTTAGACAGAACATTCCGTTTGTCAGATAACTATATACCAGTTGGATGTTCTCCCGTGCGTTCACTATATTTAATTATTATCTATTAGTCTATACCCCTAAACATTCATAATAGTTTCACCACGAAGTATCAAGAGGTTTATATATAGGAAGTACCAGCGGCATATCCACCACCCCTTGGATACGTCGTGATTACTCCATTATTCATGTTTAGTGTTTAGACTAATCTGTCATTACCCCGTACCCTTCGTCATACATATCAAATAACACATATCATTTAAGCTCGTAATTCACATAATCGTGTCTAGGTACAGGTCCAGTGTAGTTACTTTATCCTCAGGTAGTTTGTAAGTTCGTTCCTCGCTTTAAACGTTTCTCCAAACTTGAACTGCACTCATAGCGTACCGTATTCGCACTCAAACGCGTCGTAATAGCTCCTTAACCCTTCCCCAGAGAGTGTGTATGTGTGTAGTGTTTTCTCACTTAAACGGCCTCAATAATCTATTTATAGGCTGAATGGGGACCCATGTCGGACCGACATGTCATGCCAAGTCGGTCCGACCTCGGCTGAAACTATATATATAGGAAGTACCAACGGCTTTTCCACCACCTCTTTAATGTCTCATGAATACTAGATTTTATCCCCCTCATTTCTCTGTAAACTATGACCAGCTTCATCATCACTTCACTCAAATCCTCAAAAAGCACAACTAGCCAACACCAGGATTTTATTCTTTTATTCCTTTTCAAAGATCCAAAACAGCAAATCCTTGGGTTCAAGTTGTTACAGTATTCATCCCCTATTAAAGAAGTATCCCGGATACTTGTAGCCTACATTTTCAGGTTTGAATACCTAAACAAGATGATTCTTTTTCCGAAAGACCCAAAGCAGCCACATCTTCACAAATAGAATGAGACCTTTAGCCGATGATGACCCAATTACTCCCATTAGTTCAGCATTCATACCCTATTAAATAAGTATCCCGGATACTCGTAGCCTATATTTTCAGGTATGGACCCTTAAACAATGTATGACAAGTGGTATCATCCAACAAAAATCTCGTCTGTGTTTCGCCAAGCCACATCGTATACAAATTCTGGTCCGGAAAAACCAAAATTACTATCTTCTAAAAAATGGGCCGAAACACGCATTCAAATGATCCCTAAAAATTTGGGCCATAAAAAGTTTTCAAAAATGGGCCGAAACACGCGTAATTATTTTTTTTTTGAATCCCAGAAGCTAGTCCATGCGTACTTAGCAAATACGCACATAAAGGGTGCTCATGCGTATTTAGTAAATACGCAAAGCCAAGTGCTCATGCGTATTTGATAAGTTCACAAAGACAACCATGCGTACATGCTAAGTACGCAGAGTCAAATACTCATGCGTGCTTAATAAGTACGCAGGACAACTTCTCTTGCGTACTTAGTAAGTACGCAGGACAAAACCCATGCGTACTTAGTAAGTACGCAGAAAAGCTGAATTTGCGTACTTAACAAAAAGTAACAGCGTTCTTGACGGATCTTGAGGAAAATGCTCGAAAAGTGACGGATCTGAGAAATTGATGCTTCTAAAAGCTTAGAAATCATCATCTAACAAACCCTTAGCCTTCCAAACACCAAATGAAGTGATAACAAACTCAGATTTGAGGATTTTTGCAAGAAAAAGTAGCGAACTTTTATAACTCAGATCTGCTCAAAAACCCTAAAACCCGAAACTGGAACACAAATCAACGAACACCGAGGCTCTGATACCACATGTAGGTCCTGGGAGCCTCGTTGCGCAGCGGATATATACACGGACCTGTTCTGTGATTTGTGTGGGAACCAAGAAACGAGACAGAGAAAACACGAACAAAGACAAAAGATAATGAAACGACACGTAATCCATAACATAGAATTCATCCTGTATTACAGACTACATACCGAAGGAGCACACATCTCTCATCTAAGCTCACGGTCCAGGGGCCGGGAGAGCTCGTCCCGACCCGGACACCTCTCAACCTAGTTCCAGAGTTCCACCTACAAATGAAGGCAAGTCTTCTATTTATAGGGGCATGAACACTACCAGCGTACTTGACAAGTACGCAAGGCAAAAGCCTTGCGTACTTACTAAGTACCCATGGTTTGGTCATGCGTACTTGACAAGTACGCAAGGCAAAATCCTTGCGTACTTACTAAGTACGTAGGACCAAACTGGTGTGCAGGCTAAGTACTCAGGAACACCCTCCTGCGTACTAGCCACGTATACCGACACATAGAATTTAATCTATAGTTACAAAAACATGCTTCTACAATAGAATATCTTGATTTATGAGCTTCATCAAGAATCGTAAGTCTAAACTCACCCGATCGTGGTATCCACATACGATCAAATCGAGTCTTGACTTTATACTTATTCTCTTCTAGAAACTTCTCCTGACCAGCCATTCTTTCTTTCTTAACATTCTCACCTTTTAATGCTTCGATTTGTGCGTCTCGAAGCTGGCTCATGAAATCAGGAGTTATCACTAACTTATATGCTTTCACCCAAATAGGATGATGTTCTTCCTTTCGACTTAGAGCATCGGCTACTACGTTAGCCTTTCTAGGATGATATAAGATTTCATAATCATAATCCTTGACCAGTTCTAACAATAGTCATAGCCTCATGTTTAAGTCCTTCTAGTCAAAGAAATATTTAAGACTCTTGTGGGCTGTGTAAATCGGGCACTTCGTTCCGTACAAGTAATGCCTCCAGATTTTTAGTGCGAATACTACCGCAGTTAATTCCAGATCATGAGTTGGATAATTTGCTTCGTGTGTCTCTAGCTGTCAAGAGGCATAGGCTATCACATTTCCTCTTTGCATCAGAACACATCCTAACCCAAGTTTCGACGCATCAGAGTATACCACAAAGTCTTCTACTCCTTCTGGTAATGCCAGAACCGGAGCTTGTGTCAGTCTTTCTTTCAATACCTGGAATTCGTTCTCTTGTGCCGCGCTCCATTCGTATTTCAAGTTCTTTCGAGTTAGCTTAGTTAGTGAGGTGGCTATCTTAGAGAAGTCCTGGATGAACCTTCTATAAAATCCAGCTAATCCCAAGAAACTTCTAACTTCTGATGGATTCTTAGGTGGAGACCATTTCCTTACAGCCTCTACTTTTGCTGGGTCTACTGAGATATCTTCTGTGTTTACAACATGACCCAGAAATTGAACTTCCCTCAACCAGTATGCACATTTTGAGAATTTTGCGTACAGTTTCTCCTTCCGTAAAGTACTAAGTACTTCACGAAGGTGTTGTGCATGCTCTTCTTCATTCCTTGAATAAATCAGGATGTCATCAATGAAGACAATAAAGAATTTGTCTAACATTGGTCGGCATACTCTATTCATGATGTCCATGAAGACTGCTGGAGCATTCGTTACTCCAAACGGCATCACTACAAATTCATAGTGTTCATAACGAGTTCTAAATGTCGTCTTAGGTACATCTTCTTCTCGTACCTTAACTTGATGATAACCGGATCTTAAGTCGATCTTGGAAAACCAACTAGATCCTTGCAATTGATCAAACAGATCATCAATTCTAGGTAAAGGATACCTATTCTTCATAGTCAATTTGTTCAATTCACGGTAGTCTATACACATCCTTATACTACCATCTTTCTTCTTCACAAACAGAATTGGTGCACCCCAAGGGGATACACTAGGGCGTATAAATCCCTTGTCTAGCAACTCTTGCAGTTGTGACATCAGTTCCATCATTTCAGTTGGTGCTAAATGATATGGAGCCATAGCCACCGGTTTAGCTTCAGGAATTAAATCGATTTTGAATTCGATCTCTCTCAGGTGGAGCACCTGGAAGATTGTCTGGAAATACTTCTGGGAATTCATTCACTATTGGAACTTGACATAGTTCCTTCCCTTTCATCTTTACATCAGCTGCGTAGGCTAAGAAGACTTGGTGACCTTGTCTTACGTAACTGTTTATCTTAGCCATCGTACATAATGTAATCTGGTTATGTAGTTCACCAATGACACTAACTTATTTTCTTGTGGGCGTCGTGAATCGTACAATCTTCTGATTGCATATAATTGTTGCAGCATGTGAAGATAACCAGTCCATTCCAATGATCACGTCGAATTCTTGCATTGGCATCGGAATTAAGTCGACATGATATTCTTCTCCTTCTATCAGTAGTCTGCAATCTCAGCATATTTCAGTTACTATGCAGTTTCGATCACTCGTGATCTCGACTTCTAGTACCTTAGCCAACTTACTTCTATTGAAGTTTCTAACGTTTGCATATTTTGAAGAAATAAACGATCGACTAGCTCCTGTATCGAATAAAACACAAGCAGGTAGAGAATTCAAGAGAAATGTACCTGATACAACGTCAGGAACATCTTTCGCTTCCTCTGTAGTGATCTGAAAAGCCCTACCTCCTTGCTTCGGAGCTTCGATTCTCTTTACCTCATTCTCTGCCATTCTCGACCCTTCTCTGGTGTTTTCTGTCTGAAATTTCAGCTAAGGACATTCCCCGCTAAAGTGTCCTGGCTTATAACAATTGTAACACAATCTGGTTCCGCTCATACACTGCAATGCAGTGTGCCCTGCCTTCCCACATTTGTTACAATTCAAAGACTTGAGTCGGCACTCTCCCGTGTATCTTCTTCCACAAGTCTTGCAATTTTGGATACTTTTCCTTAGGGAGGAACCGCTTCCTGGTTTATTGAACTTAAACCTCTTAAGAGGCATAGGAGAGGGATAACTCTCTCCTTTCCTCTTTCCATCTCTCTCAGCTTGTCTCTTGAGCTCAGTCTCGCGTTCTCGAGCCCAATCAATCATCTCCTCCAAGTTCGCACACTTGGATGGATGGAAAACTCTCTAATCTCGGTTTTCAAACGAGATGATATCTCATCATCCACATCCCTGGAGTTGTTAACAAAGTCGGACAGAACCTGGCCTTGTCAAAGAAGATTCCTGTGATTTCATCCACAGTCTCTGTTGTCTGACGGAGTTGAAGAAAATCCCCAGTAATTCTTTTAATTGCCGCTCGAGGGCAATAATGTTTCAAGAAAAGATCCTTGAACTCTTCCCAACTCATCTCTTTAATTTTGTATCTACCTTTCTCTCTCTTCACTACTCCCCACCAATCATCAGCTCGCTCTTTTAATTGGTTGGTAGCGAAGGTAACCTCATCTTCCTTTTCATAATGACATGTATCGAATGCCCTTCTATTGAGGCGATCCATCTCTGACTTTCTAAGGGATTAACAGCTCCATTAAACTCTAAAGGTTTACAGGTAATAAAATCCTTATACGTACAACGAGTTGACTTCGCATCAACTTTTGGATTTCTTCCTTCTCCATTATGAGTAACATCTTTGTGGCTTTCAAACCAACGTTCTAATGAATTCTGTAAGTCTGCTTGTAAGATCGGGAAGTTTGCATCGAACGACTTTCCTACTTCTATTACAATTTGTCTTCGGATATTTTTCGGGACTTGTTCAACCTCGTTCTCATCATGAAGTGGAGATTCTGCTCTCATGTGGCTTCCCTCATCACGTATTTCGTCGTTTTGATGTTCAGCCATCATTTGCTGAAACATGGTATCATTTTAAATCTCTCGTTCGTTTACCCTAATCATAGTCTAGGGTTTTATACTACAGGCCTCGTTTTAACTTAACCTTATTCAAGTATTCTAGGGTTTCACAAAAGGCCCCATCTATGAATTTTACACATATGCACATTAATTCATAATGTGAACATGCATGTTCACATTCCCGGCTTACCATCTGCTGAAATAAGTTATCATATGATGTTTGCGATATCATGATGGTCCCATACATTAGCCCCAATACTGTCCAGGTATAAGGCAATGTATGTTACATATCATGATACTCCCAATTATCACATGGAGCGTATCTCATACAAATTTCTGTCCATATATACTCAGACATCCCTGTTTAAGCACTGGAATTTAAACATACTTGCTTCCTTGGACGGCCTCTGATTGAATCCCTATTTATATCACGAGCACTTATGGTTTGAGTTTAAGTACCCCTTCTGGTACTTAAATTCCTCAAACTGTGACCCGATACCAACCTAAACACCCTACTTATTTTACATATTATTTTATTAGAGTTTAATGCGGAAAACGGTCACAGTTTGACAAAAACCTTGCCTTTAAAGGGCTAAGGTAACATTTTCATTTATAATATCATTGTTTTACAAAAGATAATGTAATTACATCATATTACATAGGGATCTCTAACTTCGACTGCTTTGTCCTCAGGAAGCCTCATTCCACGTGCTTCTTTCCTGCAGTGTTTGAAAACATTTTTGAATTATCTTACGCTAAGTAAGTACACTGCACCGTTTATTTTATTATGAACCATTTAGGTTCTTACTATAGTTCAAGTTTCCCGGGCTCTCGGCGCCCCCGTGACATTGGGTGCATCTATTTCAAATTCAATACATATTTATTTGGAGTTATAAATGTTTTAATCCTATTAAACAAATGCATACATATATATTAAGTTATTCCCTAAACCTATATATATATATATATATATATATATATACATATATATATATATAGAGGATGGTTCCGGTACAAAATAGAATTATCATAAAAATGGTAGGAATAGATCCTGACCTTCCATCAACTATGATCAACATCTGAGATTTTCTTTGTGACAATGTTGTAAATTAAATGTTATTTCAAAATCAAAAAAGGGCATATTAGAGATTTTCCCAATTGTAATCCCTTAAATGGGTTGAGATAATCAAGGAGAATCCAATTAAAAAAAAGATAAATCTCTCCATAAATTTAGCAATAATCACGTAGTCAAACAACAGTATAAAATGAATTTTTTTCAAAAATATAGTGCAAATATTTGAATTTATCAAACCAAAATACATGGATTAGATATATTTTTTGTGATGCTGCGTATGTATTTTACCAAACTTAAGTTAGGGTTTATGTTGCGGTTTATCAATGTGTTGGTATGGGTTATAATGGGTTTGTTTTCTGTTGGTTGAGGTTTATACTATATTAACAGATGTAACATGTGTTGGTATGAAAACAAGCTAGTGTTAGTATTTAAACATAGTGAAATGTTAGGGTCAGAAGGGTTTATTATTTATTATTGTGTGTTGCTAATTGGATATCGATTTAGTGCTTTTAACACATTTACTATCCAAGCTGTTAGTTAGTTACAACACAATTATTTTATAAACAACACATTTATTTTATAAAACAACACAACTATTTTAAAAACAACATGTTTATTTTATAAAACAACATAATTATTTTTTAAACAACACATTTATTTTATAAAACAACACAATTGTTTTATAAACAACACATTATTTTATAAAACAATACAATTATTTTATAAACAACACGCTTATTTTATAAAACAACATAATTATTTTATAAACAACACATTTATTTTATAAAACAACACAATTGTTTTATAAACAACACATTTATTTTATAAAACAACACAATTATTAAGTGAAAAATATCTTAACAATAAAATGTTATTAAAAAAAATAATTCCGAATCAGAAAAATAAAATAGAAGAATTGTATCGCAACCAAAAAATTAGAATCGAATCATAATATTAAAAATGAAAACTCGTAAATTTTTACTATATTAATATTAAAAATAAAAGCTCGTAAATTTTTTGCTTAATTATAGGGATTACCATAAAATATTATGACCAAATATACTAAAATACCCTTATGTATAAAATGGTGGATGTCCATGTGTCATTATTTGGTTGGTTCCTACGTTTTTTAGACTAATTATGTTTTGTATTTGATCCTACCTCTATATATATATATATATACAGACATGCAAATACAAATGTTATAAATCCTATAAATAAATTTAGGATTTTATAAAGATTTAATTATATAAATAAGTCCTATATAAAATGAAACCCTTTTATTTTATAAAAATTTAAAATTTGTATTTATAACATTTAATTATAATATAGGAATTATTAAAATTATAAAAAGATTTATGAGATTTAAAAACTTTATTGTTTATAAAAGTTCAGGGTTAGTTTTGCTAATTCTGAAACTTTAAATTCAAATTAAACCTAAGTTACTACATGAAATAATAAACTCATGAAACCTCAGTGACCTGTTTTGTCATTTCTAAACTCTCCCCCCCCCAAACCGGTCGTGAGTTCGAAACCCCCCATGCCACCGATTCTTGGCTATTAATCCTAATCTCGCAATAGGAGTATTTTCAATCAAAACTGAAACCGGAAACACATTAAGGTCGATTAAATGACCCACTAACTATGTTTAATCGCATTGTTATGAACAATAATGTGCCTAACTCATAACCGAAACTCCATGATTGAAACCATTAATGGGTCAGTTAAACCAGATGAAATTGGGTATAAATACCCACCCACAATCATCAGCGACAACCATCCCTAGCTTTACAAACTCCCAATTTCATCGTAAAACACCTCTGTCATCCTCAAATCCTTCGAAGAAGCCGTAACAATTCTTGCGATCGTTCTCCCTCTCTGTCTATTCATTTCAGGTAAAACTTATGTCCCTAGGTTCGTCTTGTTACAAGGATCAAAAGCCCTATGGTTTCGGGCTCGAACCTTTGACCAATTGGGAGTATTCGGGGGGCTAGGGTTACGGGGAACGTATGGGGAAGGAGATGACTTGGGCACTGATGTTTAAAACTAAAATTCAAACCCACTGGACACGCCAACGTGCCCTGGTCCAGTGGTTAGTGCGCGTGTGTAGGTATCGAACCGCTCGTGTCGCGGGTTCGAGTCCCGGGCAGCCTCATTTTTATTCCTTTTTTTCTTTTTCAGCCTATTTTAATACTCTATCTGATATTAAAAATTCCAAATAAAGTTTTTATAAACTATATAAATATAATCTGCGAGTTTTATAAAAACTAAATTGAAAAATAATACTTATTCATTTTATTTTAATTAAAAGCACATTAGAAAACATTTTAAATGCATAAATAAATAATAGAAATGGTTTGCTTGAAACAAATTAATTATGGTATTTTTTACCTAAAATTAAATTCAATGTTTAAATATTTTATATTCCCTCAAGCTTATAAATAATTATTCTTGTAAAAAAAATAGTTATTTAAACATACTTTTAGATTTATATATAATTATTTTATACCAACATCCATAAATCCTATTTAAAAACCTATTTAGTCTTTTATTATTCATTTATGATAAATTTAACTAATCAAATTAATTTTAATTATTAATAAATCGTTTCATTTACATTTATTAATAATTAATCATTTTTGTTTATATTAACTAGTAAACTTTAATTACATAAATTATTGAATGAACTTTTTATCTCATAAATTATTTATAAAGTTATTTTATAAATAAATCCTAATGCACTATTTTGTCCCATAAATCTTGTTTAATATCTCTAGTACAATTATGTAAATTAGACTACTAAATGATGTACTAAATAAATTTCTTTCTATTTTATTACCACTGTTTCTAAAGTAACTTGTAATTTCTCTAAAACAACCAAGCAAGTCCATATCCGACCCAAACCCTAAAACCCTAGAATTTCATTATCTTGTTTTGAACTTAGAAAGAAAATCATCTATCTAGGTTCGTTGTGATAAATCCTCACAAATAACTATTCACCTCCTCAAACTCTATCACTCCTAGCTTTAACTCAAGTGAGTTTACATAGCCCATTTTTACTATTTTTTTACTTTTGGGGTGAAACATGTTTACAAACGCTTTACTTACATAATTCAATACCTATGTTCTTTCGATTTGATCTTTATGCTTTATGTCTTAAACTACCTAGTGACCATTACATGTGTTCATGCCAGTACTTCATTAACTTGCAGCCTAAGTTAGTACCTTTTATGATCATATATACGAGAATCCGAAACTATAACTTACCACAATACCTTGGCGGGTTTTTGTTGGGTATCAACTTATAACTTGGGTATCCTCTTGCCCCTTTTTCAAAATGGCAATTAGTGGGATTGCGTATCTAGTTTTAAATTACTAGGATTGAATTGTACGCTTGGAACCTTGTGTGTTTTCACATATATGCTTTAGACATGCTTTGAACATATTGAATTGTAAAACTATACTTAACTTTGTTTGGTGTCAAAACCTATGTTTCTCACCAACTACTTGTAGTTGACATTTACTCACATGTTTTAGGTGCAACTGTTTGAGGACTACTTGATCATATAGGACATGGACCTAGTTTTAATTTAATTTATGTTATATTTGAACTCTTTGCTTTCTACCTTCAATTTTAACAGATGCTTTAAATTTGGTTGAATAAATATTACTACATTTAATAGACGATCATGTGCTTATAAACAACCGCGTCAGCCCCGGCGTATAATCCGTCGCCGGCCGAGGTGTGACACCTCCGGTCACGTCATTCGTATATTTTATGGGTGTGCTAACCCCCTCGCAACCATCTTAGGCCGTACCTTCGGTCCGAGTATTAGCAAGGTTCTTATACTCGTCAGTATAGACCCCTTGCATTTGTCACGAAGACTCATTTATTCCTCAGCCCCATAGGCTTGGAATCTTTTCCTCCTCAGCCTCGTAGGCTTGGAGTTCCTCTTTCCTCAATGCCATAGGCTTAGAAACCTTTTACTTTTCTTCCTTATTTATTGAGATCCATCTTACAGGCCAAGTATCTCATTTCATTTGGGACCTTGAGTATCTTTTACTCATAGCCTCCCAAATGTATCAAGCATTTATTTTCATTTCACGTATATGCTTGATTTATTCCCCAACCAGTCCTTTCCTTAAAACTTTGTAATGGTTTCTCCATGATGCATTAAAAGGGTTTATATATAGGAAGTACCAGCGGCGTATCCACCACCCCTTTAACACTTCGTGAGTACTCCGTTATTCCATTTTAGGGTTTAGACTTGTTCCATCATACTCATTCATATTTACGCATATCAGCATGCATTCACGTATTCATCATGTATTTCACGTATTCATATTCATCATGTATTCCCATTCATTATGCATGGTATACTTGCATCATATATTCATATTCGTCATATATTGTAAACTGTGGTGATTTTCCTTCCAGAGCATTACCTCCAACAAATATGTTCCCAGGAAAGAGTGACACGTCTAGGCGAGATTTATACACCACTCTTTCCTTAGACAGAACATTTCGTTTGTCAGATAACTACATACTGGTTGGATGTTCTCCCGTGCGTTCACTATATTTAATTATTGCTATTAGTCTATACCCCTAAACATTTATACTGGTTTCACAACAAAGTACCAAGAGGTTTATATATAGGAAGTACCAGTGGCGTATCCACCACCCCTTGGATACGTCGTGATTACTCCATTATTCCCGTTTAGTGTTTAGACTAATCTGTCATTACCCCGTACCCTTCGTCATACATATCACATAACACATATCGTTTAAGCACGTAATTCACATAATCGTGTCTAGGTACGAGTCCAGTGTACTTACTTTATCCTCGGGTAGTTTCTAAGTTCGTTCCTCGCTTTAAACATTTCACTGAACTCGAACCGCACTCGTAGGGTACCGTACTCGCACTCAAACGCGCCGCAATAGCTCCTTAACCCTTCTTCAGAGAGTATGTGTGTGTAGTGTTTGGTGTGTGTGTTTTCTCACTTGAACGACCTCAAGAATCTATTTATAGGTTGAATTGGGACCCATGTCGGACCGACATGTCATGCTAAGTCGGTCCGACTTCGGCTAAAGTCGGTGACACGCGTCAAAACCTTTTTTTTTGCTTTTGCAGCATATATCGGACCGACATGTAAATCATATCGGTCTGACATCCCCATGTCGGACCGACGTGTAAATCATATTGGTCCGACATCCCCATGTCGGACCGACGTGTAAATCATATTGGTCTGACATCCCCATGTCGGACCAAAAATCATATCGGTCCGACATCCCCTTGTCGGACCGACTTGTAAAACATATCAGTTCGACGTGGGTTCTGAGTTTTCAAAACACCTATCAAAGCCTCCTGAATTGCTTCAGGAACACATGTTGCACCGTTATGCTTATGATATCGGTCTGACATACCTCATTTTCATATTCTCCTAGTTGAAACGCCCCATTTTCATATATTATGGCTCTCGTAACTCATTTTTTAGCCCGAGATATGCTTATGCGAAGTTTTGGGCTATTTCCGGGCGAATAGTCTTCCCGTTTCATACTCGGTTGAGTTCTTAGGCCACGTTTCTCAACCGACACGTGTCCCATCTTATATTGAGGAGTTTTTGGAATGTTACAGGTATACAAGCTAGCATTGGAGTGAAGAACTTTTGGGGACATGATCTTAAAAGAGTTGGACTCAAAGATGATAAGCTTAGTACGAGTCAGATTCCAATCAAAGATCCAAGTTCCAAAGTTCAAAGTTCAAAAATTCAAGGGTAAAGTCAAGTAAGAGATTCAAGCCCAAGGAAAGACGTGTAGTGATCACAAGAACCATGTGTTTGTTCAAACTAAGTAGAGCCCAAAGAACACATCAAGAGATCAAGAAGTGCCTCGGGAGAATCAAGACAAATATGCCAAGATTGAAGTTGAAGACGCGCCTATTTTAAGTCGGAAATTAGGGGGTGATTCAGATACAACGATTGGGAGGTGATTGTTGGTTCAATTGTTGTTTGGCCCATGAATCAAGCCAACTCATGTGTTAAGGGGTTTTAATGGGTAACTTAATGACCAAGTTAGTGTTATTAATTAGGTTTAACATTATAAATAAATGTTACGGGGTTAGGGTTTTAACTTAAGAGTCAGAGAATTAATGTAATTAGTTTTTTGAGTTATATTTTCGAGTTATAATAAAGATCTTAGAGACTTATTCTAATTATCGTGTATTTCGGTTGAGTTATAGTCGATTCATTCCTTGAATATAAAATGCAGTACTTTAAATAAAAAGATTCATAAAATTCAGTAATTTTTATAAAGTAAATTTCCCTGCCTTGCTTAAACAAATATGGAATTAATTTTTGGACTTACTTAAATTTTTGTTGTTTATTACTTCAAAGTTGTGTAGTTAAAACAATTTCATTTTCACCCCATTCAATGTTTTTGACTTGCATGTTTGGTTGTTGAACAAATTTGCTTACAAGATACAACAAAGCAACGCATATAAAATGTTAATTTTGTATTTAGAGGTGATAACCTAGATGAATTCATGAATGTTGCAAGGATTCAATATACTAAACCTTTGGCTTTTATAGCAACAAAGTTTATTAGTATTTGTGATAAAATAGTGAGAGAATTGTCAAGTAATTGGTGTGTGATTTTTATTTTGTTTTCTTTTGTAGTTAGAAATGGAGAGTTCAAGTGTTGCATATGGTCATGGTCACTATTACATACATGCCATTTGTGATGGCTCATAAACAGTTAAAACCCTTCGCAAGTAACCACTATTCAAAGGAACACAATGGTTTGCTATTAATTAACGACTATTTGAAAGAACATTATAGTTCTTTATCAACTATATTTGAAAGAACATAATAGTTCATATCATAAAGGGACATAATATTTCATTATTAATCACCATCTGAACCATCCAGTTACAACCTAAAATTACATTTAATTTTTTATTTATTTTGAAAATATTACCCGATACTTTTATTATGCTTTGTCAAAAGCCAAAACATTAATAAATATATTAACTTATGATAACAAGATTCGAATTTATAAATATATTTTTGTGCACACACTACAAGAACTTTAGACTGAAGCGACGGCTTTTTCCTGACGACCGGAAGGCAAAAGTCGTCGGGATAGCTTTTAATTGCCCATGACATGTCGTCGATATAGATTATTGTCGGTATTTCCTAGACGCTAAAAACACCAAATGTTGTCGTCAAACACGTCGTCAGTATAGTAACCCTTTACCGAAAAGAGTTGTCTAGATGTTAAGAGGCCAAAATGAACATTAGATTCGTAAAAACAAAATTTTGAAGTTTCTCGACAAATCAATACTCTAAAGATTTGGTGCTCGTGAAATGTATAATACGTTGCAAAAGGCTTGGAAGTAAGTGTTAGAAGATTTGCTAGAAAAGAGAAATTTAAGGGATCAGCTTTTTATTGTTCACATCATCTCCCAAAATAGCTCCTCGATCACAGCTCACGACAGTTTGCATTTTTCCATATTTAGTTTTGTGTAATTTGTATTTATTTGTCAATCATCCTCAATGTAAAGAACACAGAAAATAATACAAGCAATTCCAGTTCTTACGATCCAAACTATCCTCGATTACATGGTATCAGAGCAGTGTTTCTGATTCTAGGAACCTCCTGCTCATCATCTTCCAAAATAATTCCCGAAACCAAACCAGGCTGCCATGTCCGAAGACGGTAACCATAGTTCAGACCTTTCGATTCAATTAGCCAATTTCCTAAAAAATGGCCTTAACCATCAACCACAGAACCCAAAACTCTCCGATAGCCTCCAGATCAATCTGAAATTGAATAGCCAGAACTACGCTCTATGGACTCGAATGATTCGAGTAGCCATAGGTGGGAAGTCAAAAAACCTACTGAAACATCTTACCGCAAATCCCCGAGACTCAACAGAGGAAACATATGAGCAATGGGAACAAGGCGATCTGATCGTGTTCTCATGGCTCATACAGAATATCGAACCGACTTTGGCAAGCAATCTCACCGAGTTTCCCACTGCGAAAGTATTGTGGGACGCTCTGGCAGTCACGTATAGTAGCGGTAAGGATAAACTCCAGACTTACAATCTCCATGTCAAAGCCAATGAAATAAAGCAAAACGATTTGTCGCTCGAAAACCTGTGGATCGCGTTGCAAGGAATATGGGGCGAGATCGACCGAATCGATCCAAATCCGATGAAGTGCCCCGACGACATTAAAATTTACACCAAACTCAGGTTAGATCAAAAATTGTTCCAATTTTTAAGTGCTCTCGATCGGAAATACGAGCCCATAAAACAGGAATTACTCCGACTCGAGACTCTTCCTTCTGTTGAGGAAGCATATGCTTCGGTTCGAAAAGAAGAAGCCCATAAAAAAATCTTGGGCACAAACCAGAAAATAGAACAAATAGGTGTGGCGGCGGGACTCATAGCCTCTGAATCGGAAAACCCTAATGGGTCCGGTTTGATTTCAAAGGGTTCCCGGCGACCACCAAACATTAAACCAGATAAAAGCCATCTGAAATGCTCCCACTGTCGTATGTCTAAACACACCAAAGAGGAATGCTTCAAAATCGTCGGGTATCCCGAATGGTGGAACGATGGTCACAAAAAAGGGGTTAAAAATACCACACAGGAGAAGGGGAAGGCCGCCATAGCTACGGGCAACACCGAAGGTACTACTGGCGTAACCGGCAGCGACGGCGGAAGCGGTGGGTATGGTTTTGGGGGAGTTGCAGCGGCAGAACAGGAAGGAGAAGAAGGGCCAGGTATCGGGTTTGAGGGGAAACCCTTAGACCCACCTTTTTTAACTTTCAATTTTATCAAACAACCCCCTAAAAATGGGAAGTATAACAGAACCCCCCCCCCCCCCACCTAAAGTTGGAAATGCAAAAATAGCAAAAAATTCCTTTGGAAAAAATGACGAGCGTTGGATATTTGATTGTGGTGCCACCGACACAATGACGTACGATTTTTCTGACTTGGTTTCGTGTACGAAACCTAGAAAAAAACAAATTCACACAGCAAACGGGGAAAAAATGGATGTTAAATCTGGAGGGACTATTGAAATTTCCCAAACTTTGAAATTAAAGAATTGCCTTTATATCCCAACCTTGTCACATAAACTGTTGTCAATAAGTCATGTGACAAAAGAACTCAATTGTACTGTTCTAATGCACCCAACGTTTTGTATATTATAGGATATCAGGACGGGCATGATCATTGGGCGTGGCACTGAGAGACAAGGGCTATATTACGTGGACGAGGTGACCCAATCCGGTACAGTAATGCTTGCTCATGGAACTGCAAATCAGGAAGCTTGGTTATGGCACCGAAGATTGGGACATCCTTCTACGGGTTACTTGCACATTTTATTTCCTAAGTTATTTCCTTCAAAAAATGGTTTCAATTGTGATACATGTGTGCTTGCAAAAACCATAGACAAACTTACAAACCCAACAATACCAGGGTTGATTTGCCATTTACCTTGATACATTCTGATGTTTGGGGCCCTACTCCAACTATTGGAGGGCAAAATTATCGTTTCTTCCTTTTATTTGTAGATGACTGCACCAGAATGACTTGGGTTTATTTTTTAAAACACAAATCTGAAGTAGCTAGTAAATTTGCTATTTTCTATGAAATGATTAAGACCCAATTTAAAAAGGAAATACAAATTCTTCGATCTGACAATGGTGGCGAATTCGTCAACACACACATGAAGCAATTTCTTAAAACCAAGGGGATGGTCCACCAAACCTCGTGTGCACACACCCCAGAACAGAATGGGGTAGTAGAACGAAAAAATTGAATCGTGCTAGAAATTACTCGAGCACTATTGATCGAATCTCAAGTACCAAATTATTTCTGGCCTGAAGCTGTTGCTACCGCAACTTACCTTATCAACCGTCTCCCAACTAAGATCCTCCAACTAAAAACACCCTTAGAAACTCTCTCTAAACTCACAAAAATCATTCCTCCTCCAAACCTCGAACCTCGCGTGTTTGGTTGCTTCGTGTTTGTCCATATACCCAAAGCGAACAGGAACAAACTTGCCTCGTGTGCAGAAAAATGTGTCTTTGTCGGGTATGGCATTAACCAGAAAGGATACCGTTGTTATAACCCGAAAACAAAACACATGCACACAACCATGAACTGCGACTTCCTTGAGGCAGAATACTATTTCTCCCAACACAGCGGTCAGGGGGAGAGGGAATATTCCGACACACTGAGTTGGTTACAATCCGCCTGGACACCTGAAGATGAAGAAACCGTTCACGGCAACCCGGATAAGTCACCCACCATAGAACACGATGAGTCAACTAATAGTGCCCACACCAATGATCACACACCCGCCAACCTGATATCTGAGGTAAGTACTTCTGATCCCATAGATGTATCTTCATCTGGTGCTACTAACCGGATTCGTTTACAATGAGACAACTAACGATGGACAGGTCGAACCACCTAGTCAGACCAGTGAAGAACCTGATGTCGAGAGGTATACTTTACCTCCCAGAGCAAACAGAGGTGTTCCTAAAAAGAGGTATACCCCGGAGAGAGAATAAAAAGGTTCGAGATATCCTATGGCACATATTGCTGTAGGAAATCTTGAAAAAGAAACTAAAGAATTCATGACATCGTTATACTCCAAAGCGACTCCAACCACACTCGAAGAAGCCCTTGGATCACAAAAATGGGAAGACGCAATGAAAACAGAAATGGATGCCTTAAAGAAAAACGATACATGGGAAAAATGTACCCTTCCTCCCAAAAAGAAAGCAGTGGGATGTCGTTGGGTCTTTACCATAAAACACAAGCCAAATGGTACTATTGAAAGATACAAAGTCAGACTGGTGGCGAAAGGGTATACTCAAACATACGGAATTGATTATTCCGAAACCTTCTCTCCGATTGCTAAGATTAATACCATTCGAGTTCTTTTCTCAATAGCAGCAAATGAAGGATGGCCACTTCACCAATTTGATGTCAAGAATGCTTTTCTCCATGGAGAACTCAAGGAAGAAGTGTACATGGAAGCTCCCCCGGGTTTCTCAGAGGATTTCAAACCAGGAGAAGTATGTCGTTTAAAAAAATCGTTGTACGGGCTTAAAAAATCACATCGGGCTTGGTTCGGGAGATTCACATTGGCCATGAAGACATATGGATATAAGCAAAGCAACTCGGATCATACTCTGTTCTTGAAACAAAGAGGGAAACTTATCACCTGCTTAATCATCTATGTTGATGATATGATCATTACAGGAAATGATAAAGAAGAGATATTAAAGCTAAAAGCAAACTTATCTTCAGAATTTGAAATGAAAGACTTGGGAAGACTCAAGTATTTTCTTGAAATTGAAGTCTTACAATCAAAACAGGGAATTTTTATTTGTCAAAAAAAATACATCCTTGACTTATTAGCAGAAACAGGAATGATTGATTGCAAACCAGCAGAAACTCCGATGGTTGCAAACCAAAAACTGTTTATGGAGGAAGGAGCTCAACTAACAGATAAAGAAAGATATCAACGACTAGTTGGGAAGTTAATATACTTATCTCATACTCGCCCTGATATAGCATACGCTGTAGGGGTAGTAAGTCAATTCATGCACCAACCACAAGAATCCCATATGGAAGCAGTCTGGAGAATTATCAAGTATTTAAAAGGAACACCTGGACATGGAGTTCTGTTTAAACCAAATGGGCATCTCGAAACTCAAGTTTATACAGATGCAGACCGGGCAGGAGATCGAGGAGATCGAAGATCCACTTCTGGCTACTTTACACTAGTAGGCCGGAACCTTGTTACATGGAAGAGTAAGAAACAGAAGGTAGTAGCTTTGTCCAGTGCCGAATCAGAATTCCGAGGGATAGCTCGTGGTATAGCAGAAATTCTCTGGATACGAAAACTCCTTGCGAAAGTTGGTTTTTCCGTTAAAGAAACTAGCAAAGTTATGTGTGATAACAAAGCAGCAATCCAAATATCAGAAAACCCAGTTCAACATGATCGGACAAAGCATGTGGAGGTTGAACGACATTTTATCAAAGAAAAATTAGAAGCAAGAATCGTTGAATTACCATTCGTTCGATCTGAAGATCAATTGGCGGACATCCTGACCAAAGCCGTTAATGAAAAAATCTTTACCAACTGTTTATCCAAGTTGAATTTCGGAAATCCCACTATTCAACTTGAGGGAGAGTGTTAGAAGATTTGCTGTAAAAGAGAAATTTAAAGGATCAGCTTTTTATTATTCACATCATCTCCCAAAATAGCTCCTCGATCACAGCTCATGACAGTTTGCATTTTTCCATATTTAGTTTTGTGTAATTTGTATTTATTTGTCAATCATCCTCAATGTAAAGAACACAGAAAATAATACAAGCAATTCCAGTTCTTACGATTCAAACTATCCTCGATTACAGTAAGAGAATTCTTTAAAACAGTGAATCAAACATCAACACACAAGCATTCTTCTCTACATTTGATCAAGGTGACAAACTCGTCAGATCAATTGCTCGCAATATCTTAGTCACAATTATCACACGATGCACAAGGTCACGTGAAACGACTCGACCACCATACCAAAAATCTAACACACTGATGATACTCTCATTATAGATTCTTCATCCGATTGGAGAACCCCTTACGAAAATTGGACCCACCTCTCGTTGGTAACCATACATACCATAATGGAACAAGATGCGAAAGTTTATGTACTCTAATAAAACAAATTTGAAAGATTATATATCATAATGGAACAGAATTTAAAACTTCACGTCACATATATAACCACTACTAGATACTAGATAACCAATCATCATATGTATCATAATTTAACAAAATTTAAATTTCTATGTCATTTTAATATTAAAACAAATACATATACCATCTTAAAATAATTAAAAATATATTATTGAAAATTTTGTAAACAATGTAAAATAACTTCAATAATTTGTCCATTGATGGGGTTAACAGATGTGTGGTCTTCTCCCTCCAATCTCTTTAATGGCAGTAATTTATGGAAGCTGGACCCACGCTGCCAGTTTTAGATGCACACTATAGCCCTTATCGTCAATCTTTAGTTTCGCTTTCTAAAACAAAATCATACCTGTCAAGTAATTACCTAGTCTCCTCCTGTGTGGGGGTCCTCTTTTTAAAACTTACTTCAAGTCTAGGTCTCTCTTATCTTTCAATCTACAATGTTGGTTTGTGATTCTTTTTTGCATTGTGAAAACCTAGAGATTTATAAACTAAAGAGAGGAAATTTATTGTCACTGGCCAAGTGATGTCACCCGGTAATTCATCGGACATTTTATTGTTAGACCATCGGCCGCGCCAGCCACGACCATGCCATTGTTGATGTGGCTCGTGGACCACGCGGTGAACATTGCGCAGACTATCGTGATCCACGGCTAGACATCCACGGTGTGACCACAATGGATTTGATGGTTGGGATAGATTTATTTATTATTGTATTTTAAATTTTAAGATTTTTTTAATTATTATTGTTTTTTATTTAAGTATTTTATTATTTTTATTTTTTTATACTAGGATAAATATAATCTTATTATTTGTATTTGATAAATAAATAAAAAAGTGGAGATGATGTGACAGTGGACACCCTTGGGCGTGCCTGATAGTGGTGTGGTGGCAGTAGAGAATAATGTGGCGTCTGATAGTCTTAGGGATTTAGGCGCGTAAGTTTTTATGTTATCCTGGCTAAGTTGGCAACTCATACTCACAAGGAGACGGATATTCTAGAGTAACAATGAGCGGTGGAGATACCCAATAATTAGTAGAAAATTTAAAATAAATTAGATTGATTAACCGAATGAATTTATAATGGAGGGAAACCCTCAATTTCTAGGAAATGAACTATAAGAAACCTATTATGATCGGGCCTATGGGCCATATACTAATAAACTTTAATAATAACACACTAATAACTATAGTTAACATTTCTTCTCAAGTTGGAGGAAAATGTTAATCATCTCCAACTTGTTACAAATAAAATTTAAAGACATTATCGCTCATGTTGCATCTTGAACTGTTACTGGAATCTAGAATCTGAAAAGGAAAAGGGAATCTGGGACTAGAACTTAGACAGGAACATGGTGGCATTGGCTAGAAAAGGATCACATTCTTGAACAAGAATTAGGGTAGAAATTTGAAACTCTCGAACAAGGACACAAGCAGGAAACCTGGTTAGGAGCAGGAAACCCTGAAAGGTTGGGGGCGTTTGAGCAGTTTGGTAAAGCTGAACTCCAGGGCAGGAGCATGAGCAAAAATCAAGAACATGAGCAGGAGAAGGAATGCAGAATAGGAGCAGGAACCCAAAACATGAGCACGAGCACGAGCATGAAAGCGTATCAAGATCTTGAAGTATAGAATGGTGGCGGTAGCGGGCCAGACACATTGAACCGAATATGGAACCTGATAACAGTGGTTCTAGACATGCAACATGAGCAGCGACAGGAACTCTGAAACATGATAACTCGAACAACAACAGCAATAGTAAACTCGATGAATAGTAACATGTAACCTGTGAACATGCGCAGTTCAGGGAGAAGCGGGCAGACTAGAGTTCTAGGAATCAACGGCAGGCACAAAAGTAGTGCAACCTATAACTAGGACACTAGAACTGATCGTGGGTTCCGGTCTAATTAGTGAACCTAAACCCGAACATAAGAAAATCTCAGTTTTGTAACAGGTGAAGATAGCAGTGGCTGTTGAAAATAACTCAAACTATAAGGATGGAATATAAAATTGCTATTGTGCATGGGGAGTTCACGTGCATGTTTTGTTTAAGTTTGAAGGAATAAGTCTCATTCAATGAGTCCGTTGGTTAATTCAAAGTTCCGTTGGTGCAGTCTTCAAGATCCAGTTTTATCGCATGTTTCTTAGCTTTATTTGTTTCCAGTTTATGTATTTATAGTTCCTGCATTTGCTTCTTTATGTATTCAGAAATCGTACTCTTTGGCTATTAATAAGAAAGTTCATTTGAGTATTTTTGTGTGTGCAATTAAGTGTTCTATACCAACAGAGTGGTATCAGAGCTAGTACTGATCTGCTGAAGAACTTTCTGAATCAATGGCTGATCGAACCACAACTGCAACGCAGGGTCCAACTCAAGTGATTCCGGTGTTCAAGGGTGAAGGCTATGAGTATTGGAGTATAAGAATGAGAACCATTCTCCGGTCACAAGAACTGTGGGAATTGGTTGAAAATGGTGTCCATATGAGAGGAGACCAGGAAAGACAAAGAGAATCCAGAAGAAAGGATGCAAAGGCCATGGCTATAATTCAGCAGGGAATTCATGATAATTTGTTTTCTCGTATTGCAGGTGCTCACACTGCTAAAGAGACTTGGGACACTCTAAGGATTGAATTCCAAGGAGATACCCAAGTTCAGGCTGTCAAACTACAAGGTTTGAGAAGAGAATTTGAAAATCTGACCATGGGAGAAAATGAATCAATTGGAGACTATTTTTCCCGTGTGATGGGCATCGTCAGCCAGCGAAGATCATATGGGGAAGCCTTGGAAGACCAGAAGATAGTCGAAAAAATCCTTAGGAGCCTATCACCTAAGTTTGATTTTGTTGTCCCCTCCATTGAAGTTGCCTTTGATCTTTCGACGCTCTCTCCTGTGAAGCTTATGGGATCGTTGCAGTCCCAGGAAGCAAGACTAAATAGCCGACTTGGTGTAGTAAAAACTCAAGAGAAAATGGAAGAACAGGCCTTGCAAGTGTTTCAAAGTCCTAAAAAGACTAGTACTGATAATGCTAGTGCTTCTCGAGGCCGTGGAAGAGGCATGATTAGGGGGAGAGGAAGAGGTCGAACTCAAGACAGAAGCAAAGTTCCTCAGTGTTACTTATGCAATAAGCTTGGCCACATGAAGAAAGATTGCTGGTATAACGAGGAGGCACAAGCCAACATTGCTGCTAACCAAGAAACTGAGGAAGATCAAGTGGAAGAGCAGCACTTGTTTCTAACATTCACTCCTTCTCAAAATGAAATAAGTATGACTAAATCCTTTCTATTAATGACTAATGTTACATCACATGCTGTCCACAGTTCACTTTGGTTTGTTGACTCCGGTTGTTCAAACCACATGACTGGAGACAAGCATAGTTTCACTAAACTAGATGAATCATTTAAGTTGAATGTGAAACTCGGAGACAAGAAAGATATAGCAGTTGAAGGAATTGGGCAAGTCAAGGTCAGCACCTCTTCTGGGCAATATAAAGTTATTGATGATGTGTATTATGTTCCACAATTGGAATACAATTTGTTAAGCGTGGGGCAACTTATGAGAAAGGGATATGCACTTCTGTTTGATGATAATGCTTGCATTATTATTAACAAACAAACTGGCGTTACTCTGATGAAAGTAGAACTTGAGAAGAACAACATGTTCCTCCTAGATGCTTCAAAAGCCTCCCCAAGTGTGACTGTGAATAAGGAAGATCAGGCTTCTCTTCTTTGGCATCAAAGATATGGGCATCTCAATTATCAAGGGCTGCAAACTCTCTCTAATCAAGGTATGGTGTTTGGTCTACCTAAGATTAAAATTCTTAGTAACTGTGAAGGGTGTATCCTTGGCAAACAAACTAAACAGCCCTTCAATCACAATGAATGGAGAGCTTCACACAGATTGGAATTAATTTACTCTGATCTGTGTGGACCTATGCAAGTGCCAAGCCTAGGGGGAAATAGATATTTTCTATTGTTCATTGATGATTTCACAAGAATGTGTTGGATTTATTTTGTGGAAAAAAAATCAGAAGTCTTTCTAAAGTTTAAAGACTTTAAAATCATGGTTGAAAAGGAGGCAAATGGTTCTATAATAGCTCTTAAAACTGATAGGGGAGGGGAGTACACCTCTAATGAGTTTAACTCTTTTTGTAATGAACATGGCATTAAGAGATTCCTGACAGCCCCTTACACCCCTGAGCAAAATGGGGTTACAGAAAGAAAAAATAGAACTGTTGTGGGCTTGATGAAAAGTATGTTAAAAGCTAAGAAGTTGCCTAACTGCTTTTGGGCAGAAGCCACTGCCACTGCAGTGACTCTCCTAAATATGTCACCTACTAAAGCTCTAAAGCATCTTACCCCCTATGAGGCATGGACTGGAACCAAGCCCAAGGCAAAAAATCTCAAGATTTTTGGCTGTATTGCCTATGCTTTGACCCCAGCTCAGCAGAAGAAAAAGCTTGATGATCAATCAGAAAAGTGCATCTTTATTGGGTACTCCTCACAAACTATAGGAGGGTATAGATTATACAATCCTGTCACTAAAAGAATTCTCACGAGAAGGGATCCCAGATTTATAGAGGATGCTTGTTGGGAGTGGAAGGAAAAGCAAATTGAAAGTGATTATCAACTGCTGGAAGACTCGGCTATAGAAGATGGTCTGCATCATGCAGATGATGCAGAAATTGATCAGACCCAAGACAATTCAGTGAATAATGATGCTGTTAACAGTTCAGTGTGGGAGCAAAGCCCTCAAGCTTCTTCCAGCTCAACAAGTCAAGGTGTTCATACCAAGTACAAAAGCATTCAAGAAGTATATGCAAATTGTCAATTTGCATTAACCACTTCTGACCCACTCACCTATCAAGATGCTGCTGCTAAAAGAGAGTGGCAGGAAGCAATGAAGGAAGAGCTGCAGGCTATAATAAAAAATAAGACTTAGAGTCTTGTTACCCCTCCGGAAGGTGCTAATATAATTGGGTTGAAATGGCTATACAAAACAAAATTGGCTCCTAATGGTAATGTGTTGAGATATAAGGCCAGACTTGTGGCAAAGGGTTACTCTCAGAAGTATGGAATTGATTACGAAGAAACCTTTGCTCCTGTGGCAAGGTTTGAAACTATTCGAATGATAATTGCTATAGCTGCTTATTTCAATTGGTCATTATTTCAGCTTGATGTTAAATCTGCTTTCCTCAATGGCGAATTGAATGAGGAAATATATGTTGAGCAACCAGAAGGGTTTATAAAAGAAGGAGAGGATCACAAAGTATATCAATTACACAAAGCTCTTTATGGCTTGAAGCAGGCACCAAGATCTTGGTACTCAAAAATTGATAATTACTTTGTTGATCAAGGGTATGCTAAGAGCCCAAGTGAGCCCACATTGTATATAAAAAGAGTTGAACAAGATTGTATCTATGTCTGTTTGTATGTGGACGACATAGTCTATACAAGTTCAAGTCTAGATCTTGCAGTAGCATTCAAAGAAAGTAGGATGGGGATGTTTGAGATGACTGATCTAGGTAAGTTAACCTACTTTCTTGGATTAGAGGTTCATCAAAACTCCCACGGTATTTTTGTCACCCAAACCAGGTATGCCTTCAATCTCTTGCACAAATTTGGTATGAAAAATTGTAATATTGAAGCAACTCCCATGAACACAAATGAAAAGTTACATGAAGGTGATGGAGATGCTTTGACTGAGGGTACTTATTATCGCAGTATGGTGGGAGGTTTGATATACCTCACACATACTCGACCTGATATAGTTTATGCAGTTGGTATGGTCTCAAGATTTATGCAGTGTCCAACTAAGACTCATTTGGGAGCAGCAAGAAGAATTCTGAAGTATATTGCTGGCACACAACAGTTTGGTTTGTATTACAAGAAGGAAAAGAAAGGGAACATTCCTCGTCTGGTTGGCTACACTGATAGTGACTGGGGTAGTTCCATGGACGATCGTAAAAGCATATCAGCCAATCTTTATTCATTTGAAGATTGTGTGATCACTTGGAGTTCCAAAAAGCAGCATGTGGTGGCTCTATCCAGTACTGAAGCTGAATATATTTCAGCAACTGATGCAACATGTCAAGGGATATGGATACGAAGGATTCTAGAAGACTTGGGTTTGGAACAAAAGGATGCCACTACAATTTTCTGTGACAACAGTTCAGCAATCTGCCTGTCTAAGAATCCTAGTCAACACAGTAGAACAAAGCATATTGAATTGAAGTATCATTTCATCAGGGACATGGTGTCAAAAGGCCTCGTGACATTGAAGTTTTGCAATACTAGTGAACAGTTGGCAGATGGTTTAAAAAAAGCATTAAACAAAGAGAAGTTTGAAAGGTTTCGAGACATGATCGGATTGAAAAAGTTTGAGTTATGGGAGGGTGTTGAAAATAACTCAAACTATAAGGATGGAATATAAAATTGCTATTGTGCATGGGGAGTTCACGTGCATGTTTTGTTTAAGTTTGAAGGAATAAGTCTCATTCAATGAGTCCGTTGGTTAATTCAAAGTTCCGTTGGTGCAGTCTTCAAGATCTAGTTTTATCGCATGTTTCTTAGCTTTATTTGTTTCCAGTTTATGTATTTATAGTTCCTGCATTTGCTTCTTTATGTATTCAGAAATCGTACTCTTTGGCTATTAATAAGAAAGTTCATTTGAGTATTTTTGTGTGTGCAATTAAGTGTTCTATACCAACAGTGGCGGCTAGAGTTCGTACTGTTATGGGTGATGGTATGGAAAGCAATTACTGTTTGGGAACAGACAACATTGTGAAATGGTAGCCGGTGACGATTCGGGTGGCAAGATGACGATGATAGGTTCTGGCGGCTGGATGACGATAACGAAGGCATGAATTAGTTAAGACTATAATGACGACCAAAAATAAAAAAAATCCCGCTAGCCACGCGCCAACACGTGGGCGCCAGGTGGAGGAGAGAAAGATGGCGCACAGTGGTGCATCCGACGGTTGTTTCGCATGGTTCGCAAATCGGGGTGCTCTGAGCATGATGGTGATGGCAGTGAGGTGCAAAGATCGCCACAAAAATATTTATCTAAATAACCGAGGATAAAATCGGAACAATGACCAACCACTTCTAGAACATATTTAGAAACAGAAACGGAAATCCATGACTTAAACCGAAACGGATAGCTCAATGAAATAGGGACATGGCAGCGGCGGTGGTGGTTCGCCACTCTATCTAAGGTTTGCATGGTACCAAGATACTTATACCATGTAAAATAAATTGTATTGAATTAACTGAATGTGTTTACAATGGAGAGAAACTCACAATTTATAGGAAAGAAACCTCAAAAAACCTATTATGAGTATTAGCTATTATACTCCAAGGATAGGAGAGAAATAACCAAGAAATGTAGAAGACATTGAGTACGATGATCCTATTTAAGAATATAATACTGAAAAGGGAAAAAAAGCAGTGCTTGATTTACTGCTAAGAAAACATAGGGAGATTATTTAAATAACAAATAGTTGGTATAGTTGTGTGATTTTTTAACATGTAATATAAGAACCTAAAACAAAATTTGTTAGTTTCGGTTTAGTTTAATGGGTTCAGGTTTGTTCCGGATCAAACCCGTAAACACGTTTAGCTAAACAGTAGTGGGTTCACGGGCTGACCTGTTTAACCCCTTTATTTTATAAATTTTTAAATGTGTATATGTTTTATGCCATAATTGAGTATTTTGTGACAAAATTTAAAAGATAAAAAATAAATGAACCTTAAGTTTTATTGTTTAAATATAATTATTTTACATACGTTTGTATTTTTTGAGATAAATTTGTAATGTTAGAGTATTAATATCCAAAATTCAAATTAAAATAAAAACTTTTAAGTTTAACGGGTGGTATTCGTCTCAACTCATGAAAACTCGTGTAGTGTTCGGGTTCATGTGTCTGACATGACTTTTAGGATCATGTCAGGTTTGACCCATCAACCCACTGACACTACCCATTTAACACTGCCAAGTCATGACACGAGGATCTTATTTAAGAAGATAAAAATACTCTCTTTAATAAAAACACGTAACTTGGAAAATAAGGATGAATATAGCCTTGGGGTACGTTGTTTCATATAAACAACTTCACATAACTCACAATTAAAAAATAAAGTTTGGCATCAATGAGATGAATAAACAAAGAGCTAGATAAATCAATACTACAAAATTGGAAATGTTGTCTAGCTTGATGATTGGATTGGAAGGCTCACCATAATCCAAACCAGTTAAAAACCCAACAACCTACAAAAACAAAAATAAATCGAGATTTATAGGCTATAGCCCTTAGTTTTTCTAAATTATGAAACTTGCGATGAAACATCCATAGACAAATTACAATGTTGTCATATAAGTGTCTTTTGTAAGAAGGGAATGCGTTCATGGTCTATAGCCGCTTTCCAATGTCAATTGAGCCTCGGAGAAGGAAGAGAAGGAATAGGATTTGTAGCATCTCAAATTTCATAAATGTTATATATGAGAGGAATATTATTATTTAATCAAAGAAAGATGTATATTTTTATTTTGAAGGACAAAGGAGAGGGGGGGGGGGAGGGAGAGAGGGAGAGTATATGAATTTGGAGTTGGATGCATGCCCAAATTGAAGATGGAGGACCGAAGTATAATTCATTTCTAACTCATTGTAAGCGTCCAAAGAGACCAAACATTCCATTTGAGTAGGAATTTCTCACTTTCTTCATAGTTTATGAATTTTAAATGCATTTTATTACCCAACTAGTAAAAATAAGTTCTTGGACAAAATTGTGGCATTTATTAGCTTACAGACTTACTATCTTAGATGTTTTAACATAGCTCAATAGTTTAATTCCGAATATGCATGGTAAATCCATGATTGCGTGTTAAGGTTTGACTTAAATTAAGTCATTTTTAACCGTAATTTTCCTTCACAAATGTTGATAATCACTAATGAAGTATGTCTAGATGAAAATTAAATGAAATTTGTGCAATTGTGCACTAGTTGAAATTTGATTATTTTGTCTAGTTTAACTTTTAAAAATCAACGTGTAAATTATTGGCCAATTCACCAACTAATGTTTTGGGAAGTCTCCTAATGGCTATTGTGATGTTTTGAGACTAATGTAGAACAAATAGTAATTAAAAACCTTGAATTTTGATACAAAAAGTGTTAATGGAAGATGCTAAAATCTCATTTAAACTTCTAAGGTATTAGAGACATGCATATAAGTTTAAGGGCATGCCCACTAATTAGAATTATTGGATTTTGAGCATGGAATGGTTAATTTTGGGATTTTAACCACAATATGTATAACATATTAGAATGACCAAATGGCCATTTTTCTTTGGATTAAGGTCATCATTGGATTAAAGATAGTCATTAAGATTTGGGACTGTGATCATGTCACTACAAGAATTGTACGCAATAGGGGCGAGGGCATTAGGGGCAATATGCACCTTTAGGGGCGATACCAACTTCAATCCGTGTGATAAAATCCATCAATTGATCCATCCGTTGATCTTGAATTGATCTGATGGCCAGGGAATAACAAGCTTTAGGGGCGATATATCGCCACTAAAACCCTCAAAAATCTTGGCGGGCGTATTTCCCTCCCTCTGGCATCACTTTTGCCTCACACTTCACTTTTGCATCTTGCTCTCACGGATCCTCTCCCAATAGAACATCACCACCTGCAACCATGTCATCGCCGCACCACCACCTGCAACCACCAGCACCTCGCCGCATCAACCGCCACCACCTCGCCACACCACCACCTGCTTTAGGGTGTATTATTCTGCTAATCGAGGTTAGTTTTGGGTTGTTTATGTGTATCATTCTGCAATTAGCTTAAATTTTGCATCTGTTAACTTAATTTTGGTTTTACTTTACAACTCCATGTTAGTAATTTAGGTTTTACTTTATATGTAATGGGCCATGTGATGAACATTAGTTTGTTTAGGAGAGTGCAAATGATCTCGTACACCCTGTTTTATTGTCAATTGTTACAAACTGTGGTTTTGTGTTATGATGGTGTTTGTTTGATTGCAAAATTTGCTCAAGGAGAAAAGGGTGTAGGTTTATATTATACATTTGAAAGTGAATGGCTAATTTTTTGCACATTTGGCATAGGTGAGGCTTTTAATTTTAAGGGTTGTTTGGAATTTGCTTGCATTTTCTGAAAGCAGACAAACACTTTTGACCACTTGGATGAAAGAATGCTTAATCTTAATTCAGACTGATTATTCTTGGTGGATTCATGATTACAAGTTTTATGTATTAAATATTTTTATGTGTTTTTAGACTAGCAGATAGTTTTATGTGTATGGGTGACATTTAGAATGTTATGTAGTTTTTTTATGTTTATATCAATGGTCCTAAATCTGCAGATTAATTTATTTATTTATTTTTTTGTTTAAATTTACTATTTTAGGGAAAAAAACTTGATATATTAAAAATAATAAAAAAAAATTGTAAAAAGCCAGGGAAGACCATTATAGGCGATTTTTAGGCTTTTAGGGGCGATATTATTGCCGCTAAAAGTCAAAGGAAAAATGTGGCAAAGAGTATTAGTGGCGATGACGTTCGTTTTTAGGGGCCAAAATATCGCCCCTAAAGCTCTTAGCAATAGGGGCTATTTTGGAGGGCTTTAGGGGCGATAAATAAGCATTAGCGACGAAGCAATATGGCCGATCATTTAGCGGCGATATATCACCGCTATTAGCAATAGGGGCGATTTTGGAGGTCTTTAGGGGCACTAATTATCGCCCATATTGCTTCGTCTCTTTGTAGTGTGGACTTTGCTTATAAATCGCACGTGAGTACCTAGTGTTTACAAATGAAATGTACATCTAAAATGCCAATAAAATGACAAATTATTATTTCTACAGTTTTTATTAGTGTGTCACACACATTATGTTGGTGCATACATGGACATTCTAAATGCTTATTTTGATGATATTTTCAAACATATATGTCAAATGCTATTCTAAGATGTCTATACGTTTATAAAATATGTCTCTCATTTGCTAAAAACAATCCTCAAATGCAACAAACAAAAGATCAAAGACAACAACATTGTCGGTACATTGGTGTGACTCTGGATCGATGGCCAACCTTCTGTCCAAGATGAGCCAATATGTGTAATAGCAACAAGATCACAGTCGTGTGCATGGTTGTGTCGTAAAGCAACCGTGTCATTTCTGGACAAGTTTTCACAGAATGAAAACATCCAAAGAAGCCAAATCATTCATAGTTACGAGAACATCAAGGCGATATGGATATGGTATAAAATAATAGCCACTCATTAAAATATATTTGGTAACAAAAATAAATTTTAAAACCACATGAGATTTTATGAACAATATTAGACTCTTTATTAAGATTGTTTTATAAATCAAAGAAATGTTCGATGGGATCTTCCCCTAAGAGGATTGCTTTTCAAAATTGATCTAGTTACATCTAGTTGGATTACACAAATGACGCAAGCTTAATCCTATATGATTCTCTTTGATTTTCACCACACAAAAATTCTAATCATAAAGCTGAAATCATCTTTTAACTATCTATAACGATTTAAATTCTCCGGTGAAATTGGATGAGAAGATTCACTGTCGGTGCGTTACTAGACCCTGTCATCGATCACTAATGATTTGTCAAACTTTTTCACCCCTCGGGTATTTAAGCATGTCTTTCCCTAACATTTTGACCAACCTCTTTCATATTCAAAACAAGAAATATTTCATATTTTTTCTTGATGAACTTATTGTAATATCCTATTTAATCATTCATAATGTAGAGACATGAATCCTTTAGTGAATAGAAGAGAGTAGTAAATGTGATTACCAGCTTTCCTAGTGGGAAGTTTGTAAATGTGATCATATCCTTTCTTAGTGAAAAGTTGAAGGCGGTGATCCATTGAAAGGGTAATCACCATCCGATTAGTGAGACATTGAAAGGATGATCACTACCAGATTAGTGAGAAGCTTAATAGGTGATCACTACCCAATTAGTGAAATGATTGTAAAATTGATCACTATCTTGCTTATAGTGAAGATAGACGCTTGTGGATAACAAGGAGTGGACGTAAGATGGGTTTGTTAACATCCATCCAAACCACTATAAATCTTTGTGTTTTTGTGTTCATCTTTCTTTCTTTTTTTCAATCTATCTACTAATCTCTAATCAACAAATATTTTAACAATTATTTTTAAAATTGGAAGAATCTTACAACATTAGTCATTAACTTAAAAAAAATAATCTATGCACCTTCCCTCTCTTGGTTTCTTATTTGATGTATTAAGGGATTTTATCTAAGTCCATATGTCTTCTTAAGTTATATGTGAATTAGTATTATATCCACATATGTTTTACCATAACATGAGATCTTAAAACTTTGATAAATTTATTTGTTGCTACTAAAGGGCCACATATTAAGTATAGTATAGTAACTAGCGAATGTAACATGGCAAGGGTTGATATTGGGTTGAAGACATTACGTGATTATAATCCTAAACTTGTTGGTTGCTATATTCCTATGTTGATCCATTATGGGATTCGGGCTACCCAATGGGAATGCACACAAGTTGTGATGCACCTGGAAACTAAACTAAATTGACACCTCACTCTCAGTGACTAAAGATGCGTCCCTAATGGTAGAGTGAGGCGGGGGTTAATCCTTGCTGAAAGTCTTCTAGTGAGGGAATAGCTTATTCCCGGGGAGCACGTTGATGAGGAGCATACTCTTGTAGGGTAGCAGGTTATTTAAAGTCAAATCTCTATCATTCTTACAAAGTATGGTGATTAATAACACCTTGTAGGGGGATCATGATGATAAGACTCCTTGTAAGGAGGTCGATTAAAGTCTCCTTAAGAAGGAATTGATCATTCCTCGTGAGCAAACTTTTGAGAAATCATCTGAACCACGGGGAACCACGGGTTTATGCAATATATATATATATATATATATATATATATATATATATATATATATATATATATATATGGGCATGTTCTTTTGAGAACCAACCATATGTTGAGAACCGAAAGAACCGCACAAAACGTGTACATATCGCTTTAGTGAAAAAAGTAAAATTCAACAACAATGTTTTATTTATCTCTTTCCATTCTTAGTTTGAGTTTATCTCCTCTCTCCTGAATTTTTTTAAGAAAAGTATAAAAATATGCATATATGCATTCATTTGTGCATATAGTGTGAGTGCATATATGCATTTAAAAAAACGACCATAAATTCGAGGTCTTTTAAAACCAAACCTTAAACATATTGAAATGTACATGAATTCTAGTCAATTTATATTATAAATAGAGGAAGAGTTAATGCGGTTATCACGGTTCTTAACATATTGTTGGTTCTCAAAAGAACATACCCCTATATATATATATATATATATATATATATACACACACATCTACGTAAATAGTTTACTTACACATATGTAGAACATTTACATATGTAAATGGTTAACTTACACATATATACAATATTTACATACATGTAAATAATTAACTTACACATATGTAAAACAAGGTTACACATATGCAACTATATAATTCATTTTTCCAATGTGGAAGTGATAATTTGTAATGGTTATACATTATAAGTCCCTTAATTTAAATAAAATAAATAAAGAAATAAAAAAAAAGTTATTGGATGATATGAATTCTTACAGTTCTAAAGATTTTTTTGAAGTTATGCTATGATCTAGATCGTGTATATATATAGTGTTGCTTTGGTGTCACTAAATTTTTATGTATTTGACATTTTACATGAGACTGAAATGGATTTTAGGTCTGGAGGTGCGGAGTTCATGCTCATATAAGCTGGTTTGATTGCGGAAACGACAATTGGCATGGTTCTGTGCTCCTTGTAGGGTTCATGGACAACTCTTCGAAACCTAAATGGTATACATGGTAGTTAATTAGTTGTAACAGTTTTGGGTCAACCGAATTACCCACTTTTCGTTCCAAAATGAAGGAGCTTTTTTTCTGGTCAATCGCCAACCACCAACTTAACCATCACATCCTTTAATGTTCGTATAACAAATATATTCGGTCTTGCAAGAACACAAATGTATATAACAACAATAATAAAATCTGAGCGGATTTAAGTCAATTATACAAAAAATAATAATAATAATAATAATAATAATAATACAATAGACCTCCTTAACATAAATATGAACTCATAATGACATGTCCCATCTAATGGGCGTTAGAATTTAACGTTTATATCATTTAATCTCGAGTCTTAAGAAACCCTAGGAAACATATTGGTGACATTTGTTTGCTAGCATTGATGTGAATAAATGTAAGCTTTGAATTATTCGTTGGGTTCATTAAACTGCTGGCAGAAAGCGAAATGGCATGAAGGACCGATCAATTACATCAAAGAAAAATGATGGCCGATGCCAGTCATGCATCAAAGTTTCTTGATTTAATGCTGCTTCAACAACCAACTTTACAAGGTAGTTATTATCACAAAGGAATACAAAATAAATTTTTTATGCCTTTGGGAGAAATAATTGAAGAGAGAAAGAGAGTAAAAGTTTTAGAAACTTTTACATCGTCCTGTAAAAATAAATTAGTTTTTTTTTTGTTGTGGTGCAGAAGTACTGTAACTATGTTTTTGCATGCAAGTATTTGTAGGGTATGAACAAAAATCATGGGAGCTTTCATGGTAAATTGTGGTAAAGAAAATGATGTGTGTTTAATGATGAAGGTGAAGGTAAATAGGAGTAGAAGCATCCAAAAGCATGTGCTTAGTTTAATCTGTCTTGGCCAATACTGGCAACTGTAGAATCCACATGGGCTAGTCTGACAGAATGAATTACACACAAAAAGAGACATGATGTTTCAAGACTTTTTGACCTAGTGAGGGCCACCCAAAAAGTCTTTATAAATTGCTAAATTTCACACCTTTTTGTATATCTTTGGTAATCAATTGTGAGAGATTTTGGCATAGGAGGGTACTAAGTTTTATTTCATTAATTAATAGTTAATTTAGGGAGAGAATGAATGCATATAATTGAAGTATTAAAAGGTCATTTACTATCTTTTATTAGTATATGTTCACTAAAAGAATTGGCATGCCTTTGATGACTAGTTATACTAGATTCTATATACTTATAAGGAGCTAATCCAAGATATTGGTACATTCATATTTAGATCAACCAAATAAAAGAAAATGAGCTAAAAAATTGGTCAATTTAAAACAAGCATAGCTTTAGTAAAGATGAAAACGTCTCAACGGACCAGATTCACGAGTTTTCATATGCGCTTAGTTTCACACGCTATCAATTGTAATTTCAAGATCTCGTCAAACCTTCCAAACATAGATTTTCCCTATAAAAACGTAAGGCATTCAATAGTATTTCCATTTTCCTCTGGAAGATTTTTTTTCTATCTTTTGTACTTCCGCTCTAAGTTATACTTTATGAGTGTGAGATATTGAAATAATAACTAGCTATGAGTTTTCCACTACAATCTTCCGCATCTTCTATCAAGATAATTCCGTTCAACGGTCTTAATTATGTACGGACAAAAAACATGGATATGATATATATACTAAACAGGCCAAATCAAGTTTATTCTCTAACAATAATTTATTTACATTTATCGATTGATCCAAAACTAAAATTAACCTAAGAACGAGTTACGTACACTCTTTGTTTTTTTCCCCGGGTTGATGAAACTGATGAGAGACTAATGAGCCGAAAGCAGCTTCTTTAATGCAAGAGTGGGGCACACTGCTGTCTGCTGGTGCTGTTTTTATATGATTGCTAGCTTTCTCATATGGTGCTTTCATCAGCATTTTCATATGTTGTGTGGGTCTCTTCTTGCCCCAGGAGGAAGCTATCTCTTTTATGTTGTTTTGAAGGGAAGACCAAATCTATTTTCCACCTATCGTTATTTTTCAATGTGCAAAATCTTGCACAATGAAATAGTTCCAGCACCCTGGGAATTTCATGATCTCCAGTTGAAGGTAGTTAGTTTATCTAGTTACTATATATTTATAACTAATCATGTAAATTGGAGCCCGGGTCTGGTCCTTGGGATAAAGGAAAGATTTGCCTATCCCACCCTATACAGACCCTATAAATAGTTATGTTATGAGTGAGATTTGTCATGTAATTTGGCATCCTTCTTTGTTCATAAAAAAATTTTACATCCATGACAGGTTAGTATCGATCGTTCGTTAAGTTTATTCTGATGGACTGGAATTTGAATACTCCCACAGAATGGGATTGGGAGAATTTAGCCATGTACACCAGCAAAGAGATGGAAGTCCCCAAGAATTTGCCATTTTCTAGCCAAGAAAATGTGGTAGATAATCTCAATTTCTCCTTCTCCGCTTCGATAGATTCTTCGTCTAAAGAAACAATCAAAACTTTTGGAGTGTTTGATGATTTACCAAAAGATTTCTTGGAAAAGGAAGAGTCTTCTTGGGTAGGAGAAAATGGGAGCTTCTCTAATATGGTGGAAGAAGCTTCAGTGCTATCTGGTGAAGCAATGATTGGTTTAAAGCTTGGAAGACATATGAGCAGTTCTAGTAGTGATAACAAGACCGCCGCGACATCAGTTACTTTGTTTCCTACGTCGTCTACCATGATAAAGCGATCTAGAGCGTCTTATCTTAACTCGCAGTCCCCACGTTGTCAAGTTGAAGGATGCAACCTTGATCTTTCATCTGCCAAAGACTACCACCGCCGGCATAGGATCTGTGCAAATCATTCTAAAAGCCCTAAAGTTGTTGTAGCAGGAATGGAACGTCGATTTTGTCAACAATGTAGCAGGAAAGTTGCGTTTAATATATAATTGAGTTAACATGTTTTTTTTTTAATACATGACCCTTTTGTAATTACATCTAATAAGTCCAACTTGTATATATGATGGATGGTCTTGCAGGTTCCATGATTTGTCAGAGTTTGATGATAGAAAGCGTAGCTGTCGTCGACGCCTTTCTGCGCACAATGCAAGACGACGCAGGCCACAGTCAGAAGAGATCCATTTCAGCTCCACACGGTTGTCCTCTTCAGTATGTGGTAATCCACGAATCCTAAAGAGTTTTAACCAATAATCTATTAATTGTCATTCACAAATCTCTATGATATTGTATTGTCACACCACTAGTTTCATTAGTCTGGCTGTCTGAGACTAGCTAGCATATTCTGAATGTTTTATTGTATCATTCATATTATAATATACTATACGATACTGTAAAAAAAGGATTTTGGAGCTTGGGTCTAAGCGGAGCAGCCTCTCTATTCCGTCACACCCTCCCAGACCCAACTATCAATAGCTCTGATATGAGTGGGACTATACTGAGTAGGTTTGTTTGTTTATGGTATCATTGATGGTATTCTTTTCTGCATTGTTGTTTAAATGACAGATCGAAGACCAAACATGAACTTTCTTCTAAATAGGGACTCGATCCCGATTCTAGATCCAGCACCACCTGAAATTTCTTGCAACTTCAAAGGGGAAGAGTGCCTCATAGGGTTTGCAAAAGGCGGAGGGGTTGGTGTCTTGCCGACAAATGCAGCCTTAAACTTCGGTTCTGAGAGGTTTACGTCTAGGAACGCGAATCATAATGGTATGCATGCCATTTATATATCATAGATCATGAAGTTTATAAACTTTTTTATTTCTTTAAAAAAGGTGTTTTGGCATCGGTATCTTTATTATTTTCATTAAAAAGGGAAATCTGCTAGATCCCAGCTATGGTTCGTCGGTCACCATCCGTGCATGATACTCATTTGTTTAGTAGTGTTTAGATTGCAACAATAATTTAAACCCTTGAACTTAATAATGAGTTTTTATTATTATTTTTGTTTCTTTTGCTTTGTGAATTGTAACAGGTATGGACCCAACATCAAACTCAATATTATCCGGAGATGTTCGGAATGCTTTCTCTCTTCTGTCAACAAGTTCTTGGTCTTTGAGTTGGCCAGAAGAACCCTCATCCTTTGATCAGTTCTCGCATGGAAACAACATCAGCTTGTCACAGCCTCGAACGCCTTTGGAACTTCAAAATACTACAAACAACAACCAGCTCCAAGATTTCCTTTCCTTTAGATCACCTCATGAATTCGAACGCTTTTATTCCAACTGAAATCAATCGATCAGCTAATAATTTGCCAATAAATCTTTTCATAGAGGAACATATCTGCACAGTTCATGTAAGCTGGTCCAGTACTAGATCAAGATTCATGGCTGTGCGGATTGATGGTTAGAATAACAGAAAGGATGAAATGGGCTCACACTTAAAGCCATTGAGGACCAAAATTAAGATCCAAGACATTTATTGGAACAAAGTTTATTTTTTTTATTGACTTTAGCAGGAAGCTGTTTTTTCTTCTGATTTCTCAGAAATGATGGTTGCAGGTAATTCAGATTTTCCCCTCTAGAAGTTCATTTGTAGTTGTTATTCTCTTCCAGATGGAATTATTATACTTTTTTGGGACATTGATTAATTTAGGAGTCCGTTTACCTTGCTTAATCTTTATTTTTCATGGTCGGTGGCGATCTCTTTTTTATTTGGGTGAGACTAAACGTACCCCTTAGAATTCACAAGTCAACCTGTGTGAGTAAAAGTAGAAAGATGACGTGACTGATTTAGTAGGAAGAATGGTACATTCAGTAAAACAATGGGGTGGGATACGTTTAGCATAATCCGTTTATTTTTCGATTTCCATTTTCACCTGCGTATTTTCTTTAGTTTTTCTTTTTTCTTTTGTGGAGAATGTGTTTTTTTATGCTTCAAGTCTTTGTCTTGGAATGTAGTGACAGGAAACAGAAACTTTCATCATGAAGATAAAAATAGGTCGAGTGAAAACGTGTCTGGTTAAAAATGATAGTAACTAATTTTGTATAGTTAATTTTTTTTTCTTTAAGTAAAGTGATAACTTTCTAATTTACTCATTGGGTAAAAACTCAAAAGAGAAACAGTTAGCAAGTCAAATCACAGATTTCTATCACCTCTAATTAATCAACATATCTAAACACTAAAAGGTTCTCTGAAATGTATAGTATACCGTCGTACCGATGTCAAGTACGTTGTAATTGTTGAAAATTAATCGCTATGTTCACATATGAAAATTCAAAGGGTGTTTTGAAACATTAGGAATTTGTGTGTGTTTTGGATTGTTGGCAGATATTGCTTGGAAAGGAAGTAGGAGCCGTGAATTTGGATGGAAGGATAAGCTTGGTTAGTTAGCAAGTTTGTTAGGATTGGTATTAGTATAGAATTAGGAAGTTTGGTTTTATTATTTGTTTTGATTATTTTTAAAGTATTCTAGTAGGTTTAGGATAAGATTGTTTAACTATAAATATGGATCTTGTAATGCATGGAAAAATACAATTCAATAATATTCAATTGCATGTTTACAATTTCCAGTTTGCTTCCATATATATAATTTGTAAACCACATTGAAGTCGTAATCTGTTTCTTTTTTTGGGGTTACGGTTTTGGGTCTCACCTTGGGGGGTTGGGTTCGTTTGGATGTAATAAGCAAGAACCAACAATTGGTATCAGAGCGCTAAGCTCTCGGTACTATGAGAGAAGGAAGGAGGTTGGCAAGCAACGGGCTTTGGTTGGTATGAGTTGCTAGCTGAGATCTTGAAGGTAGAAGGAGCAAGATCCGTTCTTTTCATGAAGGTTTGAAGGTAGTAAGAACGTGATCTTCATGAAGGTTTAAAGGAAGCAAGAAAGAAGGAACAAGGAAATTTTTCCTTGTTAAGTAGGCAATCAAGAACCCGTTTTCTTGGTTGATTGAAGGAGTAGGAAAACAAGATCTTATCTTGTTAAGAAGGCAATCAAGAACCCGTTTTCTTGGTTGATTGAAGGAGTAGGAAAACAAGATTTTATCTTGTTAAGAAGGCAATCAAGAACCCGATTTTTTATTGATTAAAGAAGTAGGAAAACAATATTTTTTTTCTTGTTACGAAGTCAATCAAGAACCCCAGTTCTTTATTGAGAGAAGGAGTACGAAAAACAAAATTTATCTTGTTAATAAGGCTATCAAGTACTCTTGTTCTTGGTGTATTGAAGGAGCAGGAGAAAGAAGGAAGAAGGAAAAGAAGGAATCAAAGAAAGAGAAAGAATGAAAGAATGACGGATCCAAACCGAGTAATGGTTCAGGTATGTGAGCAAGGGAATGTGGCACTACAATGTCCAAAACTGACTGAAACAAACTATACCACTTGGTAAATTTTGATGGAGCAGATCCTAAGGGCATATAACCTTTGGGAAGTGGTTGGTGCATCAATAGGAACGCAAGTGGAGGAAAAGAAGGTGGCTACAACAAAGGCAATAGTTTTCCAAATATTGCCTGGATATATCCTAATACAGGTTGCTCAATATCAAAGTGCAAAGGAGGTGTGGGATGCAATGAAAATCCTATCAGGGAGCATAGATGGTTCAGAAGGCAAGGTTGCAAACTTTAAGGGCTGAACTGGAAGCCATGAAGATGAAGGAGAATGATTCGGTAGACATGTTTGTGGGAAAGCTAAGCGGAGGGCCAAGTTCAGATCTCTTGGTTCTGTTTTGAAGGATCGGGTGATAGTGAGGAAGTTGTTGAACTCAGTATCGAGGAAGTTCTTACCGTTCATAGCTTCTGTTGAACAATACTATGGTATACACAAGATGTTGGAAGGATGAAAGCATTTGAGGAAAGATTGAAGGGTTTTAATGAGCATGAAGAGAACGATCAAGGTAAGGTTCTCTTAGCAGGAACTAGTCGTTAGAATGTGGAAGACCAAGAAGGTTGGTCTAATGGCAAAAGTAAGAGTGATCAAGGAGGTCGTGGTTCTAGAAGAGGTCGTGAAAGGGGTCGTGGAGATAGAGATAGAAGCTCTTTCAGGTGTTACGAGTGTGTTGAGTTTGAAAGCTTCCAATATGAGTGCACCAAGTGAAAAGAAAAGGAAAAAGATAAGGAGGAAAGTAGCCAATCTTGCTCAAATTGGTGATCGGTCGACTGTAAAAGGGATTGTGAACACAAGGATTAGGAGGGTGATTGTTGGAAATTAATCGTTGTGTTCACATATGAAAATTCAGAGGGGTGTTTTGGAACATTAGGAATTTGTGTGTCTTGGATTGTTGGTAGATTGCTTGGAAAGGAAGGAGTAGGAGCCGTGAATTTGGATGGAAGGATAAGCTTGGTTAGTTTGCAAGTTTGTTAGGATTGGTATTAGTATAGAATTAGGAAGTTTGGTTTTTATTAATTGTTTTGATAATTTTTAAAGCATTCTAGTAGGTTTAGGATAAGATTGTTTAGCTATAAATATGAGTCTTATAATGCATGAAAAAATACAATTCAATAATATTCAGTTGCAAGTTTACGATTTCCTGTTTACTTCCATCTAGTTCGTAAACCATATTGAAGTTGTAATCTGTTTCTTTTCTTGGGGTTACGGTTTTGGGTCTCACCTTGCGAAGTTGGGTTCGTTTGGATGTAATAAGCAAGAGCCAACAGTAATAACAATAATAATAAAGAATCAAAAGCCAAAAGTATACGGATCAATTTTAAACTATATATGTTCCTCTTCAAACCAAAGGAAGTTTCGAAACTTAAAACCAAAACTTAGGTTTCGACACTTCTATTGTGCTCGCAAAAATTCGACCTAATGAAACTAAACAAAAGACTCGATATACATAAACCAAGATCAATCCTAAACTTAGTCAAACTAAAACATAATTAAACAGTTAAAATAAACAACATGATAAACACTAAACATTTTAATTTAATCATTAAAAAACTAATCTTCCTTATCTCTCTATTTGATCTGTGTCCGTCTTTGGGCTTCACGCTTGAATCGGGTTTCTTGATTCCTGATTTTGATCCAAAATATGCCAATAGTCACCCCATAATTTGGAATCGGATCCATTCGACCCGTGTCATCAATTCCCCCTTTAGCACATTGCTCATCTTTTCTAGCTCTTCTTCATCTTCATCCATGCATTCACCGAGTTCTGACTCACTGGTGAAGGACCACACCGACACTCTTTCCTACCTGAAACTTCTTTCTTGCACATGCATGGTTAGTGATAGGGCTCGTTCACCGTCTTCTTTTTCTTGAACTAGATGAGCTCTACTTTTTTGTCTCATTTCTGATTTGGACACTCATTCGTAAAGTGCTCGCACTCCTCACATTTAAAACACCTAGTTTTAGATTTTCCTTGGTTGTGATGTGGATCAACCTTCCTATTCATGGATGAACCACCCCCAGCTCCCCTTGTCTCGACAATCATAGCATCCTTGGCATCTACCACGTTTCTGATTAGCTGAGTTATGGCCACAGAATCAAGTTATTTTCGTGACAGTTTTTATTCTCAAATCAATGATCCAAGATTCCTTCCTTTTAAGACCAGGGCACTAAACTTTCCAGCAAATTCGTCGATGGAATCCCCTTCCTTCATTCGCAACCCTTCAAACTTGGTCCTTAGAGTTTGGAGTCGAGCTTTTTTTACACAATCAACGCCTACATATCGGACCTTGAGGGCGTCCCATACTTCCTTGGCTCCAAATACTTTGTCATTTGAAGAACGATCTTTTTCTTTACTACTCGGAAATGATAAGCAATTTCCATCTTGCTCTTCCTTGGATCAATACTAGCTCGTGAAGCGGGTTCAATTGCTTCCCAAATTTTGTTTGCTTCCGTAATGGCCTTGATCTTTACCAATCATATTATGTAATTTGTGGAAGTAAGAATTGGGCATTGTTATACCATCATTGTCGGATCTCTTACTGGACCAAGAGTTGAACTTGTTGCCATGTTTGATCAAAATTTTACTTTCTTATGTGAGTTCTTGAAAAATTTTGCTGAAAAATGTTGATGTGCTCTAAATTACACATATATTCCACATCATTTGCATCCCATTTATTGTCAATTTCTCTATAAATTGAGTGAATTTGTTACTTATTTAGCTTCTATGTGAATTCTAGGGAACTCCTGGCTTAAAAGGAATAATCAAGCAAATAAGTGGCGAAAAATGAAGAAATTAAACAACTCAGAAGACCAAGCACGGTCCGTGCCCCACCAAGCACACCCCCGTGCTCCACTTTGCAGAAAAAGACAGAAGTCTCCCAGCCAAGCACGGGTCGTGCCCCACCAAGCACACCCCGGTGGTCAACTTAGAATTGTACCAGTGTACCTTTGTCCCCTGACCAGGTGTAACACGGGGCTGTGCCCCAACAAGCACGCCCCCATGCCCAGTACATTTGCGACAGAAAACAAAACGGTTACACTGTGGTCCCAGTACGGGGCCGTGCCCCATTGCTCAGACAGTATAAATAGAGCTTCTTAGCTCATTTTTTTAGGGAGACCTCTTGGAGAGAAATTTCACTCACTCAACCACTCGGGAACCAGGCTTGGGAGACCATTTGGAGGCTTAGGAAGGTCCATTCTATCATCAAATTCCACCTAGAAGATCACCACGCTACTCCACTTGGAAGCTTTGGTTATATCTTTGATCCTATTATGATTTGCATCTATTCCAATTGTGTTATTGTTGTTTACAAGCTCACTATGAGCTAAACCTCTTTTCAATCATCTTAGTTTGATGAAGCTTAATTAATTATGTTGAACTTATGACTATGACTAATGTTTTATGTTAATGTAATGATAATCATGTGTTAATTTCTTTATGGAGTTGCATGTCTAAATATTTATGAATCAACTAAAGGTTTATAAATGCGAAATTATATTGTGTTGGAAAACCTATAAGACTACCATTTATTTATAAATTTACTATCTTTTGGTATGATGTTATAGCTAAGAATTGTGAATGAAACTTTGAAACCTTTATTGTGAAATAAAAATATTGAGACATGCAAACTCGTTAATCGTGTTTGGAAAAACTAAGAAAAATGTTATGATTCTTCTTTGAACAATAGTTGTGTTAATTAAAGTTTTGATGACTTAAGCTTAAAATTTATATGACTTTGTCATAGAATTTCATAAGTTAAGAAATTACACCTTGTTATCTAATTAAACTAATCATAAGTGGGCAACATGTTACGTATAGATATCTTTCTTAATGATTATGGGATTAAAAACCTTGACAGGATTCTAATTCGACTGCTTCAGAGAACATTAACATAATTGCAAGTTTTAGCCATATAATTTTCTCGACATAATTAAATAAGTGGGTTCTAAACTAAGATGGTTGTCTCACTAAAACATTTATCACTTTTAATCAATTAAGCATTTGTAAAAATTAATCATTGTCATTTTAGAAAAGAGTTTACAAAAAGAAATCGGAACATCAAATTATTTTCTCTAATCAAACAATTGAAGATCTGGATTGAACGTTAAACTTTGTCCATGAAATGACATTCGCTTCTTATCGATTCTATATTACCACCCGGAAGGTGCACTTGCCTTCGTGTGTGTGGTTTAGTTTAGGTGAAACCCAAATTTAAAACCGACATTTGTGTGAAAAATTCTTATCAAAAATATATATACTTCACGCACATCAAGTTTTTGGCGCCGTTGCCGGGGACACGGTTTCAACAAGAAAATCCAAATTTTCAAAATCGTAAATACTAGTGAACATATTTTTCAATTTTCTTTCTTAGTTTTTTTCTTTTATATCCCCATCAATTAGTTTAGGTAATGAATGTCCACCACACCTGAACCTATAATCGTCACACCACTTTCGGAGCCCGAACGGCATTTCCTTCATCGATTACGAGAACGGACACAAGCAGTAGCTGAGGCGATAGCAGAATAAGCAGTGGGGGATACACAACCAGAAGACACCATGGCGGAGGCAGAAGAAAGGAACATGACGTACTATGCCAAACCATCCCTTGACGGTTACGAGTCTAGTGTCGCCCAAACAGCAGTTGTAGTAAACAATTTCGAAATAAAGCCAAGCATCATTCACCTTGTGGAAACCTCTGCTCAGTTTAACGGTCTACTAGACGAAGATCCGAACGCTTATATCGCTCGATTCTTACGAATCTGTGCGACTTTCAAAATCCATAACTGCTTTGACGACGCCATTAGACTTAGGCTCTTTCCATTTTTGCTCTGTGGCCGTGCCATGGAATGGTTAGATGCACTTCCACCTGGCACCATCACAACAAGGGCCGAAATGGTCGAGCAATTCCTATTGAAATACTTTCCACCCGATAAAACTGCCAAGTTAAGATCGAGTATCACCGGTTTCCATCGGGATGATGATGAATCACTACATGCAGCTTGGGAAAGATACAAAAGCCTTTTGAGAAGATGCCCACATCACGGGTTAGATCTATGGCTGCAATGTCAAACGTTCTATGATGCCATTTCAAGAGCACAAAAGCAAGCTATTGATCAATGTGTCGTAGGAGATTTCGGAGGAGCAACCCCAACTGAGGCATTCCAAGCATTGGAAAAGGCCGCCACTAAGAGCTTTGCTTACAATCCTCTGAGAGCCAGACCCACCCAAAAAGGCATACACCAAGTTAACTCTGACACTCTAGTTGCAGCACAATTAGAAGCACTTACCAAAAGATTTGAACAAATGCAAACTGAACTTAAGAAAGCACAGCTTCGTTGCGACACATGCGGAAATCAACACAAAACCAATGAATGTCAACGAGAAATGATAGTGGAAGAAGTTGACTATGTAGGAGGGCAGAACAACTCTTATGGAACAATTATAATTCTAACTGGAGAAACAACTCAAACTTCAGAGAGGGGGGTAATAATCAACAACTCCCAGGATTTAATAGGAGACTAGCCTTCTAGCAACAAAATACACCTTTTCCACCCAAACAGCCATACCAAGGCCTAAGTAGCAGTAATCAACCAACCGAAGAACCTAGCGTTGAAAGTTTATTACAACAACTCCTTGCTAGTACACAAACATCCAACAAAATGATTGAGCAACAGAACCAGAGAAACGAAGAGCGTTTTCAAAAGCATGAAGTAGAAATGAGAGGTCAAAAAGCATCCATGCAACCCATTGAAAATCAAGTAGGACAAATGGCACAACTTCTCTCAAAACGACAGCAAGGGAGCCTTCCCAGCAACACCATGGCCAATCCTAACGCACATGTGAAAACTATCACACTTAGGAGTGGTAAGACCACTGAAGAAGGAACAACTCCTGCTCCAGAACCGGATGTAGTAGAAAAATAATCTCCAATCGAAATACGTGAGATTACAACTCCAGCTATTGAGAAACGAAACAAGGAGCCCGTTCGAGCATATGTCCCGCCGCTTCCATATCCAGGACACCTGAGAAATGAGAAGTTGGAAAAAGAATATGGAAAATTTTTGGGACTTTTCAAGCAATTGCATGTGAATCTTCCTTTTATCGAAACTCTTGCTCAAATGCCAAATTATGCAAAGTTTCTAAATGATTGAGGAAACCCTTTCCGATAACAATTGTGTGGAGGAAGAAGTTCTGAACATAGAAAGTCAGGAGAGTCCTAGCTCTCAACCAGCATGTGAGGTGATGAGTGGTTAATTTACGCGTGCTAATTGTATATAATTATATGTTTTTAACCATAATTATGTGAGAAACAGTTTACTTTGATCGGGTTTATATTTTGTATGTTTTTAGATGAAAGCGGGCTAAACCGACTCAATTGCACTGAATATAATAAAATCATAAATGATTGTTCTAGATTAATAACTCACGTGGAGTTTGAGTGGTTAACTACAACAACAAATGGAGATGATGATTTTAGTCTTTCACAATAAAATAATAAAAATCATTTGACCATGAATTAATTCTTTTAATTGGGCCATCGATTGAAACAGAAAAGAAGGAAAATATGGGCTTGGAGTTGGGCCTGTAGTTGACGGGAAGTTAAGAACCGACTCAAGCAAAGAATAAAGAGGTTTTTTAGCGGCTGGGAGTTGACGCACACAACACAAAGAATGATTCTTGGTGGTGTTGGCCTCTTTGCAGGCGTTTGACCAGAAAAAGAACCCATAGGAATTCGGAGCATTTGATTTTTTATCTGTTATTCGAGGAGATGGTTCATATAGGTTCTGTGTTTTATTTAGTTATTTATATATTTGGATCTTGTTAGTTTTTTACAATAACTTGATAGATTGATATATTAGTTAATTTGAACAGTTTATTTGAGTGCTTTGAGTTTTCTTGATTTACGATCTTGTTCGGTTGTTAACAAAACCTAGTAGTAGGGTTGGGTGACTAAAGGGGGTAAACTTGGCATTTATAAACTAGGTAGTTGGATTATACTGGTTTGTGACGAAACCGGTTGCATAGGTTGCTGACAACAGTCTGTCTTCAATTACTGTTTTAACTGATTTTTCAACATTATGTCTATGTGGTATCCAATTGAACAATTGAGTTTTGCATAAACCTAGAACCTAAAGTTTATTTTCTAAACTAAACCAGTCATTCTTTCCACCAATTCTCTGTGGATACGATACCCTACTCACTATACTATAGTCTAAGGTTGTTAGGTAGTAGGTTTTTATAATTGTTTTTTATTGACCTTGACACCACGATCATGAGGTCATTGACCGAGACTCACAACCCAAGGCCAAACCTTCCGTAGAGGAACCACCTGTTTTGGAATTAAAAGAACTCCCATCGCATCTCGAATACGCCTTCTTGAAGAAAAATCTCAGCTTCCGGTGATTATCTCGTCCAGTTTAACGGGTAACGAGAAGGCCAAACTGCTCAAAGTTCTCAAGGCACATAAAAAGGCCATCGCTTGGAAAATAATGTATATCAATGGGATCAATCCATCCTTTTGCACCCATAAGATTTTAATAGAGGATGATTTTAAGCCAGTCGTCCAACACCAAAGTCGATTAAATCCCAGCATGCAAGAAGTTGTGAAGAAAAGAAGTCATAAAGCTACTAGATGCCGGACTAATTTACCCCATTTCCGACTCACCATGGGTAAGTCCTGTGCAAGTCGTTCCAAAGAAAGGAGGAATGGCAGTGGTAGCAAATGAAAAAAATGATCATTCCTACTCGTACTGTGACCGGATGAAGGGTTTGTATTGATTACCGAAAGTTAAATGATGCCTCCAGGAAGGATCATTTCCCACTCCCGTTTATAGATCAAATGTTAGAAAGACTTTCCGGAAGAATGTACTACTGTTTCCTGGATGGTTTCTCTGGAGATTTTCAAATTCCCATCGCCCCTGAGGATCAAGAGAAGACAACCTTCACATGTTCTTATGGAACATTCGCTTACCGACGCATGTCCTTTGGTTTATTCAATGCACAAGCAACATTTCAACGGTGCATGGTGGCAATCTTTCATGACATGATCGAAGACTCAATGGAGGTATTCATGGATGACTTTTCAATCTTCGGTAACTCTTTTGAGCACTGTTTATGTAATCTGGAGAAAATGTTGGCCAGATGCGAGGATGCCAACCTTGTTCTTAATTGGGAGAAATGTCACTTCATGGTGACAGAAGGTATAGTGCTAGGGCACAAAATTTCACAAGCAGGACTGGAGGTTGATAGGTCCAAAATCGACACCATCTCAAAACTTTCACCTCCGACTTCTGTAAAATCAATAAGGAGTTTTCTAGGACACGTCGGTTTCTACCAACGATTTATCAAGGACTTTTTAAAAATAGCTCTTCCTATGACTCAACTCCTTGAAAAAGATGTCGTGTTTGTATTCTCTAATGAATGCCTTAAGGCATTTGAACTACTCAAAGAAAAGCTTGTCAATGCCCCCATCATGGCAGCCCCTAATTGGACTTCGCCATTTGAATTAATGTGTGATGCAAGCAATTTTGGAGTAGGAGCTGTCTTGGGACAGCGAAAGGAAAAGCATTTCCGTCCAATCTACTATGCAAGAAAAACATTGAACGAAGCCCAAGAAAACTACACCACCACCGAGAAAGAACTCTTAGCGGTAGTTTTCGCGTTCGATAAGTTTCGCTCATACCTTGTTCTTTCCAAAACCACCGTTTACACGGATCATTCAGCACTTCGCTACTTATTCAATAAACAAGATGCAAAGCCCAGATTGATCTGATGGATACTTTTATTACAAGAATTCGATATCAAAATCTGCGATAAAAGGGGAGCAGAGAACGTTGCAGCAGACCATCTCTCACGTCTTGAATGCCAAGCCTCAGCAGAAAACATGAAGGTGGATATCAATGATAACTTTCCACATGAATTCCTGATGAGCATAGATACGGTTGTTGAAGAACACCCTTGGTTCGCTGACTTTGCAAACTATCTCGTGAGTGGGGTTATCTTGAAAGGATTGTCATATCAGCAAAAGAAGAAATTCTTGGCAGATGTTAGGCATTATTTTTTAGAAGACCCATACCTGTTTAGGATCGGAGCTGATCAACTCGTCCGAAGATGTGTATTCGGAGAAGAATCACAACAAATCCTAAAACTTGTGGACATCATGGAGTTACCTTGACCGCAAAGAAGGTATTCGACTCCGGATTCTTCTTGCCTATAATCTTCAAGGATGCTCAAATCATGGTACAATCATGTGATGCTTGTCAAAGGGCAAGTAACATCTCCTCAAGAAATGAGATGCCCCAAACAGCTATCCAGGTTTGTGAGATCTTTGACTTCTGGGGAATCGATTTTATGGGACCATTTCCCATATCCTTTGGGAACCGATACATCCTCGTAGCAGTCGACTATGTTTCAAAATAGGTAGAGGCTCAAGCACTACCCACTAACGATGCTAGGACAGTAGTCAAATTTCTGAAAAAATTGTTTTCACGATTCGGTGCACCAAAAGCTCTCATTAGTGATAGGGGAACACATTTCTGTAACACGCAATTAGAAAAAGCTTTATCGCGTTACAGCGTTCATCACCGGTTTGCTACACCATATCACCCACAAACAAGCGAGCAAGTGGAGGTAACAAACCGAGGTATCAAAAGAATTATCGAAAAAATCGTCGGTCACAATCGAAAGGATTGGTCTGAAAGACTCAATGATTCATTATGGGCATTTCGTACTGCCTACAAAACTCCCATCGGGACCACTCCATTCAAGTTGGTCTATGGGAGAGCATGTCATCTTCTCGTGGAATTGGAACATAAAGCATATTGGGCATTAAAAACCGCTAATCTTGACCTGGCACAGGCCGGGCAAAACAGGTTCGTTCAAATCAACGAGTTCGAGGAACTACGCTGTCAAGCTTATGAGAACTCCAAACTCTACAAAGACAAAACAAAGAAGTTGCATGACTCTCGTCTGAAGGGGAATAAACAATTCCGAGCAGGAGATCATGTCTTGCTTTATAATTCCCGCCTTCGTTTATTTCCTGGAAAATTAAAATCTCGATGGTCCGGACCATACACCGTGAAAGAAGTTTTCCCGTACGGAGAAGTTGAAGTCGAACATGAAGACGGGAGAAGTTTTAAGGTCAACGGTCATCGTCTGAAACTTTATATTCAAGAACAATTGGAAACAATGTCAGAGGTCATCAACCTCCACCCCAAAAGCAACTAACAAAGGGGAGGGTCTAGCCAAAGACCCTTAATTAAACATTGGCATCTTGTAAATACCTTTAATTTCAATTTTTGTTCAAATTTGAGTCTTGAAGATGAAGCACGCCCCCGTGCTTGGGCAGGCACGCCCCCGTGTCTGACCAAAAATCTTTACCACGAACTCCGCTGAGTCCGTACTTGCTACAGTTCTGTTGCCTGCGTATTAACATGTCATCACGGGCCGTGCCCACCAGGCACGCCCCCGTGCCTCCCCATCTGATCTCTCTATAAATTCAAATGCTTTGTCTTTGGTTCAATCACAACCAAAATGAAGGTACCTTCCAGAGAGAGCACGTCTGAATGGAATCCGGTAAGGAGGCCAAGGACCGAGACTCGTGAGCCATCAACCATGGAAGTAGTCCTCAAGCTGAAAGTTGACTAACATGAATGTGCTTGCTGAGATGCGCTTGCTGCAGCTTTATGAGCAAATGGAACAAATGAAGGAAGAGATACTCTCGCTCAAACATCAACTTGCGGACCTCTGCAACCGCACCTCCCAGTACCCGATGCCCATGCTCCCGCATGAGATGTTCGAAATATTTATGTAAACACCTAGTGTAGGGAGGGTGTATGTTAGAGTCTCGTTTTGTTGCATGAGACTCTCGGCTTGTATTCCTAAATTATAATGAATGGAACTTCCTAGTGTTATGATTTTCATCTTTCTTAGTGTAGAAGCATGTTTTGTAACTATAGATTAAATTTTATGTATCGGTGTACGTGGCTAGTACGTAGGAGGGTGTTCCTGAGTACTTAGCCCGCACACCAGTTTGGTCCTGCGTACTTAGTAAGTACGCAAGGCTCTTGCCTTGCGTACTTGCCAAGTACGCATGACCAAACCATGAGTACTTAGTAAGTACGCAAGGCTTTTGCCTTGCGTACTTGTCAAGTACGCATGTAGTGTTCCTTCGCCTATAAATAGAAGACTTGTCTTCATTTGTAGGTGGAACTTCTGGAACAAGGTTGAGAGATGTCCGGGTCGGGAAGAGCTCTCCCGACCCCTGGACCGTGAGCTTAGATGAGAGATGTGTGCTCCTTCGGTATCTAGTCTGTAATACGGGATGACTTCTATGTTATGGATTACGTGTCGTTTCATTGTCTTTTGTCTTTGTTCTTGTTTATCTGCTTCGTTCTCTTTGTTCCCACACAAATCACAGAACAGGTCCGTGTAAATCCGCTGCGCGACGAGTCTCCCGGGACCTGCAGCGGCCTTCTGCTTCATCAAAGGGTCCAGCTCCTGTGTGGCAAAAGACGTCTATAATAGACAAACACGGAGCAACAGGGATGATCTTGGCTGTAAGGTTCGAGGAGGACAAGCAGTTGTTCGTTATCAAAAGATCTGGGGGGTTAAATACTTGAAACCCACCAGTGAAGCGTTCAGCTCTTTGCCCAAATACGACCTCGTGAACCTAGCAAACCGAGAGCTGCTAAGTCATTCCAATCATGCAGTGGCGATGGGTTTGTGGGTGGTTCTGCAGCGAGAAGCAAGATCGGGAAATTCGAAATGTTCAAGCCTCAAGTGCCCAAGAGAGTCAAGGATAAGCACGTTGTACATCCTGTGACTAAGAAGCACTTAAAGAAATTGGTATACAAGCCAGTGCGATGTGAAACTAAGATTCCCCTAAGCAAGTTATCTCAGGATATTCTTGGTGACATGTAGTACTGGTACGTAGATCCAAAAACGGGCGAGGCTATGATCATGGGTAAAGGACGTTCAGAGAGTGGGAACCTAGTGCCAAAGGAACTTATCAGAATCTTTGATGAAGTTTGCTTCATCAACTTTTCTGTGAAAGATCTGGAGGTACTAGCAGAACACTATTGCGTCTACACGGATGAGTGGACAAAGCTCCTTGCTTCTAAATACGACAAGGTGATTAAGTTCTGCCTTGATTACAAGAAGAAGATCGAAGCTAAAGATCAAGCGTTGTGAAGACGTGAAGACTGAAGACTGAAGATGTGAAGACCGAAGACTGAAGATTATCTAGAGCTGTTGTCAAGGGGGAGTTTGTTGAAGCACTTTCCTGTGACAAACACTCTGGATAGATAGAGTCTTAGTCTTAGGTTGTCTTGGTAATTGTCTTTGTATGTAAGAGTCTTTATGTATTAGTCTATCGAGTTGTATTTACTTTTACATATTGAATGTTGCAAAATTCTCTAAGTGTTTTGCGCACTTATAAGTGCGCAGGAGAAAGCTCCTGCGTACTTAGCAAGTACGCAAGAACAACTCTGCGTACTTGCTAAGTACGCAAGAGCATTTTGCCCTGCGCACTTGCTAAATTCGCAGGCATCAAGTCTTGTATAAATAGGATAGGTTGACAGAAGTTAAGTACGCAAGAGGAAACTCCTGTGTACTTGCTAAGTACGCAGGACCAACACTTGGCAAAAATTCCTAAGTCTGAAATTCAGTTCAACGAGTAACTGCTATACTAAGTCATGTTTATCTGTTTCCAATGATACATGTTGTTCTTATTTTGTTTTCTGTGTGTTTTTGCAGATCAAGGCTCGGGCGTTTACTAACGAATTCAACATGTTAGCTAACACTGAACCTGAGTGGAAGGGTGCAGCATTGCAGTACAAAGACATAGTTGATTTCTTGAACCGTTCAAGAATCAGCTACGCCATTTCTGCTGACCCGATAGTGTCCAGACCCTACCTCGAGCAGTTTTGGGAGACGGCAGAGCACGACTGCACGGTAACCCCCAATGTTATAAGGGCTACCGTTGCTGGTCATGCTATTGCTTTCTCTGAAGATACTATACGAAGGGTCCTTCAATTCAGAGATCTCGCGACCGACCCGACAGCCTATCCAGACTACTTTGTGGACGGCTGTTGGAGACAAAGAATGGGCTATGTCGGTGCGAGGGACTATGCTTCATACAAAAAGATGTGGTTGTTAGACCAATGGAGATACTTCACCCACATCATGATCATGTGCATCTCATCAAGGAAAGCTGGGAAAGATGCCATGGGTCATGACCTTGCAGCAGCCATGGTCGGCCTTTCTCTCAACAAGGGCTACAACTTCTCCCGCTACATCTTTAAGGCCATCAATGACCAGATCAACACAGCGGAGAGGTTTCGGTTCTTGTTATACCCTCGGTTTGTACAACTTCTGATTAATGACGCGTTGCCAAACCTTCCTGCCATAGGGGAGAGACTGAAAGTAAAGAGGGTGGACAAAAGAGTATTAACCCAATTCCTAAAGCCAAGCAGTCTAGATCCTACCCCTGTGCATACAGAACTCTTTGGCCACCTCATCAATGAAGCATATGTGGCCCCAGGTGACTTGAGATTGTACAGTCACGACTCGGAGCCTGAATTGAGTGAACACTCTGACGAACAACAGGAACAACATCAGGAGGAAATGGAGAGTGATGATGGTTCGTCTGATGATGGAAACGACGAAGGAGGAGATGATGGTGCTGATGGATCCGACTCGAAAGCGACTGAGTCAGATTCTTCTGATTCCGATGATGCACCGTCGCAGGTACACCCACGGAGAACGGCTAAGGTAACCCTACCTGAGTCGTCCTCCAAGAGAAAGCGACAGAGCTCGACTCCATCTTGTGGCATAGGAAACTCGGACATATTTCGTATCGTAAAATGAATCATCTTGTCCGAAAACAGTTTGGTAACCGGGGTTCCTAAGCTGAGATTTACCGTTGCAGATGACTGTATGCCTTGTAAAAAGGGCAAACAGCAATAGAAGTCTCACAAGCCCAAGCTCCAAAACTCTATTGATACCCCTTTGGAGCTATTACACATGGATCTGTTTGGCCCCATAAGTATCAGGAGTATTGGAGGTAAGTCGTTCTGTCTAGTAGTAACTGATGATTTCTCACGTTTTTCTTGGGTGCATTTTTTAGGTACTAAAGACGAGACTGCTGATATTCTTCAATACTTGATCCTGAGCTTGGAATCTCTTTGCAAGCTGAAAGTTAGAAGAATAAGGAGTGACAACGGAACTGAGTTCAAGAATAATTTGATGGAGCTTTTCTGTCTCAAGAAAGGGATCCGTCACGAATTCAGCGCGCCGTACACGCCTCAGCAGAATGGAGTTGCTGAACGGAAGAACAGAACACTGATTGAGACTGCAAGGACTATGTTGTTAGATGCAAAGCTTCCTGTCACCTTCTGGGCAGAAGCCGTTAATACAGCTTATCACGTCTTAAACAGAGTTCTGGTTGTGAAGAGGCACAACAAGACTTGTTACGAGTTGATCAACAATCGACTCCCCAATCTTGATTACCTAGTTCTTTTTGGTAGTCCCTGATCCTTGTTGCTACAGTACAAAGACCGCCAGTCTAAGTTTCATGCAAAAGCGGTGGAAGGCATCTTCTTAGGATACGTTGCCAACTCGCCTTGCAAGAGAGTGTACAACATAGGAACTCGTGCTGTCGAGGAATGGTTCGAAGTGGACTGTAGTAAACACAGCATTCCACCAGAACCAACAGGTCCAGCTTGGGGTTTTGATTATGATGCGCTATTCAAGTCATTCAATCTTCCTGATCTATCTGCAGTTGACGCCGCAAATGTTTATGAATTATTGGGTGGCGGCGATGACTCCAGCTTCTCCACTCATGCTACTGTACCAATTATAACTCCTGGTTCCAATGTTGCATCTGCATATGGAACTCATGACAGTGATAACAGTGAAAGTGATCATGTGGTTGGAGATGACGCTCAAGCCAATCCTAACACAACTGTAGGAAATGAAGCTCCAGCTGATCCAATTAACATTTAATCTTCTTCCTCTGGAACACAGAGAAACGAGGGGGATAAAATCTAGTATTCATGAGACATTAAAGAGGTGGTGGAAAAGCCGTTGGTACTTCCTATATATATACCTCTTTGACGTAACATGGATCTCAACCGTGATTTCTCGTGTAAACTATATTTTTTTGTGTTTGATTATATCATGTGTTTTCAAGATGAAGCTGGATATTCGTTGGATTATTAGTTGAAGATGGAACCTTTTATCATTGGCCGATGGGATAGGAAACATACCCTTGTTTCTGGTCTAGTCAGATGGAGCTTAACCTGAAAGGGGATATTGGAAATGAACATCTTCGGGAATTTGGTTGACTCGTGAAGATATAGGATAGATTTGGACACATCTGGTTAAAGACTTAAGTTTATCTTACTGGAATTCCTATGGGAGCTGATTAGTTTGATGCAGGTTATTGGAAACTCAAACTCTCTATCATATGCCAGCTGATTTGGAGTTGTCTTAGTCTACTATTGTTACCTGGTTAGGAAGACATTGTCAGACTCAGAGTTCTAAGTCAGGGTGGAGGTTTCTACTGCTGAGAGGATGAACTACAATGAGTTGTGTTGGGTTAGTTGGTTCTTATTGAAGCACTTGGTTTGGTCTACAATGAAAGCTACAGTTATGAGGGAGTCGGGTTTGTCATCACTCGGCAACTGAAGACTGAAGTTTGAAGATTTGAAGATCTCAAGTGGAATGCCAGAAGATCAAGTCTCGCCAAAAGACACGTGATGTCATTAGTTTAGAGGGAGTCTGTTAGGACATTCTTTGTAAACTGATGATTATCAGTGTTAGTGATAGATAGAATTTGATGCTATAGTTAAGAGGGAGTTTGTAGAAGCATGTTTTGTAACTATAGATTAAATTCTATGTATCGGTGTACGTGGCTAGTACGAAGGAGGGTGTTCCTGAGTACTTAGCCCGCACACAAGTTTGGTCCTGCGTACTTAGTAAGTACGTAAGGCTTTTGCCTTGCGTACTTGTCAAGTACGCATGACCAAACCATGCGTACTTAGTAAGTACGCAAGGCTTTTGCCTTGCGTACTTGTCAAGTACGCAGGTAGTGTTCCTTCACCTATAAATAGAAGAATTGTCTTCATTTGTAGGTGGAACTCTGGAACAAGGTTGAGAGGTGTCCGGGTCGGGAAGAGCTCTCCCGACCCCCGGACCATGAGCTTAGATGAGAGATGTGTGCTCCTTCGGTATGTAGTATGTAGTACGGGATGACTTCTATGTTATGGATTACGTGTCGTTTCATTTTCTTTTGTCTTTGTTCATGTTTTCTCTGTCTCGTTTCTTGGTTCCCACACAAATCACAGAACAGGTCCGTGTAAATCCGCTGCGCGACGAGGCTCCCGGGACCTACACTTAGTCTTGAATGATTTAAACTACTCTTGATGATAATTAAATTTGTTGGTGGAATTGAAGAAAAATCATGTTAATGTAAAAAAAAATATTTTCAAACAGTGCATTGGAGCATGGGCCGTGCCTGACAGTCTGATCAGCTTTTTCTTTTTCTTAAAAACCACAAAATCTTAACTCCATTCAAACCTATCTTCTCCAACCGAATCCTCTCGGTTCCAGCCACCAAACACCCCAAATCCAACATTTTCATCAAGATTTCACTCAATCCTTCTACCAAGGTATGTTTAGATCGTTCGGTTTTGTATATTTATGGTTTTTTTTTTAATTTTCGTGTGATTCTTGTCCTAAACCGGATTTCAACTCCTTTCTTGAGTCATTTCTCTTAAATCTATTGTTTGTAGGGTTTTAATTCTTAGTTTTCGTTGTTGTTTTACAACTTTCGGGTTTGATTTGGGTTTTTCACCCGGATTGACCCATTTGTTCATATTTTTGTTTCAATCTTAGTTACCATTGTCATTTGGCTGAAAGTTCCAAAACACCCAAAACAGAAAATCAGAGGTTTGTGTATATGGACACGTGCACGGGTTTGAATCTCTGATTCTGCCCTTTTTAGTGCAGCACGGGTCGTGCCCCACCAGGGTCATGGCACATCCGTTCCTTGTCTTCAATAACCAAAATGAGGCTTGGTGTCGTGAGAGGTTGCGCACACTCCACCGGCGGGACGAAAAATCACACCTTCAAGTTTGTTATGACACCTTGGACATCGTCGGGCAGAGGGGGCGCTTTCTCAATCTTGTCACCCCTCCATGGCGACGTGTATTTGAAAATGATCGTGATTCCGTGCATGAACTCACAATGGAATTTTTGGCAACATTCAACTTTCAGCAAAACAATCTAGATTATTGGGATGAGGATGTTGTATCCTTTCGGTTAGGAGGAACTTGGCATAGCACCATTATTGCACTATTTGGGATTGCTCTAGGAATCTACATGGAGGAAGAAATTTATGAACCCACCTTTTTAGCATCAAATCACAGCTTTCCTGACAAGGAAGACAGGCATCCCCCAATTATGGAAGTACCAAAACAGCCTTCTAGAACGAGGTCGGTACTAGGGGGTACAATGCAAGCCGAACCAAAAGCAGTAAACTCAAGGATCCTTTGCTTCGTTACATTCACCGTCTGCTCAGTCACTCAGCTACCCAACGCGGTCAAAGCGAGGAGTGGTTAATCTCATGGACTTTTATGTCCTCTATTGTCTAGTGAGGCATGAGCCTTGCAATATTGCATACCTTTTCTGCCGCCTTTTCGCAACTAACTCCACAAACGGGGTAAACACCCCCATGTTCGGTGGCGGCTGGATTGTGCAACTCTACGAGTACAATGATGAACTAACTCGTGGCACCGACGAACCATCTCCGGGATTGCTAGACTTGTCCCTATGCGCCAGCATGGGTATGGTTACCTACCTACCCGATGGTCGAGCACGTTTTCAGGAATCTAGAGGACAGGTTTGGGATCCGGAGGACTTGCAGCGAGTTATAATGGACCTTGACTTTCACCATTCACCCCAACATCAGCACTCTCCCCATTATCAGCATCACCGTGACACCGGAACATCATCTTCCCATGCCATGGGATTTCCATCCATGATATACCTTTATGAATCCATCCAGACAGTCAGCACTTATGCCCGTCATTCTTTCGAGATTTGTGAATCCACTTCTGGGCGAGTCAACAATTTATCTGACAGTGTTGATTTAATTGGGGAAGATGTCTCCTACATGAGGCGCAGGATGAAAAGGAACTGGGGCGAGGAAAACCTCGACCCGTGAGGGATAGTTGGTTAAAGATCCCATTGGTGCAACATTTTTGTCACAATGAATCTTTGTTCTTCGGATATGTTTTTATTTTATTTTATTCCGTGTGTTTAAATACTATCCGGCACTGGCTGATCTGTGCCATTTTAAAACTATTTTACTTTTGTTTGTAGGATGTTAATTTTCTGAAAATTTGTACTAATAATTTTGTGTGACCGCATTAGATTCATGCTTTTCAGACCGATGTGAGTATCGATCACAAGCAATGGATACGCCATCTTTCAGGGGAGTTCTTCTGTCCCTTTACCTCTTTTACGCTTTACAATTGTTTGAAACTATGTACATTGAGGACAATGTAAGCTTTAAGTGTAGGGAGAGGGGGGGGTCACCATATTAGCACTTGAACTTTGATCACCTAACTCTCAAAAAGAACTCCATTTGGCACAAAATATATACTTCAAATTTTCTGAAAACTGCAAGGAAGAAATGCATTTTTCAAACACAAGTTTTAAACAAATCAACGAGTAAAATGACACAAATCATTCTAAGGCATGGCAAGTTAAGCTCAAATAATAGACATGCATAGATTTTGCACTTTTACCCAAATTCATCCATTTCCGTGAGCACATTTTCAAGCCTTTACAGCTTTCATTCACAGCAATGATGCTTTCATTTTTATCAGATTATTGAGGGTATCATATGTTTTGTGCAAATTAGAACTTGTTTTGGGCGTACGAGGCAAAACCCCAAAAAGGAGATTATTGCATGAAAATGATATAGGCATTAGGACACCCACCTTTTTACCCAAACATCCATTAACAACCAAAAACACCTAGCTAGCCCCATCAAAGCCATTTCAGCCTACCCTCGTCAACAACCCATTACCTTTGTGCTAAGGACTCGACTAGAAAAATGCATCTTTTTGATTTCAATCTACTTTCATGTCTTCATTTTGCAAAGCCGGAACTTCCCCTAGAAATTCGAGAACATCTCTTTGTTCTAATGTTTGAATCAAGAAAAAGTTGGAGAAAAATGGAACATAATCCACCATTTTGTGGAGCTTCAAAGAGGGCCATGAAAAGAAGGGAAAAAGATACGAAAGATGCCTTAAGTGTGTAAATTGGTCTCATGATGGAAAATGTAGTAAAAACCAAACAACCTCCCAGCATGAGTATACAGAGTTGATCAGGTTGGGCGCTATTATGCTCCAAGTCGAACCCCTTAGGAAGGATAGCTATGTGTACCTCAAAGTCAAAGAGGAAGTAAGGTTTCTAAAGATGAGATTCGGTCTTAACAATCTGATCTTAAACGATTCCTCGAGTTAGTAATACCCCTTCTAACCCGAGCATTGTAGAGGGACTTCTAGTTTTAGATGTACTTTAACCTTTCTTTTTAGTCAAATAAGCCAAAGACCAGCCTTAGGTACCAAACCACTCTCCAAAAATCACCCTTATCCAACCCACAACCCAAAAGACCTTTTGATTCATGCGAAAGTTTCCTATAAAGTGGTGGAGTTTCAATCTCTTAACAAGCATATAACTTAGCACTTCTCATATTGATAATGGAGTGTTCTATACATACATCATTACACGTATGATTACAAATATTTAGCCGAGTGTGTGTGAACATTGTGAGTAGTGCTAAAGTCTTGCTTGTTTATAACTTCATAAAACAAACTATTGCCTCAAGGATGTCACTTCATAAGATCATTTTTTCTCGATTGACACTTTTTTGGTTGTGTTCCTTCTTTAAAGAAGGAAAATCATATCTTGCTTAAAGTTTATTCGAATTTGCTTTTGAAATTGCCATTTGGAGTAGAATATTCAAAATATTGCTTGAGGACAAGCAATGTTCAAGTGTGGGGAGGTTTGATGTGCTCTAAATTACACATATATTCCACATTATTTGCATCTCATTTATTGTCAATTTCTCTATACATTGATTGAATTTGTCGCTTATTTAGCTTCTATGTGAATTCTAGGGAACTCCTGGCTTAAAAGGAACAATCAAGCAAATAAGTGGCGAAAAATGAAGAAATTAGACAAATCAGAAGACCAAGCACGGGCCGTACCCCACCAAGCACACCCCCGTGCTCCACTTTGCAAAAAAAGACAGAAGTCTCCTAGCCAAGCACGGGCCGTGCACCACCAAGCACACCCCCGTGGTCAACTTAAAATTGTACCAGTGTACCTTTGTCCCCCAACCAGGTGTAACACGGGGCCATGCCCCAACAAGCACGCCCCCGTGCCTAGTACATGTTCAGTACGTTCGTGACAGAAAACAAAACGGTTACACTGTGGTCCCAGCATGGGGTCGTGCCTCACCAGGCACGGGTCGTGCCCCATTGCTCAGACAATATAAATAGAGCTTCTTGGCTCATTTTTTGAGGGAGACCTCTTGGAGAAATTTCACTCACTCAACCACTCGGGAACCAGGCTTGGGAGACCATTTAGAGGCTTAGGAAGGTCCTTACCATCATCAAATTCCACCTAGAAGATCACCACACTACTCTACTTGGAAACTTTGGTTATATCTTTGATCTGTAAGGCCCCAAACCAGGTACCCTACAGTTGGTCCTCATCACTAGGTAAACTCATTAAAAACACTTAACTTTCATTTACATAAACAGCGAAAGACTTTCTCAAAATAGTATTATCTTTAAACTCATTAACTTTCAAAACGTTACCGACGAATGCATGCGCACCAACCTGAGTAGCCCGCTCCCAAGCGAAGATACCTCATCTAGCAGACTCACTTGCAAAACAATCTAACGTACATACAAAGTCAGCTACGCTGAGTGAGTTCTAATTAACAAAAGCTAACTCGTCTCATTTATTGTTTATCTACACTCAAGACCCTCTGGTCAAAAGAAAATAGTTGTATAGATTTTCATCATGTAAATGACCCCCGTTATTTTATAATACCCCAAAGGATTCGCCATCCCAGACTCCACCCACCATTTTAACTCAGTAAGTTTCTCTAACATAGAACGAACTTACTATTCGGATAACTCGCAATTTACCATGTATATTAACCATGCACTGGTTAACTCATCCAACCTCTATACACCGACTTACCAGTCCTAACTAGGACTCCCATAAACCAACTGACTCAACAGTTGTACACAATGTACTCAGCCCGACACAACGGTCAATCTAACTCGGCACACCACATTGATTACATCTACTTATCACATCAATATCATCTCATACACAATCAATATAACTTATCACTTGCATGAAATTTAATACATATATAAGCACACAAATACATACCTCATCACTGCACCCTCGTCAGGGTTATCCCCGTCGGGATACTCGTCATAAGCTCAGCTCCACCCTTGTTACAGGGCCCCGCCGCTAAACATAGCGACACACTCGTCATCTATGATGACTACCCAGCCACCACACGATGACTATATCATCTACCATATGGTGACTAACACATCACCAACATGCTGACTACCAGATCACACGTACAATGATGACCCCGAAGGACTCCGTCCTCCACATCATTATTAGCCGTATACATGGACAACAATGCAAGCACACAAAGAAACACACACACACACACATATATATATATATATATATACACAACACTACCTGGACATGTACTACGACTCACCACCATTTACGGATCACTTACGTGTGTAAACCAACACATACTTTAGACGTATCCTCTTAACGTCTAGACACACTACTCAACTCTTTCTGGATAATTAATTACATGACACACGGATAACATACTGACTTCTAGCCCGTATATACTATGAACACCCCCATAGACTCATGCAGACACAATACCCGTCATGTCACAGGGACAACGACACAACACACACAACATCAGGCACATGACACATAACAGCATACTAGCATCTACTTGACTAATTAATGAACCACGCACGGGTTCCAATGCTAACTTTCCTTATATGGCCATCACTGGTTTAACTAAATTCCCGACTCACCCCGACTATTTCATAGCCTGACACACACAGACCATAACAACTCTTGTTCACCCATTTTCAAGGATCCCATAACGACCCTTAGCTTCATTAATACACAATGGCCTCATAAAACACTTCAAGTTTAAATCATAACTCGTAATATGTTAATTCAATAAAGCATGTGAGTATGTACGATAGCCCCAAAACAATAAAACGTTTAAAAGAGGGGATTAGAAACTCACTTGTTATGCTGAGTCTTAGTCTCTGCTCTGCAACTCGCTCGTCCACGCTCGAATTCCAAACCTGTCAAGCGCGTGATCACACGATCAGAACGTGTTCTAAACATATGTTGCATAATGTGTAAATAACTAAGCCCTAACACTCGGACTTGTCTACTCGCCACTCCAGCTTCTCTTCTTCCATATAAGTGTATGCGATCCCGGTCGTCCCTGACATACTGGAAACTGAATGCCCCACTCCCCGTTCAGATGCATGCATACACATGCAAAACCATAATCAGGTGGAAACCCGACTCCACTCTCTCCCTCGTCATTCCCGTGAACCCCCACCACCGGTTTTTTCACCACTGTGTACCTCTCGTCGTGTTCTACCGTCATGGTCTGTCACCTCGTGCCCTTCTCGAGTTCCCGCCACCCACTAGCAATAAGAAACCCGAGTCGGCTCCCTTTTTCACGATGGAACAGCATAACCACCGTCCGCCGCAGGGTACACCACCATGTAGACTGCAGTGGCCACCGGGCACCACCACTGCTCCCTCTTCTTCATCCCCGGCTGTCCCCGTAGCTGCTACACCTTCACCCGTCCCCACCTCTTTCTCTCTCTTTCTCTTTTCCTTTTCTCGGCCGTCGATTACCACGGCTAAGCGCTATCACTACCGACACAGTCGGCCACCACCACCACAGCCTCTTTCTCCGTCCCTCTTCCAGCCGGTCTCCACCGCTGCTCCTCTCTCCAGCAACGCACACAGACACAGAACCAAAACCTAGTCGGGTTATGAAACAAGAAGCAAAAGAATTGGATTCGGAAGTTACCTCACGCGTAGGGTATTTCCTCCACCTGTCGCCGCCGTAGGACCACGGCGAGACCCCTGTCGCCGTCCTTTTCTCTCGATGGACCTCTCCCCTTTCTCTCTCCCCTTGCCGTCGAACATACCTAGGCCGAATGGCCTAGGGTTTGTGTTTAAGTTGCTTTTAAACCTTGAGGGTTTACAGTCAAGCCCCCCGGGTTCCCTTTTTATGCTCTTTCGATCCCCACCATTCTCTTTGCGGCTATCCGGGTCCTTCTAATTTCATGCACAAGGTTTTACGTGAAACTTTTATAATCCGGGTCCTTCTAATTTCATACACCCCCAAATTCCACTAACGGAGTTTTACCATTTGGCGTGTGACAAAACAGGATCTCAGACATTAGTTACGTCAAACGACACTATATGAGTTTAAACAAAATCCATTAATGTTCAGAGTTAAATGCAGAAGCGGTTTATGTCAAATAGTTAATACGCAAAACAAACGCGCCCAAGTTTAGTTTCATAAAAGCAAGTGAATTGTTTTAAATGTTTGCATAAGAACGCAATGAAAGTAGTACTCCATGCATGCCCTAGGTGTGCAACCTGTGCCTTAGCGACCTGAGAAACATGTAAGAAAAAATGCCAACACGAGGTTGGTGAGTTCATAGGTTTCAAGTTTGTATAAGAGCGTTGCCAGATTATGTACATTCAATATGTGTACAAATAGGTAGCTAAACTATGTTCATGTCTTACTAAAGCGCTCGCAACCGAAACTGACAGTGGGTTTGTTTGTTTGCCTCCAGCCAGGTCTATCAACTCTAACTAATGTGTTAGGCTAACATTTCACTCGTTCGACCTCCAATCAAGTTAGCGTGACTAACGCGGGTGGGGCTTGTCAAACCCAGTAGTACTACTAAACATTACCTCGCTAAGATCCATATTAACGATCCGATGTGTGTGAGGACTTTCATGATAGTGTATTACGCTTAGCCTCAACAATGATAACATATGAATTACAATAACCAAAAAAGTTTGCGTCATGTTTTCTCCCCCAACGGGAAAAACATATAAAATAATGTTTGTTTGCGTGCTTGTTCCTCCCCCACGGGAAAACAAGTAAAAGTATGATTGCTTGCGCGCATGTTTCTCCCCCAACGGGAAAACAAGTAAAAGATGTTGGTTTGTGTACATGTTTCTCCTCCAACAGGAAAACGAGTAAAAAAGGGCCGTGAAACTCACCTGAGTTGTGTACGAGTAGTAGATAGCACCACACAAGGATGCAAACAGGAAACACAAGAGTTTGCATGTGAACTGCTTACGTATGCCCTAAAATTATAAGCATAATAGTTAGGGATACAATAGGGTTTTGTGACGACGACACGGAAGATTTAAACGTCCTAGAACATACTTAGGACGAGTAGACGAACTTGTCCACAGAAATAAGGATTTCTTAATGTAATAATTAAGATAAATATGTTTCGTGTCGAACGTCTCTAATTACGAATACTATTAATAATAAAATATATTCGTGCGTTTGTACCATTTTTATAATGGTCTAGGAAAATAATATAAATTATTATATAAGTTATTAATATAAATTCGTGCATTCTATCGATCATGGATTCGAATTTGGATCAAATAATCATGGGTTTGACTTACAAAAGTCAACAGAAGAAATTGTCACTTAATTTTGACTTTTCAAGTCAACGGGTTTGATTTTTGAGTATTTACACAACTAGTCCTTGTAGTTTCATGTAATGGAGTTTGGATTATGACAGAATTGGTCCATGGGGTTTGGATTGGGTTAAGAACTTGTTTGTTTGACTTTCAAAGTCAACAGGAACACAAATAACATGTGATTTTGACCTCAAGGTCAACAGAATGGGTTTGGACTAATGCCACAACTAGTCCCTATAGTTTTAGTTTAATATTTAACAGAAATAGTTCTTGAGGTTTGAAATGAGTTAACTGAGTTAGGATTTAACTGGATCATAATAACGGAGTTAACCTGGAAAGTACGGATTGTCACATCATCACCTAGTTGAAAGAATTTTTGTCCCGAAAATTAAAATAATACCTTAAGAGTTTGACGTGGAGTGCTTGAACAGATGAGGATACTTGCGCATCATCTGATCCTCGCGCTCCCATTTGAATTCCGGTTCGAGTTTCGAGTTCTAACGAACTCTGACAATAGGGATCTTACTGTGTTTGAGCATTTTGACTTCCCTATCCATGATTTCTACCAGTTCTTCAATGAAGCGTAGTTGTACATCGATTTGTAGTTCCTCAAGGGGAACCAGAGTGTCTCGTCTGCTAGACATTTCTTCAAGTTCGAGACATGAAAGACGTTGTGTACACCACTAAGTCCTTCAGGTAGGTCCAGTTGATACTCTACTCGGACAACTCTCTTCACTATCTTGAACGGTCCAATATAACGAGGGTTTAGTTTGCCTCGTTTCCCGAAGCGAATCACACCATTCCAAGGTGATACTTTTAGTAGAACCATGTCGCCTACTTGAAATTCTAACGGTTTTGTGACGTTTATCGGCATAGCTCTTTTGACGATCACGAGCTGCCGCCATACGGTTTTGAATTTGAACGATCTTTTCAGAAGTTTCAAATACAAGTTTAGGACCCTTAAGTTGGCTATCCCCAACTTCAGTCCAACAGATTGGAGAACGGCATTTCCGTCCATACAATGCCTCGAATGGTGCTGCCTTGATACTAGTGTGATAACTGTTATTATAGGAGAACTCCACCAGAGGCAGGTGAGATTCCCAAGTGTTACCGAAGTCGATCACATAAGCTCATAGCATGTCCTCTAAGGTTTGAATGGTACGTTAAGTTTGGCCATCAGTTGAGGATGGTATGTTGTGCTCATATCTAGATGCGTGCCTAAAGCTTTTTGTAGAGATTACCAAAAACATGATGTGAATCGAGCGTCACGATCCGAAATGACAGAAATTGGCACTCCGTGCCGAGAGACTATTTCCCTTAAGTAAATACGAGTAAATTTCTCCATCTTATCAGTATGTTTGATTTCCAAGAAGTAAGCGGATTTCGTCAAGCGATCGACGATTACCCAGATGGTGTCGCATCCGCTAGGAGTTCGGGGAAGTTTGGTGATAAAATCCATGGAAATTTGCTCCCATTTTCACGTTGAAATCTCTGGTTGTTGGAGTAAGCCAGAAGGCTTTTGGTATTCCACTTTGACCTTTGCGCAAGTCATGCACTTGTTCACATAGGTGGCCATATCAGCTTTCATCTTCGGCCACCAATATATCACCTTAAGGTCATGGTACATCTTGTCGTAACAAGGATGAATATAGTATCGGGATTTATGAGCTTCATCCATAACCAGTTCCCTTAAGTTTTCGTACGCTAAACCCATATTCGCTACGTGAAGTAGCGAATGCCATCTGATTTAGCCTCGTGTTGTTCTTCCATACCACGCGTGGCTTCCAACGGTAGGTTTTCTTCTTTCAGGGCTTCGATTTGAGCACTACGGATTTTGTCGGGTTATCCATTGTGAATAGTAAGCTGTAATGCTCGAACTCATTTGGGCTTGGTTTCCTTTCGACTAAGGGCATCAACTACCATATTAGCCTTTCCCGGATGGTACCTGGTCGCTCAGTCATAGTCATTTAAGAGATCGACCCAACGACGCTGTCGCATGTTCAACTCTTTCTACTCAAAGATACGCTGAAGACTCTTGTGATCGATGTAAATAATGCACTTGGTACCGTACAAGTAGTGTCTCCAGATCTTTAGTGCAAATACCACGGATCCCAACTCTAAGTCATGAGTCGTGTAGTTCTTTTCATGAATTTTTAGTTAACGAGAAGCGTAGCGATCACTTTCCCGCGTTGCATCAGTACACAACCAAGACCTTGAATGGATGCATCGCAATACACTACAAAATCATCCGTTCCCTCTGGAAGAGATAGGATGGGTGCATTGCAGAGTTTCTGTTTAAGTAGTTGAAATGCTGACTCCTGTGTGTCACCCTATTTATAGGTTTTATCCTTTTGATTTGGGGCAGCAAGGGGTTGAGCAATCTTAGAGAATCCCGCAATGAATCGTCGGCAATAGCCAGCCAATCCAAGAAATTTTCGCACCTCTGTCTGAGTTGCCGGTGTCGCCCAATTCTTGATGGCTTCTATTTTGGAAGGATCGACATGTATTCCCGTCTCGTTGACTACATGTCCTAAGAATTGCACTTCACGAATCCAGAATTCGCACCTGGAAAATTTTGCATACAACTGTTCTTATTTTAGCAATTCCAGAATCAGACGCAGATGTTCCTCATGTTCATCCCTACTCTTAGAATAGGTGAGGATGTCATCAATGAAGACGATAACGAACTGATCAAGGTAGGGTTTACACACACGGTTCATGAGGTCCATGAATACCGCGAGTGCGTTGGTTAGTCCGAAAGGCATGACCATAAATTCATACTGACCGTACCTAGTTCTGAAAGCAGTCTTAGAGATATCCTCGTCTCGGACTCTCAACGGATGATAACCGGATCTAAGATCTATCTTGGAATAGAAGCTTGATCCTTGGAGTTGATCAAATAGATCATCAATGCGGGGTAGAGGATAACGGTCCTTGATGGTTACTTTGTTAAGCTCACGGTAATCAATGCACATGCGGAAAGTCCCGTCCTTCTTCTTGAAAAATAGGACTGGAGCTCCCCATGGAGATGAGCTAGATCGGATGAAATCTTTATCCAACAACTCTTGCAGTTGTGTAGATAGTTCTTGTAATTCACTGGGCGCAAGTCTGTACGGTGCCCGAGTGACAAGCACTGCTTCGGGTGCTAGATCAATTTGGAATCCGACTTGATGATGAGGCGGAAGACCATGTATGTCTTCGGGAAATACTTCCTGGTAATCATGAACGATCAAAATGTCATCAAACTTCTTCTCCTAGGATGGCTGTTCGGAGACGAGAGCCAGAATACAGTATGACCTTATCGTAAGCACTTTTGTGTTTTCATGAAAGATATGATACCAACGACTGCACCACTCTTATCGCCTTGGACAGAAAGGGTTTCTCCACTCAGGAGAGGGAGGCAAAAATTTTCTCATGACAGATAATCTCGGCTTGGTTCTTAGATAACCAATACATACCGATAATTACGTCGAAACTGCCAAGTGTAACTGACATGAGGTCAATGTCAAGCTTATGGAATTTATTGTTGGAGTGTAAGGAATAACATGTTGGTTTAGAAAGAATTCCTCAAATTTTGTGTACATAGGTGGAATCGGTGGGTTTACTATGAGGTTCTACTAGGGTTTCAATCAAGGTGGTTCCATTGATCAAGTCTGGATGAGAGTCTTAAGTTCACTAACACTCTTTCATGAGTGAAATAAAATGATGGATCCTATTGATGATAGTTCAGTGTATTCGTAAACATTTTCGACGTGATAGTTGCGTCTATCAGCTGTTGAACAGGTTTAACGATACCAACTAGTCGTTGAGTGGGTTACGAGAATTTCTGCAGACAATGGGAATATAAGTCTGTAAATCAAAGATTAGGACCATATATCCACACACTCGGTTTCACCAGGACTTACATGCACCTCAAATTACTATTACGTGTGCATCCGTAATGATAATTTGCTTTGCATGCTCACCCTAGTTCTCCCTGTCCTGTGTCAAAATGTCCTTTAGTTTGTATTGCCGAGTACAGAGTGTTGTCAGATATGATAAGTCATCGAGAGGCTTAGTCATCAACCATCAATTGATCAACTAGGACTCATATCAGGATGAGTAGTCGGGAATCGTTTGATCCGAGTATTCCCTCGAGTTAAAATACACTACGATGGTCCAATCCAGCGGATTGTAGATGGAATCATGCACGCGAAATGCGACTTTGAGAAGTGAAACTAGTTCATGGTTATGTGTTACTGGAAGAGGCAAAGTAGCCGTCCTTCCAACTGAGTCAGGATAGGGTTTGGGTATGCAATGAGCAAGGCGTTCTCAACCTTGTGGCCAATCTTTCTTCAACAGAATATCGACCAAAGCGCGAGCCCACGGCTCGGGAAAGTGATGACATCTATGTGTCAATGAATTTCTACAATAATACGTGCAACGGTCTGCCTCCACATGGTGTTCCTCCAGTGAGGCCCACGGGTTCGAGCTTGGAGCAGAATAAAGCTAGTGAGGTCGGGGTATTGTTGCTAGTGGGTGCAGTAGGGACTCGCCTCCGACAAACCGAACTCCCAAAGAGACATGTGCCAGTGATATGTGTCGTCCCTAACACAGACTTGAGAAGGCCCACCATGCCCGATTATGTCATCTATAGGCTCAAGCCGGAGTTATCTTCAGCTCTGGTGGTGTAACAAGGGTGCAGATGATGGTGGTGTGAGTGACTCCTCCGAAGGCTCCGTCTTGCTGCCCTCGGACGAGAGTGGATGTAAGTTTTGGTGATTCTCCGAGTGTCGCCACTGGGAATGATGATGCACTGAGAATGACTTGTTCCTCGTCAGCAGAGGATGATATGGATGACGTCAACATGCCTGCAATGCAGTGTATGTATGGATGCTATGTGATCATGTATGAGTTTTTGTGTCGTGTAACTAATGCATGTGTATGGTTATAGTCTAGTATGCAATCCTAGTTCTCTATAACCAATGGCTCTGATACCAATCTGTCACACCCCTAAATTCCACTAACGGAGTTTTACCGTTTGGCATGAACACCAGGATCTTAGACATTAGTTACGTCAAACGACACTATATGAGTTTAAACAAAATCCATTAATGTTCAGAGTTAAATGCGAAAGCGGTTTATGTCAAATAGTTACTACGCAAAACAAACGCGTCCAAGTTTAGTTTAATAAAAGCAAGTGAATTGTTTTAAATGTTTGCATAAGAATGCAATGACAGTAGGACTCCATGCATGTCCTAGGTGTGCAACATGTGCCTTAGCGACCTGAGAAACATGTAAGAAAAAGTGTCAACACGAGGTTGATGAGTTCACAAGTTTCAAGTTTGTATAAGAGCGTTGCCAGATTATGTACATTCAATATGTGTATCAATATATAGCTAACCTATGTTCATGTCTTACTAAAGCACTCGTAACCGAAACTGACAGTGTGTTTGTTTATTTGCCTCTAGCCAGGTCTATCAAATCTGACTAATGTGTTTAGGCTAACATTTCACCCGTTCAACCTCCAATCGAGTTAGCGCGACTAACGCGGGTAGGGCTTGTCAAACCCAGTAGTACTACTAAACATTACCTCGCTAAGATCCATATTAACGGTCCGATGTGTGTGAGGACTTTCATGATAGTGTGTTACGCTTAGCCTCAATAGTGATAACATATGAATTTCAATAACCAAAAGAGTTTGTGTCATGTTTTCTCCCCCAATAGGAAAAACATGTAAAATAATGTTTGTTTACGTGCTTGTTCCTCCCCCACGGGAAAACAAGTAAAAGTATGATTGCTTGCGTGCATGTTTCTCCCCCAACGGGAAAACAAGGAAAAGATGTTGGTTTGTGTACATGTTTCTCCTACAACAGGAAAACGAGTAAAAAGGGGGCGTGAAACTCACCTGAGTTGTGTACGAGTAGTAGATAGCACCACACAAGGATGCAAGTAGGAAACACAAGAGTTTGCCTATGAACTGCTTACGTATGCCCTAAAATTATAAGCATAATAGTTAGGGATACAATGGGGTTTTGTGACGACGACACAGAAGATTTGAACGTCCTAGAACATACTTAGGATCAACAAGTAGACGAACTTGTCAACGGAAATAAGGATTTCTTAATATAATAATTAAGATAAATATGTTTCGTGTCGAACGTCTCTAATTACGAATACTATTAATAATAAAATATATTCATGCGTTTGTACCATTTAATAATGGTCTAGGAAAATAATATAAATCAATATATTATTTTTAAGTTTAGAGAAATAATACGAAAATTAATTGCATGACAAAAATAATAAATCTATTATTTTTATCCGAGAATATAAACGTGGGTAAAAATATAAATAATTATATTATATAAGCTCGACGTGTTTCACAACGTTTATTAACATGGTGAAAATAATATATATATATATATATATATATATTATTTTTAATTGGATTTACGGGTTGAAAATAATACAAATATTATTTTATTCGAAGTCGTGGTTTGAAAATAATATAAATAATTATATTAAAAGTAGGGAAAACATTAAAAATGGGTTATCAAACCAAACTAAGCCTGCAGGTGGTTTCCGAGGTTAAAACACATTAATATATCAATATAATAATATAGGGTATTGGTTTTATATTAAAATAATAATCAAAAAAATAGTTTAAAAAGAAATGGGGGCGAGGGACTCGAACCCGGGTCCCCTCCCCATCAAACCCGATTGAATCCAGTCCCAAAACCAATGATTTAAACACTGAGTTGCAACAAAAGGTTAAGGGTTTTGTTAATCAAGGGTTTGCGAAACTATATGTGAGTTTAATTTGAAAAACAACAAGTTTTGATTCGTTAAATCAGGTTTGAGAAAGTCGAAACCCTAGATTAAGAACACATAATCAAATTGATCAATCTCGATAATGAAATCTGTTTGAATCATAGGGCTTTTAATAAGTGAATGATTGCGATTCTAACCGTACAGGTTAATTGAATTGAGGTTGTGTCAAGACTGTAGTTCGATTAAACTAAATTTGTGAAGAACCCTATATCAGGTTCTTGGTCAATTTGATGTTATAGGCCTCTAAAAGGTTTGGGCTTTCATTCAGAGGATAAAAACGAAGTTAATGGTGTAAGCAATTACCAGATTCGATGTGGAATTGAAGGAGGCCGATTAGTTAGGGTTCCGACTTCGTGTGCTCAAGTCCCTGGTGATTTCGGCTACCTCTCCGACGTAAATGGTGCGCGCAACAGCTTATGTGGGACTCGTTTTAGGTGCGCAAAGGTTTGATTTCAGGAATTACAATGTCGAATAATTAGATTGAGGGCTTTAGACACGGTTTCGACAGTTACGGTTTATTTAGTCATAAATTGGTTTGATTTCGAATCAATGTCGATGTTAAATGACCCAATGATGGACGTTAATGACTTAATTGTGTATTTCAGTTACTAATTCGTGCATTCTATCGATCATGGATTCGAATTTGGATCAAATGATCACGGGTTTGACTTATAAAAGTCAACAGAAGCAATTCTCACTCAATTTTGACTTTTCAAGTCAACAGATTTGATTTTTGAGTATTTACACAACTAGTCCTTGCAGTTTCATGTAATGGAGTTTGGATTATGAGAGAATTGGTCCCTAGGGTTTGGATTGGGTTAATAACTTGTTTGTTTGACTTTCAAAGTCAACAGGAACACAAATAACATGTGATTTTGACCTCAAGGTCAACAGAATGGGTTTGGACTAATGCCACAACTAGTCCCTATAGTTTTAGTTTAATATTTGACAGAAATAGTCCTTGAGGTTTGAAATGAGTTAACTGAGTTAGGATTTAACTATATCATAATAACGGAGTTAACCTGGAAAGTCCGGATTGTCACATCCATCCCGCGTCTCGCCGATTGGCATGAATATCCAGCAACGATTTTGTTTGAACGATACCAAGAGGTGGGGGTGGTATTCCACCCAGTGGCGGTGTGACCAATGCCCAATGCTCAAAGGTTCAAGTTCCACAAATTGATATTGCGGTGTGAAGCGGTGTCTTTATCATTACTAACTTGATATTGCGGGTGTTTGTAGTGTAGGTAAAGCTCCAGTTTAAACTCGGATCCTCAAGGTGCTCAGATTGGAGATCGATTCTCATTTAATATTGGGTTTGTTTTGGAATGTTTTGGATTATACCTCATTGTGAGGATTTAAACTTGTGTCGTGTATTTACAAATTGTATGTTGTTTGATGGAAACATGATGTGGGATATCATGTTGGACTTGGTTTTTGGATTGTAAATATTGGGTTTTAAGTTGTGTTGACCTTAAACATGTTAAAGTCTGTATTTAAACACCGATCCCTCCCCAATCATTTTTAACTCACTTGCCACCTCTAATCCACCTCTCCCACATACCGAAACACCTCACCATCCCACTTCCCCTCATCAAACCACCACCGCCAGCCCAATTCCAACCCACTGCACCACGCCACATTAATACATCCTACTCCTTCCACCCATCCCCAACAAATAGCCCCTCAAATTGCCAGATATGAGGATAATTATGAGTGTAAAACATGTGATAAATTGATGCAAATCAACCCCCTTTTCTCTCTACTCTCAGGATTCTACAAGTGCGACAAATGATCGCACACAACATTCTCGACCCCTTTTTATCACGGATCTCAATATCAAACTCCTTTAGCGGCATAATCCAACGAATGAGTCGTGGCTTGGCATCTTGTTTGCTAAAGAGATATTGAATAGCAATGGTCTGTGTAAACAATGGTCTTGGACAGAACAAGATAAGACATGAATTTGTCAAAAGTAAACACCATAACTAATAGCTCTTTCTCGGTGATGGTGTAATGCTCCTGAGCATCATTAAAAGTCTTTAGCATAATATATCGTATGGAATGTTTATCTTTCTGGTGTCCTAAGACTGCCCCCCCCCTGCAAAATCGTTGGCATCACACATTAGGCTCGTCGATTTTACCCGTACCCGACTAACCCGACCCGACCCGACATCACCCTAACCGATTAAACTCGTACCGAATAACCCGTAACCGATTAACCCGAAAACCGACTAAACCGATAGTTATTCAGGTCGGGTTTTGGTTAGACTTTCAAACATCAAAAACCCAAATAACCTGAACCGATTAACCCGAATAAACCGAACAGTTATAAACGTGATTTATAAATTACAATCTTATTACTATATCACTAAATTAATAGATCAATATTACATAATTATTCTTACCTTTCTATTTATAAACATAGTTTATGGCCGAACATTTAGTTTTTTATGAAGTTGAAGAAACATATATACCAACATAGGTTTGCATAATCTATTACTTGTTCATTAATCTATTTCTCAATAATTTTTTATTTAGTACACCTTTGATTGATTAATGTTAGACTAGGATAAAACACTTGTTATTTGAAGCTATAATCTCTTCGAAATATGCTTATTTTTGTTTAACAAACGCGTTTATTTTATGTTTTAAACTTGATTCATTTATTTTGTTCAACATATGTGTCCCTACCCGAAACCCGACCCAATTAACCCGAACCCGATCTACCCGAATGTTATTCGGATCGGTTATCGGATAAATTTACACACACGAAAACCCTGATTAACCTGAACCGATCTACCAAAACCCGATTAAATAGTCCGAGCAACACCCCTCAGCTCGAAAGGTAGTGTGTCCAGTAGGGGACAACCATGATTGGGGTGTTCACTAACTTATTCTTCAACAACTCGAACGCCTCCTCGCACTGCTCAGAAAACACAAACGGGACATATTTTTCCAAGTGTTGTGTCAAGGGTCTAACAATTTTAGAAAAGTCGCAAATAAATCACCGATAGAAGCCGGTGTAACCTAGAAAACTCCAGATATATTTCACTGATGTGGGTGGCGGGAGTTTGGAAATTGTTTCGATTTTAGCATGATCTACCTTAATTTCCGCCTGTGAAATCCTATGTCCTAATACAATCCCCTCCCGTACCATGAAATGACACTTCTCTGAGTTCAAAACTAGGTTCGTCTCCTCACACCCGGCTCGTCTCCTCACACCTGGTTATCATCCTCTCTAGGTTCTTCAAACATTGAACGAAGAAACTCCTGAAAACTGGAAAAATCGTCTATGAACACCTCCATGTATTCCTCGATGATATCATGAATATAGCCACCATGCATCGTAAAAATGTGGCTGAATCTCATAACCTTTTTTTTGTTGCACTACAACGAGCTTTTTTTTTTTACATTTAGTTCTTGGTAGGGGGAGTTAACACTTAAAGGGTCTATCCCAGTTGGTTAGAGGCGAGCAGGGGGTTTCCTTCTACCCGGGTTTGAATCTCATAACAATTTTTTTAGATGCACCTTTTTGTGTTTCTTCCTTTTTTTTTTTTTACTTTTATTCTCTCAAAAAAAAAAATTCACTTTGTTTTGCTTATTTTTCTCTAGACTTTTAGGTTTATTTTTTTATCTTATTTTTACGTTACAAATTTTAAAATTCCTGTTTTATCAACATTACCGCAAGTTACGACACTGTCGCAGATCACGGGGTGTCCTCCTAGTTATATTATACATGTTAATAGTTGTAGGTCGATATGTAGAGTAAATATTTTCTTAGAAAAGTAAACGAATAATTAATACGTTCGTTTTAAAACCAATAATATATTAAGATCTGAAGAACCGGATAATATATTTGTACGTATTAATTTAAATATGATATATAAGACTAACCGATAGATATCAAAATATAATTTATCTGGGATTTGTGAATACTTGTAACGTGTTATTTCTGAATTATTAAACCAAACCAAACCAAACGTACCCAGTATAATCCCACACATAGCTAACGCTATTAGTAGGGTCTGGGGAGGGTGTGATGAGGGCAAACCTTACCCCTATCCCAAGGGATAGAGAGGCTGCTCCCGTTTAGACCCCCGGCTCCATGGGAAAGAAAAAGATAAAATTATAAATAAAATTAATGAGTAATAAAGTAAAATAAATCTAACAGTAATCTAACAATTAGCAGTGTATGACTAGAGTATATTAGTCACAAGAAACACAACACACCTACAAGAAACAAGACATACGCAAGATCTTTGCTAAACAACTCTACTCTCCCACACAACGGGTCACTCATCCTAAAACCCTAATACGACGTCTCCATGAAATCCTATCATTGATCATGTCCTCTGAGAAGTGTAAATCTAGCAAATCAAGCCTAATCCTCTCATCCCACGTTAATTTCGGTCTCCCCCTGCTCCTTTTCCCCTCTACAACGAGAGTTTCCACCGTTTTCACTGGATCTGTGCTCTGTCTCCTCTTGACATGTCCAAACCATCTCAATCTTCCTTCTCTTATCTTATCTGAGATATATGTGACTCCCAATCTCTTCCGAACAACTTCATTTCTTATTCGGTCCTTTCTTGTGTGTCCACACATCCACCTCAACATCCTCATCTCAGCTACATCCATTTTTTGAGCTTGTGTCTTCTTGATGGCCCAACAATCGGTTCCATATAGCATCGCTGGGCGAACTGCTACCCTATAAAATTTACCCTTTAACCCTATTGGGAACCTCTTGTCGCACAAAACACCTGAGGCCGCTCTCCATTTACACCAACCAGCCTGCACCCGATGGACTACATCATTGTCGATGTCCCCGTTACTCTGGATGACAGATCCTAGATACTTGAACTTCAGTGTCTTAGGGACAACCTCACCTTCAATAGAAATCTGGGTCTCCTCGTCGACGTTTGCACCACTAAAGTTGCAGTGAAGGTACTCGGTTTTAGATCGGCTTATCTTCAAACCTTTGTACTCTAAAACTGTTCTTCATTCCTCTAGTCTGTTGTTCAATGTCTCTTTACTTTGTGCATTATTAAAGAAATTGGTAAAACTGAGAGAAGACTAGTTCTTCACTCGTCTTCTCTCACAGCTAATCTCATATTAGTTATTACTTTCTCTCTCTAGCCCCTCACCGTGTTTTCGTCTCCGTCGAACGCGACAACGGCAACTATCCGATTAACGGAATTTCATGTCACAGTTCTCTCTTATTCTGTTCCACAATCGTCTCTTCACAGCTATGTAATCAACTCAATAAAACAAACAAAAACCCTATCGATCATCTGTAAGTTCTTTCGCCTTCGTATTTTCCTAATATTTTCATGGATCACTGTTTAATTTGGAGTTTATTTACATGTATATGGTAAATTGACTGATCAATTTCAAAGTTCGTCGGGTTTTGAGCAGTTTAAGTGCGTAATATAATATCAATTGTATTCGTTTTGGGGATTTTGTGTTTATAGGAGATCAATTATTTTGGGGATTAAGGGTTAGGGTTAGTTAAAAATGATAATTAGGGTTTAACACTTTAACTGATGTTTTGCTTGTTCTGTAAGAAATGATTTTGTTTCATTAGTTACTCCTACTTTGGTAATATGTTATTTGTTTGATGCAGGTATTAGGGGTTTGAATTTTACGGCTCGTAATCTATGGATGGTTAAGGAGAATTTGAAGGCGGTTGGTTGTAAGTTAACTGATAAAAGATGTTGGAGGGTCCGAAATTTGCAGGTATGATGGGTGTAAATAATGGTAACGATAACTTTGTTGATCTGTCACAAGTGTTCTACCATAAGTTCGGTGAAGGGTCAAACATGTCAATCGACAGCTTCAATAGTTTGCAAATGAGCAATGGTGGGGGGTCAGTTGCAATGTCTCTTGATAATAGTAGTGTGGGATCCAACAACGACTCACACACGCGCATTTTAAATCACCAAGGTTTGAAGGGTGTAAAAAGTAGTTATATTGATGCCCAAAGTGTGAATAGAGTGAGAGTCTCACAAGGTTTAAGTGATGATGCGTTGGCTCAAGCTCTGTTAGATTCCCGGTTCCCAACAGAAGGGCTTGAAAATTTTGATGAGTGGACTATTGATCTTAGGCAACTTAGCATGGGACCCGCTTTTGCACAAGGTGCATTTGGGAAGCTTTATAAAGGTACTTACAATGGTGTGAATGTTGCTATTAAACTTTTGGAGAAACCAGAGGATAATTTAGAGAGGGCCCATCTCATGGAGCAACAGTTTCAGCAGGAGGTTATGATGCTTGCTAGATTAAAGCATCCTAACATAGTTCGGTTCATTGGTGCATGCCGCAAGCCCATGGTATGGTGTATTATAACGGAATATGCTAAAGGTGGTTCTGTTAGGCAGTTTTTGACCAAGAGACAAAACAGATCAGTGCCTTTGAAATCAGCAGTTAAGCAGGCACTGGATGTTGCAAGGGGAATGGAATATGTGCATGGACTTGGATTAATTCACAGGGATTTGAAGTCGGATAATCTTTTAATATCTGCTGACAGATCAATTAAGATTGCTGATTTTGGGGTTGCTAGAATTGAGGTGCAGACTGAAGGAATGACACCTGAGACTGGGACCTACCGTTGGATGGCTCCGTAAGTTTTAGCAGTTTTTGGTCTATATGATTCTTTTTGAGCCTTTATGAGCAGCCTTATTTCTTAAATATGTTTTGTTTGCATCTGTTGATAGACATTTTATCATTTTAGTTCAAACTATGCATTTTATCAATAGTTGTATTTCACATGTCTTTTCACCAATGTGCTTTTTAAAGATATTTGGATCCATACATGATGGGTGCAACCATTTTGAGGTCCACTGAAAGAAATATTCCAAGCAATAGTTTTGGAATTTATTTTGTCATTTGGCTTGCTTCAGACTGGTAGTGGTTTTATATAATTTTTATACTTGGTAAAGTTTGTGATGAATTATCCTGTGTTTATAAAAGTTACTTCTTTTTGTTCTTTATCTATCTGATAAACAAATTTCATCGAGTTACAATTTTGAGTGATTCCTGTGTCAAAAATAATGAAGTCTCCATCCGTTTGTATATTTTCTTTATGTTTGGGATTGCTATTTTGTTTTGCTTATCTGCTTGTTGTGCTTTGATACAACAATGAGCTGTTGTGAGGGTTTTTGGAAATGGGGATTGGCCATGATCTTTGCTTCAAAACATTGTGTGCTATCGAAATCATTCGTCGCGTTTGTATGTTATAACTAGAAATCAATCTTTTACATTCTGGTGTAACCCATTATGCTGAGGTCTTTTGTTCATTCTTTCATCTGTCATCGCCTTGGTTTAAAAAAGCGCGAGGCGAGGCGTTTCGGTCCCAAAATCCGAGGCGCGACGCCTCAGGCGTGAGGCGAGGGCTTCACGTATGCGAGGCGCTAAAACTAAAAAAAATAAAAAAATATATATTATGCATATAACTCAAAGAAATAGTCAAAGAATAAGAAATTTGGAACTCAAATTGAAGTTCCTTTAACCATATAAGTGATCGAATTTGGGGTTACAGACCTGCAGATTTAGGCCCAAATTGGTTTAAATGGTTTAACCTGAGGCTAATTAGAAGAAGTGGCCCATATTACAACAAAAAGTGATCGAATTTGGGGTCACAGCCTCACAGGTTAAGCCCAAATACAGATTTAGGCCCAAATTGGTTTAAATGATGGGCCAAGCCCAAAAACGTGAAAATACTTGAAGCCTCGCCTCGCCTCGCGCCTCACCCCTGAAGCGCCGCCTCGGCCCGCTTCTTGTATATCCAGCGCTTCACCCGAAGCGAGGCGTTCCTCCTAGCACCTCTAGCGCCTCACGCCTCAGGCGTCGCCTCATGGCGCTTTTTTAAACCAAGGTCATCGCATATGCAGACCTCCATTTGAGTATTTTCTTATGCATTATATTATGTTATTGCAATCTGGCTAAGTAATTGGTTTATTTTCTTCTTAATACAGCTAGAAATGTAAATACAGATTTAGCTGGAATGTAAATTTTATTAATGAAACTAATTATATGGTAACTGACATCATAAGTATTAAGGCCAGCAGTGTCTCAAATAATAAGCAGACAAAGGTGATGCATAATTGTTGACATACTGAAATGTATGGATCTTATAATTCTGATAAGTTTATGTTCATCCATCCTTTTTCTATATGTTTGTTAAAGCCTTTTTAAGGTCGTACTTCTTATTCCAAAGCTGAAATTGTACATGCTAGTGTTTTCTTTATCCCTCCATTTTTGGCATCTTTATCTTGTTTTATGCAATATTTTTACAAGTGTAATTTTCTTCTCTGTTCTCACCAATGGCATCATGGAATATCCATGAAACTTGTGTGATAGAGGTATGCTAGATAAAAGGGTTTAGTGTATATTGTAGAAGAACCCATATCCTAGGCAGAGTATAATATGTAGAGTGTTCTTGCATCTAGAATGTTCTAGGACTCCCTATAATCTCCTTGTCTCTTATTCGTAACCCAAGAAAATTAACTAATCTAAATAAGACTTTTTTTTATGAACTTACAAATCCTATCCAAGTTTTTGTGTTCTTTCTTTCATTGAGATCATTTCTAAGAATCAAGGCGGACTTAATACTTTTGAGGCTCAAAGTATTTACGCTGGACAGGTTGTTAAGCCATAAACAATAACTCCATGACATTATAGAATCTATATATTAAATGGTTTTTTAGGGGTCAAGCAGGTTAAATGGGTTGAAAGCCCTCCTAAGTGTTACTGAAATATTAGCAACATTCTTAATTGGTCTATTCAAACAATCAGATACTATTATAAGTTATAAATATAGTTTTTATAATCATATCTCATTGATGATACAATTTTTTTTAAAAGATGTTGACAACCCAACCCTTTTATACTCTGACCCAAACCCATTTTGCTGGTTACCAATCTGCCTGTTTCCCCAGTTCTGCGTTTTCTGTTTCTCTCAGTCTCCCTTTCATCTTAGGTGCAATTGACTTCTGGTACTGCTTAAGCAATCTCTTGACAACATGTAAGTAAATGTGAGTGACAAAAACAGTTATTTTGTCTCATTAGTAGTGCGGGAGAAACTAGAGTGTGTACAACATTTCCTTGTACGATCGTATATTTATCTTTCAAATAATAATAATAATAATAAAAACTTAATATATTTGTACAAATTCAATCATGGATTCTATTCATATTTCATCCTTAACTTATCATGTCTATTTAGTTGTCAACTGACATTGGTTGCTACTGCAGGGAAATGATCCAGCATAGGCCCTACACACAGAAGGTAGATGTATACAGTTTTGGGATTGTGCTGTGGGAACTCATCACAGGGATGCTTCCATTCCAGAACATGACAGCCGTCCAGGCTGCATTTGCTGTTGTCAATAAAGGTGTCCGCCCCACCATCCCAAATGACTGCCTTCCAGTTCTGAGTGAAATAATGACACGTTGCTGGGACGGAAATTCAGATGTCAGACCACCCTTCACCGAGGTGGTCAGAATGCTTGAACATGCTGAAACTGAGATCATGACCACCGTCCGCAAGGCTCGGTTTCGGTGCTGCATGAGTCAGCCCATGACTACTGATTGATGTGTGTGGAACAAGACAGTAAACTGTCTAACAATGAAAAGCCACGTGTACCTACGACTATGGTAATTTCTTTCTTCAGATAGGGTGAAAAGAGGAAGAAAATTGTGATATGATATTAACTGCTTGTTTTGTTTGTTGGATTCTTTTTCATTTCATGGATTGTGTTGCTAAATTAGTAGTAATGGAGGAGATTTGATGTATTTATACATGATCTTTCTTGATATACCTATGAAACTGCTTTCCTACACATATGCTGTCTTTATGTTAGACAAAATTTATCCACATTTGAGGGCATTTTGGTCTTTTCAAGTGTATTATTTTGTCCTGCAGAAAAGAGGCTTCAAATATCATTACCTCAACTATTTTGTTGTTGATAATGATATTATTATTTATGTTGACACCTATGCTGTCCTTATATTGCCAAAATTTATCCACATTTGAGGGCATTTTTGTCTTTTCAAGTGTATTATTTTGTCCTGCAGAAAAGAGGCTTCAAATATCATTACCTCAATTATTTTGTTGTTGATAATGATATTATTTATGCTGTCCCTCAATTTTGTTATCAATATTATTCATTTCATACTTTTGAATCCAACTGTGGTTCTTGTCTAGATGTTTTTACTTTTTCTAGCAAGTTTAATGATTACAGTCAACAGTGGGTTTCCAATATGATTTTTTTAACGGCTAATACCTACACAACTGCACTACACATTTTTCCTAAACTACACCTTGCCCAGGTTTGAACATGGGCCTTGTTCGAAGAAGGCATTGCTTCAACCCAAGTGGCAATATGATAAATCGCTACAAATTTGAATTTTGTTATTGGAATTTTTGAATTACGTTAGTAATCAATTTGAATTCAAATTTTGGTTTTCGAACCAGGTTTGTGATAATCATCTATTAACACTCTACATAGTATAATTTCTTCTCAAGTAATGATATCTTATATCAACTTAAAACACTCGAGTATATGTTTGGGGTTCTTTTACTTGCACGATCGCACCCTTATTGTCACAAAATTAATATGATATTTTTTTATTCTAGGCATCACAACATGATATGTAATGAACTTCTTTCATTCAAATATAAAAAGTTGTTTTGTAGTAGAATCTATAACGGTGGTCCGTTTGGAACTTGAACCCTTAACCACTTGGGGAAGGACACATTTCCTACACACTTTACTATCGTTAGGCCATACGCCCTTTGGTAGCCAAGATTTAATGTCTTGCAAGGTTGAAATGTCTATTCATCTACACACAATATAAGGAATACTGCTATGCTTTCACTAGCGTTCTTATAAACATCTGTTTTTTGAAAAAAAAAAATGGAACTCCTTAATCTCCTCGTCAACAGTGGCGGATCCAGGAATTTTTTTCAGGGGGTTCACTGTTTTTAGATGTTCCAATTTCATAGGGTCGGACATAAAAAATTTCGGTTCGGTTCGATTGTTCGGGTCGGTCCATAGGCCCACAACCCAAATCAATTAAAAAAAAGGTTTTAAAAAATGACAGTGAGAGGATTCAAATCCACTACCTCTAGGTTATAAAACAAAGCCTAAACCACTCCACCACTTGTTAAACTTTGTATAGGGGTTCACCCTAAATTTATTTAGGAGTCTACCCCAGTTTTTTTACATACTGTTCTATAAAAATTTCGAATATCTAGGTCCGGCCCTGCTCGTCAATATGAAGGTGTCAACTTTGATATGTTTGCTTCAGATCTCTAAAGGTTGCACAAGTTATTAGTATAGTATAGCACCGTATACATGTCCACTAAGATTTTCATAAAAAAATGGTTTTGACATCTATTTCATTATATAATAGTCAAAATATTCGGCCACAGAGAAAATATTATAATCCATTTAAGCATGTCTACAAAGAGAAAATGTTTTGCCATAATTAATACCATCATGGATTTGTGTGAAACCTTATACTACTTGTCATATCATTTTCGTCCACGTGTTTTAGTCATTTTCGTCCACGTGTTTTAGTCAATTTTGTTGGTTTCATCCAAAAAATTTATTTTTCTCCTGTGTATCCTCGTAATTTATAAAACTTGTTATTTTCATCAAACTGGTTAACTTATATTAGACGGTATTAGTTATGCAATAATTTTGTATTAGAAGGATACAATATATAAATATGTATTCTATATTACCCATGTAATCTATCATTATGGAATACACAATCACAATTACAATATCAAGTTTATCTTGGTATCAAAGTCGTCTCTAATCCTAATCTTCCTGCCGTCACCAATCCTCTATCGTCGCTAACCCTTTGCCGCCGCACCACCCCTTTCCTCGACCAGTTTTCTTTCGGCTAACAATGGCCATGATCGTTGCATTCTCCACAACTGAGAAAACAACTCATAACTCTCACAAGTTTTCTTTTACATTATCTACAACCAGTGCCGTCCCTGAGATTTCGAGTGCCATGTGCGACTTAAAAAAATAGGCCCCTAAACTATAAAATTATATATGTATATAAAAATTCATTAATACGACGATAATTGTTGTAACAATAAACAAAACAAAAGTATTGTAGCAAAATAATCTTTTTTAAACATCATTAGGGTTTATATTTTTTTTAAATATGTTAATCGACACCGGATAGTGACGAAACCAGACTCGAGGGTCGGTATGATACATATATTATGTTATATTTTACTATATAATATGATTGATCTAAAATAAATAAATAAAATAAAAAATAAATGAATTAAAAATCCAAATCATGTCTAAACTAAATTAAAAAAATTAATATGAAATATAAAAGATATAAACAAAAACTCCAAACCGTTGGTTATTATTATTAATAATATTTTATTGGAAAGTATATCATAAAGAAAAGAGTAAACTGCAGTTTTCGTCCATGAGGTTTGTTGCTATTAACAGGTTCAGTCCCCCTTTAACAGTATGAGTACCTGATGTTACATTTCTTAACAGTTTACATCCCTTGCCCTAACGCCCGTCCAATATGTCGTTACTTCCCCCTCACGTGAGGGGTATTTTCGTCTTTTCGCCTCGATTATATTACAACCTTCTGAATCATCTTCGTATTCGTCATTTCGCAACCCTAATCCTTCACACCCCCGATTGAAACCCTAATTCATCCTGATTGAAGCCCTAATTCATCCTGATTGAAGCATCATTCCATGGCAATGTGGGGCTCGTTTTGGATGGTTCGTGGTGCAGACCAAGAGTTCGAGCCATACGAGGTTTATGGTAAGGTTTATTTCTAGATTTGCAATTATGCATTTTTTATGGTGTTTAACTTATTCATCGTTTTTTTCTTTTAAATCAGCAAACGAACCTACTATGTTCAGTCTAAAAATCTTCCATGGTGATGAATTTGCTAACTCTCCTTGTAGAAAGTATATAAATGGTAAGTCTGACTACATTGATATGGCTGATACTAATGATTTTGATCAGTTTGTGTTGGTGGATATGATTAAATCATTAGGCTACCCATGTGATATGGTCTTTTACTATCAGTATAAGCTTCCAAACTTGGATTTGGACGTAGGTCTAAGGACATTGGGTAGTACTGCTGATGTAGCTCAGTTGTGTTCATTAGTGGAAACTGTCAAGGTGATTGAGATTTATGTTGAGCACTGGAACACAAAAATTAACAATTTTTTTCTTCAACATCAAGTAGAGGTTGAATGTACTGATAATGGGGAAATAGGTTGGGAAATTGGTTCTAATATAGAGGAGGAAAAAATGCAGTCTTATGACAAACCTGATACTCTTTTAGATGATAAAGCTAGGACTGGGACTGGTTTAGATGACCAAGATAAGACTGATTTAGCTAACAAAGAAGGTGAGGTTGTGTCTGATTTAGCTGATAAAGAAGGTGAGGTTGTGTTTGATTTAGCTGATAAAGAATGTGAGGTTAGGTCTGATACAGCTGATAGGTGATGTTGAGATTGATGATGATGATGTTGGGACTGAAAAAAGTGGTGACCTTGGGTCTGATGAAGAGGAAGATGACCCTGATTATATAATAGATGACAACCTTGTAGAGGATCCAGAAGTGGACATGGAGGACTTCAGGTCTGCTGTTGATGACTTTGATGGGGATTTAGAAGTGGGAAATGAGAGCATGAATGAGGATACTTTGAATGTAAACATGGAATATTTTGAAAGCAATAGTGAAGATGATGTGCCACCATTAAAGAAGGCTCTCAAGGAAATGCGACAGAAAGCAAAAGAAGGCTATATTACAAAATCTCCATTCTATGTTGGACAAGTAATTCATAACAAGGAAGAGATGAAGTGTATAGTAAAGGAGCATACCATTGAGACCGGAAGATAACTTTTCATTGAGAAAAATGACAAGTTCAGGTTTAGAGTAGTTTGCAGGGGTAGTAATCCAAATTTCACAGGTGGTGAGTGTTCAAATACTAGTAAATTAAAGGTCCCGGAAAAAAATAGCATTAAAAATAACCCTCCCCCATAAGTACAGTGTTCCACAAGTGGTCAAAAAGCATTAAAAAGAAAACCTACCCCACCTAGGAAAAAGTATCCAAAGCCCACTTGCCCTTGGTCTTTGCATATCTCTAGGAGAGATACTTCAGATCCATGGTGTGTGAAAACTTCACATTCATAAGTGACAGGCAAAAGGTACATCTGTTTTAATCCGGAACCTGTTATATTCATAAGTGTATATTTGTTTTAACTTGTAATTCCTGTTTTGGATGTTAGGGCCTTGCACGTGCATTATCCCAGATGTTCCCTAGTGCTGAGCACAAGTACCGCCTGAGACACATTCATGACAATATGAAGTCAAAGTGGAGAGGAGGAGTATTCAAAAACATGCTTTGGAGCTGTGCTAGTGCTACCACTGTTCCTGTATTTGACAGAAAGATGGAGGAAATAAGACAATTGGATTCCAGTTTGTATGGTTGGCTGAAGCAAATTCCACCAGGCAGTTGGTCCGGGGCACATTTCAGAGGTAATTAGCTTGATTATTATATGTTATTAATTATTAATGAACAATTAATTCATGTTTGCTGGCCTAAACAGGAAGGTCAAAGTGTGATTGCTACTTAACAATCTTTGTGAAGTATTTAACAAGCAGTTAATTGGAGCAAGAGACAAGCCTGTCAAAACCTGTTTAGATTTCATAAGACAATACATGACAAAAGAATCATTGTGGTGAATAGGGTGATTGCAAAAACTGAAGGGCCATTAACACCCTATGCAACTAAAATGTTCAATACCATTAAAGAGGAAACCTCTAAATACAATGTTCTTATGGCTGGTTTCCACAAATATGAGGTACATGCCTGGGTCTAATCAACGTGTGGTGAATATAGACTAGAAGACATGCAGCTGCAGGAAATGGGAATTGACTGGCATGCCCTGCAAACATGCAGTGGCATGCATATGGGACATGGCTCAGCATGGTTTTAATGTAGAAATTCCAGAAAAATGGGTTTTTGAGGTTTATTGGCTAAAAACTTAGAAGGATGTATACATGAACACACTTGAGCCAATTAATGGTAAAGAATTATGGATTCCATCTGCTTGTCTAACCACACTGATTGCACCCAAACATCATACTCAGATTGGTAGACCTAAGAAGAAGAGGAGAAAGTCAGTTTTTGAATTGCAAGAACTTGTTTCAAGCCAAGGGAAGTTGACCAGGAAAGGAGGTACTATCAAATGTGGGAAATGCAAAAACCTTGGTCATAACTCTAAAGTATGTAAAGGTCAGAGTCAGGCACAAGGAGGGTCAGGGTCACAGCCTGCATCTCAGTCTGCTCCCAAACCATCTCAGGGTTGAATTGGGCTTTTGCACTATCAGGGTTGAATTGGGCTTTTGTTATGCAGTTTCTTTATGAACAATGATATGTAATTTTGGTAATGGGTTGTAGTTTGTTTCTGAATAATTATGCAGTTCCTAATTTATGTTTGTAATGGGTTGTAATTTCTCGATGAACAATTATGGTACTTTGTAATGTTTCTAATTACTCTTTGTAATGTTGGTAATGTTATTGGCATCTGGCAATTTTACTGTTGGTAATGATAATGCTCAAATGTGTTTGTAATGTTGGTAATTGTACAGTTTGTAATGTTAATGCAAGTTAGCATCTGCAGCATGTTGGTAATTGTACAGTTTGTAACGGCAGGAAGTAATGGCAGGATCAGGAGCATGTTTTGGCAGGCTGTAACCTATTTTGGCAGCATGTTTTGGCAGCCATCTGCAGCCTGTTCAAAACAGGGATCTGCAACATGTTTTGGTAGGCATCTGCAGCCTTCTAACGGTCACAAATGCAAAGGTCATTTTATAGGACTAATGTATATGTTATTCAGGTTGTAGAGTTTAACAAACAGTTCACTCAAATAGAAATGTTCGAAAGTGTGGATTCTAACTCTCTGCAGGTTGATGAGGTGCATAAGGTTAATGAGGTTGATGAGGTGCATAAGGTAGATGAGGTTGTGGACTCTGCTAAGAAAAGTGTTGAACAAGAGCAAACACAAGTGGAGCCCGAGTATTGTAATCCATACGAACAATATGACCCTGAAGTTTTGAAAAAGGCTTGGGATTATGATAGTCCCGAAGAGGATGTAAAGCCAGAGTACCATAATCCGTACGCGGACGAGCATGATTCAGAACCAAACTCGTCAAATGATGACTGTAATTGGAAATGATCTTGTAATTTGGTCAGTATTGTATGCAGCATGTCAAACAGTTTAATCAAATCATGTAGCAATCTCTGAACATGGAAATAAATTTGTAATTTGGTCAGTATTGTATGCAGCCTGTCAAACAGTTTAATCAAATCATGTAGCAATCTCTTAAACTGAACTTTTATTGAAATTAAACAGATTACAAAATACAGATTACAAAACTTTACAAAGAAACTGAACTGTACATTAAGTACATTACAAAGAAACACCAACTAAAACCTATGACAATCTTCAGCTTTCTTGCTTCATTAGCTTTTGCAATAGCTAATTCCTGATGTTCGTACATTCTTTTTAGCAGTCCAGGTATAACCTTTTTTGACCTTGCATTCACCAAACCACACATCAGAAAATAACAAATAGTAAAAGAATGAGGTTTCAGTTTTCTTACACAGCAATGGAAGCTTTTGCTTCCGTCCAGGGTTTGCTTTCGTCCATGAAGTTCGAATCAATGTAAGAGACCCACAAGAACAAATTGGTGGTGAATCGATACCGTTTGAAACGAAATAACTTTCTTGAGGCCAACTGTTGCTGGAATTAGACATCCTAGAACTCGTAATTGTTGAAAAAATTTTACCCGAAGGATGGATCTGTGGATAGATGAGAAATTAGGTTTGATATGGTGAAATTAGGGGTTTTAATATGAACGTTGTAATATAATCGAGGCAAAAAGACGAAAATACCCCTCACATGAGGGGCACGTGACGGCATATTGGACGGGCGTTAGGGCAAGGGATGTAAACTGTTAAGAAATGTAACATCAGGACCCATACTGTTAAGGGGGGACTGAACATGTTAATAGCAACAAACCTCAGGGACGAAAACTGCAGTTTACTCTCTGAATTTAATAGTGAAGAATGAAGATTGGTTTGTGTATATGGGAAATTCACATATTTGGGAATGACTTTGTCACATCTTATGCATTCCACCGTGGATAGATGAAATGATTGTAACTAATCTATCTTCAAAGTTTTATTGCTTTTAAAATTTGTAAAAAAAAATCATTTGTTTGTTATTAGTCTTCATTTATCAGTTAATTGCAGCTCTTATTAGTTTTTTTTATGCAGTTGTATATGATTTGACATTTGCTTCTTAGAAGTTTTTTGTGTAAAGATATGTATTAATTCAAGAATGCATTATGTAAATTGCTTGGTGTATTTAGGGAATTTATATATGTAATGTCTGTTTGAGTTTTGTTTACACATAAAAAGATTAATTCCTTTCTTTTTATGACATGTGCTTACTACTGCCATGAAATAAGGTGTTATGTTGGATGCTTGTTGCTCCATGTTGATTGCTGTTACAGGTACATCAGCTTAATAGTAAGACTGTTTTTATGAGGTTTGCTGCTACCGTGTGCCTATTTTTGTTCTTCAAGTTCATATATTGTTAAATAAAGCTTCTTCTTCATAAGTTATATATCTCTGGCTGCGTCATTTTTTTGTTTTTTATTTGATTTTATATGTCGTTGGTCATGTGAGAAGCTGCTGGTGCAAATGTTTTGTTCTCGGATTAATTGGAACTGATGTTTAGGTTGGTTTTCATTTTTTGCGTTTCCCTCATTTAAGCTTTAAGGTGATTTGGCTTTTTGTTGTAATAACTCATGAATGCTACCTAAATGTAAGTATTATATTAGCACAAGATTAAAACCTTAAACTTTAACCCTGTGTCACTCTCCTCATTTAGTTTTTGATTGGACTTAATTTTCATTAGTAAGTATGCTTATGGATTATAATGTGTAGAATTTTCAGGTTGTTCTTCATGTTTTTAGATCATTTAACTTGATTACCAGTTTGTTCCGTAACAATGGTATCAGAGATATTATCCTCTTGACCATGGGTTAAGGCAACAACAACAATCAAGATCTACAGCAACGATCAACAGTTGTGTTCAACATAAAAATTAGGCAGTCTTCAGCGGCGATCAACGACTGTTTTTGAAGAATTTCAGTGGTAAACAATGGCAATGGCATTGATGTGTTCTTGTGGCGGAATGAAATGGGGAAATAGACGTCACGTTTGTGGGACTAAGTTCCATCGTTGTGGTGGGATGGAATACAAGAACATGCCTCATTTTTGTGGTTACTTACCTAATTATTCAAAGCCACCAACAGATTATGAACTTTGGAGAGGTTTAAGAGCTTCCGATGAATGGCTTGGGGCACCAATTTGGAACACCAAGAATCAAGAAATGGAAATTCAAGTAGCAACAACAGATTACAACCAACAGCAATCAACAGTCATGGCTGAAATCATACACAAATTGGAAGAACTAAGCAAAAGGTTCGATTCCTACTCTTCTCAATTTACAAAAATCAAAACCGCACCCAAGGTGTTTGATGAAACGCCTAGTAAGTTTGAAAATGAGATTCAAGAAACCATTGATGATGGGGTATTAGAAATCCACAATGAATCAATGGTTGATGTTAAAGATTCATTACATGAAAAAAATGATGATGTTGGTGAATCAAAGAAGGAAATTAAAATGGGTGATGTTCAAGTCTCTTCACCAAAAGTAATTGAAAATACATTTGCAACAACTCCAAATGTTCCTTATCATGATGAGACCCTTGTTAAGAATGTTTGTTGGACAAACTCAGTTGCAAAACCTTTAAAAAAGTCAGAATCAAAATCAAAGTGGAAATCAAAACAGTTTGGAAAAAAAATTGGAGGTTGGGGCATTAGATGCAAAGAATAAGAATGACAATTTTCTTCAAATAGAAAGAACATGTGCAAGCATTCAATGCAACTATTCTTGATCATTGAGAACAAGATTATCTTCAAAATGATAGCAATGGTAAATAGGGCAATGGTGCATTTATGGCATAAATGGAAATCCAAAATATTGGTCCATGTTCATGCTGCTCATGATCTTAAGTGCTGATTTCAGGAGAAAAGTGATAGGTCCAAGTCAACTAGAAATGTTTTTGTGCCCATTAAGACCGATATAACAATTAATAATCAAGAAGATGAAAAGGGAATGCATTCTGTAATCTTCAAACATAATCAGGAAAGTGGCCCATCATACTTAAATTGCAAAGCAGAAACCACTGATGTTGAAGAAAATAAAGAACAACTAGCAAACCAAGTGAAGGATCCTGATGGCGAAATCCAGTTGATTATTTGTAAGGATGACAATCAATGTTGTCAAGGCCGCTATGGGTTGGAACCTGTCAAACGTTACTGTAGTGACTCGTTTTGTGTGGTCATTCACGGTACTATGTCGATTTATCAAGGGCAGTTGTTACACTATTACAACTGTAGCATTATCACCCATCAAGTTGCCCGTGATAAACTTGCATTTGTGAATCTTGCTGGAAGTAAACAAGCTCCTGGAACAAATAGTGGCCAAAAATTAAGAGATGGTGCATATATGACCCAGCAAGATAACCTGACATCATTGGAACAAACAATTTTAGAAGCTCTTGGGTATGTTTATGAGAAAATATCTCACAACAATCTTGTTCAAGATGAGGTTACTTTTGTAATTGTTGTAGTTCAAGCTTGGGTTCAGAACTTCAGATTATTCTAGAAGAAATGGCAGTGATTGGTGCTTGGGAAAGGTTTTAATCACATGAGGTTATTTCAACTTGAAGATGCCTAATGTTGGAATTGCACGAAGTGCAAATGCTCGATTCTACGACTATACATGTGTTCGCAAGGTTTGTCACAAGTTTTCAAACACTCTAGTTAAGCGTAGATATGAATTTGTTTCTGGAGAAACAAAGAAACCCTTGGTTTTGGCCAATATGAAAAAGAGAACTGATGGTTCAAGGGTTAAGCACAAATGGAAATCTTAGTTTTGATACATGATGCTACTGTACAATATTATGGACTTTTTCTCATAATTGATAAGTGTACCAGCAGCTTACAAGAATACAAGTTGCATGCATAAGTGGAAGAAGGTTGCACTCAAGACTGCAGTACAGTGAAAGGATGCACAATGTCTGATGCCACTTAGGAATTTTTTTTAGGTGATTTTTGATCCTTTGGAGCATATATGCTACTGGTTTTAGGTTCGAGTGCACTGAATTAACCGGTGAAGTTCATGATTTTTGTTTCTGATTGTGATTCTTGGGGTCAAGAATCCTTTGAGAGGGATGTATTGTTATGGTCATAATAGTACAGGACCTGAAATGTAAGTGTTGAATAGAGCTGGGGGGTGGGGTTGGGTCTTGTAATAGTTAGTTTGTTGATCTGGTACTTAAACCTAACAGTGAATAGAAATGGCTTGTAATAGTTAGTTTGTTGATCTGGTACTTAAACCTAACATTGAATAGAAATGGTTATCGATGAATTGAATTGGGTTATTTCCTTCTTCTTCTCTTAAGTGTTCTTCTTCTCTTTATCGATCTTTAGCTTGATTACCAATTTAACATAATATTATTCTCTAGATATAGAAGCCCTATGTAACTCTATAGTTCACAAAATCAGTATGCATATGCTCTTCTTGGTTTAACTCTAAGAATATGGGTATTAGTGTTGTTGAGCAATTTTAACATATGTTCAATTTTGTGTTATAACTATAAATTATTGACGGGATATGACTATAATCACCATTTGAATCGACGTGGGTGAATATACAAGGCTTAATTGCACAAACTATGAATTTTGACAAAAAAAAATGTGATTAACACCAAAATTGACCTAAAATATCAAATTGATGAATAGATTGAACCAATTGGCCGGTAATTGTTTTGAATAATTATTTATATTTTCATAATTATTTTTGAACAAAAGAATTAAGTGGAGGGTGATCAAACTTATTTTGATGATTTTTTAAAGAAACGAGACGGTTCGGATATATCCTTGTTCACCTTGTTCATGAAGACCGAGATCTTTATAAAATTGTACTTGGGAACCACTAAATTCTAACTATGTTTCTCAATAAATTGACATTGAGAGCAACTATTCTCACAATGTGTTTAGACTGAGATGTAACGTGTGTGTGTGTGTGTTTGGGGTATACTTTCAAGTAATACCCAAGAATATGAAGAAAGAATAATATAGCCTCACGAAGGATGGATGGATGGATGGATTAGATATTAAAGCTTGTATTTTGGTTATATAATGAGCTTCTTTTGGACCATGTATATGGTCACAACTTGCATCCCACTTTTGACATGTATTATCAACTAGATATTAAAGCTTGTATTTTGGTTATCAATGACCCTAATTGACTATGATTGCTAACTAGGGTCGTTGTTGGCCAAATAGGTCATTCATAGTCATTTAAGGTTATTGATAATCAATGATGGTTAATTAGGGTAATTGATTACCAATGGGGTTTTTGCCACTGCATTTTTGGTCACAAAAGGCTATATTCGTCTGATTTATTGCCAAAATGCGGTCACAAATTTCCATTTTTCTAGTGGTGTAAGGAAAGGGCAAATTTGAAGATTTTTGAAAGTCAACAAGCAAGACATACATCAATGTTTTATTTAACAATTGTATTTATGTAGAACATAATGCAAATGTTGAAGCCTAGAATGTCATTGTAGACTTTAAAGAATAGATGTTACGGTTTTATGTAATGGGGTGAAAAGTTTATTAGATTTTTCAAAAGAAAAAGAACATATATAGTGAACTCAATCATACTTAAGTTAAAAGTAAGAACAGAAAATAGGCTGTCAATGACACGTGGAACTAAGAGAACGTGACACAACTTGAGTGTGCACTATGGTAGCAAAAAAAACCTCTATAAAAGATACTAGGAGATGTACCATTAATGGATTGTGCAATATTAATGGAAGAGTTAAGTACACGGATGGTCCTCTGGTACGTCCAAATTTTGGATTTGGTTCTTAGGTTAAATTATACTAATAGTCCCAAATTATATATAAATGTAACATGTTTGGTCCATGAAGTGGATGACAATTAACTTTTCTGTTAAATATTTTGAAAATGACCAAAATACCTATAAATTAAAAAATTAAAAATTTAAAAATTAGAAATTAAAAAACCTATAATTATACACCTAGTTTAGTTCGGAGGCTGTTTTAAAACCTAATATTTTAATCTAGGGATGTTTTAGTCATATTCAAAATATTTAACAGAAAAGTTAACTAGCTATCTGTTCCAGGGATCAAACATGTTATGTTTGTGCATAATTTAGGACTGACAGTGTGATTTTTTAAATTTAAAGATCAAATTCAAAATTTAAACATAGCACGGGTATGGGACTATCCGTAATCAGTGTACTTAATTCTTAACGGAATGAAGCAAAGCAATTTGACCAGATATATATTCGTCAAAGCCAGACCAATTTCACTTGTCAGCCCACTAAGGAAAATGACTAGGCCTAAATGTAGTTGGACTTGGCCATAACCAGGACCAAATTAGATCCATCAGGCTGAAAAACATGAGGCTTATTAATAACTGTTCGGCCCAGAAGAATTGGCATTGGTTCAATTTTCAGAAAACATTCTGGTCAGATTCATAACCAAGGTTTAACCATACACTAGGTTAGGGGTGTGCTCGGTTCGATTCTGAGCCCCATCGAAACCGAAACCAAAATTTTTGGTTAATGGATTTTGACAACCGATCGGTTTCGGTTAATTCAGTTTTTGTTAATCGGTTATTGGTAGTCATTCGGTTCGGTTCGGTTAACCACTAAACCAAAACTTTTTGACATAAGCTAAAAAATTTGAATTTATTTTAAGAATTTGACTAGAAATCAAACCCAAATGTATATTATAATTACATCGGCTAAATAATATACTTTTTTTATAAAGTTAATAGGATTCTAACGCAAACAATTATGTATGAAGTGTATCGCATGTCTTAAAATTCAAATAGCTATATATGTGTATACTAGTAAAATGCCCGAGCGCGTTGCAGGGCGCTAAACTCGGGAAATAATGTTAAGTCTATTATGATACGGATTAACACAATCAAACGGCTCAAACCTCTAGGATAATTAAAGCTTCAAAGAAAACCTCAATGGTTTATTGATAACCAATATTCAAAACTCAAAACCCAAAAACTAAACAACCTTTAACCCTAACTTATACTAAACAAATATCTTAGTAAACAAGAAAAATAAAAATTAGAAAACTTGAATTTTAAACAAATAATAAAAGATATTAAAATCTGATTTCAAATAATTAAGGAGATAATCTTGTATCATACTCCCGGTCTTCGAAAAAACTCGTCCTCGAGTTTTACCTTGGAACCAAAGCCACCTGGGTTGAAAGGAATATCAAGTCGTTTCTTGTTCATTATCGATTTGACCGACCCGCCCAAATTGCTCAACTCCAACCTATAGCCATAAAGTTCTAAACCATGAACTTTGTTGTATTTTTTTTATAAAATAGTCTTTAAATTTAACAACTTTTTCCCCATTTTCCACTTCGTGACCAATAACCAATTGTTGAATTAAATCCCTAGTCCACATATTTGCTCCATATGCATATTTTAACCCACTAGAATTAAACCCATGAGTTCCACGTGTATTTCCACCATCTTTATCCTTAACAATTTTCAAATCATGCATGAGAACACAATTATCACCTACATCCTCATTATTGTAAACAACCAAGATTTGTTTTCCGCTAGCAAATATATTCCATTTTGTATGACCACAATAATAGGATCTTTAGTCAAACCTCGTTTCAATGAGAATCTTGTTTCATCCGGTTTGAAAGAAGGGATAACCATGGAGGCAAACGTAGGACCACCACCATCTTTGGTTTCAAGTTGCATGGGCTCCACGCAAACACCATTTTTAACACCTACAACATTACAAATTTTGGAATCCAAATCATCACATATATTAGCCAAGATCTCAACACTCATCTTAGCATAATCAGTCATCTCTGTGGCCAAGGACTTCCCATTTAATCCCATCGTTTCATAATCATCCTCCAAATTAAAACCAGTGAACACTACAACATGTTCTCCTTCATGATTATCCTCCTCCTCGTACTCATCGTACCATGGTGGAGAGTCGTAGATAGGATTGCACCCACCGAAAGGATCCTCCTCTACCCCAAAGCCTCCATCCCTGATGTCAATCTCCGGTTTAGTTTCCTTCGGTAGTCGTGCTTCTAGTTTCCGGGTGCATTCCCGCAACCGATGGATCTTATGATTCCGTGTATCGAAAATACTCCCGTCGTTGCCTCTGTCGGCGATTCTACACGCAAGCAAGTATCCACTTCCACACCGAGCCATTTGAAAACTAAAGCTCTGATACCAAATGATACGGATTAACACAATCAAATGGCTCAAACCTCTAGGATAATCAAAGCTTCAAAGAAAACCTCAATGGTTTATTGATAACCAATATTCAAAACTCAAAACCTAAAAACTAAATAACCTTTAACCCTAACTTATAGTAAACAAATATCTTAGTAAACAAGAAAGATAAAAATTAGAAAACTTGAATTTTAAACAAATAATAAAATATATTAAAATCTGATTTCAAATAAGGAGATAATCATGTATCATATTACATATGTTTGATCAAAAACCAGCAATATTATAGATATAGTATAGATAAATTAATGTTAAGACAGTTTATTTTGTATCTTCCTCTTTGACTGCTACATATACTGTATGATGAGTTTCTTGAATCTGGTTCTCTTTGATTACTTCAGCAAATAAAGTAGGTTTGGGGACTGAAAAAAATAATGTTAATTCTATTACATTATTATGTGGACTTGTTTTGAAGTAATTAATATTTGTACCTACTATATAGTGGGGAGCCGTGCGATGCGGCGGGGAACACAACACTTAGGTTGGTGGTTTTAGCGTTGTGCACAGAGTGGTTCAAACTAACGTTGGGTTATTTTTTAATTTATTATTTTTATTATTGTTTGAGTAAATTACGTGATGTGGGAGTAAAATGATCAATTGTCACATTTATCTTATCTTGCACATGACCTGAGATAGTGGTTCAAATTAACGTCCATTCATCAAAAGACGAAATGTGTGAAACATTAAACGAAATGATATTTTGCGTAATTATTGAAAATAAAGAAACCAGTTGCATTTTTTAAGATATCTAAAGACGAAATATGTAATTTATTCTATAAAATATAGATTAAAAGGATGACATCTTAAATAAAAATAAACTTTTAACTCATACAATCAGCTAATAAAATTGTATCACCAATTTGAGTTTAGAAAAAAATGTTATCATATTGTTTTTATTTTATTAATATCGGAGACTTAAATAGCTTTTCCAAGCAAGTTTTTAAATAAGTGATTAATTCTTTTTTTTATAAATTTTATAATCTTTAAATAATTTAATATTTTGTTATATTATATATCACAATAATTGATGAATATCCGGTTCACAAAAGTATAATATATGGCTAAACTTATAATAATTTTAAAGAACATAACTAATAAGACTGTGTACAACCATATAATTATTTTTATCATATATTTTTTTAACAAAAGTACTCACTAATACACCAATAACAATTCAGATTAATACATGTTAATATAAATATAAGTTTGACATATCAAATTATTAATTAACATTATTGTAAAAATCTGGATTAATAGATAATCGGGGGTCTACCAATGCGATTTCATACAATCGTACCAAAATACAGGTAGGCGGTCTAAATCGGCCCAACGATTTTTTTTTTCATTTGTCACTTATTATTTAATAAGATTCTAAGTTTTGTATCAATTTTATCGGTTGGACTGAAGCATGGTTGTGTCGTATCGATGTTTACCAGTGTTCCAATGTGTATATATATAGGGTGCCCGCGCGATGCGAAGGAGAACACAAACACTGGTAATTACGTAACATGTTTTTTTTAATTAGAAAAAACTATAGCAATACCATACTCAAATTAAAGAAAATAAAATGCTCGTTTTTATGGTGTAATTTAAAAAAAATATATTAACGTATGAAAAAGTTATAGCCGTTTAAAATCATGAGGGGAGAAGGTAGTTACTGTATAAATAACTTTCATTTTCAGTTTTTTAAAGTATTAGAGGGTTGTAGCTTATGCTTAAAAAGTGTGTAAGTAAATTTATTAAAAAATGTTAAAATACATATTTGTCCTCCTCAAATATATTATATATATAGTATAAACATAGATGTATGTGTATGTTTGTGTGTATGTATATATATATACTATATAATAAATAAAAGTTTTTTCATGCTACGTGTCGTCTTTATATTTATTCTTAACATTTTTTCCCGCCTCTCTCTCTTATTAAATACACCTCTATCTTTTAATAATAATAATAATAATAAATTAAAAAAATACTAATAAAACACATTTATTTTAAATTATCATTTATTAGAAGAAACTTTGAAATCTAATTATGTAACTTTTGTTTTCAATCAAATAGTAAATAAAGTCAAATTAAATTAAATAGTAATTAACGTATTTTTGAAACTCAATTATACATTAACTTTTACATATTTTGAATTTTGTTTTTTATCCTTAGTATATATAATACATTTTTACACCTGTAAAATATATACATAAAGATTTAAAAACTTTATGTATTGATATTTTTCACCCCGTGTGCATTACACGGGTTCTAAACTAGTATATATATAGGGGTGGGTTCAAGAGAACCAATAGTTAAACGAAAACCGAGAAAACCACTAAAAAAAACCAATTTTAACCAATAATATAATAATATTTATTTTTATTTTATTTTATTTTTATTCTTTTATAAGAGTATCAATGTAATATTACAATTTTTTACCAAAAAATCATTTAAATATTGGCTTACGTATACGTAACTCATAGTGTTACGTATACGTAAACAGAAAACAAAAAAATTCAAAAAAATTGCGGTTACGTATACGTAACCCATAGTATTACACATTGTTTTAGTAGTTTTCTCGGTTTTCGCCTAACTTTGTGGTTTTCTCTTGATCCCTCATATATATATATATATATGGGTTATATATATATATATACTATATAATAAAGAAAGGTTTTTGTATGCCACGTGTCGTCACCATATTCAATCTCATTATTATTTTTCCGCCTCTCTCTCTTATTAAATGCACCAATATCTTTTAATAAATTAATAATATACTAATAAAACACATTTATTTTTAAATTATCCTTTATTATAAAAAAAACTTTGAAATCTAATTATGTAATTTTTATTTTCAATCAAATAGTAAATGAAAATCAAATTACATTAAATAGAAATTGACGTATTTCCGAAACCCAATTATATATTATTTTTTACATATTTTGAATTTTGTTTTATATCCTTAATATACAGTAATACATTTTTATACCTGTAAAATATATAAATAAAATTTAAGAAATTTATGTATTGATATTTTTCACCCATGTGTATTACACGGGGTCTAAGCTAGTATATATATATATATATAATCGGTTCGGTTCGGTTATCTCAAACATTAAAACCGAAACCATCGGTTAATTTGTTCGGTTTGGTTAATTCGGTTCGGTTAATTCGGTTACGGTTTGGTTAATTCGATTATTTACTCACCCCTCCTAGGTCACTAGGATTTGGAAATGAGAAAATCACACAAATAGCATAATGAGCTTTCAAATTAACCCCTACACATTTTAAATAAATGTGCATAGACGACTTTTCGATATGTTTGTCTTGATTGAACATACCCTTAATTAGCGGTTCAAATTTCTTTTTTATATGTAAACCAGCCAAAAGATGATACATGCCATTCGCTACTAGAATCAGGCTTTACTTTTTCGTGATTTGAATTTTAAAAAACATGGTTAAATTAACTTAAATTTCATTTATCCTTATGTTTGAGTTTTAAACTTTGCCATTTGAGTTAGACATTTCGAGATCTGTGTTGTTCACATCAAACTAGGTTCACCGCCACCACCTGTAGGACCACACAAATTAAGATTTTTAATGATATAAGGGTTTTAAGATAAACTAGGGGGTAGGGGTAGGGGTAGGGATATTATTGCGAGGCGTATGAGAATTGGTATGGAGGATTAGTCGTGGTAGTACTATTATTTAAAAGAAAATTAAGATTTCGTCCTTCTTTCCACAAATGTAAGATATTATGTAGAGATTACCTACATCCGAGTGAGATGTGTGGTAGCTTTAGTATTCAATACCGTTCACACCCCTTGGATCTAAACGTGTTGAACGCCTAAGGGTGAAAGGGGTGTAATACTCGGATGAGATCGAGTTCATCGGAGTTGGTCGGGTAAGGAGAGGTACACCGCCCCCTTTAAATTGAGTTGGCCGAGTAGGTGGAGGCGGGTTGTTTGAACGAGTAATTTTACTCGGAGGGAGAGAGCCGTTAGGTGTTGGGATTGGGATTGGGATTGGGATTGGGATTGGGATTGGGGAGAGAGCCGTGGGTGGGTGGGGGGGTTGGGTGCTTTTAAAAAAAATTATTAATTATTTATATATCTCTCATCTATATATATATATATATATCTCACTTTCCTATTTAAAATAAATAATTCTTTTCTACCCATATATTTTTATAAAACTTTAATTTTTTTAACAAAATGTTTTCATCTGATTCTAGCATTATTGGTTTGCCTTCCGGATTATCCGATTCTAGTGGTTTTGATGATTTTCTTTCCGACACTTCCGAATCAAGTGGAATTGAGTTTTTGTCCAAAGTTGTCGCTGCGGCTAGCGAGCTTGAGGATACGGCAAAATCAAAGAAAAAATTTGTACATCGTGATCGTGATGTTGCTAACACAGTTCTGTTGAAGGATTACTTCGTTGAACACCCCAAGTACGACGCAGATACGTTTAAAGGGAGATTTCACTTACCTAAAGATTTGTTTTTAAACATTGTCAGGGATATAAGTATGGATTCAAGATTTTGTTGGTTTCACGAAAGATATGACGGGAGGTTAAATAAGATCTTCACGCCGATTCAGAAATGCACTCTGCTATACGCCAACTCGCTATAGGTAACTCTCCTAATCATGACGAAAGCAGTGGTGTCAAATGACTTATGGTTTGCGTGAAATCATTTTCATTCCCTGTCGACCCGAAAGAAAAAAAGGTTTAAGAAAGTTTAAGAGTCGGCTAGAAAAGATGTCGAACGCGGGTTTGATGTTTTAAAATCTAAATGGAGGATAATTAATCGTCCGCAACGTTCACGTAAACGTCAAAAAATACAAAATGTGATTTATGCATGTATTACATTGCACAATATGATTTTAAAGCATGACGGAAATACAATCTCACCCAGTTACGTGATGGACCCTCCAACCAATGAAGTAGTAGACGGTGGTGTAATTAATGAATTGCGGGATCAAGAGACACACTTTAGACTACGATATGATCTTGTTGAACATTTTGCTACTCTACCGGAGTGGGCCAGCAACGATTCGGAAGATGATTATGTTTAATTTATCGGTTTTTTTTAATTTATAACTTTTTTTGTATTTTGTTATTTTTAGTTATCTTATGTATTTTTAACTAATAAAAAGTATGTTTTTTTTATTAAAATGTTTATTTTTTTTTAAATGTTGGTGAGTAAATGAGTAAGATGTTTCTAATGAAATCTGAGTAAATGAGTAGTTTTGATGTGACAAAATTCTATTTGACAGTTTTGATGAGTAAATGGATAAATAGGTTGGGTGCCCCCTTCACCCTAAGGAAGAGATGTAATATTGGTGTGTGCATGAGGTTAGTGGTGCACAAATCGGTTTTTTAACCCAAAGCGGTTCAACCCGAACCGAACCGGTTTGGTCAACGAAAAGTCAAAACCGATTTGGGCCTAAACCGGTTCGGGTTAAACCGGTTTCGTAGGTGGAGAATGACTAACTGGTCAAACCGGTTAGGGTTGGTTACAAACCGGTTTGTGTGGTAAACCGGTTTAAACCGGTTTTTATTAAAAAAAATAAATAAATTCAAATAAATTTTATATTTTTAATATAAAAAAAATAACAAATATAAAACATAAAGTTCAACGTTTATTAATATTTGGAAAGTTCAGCGTTTTTGAGTGGTTAAAGAGCGGTTTTAGATATTAGAGAGTGTAAAGAGAGGTGTGATCAACTCTAAACACCCCCATCTATTTATAGTGTTTTAAGAGTGCAAATGGGGCCAAAAAAAGGGCCAAAATCGACCCCAACGGCTATAAATCCGTTCCCCAACGGCTAGTTTTTTGTCAGCGCAAAAACCGGTTCAAACCGGTTTAAAAACCGGTTCACACAAACCGGTCCCCAACCCGGTATACTCCTAAATGCTTCAAACCGGTTTCAACTCGGCGGTTTTAGCCTAATCCGAACCGGTTTTTTTGTGCACCTCTACATGAGGTAACCAAGTCCATGGAGGAGTCAATAAATGTGGGTAATGGGGTGGAACCCGAGTTGGGCCATGATACATGGGGTGAATGGGTGTTCCGTGTTCACGTGTGTATTGGTATAGTACCAGTCTTTATGGGTGTCAGCATCATGATTATTGTGGTTGTTGAGAAGATTACTATGCCACCCGAGATAATTATAAGCCGTACGTGGTGGTGAAGTGGAATGTGATTAAGAGCGAGAACCAAATGTAATAGTCTAGTTGTAAATGTGTATATCCAAGACTTCATTAAAATGATGAGGTCTTGGGTTCAAGTTTCACTTGTGACAAAAAAAAAGGGGTCCAAGTTGGTCAAAAGGGTTTTCTCACATATGATAGGTTGACTCCTGAGGGAGGTGGAGATGATCGGGTGGGTCAGTGACCCTTCAGTAATCCAAATTGCGGTTCAAAAAAAAATTTGAACTTAAATAATAAATATGATAATAATTTTGAATGTTTATGTTGAAAATTTGACGTTTAAATATTAAGTGAGTGAGGAAATATTAGTTGTACAATAATATAAAAAAACCTTAAATATTAAATTATTAGGAGTTTATATAAGCAAGCGTGTAATTTATGAGTTGTAAATAAATAAATAAAATTAGAATATAAAGTCAAAATGAAAAAACTAATTCATAAATAAATTGTTAATTTGAAAAAAAATTGAAATACAAATTACAGAACGTTATAAGAAAAAATAAAATGAATGAAAATGATTTATAAGTTTATTGAATTGCTTTTAATTACATAACTAGAATTGTGCTCATGCGGCGAAAGAAATTAACGTCCTCGAAAGATTATAAAATACAGCCATAGAAAAAAGAAACCGTTAAAAAAATTATCGTTTATGAAATAAATAAACGTACTCGGAACATTATATAAATAAAGCAAAACCTTTACGTAAACCCACGCGTAGCAGCGAAATAGCTTATAATATTCCAAACTTTATACAAAAAAACGTAAGCGTAACAAAGCTGTTAAAAAAAGTTAACCGTTAAAAATTAGAAAAAGAAACCAAAACCGTCTAAAAAAGTAAAGAGTTAAAAAAATTAATAACGACTTTGTACGCAAGTATTTAGATAACTTCAACACTATCACGTGAAACGCCATTACAATTGTGCGTTTGCCACATCTCGTAACTTGGTTGATAAAAAAGAGAAAAATTTATTCAATGTGTAAACAATAACTTTATTAAAGTTTAGAGGATGCAATATAAATTTATTAAAAAAAAGAAAAAAACTTTTTAAAAGTTCAATTAAAAGTGAATCTGACATAATTCAGGGGCTTAAGTGTAAAAAATCATAAAAGATAAAATAGCCGACATCAGAATCATACATTAAGTACTTGTACTCTATGCATAACTGCTTTGCAGTTTACAAATTGTAAGTTATAAATGTATATATAGTTCTAGGGGAAGGATCATAAGAAAACTCATTTTTAATGAGAAAACCAAAAAACTATTTATTAAAGGTAAAAAAAATAATAAAAAAATTCTAACTCAAAATATAAATAAAAAACTAAAAAACCGATTCGAAGACCTTGTTCCCCATGTCGTCCTCGTTCAAAAAAAAATCAGCGCAATACTACATATGTGTAGTAGGGTTAGCTTTTGAATTTAGTTTTTTGGGTTTAGTTTAGCTTAGCTTAGCTTAGCTTTTAGGTTAGGTTTTTTGGGTGGGGGTTTAGGTTTTTGGGGGTGGGTGGGTTTAGGTTTTTTTTTTGGGGTGGGTTAGGTTTTTGGGTGGAGGTTAGGTTTTTGGGTGTACTACACATATACAGTAGCTTTAATAAGGAGTTATTTGATTTTCTCATAAAAATCAGTTTTATAGTGAACTCACCCATATAGTTCTAAACTTCTAATTAAGTGGACGAATCAACCCGTTCCACCAGGTCTGAAACTTTTATCACCTTTTTGCCATGTTGCGTGTAACCATCACTAACTTTCAAGTTGAAATGGTCCCACATCAATATTTAACTTCATTGTTTTGAGTAACACTGGGTGATACATTACTTAGTTAATCACGATGGGTATTATTTGTTCTTAATGATTATATGGGTTACTAATAGGTGATATTAGATCTTAATGAGTTATATTATCTGGTAGTAAAGTTATGTTACTTTTTAACGAGTTATATTGGTTTATAATAAGTCATATTAGGTTATAGTGAGTTATATTAGGTGATACATGACTTAATTGATCATGATGAGTCTTAGTGAGCCATATTATGTCTTAATGAGTTATATTCGGTGACTTAACTGACCACGACGAGCGTTAATTGTCGTTGTCCTAATTAGTTATATTGGCCGATACATGGCTTTATTGATCATTATGGGCCTTATTAGGTCTTAATGAGTTATATTGGGTGATACATGACTTGATTGGCATTGATGAGCATTATTAGGTCTTAATGTATTATATTTGTTTGTAATATTTTATATTAGGTTGTAATGAGTTAACCATGATGGGACTCGTTAGGTTTTAATGAGTTATATTGGGTGATATACGATGACTTAATTGACCATGATGGTTCTAAGTGGACTTTGTTTGCTCTTAAAGGTCATTTGTAGTGGAAGCGTGATTAGGGGCGTGAAACAGTTATTGTAGGATCGGTGTTTCTATAAGTTATATTGGGTTATAATGATTTAACTGACCATGATGGCCCTTAATGGCCATATTAGATCCTATAAGTTATATGGGTTATAGATTATTTAATTAACCATATGGGCTTGATGGGTCTTATGAGATATTAAAAAGTTATTGTAGGATTGATGTTTCTCTAACACACTGTAATATGGTTTTGTTGATTAGATGAGATTGGTAGAAACAATAACAACTAACAATGTATGAGTACAGTAAAAACATATGAAGATCACTTTCAAGCGCTATTGTATTATTCTCTCAAATGTTTACAAGGTTGTATGAACACATACCTTTACAATGACAACCTAATACATTTATAAGAGCTCTACTAGCCATCTCTGATAAGAGATGGCTTCCCTAGAATCAATACAAGCCATTGATTCTAGTGTTTAGATTCAAGACAAACCGTTGATCTAATTTACATTGCTAAGCATGAAACTATACTACTATTGGTTACAAAATACAAGACAAATAACTGATACAAAGGACTACCGATCTTCTGTAAAGCTTCTTATGATCTGTTGATGAAGCAATGTCCTTGTGACATTGGTGTGCGCACTAACTTCTGCACCAATCACAATACACTATCAGATCATACTGTCAGTAGGTGAAGTGTTCATCAGCAGCAGTTGATCATCATTAATAGATTTGATATATCTGGAGCAACTTTGTTCACCAGTAGGAAACTTTGTTTGTCCGTAGTAGTATAACTGTCAGCAGCAAAATTGTTCTCTTCGTAGCAAACTTGTCATCCGTAGCAAAAAGTGTTCTATCAGCAGCGTCTATACTTAGACAATTTTGAAGTAGTCAACCTCAAGATCTCACAGTTGTGTTGGGTGATATATGACTTAATTGGTCATGATGGGCCATATTAGGTATTAGTGAGTTAAATTGGATTAATAGCTTTCATTGATTAAGATTTACAAATATATTCAAATTCCCATAAACATATACAAATGCAAAATAAACCATTTACAAATACAAACAAAATACAAATCATAATATATTCAAAATATAAGTACAACCGTTACAACCCAAATATGACCACTTTTATAACCAAATAAGACGTGGTACACATAAGTTCTCATCTCATACAACATGAGCACACACATGAGGATATTTTAATTTTGAGATCATCGATTCAAACAACCCTTATAACCAAATACAAATAATGACATAATCTAAAAACATAAACACAATCGTTATAACCAAGTTTGACAGTTTTAAAAACAAATATGTATAATTACACATAAGTCATGTGTGCATATGTGGGAAAATTTTAATTCCATGACCACAAATGCTAACAACCGTTACAACCAATTTCAATCAATTTTACAATCAAATATGTAGAATTACACATAAGTTCTTATGTGATACATCGTGAGAATACATGAGGGAATTAATTTATACACTCTTTTAATAATTTATTTTTAAATTTTTATTATAAGTTTATTGATGAAAGTAATTAATCTATTTTTTAATAATAAGTTTAACGGCGAGATTTTAATAATAAATTTATCAATGGATTTAGCAACGGAGTTAGCGACAGAGAAGCGTCCGCAATTCCGTCACAACTTTGTAGTTATTGTGGTCCATCTTAAAATCCTTCACAACTTGGCTACGGTTTACTTCGTAAAGTCCTCGCTTGCCCGTTGTGTATATAGTAGCGTGGTGCCAGTTTTCGGTTATTTAATAATAAAGTTACACAAGAGGAGAATTATATCAATTTTCTTCACCTTTGATATGTCTTTACTTATTCTAACAAACGGGTTCCCTCCAAAACAATGCTTCCTTTTCTCTAGCTAGTTAGTTGAACGAACTTTACTAAAATCACATAGTGTATAAAACTAGCCTAAAGGCATAGCCGTATGAAAAGAAATATAGGGAGAGACGTTTATATCATTGATAGGTGTTTTCTACAAATAAGATAGAATGTGGTATATATATTAGAAGGAAACTCAATCAACCTAAAACTTTAATGTAGGAATTGCAGTTCATGTTGACTTGGGTTCACTGAAAACTGCGTAAGCGCGCTTTCAGATTAAATTATTTTGCTGGTATATACGAATATTCAATCGGATAAGAATCAGAGATTCAAGAACAAAAATGTGATATCCGTTCGGATTTTCGTGTGTGTGAAATTGACTTCTATTTATAGGGGTGAACCGTGAGCTAGGCTGCAAGTTTTGCTTTTTGGTTTTTGAGTTTGCCTATAAATAGGAGCCCTTGTCCAAGCTTTAGACTCACCCTTATGCTCAAACAATTTCAAATACATATATACATATAATATATATATATATGGTGTGGTTAAAATGATAACCAATATTTATGTGATAATCATGATAACCACTATCAAACATCGTGTTACATATATGTAACAATTATCATTATGTTAGTGTTACATATACGTAACACTATGTGTCACGTATATGTAACATTATGTGGTACGTATATGTAAGACTCCTTATTTCCGTATTTATGTTTAAGATACTTAAATACTCTTTTAACAATTAAAAGAAAAAATAATTTATAAGTTATGTGATTGTTTGAGAATGGTTATCATAAAAAAATGGTTATCATTTGAACCCTTACCTATATATATATATATATCTAGTTATCATCATATTCAAACATCTTTGAAAAAGAGATCAAGATCAAGTAAAGATTAAAGAGCAAAATAGAAAAAGTTACGCTTCAACTTATATCATTCTAGTTATTCTTGTGCATGTAATTTGTCTAGAAGTGTGTTACCACTTTGTTGAAAGATTATTGTAAGGACACTTACTATACTTGTGTATGTGAGTTAATTATCATCTCTATCTTGATATAGTGTATGATTAGGTTGGAAAACACTATCTTGATATAGTGTTTAGTTGTGATGTTAGACACTATATTGATATAGTGTTGAGTTTGAGTGGTGTAACACTATCTTGACATATTGTTAGATTGTGTGAGATTGTAAACACTACTATATTGATATAGTTAGTTGAAGAAGGTGATTACTACCTTTGACTAGTGAAACGCTTGGTGTACTAGTGATCTCTTCCGTTCAAAAGAAACGTTTAGTGGAGCAACTCTCGATAATCAGGGAGAGGATGTAGAGTAGATTAGTTAACATCACTTGAACCTCTATAAATTTGGTTGTCTTCCTTACACTTCAACTCTTTACATTATTGTTTGTTTAAGTTATTCAAGTTTTAACAAGTGTTAATCCATACAAATTAGTTTTAATTAACCAAATTATTTTAAGAAAATCTGCTCACGCCATTCTAGTTTTCTACAATTGGTATTAGAGCAAGTTGCTCAATGTTTTTTAAAATCATAACTATTTTCAAAACTTTGATCCATGACTCAAGACTATGTAGTAGAGAATTCTATGATAAAACCACCTTTGCTTGAAAATAAAGTTTTTGTTATTGAAAACAAAGATTTGAAGCTTATGTAAAAGCCAAAGATGTAGATCTTTGGGAAATAATTAAAAATGGTGACCTTGTTCCATCAAAGTATGATGATAAAGAAAAAAATTTGTTTAGATACCCAAAGAAGCTTGGACGTCCGAAGAAAAAAGGATGACCTCCAAGAACTTTGAGACAAAACTTATTCTTTATAATGCTTTGCTAAAACAAGAATACGAAAGAGTTTTTATGAGCAATTCAATGTTGGTAACCCTCAAGTAATGAACAACCAGGTTGAATTACTTGTGTAACAATCTGAGCAATTCAATGTTGATGAACATGAAAAGATTGATGAGGATTATGCTAAATTTAATGTTATTGTTACCCCCATGCTATTTTTTATTATAAAAACTGTTTTCTTTCATATTCTTCAAAATTTCACATGTTATTTTTTTTATTTGTGTCCCACTCACAGGTGTTTTTTTTGGTTTATATCATCCTTGGCTTTTAAAGAAATGGATCTGATTGTGTGATAAAATCTAAATCCAAACAGTAATTATAACCATACACGTCCATAAAGCCTAAATAGCTTCTTTTAATTGCTAATTAAATACAATTTATTTTTTATTAACTAAAAAAGTTGTGTTATTCAAACATCGTCTTCATACACCTCCACCGCTTTGTGTTTCTTGCAATCAATTTCAAGCCACTCAAAACCAAATCGGTTATAGATGAATCACACACTCAACTGAAAGTAAAACTGATTTTGATTTTTTTGATGAAACCAACAATCTAAGTTCGTGAAACTAATTAAATGATGATTTTGTGATTGGAAACAATACTAAAAACGTAAATTGAAACATGAATCATAGTACTCAACTAAAGAGACAAATAACAAATACACATCAGTAAAAGAAAGAGTGCCCTGGGTGAAAAAATATAAGTGGATATTCTATTGCCAGCGGAAAAGGTAACCGCTGGCAAGTTGCATATTCACCGTCAGATCAAAATAATATTAAATCTCAGCCTTAGAAAGTCATGAAAAAGCTTCTAGAAGCAGCAGTTGATGCCAGTTCAACACTCTCTCTCCTACTACAGTTAGCAACGCCAATTCAGTGCCTACTCCCCTGTTATTCAGGGAACATGGTCGTTTCCCCTCACATAACCTCATTCACACTCCTCAAAACTATCGTTCTGCTGCTGATGTTCTCATAACCCTCACCGTCTGGGTTGAAGGTTTAATCGGTGAATGAGACGTCTTGCTCGCGGAGGTCGCTTGATTCCAAATAGCATATGATCATCACGTATATGATCGATCCCTAATTAGACTGTTGTTTTGACCTAATTAGGCGACGATCAATTAGAAATCGAAGATTTACCTCAGTTTGTGCCATCTGTTCTTGAGTTTTGTTTTTTTGTCACAGTTTGAAGAAAATTAGGTTTGGGAACCGATAGAACACTTCAAAAATCAAAGTGTCGTCATCTCCCTCTCCATTTCGAGTATCGAAGTCGTTGGTCTAAATCATCGTTCAATGTGTTCTAAAGAAAGATCCACGAGATAGAGCAATCTGTCGTTCCGAACAAAGGGCCATGGTTTGTTCACTAGAAGGTAATCGTCAAAAATCTTACTTAGCATACATACTACTTTGATTATTGATTTTATTGTCTATCGGTGTTGATTATTCAGTTAATTTGCCCTAACTTTCTATTTGCTAATCACTTGATTTAATTTTCATCTTTTCTTTCTTAATTTGTTAATCTGTACTAATTTTTCCTAAGTTTCTGTTTAATGCAACTTTTTGCTTTTTATCATGAGTTTAATGTTAATATAGGGGATATATTGGTGTTTGTGAGGGTAACGATTCTATCATTTTTTACTTGCCGAGTATTTTGAACAAAGATGCAGTGATGCACACATTTTGGGTCAAGAAGCTGCTAAAATGTGGCCAAGAAAAATTTATTTACCCTCTGATCGAACCAGTATGATGCAGATACTTTTGATTTAACTTCCATGTGGACTTTTGGGTGTTCGGATGAACGTTGAATTGATTAGTGGGACTTGAAGTTATAATACTAAGCTTTACATGTTTAGGTAATATTGATTGTGAATTGTGCTTTTTTGGTTTCCTATCAAATTTAGGAGGGTAAATTGACGGATTAGGTGGTTTAAGTACTTGAATGAAACATGGGCCACAATGGGTTGGGTTTGGTTGGCCTGAAAAAGTTTATATTATATAAATAATTAGTGTGACAAACATTATTATATTAACAAATAATTACAACGATTTAGGAGGTTAATGCATTAAAATTCCAGTTTGGGTGACTTCCAACCCTTTCTACAAATTTGACATATTTCCTTTTAAGCTACTTTTTTTGATATGTTAGATATCATGTAATTCGAATCGACCCATCCTGATTTTTTGCCGTAAAAGGCTAAGAAAACTTGAGAAATTTTGTACCATTTAGAAGATGCAATTATGTAAATACACAATATTAAAGAGTTTGCTATAATGTACTTGATAGTTGACATAAGATGCTTAATGTGTGTAGTCACTATTACCCCTACATAATGCAGTTGCTGCAGCAAGATTTACATCCTGCCTGAGCACTACTTCAAGGAGTTGCAAATCTCTTTCACACGGTACACTCTGTCGTACCTCTTCCGACCTCTAATATGTTTTGTGTAATTTAACTATGAGTCACAACCTCTCTTATGTGATCCGTGTGTTCATTCTATACGTTTCTTGCATGATAATATGTTTTATGTATTATGTTTATTGGATATGAATCACAGTATCACATTGTAGTGGAAATGATTCTTTGATGCAGGTGTAAATGTTAGTTCGTTGCTTTTTAACTTTGTTGTAGCTTTTTGCGTGCACATGTTATATATTTGTATGGAAATATGAAACAAGAGTGTTTCAACTTGCATATCTCAACCTAAAGATTATACAAGATTTTTCAACCTAAAGGCATAAACAATTAAGTGCATTATTAAAATGACTGTAATTAAAATCATTGTGCATTAGAGAATCAAAACGCACATTTTCCGGTTGATATAGTATCTAGAGTGTGTAAGGTTGCACTTATCATATATTTGACTCGAGTTTGGTTTCTACAGGCACGTGATTTTTTCAATGAATGAAAGAAATGAACTGGGATTTACAAGACATGTCTTCATATCAAGTATGAGTATTCACCAGATTATAAATTTTAGGTTTATTCATAGGCTATGCCTACAAGTTAGTAAGGGAACCTTTTTTAGTGTTTGACATTTGATTTATCTACTATTTAAAAGGCAAATATTGGATATAGTTTTATACGTTAAACAACTACTATGAAGGTCAATATATTGTGCATGCTCTTTATTGTTTTACATTGGTTTGACTCCACAAGTTTCCATTCGCATATATTTGAAATAGAATTAAATATGATCCCTTTTGATAAAACATTCCACACATTTTGGCTCTTTTTTAAACAAATATTTTTTTTGTTTAGAATGCAAAGAATACATATTTATGTCATTATGACATTAAAATACCCGGCCACCGGACGGGTATAAAACTAGTTATGAATTGTTTTTATTAAAATAAATTAAAATTGACAAATCTGATATTTAATTATTAAAAAGCGAGATACATGATATTTAAAATTTATTTTGAACATATATGATAAGATATATAAAAAAGGGTTAAGCTCTCTTGAGAACTCATAAATACTTGAAAACTCGCGAGAACTCGTCAAAAAACCAATGAAAACAATTTTTTTTTGTTTTCACTACCTTTATTATTAAAATACAACATAAAAAAATGATTTATCTCTACAACTAATTCATCTCTTATCTTTAAATTATTCTTAAAAAAATTTATTCACATGTGTAAATGTTTAACACTTACACATGTGTAAGTGGTAAACTTACACATGTGAAGATTTATTTTTAATATATGAATACATGTAAATTTACATATATAAATTCTTTGTTTGATGTTGTATTATAGTAATAAAGGTATTAAAAAAATGGTTTTGATTGGTTTTTTGACGAGTTTTCGCGAGTTTTCAAAATATTTAGGAGTTCTCAAATGATCCATTCCCATATAAAAAATTCTCACTAAAATAAATAGGATTATTAGATTTTAATAATCCCACCTTTTACCAATTGGCCAATAATAATCCCAACTGAGAATATTCTTACAACCAGTCCCTACTTTCAAACTATTTTCTTACATTGGACCTCCCGTTAAAAAACTTAACGCCGTTAGAATTTATATGGCGTGGACATCTGCAAACCACCGGAAAGTCGAGCCAAGCTAGCAGTGGTCTCGTGGTGGGTTTTAAAATTGGCTCCGGTGTCTCGTTAAACACCGACGTTGTCTCCGTTTGGACTTGCCGGAAAAACGAGACCCATTAAATACCACCAGAGCCAATTTCAAAACCCACCACGAGACCATTGCTAGCTTGGCTCGACTTTCCGGCGGTTTGCAGATGTCCACGTCATATAAAATCTAACGGCGTTAAGTTTTTTTAACGGGAGGTCCAATGTAAAAAAATAGTTTGAAAGTATGGATTGGTGGTAAGAATATTATCAGTTGGGATTATTATTGGCCAATTGATAAAAGTTGGAATTATTAAAATCCAATTTGCCAAATAAATAATATGTATACATTATTTTTCTAAAAGATATAAGAAATAAGTTCCTATTCTTATGCATGCATGCATGCATATAAAATTTCATATTATCAATTTTCATTAAAAAAAAGTAAAATAAATAAATAACACAAATCCTCCATCATAAAACAGAACAAAAATATGTATACATTATTTTTCTTAAAAAAAAATAGAAACAAGTTCCTATGCATGCATGCATATTATAAAATTTCATCATTATTATCAGTTTTCATTAAAAAGAAGTAAAATAAATAACTAACACAAATCCTCCTACAAAAAGCGTAATAGTTTGGGTGCTCCACTGCACCGTTCGGTATGGTTTTTCCAATATACCAATATTATATGTTGCATTCCCTAATTTTCTTTTACTAAAATAGACTTAAAATTTAATATAAAAAAATCATATCCAAAACCTGATTAATTTAAAGGCTGGATATCATAGCTGAAGCAGCAAACGCAAAAAGAATATATAAAACAAACATTGTTTTAGTTTTGTTTCATCAATTGATTCATCAACAACCAGTGGGGTTGGTGACCCAGTAAAAGTTGCACCTAGGTTTGAAAGTCTTGATTTCAAGTATCACATAGTAAAAAAATCCGCCGTTCTAAAATAAAATTGATTCATCAACAAAGAAAGAAGAAAGAATAAATTACAGAAATTGTCTTTTATCTTTATACAAATTTTCAAATATTGTCCTTTAGCCCAAAAATTGTCAGATGTCGTCCTTTATGTTTATAAATTTTGCACGTTATGTCCTTTGGCCCTAACCCAGTTAAATTTCTCTGTTAAGACTGGTCATGTGCAAGACATATGAGGGTACTTTTGTAATTTCACCAATTTAATTAAAAAATATGTTAATTAAAATATATTTATAAACTCACTCTTTCCATCTCTCTCCTCTCTCTCACCTCTCTCCCACCTCTCTGTCTCCTCTCTTTCTCACCTCTCTCTCACCTCTCTGTCTCCTCTCTTTCTCACCTCTCTCTCTCTCTCTCTCCTCTCTCTCTCTCTCCTCTCTCTCTCACCTCTCTATCTCCTCTCTTTATCTCTCTCTCTCTCCTCTCTCTCTCCTTTCTCTGAGAGAGAGAAAAAGTGAAGAGAGATTGAAAGAGTAGGTTTATAGATATTTTAATTAACATATTTTTTAATTAAATGAGTAAAATTACAAAAGTACCCTCATGTGTCTTGCACATGACTAGACTTAACTGAGAAACTTAACCGAGTTAGGGTCAAAGGACGTAACGTGCAAGATTTGTAAACATAAAGGACGATCTCTGACAATTTTTTGGCTAAATGACAATATCTGAAAAAGACTATAAACATAAATGACGATTTCTGTAATTTACTCAAGAAGAAAATTAAGTAAAAGTAAACGATATAGAACTAAATTAAATGTGCGAATTTTATCATCAACCATCATGGTAGCAGATCAACGGTTATTAGATGTAGGCTTTACACTTTCGGTTTTGATGTTTTGCGGGTTTAAGTTGCAACATATATTTAGTTCTTAATAGAATATATAAATCAGGTAATGGGTGAAATTGAGTAAATACTGTAATTGTTTAGATAATTTTAACTGTATTTCGATCTATTTTACATGTTTATTTAAGTTATTACTTACTTGTTTTAGAAATAAAACGTTCTATCTATTTGAATATGTGATTGGATGTTACAAACTATAGTAAACTTGTTATGAGGAAAAAATATGTCAATTTAAAGAATAGACCGGTATCTCTCACGAGCTATCCTCCAATGAACGGGAGGGCCACACAAGGACAAGGCTAACCAAATCTATCACACCTAAAAAAGACCACACATCCTTGATTATTAATAATTTATGGTCGTGGTTGAATCAATGCTCCCACTTAATTAAAATAGTAACCAAATTTGATAAGTGTTCCAATTAAGTTACTCTATTTTTTTTTGTACCTAAAAAACCACTTAACTTTCAACTTGTGTTCTAATCTTGTGAAAAATGGAATCTTTTATAGGTTAGTGATGATGTGTCATGTTTTTTTTAATTAAATACAATATGAAATGGAAATTAAAAGTGATTAGGTGATTTTTAACTAGAAAAATATTGGTTTCAACATTTTTTTCTTGTTTTTAATGTTGACAAAAACTAAAGAATGCCTGTTATTTTTTTATTTTAATGCTGGAATTTTTTTTATTTTGGTTAAACCCATTTCTTTGTTGAACTCGAAAAATGCATAAGTGACGTTGGTTATACCATTTTCTTAGACGTAATTTTGGATCACATCAGAATGGATTTTATTTCTTTTACATAAAAAAAAATTCAAAATAAAATCTAATACCACCTTTAGTTGGCTTGTTTCAATTATGAATTCTATTGATTTTTTTATTTTTAATAAAAAAAATAAAAAAATATATAATGATTGTCGTTCTTTTTTCAATTTAAGATTCTTTTCCCTTTCAAATATTATGACTTTTTTATATTTTTTTATAAGTTAAAAGCCACCTAATCACTTTTAATTTTCATGTCATATTGTATTTAACTAAAAAAAAAAAAAAAAAAAAAACATGACACAACATCACTAACCTATAAAAGATTCCATTTTTCACAAGATTGGAACACAAGTTAAAAGTTAAGTGGTTTTTGAGGTATAAATTTGTAAACATTAATTGGAACACTTCTCAAACTTAATTGGAACACTTCTCAAACTTGATTACTATTTTATGATTTTTCCTCAACTAAAAAGCTCATTTCTAAATTTGTAAACATTAATAACTTTTTATGCGTTGTTATTTGAGTTAATTATACATATGGTCCCTATGGTTTAGACAAAGTAACATGTTTGAGTATATTAAGAAAAAAAATAACAAGTTTGGGCACTAACTTTCAATTTTGTATCAGGTTTGGATATCAGGGCTAACTTCTGTTAGTTTTTCTGATACGTTTTGCTAAAATGATCAAAATGCCATTTAATAACCTGATGGACTGTTTTTGTAATTAACTCTATCTGATTAGAGGGACATTCTGTAATATAATAAAAGTTAAAAAAAAAACAAAACCTAAAATCACCGACGATATCATCAACCGACGACCCCCATTTTCAGAACTATAGAAGTTTGAAACCATAGGTAACTGGGATTTAGATCAGAACTTTTCACTCAGATTGGAGCTTTTGTTGTTCACTCTCTGAACGGAGCTGTAGAACAATGTTTATGGAGGAGTGGAATAGTGGTGGTGTTGAAATGGATGTGCCGACTATTGGTGGTGTTGGAATGGAGGTGCCGGCGATTTCTGGTGTTAGGGGTGGCCATATCTTGAGGTGAGGTCGACGAACATCGGTTTGATGGCACCCCCACAGATTCACGGTTTAGCAGAACCACCATTCTAAGAGAGAGATAGAGTTCACACGTTGGTTATGGCCGTGGATGGTGGTGCTTGGGAGAAAGGAGTGGTGGGTGGTGGTGGTCGGCGATTTAGATGGTGGTGATGGTTGGTGATTTAGATGGGTGGTGGCTAGGGTTTTGGCAGTGAAACTACGAGGGGTACAGGGAGAGGGTTAGGGTTAGGGTTGGGGGTTGATATTCGTTTTTTTATTTTTTTGGTATTTTATGTAAAAATACATAAATAATCTCTTAAATATCAAACAATCTTAATGAGTTAGAGCATTTGGTATGGGTGCCATGAGGGGGGGGGGGGGGGGGGGGGGGGGGGCGTGAGTGGCATTTACGACGCGATCCATGTGAAACACCACCTCCTTGTCGGCGTGGAGGGGGGGGGGGGGGGTCGTGAGGCCATTGCGTGAAATATCTCACGAGCTATCTTTCTCTCTCACACGTTGGTATGTCTCCATCTCTCTCTCACACACTACAATTACAACACTCACACAACTCTCACTTGGGTATATCACATACCAAGTGAGAGTGGTATGAGCGACCACCCATGTAACGTGGCGTCCACATGACAGAGAAAGTGTCCTCACTCACTTGGGTATACCCATGCCCTTACATAATTAGTATCACATATGTGAAATGACTGAAATACCCTTCAACTAGACATAAAATTTAATGTCTGTTAGTGTTAATACTCAAACTCGTTATAAAATTGAAAGTTAGTATCCAAACTTGATACCCAAACCTGTTACTTTGCCTAAACTATAGGGAACATATGTGTAATTAACTCTTATTATTTTGATGTAGGAGCATCCATGGGTCTATATACGGGTATTCTGTCAATGTCATGGGTATTCGTTAGATCCGGGTATTGCTCCCTCCGGGTATTGCTCCCTCCGGATGTTGTGGGTCCGGTTTGAGTCCGTGGATTAGGTGAAAGGTTTGAGTCCGTGGATTAGGTGAAAGGTTCGAGAAGCCATTGGATGATCTTAAGATTATCACTATCTTTTATTTTGTTTATTTGAATTTTAAATTGTATAGATTTAGTTTCCTAAGTTTATCTAAATTGTATTATTGCTAGCGATTTCTACAACCCTGCCTATACTAGAAATAGGCTAATAGAGTTCATCTCAACGCTAACTCTACTAATATAAATAGGTTAAGCATCTTCGGTACTAAGCATGGACTTCTTAGACTAAACGTAATACTAGCGTGGTGGCTGGGGCGTGGTGCCACCTCACCCACCACGGGCGTGAAACACCGCGCCGGGTGGGGGTGGGGGGGGGGGCGTGGTGGGTTGAAGGTGGTGGTGTTTACGACGTGGGGGGCTCTTTTTTGACCGTTGGGGCAGTTGGTATTGCATTAATTAAAAAAAGTTTTTTTTTAATTTTGGAGCCGTTGGGATTGCATTTATTTAAAAAACTTTTTTTTAAATTTACCCTATATAAATACCAACTAAAATAACTAATTTTTTATACAGTATTTCTTCATTCTCCTCTCTATTTTTTTATAAAAATTACAAAAATGCTTTCATGGCAATTTGTAAACAACCCAAACCACCCGAACAACCCGATCCGCCCGAACAACCCGAACCACCCGATGGGGGGGGGGGTACGCTCCACAACCCCCGGAGGTGAACCCGTTGATAACATTTGAAAATTGGAGTCATTACCCGACTCATTTCCTGACTTCAAATTCTTCTATACCCGATTTTTTATCCGACTATATACAAGACTACGTAACCCCACAACTGTAACCTGACATTATACCCGAGACTAAACCGTCACCCGACATTGTACCCGAAACTCAACCGCCACCACAAACAAAATGAAGAACACATAAAAAGAAAGCCACTACTTCTACACCCGAAACGGGTACAGTTAAAGGGCGTTCAGAAAAGTGGTCGCCGGATGAGAAGCTAGCTTTGGTGAAAGCGTGGATGAACGTGTCGGAGGATCCAATAGTTGGTACGTATTATTATAGATGTATTATTATTTTTGTAATGATTTTTTTATTAAATGGTATGTTATTTAATTTCATAGGACGTAACCAAAAAGCCGGAATTTTTTGAAAAAAAATATATGAACAATTTTGTGAAGCAATGGGTAAAGGGGGATACCATACGGAGGACATGGTAACCGGTAAGTGGAGGGATATCCAGTTGAAGGTTGACAGGTTTTCTGGAAACTACAAAAACAAGTTAAACAACCGTCGGAGTGGTCAAAGTGACCTTGATATCTTTTAAGAAGCGTATAAAGAAGATAATAATGGGTCGGTGTTTAAAATGGTTTCACTTTGGGTATTATTGAGAAAGTGCACGAAGTTTGAACAAATCTCGTTAATAGGAAAATCATCGTCTAAACGATAAAAAAGCTCATCCGGCCATGACGTTAGCCAATCTAATTCGGATAGGCGTAACATTAATCTCAACGACTCGGGCGATGAGCTTGAGTTTCCGGAAGAAGCCGCCCGGCCTATCGAAAGAGACAAAGCAAAACGAGTCGCATCATCGTCATCAACTCAAACCAACGAGTACAAGGAGAGTTTAGACACTATATCCGACTGGATAGCCAAGTTCAACGAGATATCCAAGAGGAAGATCAAAATAAAGGAGGCAAAACAAAAGGCAAGCGATGTAAGACTTTATTTCATGAACATCGATCATTTGGTCGGCGACGAGCGGGAGAAATTCCTTAAATTGAAGAAAGAAATTGAAGAAAAATATAATATGTAGTTTAGTAGTTTTTTTTTAATATTATGTTGTTTTTTTTAATATTTCATTTTAATTTTAATATTATGTTGTTTATTAAATATTATATTGTTTTTTTTTAATACTACGTTTTAACTTTAGTATTAATTAAATTAAAAAATAATAATTATGTAATTATTACAAAACTAACCACCTTCACCCCACCATTACACACTTGGATGAAGGTGAGGGTAAGGGTGAATTCTAGCATTGTCTACGTGACGCCTACGTGGCACATAGTATGGTCTCACCTTTACACTAGCATTACTCTTAGTATCAGTTGATTTGACGTTTTGAGCTCAACAATACATTCAAACACAACCATATATCAAGTGATAACAATAAGGATGCTTTAAATACGCGTCGCTAGTATATTTCAAGTGGAAAAAAATCGTTATAATTTAGTAGCAGGTATTTTAAAGTTGTAATAAGAAATATTAATATATTTATATATAAATCCATAAAAGTTTAAATCTCCTTTTGTTAAAATGTGTGTTAAATGTTAACAGTCTAGGTACCCCTACCCACGTGGGTTATATTTTGTATACTCCATTGCTCGTTTTGCACGCTATTCATTTACTGAAGATACAACAATCCCCTCTCTCTTCCTCTCTCTTATTGCGTTCTATATAAACGGTCCATTTCTCGTTACCCACAACGGTTCACCTCACTAGCTATATTCACAAAAGGTCCATAAGGACATCGTACGTGTTCGTAAGGTGTCTCGAGGATTCAAATCTTGCAAAGTGAATATATAAGTGGTTAATATGCGTAAACTATAAGGAGCGGTTAAAAAAAGGTATATTCACAAAAGAGACCCCTTACTCATAGAGGGTGTATATAGTATATACGTTTATATATTCATATGTATTGTGTATGTAATAGGTTAACCAAATACTTGTTGCTTTGCTTTAGTAACAAAATTTAAATACAAAGAGGAAAACAACTTCGATTGTGTTTCCGGAATACAAATGAAGTTGATGGTGACTACTGACTAATTGTTGTTGAATTTTGAAGCAGGAAGAATGTGGAAGTTGAAGATAGCAGAAGGAGGTGATGAAGAGTGGCTGACAACCACCAACAACCATGTCGGCCGCCAACACTGGGAGTTTGACACAGACGCAGGAACAGAAGAGGAACGAGCTCACATCGAGAAGATTCGTAATGAGTTCAAAATGAATCGGTTTAAATTCGAACAAAGTGCGGATTTGTTAATGCGTATGCAAGTAAGTCAATCATTTAAGCAAATCTACTAGATACAAAAGATAACATAAGTATTGTAAACAGAAAGTCTTGAGTTTATACGAAAAAAGGACAACCTTATTTATTAACACGTTACGCGTAAAACCATGGAACATGCATGCAGGGCCGGCCCTAGGGAAGGCCGAGCTGGGCCGTCGGCCAGGGCCCGTTGTTTTTGGGGCCTAAAATTTTTACGGGGCCTGTATATATATATATATATATATTTTATAAAATTTTAAATACCGGTTTTATATATTGGGTCTTTTTTATAAAAACTTAAAAATATATTGGGCTCTTTTTTATAATGCTTGGGCCATTTTAATATTTGTAATGGTTGGGCCATCTTTTTATAATGGTTGGGCCCTTTTGTTTATTCCATGACTATTGAGTCATTTAAAAAAAATTATGTTTATTGGTTGGGCTCTTTTTAAACTTATAATAGACTTTTTATTGTTTTTGTTTATTAAATTCTATATTTTTTCTATGTTTATTGTTATAACGTTAATCTTCGTTTAAAAAAATTTAGGTTATATATTTTGTTCATATAAGGCCTTTTTTTCCGGCTCGACTGAGACACCTAAACCCTCAGGACCAACCTTGGACCAACCTTGCATGCACGTTCTATTTATTATGTAGTGAGTGTATGAAAACAGTACACTTCTGCAGCCGTCTTATGTTTGTGTAGCTAATGTCATTAATTGTTTTAACTTTTAATCAGAAAGTACACTGTTCATTCACTACGGAAAAATGTAATATGTTCTTAAAAAAAAAAAAGAGAAAATCCTCAAAATTTATATTTTGAAAAAAAAAATGACAAAATGTATATTAACTTTTTAAGTTTTAAAAAATAATCAAATCCAAATCCCATCAATAGCTAGGCGACACGGAAGTAAAATTAATTTTGAAAGCATAAATTTAGCCGGCCATATGTCAACACCGGGGGCCTCCCACGCGTATTAACCCGGCTAAAACTTAGCCGTTAAAACCCATACCGGTCCAAGCCTAGCCGTTAAATTGCTACTACCTGACCACGTGGATCTGCTCTTCTTAGTGTGACTGTAAGCCGGCGATCTGGCTCTGGCCTTCTGCCACGACACACAGAATGTTCCAGAAGATGTGTTTTCTAACTCCTATGCTTCTGACGATGAAGAAGACAGAGAGTCGTCGCTGTTGCTAGGAAGCATCTTCTCTACCGGAATGATGGCAGAAGAATCGTCGTGATCTACGTCATCCTACGTCACCAGATCTGTGTTGAAAATCGGTAGAAGTATCCGGCCTTCGAGAGCAAGGTCTTTAGATGAAAATTTCTCGCCGGAGTACTCGAAAGCAATGTTTTAAAAACCAGACCGGATGCTTTACCGGTCCACTGGACCGGTCCGACCGGATTACGAACCGGACGGCGTCTTAAAAAAATATTTGACCGATCACATTCCTACTGTTAACCTTCCACTCTTCATCCTAGACCTCCCTCCTCTCCACCCTCAAAATCCAAATCCTTACACCCAGCTCCTACTCATCAACAACCTCCCAAAAAGAAAAACAAACCTACTTCCAAACCAGAAGACTCAAGAGAAATAATCAGATGGTCATACAGCTCTCAAGACCAATGGTTATGTTGAGGCTGTTTGGTGGCTTGAGCTTCTTTCCTTGGCCTGAATCATCTCTAATTCATAGGTCTTTAGCTTCTTTCCTTGGCCTGAATCATCTCTAATTCATAGGTCTTTAGCATACCGAAAAGCTCAGTCATCTGTAGAGTTTTCAGATTCTCCCTCTACCGTCAGCGTCTCATAATCAAACTAAACAATCCATACATGAATGATCCAGTGATTCATACCCATGATTCAAAAAAGACAAACGATCTCTAAGGACGAATAATACATTGCTTAAGATATGCGTTATAGACTTAAAATTTAAAAGAGGATTTACATGAAAAGTGAAAATATCAAAATAAAAACTGAAAAAAGAAAAAAAAATTAACGGCTAGGCTTGGGTAGGTATGGGTTTTAACGGTTAAGTTTTAGCAGGGTTAATACATGTGGGAGGCCCCCGGTGTTGACACGTGGCCGGCTAAATTTAAACCTTCAAAATTAATTTTACTTACGTGGATTTGGATATTTTTTAAAACTTGAAAAGTCAATATACTTTTTTGCTACTTTTTTTTTTGTCAAAATGTAATTTTGGCGATTTTCTCTTAAGTCCAGATTTAGAAAACCAGTAAAAAGGTTATTTGCATGGATCAAATACCATGGATTAAATAGCTATTGTGAAATCATTAAAAAAATAAAATCTAAGTAATAGATTGAGACCTATTCGTGAAGAACATGCTAAAAATAACCATTTGTAACTTATGTTCACCGCGTCAGCTCTTCATCTTCTTTGTTGAATCGTAAAGCAGATCGAAGTGCCGATAGAAGATTTTGTAAATGGGACAGAAGGTAGCGAGTGTTAGTGATCTCTTCCATTGGATCGAATTAATCAATGAAAATCAAAAAACAAACAACGATTTTAAATGAACTTGGATAACCAAACAAACCTTTTGTATTGATTGTTCTTGAAACATAAAAGTGACACCCACAATTGTTCAACACATACATGATGAAGCTTTGCCATGAATCGGTTGTGACGTTTCATACGACAACGTTTATTTACCCTAGACTACACATATATAGTCGACTTGGACTAAAGATAAGAAACCGGTTTGAGATGGCCTACGGCCCAAACCAAATTGACCCAATAAACATAAATATAAACATTGTGCTTGACCCGGTTAATTAAATACTTCAAATAAGAAGCCCAAGGATTAAAAGGGTTATAATCCAATACACCTCCATAATCCTTTTGATCCTTGTTTCTTCATTCTTCAACCTCTTCCACCAAGCTTTCTTCTTCATATGGGTCCCCTTCATCAACTTGAACGTAGTCTCCTAAGCTTTCATCTTCATCACTTTCTTTAGTTGTTGGACCACAACCCGGTGGGAAATCTCGAATAGCACTTACCTTTCTTTTCTTTATTCTTCTATCATTTGGTTCACTTGGTTCGGCTTCTTCCCTTTGTAAGTCGTCCTCTTCTTCCATATGCATTTTCTTTTTCATAACCTCATAATACCATTCAAGCAAATCAAGATATTTGACATATATGAGTTGCAAGTTAAATGCAACATCCTAATTAAAACCAAGCTTTATAGCAATAAGTGCTCACTTGTTTTCCTTTGAAGTCTTCCTGTACCCTCTTTCCTTTTTGGACATACATGTATAGGTCAAACAGATCCACTCTACAGCATTGTCTAGTTTTGGTGGGAATTGATTTCTATTTTTCACTACTAGAAATTAAACAGTTTTCCCACAAAGCTTTTTGTGGGAAATTCGTCAGAAAACGGCGTTTCCCACAAACTTCCGACCAAAAACGCTTTGTGGGGAAAAGGGTCGTGGGAAAATATTTCCCACCACAATCCGACAAAAGTTTCCGACAATTTTCCCACCAAAACAGATTTCCGACAACTTTCCCACGAAAGCATTTCCCACAATATTTCCCACCAATTTTCGACAAATATTTCCCACTACTTTCCGACAAACATTTTCCCACCATTTTCCCACGAGAACATTTCCCACAATATTTCCCACCATTTTCCGACAAATATTTCCCACCACTTTCCGACAAATATTTTCCCACCAATTTCCGACTAAATTTTTCCCACCAATTTCCCATAAAATCAGACATAAATTTCCCACAGATTTCCCACAAAACAGTTTTTTATTTAAAAAAAATTAAAAAAAAACCCAAAAAATCCAGTTTTTTCCTGTTTAAAATATAGAATAAACCCAATACAAAAACATGTTCCCAAAACCCATTACGATTACTAAAATATCATACAATCATCCAAATATGTTTAGAAGTTTAACAAAAAAGACAATAAACTAAACTACGGTGGAGGATTGCCGGAAGGATTGCCCAATTGCTTGAGATACGCTGCCATTTGTTGTTGCATCTCCTCCATTCTTTCTTTTTGTTGTTGCATCTCCTCCATCATTTCTTTTTTCAACTCTATTTTTTGTCGTTCTACCTCTTCTTTCACTTGTTGTTGCATCAATTCCTGCATCTAAAACATATATAATATTTAGTAAACTAATAATATATAATTAGTGAACATACATAAAAATACACATAAAAAGGATAGACATAACAAGTGAAACCGCATACAAAAAATGCATATATACACACACGTACACATACATATAGGCATACGTATATACACATACAATCAATCTAATTGAATTATCCGCAACTTTTGGCGTTTCAACTATAAAAGGGAGATAAATAGAATTTTAGTTTTGCCGTTTCAACTAAACCAAATGCTAAACTAAGTGTTGTAACAGAAATATAGGAATAACACTAAGAATGCTCTAATATACCCTCAATTTATAAATCTCACTCATTATACTAAACCAACACGGTTCCAATTAGGGGTGGCAATCTTGACCCATCCTTCAAAAAATGGGATCATTTGGGAAAAAGTCAATTGAATATGGGTCAATTTGGGTGACCTCAAATTAGTCAATGGGTTAATTTGGGTCATCTTAAATTAGTCAACGGGTCAATTTGGGTCACCTCAAATATTCAATGGGTTAATTTAGGTCACATTAAATTAGTCAATGGATCAAAATGATCAAGTATTAAAAAATTTTGTTAACTTAAAAATAATGCATATGAGTCCCCCAAACTTTGTCATCTCACCCCCACCCCCACTCCCACCCCCACTATTACTAAAGCAAAAAAATTGATATAATCATTGGTTATTTGAACTTCGAATCTCCCTTCCTTTTCATTGGTATGTGCAAAAATCAACAAAACTGAAAAATCAAACCATAGCATATATTCTATTCTGTTTGGTTCTTTGTTCTTGGTATTTTGAAAGCAACTTTAAATAGAATCAAATTGATAGTTTTTTTTAAACAACCCGTTTTGACCCGCACTCATTTTGCTCCAAACCCGTATTAACCCGAACCCGTTCTGACCTGAACCTGTTATGACCCGTGACCCGAACCAGCCAGACCCACCCAGTTTGCCAGACCTAGTTCCAATATAATCAAAACCCAAAGCCTATACACATACATATAGGCATACATATATACATATAAACATACGCATATGCATACAAACCCATTCACATAGAAACATGGATATGCATACACACATATATACACATACGCTTGCACAACACTAATAATAAAATAAAACTATTAATAATACCTCATGTTGCGACCCATAAAATGGTGTAGACCCGGTAGAAGAAGCTTGTGTACCGGTCACGACAAAATGAATATCTGAAGATCCAATCCCGAATCTTCTCCCTCCTGATGCATGCTCCCACAATTCAACATCACCCAATGGATACTGAGTAGTGTCCTCCCCATACTTCTCCACCATGGAGCTCTGGTACGCCTCCTACAATTTATCAAGACAACACGTTGTTATTGTACTAAAAGTTGATACAATAATTATATAAAAAAATGATAAAGATAACATACAAATATTTGTTTCGCTCGATCGGTACAAAATTCCATCCCTTCCATGCTTTCATATTATACAGTAGCGTTTGAGTAAAAAAAGAAGAACAAATTCAAATAAAAATTAACAAAGTCTGTAATATTTATCTGATACAAACCTATAAATCCTTAAAAAATAGCCTAGTAGCACATTAAACAAACAAATTACCATACACCTAATGAAGAAAAAAAAAACTTCCTGAATTGTGGATTTGGAATCCATTGTACAACATGAAGATGTTAACTTCTTTAAGATTGTAGAGTATGCCAACAATTAGGATGCCCACCCACCAAAATTACAAAAAGATGCCTAACTTATAATCTAAAAGACATCAAAATTATGGCAATTGATCAATATATTATTGTGCAGACCATGGAATCAGCAGCTATCCCACAAAAGAAAAGACACACCTCTTAAAGAATGCACAAGATGCCAACAATTAAAAAGAACAATAACCAAAATTACTAAAAGATGGTAGCTATCAAAAACCCATTAGGGTCATGGGTAGAATTAATGAATATGTTGTTGCGCATGCCAACAGCTAAATCACCTAAAATCCATAGTATCCACATAAAGCAAAGCAAATATACATGATCTCATAACTTTCCCCAAAAGATGCCAACATTTATAATAAAGTCACAAACGATTAGAATCAAGAACGACCATAACTTGAACATGGATTTTAGTTCTTAATTAGCAAGTTATTGTAGTATTTGAGAAAAAAGTTATAAGTCTAGTAATAGGGTCCAAGCAAATAGGTTATAGAAAGAAGCATATTACGACCCTTGCAATGGGTGAAGAAAATAAGCAATAAAATAACTTAAAAACCCTAGAGCATAAATATTATTTGCAAAAACCCAATCAATAAGTTGATTACTAAAGATAATCCAAAAATTGGACATAGAAGTAAACATGATAATAAATTATCAGAGGAGGACGTAAATAAGCATAGACGAAAGGTCTAAGCGGTTTAACATCAGTGCATAGGTTTGATGATGATTACATTAAAGATATAGAAAACCAAAAGCAAAAGGTTCAACAAACATCACAATTTGAAATCCAGGACTACTAAATAGTAAAATGTTAAAGATTAGAAAATATAAATACAAATAAAGTTGTCGAATTGTCATTTCAGTAATCCAAAGCATAATTGCTATATCTTTCGTTCTAGCATATAATTATGAAATGAATACTACTTTCCATGAAGATATCATATATTTGTAAATTCCTTTACATGAACATAAAAGTGGCAAACGAATAAAGATTACCATACGTAGATATCAGCGAATCATTGAATCTGTCTTTTTGCTACCGATCTTGGATTCTGCTCTCGAAAACTGCAAGATCAAATTCTAAAGAATCGGATAGATGAATCAGATGTACGAATGGATTCACTCTCCATTAGTAGGTTCTTGATGTTAATGAATTAAGCAAATAAATGTGTATTTCCTATCCCTGACGAGGGGAAGTCTACAATACCAATCTAGAAGGTAAATGTTGAGGTCAAAAACTAAATTCTGCAGAACTTCAGGAATTTGTTTTAAAAGGGAGCCTAACATGAGTCAAGTAGAAAAGTGTACAAATTACATGTGAAAGTATAGAAAATAACATTTAATTTTTACTTAAGTTTCATCCATTCAAGTATTAAAATTAAAGTCATAGAGTACCAATTTGAAATCAATTTCAAATTCTTTTGCTCAACAATAACGCTTTGAAAGAAACTCTTTTGCTCAACAACTTCTGCAAAAAAAATGGCTTATTTGAAAAAAGGTAATATTGAAAGAAACAGACTTATTAGCCCAAATTCTGATACGATTTCAAAAACCATTGAATGAAAATCATCAAAATATGGATTCAGAGAAACAAACAATCAAAAACCTAGAAATCAAGCATGAATCAAAACCCACATAGAAATAAAACTTAAATCAAAATCCAAAACATCACAAAAAGTCCAATACCTCTGCAAGAAGACCAAATAGGCGTCACAGTTAACCACCTGAGAATCACCAAATACGACGATGCGAGTAAAAGAGGAGAAGATCGGAGATGTAAGATAGTAATCAAGAACAAAACGTAACTCACCATATCAGTTAACCTTCGTAGCTCACACCACCTCTTCCGTCGAGTTCTAACAACGAACGACAATTAAAAACCCTAATCAAAATCCCTTATGAAGGGGAAGCCGTCGATCAGAATATAAGCCGCCGTATGAAGATTTGAAGACGAAGCAGTCTATGAGAGTAAGAAGGAGGCGATTGTAAGATTAGGGTAACGAATGAATCAGGGAACAAGTTTTAGCTTTAAGTTAGATCTAAGGGAAGGGTTACGGGGCAGGTATGACCCGCGCGTATTACTAAAATGGGTTAAAAGAAAATGGGCGGGAAAACATTTGTGAGAGAGAATGTGGTGCTGCCACTTGTCCACCACTTGTCCATTTTGGTATTCCTTTATTAGGATAGATACCCATACATATTAAAGAACGTGAGAAAAAGCTAATTCAGTTGACTGAGATACCACACATAAACTTAAAATTTTCAAAAAATAAAATTAGGTTTTTACCTTCAAAAATCAACTTGGTGAAGGAGATGGAAAACAAGGTGGAGAATGATGTTCCGACGGTGGCGAAAGCGGTTACAGGTGCGTCAGCGACAACGGAGGAGTGGCAGTGGCAGCAGCTACTGAGGAAAGGCAGCGGCTGCGGAGGGGTGGCAACGGCAGCGGCTGCGGAGGGGTGACAGCGGCTGCAGAGGGGTGACAGCGGCTGCGGAGGGCTGGCAGCGGCTGCGGAGGGCTGGCAGCAGCAACAGCGGCCGCGGAAGGGTGGCAACCGGTGGCAGCGGCTTCGGAGTTCGGAGGGCTGGTGCGATTGCGTAAAGCCGTAAATGGGAGTGAGTTAGAGAAAGAAAGGAAACTAGGGTTTTATTAATACTTTTTTTCATTTTACGGAATGTCTATATATATGATAGTTATTGAAATAATAACAAGAAATAATTCTGGTCTGGTGGTTTAATTCACTTGTCTCAAATCTACCCAATTAGCTCAGGTTCGATCCATCAAAGGCTTGTTTTTTTTTTTAAATAAATAAAAAAATATATTATTTCGTGGGAAAACGGTCGGAATTTCCGACAACTTTCCCACAAAACTCAACTCTTTTGTGGGAAATTTGTCGGAAATTCCGACCGTTTTCCCACCAAAATATATATTTTTTCGTTTTTAGACGGTTAAACGTTAACTTTTTCGCTCCATCTTTTGTGTAACTTCATTATACGTTAAATTACTTGTCTTTCTCCAACTTGTACGTATTATACACATACGTACGTGCGACGTCGTGTGTATACCCAATCGAAACACATAACTCAAAACAATCTTTTATTATTATATAAATGTGTGTATATATATATGTTTGTAAATACAACAAGACGCACACACGTATGGACAAATATATACATGTACATATGCAAATACATACGGATACACACATACACGTACTTATACGCATGTTTAAATAAAAAATTATTAGTTGAAGAAAATACTAAAGAAAAAAAACTAAAATAATATGTATTTGTCGGAAAATGTATAAAAGAGTATATTTTAAACACTATATACGTTATAAATATAATACATTTATATTATATAAGCTTATAAGATAAATAAATAAAAATATATATTATTTCGTGGGAAAACGGTCGGAATTTCCGACAACTTTCCCACAAAACTCAACTCTTTTGTGGGAAATTTGTCGGAAATTCCGACCGTTTTCTCACCAAAATATATATTTTTTCGTTTTTAGACGGTTAAACGTTAACTTTTTCGCTCCATCTTTTGTGTAACTTCATTATACGTTAAATTACTTGTGTTTCTCCAACTTGTACGTATTATACACATACGTACGTGCGACGTCGTGTGTATACCCAATCGAAACACATAACTCAAAACAATCTTTTATTATTATATAAGTGTGTCTACATATATAAGTTTGTAAATACAACAAGACGCACACACGTATAGACAAATATATACTTGTACATATACAAATACATACGGATACACACATACACGTACTTATACGCATGTTTAAATAAAAAATTATTAGTTGAAGAAAATACTAAAGAAAAAAAACTAAAATAATATGTATTTGTCGGAAAATGTATAAAAGAGTATATTTTAAACACTATATACGTTATAAATATAATACATTTATATTATATAAGCTTATAAGATAAATAAATAAAAATATATATTATTTCGTGGGAAAACGGTCGGAATTTCCGACAACTTTCCCACAAAACTCAACTCTTTTGTGGGAAATTTGTCGGAAATTCCGACCGTTTTCCCACCAAAATATATATTTTTTCGTTTTTAGACGGTTAAACGTTAACTTTTTCGCTCCATCTTTTGTGTAACTTCATTATACGTTAAATTACTTGTCTTTCTCCAACTTGTACGTATTATACACATACGTACGTGCGACGTCGTGTGTATACCCAATCGAAACACATAACTCAAAACAATCTTTTATTATTATATAAGTGTGTCTATATATATATATATGTTTGTAAATACAACAAGACGCACACACGTATAGACAAATATATACATGTACATATACAAATACATACGGATACACACACACACGTACTTATACGCATGTTTAAATAAAAAAAATGTTAATAGAAGAAAATAATAAAGAAAAAAAACTAAAATAATATGTATTTGTCGAAAAATGTATAAAAGAGTATATTTTAAACACTATATATGTTATAAATAAGGAAAACGAAAATAATATGAATTTCCGACAACTTTCCCACAAAACTCAACTCTTTTGTGGGAAATTTGTCGGAAATTCCGACCGTTTTCCCACCAAAATATATATTTTTTCGTTTTTAGACGGTTAAACGTTAACTTTTTCGCTCCATCTTTTGTGTGACTTCATTATACGTTAAATTACTTGTGTTTCTCCAACTTGTACGTATTATACACATACGTACGTGCGACGTCGTGTGTATACCCAATCGAAACACATAACTCAAAACAATCTTTTATTATTATATAAGTGTGTCTACATATATAAGTTTGTAAATACAACAAGACGCACACACGTATAGACAAATATATACTTGTACATATACAAATACATACGGATACACACATACACGTACTTATACGCATGTTTAAATAAAAAATTATTAGTTGAAGAAAATACTAAAGAAAAAAACTAAAATAATATGTATTTGTCGGAAAATGTATAAAAGAGTATATTTTAAACACTATATACGTTATAAATATAATACATTTATATTATATAAGCTTATAAGATAAATAAATAAAAATATATATTATTTCGTGGGAAAACGGTCGGAATTTCCGACAACTTTCCCACAAAACTCAACTCTTTTGTGGGAAATTTGTCGGAAATTCCGACCGTTTTCCCACCAAAATATATATTTTTTCGTTTTTAGACGGTTAAACGTTAACTTTTTCGCTCCATCTTTTGTGTAACTTCATTATACGTTAAATTACTTGTCTTTCTCCAACTTGTACGTATTATACACATACGTACGTGCGACGTCGTGTGTATACCCAATCGAAACACATAACTCAAAACAATCTTTTATTATTATATAAATGTGTGTATATATATATGTTTGTAAATACAACAAGACGCACACACGTATGGACAAATATATACATGTACATATGCAAATACATACGGATACACACATACACGTACTTATACGCATGTTTAAATAAAAAAATGTTAATAGAAGAAAATAATAAAGAAAAAAAACTAAAATAATATGTATTTGTCAAAAAAGATATAAAAGGGTATATTATAAACACTATATATGTTATAAATATAATACATTTCTATTATATATGCTTATAAGATAAATAAATAAAAAATATATTATTTCGTGGGAAAACGGTCGGAATTTCCGACAACTTTCCCACAAATTTATTTTTAAATATAAGTTTGTCGGAATTTAGTGGGTAATTTCCGACTGTTTTCCCACAAACGTGTTTGTTCTCGGAATTTTGTTGGAAAGTCGTTACTAAGTTTAGGGTTTCATCTTCGTGGGAATTTTGTGGGAATGTTGTTGAAATTTCCCACAAAAAAAATTTTGTGGGAAATTTTTGTAGGAAAACTTGCAGTTTTCTAGTAGTGTTTAATTAATTCTAAGAAAGTCCTCAACAAACCATTTAAGTAGTTTGCCAAACTCATCTTTAAGAGCGATTTTATATCTCATGAAGAGGTAATGAATTTTGAGCATGTCTAAGGAAATAACACAACTTTCCATAGAGGAGATATTCATGGGTAACATGGACTTACTCCATGAAGAGCTTTCTTCCTTAGTTCCTTGGTTTCATATTCATAGAAATTTCATAATTGATCTGCCCCATAGTTGTCATGTACAGATTCTTCAACCTCCACTTGCTTTCCCCGATCACCATCTTCATGAGGAACATTGTTTTCATTGATATTCTCTTCTTGAGACATTTGATCAAGACGATGACAATAAGCCTCCAAGTACGCCTTTTCATGTGTAAAGTGGTTTTCTTCATCAACATTTGGTTTTATTTTTCCAATTCCATGAGTGAAGATCATATCACTTTCTTGTGTACTAGTCTCAATACCAACAGTTTTCTTAAAACACACAAACAGTTCCCGCTATGTGTTTCTTGAAATAAAGACTTAGAAACCAAATTGCATTCCATGTTTTTTATTCGGTTCCTTCAATTAAAAATTCCATATTTGTATTGGAAGGAACAAAGGAATTCAAATTTGGATTCTTTGTGGGACATGATAAAGCATAACGACCAAGATCTTGACAACGTTAACACCGAATTAAGGATTACCTTTCGTATTTTGCATGGTGCACGTTGCCCTTTTTCTTTCTAATGTGTGCAAGGTCTCGTTCTTCCCAATCTTCAACAGTAGAAACATATGTTCGTGGAACGAAGTCTGAACAACCTTGCTTTGTTCCATATTCGGTTTTCGCTGCATTCTTCAAATAGTATGGTTTCCTGAGTTTTTTGGTTTATGCGATTTGATCCACCAATCTAGTTCAAGTTAGCAACATCAATCGTGATTCCTTATTCGCCTCCATGAATGAGATTTCCAATCTATCGCCGCTCTTGACTGAATCCCCGATTGTATCTTTAAGGCGTCTTCAATATGATTGTGATTCGACTTCCATTGATTCTTCCATCGCTCTGATACCACTACTAGTGGTTTCTTTCGTTGGATCGAATGATTCAATGAAAAGAGTATTAAGTATGATTTCGACTACCATTGATTCTTCCCTCCACACGTTAGGGAGGAAGAACGTAGTTTAATTTTTAATTTTTTGATTTTTTTTAAATAAAAGAGTATTTTAGTCATTTCATAATAATTTAACTCAAGAACTCAAACATGTTACAAATTAAAATCCATATATCTCAAATGTGCTACTTTTTAAACTTAGACCCAAATGTGTTACTAGAGGGCATGTGGCCTAACCACACCATCGTGTGTAGGAAATGTATCGATTCTCAAGTGGTTGAGGGTTCAAATCCCCTGGTTGACAAAAAAAAGTGTAGACTTAGGAGTGGGTTGAAAGTGTGTATGAGTTATAATTTATTTATTTAAAAAAAATAAAAAACTGAATCATATGAAATATTTATGAAAATTAACTCTTCTTGTTAATAGTTGAGATAAAAGAAATATTTGGGAATTGTGATTGTATTGCAAATTAGGGTATTAAATGGCTATATGTACATGAAATCATATTTACATAATCTACCCTCTACTATGTCTAATTACAATATGGTTTGATATTCCCCCGCAAGATAAGGGCGGAGAGCGACCTGCAGCTTGGAACGTAAAAACATAAATCTTTTGAGTTGCTAGAAGCTTTGTGAAGATGTCTGCAATCTGATCTTCTATGGATATAAACTGTATACAAAGTTTCCCTTGTGTAACTCTTTCTCTAACAAAATGAAAATCAACTTCAACATGTTTTGTTCTAGCGTGAAACACATGATTAACTGCAAAATAGGTTGCACCGAAATTGCCATACTAGAGAGTAGGAGCGGATGTTATGTTCTGATCGATATCGTTTGGTCGGTCAAAAATTATGATTTAAATAGTAAGTGGAAAGTCGAGTCGTTTCCACGAGTAATTGGTGGAAAGTTCAATTTTGATGTAAATTGGTTTTAGTTTAGAAATTATAAAGTTTGATTCTTTGATTAAAATTCAATTTAGAGAGAAAAGCAACCTCCTCTAAACTTCAGGTTCTAGGTTTCATACAAAACTCAGTTGTTTAATTAGACACCACATAGACATAGTGTTGAAAAATCAGTTAACGTGGCTATTGAAGACATGTTCTTGTCAGAAAACCTATACGACTGGTTTTGTCATAAAACAATACAATTCCATTACCCAATTTATTAGTGTCAAGTTACCCCATTTAGTCATCCAACCCGCTTCTAGGTTTTGTCATTAACCGAACACGATTGTAAAGAAAGAACTTAAAACACAAAGATAAACTATTCAAATTAACCAATACATCAATTCATTTTGTTATTGTCAGAAACTAAACAGATCTAATACATAAACAAACCGAGTTAAATGTAAAACCTATACGAAACGTCCAACTAGAGAAAGCCACAAATGGTTTAGCCACTCATGATATCAGTTCACGTGCACAAAAAAATCAAATAGTGAGCACAAAATTGTTTCCTCTCGTTTCCTCGTCACCACAACAGAACAAAAACAATGTCCAAGGCCAGCCGCCACAAGGGCTGTGTGCCCTCGTAAAACCCCCCTTTCTGAAAGCGTGCCCTGGCAAAAAAAAAAATTTCATTCCAACCGTGAACGCTTTCTTTATATGCAGTTTCATTTATTTATGGACCTTCCTTAATATTTATTTAGTCCAAATACAATTAAATCCACAAGTTAAGGCCAATCTCAATTCTTTTTCTCTAGCCCATCACGTATCAATCAACAGCCATTTCCATTTGTTGTAATTGAGCACAAATAAACATCTAAGTGCAAATGTGCAAATCACCTCCTGTAATATAAAAACGTTGCAGCCATGTAATTTATTTAATCACATGAACGACCAACTCTTTCATTTTCCATGATTTACTTTCTTTTTAAACTAATTCAACGTTTTAGCTCATTTTATATTTAAGCTTATGCGATTAACATATAGTGCAAAGTCATTGAATTCCATATAAATAATTAACTAGCAATGCGACTTTAAACACAATTATAACAAGAATATCACTCACTCATCATGTTCACTCCAAGTTCTCTTAGTAAAGCTTCTAACCAAGTCAGTTCAACAACAGTATCAGCCAGGTCTTTGTATTATGATTATGTGGATGACCGAGAAATTGTTTTCTATTTTCGTGCTGTCCATGAAATAAGATTGGAAACCCAAGTAGATAGCAAATCCCCCATGGACCAAACCTACGGTCATCTAGACAACTAGTCCAGTTAGTGTCAGAGAAGGCACAAATAGGAGAGGATCCTTGCCAATGAACATCATTGAATACCTAAAGATTAGATCGAGAGTTATTGCAAATTAGTAATCCACTATTAATAGTGCCTTTAAAGTAGTGTAGAATACGCTTAACAGTAGAGTAGTGGCTTTCTGACGTAGCATGCATGTATTGACACATATTGTTGACAGAGAAAAGTAATATTTGGTCTGGATAGAGTGACATACTAAAAGGCCCAACAATCTAACGATACCTCAGATGCTCGAAAAAGAGGGACTGTCCCTAAGAGGTAACGTTTGAGATGTGCTCATTGGGGAGGAGACAAGTTTGCAATAAGAAAGACCGACTCAATGAATGACCTCATGCGTGTATTTCTTCTAAGAAAAAAGGATATTCCATCCTTGTGGGACAATTTTAAGGCCTAGAAAGTAATCCAGTTTGCCAAGATCCCTGAGGGCAAAATCTTTGCTTAGTAGATGGATGAGTTGATCAACTGCGTTAGTACAGTTACTAGTGACAATGATATTATCAACATAGACAAGAATGTAAATGAGTGTGCTCCCAGACTTGTAAGTAAACAAGGAAGGATCATTCTTTGAGCCAGTAAAGCCCAGTTTATGAAAATCCTGTGATAGACTATGAAACCATGGACATGTCGAAGGCTATATAAGGACTTGTGTAGTAAACATACATCGTTGGGATGCTTTGGATCAACAAACCCTTGTTTCTGTTTGAGGTAGACCGTCTTGGTAAGGTCGCTATGCAAGAAGGCATTCTGCACATCTAGCTGACGAAGGGGCCATTGCTTAGTAACTGCAAGGGATAGGACCACTCTGATGGTGGTAGATTTAACAACAGGACTAAAAGTTTTGTTGAAGTCAACCTTCGGTTGTTGTAGAAATCCCTTAGCCACAAGACTAGATTTTTGGTGAGTAATTGCACCATGTTGATCCTTCTTTAACGTATAAACCTACTTGTAATCAATTACGTTAGGGTAGGGAATAGGAGGAACTAAAGACCATGTGCCATTGCCTACAAGTGCTCTAAATTCATTGGCCATGGCTTGACGCCACTGCTGGTGTTGATTTGCAAAGGTAAAGGATGTGGGCTTAGAGAGTGGAGAGGAAGACATGGTTGTATGATTAGCTAAAGGACTGTAAGGAACACGAGCTTTAGGATTGAAGGACGTGTATAAGGTTGTGGAGGAGGTAGTGGAGGTAAATTTGATGAACGGGAAAAAAAGGAGGAGTATTAGAGGAAATTGGTGATGAGGGTGTGGATGGTGGTGAGGGTTGAGTGTTGGAAGGTGTGGGGAGAGGTGTGATTGGTTCATGAAATGAGGGAAAAGGAATGTGAGAGTCCGAGAGGGAAGTGTAAGTACATGTTGAGGAAGATGTGGTTGGAGAAGTAAAAGGGTTGACGAAAGGAAAGTGATCCTCATTGAAGTGTACATGGCGTGCAATGTACATGCGATCAGTTTCAGGATCAAGACATCGATAACCATGATGTGCAAGGCTGTAGCTAAGGAAGATACATGGTGTAGAGCGAAAATCCATCTTGTGACGATTGTATAGTCGCAGACAGGAAAAACATTAACATCCAAAGACTCGAAGGAAATAATAGTTAGGATGAACAGTCGTTCAAAAGGGGAGATATTGGAGGATGTGCGAGAGGGCATGTGGTTGATGAGATAGACCACAATATCAAATGAAAGTGCCAAAACCTTTGAGGAATGGAGGATTGAGCAAGAAGAGAGAGCACAGTTTCAATAACATAGCGATGGCGGCTTTCAACAAAACCGTTCTGTTTGCTAGTGTGAGAACAAAAACATGTGTGAACAATGCCAAGAGAAGTAAAGAAGTTCGCTAAGGTTGAAATTCTCCATCCCAATCAGTTTGGACTTTTTTTAGTTTAGTGTTAAATTGACGTTCAACCATGTTAACAAAGTTTGTAAATCTGCTGTAAACATCATATTTTTTAGTTAAGGGAAAGATCCACATGTATCGTGAGAAATGAGCAAACGCCTAACAAGAAAAAAAAACGATGGCTATCAGCAGATAAAACAGAGGCAGGCCCTAAACATCACAATAAATCAAGTCAAGAAAAGTTGTACAATGAAAATTTGAAGCAAGTAAAGATATTTGGTAGATTTGCCTACATTACAAGCAGTACAAGTAATAAAAGAAAAGTTTGTAGTAACTAGAAGAGAATTGTTGGAAAATATAAAATTCAAGAGACGATTATGGGGATGACCAAGCCGTCTGTGCCAAACAGTAAAGGAGGCCCGTGTATTGGATAAGGTAGTCTTATGGAGATTGTGAAACTGAGGAAGACAAAGACAGTAAAAACCATGTTCACTGAGGCCAATGAGGAGGATAGTGCGTGTAGACACATTCTTCACAACAAAAAAAGAAGAGTGAAATTCAAAAAAGACATGGTTATCTAAAGAAAATTTTTAAACAGATAAAAGATTTTTATTGTTTTTAGGAACATGTAGAACATCATAGATAGAGAAAGATTTAAAAGGAGATGAAATTTTGGAGGAGCCAATATGAAAGATACGGAGTCCTTTTCTATTACCAACATGGAGAGAATCATTACCATAGTATGCTCCAGAATTGTCAAGACTCGCTAGATCTGGTGTAACTTCGTTATTAGCCCCTGTGTCGGGGTACCATGTGGTGCCATAAGCAATAGACTGAGTATCAGCAGTGTTAGCCATAGGACGAGAACGAATAGTGGATGGGTCATGATTTGGGCAGTCATACAGAATGTGACTAATACCACATCGGTTGTAGGTGTTGTACACTGTATTTTGAACCGAGGCCCAAGTAAATTAACCACGGTTATCACCACGACCATAAACTCTACTTTTGTTGCTATAGGTGGCGGTGTTTCCATGATAAAAGCCCCATCGTCCTTGATTGTAGGTGCCCGATTGCTTGGAGGACGAGCACCATAGAAGGCTTGAGGGGACTGAGCATAGGCTAAAATAGTTGGCATAAGCTGATAACCTAGTTGAGAGGCCATTCATTGAAGTGCAAAGAGTTGATGTGGTAACTGAGCAGGAGTGGTAGTAGCAGCGAAGGCATTAACTATAACGGGTTGTGGAGGCTCAGTCACCATATAATCATGGTCACTTAGAAGACCATAAAGTTCATTAAAGAATAGAGGATCAGGGTCTTGCAAGCAGGGTGGATTTGAGGCCATTGTACTCATCATGTAATCCTGAAATAACATAAAGAACAAGTCTTTATCCTTGACCGGTTCTCTAATATTTGCCAATGCAGCGACATATTCTTGTGCATGACTGAGGTAAGCAAGAGGTGTTTCATCCCCTTTCATTTGAAGCATAAGATGTATGTCTTAAGCATGTATTCTCTTGAAGCAGTATGGGGAGCATATGCTTGTTCAAGTGATAGCCATAGTTCACTAGCTGTTATGTCTTAAACATTTGAAAATGAGGTTTCAAAAACTGTAGAGATAATAATCATACACACATGGGTAATAGTGGATAGCCAAGTGGAGAAATTAGGGTTGACTGTTGTGCTAGCAGCTGCATCGGATCCAGTATCCAGGAATTGTTCTAGACAGGAAATTGATCCATCAACATATCCAACTAAGTTGTTGGTGATAAAAAATGGCTCAATCATTGTCTTCCAAAAGCCATAATTTGTCGGAGATAAAGTGAATGAAAACTTATGTGATGTCTTCTTAGCTGAAGTAAAAGTTGTTAAAGTAGCTATATTATTGTGACTAGGAGAAACTTGAGTTCGTAAAATGCATGTTAAAAACTTGTATGTTTTGTGCGAAACTAAAAACTTGTGTGCGAAACAATGAGCTTCACACGAAACTTTCTGACTTTGGTGTAAGAGGAACCTAGCAAAACTTCAGACTTTCGCGTAAAAGATCCGTACAAAAGTTGGAATTTTCGTGTGAGAAACAGTCAAGCGAAACTTTTTACTTTCGTGCAGAGAGATTCTTGTGACAGTTGCAAACTTGCAGATGAAGAAAACCCTTAATCTACAATAAGGATGATGGCCAACGATTGAACAACGATCAATAAACATGAGGAAGTGATAAACCTGAATCGGCGATGATCCAAGCAACGACGAAGGTACGAAGTAGAACAGGGGCAGTGACGATTATGCGACGGCAATGAATCAACGACTGCAATCGATGATGAATCAATCAGAGAAACCGATTATAATAGGAAAGACGAACATCTTGTATGCGTTCCATTTGTATTGGCGCCGGTGGTTATGTGATGTGGTGGTAGGCGGAGGTGGAGAGCCAAAGGAGGCTCTGATATCAAATTGAGACAAAAGGAATGCTTGGGAATTGTGATTGTATTGAAAATTAGGGTATTACATTGGTATATATGTATACACGACATCACATTTACATAATTAACCCTCTATCATGTCTATTGCAAACATTTAAATTGCCCGAAAAAGTTGGAGTAGATTAAATTTTAGTAATCTTAATATTGACCGCTATATTGGTATGTAAGCTAATTGGATTATTATTTGAGTAATTATAATCTTCTTAACTATTATTTATGAAGTTTGAAAATGAACAAAATTATCAACATGCCAACCCAAACCACCTGACCTGTCCCAAAATTTACCCTAGCTATCATTTTCTAAATGACCAATGTTATTTCAACACTTTTGTATACGTTTGTGAACTCAGTTAAGAAAGGAGAACCAAGTTAAAGAAATACCAGAAGCAATAAAATTGAAAGACATAGAAGAAGTAACAAATGAAGCAGTCACAACTACATTGAGGAGAGCCATTAGCTTCTACTCCACTATCCAGGCCCATGATGGCCACTGGCCTGCTGAATCTGCTGGCCCTTTGTTTTTGCTTCCTCCACTGGTAATTACTTAGGATCATTAATCAAACACACCAATAATTAATAATATGCAGACACGTTACCTAAGATATAATGTTTACGCGGTTCAGTAATATGTATGTACACAGGTGATAGCACTGTATGTGACAGGAGCCATGAATGCAATTCTAACACCTGCACATCAACTAGAAATCAAACGCTACATATATAACCATCAGGTATTTGCAACATTTTATACATTTATTTTATGATTTTATATTTCCATTCGGCTTGGTTTTGATTTTATGATGACAGAATGAAGATGGAGGTTGGGGATTACATATTGAGGGTCACAGCACAATGTTTGGATCAGTACTTAGTTATGTTACATTGAGATTGCTTGGGGAAGAAGCTGATAGTGGTGTAGAGGACATGGCGGTGGTTAAGGGTCGTAAGTGGATCCTTGACCACGGTGGTGCAGTTGGGATTCCTTCGTGGGGGAAGTTTTGGCTCACTGTCGGTTTCTTGTCACTTAATTATGCTTCCTGCATATTTGTTTTCAATTTTCATATTCACATACCTTAACATATGTACTTTATCTAACGTGTTAAAAGATATATAATCAATATATCTTTTGTGCTTTTGTAGGTTCTTGGAATATACGAGTGGTCAGGTTGTAACCCTATGCCACCTGAGTTTTTGCTCCTCCCTAACTTTTTCCCAATTCATCCAGGTTAGTTTTATTTTTCCCAATTCATCCCGGTTGGTATGATAAAATCCAACAAATTAAAAGCGTTATTAATGTAAAACTACAGGCAAATTTATGTGTTATTCTCGCTTAGTTTACATTCCGATGTCATACTTATATGGTAAACGATTCGTGGGAAGAATAACCAGATTGGTTCAAGCACTAAGGCAAGAGCTTTATACAGACCCGTATGAGGATATTAATTGGAATAAAACACGAAATACTTGCGCAAAGGTTGGTTAAATTTTCTAGAAAATGCTCAAAATTCTCATTTCAAACTCATAAGAAGATACAAAATATAATATCATGCACTGATTATGTATTTCAGGAAGATCTCTATTATCCACCTCCTCTTGTTCAGGATATTGTATGGGGCGTTCTTCATAACGTTGCTGAACCTATTTTAACACGTTGGCCGTTTTCGAATCTACGAGAAAAGGCCATAAAAGTTGCAATGGAGCATGTAAACTATGAAGATCAGAGCAGTAGATATCTTTGCATTGGATGTGTGGAAAAGGTATTTAATATGTTTCCATAAACGACATAATTAACATAATTCAGTTGTCCTTATTCGAAGTATAAGCTAGTCCAGGCGATTAGGCGGTTAAGATGGCAGTTATTCTTGTTATTTCCAAAAGGGTGCATCAGTCTGAGTTTAGTATGTTATGGATATACATATCAAACTATGTCCAAACATCTGATTTAAGATTTTATGGTGTAATTTTTTTATAGAATGAATGTCGTATAAAAATGTTATCCGCGTTTGAAAAACTGGGGGAATTTGAAAAAAGTCAACAATGGTATGTTATTCCAAACTAACCCCTCCAAGCCCTGTTTTTTTTAACTCTAATCCATGTGAGTCTAGTTAATGGGTCGTTATGTAAATAGTCAATAGTTGTGATTTAGAGTCAATTATGTATTAAGCGGGTCTAGTATGTATTTATCAAAGATTGAAACCGTATATTTGGTCGGGAAGGGTGCGACGTTTAGAATCAACACGTTGTTCCAAATTAGGGTTATATAAACCCAATCGAGTCTCTATAAACCATATATACGATCGTTATTATCAAATTTCAAAGTTTATTTATTTATGTTATTGTTCAATTGTTTGTTCATAATCGATCTTGGGCAACACTTTTCACGCATATAAAACGGTTGATGTGACATCCCTTTCATCTTAACACTTGATTTCCTTGATCAATGCCTTATAATCCTTCATAGCCTTTGTCTGATAAAACTCCTTTGTATTTAAACATTTCTCTATATATAATTAGCGTTCATCTTTTTTCTATAATTTTGGGGCAACAGTCCTAAGTCTAACACCCAAAAATTAATATTACAAGGTTATATGCTTGGTTGCAACCTGGGTGGAAGATCCGAACGGGGATGCATATAAGCGTCATCTTGCACGAATACCCGACTACTTTTGGGTTGCTGAAGATGGAATGAAAATGCAGGTTTTGTCACTAGTTAACGAATTTGATCTTTCATTCATGTTAATTTTTTTCATTGAATATACATGTTAAATCTTAGTTTTTTCAGAGTTTTGGATGTCAAATGTGGGATGCAGCCTTCGCTATTCAGGCAATCATGTCAAGTAATCTAGCAGAAGAATACGGACCAACTCTTAGAAAAGCACACGACTTTGTAAAATCCTCGCAGGTAACCTACTCTGTGTGACAACAATAAAATTTCTAAGCAGAAAAAAATATAAGAAACAGACATGGGCGGAACATTTAAGGGGCCAGAGGGGCCGGACCCCCCCCCCCCCAACCATATTTTTTTGCTCAGAAGTATTGATTTCGGCTGACTAGGTTTTTTTCATATTAGTTATAGCATTTGTGCCCCTCCTAATCCAGACCAAAAGCCCAAATCTGTTCCGCAAATCCACAAAAAAAATTGGTTTTTTTTATGTGTAATATTTTCGACCCCCCAAATTTAATTGTTCAAGTTCCGCGACTGGAAAGAGACATACACAACTTTATATGCATATTAAAATTGTCAGGTTCGTGACAACCCCCCTGGAGATTTTAGTAAAATGTACAGACACACTTCTAAAGGCGCATGGCCATTTTCTATGCAAGACCAGGGTTTGCAAGTCTCAGATTGTACATCAGAAGGCTTGAAGGTTTATTTGTAATTGTAATAAGTACTAATTTTTTTTAAATGCTATTGGAATATATATTTTTTTGACAATTGGTGTTTCTTTTATAGGTTGCACTTCTATATTCCCAAATGAGCCAAGAACTTGTTGGTGAAAAACTTGAAACCGAGCGTCTCTATGATGCTGTCAACGTTATTCTTTCATTACAAGTATGTCATCAAGATTGTTGTGTAATATTGGCATTGTTGAATATTATTCTGTGTGTCAAATACTAATCTGATGTGTAATGTTGTATAAATTCAATTCAGAGTGAAAATGGTGGTTTTCCGGCTTGGGAACCACAGAGGACATATTCTTGGGTGGAGGTACTTATAACTTTCCTCTGTCTTAATTCTAAAACTATATATTTACTGAAAACACCAAAGAAAAAATCAGCATAAAAGTTTGTTATAACCACATTGTATGTTCATTATGAATTTCAGAAGTTCAATACAGTAGAATTTTTTGAAGATGCGTTGATAGAGCGAGAGTAAGATTTGCACCTAATAAAATCATTTTTCGTTAATGCTCATGATCAGGTTTTGTTTGTTTCTCTAACATGAATAAGTAACTCGAAAGTTTTTATCATTTTAGGTATGTGGAATGCACCTCAGCCGCTATCCAAGCGTTGGCAATGTTCAAAAAATTGCACCCTGGACATAGAACGGAGGAGATTGAACGTTGCGTCTCAAGAGCTGTGAAGTACATTCATGACACACAAAACCTTGATGGTTCATGGTTAGTGTGTATTCTTATGGCATGATGTTCTTATTGCTATATTAGTCAACCACTAACATTTAGATCTACTAAGATTGGTAACTACTAATTTTGCACCTAAATTTTAAATTATTCAACCTTTAACGGGGTGATGAAGTGATAGGCATTTGAGATCACCTCACGTTCACTGGTTTTTTTCTTTTCTAATGCAAGTTGTGTTTTAGCAGAGTATTGGTGGGGTACTGTGAGTTTTCTGAAATAACAGATTCTCACATGTAAGCTTGAAATCTTTGTAGGTATGGTTGCTGGGGAATATGTTACACCTACGGTACATGGTTTGCGGTAGATGCACTAGTAGTTTGTGGTAAGAACTATTATAACAGTCCCACGCTTAGAAAGGCTTGTGAATTTCTGCTATCGAAACAACTTCCTGATGGTGGATGGGGAGAGAGTTATCTTTCGAGTGCAAATAAGGTAAGAATGTAATGATAGAAATTGCGTAGGGTTTTCTTGACAAATAGTTGGTCTAATGTTTAGTCTTTCTTGTTTGATGTAGGAATATACAAATTTGGATGGAAATCGATCGAATTTAGTACAATCATCATGGGCTTTAATCTCACTTATAAAAGCTGGACAGGTTTGTTTCTCATCTTTAAAAGTTAGAGTTCTCGAAGGGTAGGAGTAAACCTATTGTAACATTATAACAACTCATGAATACAAAAGAGATATTCAGTTCACACGCATTGATTAACAGTCACTGCCCAACCATATGTATGTTCTTATGATTGTCTTTTCTTTGTTTCATTTATGGTAGAAAACGGATGCATGCAACCTTTTTTTTAACAGTAACACCTAGATTATATAAGATATGATGGGCAACAATAAGATAATCCATGATAAATCTGTCATCCCAAGACTCGAACCCACAACCTTTGGTTCACCACTCTAACTTCGAATTTTTTTTTTTGAAATGGGGAGTTTTCCCAACTGATGAGGGTTTCTAGAGTTGAAGTTGTTTTGGTTTATAGACGTTCCTTTAATGGGATTTACGGAACTCAATAAATATTTACATGCTTAATGTTAACGAGATCACCGGTTTGGACACGTGGACATCCGTGAATGGGATTCACGGAAATGAATAGGGTTTTTCCAACTTCCGCAAATGTCATTAACAGAACACCCATAAACCAAAACAACTTCAACTCTTACTTAGAAGCCCTCATCAGTTGGGAAAACTCCCCCATTTAAAAAAAATCACTCTAACTTCTATCTATTTACCATTACACCCAACCCTACCCCATAAACGGACGCAACTAATTTTGTTTATTATGTTTAGGCTAAAATTGATAGTACACCGATAAAACGTGGTATACGGCTCCTCATAAATTCGCAAATGGAAGAAGGAGACTTCCCTCAGCAGGTTTATTATCATGATTTTTTTATTCTTAAATTTTACAAACATTTTACATTCTGCAATCGATCATATTAATTTCCGAAATGCTTCTTAAACATCTCTTCTTTGAATTATAGGAGATCACAGGAGCTTTCATGAGGAATTGTACCCTCAATTACTCATCATATCGAAATATATTCCCCATATGGGCTCTTGGTGAATACCGCCGTATTGTGCAGTGTGCATGAAACTCTTTATATTACTTATAATTCTTTTTGTGACTTCCGGTCTTGTATCTAATGGCACTTACTAAGTTACTAGTACACACACATGTAAAATAAGGAGGAGGTCGAGTGCAACGTGTATGCTACGCGACCGATCTATGTGTTAATCTAGCTACATGTTTCTATTAACCGTGAAATGTGTGGCAAATTGGTTTTTAATAATCCAAACTAAAACCTATTGACCGATAATAATCCATACTAACAGTTTGACCCGTGACAGTCCCAACTTTCACTTTTGTTGTTAAGTGCAGTCCAAGTAGCATAATCCTCATAGATTTACACTCGATTTATATTTGTTTTCGCTCAAAATGATGATCTTGAACGAAATGGAGAAATGTACAAACGAAATCGAGTGGTAATCGAGTGTAAATCTATGATGATTATGCTACCAGGACTGCTCTTGACAACAAAAGTGAAAGTTATTACTATTACCGGCCAAACTGTTAGTATGGATTATTATCAGTCAATAGGTCATAGATTGGATTATTAAAATCCAATTTGCCAAAATGTGATTGAATATTTATGCATAATTTGGTGAGATTGAAATACCTAATGAATTAAAAAAAGTAAAATGACAAGCCCATGTTCGAACTTTGCATCCTTTAGTTTGGCTAGCTGCATGAAACTCCAGATTCATCGTATCTAGACCTTTCAAGAATTTGAATCTTTTTTTTTTCATTTTGATTGTAAACCACATGAAATTGATAACTTAGTTATAACATCCCAAAAATCCGAGAGTTAAGAGTTCGGGTTAGTGAGTAACCCGAGCCTCTATTAAATTTAACAGAGGAGCAAGGTTTGTCACGTATGGCGTATTTGATCAACAATAAACGACACGGTTAGTCGTTTAAAGAGGGTTCGAGATGGAAACGCGCCAGACGGAAGAAGAAGGACCCGAAACTTAACTCGTAGGGGATATTTATACCACATAATGGGAAAACCCTAGCTCATTAGCGACCTAGGGGTGTACGACGGCAGCAGGGAAGGCCGCAAAAGGCCGGCGACGGGCGGTCCGACGAGATGGTTTCGAGCAGGAAACTCAACACATCGCAAAGGTAATTCCCCTTTTATGTTTTGTTGCATTGTTTGCGTTCATGTTTTTGGCATGAAACCCGTTTAGGGTTTATGTTCTTGTTCTTAGCGGATGGTGGCCGAGGGAAGATGAGAGTGGTGGTGCAGCGTGACGGCGACGACAAGTAAGGAAGGGAGGACATGGTAGGAACGAGAGGTGGTGCTTGACGGGGATGGTAGGCCCGGCAAGGACGATGGTGGGAGTGGCTATAACGGCAACCGTGGTGGCTCTGCGGCGGCGCGAGGCAGAGGAAGAAAAGGGTGTGTTCGGCTAGGGTTGGTACGACAAGGATGAGGAGAGTGATGAAGACGATGGTCAGGACGGAGATGACTGAGGCGTTTGGCTATGATAATGGTGACTCGCCGATGGTGATGGTGCAAGGTGGTGGTGCCTGGTGGTAGTGCATGGTGGTGCACGATGTGGAGACGGAAGACGGTGAGGAGCCGGTTAGGGTTTTCCCTTTTTGCATGGTTTGCATGCGGGTGGAAATTCGGCTCGTGTACGCATATGTTCAGGGACTAGGGTTTACATGGTCACGTACGTGCATACATGGGGTATTCAGTTTCTAAGCGGGTCAAGGACAACCCGACTCGTGTGAACCTGTGAAGTTAGGGTTTCGTGGAGGACAACTGACGAGTTGTTGAGGCAAGCGTTTCAGGTTTATTTATATTGTTATACGTTATTTGACGTATGGTTAGGACGTATTCTGATCTCAAATCATACGTGGATAGGTTCAGGTTTCGAGCAGGAAGACGGTTGTAGTGCAGGACTCGGATCTCCGCAACCATTTAGTTTCTAATCCCCTCTCTAATGTTTTTACCGTTTTGGGGCTATCGTACATATTTGCAAGATTTGCTTATTAAATTAAACATGTTACGAGTTTTGGGGTTTATCCTGATGAGTTATGACTAAATATTCAAATACGGGGCTAAGCGTATGTGTCTTGTCCTTAGTATGTGTGGGATAGTTGCGAGTCTGATGGTTGTGTGTCGTATAGTGACTTAGTTGGGGTGAGTCGGGGAATGAGTTTACATGTCGTGTGAGAACGACTAGGAGGTGATGTGGCGGGTGCACGTACGTGGTATGTGCTTAGGTAACGAGTCATAGTCCTTGCATGTGTGCTGTGTTGGCTAAAGTCATTGTCCTTGTGACACGGCGAATCGATGATTGTGGAAGACGAGGTCCTTCGGGAGGTCACTTTATGTGACGAATACCCTTCGGGGTGATGTTGAGAACAAGGGGGTACTCTGAGTGTGATGAATATCCCGATGGGGATAACCCTGACCAGGGTAGCTGTGACAAAACCGGTGAAATCCTTCAAAGTTAATTGTTGTGTGCATTTATGTGTGTTTTAATTGCATGCAAGTGTTGATTGATATTCATTGTGTTGAGATGTTATTGTTGTGGTGTTAAGCATTAGAGTGACCGTTGTACCGGGACGATGCCGTGTTTGTATCTGTTGTGTCAGTTGACCTTATGAAAGTCTTAGTGAAAGTTTGTCGGGTCGGTGTCTAGGGGTTGGTCGGGTTAACCGGACTTCAGGTTGATACGTGTGGTAGATTATGAGTTAGTAATGTAGTAAGCTCGAACCATGTCAGTGAGACTTACTGGATTTTGGGAATGGGATGAGTCTTGAGTGGTGGACCCTCATGGGGATGGGTCGGTAAGGTGGGTCACCTGTATTTTAATAAACGACAAACCGTTTTATAAGGGACCGGGATGTCCTGAGTTTATATAAATGATATTTGTGAAGAGATGGTTTCTACCTAAAATAAACTATTAGAACTCACTCAGCGTAGCTGACTTTGTATATATGTTAGATTGTTTTGCTGGTGGGTTTACGTGACGAGGTATCTTGGCTGGGAGGAGTGCTACTCGGATTGGTATGCATGCATTCGTAAGGTAAGATTTAGAACGATAACGAGTTTGAAGATAAAACTATTTTAAAGAAGACTTCCGCTAATTATTTTTAACACGAGACAAGGGTTTTTAACAAGAATACCTAGTGATGAGACCCAACCGTAGGGTAACCGGTTTAGGAGCTTTACATTAGTAAATCAAAATTATAAAAATCTCGATATATTAAGACTTTATTTTATTTTTTAATGCCAAAATTGAAATTGCTCGATTTCAAATATGGTTACTGAACTTTGTTAATAACACGTACTAACCATCGCCATTTTAAGAATTTGATATACAAATATTTCCTCGTCACTTAAAATAACTAAATTGTCACCCCCCTTAAATTTCCACTTGCATATTTATTTATTTTTTAAGTGAAATTCAGGGTAACACCCGACCCATACGGGCTCTAATATAGGCCGTATGATGTCACACGAGCCTCAAAAATAAGGGTTGTATTGGGTTAATATGTGTCGTATGAACATCCTTCGAGTGCACCGTCTTACTACAATACGAACCGTATTGGTTTGCCTATCCGGCCCGAATTGAGCACAATGAAGCAGTAGTGCGTTTGACACGTGTTGTAAGCACCATGGACACTCAACACTGACTTGGGCCACATAAGGTTGGTGATCCCACTATATATACCAATCATCTACCTTTGTTTCTTCATTTGTGACCTCTACAAATGTGTTGAAGCCAATAATCCATTTTTGCTTAAGATGATGATTAATATAAGTTGAAATTGATTAAGTTTTTGGATTGGGTAGATCGCAAAGGATTTAGAAATTAAACATAAGAAACCTTTTGCATTGGGAACATCAACCAACAGGTAAGCCATATCTCTGCAACATAGACTAATACGGGTCGTATGGTATTCATGCGGGCCGTATGATGAAACCCTAGTAGAAGCCATATCCTAAGCCATATGTCACGTATCACATACTTCCAAACGAGCCGTATGCGTAGGTATGTAATATGGGTCGTATAGTCATGATACGAGGCATATGAAAAGGTTAGTCATATGGGCCGGATTAGCCCAATACGAATCATATGAGTGGGTTGTCAATACGGGTCATATTAGTGTAATACGGGTCGTATTAGTGTAATAGGGGTTGTATGGACCGTATAGAAAATGAGACATAAGGTTTAAAGCAATGGAGGACGTAACAAACAAACAAACATACAAATGTACCGAGTAAAATCTAACTCATAGCATTTAGCTATTTGTAGGGTCTATGGAGGATGTGATAAGGGCAAACCTTATACCTCTATCTCGGGGGGACAGAAAGGCCCCTCGCGCCGAAACTATTAGTTGTCACATGTGCGCAATGTTTCGACCACACTTCTATACATTCCTGGCCAGTAGTATCCTGCTTTCATGGCATTTGCGATGACTGACTTTGGCCCTGTATGGATGCCACATATTCCCTTGTGAATTTCTCTTATGATGTAATCTGCCTCCTCTTCATCGACGCATTTCAGTGACAGGCCCGGGTATGATTTTCTGTATAACTTCCCGTCCATCACTTCGTACTGTAGTGACTTCAGCCGGATTTTCCTAGCTTCTTCCTACTCCTGAGGTAACTTGCCTACCCTTAGGTACCGTTCCAGGGGAGCCATCCATATGTCTGATGTGTTTCTTTCTATTGCCATTATCTCTTTAGCAGTGATGGAAGGGGAAGTAAGCACCTCCACCTTGATCTCCTTTGCTAGGTGCTGGAAGGTTACTGACGCCAGTTTGTTGAGGGCGTCTGCATTTTTGTTTTGCCCACGGGGTATGTGTGTGACTGTGTTTGATTTGAATCCCTTTTGCGCTTTGTGTATTTTCTTTAAGTACTTCACCATAGTTTCTTCTTTAGCTTCATAGGCACCGTTGACTTGGTTGGCCACCGGTAACGGATCGACATGTGTTTCTAGGTATTTCGCTTTCATCTGTTTCACCATTCTTAGGCCTGCCAACAAAGCTTCATACTCTGCTTCGTTTTTAGTGGCTTGAAAGTATAATTGAAGGGTGTAGCTGAGTTCCACCCCTCTAGGCTTATTAATATCAAACCTGCCCCACAGCCTTCCTTATTCGAGGCTCCGTCCGTGAACAATTTCCATGTCTCTACCTTTGTTGTTTCTATCTCTGTTTTCTCGACGCCTTTCTCTTCCAACTCTTCCACTTCTCCTTGTATTTATGTTGTGAAATCAGCAAGTATCTGTCCTTTTATTGTCATCCTTGGCACGTACTCTATAGAGTGATCTCCCAACTCAATGGCCCATTTTGCCAATCTTCCTTATATTTCTGGTTCCCGGAGTATTCATTGTATTGGACTTTCGGTTATCACTTGTATGGGGTGTGTTTGGAAATACCTCCTTAGCCTTCTGGATGAGTATACTAATGCCAGCGTCAACTTCTCTATAGGGGAGTATCTTTCCTCCGGTCCTTTGAGGGTTCGGCTGAGAAAGTATATGGGGATCTGTTTCTGCTGGTGTGACACTTGCAAAATTACAGAATTTAAAACCTAATTGTTGGGCTAAACCCAACTAGGCCCAATAAGGCCCAATAGGAAATTCAAGCCCGTTAGATGCTCAAATTTCATCATCCGAATATCAATTAGTCACCCAGATTCGTCTAATGACTCGCTACGTAAATTCTAAGAATTTAAGAAATAATAGATATGTGCGTGATTTAGTAGTTTAAACGTTTATCGCGCCAGTCGACGGTTATCACGAAATATACGGTATGACAATTATTCAAGACAAAGAAGTATTAGTATTAATTATTAATATTCAATTGGAAAGTCTATTTAGACTAAAGCGCGCAAATTTCACGTATACACACGTTAAACCGTGTTAAATACGTGTAAAACCAACTATAATAGTACGAATATTACCGATACGTTTATTGGTACGAAAAGTATTATAAAATATTTATTATGATATTTTAGAAAAATATAATATTAATCTTAACGTGGAACGTTAAATCTGACATAGAGGGTTCGGATACGCGCTGTCCACCGGTATTGATTTAGATACACCTCAGTAATAAACTTTTTAATGAAATAAATATTTTAGATATTTATTTTTTTATTATGTATGAAAAAATAATTTATGAGAACAAGGGAACACAATTACGTTTCGAGACTTGACACGCGGTATCCACCTACACTCTCCACTTCATAAACCCTAGCTATATAAGCATCTTATCTCTTCCATCTCCTCTATTGAAAACCTAAAAGCTCTAACACCCACACATGGAGACACCAAGAGAGAGAGAGAGAGGCAGTAGGAGGGCCGACCACTTCCAGGCGGCTCCTTCGGCGAACTCATGCCTCCTCCGGTGGCGTCCAGTAGTATACGGCGTCGAGCTACGGTGGTGAGCAACGGCCGCAGAGGACGGCGGTGCATGGTTTCAGGCAAGTGGCGGCGAGTGGAGTCATTTTTCTGGCCGTCCTCGTAGTCTCAAACTCAACGGTGGTAGTTGTTTTCTCTAAAACGCGGAGGTGATGATGGAAACCATCTCCTAAGGTGGCGGCGGCTAGGATCTCTGGCAGTGGCGATGGAAGCTCTATCCGGTAAGGTGAGATCTGGTATGCATCTTCTTTTTGGGTTCGTTTTTCCGGAAATACACACCTATGTTTACTTTTTTTCCGGTTGAAATCCAACGAACCTAGGGCCGCCATTGACGACGGAGGCGGCCACAGGTTCAAGAAACTGTGATGGTGCTCGTTTTACGGTCGTACCGGCTTTCGTGCGGGCTCCGACGGCAGAGCTAGGGTTCCGGTGGCAAAGCTAGGGTTCTGGTGAACCCAAAACCCACGGGCCTAACCTTGCTTACCTTTTCGTTGTCCGAGGCTGTGATTTCCTTTCGGGCTCCAACAACCCGAGGTGAAAACACGAATCCAAATCTAATTCTTGATAAATAAACTTCTCTAATCTTAGATCCGTTAACATATGTTGTAGATTTAGAGATTTTGGTGATGTTCGGGTGACTGAATCGTTGAAAATGGTGGCATTCCGGTGGTCGTGGTAAGATCGGGATTGTTAAGTTGTTTTAAACACTCTCGGGTCTTGGTCAAACTTGGTCAACCATGGTCAACGCGCGTCAACAGATTCCCGTATGCGAACGAGTAAAGGGACCTATAAACCGCACGCTAATATAATTATATTTAGTTACGCGAAAATAAACGTGCGTGCGGTTAAGTTGCGTTGAGCTTAAGCGGTTCGTTAACGGTGGAAATAAGAAATGGATATTAACACGTCGTAAACATGTATGTTTTGTTAAGAGAGTTTGTTTCGACTAAAATATATAATATATAATAGATGTAAAAATATAATCGCTAAAGGGTAATCGGTTAAGCAAGGAATTTTAACACGACTAACGATTTATGCGTATGAATAATAGTTAATATTCTTGAACGTATAAACATTTATTTACATTATATTTGTAATACAAAAAACCGTTGATCGATATACGAATATATGAAATTCGGGATTTTTTGAATAATGAACATATTTTATATAAATTTATGCATTTGATATTTCATTTGGATCTATATGGACCTATACAAAGACACGTATCTTAACGGGGATTTGATTATTAACAACTATACTTTTCCTAAATACGGTCACGCCAAGTGAAAACATATACTTGTATATAAATGTTTATATTTTACAAAATCTAATGGTTATTATGAGACTTGATATTCGAATATAAAATAGGTGTATATACATAAAAATTAAGAGTCTTGGGTATGTGATACCCATAATTAAAAACTTAAACAATCATGTATTAGATAAATGCGAAAACTTAAATCTTATTGAACTTGAATGTATATTTTGTCGTATAGATAATTGAAATTATATATATAAATATATAAGAATAATTTTAAATGTCTATGTTTTATATAAAAGCAAATGTATATATATGTATGTACATATACTCTACATGGACTTGAACGTTTATTTGTGAAATACAATTCGGTATAAATATATAAAAATATATTTTAGGGTTTTGAAATTATATAAATAAATATATAAAGATATATATTTATAAATTATCGTATGAATATATTATAAAACCTTGAGATCATCATATTAAACCATAGAGTTGTATTTATTCTACTAATAAACATATAAACGAGAATTATTATTACTTATACGTGCACAGAATTATGTACAATTATGTGCATGACAAGCCAATAATTAAATATGACCATGGGAACATATTCGAGCCGTAAATCCCGACTCAATCTAACAATCTAATATTACCGATCGTTAAACCTACATCGTATACTAAATCGCTAATACCTTTGAGAATCAGCAGAGCTCGACCGCACGCGTGATAACTCGACGCGGGTTTAGATTTACTTTATTACATTAGGGTTAGTTCATAAATCTCTTTAAGTACCTACAAGTATCATAGGACTCGAGTAGGACGTAAACCCGTGACTATCATATCATGTGGACATTGGTTTCCATTACTATCAGAAGAACATTATTGTTCCTGACACGTCACCAGGTGAATTTTACGGCCCCTTTTTACTGTTTTCTATATTTGGGGGAAAAACATGTTAAATTCAAATGGTATGATAACTAGAAAACGAGAAGCAAACAATTGATTCCTTTGTGTGCATAAGTTACACCTAAAAATCCTCGGTATTCCGAACAATAACCATTAGCTATGGACTTAGCCGTAGATCAATATGAATAGTACTATTTGGGTTGACACCCCCTTTCATGGTTAGTCGCACTAACCACGACCAACATGGTCAAATGATTGCATATTAGGTCTTGTTGTTCTCTTTGTTTAAAGGGACAATGGGCTGGGGCAAACTCTAGAATTCGTTAAAGGTGTGGTTATAGGCTTGTGCATCACATAATTCGTTTGTGCTAGCTAGACATCGATTAATCAACCGCTAACTTGTTTTGTTTATCATATGCATAAAGTAAATTTTGAGAAAATGGTTTCTCCAATGGTATACGTACGTGTGGTTTTGCAAGACAATTTCGAGCAAAGGGTTTGGCCAATGGTATACGTACCAATGGTTTTGCCAGACAATTTCGGGCAAATGATTTTGCCAACAGTACCCGTACAAACAGATTTGCCAATCAATTTCGTGCAAACGGTTTTTGTCGAACGATTTTTTTCAAATTGTTTTTTGTCAAACGAATTTGTACGAATGGTTTTGCTAATTGTATTCATTTAAAACCTGTGAACTCACCAACACAGCGTTGACATTTTCGACCATGTTTTTCAAGTATCGCATGACTGTGGCACGGTTGGAATAGGTTAAGCATTTTGGATTAAGACTTTAGAAGAAGAAGAAATATGATCGTTTAACGTCAAGTCCATTAGATTTATATGTCTTTAGGTCTATGTGTTTATTTAGTTCCTGTAATGGTGTTCGACACTTTAGAAGTCTTTTTATAGCTTCCGCTGTTGTGCAATGTTACAAAATCGTTGCAACCTTAATTTATTTATTTATTTATTAAATGAATAAATTTGGGGGTGTTACAGCTGGTGATCGACCATTAATATCGAGCTGATTGATGTTTCTGATGCAGATAGGTACATTGTTAGTACTTCTCCCGGTGCGGGGGTAGCAAGCGTGCGGAGAGTACACAGGTGCTCCTTTATTAACTTAAGTGCTATTTCAGATTCATCTGTCCACATGAATTTGTTCTTCTTGATGGCTTGTTTGAGTGTGTCCATGAATGGTAGAGTCCTATCCGTCAGACGGGATAAAAACCTGTGCAGAGCCACTAGTCTTCCATTCAACCTTTAGACTTCTTTTACTGTTACCGGGGACTTCATCCTTGCTATTACTTGTACCTTATTAGGGTTTGCCTGGATTCCTTCTTTGGTTACCACCACCCTAGGAATCTCCCTTCCTCCACTCCGAATGAACAATTCCCCAGATTTAATCTCATGTTAGCCCCTCTTAACCTTCAGAATGTCTCTTCTATGTCCCGTAACATGCTTGCTTCTTCTTTACTTTTAATGACTAGGTCATCTACATAAACCTCCAAAATTTTCCCTATATGTTCCATGAAGAGTGTATCCATGAACCTTTGGTATGTTGCCCCGGCATTCTTTAGGCCAAAGGGCATCTTTGTGTAATAGAATATCCCTTCGTCGGTGTAGAAAGCCGTTTTTTCCTCGTCTTCCCTTGCCATGCGAATTTGGTGGTATCCCTTGTAGGCGTCTAGGAATCACTTCAAAGGGTACGGGGTTAATGAATCTATCTTTGAGTCGATTTGTGGCAAGGGGTAATAGTCCTTTGGACATGCTTGGTTGAGATTCTTGAAGTCTATGCACATCCTCCAACTTCCATTCCCTTTCTTTACCATCACCGGATTATTGATCCATTTGGGATATTTGACTTCCTTAACTATTCTTGCCTTCAACAACTTCCTCATTTCTTCACATACCTCCCTTCCTTCTCTGGGCCCATACTTATTTTCTTCTGCTTTACCGGTTCCAACCATTTGTGGTCGTTTAGGCGGTGTTCCACTACTTCCTATAGATCCACATCATATCCCTATGTTCCCACGCGAATACATCCATGTTTCTGATCAACATTTCTCTTAGACTTGTCTTCCATCTATTAGGTAACCATTTCCCTATTTTGACCGTCTGCTCGGGGAAATAGTCATTTAACACCCATTCTTCCACTTTGTTCTCTTTATCGGAATTCTCCCCCTCTGCCCTGGTTACTAAGGCTACTATCTCGGACGATGATTTTATGGTAGCTATTTCTTCTTGAGTTAGGAATTTCATCATGCCATGGGCTATTGATGTTAATGCTCATAGGGCACTAATCCCTGGGCTTTCTAATATGGCATAGTATCTAGACTCGGCCCGTATCATGACAAACGTTAGTTTGACCGTCCTGCTCTTTTTCCCTTCCCCAGGTTGAGGGGTAATGTTATCTTTCCTAGGGGGCATGCCATTTCCCTTGAGAATCCTACAAGAGGAGTGTTATCTTCTTCCAGCAAGTTTTTCACTTCTCTGCTCAATCTTGTGAAGCAGTGTTCGTACATGACTTCTGACCCACTTCCCCCGTCGACGTATATCCTAGCTACCCTATGTCCGGCTAGATTGACAGAGATGTTAAGTGGCGACTCCTGTGCTTCGTCTCCATTTAACGCCATGAACGTGATTGGGACCTCCATCCATGTCGCCGTATCTTTCCTCCCTTATGTTCCGTCTGCCATCCTGCTGCTTTTCTTCTCCTCTTCTTCGTATCATGTCTACGCGCCCTCTCCTTTGGATTTACCTCTCGTGTCATGTCTTGACGTGCCTTGTTGTTTGATGTCTCAGATGAGGTGGGATAGTTTCCGGACCTCACTGCCATTTTGTTCTCCTTTTTGAGGAATATACAGTTATCTGTCTTATGTCCCCTAGTTTTGTGATATTCATAGAAATCGTTTGGATGACTGTTGCTGCCCTTTTGATGTGGGAGTGGTTTCCGAATGGAAACTTGGATCTTTCTGTGGCCAAGACTTCACTGGGTGTTTTTGTTAAGGGAGTGAATTTATCTATGACGGACAGGGAGTAATGGGTGTTGTATGATGAGGAATACGCAGGATTTCTGGAGTATCCGCTCCGTTATGTTTTATAGGGTGAAAAGCTGTGTCTGGACCTTTTTTCTGTATGGATTTCAATCTGGGACTGCTACCGACCGAGGGCCTATGCCAAGGCCTTCCTTTGGGGATGGTTCATTTGGTTTCCCACTTTCTTGCTTTTGACCCAGTGTCCTTCCCTCTAATCCAGGCACGCACCTTGTCCATGAGTTCGTCAAAAGTCTCGGGGAATTCTTTTCCCAGCTTCTCGCATAACGCTGTGTTCCTTACCTCGTTCATGAAGCTACTTATCTTCATGACCTTCAGGACATCTCTTATCTACATGCTTTCCTTCACAAACCTTTCCATGAACACTTCGACGTTCTCCTCGTCTTTCCTTCGGATGTGTTGAATTTCGTTGGGATTTTTTAGGGCCTTTTTGTTCTGACTGAAATTCCGTAGGAACCTGCTCTTAAGTTCCTCGAAGTCATCTATGCTTCCCTGTGGTAAGTTATCGAACCATACGCGTACAACTCTTGTTAACGTCTGTGCAAACATGTGACACCAGATGGGAATAGACCACTGTCCTACTTGGCCTGCTCCTTGGAACACATGCAGGTGGTTCTCTGGATCCTTGGTCCCGTCATACTTTCCCACGCTGGAAGTAATTTTTAGCCCCATTAGGAGTGGGGCTTCCGTTATCGTTTTGGTAAACCCGGAGGTGCTAGACATATTGCATGGCACGTACGGTCTTTATAAGGGGTCGGAGGTGTTACTGAATGTACCTTCTGCGATGGTTCCTGAGGTTGGGGGCTTCTTCTGAGTTCCTAGGGCCGCGAGCAGTGAAACTAACAGTTCCGCCACGTCTGTCCCCCGGTCTTTCGAGGGAATACCTTCATGGCTTCCAGCTCCTCCCTTTGTTGTTTCCATGGTGATCTTTTCAGAAAGCTGCTTCTACTTCTCTGCTTCCTTTGCCTTGTTAGAGGAGTTGTTCTCCTCATATGGGGTTTCAAACCTTAACCTGGTGCATACGCCGCTCAGTTTTTCTGCTCTGTCTAACTCCTCCAGTTGAGCTTTCAGTTTTTTGCGGTTTCTATTGGCAAATTCCAGTGTAATGGACAGGGGTTCTTCGTTCCTGTCCTAGGCCTCATCTTCTTCCATTTCATCAACGTCTTCGATGACTGGGGTGTCGCTCTAACAGATAAGGGTTTGGGTTATTCCTGACTCTAGCCGGATCAAAGGCCGGAGTATATGTATCTGTGGTCATGTTGCTCCCCGGCACTTGCGGTGGCATATCCATTTTTGCTTCTTTTCCTGACGTCTTTTCTTTTCCGGTGCTCGTCATTTAGCTCTAGCTCGTACTCTTCTTTGAATGCGTAGGAGTACTCCAGGTTCTTTTTGGATGCAAGGTCCCACGGATGGCGCCAATACAGCAGTCGGTCTCCACACCAAGAGGTAATGAATAGAAATTGCTCCTTTCTAGTATCCCCGCGAGATTTCCTACAAAACAAAGGACCGTTAGTCTCGTCGCAGGGGACCCCGAAGGGTGTCTCTGCGGCCAGCCTTCGACGTGAGAGTAAGTGTCGGTTTGGGGAAGCTTTGATCACCCAGTGGGGATGATCGAAATCTATGAGTGAAGGAGTGAGAGAGGTGAGTTTTTCATAGCATGGTTGATTTGCTTCTTGCTTGTTCATATAGCCTAAGGCATGCCCTTCATATTTAATGCTTGGGCTGCTGAGACAAGGATGTTCCTGCCAACGGCCTTGTCCTTCGGATAAAGGACTTTCCTTTTTGTCTTTGGTGGACCATCCCTTGCTGATGTTGAATCCGATTTGACCATCCAAGGTATCATTAAATGCATTTGTCTTATGCCATTTAATGAGCATGGATATTCTCCTTGTTCCAATTTTTTGTCTTGTTACGGGGTTCCCCTACACCTTTGTTTCCTATTTGTTTATTCTATGAAAGATACTACGTACTACAACTTATAAATGTTTTGATTTTATTTATGATGGAACTTATGAACAATATTTTAAGAAGGTAATTTGATATTATATGATTCAGAATGATACATATGAAATATTGAATGTTTATTTATTTTTTTACATGCCCAGGTACCTCCCTCGAGAATGCTTTGATTAATTTTGGTAAGCTGTATAAGTGATATAGTAACTTTATTTTTAAGACTATATATTTACTAACCTGAGTTTAGATACCATATTAATCTATTTTAGACATTACCTGGTGACCGTTGTAGATGTCGTGTTGATAGTTTTGCTGAAGGTGTTGCCGGTTGTGATATGATTGTTGTATAGTGTCGCACCAACAACAAACAACCTGCATCACCATGAAAAGGTCAGGAATAAAAGTTATGAACACAACCTTATAAGACACCTCAAATTTTTAAAACGTTATGGCAACCTATGTCTACTCAAAGCTTAGGTAAGTATAAGTTAAGAGGAAAAGATAATGAAAATTCACCTAAAACATTTTAGCCTGAAAGTTACAATCTAATCATGAAGAGACTATTATCAGTCACAAGAATTATTTTGATTATACTGCTAATGTATTTTTAATATGTATAGAGGCAGCTAAAAAATGAAATAAAATCAGAAATGGAACTAAAAGATAATTTTTGTAAATACTGAAGCAGACTGCCTAATACCTTATTAAATTGACCCGAATGAAACCAAGAAACAAAGACCCGAAACCCGATTAAGAACATCTTTCAATTGTAATTGATTTGTGGGTGGATTTCAAACTATAATCCTTAAATGATATAATAAGCAAAAAATCACAACCAAGTTAACCTAAATCAACCCACCAAAAGGTTGATTGCATCAAACTTAATACCGAAGCGGACTGTATAGTACCCGAAACATGAACTATAATTCATAAATCATATAATAAACATCAAATCACAACAAAGTTAACCTAGATCACCGCCCATTAGGACGTGATTGGGGTGTGGGGCGAGGATTGAGGCAAATCATGGGGTGTGAGGCGCTTTAACTAGCCGTTAGGTTGGCCAAAAGAGCCGTTAGAGCATTCACATCAGCTTCTTCATCCTCATTCCCATAATTTAATTAAAAATCACCTTTTTCTAAATTTAATTCTCATTTTCTAAAAACCTCCCACATCTCATTCCCTATCCCTATCTTTATATTCTACTTTTTTTAACTATTTCTTTCTCTATATTCCATTTACAATCTTTAACTACTAAATATTTTGTCTTATTATCTTTTTTCCTAAAATTGATTTCTAATAAATTTTTATAGAAGTTTGACTATCTAATTATTATTTTTGGGTTTCGGATTAATTGGAACCAGATTAATCGGGTCGGGTTAACCCAACGGATTTGTAACGAACCAACTTCCGGGTTTGCCCTATAATATATTAATAATATTGTAGGAGGTGTTTTTAAATAAAAGAAAGTTGGTGGGTGTCACTTAAAAGGTGGAATTAACTAATATTGAGAAAAGGAGTCATTTATGCAAGTGCAGGGACTGATCTTGTGTTTAGCTCAAAGTTGATTTGGTGGAGAAATAAAAATGGTGACCCACACACACATAGTGTGTGGGTGTATGTCTCAAATCAGGGAGAAAGAGGAGCTTTGATAAAGAACGATTTCTGCATGCTTGAATGGAAGGTGTTGATTCTTATAATCCCTTCCAAATAACAAGTAAGCTCCCTTTCATCTCTTGAATCCACCATTTATGGTGTTCTTGGTGGGTTTAGATAAAATCAAGCAACGGGACTGATTTAGGTGTTCTAAACGATTATTAACTTGATAAAAGTGATAATCTAGCTTGATTAACATCATGATAACATCCAATTTGATGATTCAAGAATTTGGATTCTTGAGGAAAATTTGGGGGTTTTCAAATTAGGGGTGTTTATGATGAATTGAGGGTTGGTAAGTGTTTATAGTGGTAATAGAAACTTTAATTGATAAGAAACCTCAATCAAATTGATTATTTGGAAATTAGGGTTCTTGAGAACCTAATTTGGGGGTTTTATGATTAGAGGTGTTTAAATGGTGAATTGAGTATGGATAAGTGTTTATGGTGTAATATGAACACATTTTCAAGTATAAAACTCAATTGAATTGGTGAATTATGAATTGGATGAAATTATGGAAATTGGATGAAAACCTTAACGGGTCAAAATGGGTAGAATTGGATAAACAATGGTTAAAAGATTGTATGGGGCTTAGTAACCAAGATTAGATGATAGTGAAGATCATAAGATCTTGGGTGGGAGTTAACTTCAATTGGTGTTTGTATTGGGGTGAATTAGATTACTAAAACATGTGGAATGTTTAGGTGATCAAGGCGTTAAAGATGTTAGCTTTGAAGACCGATTGGAATCTTCATTGGCAAAGGTAAGTGATTTGCACTTACTTAGTAGTAAATAAGTAGCTTACATGTAAGTAGATTATGTGGTAATTCTATTTTCATGTTGTATGTTGTTTTAACAATGTGGTATATGGACAAACTAAAGTATGAATTAGTAGAATTGGTGTAGTTGACTTAATGAGGAGATTAGTCCAACTAATGGGTAAAATATGGTAAATCATATTTACATTTCGTATTTTGTTTTTGACTAAAGTGGCATAAGTCATACCATCGTGGAAAATGGTGAAATTGGTGTAATTTGACTTGGTGGTATAGGGTCAAACTAATATGTTAATTTGGTGTAATTAGACTATGAGGTTAATAGTCAAACTTGAAAAGTGCAAATATGGTAAATATGTGTAATTAGACTATGAGGTTAATAGTCAAACTTGAATGTTCAAATGTGATAAATAGGTGAAATTAGACTATGAGGCTAATAGTCAAACTTGAATGTGCAAAGGTGGTAAATATGTGTAATTAGACTATGTGGTTAATAGTCAAACTTGAATGTGCAAATATGGTAAATAAGTGTAATTAGACTTGTAGTTAATAGTCAAACTTGAATGTGCTTATGTGGTTAAATGGTGTAAATGAACCAATGTATTCAAGAGTCAACTAAAATGTAGAATATGGTAACATTAGATTAAAATTGACTTAATGTAGTAAAAGTCAACCGTTTGTGGTAAAACGGTAAATTGATTGATTACATGAAGTGAGGATACTTCATGGAGTGTTTTACGTGAAGTCAAATACTTCGCGGGTGGTAGTGAGGTCAAGTACCTCACGGGTGTAAGTGAAGTTGAATGCTTCACGGGTAATATGAAGTCAAATACTTCATGGGTCGACATGGAGTCAAATACTCCATGTGTAAAGCGAGGGGTGGTTCTCGCATTAGACATGTGGATATGTCAAGTTAATGGATGATATAATGTAGGACTTGTATGGAGTTAACACATGTTTAAATTGTAGAATGTTGTATGCCTAAATAATAAAATGGTAGAACTTGAAGTTAAACACTTCAAGAGTGGAAAACGAGTAGTGGTGCTCGGGTTTTGGGGTGGATTACTAACCAATTCATGTTAGAATATGTGGGTGATCATATATGTAATTTAAATATGAGTTTTTAATGGTTAATAGTTTAAATATGCAAACAGGTCAGTCGACGGGGGGGGGGGGTGTTGCATAGGCTGAAAAACAATTTTGGGGCATGTTTGACCTGCTGCCAGCGCATCATACGCTCGGACAGTGCATCATACGCCCGGAGCGTATGATACGCCCATTTGGGTCTGGTAGACGCCGAAAATTTTTTGGTTTTTGGGGTTTTGGCTTGTTGTTGTTGTAGGGACTTGTGGGAGGTCCTTAGAGCTACTTATCTTTACTAACCATGTTCAAATTGATGTTTGAATTGTAGGGAAAGCTCCGGTGTGATCTCGGGTCTCGCATCAAGTGGATTGGATTCTCGTGGACTTGTTTTGTAATTGGTTTTTGTTAATCTTCTCGTATAGAGTCTTTACAAACTATTTGGGGTTGTTACAAGTTGTGGATAACTTGTTGGTATCTTTTTTTTAAACTAATTTTATGGAAATTATGTTAGTTTAATTCGTGTTGTAAAACTTAACGTGTGGATACGTTAAATGTCGTTTTGGGACCTAACTTCCGCGTTGTTTTTAAAAGTTTAAAATGGGTTGGATTTTTGGGTGTTACAACTTGGTATCAGAGCAATGGTTTGAGGGATTTGGTGTGCGAGACACCAAACTCAAACCTATAATTCTCTTGATATGGTCGGAGAAATGAGAATCCAATGATGGCGTGACCGAGACATGGAGCTTAAGGGGGCAAGGTTAGTATTGATTATTATGTGTTGTTTGTTTTAATTGGTGTCCAATGTGAACTAATTGTGTCGAAAGTTGTTAAGGGATTCGTTATATGGAGATAGTGAATGTAATTGGACATATTAAATTATCGATCATGCCCGGCCAGTATGGTTCTTAATGAAACATGTCCGAATACCTTCTCGATAACCATATGATGATGAACACCGACAATGAGTAAGTGAAGGTGGTTATATGTGTATATGTATATGTATATGTTATGTGTATGGACATAAATGATTATACGGAGGAAATAAATATACACATAGGAAGAGGTAGTGCTTTATAGAGTAAGACTAGAGGCCTTTAAGTAGGTAGAACACCTACAAACTTATTATTATCGGGTCGGGGATGACTGGGGAGAAACATAACTTAGTGGGTGGAATTTGTAGATAAAAGTCGATTTAAAGGCTCACGTGGGATGGAGTCTATGGGTGTATCACCAGGAGGATGGGGATAAGTTTGGGAACTAGTCGGGAGAAATGGAAAGCAACATTCTAGTGGAGGATGGCTAAAGCTTTCTGTGATGTCATGTCAATTTTCCTTCAAGGAAGATAGGAGCTCATTGAGGCGGTACTTTGAAGAACCGCATGAAGCCTTAAGGGCGGGAGGATCAAACGTAGTTGAATAGGTAGAGGAAGGAAACCTTGCTTTCACAAGGTTTTTGTGGCGTGCGAGCCAAAGGAGTAAAATGGTGGGAATTTATTCGTTGTTTAACAGACGTTACAACACTAATGGTATTGGATTTGAAGCAATCCATTATGATGGACGGATGGAGTACTAGTCGCGGAGAGTCATCTCTGGTTTATGGAGGAGAGTAACTTGGGAATTCTCCGTAGGATTAAATGCTTAAAGGGATGAAGATAATGCAATGTGGTGAATTCAAGAGACGTTCTTGAACTAGCTTGTCCACAAGACGTTGTGGATCTTGCAATTGGGAGTTTTCTTCACGTGCGTTAGACCGGTGGATTAATCAAGGGATTGTGGGCATGTCGTATGACGGAGTGTAGTCTTGCCCAAATCTTGGAGTATCGGAAGGAATGAAGATAGATCGACTTTCTCGATGCTATCGATTGACTTATTAGAGTGGATTCTTCTTCGTGGTGTACGACTCGTGTGGAGTAGATTTTTATTTGATGCAAGGAAATCAATCTCGGGAATCTAGTGGGGTGTGAGGAGGAATTAGTGTTGGCTTCAAGAAAGCCAAATATTCTAGCCGAGCTAGAAATCCTTTGGGAAGGCAAAACTTGGTGTTGCCATATGTGTGGAATTTACATAAGTGGAATGATGGGACACACTACTCCATAGTGTACTAGTCCTAATAATGGATGCTACGGTGGTTATAAGTCGGGACTCCTTCGAAGTGAATGTCCTGAGTTAAAACATATGAATGAAAGATGGGAGAAAATAGAAATTTGAAGGCTGTTGAGCCGAGTATTTCTAACTACCAAAGAGGGGTTAAAGTTTTTTGGCTTAATTACTAGATGAGATTAATTATGAATCGGTGGATTTGGAGGTGATCAGCATTGCGGATTTGATAATATTGACAAATGTATGAGTTAATAATCGAAAGATGTGGATGAAACAATCACATGGAATGTAGTTCTAAGATTGTAGTGGAAATTGTGGTGTTACTTAGTAACCGTATCGATGTCGTGTATGACTAAAGGGTGATGTGTCGACCCGTTCTCGCCTGGAAACGGTGAAACACATGGCACAAGAATTGGTTTATGCCTGACTTAGGCCATTAACACCAACCAGAGCAACGGAATAGTTGATGTTCCAGTTATGAAGAAGTTCATAAGGGTTCTATACCTGAATGTCTCTTCTTAGGGTGTAACCGTTCTCTTGAGGAAAAGAAGAATGGAAGAATTTTTACGTACATTGTCAGGTTTGAATAGGTGTCTAAGTCCTATTTCAACTATGAAGGTAGAGGAGGACGTTATCCCATGAATAGTATCATTTCCATTATGTATACTATGGGATTGTGGAGGTAACTTTTTGACTCATTAGAAGTTACGAAATTTATGTGGATCAGTATGAAAGGTGTGTAGACCCATGTATGCTAATACGGTGGTCGTTTATTCGATGACAGTCGTTTTTATCTTCGAAGCAAAGTCATTCACGCTTATTATCTTCGTGAGCTTCCTGAAATACCCTGAAAAGAGAGGTAGTTCTTTGGAATGATTTGGTATGCCATTATGGTTTCGGTTCGAATCCATTATTGGATAAGGCGGTGAATTCTAAAGACATGTATGTTGACCCGACAATGATTGATGGGTGTCGAATCCACCAAATAAATTGTGTAGTAAACATACTTGACACATTAAGAATAGTATGAATGGAAGTAAGGTTCGTGTCCTCAGGGATACAGATTAACTTAATTATACCAAAAACTTTTGAGCGCAGATTCAATTGTTATTAAAATCAAATGATTGGGAGGGGGTTTTGATTATGAAAAATAGATACTAAAAACGTTAATTAAATTGTAAATTGAATTCAAATATTTTAAAGACAATTACAACACAAATGTAATTTCTTTGATTTGAATCGGCTTACAATCATTAACAATTATGGTGCAATGATCCTTTAATCTAAACGGTTTGTATCGATACTAGACATCGCGCCGTTCGATATCCACTCCGTCTAATGTCTAACCAAGCGCGGTTCGTTGATTAGAGCCAACCCGCTACTCTATCATTTGATTTTAACAACAATTGAATCTGCGCTCAAACGTTTTTGGTATAATTAAGTTAATCTGTATCCCTGAGGACACGAACCTTACTTCCATTCATACTATTCTTAGAGTGTCAAGTAGGTTTACTACACAATTTATTTGGTGGATTCGACACCCATCAAATTGGCGCCGTTGTCGGGGATGCGGCAAATCTAACCGTTTTATGCCAAGATCTTTAAGTACAGGTACACCACAGCAATCCTCCAAGAACCAAACTCACACTAACCTGTTCTAGAAGAAGAGATCATCGGATCTCCGACTCTCACATCACAATGGCAGCCGAGCAAACCCTTAGACAGTGGGTGACTCACAATGTCACTCAACAACCACTTTGCATCAACTACCCTGCCATGGAGAACTTCGAACTCAAGTCTGGGCTCATTCACCTATTACCCATCTTTCGAGGCCAAGAGAACAAAGACCCCCACAAGTTCCTCAAGGAGTCCCATTGTGTGTGTTCCGGAATGAAGCCGCACAACGTTACTAAAGATCAAATCAAATTAAGGGCATTCCCCTTTACTCTCCAAGACTTGGTGTAGGTCCAGATTTCAATCAGAAATCACTCAACAGGTCGATTACACACACACAGGCAGAATCTGTGTGTATGGTGGTGAAACAGAGGGTAGAAACAGAATTGGTGAAGATAACAGCTAACCACACACAAAATCAACACAAATATGATGTGAAAATGTAAGAACAAAGCATTAGACAAATGCAGATTGTATTGGTTCTTCAATAACAGTGAAAGAGAAAATTCAGGGTTACAGCCGCTACTCACACCCTAAACATTCTCAAACTAGGCTATTTATAGGAAGCTGGCATGCTCGAAACTATGCTCACCGAAACTACTAGTTTCGGTAGAGCATTTACATGTGTGAAGAAACCTATCGAAACTTCCCATCTATCGAAACTACTTGTTTCGATTGAACAAACCTCAATCGAAACTAGATAGTTTCGATGGCCCAGACTTAGAAATAAAACAGAAAATTTTTAAAAGAAATTACAAGTAATCAAAACTTAAACTAAACAATGTTTAAAAGAAATACATTGATGACAACAGCTGATACAAATAATAAGACTCTACAATCTCCCCCTAAGTTGTTGCATCAATGTCTTCAACTTCTCTAAGCAGTTGGCTCTTGACTTGTTTTCTTGAAAAATGTCTTGACATTCAATGACACCATTCTTTGATAGGCCTTAGCATCAGCTTCATCATCTCCATGAAAGAATTTGATGGGGTTGCAGAATAATACTTCAAGATCTTCAGGTTGAAATTTTAGAAGTTCCATGGGCTCAAATATATGAATGTCTTCTTTGTCTTCACATTCGATCACAACACTTCCGATGGTTGAGTTGTAAAACCATTTTCTGAAATTTTGTAGCTGTACTGGTACTGATCGTGGCAGTATGATTGATTTGACAGTTTCTGCTGGTTTGTACCGAAGGCTTACCCAGGGCTTTTGTGTTCTAGGATGAATCCTGGTTTTGGATATAATTCTCTTTGGAAGAGTGGTCTTCATTGACCTAAAGTCTTTGAGGGCTTGTTGTTTCAGGAACAGCTCAAAGTTGCGTACCTCATTGGCTTTTCCAGGATTCTGTAGGAGTAATTTTGCAAGTGCCCTAAGATCATATCTAGGAAGGGAGCTGAACTCATGAGGAGTTTTAAAGTGTTCTACTCCTCCCTTGTATCTCCTGACTGTGTATAAGCCTCTTTCATTGTCATATTTCCATCCCACGGGGGGCCTTTTCAGCTCTTGGTATTCTGTGAACCATTCATAGTACTTGGGAGGCTCCTCTATAGGCAGTCTCCTCATCCAAGGCCTTTTAGGGACGGGATAGTCTGGATTTGGTTTAGGAGCATTGATTGGTTCAGTTGGGGTGGATTCAGTTTGAGTTGGTTTAATGGGGGTTGGTTCAGTATGTACCAAACCAACTTTAACACTGTTTTCATCATCATCAGAGAGTGCCTGGATCTCTTCTCCTTCCTCTGTGAAATATCTCACCTTTTCTTTTTGCAGATATTCTGTAGCTATTATTTCTGGATAATCATCATTAAATCCATAATTGTCAATCTCTTCAAGTAGAGCATTCAGCTCATGATCTGACCCAATTTCCTCTTCATCAAGAATAACCACATCAACACTTGATTCTATTCCTTTTCCTCTTTCTCTATTGGCTCTCCTTTCACTAACTGATGGAAGATCATACCCGGTTTCTTCAATCTTGACCTCCACATCATCCTTTGTCTTGGCAACTTGACCATTGAAGATTTTCAGTGCAGACTGAGTATTTGAAACAAAGGCAGGGGAAGAGGGTCCACCAGCAGAAGTGGTCTCCCCCTGAGCTGCTGAAAGGGTTTCTTGTTGAGAAGATTTACTCATTGAAGCCTTGATTTGTTCAAAAGTATCAGATAAGGCTTTAAAATCTTGTTGTTGCTGAGAGATTATCTTCTGTTGGGTTTCCAGTTAGGTTTGCTGAACATCAAGTTGGGTATGTAAGCCGCCAACTTCCAGTTTAAGATCTTTCACTTCCTTATTGCTCTCTCTTAGTTTAGCCTTTAGTTTCTCAATCACTTCATCTTGCTTAGTTATTGTTTCGTGTAACCTTTTTACCTCCAGACTTAGGGTTTTAACTCTTGGGACAGATGGTGATGGATCAGGGACAGGGGATGCATGTGGTGTAGGAACAGGTGTATGTAGTGGAGATGGTTGTGGTGAAGGTGGTGGAATAGGAGTAGGTGAGTGAGTAGGGGTTAAGTGTTCAGGAATGTCAAACAGTGATTCTGAAGAAAAGGTTAAGGACTACAGTCCTGTTTTAATTTTCTTGGCCAGGGGTTCTTACTTTTCATAATCAGAACTTGATTCGACTTGTCTCTTGGAGGAGGATGCAGGAGGTTCAGTCTGCTCCTCATCTTCAGACTCATAGTCAGATTGGTTATACTTTGATCCATAAATACCTTCGTCCAAGGTTTCACTTGACTCAGCTTCATCATGTACTTCTGCTTCTATGTTTTCAGAAGGTTGCTCTTCAAACACAGGCTCAAGATTTTCTAACAATTGGTCCACGAAAGGAGCTTCCAAGATAGGTTGTTCAACATCTTGCTCTATCTGTTGGTCAGCATTAACATCTGGCTCTTGGTTCCCTTGACCTTGTTCTGCCTCTTCTTCTTCAGATGATAATTCAACTAGGAGTTGTGGATCTATGTCAGGAACATCCTCTTCTTCTTCACCCAAGATATGACCAAACAGAGGAATATCATCATTCACTATGTTGGTTCTTTTGCTTGAACTCTTCATGTAGCTTAGGGTCTTGGCAGTCATATGATCAAAGACGAAAACATGGCCATCTTGTTGCAAGTTAGGATGGAGATGATTGATAATAATCTGAAGAAACCTAGGATAGACCAAGAACTTTTCTTTCACTCCTCCGGTCAAGTTTTCTTTCAATTGCCCAAACACTAGCCTAGAGAAGTTGTAGTCCCTCCCTTTAATCAATCCTAAGACTGCAGATGCCACCATGGCATTGGCTGAATCAAATCCACCTTTTCTGATAGACAGGCAGTGAATAAAGACATGTACAATGTATCTCCATAAAGGTGAAAGGGCATTCTTGATAATCTGTCCGCCCTTGAATTCGTCTGGATGCCCCAACCTTCTGAAACATTCTTTAACATAAAAACTTGGAAATTCCACCGGTGCTTTGTTGGGTATAATTTTGAGACTGATGCTGTCAATCGAAATTATAGTATCGAAACTAGGTAGTTTCGATACCTGTTTTTCAGGCCCATTGGGCGGTGGCTTGGAAAACAAGACGCATGTGCTTGGCCTCCTATATATAGCAGATTATGCCCTAAGAGTGAGTGTGTGTCTGTAGAGGGAATCACCACCCCAGGGGGAGCTCACCCTGGGGTGAGATAATTGTAGAGTGTGTGAGGAGACTTTTAATTTTCATATCAATCAAAGAATCATACGTTTTATGCTCCAATTATCTGTTCTTTTCACTTTTATATATTTCTGTTCGTGTTTGTGATTCCCGCATCCGTCTCTACCATTTCTGATTCGAGAGTGATACCAGATCCAGAGATTCCGCCTCTCGATCCGGACTATTTGAAGAATTTCTCCGCAGATCTGTGTCTACAGTTCTGCTCAGGACCTACAAGCTTCATGATTATCATTAAAGTGCAGCACCCATCTGATAGTTGCCTCAGATAATAGAACTTCTTGATTATGAACTGTAGCCCTCATATGCTCCACATTGTCTATAACGGTTGTAGTTGCAGTACTCCAGAATTGCCTTATAGTAGTTTCAAACACTGGCAGGTTGTGGCTTATAGCAAAGCTGATATTGGAGTTGGCTAAGAAATCGAGTACATGTATGAAGTCTGCATTTTTGGGATCAATAGTATTCAATACAGCACACACATTGTGTCTTTTGACAAATAAGAGATCCATATCTGCACAGAAACAGCACAAGAAAAATTATCAAACATCAGTCCAACACTTAGAAAAAAATTCAGAAAGGCCTGACCGAAACTACTAGTTTCGGGTGAAGAAAGCATATCGAAACTACATAGTTTCGAGCACCAAAGGGTATCGAAACAACTAGTTTTCATGGGAAACTTGTTCAAATTCTGAGACATCATTTTAAAAACAAAAACACCCTTTAATCGAAACAACTAGTTTCAATGCCTGAATTCTGAACAAATACACAATCATTCAAAAGCAAAGAAAAACTAAACTAAAAACTATATGCAGATTATCAAAAATAAAAAAAGAAATTATAAGAATGGTAGAGTTCGCCTGAGGTGTCGAAACTCCATCTTACCAAGTTTTTTGAGGAAATCTGCAAAATTAAACAATAGAAGAGTGAGATATTAACAATGATGAGTTCATAAACAGGATCTAAACATGAAACAACCCAAAACACGCGATTTCAGTCGTAACAAAGGTAAAAATGTAACCCTAGCCATCGCTTTATAAAACAGTAGCAAACAATTTTGAGTAATCAAACCTGATGAAGACGACGACGGAGGAATCAGACAAGAGAGACTGATTTCACAAACTTAGACCGATGACTCTGAGCTTTTGTGTGTGAAAACGAAGGTGAAAAGGTTTCGAAGAGTGACAGTGAGAATGAGCATGCGACGAAAACTGATTATGAAGACGTTTAATTTGTGCTGACAAAAGACCAAAATGCCCCTGTGTAGGTCCAGATTTCTCTTTAAATCACTGATTTGATCGATTACACACACACAGGCGGAAACTATGTGTATGGTGGTGAAACAGATGGTAGAAACAGAATCGGTGAAGATAACAGGCTAACCTCACAATGAATCAACACAAAATGATATGAAATTGTAAGAACACATTGTAAAAACAACTGCAAAGTGTATTGATTCAATAACAATGTAAAGAGAAGGTTCAGGGTTACAGCCGCTACTCACACCCTAAACATTCTCAAATTAGGCTATTTATAGTAGTGACAGGTATCGAAACTATGTCAATCAAAACTACTAGTTTCGATTGACCATTTACAAGTGATACACAGAACTGTCGAAACTACCATTTATCGAAACTATTAGTTTCGATTGAACAAACTCAATCGAAACTAAGTAGTTTCGATGGCCCAGACTTAGCTAATAAAGCAGTAAATTACAGAAAACTGAAATTATATTTAATGAAATGACATAAAGTAAACTATTCTAAAACTGTTTAAACATACAATAAATGACAACAGCTTATACATAAGATAAGACTCTACAATCTCCCCCTAAGCTGTTGCATTACTGTTTTCAGCTCTTCATCAAGCAGTTGGTCCTTCAGTTGTCCTTGGGATGAATGGTTTAACGTGGAGAGATACAACTCTTTGGTAGGCCTTGACATCAGCTTCATCTTCATCACTGTATGCCTGAATGTGATTCTGGAATAGTATCTCCAGATCTTCAGGCTTAAATTTCAACAGCTCCATAGGTTCAAAGATAGCGATGTCTTCCTTTCCCTCACACTCTATTACTGCACTGCCAATGATTGGGTCATAGTACCACTTTCTGAAAGTTTGCAGTTGGACAGGTACAGACTTTGGAATGGTGATGGTCTTGTGAGTTTGGGCAGGCTTGTACCTCAAGAACACATATGGCTTATTGGTTTTAGGGTGAAACCTTGTCTTTGAGATTTTCTTTTGAGTTTTCCTAGGCTTCATACCCTTGAAATCATTATTGACTTGAGAATGCAGAAATTTCTCGAAGTCATAAGCCATCATAACCTTCCCAGGGTTTTGAAGTGGAAGCTTGGCTAAGTCCCTGAGGTCATAGAAAGGAAGTGTCTGGAAGTCAGTCATATTTTTGAAGTGTTGAACTCCCCCTCTATATCTTCTGATAATAAAGAGCTTCCTTTCTGCATCATACTTCCAACCAATTGGAGGCCTCTTTAGCTCCTGATGCTCAGCTATCCATTCGTATGTTTTAGGAGTTTCTTCCTAAAACCCCTTGAAACACTTCATTTTGCACTCAGCTACTGTGAATCCCTGAAGATAGCCGATATTTGTGCAAGATAAACCCGAACATTTGCTTGTACAATGATTTCATGTGATTAATCGGTACCATTTAAGCACGAAACACGGTGTACCCCACATTTTGAAATAAAATGGTTTTGAAAACCTATCAATCCTTAAGAAATACTCGCATTCATCTTATCATCTCTTACAGGTTAACCAGGGTACCATCTTGGTAAGTCAAAGTCACCGCCAAAAGTAAAATAAGATCCAACTGGATATCAGAAGATGTAAAAATAAAAATATCCAAGTGGATATTAAAAAGGTACGAACATTCTAGGTTTTTGTGTAAGCAAAACAGAAGAAGTCGTAAAATTATCCAAGCGGATAGGAAAAAGGTTGGACACCCGAGATCTTTACGTAAGCAAAACAGACGGGGCCAAATCATCCAAGTGGATGGAAAAAAGATGAACTCTCGATATCTTTGCATAAGCAAAACAGACGGGGTCATCGGCGATAACTTTCATTAATTTAACAGTCACCTGGCGCATGAATCAGAATCCAACACGTAAGCCTATATCTGATAGAATCAGTTTTCTTAGTTTAAAATGGGTTAGAAGTTTCAAAAATGGGTTCAAACACACGTGTACGATTGAGAATTAGGTTTTCACACTACTAAAGAGTTATAACCATATGTCGGGCCTACCGGCTATACCTCAGTAAGCACCATCGCTTATGGTCCATTCCATGTTCAAGAAGTGTGATCAGACTCTATCATTTCTCAAAAGATCGGATCCGATTTTCCTGAAACAAAACATGATACTTACAGTGAGAATTTCTTAAGCAGACAATAAACAAATCAAATATTTTCTTTTCTTTTTAACTATGCAAAGCAATTCTTTTTCTTATTAACTATAAATTCCAATTTCTCTCCCAAAAGTTTTGCTTTCACAAACTGAAAAAGCAAACAACTATACATAAAAATAAAATCTTTTTGGAAATCTTCCCAATTAACAAGTTTAAATATAAGAGACAATATGCACAAATGTTACTGAAAGTTGATCATGCCGAGCATCTCCACCAATTTCTCAAATCTGGCAGAATCAAATGCTTTTGTAAAGATGTCGGCGGTTTGCTTGTCTGTTTTGACTTCAACGATTTTGATATGTTTCTTTTCGACACAATCACGGATGAAGTGATGTTTGATCTCAATGTGTTTGGTTTTTGAGTGCTGAATGGGATTTTTAGTGATATGGGGAACGGAGGTGTTATCACACAGGATGGGGGTTTCATGGAAGGTGATTCCGTAATCAAGCATTTGATGGTGGATCCACCTTACTTGGGAACAACAAAGGGCTGCGGCAATGTATTCGCCTTCGGCCGTGGATTGAAAAACGGTGGTTTGTTTCTTACATTGCCAGGAGACGAGGCGGTTGCCAAGGAACTGACAACCCCCATTTTCGTTCTAAGTACTTCAAACATCCCCCGTAGTCTGAATCTAAATATGCCAAAAGATCAAACAAGATATTTTTGGGATACCAAAGCCCAAGTTTTGGCATGTACTTCAAATATCTTAAAATACGTTTGACAGCAATTAAATGAGAGAGTTTAGGATTAGCTTGAAAGCGTGCACACAAGCACACTACGAACATGATTTCTGGTCTGCTAGCAATGAGATACATGAGAGATCTTATCATCGAGCAATAGAGGTGCTGATCAACGCTTTCACCATCCAAATCAGGAGACAGACAATGTCGAACTTCCATGGGAGTCTTGTAAGGATGAGACTCAGTCATTTTGAACTTGGTCAGGATTTCTTTGATGTACTTCTCTTGATGGATAAGAATTCCTGACTCAGACTGATCTACTTGCAAACCAAGAAAGAATTTCATTTCTCCCATAGAACTCATTTCAAACTTAGAACGCATCACTTCCTCGAACTCTTTACATAACCGAGAATTTGTGGATCCAAAAATGATATCATCAACATAGATTTGCACCAAAATGGTATCCGCACCATCCTTTCATTTGAACAAGGTTTGGTCAATTGCCTCTCGTGTGAAACCATTATCAAGTAGATGCTTAGATAACGTCTCATACCACGCACGAGGTGCTTAACGAAGACTGCACAATGCCTTGTCATGTTTGTAAACTCTGTCCGGATAACTTGGATCAAGGAAACCCGATGGCTGCTTGACATAAACTTCCTCTTGAACCTTTCCATACAGAAATGTGCTTTTGACATCCATCTGATGAACTGTGAAGTCCATATACTGGTGCAAAAACTTCCTCAAAGTCAATCCCTTCTTCTTGATAAAACCAATGAACCACCAAGCGGACTTTGTTTCGAATCACGATTCCTCCTTCGTCCTTCTTGTTATGAAATACCCAACGAGTGCCGATTGGGACTTTGTTCTTTGGAAGGTCTACCAGATTCCACACATGTAACTTGCTGAACTACTGCAATTCTTCCTGCATGGCCTCTACCCAACTGTTCTCAAGTAAAGCAGCTTTGATATTCTTAGGTTCAACTTGAGATATGAAGCATGTGAAGAGACCGTCATTCATTGCTTCGGTGGCACTACGAGTTCGGACTCCCACATTGAGTGGACCAATGATGTTGTCTGTAGGATGATCCTTGTAAATTCTCAACTGTGGAATCTCATCCTCTTCCAAGTGGTCATCCAGATTGGTAATGTTGTTGTTAGGAAGAACAACTTCCTTAATAATTGGACCTTCAACAGATGACTGTGGAGCAACATCCACTAGTGGAGGAGTTTCTTCCTCAACGGTTTCACTTATTGCCACAAAGTTCGAAGAATCCTGAGTGGATGATGAAGAGGAGCTTGAAGCAGTAGAAGTACCTAGAATATTTACAGACATAAGAGGATTAGCTAAGACAGATATGTTAGTGAAATCAGGAAGATTAAATGATTTAAACAAAGAATCGACATCAAAACGCCAATCAGGACCGTCCCCAGCGTTCTGTAACATCCCGAGTTTTAGAGCACGAGAGAATTCATGAGGAATTAAAACTTAAATAAAGAGAAAGTAAGCGGGCTTGGGCCGGGGTGTATGGGCCGAAAGGGGCAAGGGTCGGGCCCTTATAAGCCTCAAGATCAGCCAAAAGCTCTCATTTCCGGATTTTAGAGAGAGAGAGTGAGAGAGATTCTAGAGAGAGAAAGTCCCGGTTTTCGGATTAGAGCTTCAAGGATCGTTAGCAAGAGTCTCGTGAGTGTTTAGCAACAAAAAGGAAGTGATTACAGGTAACCGATTCTCCTAGATCTGAGTTTTAGTTCGTTTTTGGGTTTTTCGGGTTTTGGGTAAAAAGGTTATGTTTAATCAGATGAAACGGAAAGATAAGCATAGATTTGAGTTCCTTAATGGAAAACGAGCGTTTTGAATGCAAACAGGTTCGGGATCTTGAAGTGATCAGACCCGAATGCGAAAGTTAGGGTTTTTCGCCAAGAACAGGTCGTGCGCACTTGCTAAGTGCGCACAGAGCAGGTCCTGCGCACTTGCTAAGTGCGCAGGAAGAGGGACCTGCGCACTTGTTAAGTGCGCAGGAAGGAAAGCCTGCGCACTTGCTAAGTGCGCAGGAAGGGAAGAATGCGCACTTGCTAAGTGCGCAGGAGGCAGAGTCTGCGCACTTGCTAAGTGCGCAGGCATCAGGTCTGATTAAGTGAAGTCAGTATGTTAGAGTAGTTAAACTGTTTAGCGTCGAGTTAAGTCTGATAAGTGTCAAATTGTTATGATTGTTTAGATTGTGTGAGATCCGGTAGATCGTTGCAGCTTAGATACCAGGTGAGTTCTAATCCCCTTTTTTGCCTTCTTTAGGGGTGGTATGCATACTTAGTGTAAAGTGTTTATTATATTTTATATATTGTAAACTGAAGAGAAAAGCTATGTTTTAGTGAAAGATTTAAAAGAGGCAAAAGTATGTTTTCAGTAAAGTAAGATATATCATTTGGCAAGCGTTTACTATATTTTCATATACATAAACAAAGGCATGATATATATGATAAGCTATGTTTCAGTAAAGTAAGATATATCATTTGGCAAGCGTTTACTATATTTTCATATACATAAACAAAGGCATGATATATGTGCTAGTATGTTTTCAGTAAAGTAAGATATATCATTTGGCAAGCGTTTACTATATTTTCATATACATAAACAAAGGCATGATATATATGATAAGCTATGTTTCAGTAAAGTAAGATGTATCATTGGGCAAGCGTTTACTATATTTTCATATACATAAACAAAGGCATGATATATATGATAAGCTATGTTTCAGTAAAGTAAGATATATCATTGGGCAAGCGTTTACTATATTTTCATATACATAAACAAAGGCATGATATATATGATAAGCTATGTTTCAGAAAGTTTTATAAACAGTAAAGTGAACAGCTTTCCTTCGGGAATGAGTACCAGTTTGTAAAGGTCCTTGGGACAGATGTTACTTGTACAAGATGTCAGATATGGGTTCCACCCATTAGTAAGAACCTTAGGGTTCGATAACAGTTGTACAACTGGGATGAGTGAGGGCGGTTGCTCGGGAGGTCCACGCAACCTCCCCTTAGCGGTATTGTCGGTTCATGGATGTAAGCCATGGGGGCATTGACCAGGGTATTGTCGGTTCATGGATGTAAGCCATGGGGGCATTGACCAGGTATTCGTCGGTTCATGGTCGTTGACCATGGGGGCGGTACAGTAGTGACAAGGAATTGACGGATAAGCGGTATTGTCGGTTCATGGTCGTTGATCATGGGGGCATTGACCAGGTACTCGTCGGTTCATGGTCGTTGACCATGGGGGCGGTACAGTAGTAACAAAGAATTGACGGATAAGCGGTATTGTCGGTTCATGATCGTTGATCATGGGGGCATTGACCAGGTACTTGTCGGTTCATGGATGTAAGCCATGAGGGCAGTACAGTAAAGAGGAATTGACGGTTTATTATACGTTTTAAACTGTTTGAAAAGTAAAGTGTGTTAAGTTAGCCTTAATGGCAGTATATATGTTTGAAAAGTAAAGTGTCAAGTTTAGCCTTAATGGCAGTATATGTGTTTTAGTAAATCTTTTGTAAAAATTGATTTAAAGTAAACGTTAGAACTCGCTCAGCGTTGCTGATTTTTAGTATGCATATCAGTTAAGTGTAGGTGGCAGTAGATGGAAGTGGATGCTTGGCTTGGCGAGAAGAGTTACCCGAAGACCAGCAGTTGGCATCCTGTTTATGTTTTCTTTTGATTATGTTGATTAAGACAAGTTTCAGTTGTATTTGACAAGTTATGTTTAGACATGTTATGTTTTCCGCTGCATATGTAGAGATTTAAATCGTTTCCGCTGTGTAATGTATGTCTTATGTTTAAAGTGCTATGTGTTGATGAATAAATCCAATAAGTGAGGCCTCCCGGGATCGGGGCCTCACAAGTTGGTATCAGAGCCATAGTTTGAGAGATTTGGACATCCCCGATGTCCAGACTTAAACTGAGAATGGGACAAGAAGCGGATGCCAGTACGGGTAACTCAAGCCAAAGCATCAGAAGCGTATAGTAAGTAAAGTTTAACTTTTAGAGTGTCAAGATAAGAATAGAGGCTTTAGTGGAATCATGAAAGCGAATAAATGGAAAACGAGAAGTGATGTAATGGTTAATTGCAGATGGCCAGTGTATATTAACATCTTACCTTACTTATTGTGTTCTACATATTCCCTAGCATGGTGAAATTAAATCTTTTGTTCTCTATCTTTCAGTTAGAAATGGCTAGACGTGGAGGAACAAGAGGGGGTGGAGGAGGAAGACGTGGTGGGCGTACAGGCCGCCACGGTGGAGCTAGCACAAACCAAGTGATTGAAGGGAGTGTTCACACTACCCATACTGATACGGTAGTCAGTCAGCACAATGTTGAACATGCGGCAGAAGATGATCAGACATTCGAGTTCGAGCCGGCCGTGCAAGCAGCTATTGGCCGTGAGTTTACCCGACTGTTGAAGGAAACCTTACCGGCCATACTAGACGAAGCCTTGAGGAAGGCCAAGGAGAGCCCTAACACAACTGAAGAGCCTGTGGTGCTTCCAGCAATGGGAGGACTAAATCTAGTAGAAAATGTTGCACCGCCTGCTCGCGGCTGTGACTATAAGGCATTTCGGGGTTGTGATCCACCCGTGCTTACTGGGGAGAAGGAAGCATCAGATACCTTAGATTGGATTAACGGCATGGAGTCGACCATTCGTCTTAGTGAATGTCGACCGGAACAAGCAGTCATGTTCGCTGCAAAGTCATTGAAAGGAGAAGCAGCGCACTGGTGGGAAACTGTGAAACAGGCTAAGGGTGACCAAGCGGTCGGATTGATGAGGTGGAGCGACCTGAAAGCGTTGGTAATTGAAAAGTTTTGTCCTAAAAATGAGGTCCACAAGGTGGAAAGGGAATTCTTGACTCTTCAAGCCGGACTTATGACTCACCGGCAATATACTTCAAAGTACAACGAGTTGGCACGCCTGGTGCCTCATCTTGTAACGACTGAGGAAAGGAGAATTCACTACTATGTTCAAGGGTTGCCTCCAAAGATACGTACCTTTGTAAAGGCCAACACACCGAGTACCTTTGAGTCGGTGGTTGTTCTGAGCGGAGTTGTCTATGATGACATTGCCTCTGAAGTCATTGCTGAAGCACCCAAGAAACAAGCAGCTAAGCGCACTGCTGAGGAACTCCAGGGTCCTAACGATAGGAGGGCAAGGGTAGAAGCAGAGGATCTATGCGGTAAATGTGGGAGGAGACATGGAGGTGAATGTAAGGCGGGTCAGGTGGGATGTTTCAGGTGTGGCAAGTTTGGACACCAATCACGAGACTGTCCGGAAAGGCCAAGATGCCACAATTGTGGGGGACAAGGACACGTTAGCAGAGATTGTAGGAAGCGCAAAGAGCCGGAAGCGGGAGGATCCGGAAAGGGTAAGGGTGCAGAGAAAGAACCTTACATCAACAAGGCCACAGCAAGGGCTTACCAGATAACTCAGTAAGGTATGTTGCAACTCCTATTTATTTATCTTTTTACTATGGCGTGATCATGTTACTGAATCCTTAAGTGATTAGTTAGCCCCACCAGCTTAGAAGCCTTAGAACTAGATATATCCCTGAATAGATCCTCACCGGTAGTTAATCACAATGGCTTTCATGACTAAGCTGCCTTGCATAGCTACGGTTTATGCCACCCATTCTGTGATTTGCTATCAGTGTAGCTTATGGCAGGTTTCGAGGACGAAACCTATTGTAAGGAGGGTAGACTTGTAACATCCCGAGTTTTAGAGCACGAGAGAATTCACGAGGAATTAAAACTTAAATAAAGAGAAAGGAAGCGGGCTTGGGCCGGGGTGTATGGGCCGAAAGGGGCAAGGGTCGGGCCCTTATAAGCCTCAAGATCAGCCAAAAGCTCTCATTTCCGGATTTTAGAGAGAGAGAGTGAGAGAGATTCTAGAGAGAGAAAGTCCCGGTTTTCGGATTAGAGCTTCAAGGATCGTTAGCAAGAGTCTCGTGAGTGTTTAGCAACAAAAAGGAAGTGATTACAGGTAACCGATTCTCCTAGATCTGAGTTTTAGTTCGTTTTTGGGTTTTTCGGGTTTTGGGTAAAAAGGTTATGTTTAATCAGATGAAACGGAAAGATAAGCATAGATTTGAGTTCCTTAATGGAAAACGAGCGTTTTGAATGCAAACAGGTTCGGGATCTTGAAGTGATCAGACCCGAATGCGAAAGTTAGGGTTTTTCGCCAAGAACAGGTCGTGCGCACTTGCTAAGTGCGCACAGAGCAGGTCCTGCGCACTTGCTAAGTGCGCAGGAAGAGGGACCTGCGCACTTGTTAAGTGCGCAGGAAGGAAAGCCTGCGCACTTGCTAAGTGCGCAGGAAGGGAAGAATGCGCACTTGCTAAGTGCGCAGGAGGCAGAGTCTGCGCACTTGCTAAGTGCGCAGGCATCAGGTCTGATTAAGTGAAGTCAGTATGTTAGAGTAGTTAAACTGTTTAGCGTCGAGTTAAGTCTGATAAGTGTCAAATTGTTATGATTGTTTAGATTGTGTGAGATCCGGTAGATCGTTGCAGCTTAGATACCAGGTGAGTTCTAATCCCCTTTTTTGCCTTCTTTAGGGGTGGTATGCATACTTAGTGTAAAGTGTTTATTATATTTTATATATTGTAAACTGAAGAGAAAAGCTATGTTTTAGTGAAAGGTTTAAAAGAGGCAAAAGTATGTTTTCAGTAAAGTAAGATATATCATTTGGCAAGCGTTTACTATATTTTCATATACATAAACAAAGGCATGATATATATGATAAGCTATGTTTCAGTAAAGTAAGATATATCATTTGGCAAGCGTTTACTATATTTTCATATACATAAACAAAGGCATGATATATGTGCTAGTATGTTTTCAGTAAAGTAAGATATATCATTTGGCAAGCGTTTACTATATTTTCATATACATAAACAAAGGCATGATATATATGATAAGCTATGTTTCAGTAAAGTAAGATATATCATTGGGCAAGCGTTTACTATATTTTCATATACATAAACAAAGGCATGATATATATGATAAGCTATGTTTCAGTAAAGTAAGATATATCATTGGGCAAGCGTTTACTATATTTTCATATACATAAACAAAGGCATGATATATATGATAAGCTATGTTTCAGAAAGTTTTATAAACAGTAAAGTGAACAGCTTTCCTTCGGGAATGAGTACCAGTTTGTAAAGGTCCTTGGGACAGATGTTACTTGTACAAGATGTCAGATATGGGTTCCACCCATTAGTAAGAACCTTAGGGTTCGATAACAGTTGTACAACTGGGATGAGTGACGGCGGTTGCTCGGGAGGTCCACGCAACCTCCCCTTAGCGGTATTGTCGGTTCATGGATGTAAGCCATGGGGGCATTGACCAGGGTATTGTCGGTTCATGGATGTAAGCCATGGGGGCATTGACCAGGTATTCGTCGGTTCATGGTCGTTGACCATGGGGGCAGTACAGTAGTGACAAGGAATTGACGGATAAGCGGTATTGTCGGTTCATGGTCGTTGATCATGGGGGCATTGACCAGGTACTCGTCGGTTCATGGTCGTTGACCATGGGGGCGGTACAGTAGTAACAAAGAATTGACGGATAAGCGGTATTGTCGGTTCATGATCGTTGATCATGGGGGCATTGACCAGGTACTTGTCGGTTCATGGATGTAAGCCATGAGGGCAGTACAGTAAAGAGGAATTGACGGTTTATTATACGTTTTAAACTGTTTGAAAAGTAAAGTGTGTTAAGTTAGCCTTAATGGCAGTATATATGTTTGAAAAGTAAAGTGTCAAGTTTAGCCTTAATGGCAGTATATGTGTTTTAGTAAATCTTTTGTAAAAATTGATTTAAAGTAAACGTTAGAACTCGCTCAGCGTTGCTGATTTTTAGTATGCATATCAGTTAAGTGTAGGTGGCAGTAGATGGAAGTGGATGCTTGGCTTGGCGAGAAGAGTTACCCGAAGACCAGCAGTTGGCATCCTGTTTATGTTTTCTTTTGATTATGTTGATTAAGACAAGTTTCAGTTGTATTTGACAAGTTATGTTTAGACATGTTATGTTTTCCGCTGCATATGTAGAGATTTAAATCGTTTCCGCTGTGTAATGTATGTCTTATGTTTAAAGTGCTATGTGTTGATGAATAAATCCAATAAGTGAGGCCTCCCGGGATCGGGGCCTCACACGTTCGTATGATTGCTTTCATGCCAGTTGATATCAATGGACTCGAGCACAATCCTTCGTCTCTTGTTGTAAACATGAAAAGCTCTTTGGTTAGAGGAATAACCCACGAAATAGCATTCATCCGCTTTGGCTTCAAACTTGTTCAGCTGATCAGAAATTTTCAGCATTATGCAAACACACCCAAACTTCCTGAAGAAATCAATAACAGGCTTACGCTTATACATAATTTCATATGGTGTCTTGTTGCAACTTTTAGTGATGAGAACTCGGTTTTGTACAAAACATGCAGTATTGACTGCCTCGGCCCAGAACGTGACATGAAGCTTAGAATCAACGATCATAGTTCTTGCTGCTTCTATCATCGTACGATTTCTTCGTTCAGCTACACCATTTTGTTGTGGAGTACGAGGTGCACTGAATTGCTGAGAGATACCCTTACTTTCACAGAAAGAATCTAGAATGACATTCTTGAACTCTGTGCCATGATTACTGCGAATAGTCTTCACACATAGATTGAACATGTTCTCAATTTGTAGCAGATGAATCTTCAAAGTCTCTGGCGTCTCGTCTTTCTTTGCCAGGTAAACCGAGAGAAGTCATCGTTTACCACTAAGCAATAGGATTTCCTTCCATAACTCATGACACTCACAGGACCGAAGAGATCCATGTGAAGCAATTGTTGAGGGGAGTCAATGGAATTGATGGTTTTGGGCTTGTGAGATGATTTGTGCTGCTTGCCATTGGAATAGGAAAGACAATGTTCCACGGGTGAGAAGTCTTTTAGAGGTAAACCGGTGACGAGGTTTCCTCGAACAAGGTGGTTCATTGTCTTGAAATTCATGTGGCCTAATCTCTTGTACCAAAGAAAGGACTCATCCTCTGAAGCTTTTGAAAGAAAGCAGGATTCGATTCCTGATGGGTTATTCATATCCAGACTGTAGGTATTTAATCTTCGAGGAGCATGCATGAGGATTAGGTCTTCGGGAATAACCACTCCAGGCTTCAAAATCAAACATTCTCTTGAGTTAAAGAGGGCACAAAAGTCTTTATCACAAATCTGGGACACACTCATCAGATTATACTTTAGCTATGGGACGAAGTTGACATTCTCCAGGCTATTTACACCGTTGGACACATTTCCTTGTCCTTCAATCTTTCCTTTTACGTCGCAAAGTTGACCAATTTTTAGCATTTTTATTCCTTTTACGTCGCAAAGTTCTACTATGTTGTGATTTAGAGAAAACATTTGAAACATAATCAACTGAATTTTGAATAACAGATGATACGTTTTCTTCCTCAGAACGATATGTAGACCATTTACATGTCTTAAAAACATGATTGGATTCCCCACAACTAAAACAAACTTTATCACATGTTGGCTTAGCCTGATAATTGTCATCACAAGATGATGAAGATGATTGTGATGTTGAGACATCAGAACTAGAGGCAACTCGTTCTTCAATATTTCTTTCTTGAAAACTTTGATCTTCCTTTAATCTGAAAAATTCCAGATTGCTCATTGTTTCTTGTGAAATGTCAGTCACAACAACTCCTGCACTTTTAAAATTTGCAATATAACTCATAGCATTTACAGATTTAGGAATAAAAGGAAAAGCATTCTTAAACTTAGAAATAGCATTTCTCAAACTGTCATGCTCAGAAGGCACAGAACCAAAATACAAATTTTCAATGTGTTCACAAATATCTGGTTTTGACACGGACATATTATTACATTCATCTGACTCAAGTTCATTTAAAACATTTCTCTTACTAGAACTCTCATCACAATCATCTTCAGAACCTACACAATCTGACTCTGCATAGGAAGATAAACTATCAGAATCTGAAGTTTGAATATAATCATCAGCAGATAAATTGCAAACAAAGGGTGTGGGAACATGAGGAACTGGCATATCAGCAAATCTACCAGACTTGGAATACAGAGGAGGGTGGGAGTTATACCCGATGCCTTCTATGACCTTTTTTATGAATTTAGTTAGCAATGATTCCAAAAAGAATTTTATGATCCATACCCATGTGTTCAACTTGAAAATTTGCTTTTTCAGCCTTTTGAAGTCTTTCAGTTAAAATTTGATTATTATTCTTTTGTTTAGTAAGTTGTACAATCAAAGATCGATTCTCTCCAGAAATATCACGAATTTTCTTTAAGTAAAGTTTCTCATTTTTAGCCACAGAATCATACATTACCTTTATGTGATCTCGTTCATTGACCAAGGCCTGGTTGATGAATCTATATTTTTTAATTTCATTTAAACAAGATTTAGCATTGCAAAGTCTAGACATTACCTCAGCTGGTTCAATCATGACACGTTTTTCTTTCTCTTCAATGTCTGCCATTAGTGCCTTGTCAGCTGCTTCCCCTTCTTGATGTCCCCAATGATAGTGTCCATTAGCTTGACAGACCAGAGTTGTCGAGCTGGAAGTTGTAGTGGATTTGGGAGAGATGGCAGCTTGCTTTCCAGATGAATTCTTCTTCTCATGCTGCTCCTTTGATGATGGCTCCTTACAATTCCTTGCAAAATGACCCAGCTGGTCACAGGTGTAGCATCTCACATTTTTGATGTCAAACCCTAGAGTCTTTCCTTGATTGAATCTATCCATCCCAGTCCTCTTGATAAATCTTTTGGCTCTCAGAGTCAGCATAGCCATACACCAATCAATATCCATATTTTTCAAATCATCTGGGTTGATCTGCTCCAAGTCATCAGGTTGAAAGCTGGCCGATGTCAGGTTTCCAGAAATCAGTGCATCATAGCATGACATGAAGGCAGTCATGATAGGCAGATACTCATCGGGGATCATAGTGGTTGGCTTCTAAGATGTGGATGAAGTAGTAGGCTGAACTCCATTAATCGAAGGTGGGACATCAGTTTGAAAATAAGCCATTGTAGTTTTGTTGGATGAAGGGGAGGAACCTTGACCAACAAGAAGAGCTTTGTTTCCAGACTGATTAGTTGGAGTGACTGCACCCTTCTTTATCTCTAACTCATAAGACTCCAGAATGCTATAGAGTTCTTGCTGTGACAGATCACTCAGTTTTTCAGTTTTCTTGATCATAATCCGGTACATATTCCATTCCTCCGGTAGTGAATCATGTTGCTTCTTGTTTAACTCAACAGTGGGATACTCAGTTACCAAAACCTTTAACTTAGAGACAATGCTTGAGAATCGGTTGATCAATTCAGACATGGGTTCTCCAAGGACACTACTAAACATCTCATACTACTTCTTGATCAAGCCCCTCTTGCTTTCTCTAACCTCAGCACTTCCCTCATACCCGGTACATAAAGCAACCCAAAGATCTTTGGCAGTAGTATACTCAGCAAATATGTTGAACACATCCATAGGAAGAGCCATAGAAATAGATCCATAAGCCTTGTTATCTCTGGAAATTAAGGCAATATCCTTTTCATCATATTCAGACACAATCTTGGGACGCTGAACATCTGCGGTGGTAGTAACTGGCTGTGTGGACCATCAGTGATTGACTGCAAAAGAGTATGATCATGGAACTAAAAGAAAGTCTTCATTTTCTTGGTCCAATCATCAAAGTCTCTAGTAGACACCAAGACAGGTGGATTATTTCCTAGTCTTCATATTCATTGTTGCTTGAAGATGCCATAACTTAGAAATTCAAAATCAAACAATAACTAGTTTCGGGTGAACATGGTTGATCGAAACAACTAGTTTCGATAGAGAGAAAATTGACCGAAACTCCTAGTTTTGATAGATCAAAACTTGTCTGAAACTTCTAGTTTCGATAGAGAAAACAGAATCCAGAAACAACTAGTTTCGATGAAGAAGATAGCAGAAAATCCAGCAAACTCGGTAGAAACTACAAGTTTCGATTGAAACTAGTTTCGATAGGGTAGTAGTTTCGGTTGATCAATCTGCAAAGGTTAGTTTCGATATAACAGGACAAAATATCTAGTTTCGATAATACCTTCTCCAGACAAGAGTACAGACAATAAGTTTCGATGACTAACAAAAAGCAGAAATTGTCTCCCAGTAGTTTCGATGCCTTCTTCCCCAAGTTTCAGAAAACCTCCATTGAAGAACCGCTTCAAAAATCAATAGCGAAGAGATAATAATCTAATCCAGCGAAAAGCTTCCTATAATACTCCAGATCATGAAAATAACCTCTAAACTTTAAAACCCAAACTCAGACAGTTGGAAATTGATGAAACAGTACTTCCAAAACTCAGATGCAGAAAAACTTCAATAATATCCTGATAAACACCTAAAATCGATCACAAAAACCTGAATACACTCAGAAATCAAGAGCATAAAGCTCTGATACCAATTGTAGGTCCAGATTTCAATCAGAAATCACTCAACAGATCGATTACACACACACAGGCGAAATCTGTGTGTATGGTGGTGAAACGGAGGGTAGAAACAGAATTGGTGAAGATAACAGCTAACCACACACAAAATCAACACAAATATGATGTGAAATGTAAGAACAAAGCATTAAAAAAATGCAGATTGTATTGATTCTTCAAGAACAGTGGAAGAGAAAATTCAGGGTTACAGCCGCTACTCACACCCTAAACATTCTCAAACTATGCTATTTATAGGAAGCTGACAGGCTCGAAACTATGCTCACCAAAACTACTAGTTTCGGTAGATCATTTACAAGTGTGAAGCAACCTATCGAAACTTCCCATCTATCGAAACTACTAGTTTCAATTGAATAAACCTCAGACTTAGAAATAAAACAGAAATTTGTTTAAAAGAAATTACAAGTAATCAAAACTTAAACTAAACAATGTTTAAAAGAAATACATTGATGACAACAGCTTATACAAATAATAAGACTCTACACTTGGCAAAAGAGTGGCTCTATTACTTACCACCAGGGTCGGTAACCACTTGGAATGATCTTGCGAAGCTGTTCCTTGACAAATACTTCCCAGCAGTGAAAGCCTCAATCCTCCGTAAAGAGATCACTGGGATCAAGCAAAAAAAAAAGAAGCTTTACACACTTATTGGGAGAGATTCAATAAGTTGTGTGCTCGATGTCCACAACATGGCATATCCGATCACCAACTACTCCAGTACTTTTGTGAAGGGCTAGCACCAATGGAGAGGCGTTTGATAAATGCCTCAAACGGAGGAGCTCTACTCGATAAAACACCAACCCAAATTAGAGCCTTGATCACATCTATAGCGGAAGACACGAAATACTCATCAGAAGAAGAAGAATGGTATGTTGATACTCCATGGGGAATCAAGGAAACAAGTACTCCTCACATTGAGGCTCAACTTGTTGAATTGACGAAAGCGGTCATGGAACTTACTAAGGATAAAGACATGAGATCACCGGTTCGAGCTTGTGGGGCATGTCTACACTTCGGACACCCTATGGATATATGTCCCATGTTGCAAGAGGATATGGAACAAACCCAATCAATTGGAGGTTACTTAGGACAAAGCTCAATACAATACGAACAGCCTCGAGGCAATCTAAATTGGAGGCATCCTCTTAACATGAACTACCAACAGAATTTCCAGCCTCACCACCAACAACAACAACAAGTGGGTAGCTCGGGAATGTCATTGGAAAATATTATGAAAAGCTTAGCCACTAGCACCCAAGCATTCCAACAAGAGACCAAAGCTAGCATTAAGAACTTGGAGCAACAAATGACTCAACTTACTAGTTCAGTAAGCAAGATGGAGTCTCAAGGTAAATTACTCGTACAACCCGAGAATAACCTAAAGCACCACGTGTGTGCCATTACCTTGAGAAGTGTGAAGAGCTACGATGACCTGAGTTTACAAGAAGAAGACGAGGAAGAAGGATTCGTTGTTGAGAAAAAGGATGAGGAAAAGAAGGAAGTATTGAAGCCAACTGAAAGTGAAGTAAAAATCACTCCTCCTCCATTTCCCGCAAGACTACGAAGCACAAAGAGGGAAAGAGAAGAACAAGAGAATATGGAGACATCCCATAAGGTAGAGTCCTCAGAGTGCACGGATTCGGTGTTAAACAAAAGTATTGATGAGGATGCATCAAAAGAACTTATTGAGAAGTTCAAGCTTGTGGAGGAGTTGATGGAAGTCGTAACCTTCATTGATGCACAGAAGAAAGCAAGGTACGCAGAACCAAAACCATATTTACTGAATACTAACAAAAAACTTCTTCCGTTTATTGAGCAGGCACCACATTGAACGAAACAAGCTCCAAGTCTAGCCGAAGACGATAAAGAAAGGCACTACGCGGGAGGCAACCCGTGGTTTTATCTTAATTTTACTTTCTTATTTTATTTTATTCTAGTCACATAGTTGTTTTTAGTTTGTAACCTTAAACCCAAAAGGCTCGCCTGATTTTCTATCGCCTCCACCACATCAATAGTCACGTTCCACACTCTTCTTCAAGCCTCGAGGACGAAGCTGGATTTTAAAGCTTGGGGAGAGATATATTCTTTACATGTTTGTTGCACTAGTTTGCATTCATTTTTTTTAATTATTTTTTTTATTACGTCATTTTATGCATTGCGTTTTTGGTTATTCAAAAAAAAAGAAAAAAAGTGTTGATTTCAATTTGGCATGCATATTGATTGTCTTGGGAAAACTTGTGGGAGCAATATGAAAAGTGATAGTAAGTTATTATGCTAGTGATAGATTGCATGCTAGAAAGGAATGATAGTAATAAAAGACACATGTGCCCTGTTACACTAGTGCCCTCTATTCTTAGATTTATAAAGAAAAAACATTTAATGCCCTTTCGTGCCTAATACTAATCCAACCACATAAGAATTCCGAGACCTAGCAAAAATAGGTTGAGAGCCTTAGCCCTTGCATGTTATCAATCGTATCCACTCCTTAGCCTATTCTGAAAGTCTACAAAAAAAATTAAAAAAATGAAAAAAGAGAGAGAGAGAAAAAGCATTTGTGTGGTGAAAAATTAGCCACCTGTTTATTATTTGAAGTCTACCCTTCATCTTTGGTCTATCTTCTATCCCATTTTTTTGTTTCTATCCTTAATTCTTCTCTTTTGTTTTATCTTTGTCATCTAGTGTGGTGCAAAATTGACCACTTGCTATCTATAGTCCTTGAGGTTATGAAGGTTTTCACCGTGGGAGGAAAGGTGTTGGCACGCTTAATTAATCAACATAACACGGACTAATTCATATGAAAAAATAAATCTAGAATTCGAGGGTTAGAGGATCATAACTAGCAAATTGGGTGCATTTTGTTAATAAACATCTTGAAAGCTTCATCTATGAATGTCAACTGAAATTGGTATAATAATAATATGATTTCATGCTCACAGTTTTTACTCGGGACGAGAATGGGTGTAGGCTAATGTTTAAGCATGCTAGAGTGTTCTTTTATTTTACTTAATTTCACTTCATAGTTTATTTTTATTCTTGACTTCCTTGAGGACAATGAAAGGTTTAAGCTTGTGGAGATTTGTTAGTTGCATATTTAGGCACGTTTTATAACTCATTTTCACTCAGTTTTTCTCACATATCATGCATTTATCATACGTATATTAGATCATTTTGTGCTTCACGTGAATTGGTGGAGCGGAATCTACTTTGGATTGTTTTTGATGTTTTTGTAGGTGCGGAGCGGTTTTGAGCGATAACAAAGAGGATTGGAAAGAGTCATATGGAATTTTGAAGACAAAAGCTTGATTTTTAAGATGGGGAAGATTTTGGACAAAACCTTAAAATGACCGTTTCGAGGTTAGGTAGAAAAGTTGAAACGGCCATGTTGAGAAAAGATACATCAAATTTCCTAGTATCGTGGATTGGAAATTGGAGTGCTAAAGTTATATTAATTGATCTAAATATAAAATGGGCTCATATCAGACGAAGTGGGCTAAATAAATTGGAAGAGCCCACTAAATGAAGACCGACTTGTGTCGGTTGATTATAGGAGAATAAAAAGAAAAAAAAAACAGCAGCTTCAGTGGGACATCATGACGACGGCTACAGGGAGTTCGGCGGCAGCAATTGAGAATTTTTAGTTGATTTCAATTTCAAGCACAATTGATATCTTTGTTTTAGTAAGTTTTTAATTTTAATGTTGTGTTTCGTATTTAGTTTGATTGATTTAGTCATGTTCGGCTAGTTAATCCTAATTCCGACACTAGGGTTTATTTTTTTGGTTAGATTTAAAACATGGGTGAAATGATTATGAGATCTAATTTTTGATTGGTTTGTTTGTGTGATTTCTTGATCTCAAATCCGGAATCTTTTCTGGAAATATATTAGATTGTTAATAAAACTGGCCACTTTGTTAATTTTTCTAATTAAGTTCTTTAATTTTAAATCCCTAATACAATTTTAATCTTGAAAAAAGGAACAAATAACGGTTCGTGTTTGTCTATGAATTCGATCTCGTTATGGAAATCATACAATTTAGTTAAACATTCCGAACGACGTGTGTGTTTAATTTTAATCGATACTTCTATCACCGTAACCTTATATCTGACTCGAGTTTGGTTCCTACAGGCACATGATTTTTTCAATGAATGAAAGAAATGAACTAGGATTTACAAGAAATGTCTTCACATCAAGTATGAGTATTCACCAGATTATAAATTTTAGGTTTATTCATAGGCTATGCCTACAAGTCAGTAAGGGAACTTTTTTTTAGTGTTTGACGTGTGATTTATCTGCTATTTTATACAAAGGCAAAGATTGGGTATAGTTTTATACGTTAAACAACTACTATGAAGGTCAATATATTGTGCATGCTCTTTATTGTTTTACATTGGTTTGACTCCACAAGTTTCCATTCGCATATATTTGAAATAGAATTAAATATGATCCCTTTTGATGAAACATTCCACACATTTTGGCTCTTTTTTAAATAAATATTTTTTTGTTTAGAATGCAAAGAATACATATTTATGTCATTATGACATTATAATACCCGGCCATCGGGCAGGAATAAAACTAGTTGAATATGTGATTGGATATCTGGATGTTACAAACTATAGTAAACTTCAGGGCCGACCTTGGGGTAGGCTGAGCCGGCCCGCCGTCCAGGGCCCATTTTTTTCGGGGGCCTACAATTTCTAGCGGGCCTGTATATATATATATATATATATATGTTTTTTATAAAATTTTAATACTAGTTTTATATATTAGATCGTTTTTATATAAACTTAAAAGCATATTGGGCCCTTTTTATAATAGTTGAACCCTTTTTAATCTTTATAATGGTTGAGCCCTTTTAAACTTAAAAACTATCGGCTTTTTTTTTAAAAAAGGACGAATTGATGCCCTGATCCAGCGATCGTTGATGCCATGTAACATACTATATTTTTTCTATGTTTATTGCTATAACATTAATCGTCGTTTAAAAATAATTTAGTTTATATATTTTGTTCGTAGGGGTCTTTTTTCTGGCTCGGCTGAGACACTTAAATCCTCAGGACCGGCCCTAGTAAACTTGTTATGATTAATATATCCCTAAATTCGTGGTTCCCAAGCCGGAAAACCACCATTTTCACTATGAAATGAATTTATACAATATTACATTGGCAAAACGGACAGATCGTGACGGTAAAAATGATCGGTTAAAAAGCTCAATTTGGTTCTTATTGAAACGGGTTTGAGTAGCAGTGTAATTAATGATAAGGTTTTAGTAGTTGTGTAATTGATGAAAGTTAAAAGATTGACCCCTTTTGAAAATCCAACCCTTTCAGAAGTAGTAGTCATGTCGGATTAGGGCTAGGGATGATAAAATAACTTGAGTCAAGCGGGTATACCTGAAACCCGAAACATTAGGGATGGATATACCTGAAACCTGAAGGGTATGGGACCAGGTATAGGATTAATCATAAAAAATTTTGCAGGTATGGGACGGGTATAGAATTAGGTGATACCCGACCCGATTACCCAAAATCACATGCCCGTTTACCCGAACCATATACCCGAAAACTTTTAATTTTTATTTTTATTTTCCTTTAACCCATGCTTAAAAATACTTCATTTTAGTAGGTTCATTATGTAGAAAATTAACTTTTCTTTTGAAATATGTATTTAATTATATTAATGTATGTAATTTATTCATATTTAATATGTTATTAAAAATATAAAAATAGAGTCATAGAAAAGTACACGGCACATACCCGAGGGGTATTGGCCGATACCCACGAGTATGTCTGATACTCGATACTAAAGGTATACCCGATACCCGCAGGTATGTCCAATACCCGACGGGGTAATGAGCCGGGTATGAGTATGGGATTACCGATACTCAACCCATTGTCATCCCTAATTAAGGCGTGAATTATAACAGGCGTGAGAGCGAGTGGTGTGAGCAAAAAGTGTATGTCATGTGGACGTCACCTCACTCACCCATATTTTTCACACCACTCTCACATTTGAGGGGTATACCCGTGTGAGCATTAATTAATTTTTTTAATTTTATACAACTTATATTTATATTAATTGAGTCATGTGAGTGTAATGTGCGCGTGTGTGAGAGAGAGACACACACTTCCTCTCCCGTGAGCCAACTCACCCCCCCCCCCACGCCCTTCACCTCCTTTTCACGCCTAGTATACCCCTCCCCCTTAGAGGTGCACAAAAAACCGGTTTGTAAACCGAACCAAAAACAAAACCGGTTTGGGTGAAACTCGTTTGTACCCTATAGGCTGAAACCAGTTTAACCAGGACCAAATCTGTCAAAACCACTCAAGAACTGGTTTCAACCCGGTCAAAGCTGGTCAAACCCCCTCCCCCCCCCTCGTGAACCGACTTCAAACCGAATAAGTTTGAACAAAAACCGATTTAGACTTATGTTGACTAAAATCGAACCAGTTTGGTTTGAAAAACCGATTTGTCCATCTCTAGGTTGGATTGTTTACAAAACTAGTTTTATACCATTATTTTGTCGAACATCATGTAAATTAATTTAAACTAGTTGGATGCCCGTGCCTCGCGGCGGATGTCAGGTTACCTAACTCATTCATAATAGGTACGGTTCGTCACAGAAACACAACGGTAACGAAATTCAATATAGGCTACGATAAAAAATATAGATTTTGAATACAACTCCGATTTCAAATAAATTTATGTCGGAACGTTGACAAAAAATAAAAATAAAAAATCCGCGCACTCCGTTTATTAAAAAAGGTGAAAAAATAAGCTTGTATGAACGAAATCCCGCGCCTCGTCGTGGGAGTCTGGTTGTTTTTCGCCAACGCCACACTGCATGAGTCTGGTCTTATCGGGTGGGGTCGTCAAAAACCATAAAAGTGAATACCGTTACCGGCTCCGATAACACCATAACAGGTTTGCTTTGTCACGATACAACAACGGTAACGGCACTCATTGTACGCTACGATACAAAAAAAATAGTCGCATTTGAATACAACTCCGTTTTAAAAAATAATTATATCGAAATGTTGACAAAAAAAAGTAAAAACAGTTGCGCACTCCGTTTCTAAAAGAAAATTAATGAACAGAAGTTGTTAAAGAAAAACGAAATTATTAGAAAAGTAAACGGGTTAAAAACGTATATTATATATTGTATGAGGAGTGACATTGAAAATTGAAAAAAAGAAAAAAAAAGTTTCAAACAACATGACATGGCACCAAACTGGTGGAACAGGCTAGGGCTGACAATTTCTGGCACGGACTTGTTAACACGACATTAAACGACACGGAGTTAACAGATTTCGTGACTTAAACACATGTTAAACATGTTGACCTGCTTAAGACACGATAAAAATCGTGTCTTAACAGGTTAAACACATGTTAACATGTTAAGTACCTATTTATATTTTTTTTAATTAAAAAAATAATATTATATTATATTTGCTTTTAGACTTTTGTGGATTTGTGTTTCAAACATATTATGGATTATATATTAGTTAAGACTTTTATTCTCGTTTTGGTCATTTTGTTTCACTACATATGTATTATTTATCGTGTCTTTAAACATGTTTCTAAACAGGTCTTATCGTGTTAACCTGTTACTTAACAGGTTTGTGTTTGAAAAAAATGACACGATTAGTTATCATGTCGTGTTCGTGTCTAGAACCACATGTAATCATGTCTTATCGTGTCGTGTCAAAAAAGGTTATGTCATGTCTGCCCTAGAAGAGGCACTGTTGAACAACGTTTCTTTTAATCTTATTGTATAATGTATAATTTGTTTAGTAAAATAAGTTTCTAATAAAGGAGTTCCTATTTAAAAGGACTGGGCTTGAAACCCATTTCTGGTAGCTATTTGGAATTAGGCTTGGTGGCCAGCCCAGTAACCGGAGCCCAACGTATAAATGGAAACATTTTAAATGCTTGAAACCCACGGGGCCACGGGTATTTAGTGAACCGCCAGGTTTTTTCTAGTTAATCGAATTAAGTTATTTGACTTTTGAAATTTTAAAGCTAGATTCGACCTTATATTAATATAGTTGATTCAATTCAATTTGAAATAATCTATACTATATAATAAATAAATGTTTTTTAGTGCCACGTGTCGCCTCCATATTCATTCTCATCATTTTTTTTCCCGATTCTCTCTCTTATTTAATGCACTTCCATCTTTTAATAATAATATATCTTTAAATAAAATACTAATTATACTAATAAAAATATTTATTTTTAATTATCCTTTTATTATAAAAAACTTTGATATTTAATTATATAATTTTTATTTCAATCAAATAGTAATGAAAGTTAAATTATATTTTTGAAACCCAATTATATATTAATTTTTACATATTTTAAGTTTGTTTCTATACTTAGTATATGTAATTTTTTTTACACATGTAAAATATATATATATATAAAGATTTAAAAATTTTATATATTGATGTTTTTTACCCCATGTGTAGACACGAGATCTAAACTAGTACAAAAATATAGTGAGCTTAAAACTTTTCACTTTTAGAACCTGCTCAAACTATAATCTCTTTTGGTTATCAAAATATAAATATATGAAACTAATAAAACACTAAATGACCAAAATCCAAATCACAACATCGAAAATAAAAATTAGTCCCTTTACCCAAAAAGAAAAGATATATAATTTTAGTCAAATGATCAAAAATTCAGAATAGAATAACAACATTCAGGTTCTTAATTTCGTATATGAAAAAGAGAGATGCAAACTTATCGAAGAAACCCAATAAGAGGAATTAGAAGTCCCGTGTATATATAACACTTGATTTATTTGATCTATGGTTAAGATTGATTAGTGGTATGATTGTAATTAAATTAATAGTTTGAGCATTATATAAGGCTTTTAAGGGTAATGTGGGAAAAGAAAAAAAATATTAGAGTAAATTACTATTTTGGCCCCTATGGCTTAGGCATTTTAACCATTTCAGTCAAAAAATAATCTTTTAACAAATCAAACCATGTGATTTGGATTCTATAACCCTTTTAGTCCAAATTGGTCACGTCATCTTCTTTAAACGTTAACCCAGATCATGTGAGGGGCATTTTGGTCTTTTACTTATTTCTCTTAAATAAAACCAAAAACTTGATCATGTACCACTCACGCTTCTTCTTCTTCCACATTCAAAATCCCTAATTTCTCTGCAACTCAATCGTTGGAAGTGAGAATCGTTTATAAAAATCGAAGCTTTTAGCAATGGTGTTAACACTCTGGTATCTTCGAAGTGAGAATGCGATATTTGATCCATATGTAGTATACGGTTAGTTCTTCACTATTTTTGACTCAAATCTCTTTCTTTTGATGATTTAAAATCCATATGCAGCTTATGGTGTTTGACCCATTTGTTTTTTTTTTCATTTTGATGACAGGGAAAAACCCTAGTATTTTTACTTTGAAGATGTTTCATGGCGGAGTATTCATCAAAAACCCATTTACATGTTATGTTGATGGTAAGTTTAACTATATAGACATGATAGATGCTTTGATAGTGAACATTGATCTTGATGACTTTGATAGTGCCACTGATGAAGAAGATTTACTAAACAATGTTGTTAAGAAGTTTAGAAAGAAAAGGAAACAAGCAAAGAATCTGGATGTTGTACCATTTTATGTGGGTCAAAACTTTACCAACAAGGAGGAAATAAAATGTCTTGTTAAAAGTCATGACGTACTTACTAGAAGACAACTTTGCTAAGTGCGCAGGAAGAGGAGCCTGCGCACTTGCTAAGTGCGCAGGAAGCAGAGACTGCGCACTTGCTAAGTGCGCAGGCATCAGGACTGATTAAGTAAAGTCAGTATGTTATAGTGGTTAAACCGTTTAGCGTCGAGTTAAGTCTGATAAGTGTCAAATTGTTATGATTGTTCAGATTGTGTGAGATTCAGTAGACCGTTGCAGCTTAGATACCAGGTGAGTTCTAATCCCTTTTTTGTCTTCTTTAGGGGTGGTGTGCATACTTAGTGTAAAGTGTTTATTATATTTTATATATCATAAACTGAAGTGAAAAGCTATGTTTTAGTGAAAGGTTTAAAAGAGGCAAAAGTATGTTTTCAGTAAAGTAAGATATATCATTTGGCAAGCGTTTACTATATTTTCATATACATAAAAAAAGGCATGATATATGTGCTAGTATGTTTTCAGTAAAGTAAGATATATCATTTGGCAAGCGTTTACTATATTTTCATATACATAAACAAAGGCATGATATATGTGCTAGTATGTTTTCAGTAAAGTAAGATATATCATTTGGCTAGCGTTTACTATATTTTCATATACATAAACAAAGGCATGATATATATGATAAGTTATGTTTCAGAAAGTAAGACGTATTTTATGATAAGCTATGTTTCAGAAAGCAAGTTATATTCTATGGCAAGCGTTTACTATATTTTATATACATAAACAAAGGCATATTATATATGAAAGTTATGAACAAGATTTACAGAAAGTTTTATGAACAGTAAAGTGAACAGTTTTTCCTTCGGGAATGTGTACCAGTTTGTAAAGGTCCTTGGAACAGATGTTACTTGTACAAGATGTCAGATATGGGTTCTACCCATTAGTAAGAGTCTCGGTGGCTCGTTAACAGTTGTACAATTGGAATGAGTGACGGCGGTTGCTCGGGGGACTACGCAATCCCCAATGTACCAGTTAAGAGGTATTGATCATGAGGACAATACCCGGTGTTGATCACGAGGACAGCATCGTGTCATGTGGTGTTGCCCGCAAGGACAACATCATTGGGTCACGAGGACCCAGAAGGTATTGATCACGAGGACAATACCAGTATGTAACAGAATTGACGGATAAGCGGTAGTGTCGATTCATGGATGTAAGCCATGAGGGCAGTACAGTGACAAGGAATTGACGGTTAAGTGGTACTGATCACGAGGACAATACCAGCAGTGATAAGAATTGACGGTTAAGCGGTATTGATCACGAGGACAGTACCAACAGTGACAAGGAATTGACGGATACTTTATGAATGTTTTAAATTATGTTTTTGAAAAGTGAAGTATGTAAAGTTTTGTAAAGTTTTGCCTTAAGGGCAGTATGTATGTATTAGTAAATCTTTTATACAAATGATTTAAAGTAAACGTTAGAACTCATTTAGCGTTGCTGATTTTTAGTATGCACATCAGTTAAGTGTAGGTGGCAGTAGATGGAAGTGGATGCTTGGCTTGGCGAGAAGAGTTACCCGAAGATCAGCATCTGGCATCTTGTTTATGTTTCTTTTGATTATGTTGATTAAGATTAGTTTCAGTTGTATTTGACAAGTTATGTCTAGACATGTTATGTTTCCGCTGCGTATGTAAAGAAGTTTAAATCGTTTCCGCTGTGTTATTGAATGTCTTATGTTTAAAGTGCTATGTGTTGATGAGTAAATCCAATAAGTGAGGCCTCCCGGGTTCGGGGCCTCACAAGTTGGTATCAGAGCCATAGTTTGAGAGATTTGGACATCCCCGATGTCCAGACTTAAACTGAGAATGGGACAAGTAGCGGATGCCAGTACTGGTAACTCAAGCCAAAGCATCAGAAGCGTATAGTAAGTAAAGTTTACCTTTAGAGTGTCAAGATAAGAATAGAGGCTTTAGTGGAACCATGACAGCGAATAAATAGAACAACGAGAAGTGATGTAATGGTTAATTGCAGATGGCCAGTGTATATTAACATCTTACCTTACTTATTGTGTTCTACATATTCCCTAGCATGATGAAATTAAATCTTTTGTTCTCTATCTTTCAGTTAGAAATGGCTAGACGTGGAGGAACTAGAGGGGGTGGAGGAGGAAGACGTGGTGGGCGTACATGCCGCCGCGGTGGAGCTAGCACCAACCAAGTGATTGAGGGGAGTGTTCACACTACCCATACTGATACGGTAGTCAGCCAACACAATGCTGAACATGTGGAAGGAGATGATCAGACGTTTGAGTTTGAACCAGTAGTACAAGCAGCTCTCGGTCGTGAGTTTACCAAACTGCTGAAGGAAACCTTACCAGCCATACTAGACGAAGCGTTAAGAAAGGCCAAGGAAAACCCCAACGTAATCCCAGCCACTGAAGGGCCAGTGGTGCTTCCAGCCATGGGAGGACCAGTTCTGGTGGAGAATGTTGCACCGCCTACTCGCGGATGCGATTACAAGGCATTTCGTGGTTGTGATCCCCCTGAGCTAACTGGGGAGAAAGAAGCAGCTGATACCTTAGATTAGATCAATGGCATGGAATCCACCATCCGCCTCAGTGACTGCCGACCGGATCAAGCGGTCATGTTCGCAGCTAAGTCACTAAAGGGGGAGGCAGCACACTGGTGGGAAACTGTGAAGCAGGCAAAGGGTGACCAAGCGGTCGAACTAATGAGGTGGAATGATCTGAAAGCGTTAGTAATTGAGAAGTTTTGTCCTAAGAACGAAGTCCACAAGATGGAGAGAGAGTTCCTGACGTTGCAAGCCGGACTAATGACTCACAGATAATATACATCCAAGTACAACGAACTGGCACGCCTGGTGCCTCATCTTGTAACCACAGAAGAGAGGAGGATTCATTATTATGTTCAAGGTATACGTACCTTTGTAAGGGCCAACACACCGAGTACCTTTGAGTCGGTGGTTGTTTTGAGCGGAGTTGTCTATGATGACATTGCCTCTGAAGTCATTTCTGAAGCACCTAAGAAACAAGCGGCTAAGCGGACTGGGGAGGACCTTCATGGTCCTAGTGATAGGAGGTCAAGGTTAGAAGCAGAGGGTCTGTGTGGAAAGTGTGGGAAAAGGCACGGAGGAGAGTGCAGAGCTGGGCAAGCGGGTTGCTTTAAGTGTGGAAAGTTTGGACACCAATCACGTGACTGCACAGCGAAGCCTAAGTGCCACAACTGTGGGGAGCCAGGGCATTTGAGCAGAGATTGTAGAAAGCGCAAAGAGCCGGAAGCGGGAGAATCCGGAAAGGGTAAGGGTGCAGAGAAAGAACCTTACATCAACAAGGCCACAGCAAGGGCTTACCAGATGACTCGGTAAGGTATGTTGCAAACTCTTATTTGTGATATGCCATGTTTATGTTATTATTTCCTTAAGTGATTAGTTAGCCCCATCAGCTTAGAAGCCTTAGAACTAGATATTATCCGGATTAGATTCTCAGTGGTAGTTAATCACAATGGCCTTCATGACCAAGCTGCCTTGCATAGCTACGGTTTATGCCACCCATTCTGTGATTTGCTATCAGTATAGCTTATGGCAAGTTTCGAGGACGAAACCTATTGTAAGGAGGGTAGACTTGTAACATCCCGAGTTTTAGAGCACGAGAGAATTCACGAGGAATTAAAACTTAAATAAAAAAAGAAAGGAAGCGGTCTTGGGCCGGGTGTATGGGCCGAAAGGGGAAGGGTTGGGCCCTTATAAACCTCAAGACCTGCCCAAAAGCCCCATTTCCATCCAGATTTTTGGATTCTAGAGAGAGAAAGTGAGAGAGAGTCTAGAGAGAGAAAGTCCCGGTTTTCGGATTAAAACCTCAATGATCATTAGCAAGAGTCTCGTGAGTGTTTAGCAACGAAAAGGAAGTGATTACAGGTAACCGATTCTCCTAGATCTGAGTTTTAGTTCGTATTTGGGTTTTTCGGGTTTGGGGTGAAAAGGTTATGTTTAATCGGATGAAACTGAAAGATAAGCATATATTTGAGTTCCTTAATGGAAAACGAACGTTTTGAATGCAACCAGGTTCGGGATCTTGAAGTGATCAGACCCGAATGCGAAAGTTAGGGTTTTTCGCCAAGAACAGGTCGTCCGCACTTGTTAAGTGCGCACAGAGCAGGTCCTGCGCACTTGCTAAGTGCGCAGGAAGAGGAGCCTGCGCACTTGCTAAGTGCGTAGGAAGAGGAGCCTCCGCACTTGCTAAGTGCGTAGGAAGAGGAGCCTCCGCACTTGCTAAGTGCGCAGGAAGAGGAACCTGCGCACTTGCTAAGTGCGTAGGAAGGGAAGTCTGCGCACTTGCTAAGTGCGCAGGAAGCAGAGTCTGCGCACTTGCTAAGTGCGCAGGCATCAGGACTGATTAAGTAAAGTCAGTATGTTAGAGTGGTTAAACCGTTTAGCATCGAGTTAAGTCTGATAAGTGTCAAATTGTTATGATTGTTCAGATTGTGTGAGATTCAGTAGACCGTTGCAGCTTAGATACCAGGTGAGTTCTAATCTCCTTTTTGCCTTCTTTAGGGGTGGTGTGCATACTTAGTGTAAAGTGTTTATTATATTTTATATATCATAAACTGAAGTGAAAAGCTATGTTTTAGTGAAAGGTTTAAAAGAGGCAAAAAGTATGTTTTCAGTAAAGTAAGATATATCATTTGGCAAGCGTTTACTATATTTTCATATACATAAACAAAGGCATGATATATGTGCTAGTATGTTTTTAGTAAAGTAAGATATATCATTTGGCAAGCGTTTACTATATTTTCATATACATAAACAAAGGCATGATATATGTGCTAGTATGTTTTCAGTAAAGTAAGATATATCATTTGGCAAGTGTTTACTATATTTTCATATACATAAACAAAGGCATGATATATATGATAAGTTATGTTTCAGAAAGTAAGACGTATTTTATGATAAGCTATGTTTCAGAAAGCAAGTTATATTTTATGGCAAGCGTTTACTATATTTTATATACATAAACAAAGGCATATTATATATGAAAGTTATGAACAAGATTTACAGAAAGTTTTATGAACAGTAAAGTGAACAGTTTTTCCTTCGGGAATGTGTACCAGTTTGTAAAGGTCCTTGGGACAGATGTTACTTGTACAAGATGTCAGATATGGGTTCTACCCATTAGTAAGAGTCTCGGTGGCTCGTTAACAGTTGTACAATTGGAATGAGTGACGGCGGTTGCTCGGGGGACTACGCAATCCCCCATGTACCAGTTAAGAGGTATTGATCACGAGGACAATACCCGGTGTTGATCACGAGGACAACATCGTGTCATGTGGTGTTGCCCGTAAGGACAACATCATTGGGTCACGAGGACCCAGAAGGTATTGATCACGAGGACAATACTAGTATGTAACAGAATTGACGGATAAGCGGTAGTGCCGGTTCATGGATGTAAGCCATGAGGGCAGTACAGTGACAAGGAATTGACGGTTAAGTGGTACTGATCACGAGGACAATACCAGCAGTGATAAGAATTGACGGTTAAGCGGTATTGATCACGAGGACAGTACCAACAGTGACAAGGAATTGACGGATACTTTATGAATGTTTTAAATTATGTTTTTGAAAAGTGAAGTATGTAAAGTTTTGTAAAGTTTTGCCTTAAGGGCAGTATGTATGTATTAGTAAATCTTTTATATAAATGATTTAAAGTAAACGTTAGAACTCATTTAGCGTTGCTGATTTTTAGTATGCACATCAGTTAAGTGTAGGTGGCAGTAGATGGAAGTGGATGCTTGGCTTGGCGAGAAGAGTTACCCGAAGATCAGCATCTGGCATCTTGTTTATGTTTCTTTTGATTATGTTGATTAAGATTAGTTTCAGTTGTATTTGACAAGTTATGTCTAGACATGTTATGTTTCCGCTGCGTATGTAAAGAAGTTTAAATCGTTTCCGCTGTGTTATTGAATGTCTTATGCTTAAAGTGCTATGTGTTGATGAGTAAATCCAATAAGTGAGGCCTCCCGGGTTCGGGGCCTCACAATATACTGTTAGTACTATAGCAAAGGAGATGGAAGACATAGTGGAGTCCAACCCTGAAATACCATTAAAAGCTCTTCAAGATCAAATACAGAAAAAGTACCAGGTTCAAGTGAGTCTGTAAAAAAATTTTAGGGCTAAGGTAATGGCTATAAACAAAGTTCAAGGTGACTATGCATCACAATATTTACTTCTTAGGGATTACTTTGAAGAGTTAGTAAGATCTAATCCAGGCACAACAATTAAAATAGAAGTGGAAAGAGAATTTAATCCCACAAGTGAAAGTAGACAATTAAAAGGGATCTACATCTGTTATGAAGCTTTAAAAGCTGGATTTAAGATGTCTGGGAGAGAAGTCTTAGGTTTGGATGGTTGCTTCATGAAAGGCCCTATCCTGGCCAGATTTTGACACCTGTAGCTGTAGATGCTAATAATGGGATATACCTAGTAGCATTTGCAATAGTTGAAGCAGAAACATCGAATTCATGGACTTGGTTTTTAAAGTGTCTTGGTGATGACCTAGATCTAGAGGAAAACTCCAATTTCACATTTTGAGTAACAGACAGAAGGTTAATATTTTGTTTCTATTTATTGTAGTTAATATTTCGTTTTTGTTTATTGTAATTAATACTTTGTTTGATTTATAGGTCATCATTCCAGCAATCAAGAAGGTTTATCCTTCTGCTGAACACAGGTACTGCCTCAGACATATACATGAAAATATGAAAACTAAATGAAGAGGCAATCTGTTCAAGGACTTGTTATGGAAAGCAGCAAGTGCTACTACAATTCCTCAATTTAACAAACAAATGGAAGCAATTAGAAAGCAGGATTTATCCTTACATAAGTGGTTGCAAGAAATCCCACCTAAACATTGGGCAAGATCCCATTTCAGTGGTATGTGATTTCATTGGCATTTGATTACCTTGGTATTTGATTACGTTTGTATTTTGATTACATTGATAGGTAGGTCAAAGTGTGATGTCTTACTCAACAACTTATGTGAAGTTTTTAATAAGCAGTTGGTAGGAGGTAGGGATAAACCCATCATCACTTGCTTAGAATTTATCAGAGAATACATGACGAGGAGAATTGGGGTGGTCAATAAGCTAATTACAAAATCTGATGGTCCACTGACACCCACGGCTACAAAGACATTTAACCATATCAAGTCTGAGGCATCCCAATACAATGACATATGGACTGGTCAAAGCAAGTATGAGGTGAGTGGACCATGGGGTGATCAGCGTGTTGTGGATGTGGATAGAAAAACTTGTTCATGTAGAAAATGGGAACTGACTGGTATGCCATGCAAGCATGCAGTGGCTGTTATTTGGAATATGGTTTCTAATGGTATTGAGGTTGGAATCCCAAAATCATGGGTTAGTGAGGTGTATTGGTTAGACACATGGAAGAATGTCTATAAGAACACCATTGACCCAATCAATGGTAGGGACATGTGGACTCCATTTGCTTGCCCGACAACACTAATACCACCTAAACACCACACACAAGTTGGCAGGCCAAGAAAGGCTAGAAAGAGATTTGTTGAGGAGTTGTCACAAAAGATGAACACTACTAGGAAAGGAAAGGGTGTCACATGTCAAGTTTGCAAGAAGACAGGACATAATAAAAGAAGTTGCAAGGGGCAAGGACCTTCACAGCCTGCAAGTTAGTCATGGTCTTTGGTCTTAGGTGTCTTTTGTTACAATATTTTGTGTTTGGGAATATGGTTTAGTCATGGTTTATTAATGGTTTTAACTGTCTTTTGCTACTGTCACTACTATATTCTATTTAGAACCATGGTTTGTAACTGTCTTTTGGTTTTAATTATCTGTTAATGTATGCACATTTACTGGTGTCTGGAATCAATATTAATGTTTCTGTTTTAATTCTCTGTTTCTGTTTTAATTCTCTGTTAATGTTCAACTTATGGTTTTACTATTATGTTTGGTGGTTCATATCTTCAACTTTCATACCAAACAAGCAAAGCATTACAATTCTATAACCAGTGCATAGCTTCAAATTGAATACCAAACAAAACATTTCCATTCCATAAATAACAGGTACATAGCTTAAAAATAACCAGTACATACTTGTAACCAGTACATAGCTTAAAAACATTTAGTAATGAAGTACATAACAAACAACATCCAAGTTAAAAAAAAATAGCACATTTAAGCTTCCTATTTTCAGCAGACATCTTTTTTGTAAATTCTTCATTTTTGTTGATCTTCCTCAGTAATCCAGGAATGATTTCAATAGATCTTGCACACATGGGAGGATCGACCCACACAACAAACCCACATCCTCGAACCTGTAATTTTATCCATGAATTATGTTAAAAAAAACTGAAATGAAATTACCTTTCTACTGCAACAGTGGAACCTTCACCCAAGGTTATTAGAAGTCCAAGAGGTGACAATCGTGGTTAGGGAACCACACTTGCATATAACCATGGCAATTTAGGGTTTAGTGGGGAAGAAGAAGAAGCGTGAATGGTTTTATGCAAGATTCCTCAGGTTTTTGGTTTTATTTAAGAGAAATAAGTAAAAGACCAAAATGCCCCTCATGTGAGGGGCACGTGATATGGGTTAACGTTTAAAGAAGACGGCGTGACCAATTTGGACTAAAAGGGCTATAGAATCCAAACCACATGGTTTTATTTGTTAAAAGATTCTTTTTTGGACTGAAATGGTTAAAATGTCCAAACCATAGGAGCCAAAATAGTAATTTACTCAAAATATTATTTTAAAAACTGTCATCTTTAATTAACTAAATATCCTAAATTCACTAATATCTGTCATCTATTCTCCTTCACTAATTATGATCAAACAAATCAAGAAAATACACATTTACGTATATGTAAACAAGTTTACATATACACTTTGGCATATTTAAGCAGATCTACATATATATGTTTACGTGTATGTAAACATGTTGGCATATGTGTTTGCGTATATGTGATTGTAAACATGTTACGTGTGGAGATGATGTGGATGTCATAAGTAGATATGATGTGGATGTTACGAGTTATGTATACGTAGCTAATACGAGTAACATATACGAATCAAAAGAGAGAATAAAAAACTCAAGTTTACATACTTGTAAACATGGGTAAATCGAAAACAAAAAAAGGAAGAAAAATTGAGTTACATATACATAGCTCTTACAAGTTACGTATACGTAGCTCATACAAAAAATAAATGAAGATTAACATGAGAACACCATCTGAACCACTACAATCAAAATTCACAATAGAAGCTTCATGTATAGAATCCTTCATGTATGTAACCCATTGAATTCCCCATCATCTTCACTTGCGTTCATAAACATCAATCGATTCCTTCGTCGTCACTTGACCGAGCCACCATCCTCCTTCGCCGTCATCTTCACCTTGACCGGGCTACTATCCACATTCGTCATCACTTGGTGAACCAAACAACCACCTCGCTCCGATGTACTCCGACATGGGGTCGCTCCTCTGAAACACGCCTCTTTCTTTTTGTTCGTTTCTGAACCACTTGGGCAACATTCATACTTTTTGCAATCCGATTTTTTGCTAAAAGGATTTTCAAAGTGAAGAACATAGGACAGGGAATAGAGGAGCACAAACAGGGTTTTTTTTTTCAAAACCGGTTTCGGTTCCAAACTGGGTAGGGAGTGGCCGGGTAGATAGTGGAAATGGGTAGAGGTGGAACCGGTTCCGGTTCGGGTTGTTGACCGGGTTTTTTCCGGTTTGAGCGGTTTTTGGCTGGTTTTTTACCGGTTTGAGTCTGGTGTAAAACTGGGTAGAAACCATCGGGTTTTTTTCAGGTCCAAACCGGTTTCACTGTACACCAGGTAGGAACCGGTTCCGGTTCCGGGTAGAACCCTCGGGTCCGGTTTTGGAACCGGTTTTTTTGTGCACCTCTAACCGGGAATAGAGATATTGGAAAAGTTCTTGGTCGATTTAAGAAAAATTATTGGTCAATTCTTTTTAAAACTTCTGGTTGATTTTAGAGAGATCGAGAGGAGAAATAGAGAAGGATATTTGAATAATAGAGAGAATCAAGTTATTTAAAAAAAATTAGATAATCACCAAAATTAAAGGGTGTAAAAATTACTTAATTAACCTTTGAATTAAAAAATTAAAAACTATAAAGAAAATTTTCGTATTGGTTGAGAGTGATTTTCTTTGTTTTTGCCTAACTTTATGGTTTTCTCATGATCATCTCCCTATATACAATGTTGTAAAAAATCGCTAGGCACTAGTCGGGCGGTAGGGTACCGACTAGCAATTAATCAGATTAGTATTTTTATATGTAATTTTCAATTATATATATACACATTTTTATATGTAATTTTCAAATTTATATATATATACACATTTTTATATATAATTTATATACAATTTTTCAAAAATCACCGGAATTTACAAAATCTCGCCGGAACACTGTTTTTTGGCCGGATTTTGGCTGACTAGCCCCGACTATGAACGATTAGCAATTAATTGTTTGACTAGCCCAAAATTACAAGGTTTTTCACCGATTTCTGATTAATCTGCGATTAATTCCGATTTTTACAACATTGCTTATATTATAATTTGGATTCGAAAATTCAAAACTTGGAATTCGAATCTGATACGTGACTTCCTATACACACCCACGTAGCCACTCATGCACTTCCATGCTAACTACAGAGAACGTTGTGCCTCACTAGCACTATTTTGTTTCCTTTAGTAACAACGTACATGTTTTCTACTTCCGTAAGATTTAGTAGATGAATTAGTGGTATCTGTCAATCTTTTTATCTTCTTATGTAAGCCTATAAAAGGCAGTTGTGTTTTTGATAATGGGATAAACAGACAAAATAGAGCCAAATTAGTCTCTTTTTATCTTAATTCTTGGAAGTGTTTGCCTACTAAAAAAGGCTAAATCATTTAAGAGATTGACCATCTCGAATCGATCTCTATCAGAATCCCATTTGATTAGATGACTAAAGATGGTAACTGCCGCGTTCCTGTTAAATCTATAACCATTTGCAACACTAGATGTTACAGTAGCCTTCTCCCTCATGTGTTAACCCTATATCACTGGAACCCAAACCGAATCCAGATTCAAGTTTCGATTACAGTTCAAATAGTTCAAAGACAACAGCAGCTGTCAATCCAAGCAAAGAAGAAGACAAGGCTACTTCTGCAACTGAAATCACGGGTTGACATATCGGCTGCTCACTACCTGCCGTGGCAGTTAGCAGAAGTGAAGAACGGAACATGCGAGAGTTTACTAGTGAGAAACTGGAACCAATTATGTACAAAGATCGAGACGGTTTTAGATAACTTCTAACAGGTAAGGACATAAGCATGCCAGATGAACAGCTTCACATTAGAATCCTTGACAAGTCACAAAACAGATTTTCAAATATGCTAATCTAATCTAAATTGGTAATAAGATGGTCAACTAGAAAACGTCTACATTTTAGGACCAAATTACCATCAGTGACAAAAGAAATCAAACGGCACACGAGGTGTGGAATATTGTTGAGATAGTAATTTGGAAGCCATAATGGAATTAGCCGCTTCAGTGAAATGTATCCCGTCCCAGTTTATGAATTGAGATCCTTGATTACACGCTTGCGCGCCATCATGACCGCATGTGACGTTTATGTTATAGTTAAACGGAGGCCCACCGAAGCCGCAACATGCCATTAATGGACTTGTGAAACCTACAGGAAGTAAACCATTGATGTAAGATCACCATTGTAGCACAAAATATACAGTTATTAGTTATAGGGTGATGGGCATACCGTATTTGCTAGCATTTGCGATGAGGTCATACTTGATTGTGTAAATATCAACATAAATGATCGTTGAATCCTTCAATTCTGACCTTAATTCTGTGCATAAATGGCGCAGACCCTCGTTAAACAAGTTTGCAGCAGAGTTGTAGGCTGAAATGCAACCTTGGGGATCCAATTCTCTGGAACTTGGTTGAACTAACCACAGTTTCTGAGGCAGGCAACCGAGTGGGCCAGTATTGTGAACCCAAAATTTTCTGCCACCATTATCGTGTATACTCTGACATAGAGAAGGAAAATGGAACAAGATTAGATCATGAAACGATTTATCATACATGTGTAGTTATGCATTATCAGAGATTTAACTACATAAAAAGGTAACTAAACTCACCTTGATGGCATTCTTGATTTCTGCAAGTACTAATGGTATTATTTTGATAACTTTGGCATATGAATACTTCTTGGCAAATGCATCAGAAAGGTCGTTTTGGCCTATGTCAATCATATATAGTGCACGTTGAAACCCGTCATCACTAATCATCTCTTCTGAACCTGAATACGGTTAAAAGAGTCTTGTTAACTTCCTTTGCACGCATATTTTAGCATCCTCAAACATATATATACTTCTTTCAATCCTAAAGGCAATGATCAATCATAACAGTCCTAATCCCTCTATAGGCACAACTGTCATCTTGGAATTCGATTATACATATGGTAAATATTATGTTTACAAGATAAGAGTGTACCGAAAGTTGGTTCACATGGAATAACTAATGTAGAAACTGCACTGGAATAGCTACACATAGTAGTGGTCCTAGGCAGTCAATATGAGCATTTTAGTCCTATTTTTTTCTTTTGGATTCATTTAACACTTATGTGTTAAAATACTAGTGATTTTTTGTAGAAATTAGTAACAACCCAAAACTTGTAACAAATAATGAAAACTGATAATTCCGAGTGATAATAATACCACCATAAGTAGAGAGTTTGTTTTCAAAGTGTAATAGGATGGAGTAATCACTAATCATAATAAAAACAGTATATTTGAGTGACTTGTGAATAACTAAAACTCAAGGGGTGAATTACCAGAAGCAAGAAGGTCATAGGACCTGGACTTGAAATGGAGGAACTGCATAACCTGAACGTTTAACGCAAAGGGCACAAACTTAGGGAGTGTTGATGACCCCACCACAGCAAAGTTGGCCCCATTTGAGAATGTGGAACCCAATGACTCCATGTATGCTGGCAAAAAACTTGAATTCATGCTTTGGCCTGCACCCATCCACACAATAAAGTTGCAAAGTTATCATGTGAAAATTTATGGCATCTGCTTACTTATGGTATTAAGATTTAATTACCATATAAACTGTAGAAGAAATGTGGATGTGCCGGGTTAAGAAATATAAGATGTTGGAAACTTAGAAACATCTAAGCTTGATTCAAGCCATCTGGGCTTTGACAACTGATTAAGATTGTATTTTGGCATTCACTAAAAAACTTGAGTGATTAACCATCCATTATGAAGTTAAGAACGGCTGAATGATGCTAAAAAGAACAAATCTTAACACTTAAGGGGGGTGTTAATTTTTTTTAGAACGGCTAACTCACAGTCTCTAAAAACCTACTACTAAATCCACATCAATGTCCACGATGGGACTAGAACTCTCAACCACTTGGGGAGGAACACCTTTACTTCACACCATGATACCTAGGAGCAACAATTCCTAACACGACACGGAAATAATCAAGTTTTGAGTTGGTCATTATAACCCGTTTAAGAAAACGGGTTGACCCGTTAACCCGTTTTTTTAAAAGTATATTAAAATTTGATTTTTTTCCCTCTTCCATTCTTTAAAATATAAAAATAGCACAATAAGACTTAAAATCATTTTTTTGTTTGAGTTTGACAGCCGACCTTTTCACAACTTCCAATCCATATTTTCAAGATTTTAAATACGACTCTATTAGAAGTATAAACTTAGTATGTTTATGTAATTATTGTGTGACAAATGTTTAGTCTATGCTTGTGTCTAGAATAGTAGGGAAGTTACTTAATGTCGGTTATAGGAAGTTAATTAACCGCCATAAGTTAGTTATGTTGGCTGGTTAAAGTGTCGGTTAGATGCCCATATAAGGATAGTTGTATCAAACATTTTAAAGTATGAGAGTGTGTAATATATGAAGTATTTTGTGTTATCATTTTTGTTACTGCATTCGTGTGTTTAAACCTATGTTTTGTTCGATTGTCCTCTGTCAATGTTATGAACCGGACCCGAGCCCAACCAGCTCAGTTAAGGCGGCCCAACAAATTTAAAGGATTTAGGGAACGTCGCAGAATATAACGAAGTGGATGAGAGCAAATAGGGGGGACGAATAAGATGTATGTGTGTGTGATCTATTTCTTCCCATCCCTAATCTGTAACCAATGAATTCCCATCCCCTCTTCTATGTTATTTGATTTGATTTCTCAGTGTAATAATTCCATTAAATCAATAGAATCACAGCTACTTCATAATTTGATTATCTCTCGTTGTGTCAATTTGAGTTCACAACATTGATGCTTTCATTGATCCTTAGCATAGATGGCTATGGTTGATGATATGCTATTGAATTCCCATTCTCAGACTTTGCTAAGTCCTACTAGTCAGGTGCTTTTCGCAATTCAGATGGAACGACAGACCATGCTTGAGGATATACGCAATCAATTGGCGTCTCAGTTTCCGATTCCATCCCCAATTGAGCTTCGTGACTTACCTGACGAACTGCTATTACCTTCCAAATTAGGTATGCACGGTTCCGCCCTTACACCCTTGTCTGATCGCATCCTTATGTGTCCGATTATTCCTGTGACTCTATGAGGAGGCGGCGCTTTGGTTTCGCTTGATGCAATGTCACTCCCGATTCACGAAATGGTCTAATTTCACGAACTCACCCGTGGACCGATTCCGTTCTCCTACCTTTGCGCCTACTGCTCTCAGGGTATTTGATGAAATGCTTGATAGTATTGAAAATGAAATTGACAATGAAGTTCATGAAACCATTGATGACGAGGTATTAGAAATCCAAACTGAATCAAGAGTTGATGTTAATGAATCACTAAGAGTAAAGAATGCTCAAATGGATATATTAGATTATATTTTTGTGCTTGAAAGTGTTAAACCTAGTATAAATGTGGTCTTGGCAGATGATTCGAAAGAGAATGATATGGTAGACACCAACGATTGTGATGTTGTTGATTCTTCTGTGATCAAACATAAGAGAGTAAGGTGGCTCGGTATTGGTTCAATAGTAATTAACATCCTATCTGCCCAATTGGTTGTGACTGCTTCACTAGTTATTCACTCATTTGCATGGGGACCGGGTATAATCAATCCACTAGCTCGAGAACTCATGAAAGAACTAACAGATGAATATTCTTGCCTTTTAGATTTGCTGTGTGCTTGCCCTTCTGTGAGCATCAATGGATAGGATCACAATTGGTTTTCTACAAAGTATGGTCTACAACTAAGGAGTTGGGTACCGAGTCTGAGATGTGGACACCCAATTTTCAGGAGCTCACAACACAAGTCCATGGCATGGCGGGTCAGCTAGAAAACGAGTACGGTTCGGTTGAATGGGATATCGACGCCCCGGGAAAAGCTTACACTAAAGGGGATATAGCATATGCAGTCGCAAGATTCATACAGAATAACGGTTCTTTTGTCAACTATTATATGTACCATGGAGGAACAAATTTCGGCTGGACAGCTAGTGGTCTATTCATCACAACTAGTTATGATTATGATGCTGCTATTGATGAAAATGGCTTACTAAATGAAACGAAATGGGGGCATTTAAGGGATTTACACAAAGCCATAAAACTAGTTGAACCGGCTTTAGTTTCGGCTTATCCTACAGTTACCTATCCGGGAAAGAATCAAGAGATGCATGTATTTAAACCAAAGTCTGGTGGTTGCGCTGCGTTTCTCTCAAACTATGACCCACATTTTTCAGCAAAAATGAAGTTTGGAAATACCCAATATCACCTCCCTCCTTGGTCCATTAGCATTATCCATGACTATAAAGATGAAGTTTACAACACAACAAAGATAAAAGCTACACCCACACAAAATAAGATGACCCCTGTTGGGACATTCAAGTGGCAAGCATATAATGAAGAAACTCCATCTTCTGAAGGCAGTGATACTCTTGCAATGACAGGGTTGTCCAAGCAACTAATTGTTACTAGAGATGCTTCTGATTACTTATGGTACCTTGCAGCAGTAGATATATCACCAAATGAACACTTTCTTACGAACGGGCAACTGCATGTGCTCACAGTTATGCCAGCAGGCCATGCCCTGCATGTCTTTATCAACATTCAGCTGGCAGGACCAACATGGGGATCACTAAAACATCCAAATTTAACAATAAATCAAAATGTGAAGCTGAGAGCATGTGTTAACAAAATCTCTATGCTGAGTGTTTCTTTGGGCCTTGCGAATGTGGGCACACATTTTGAGGCCTGTGCTGTGGGGATTCTAGGCCTAATCAGCTTGAAGGGGCTAAATGAGGGTACAAGAGACTTGACAAAGCAACAATGGTCTTACAAGGTTGGTTTAAAAAGTGAAACTTTGAGTCTCCATACGCTTGATGGGAGTTCCTCTGTTGAGTGGCTACAAGGATCCCTTGTGGTTCACGCTGCAGACTGTGCTCGTGCTAGACTCGGTAACGAGTCACACAATTCAATTGCAACTCAAGGGTCGCCTGCCTATGTTGACCTACAATACCAAGGCAATTTCCTTCTTTTTGCCAAGCCAGATGTCATTAGCTTTGGAGTGGTTATTGTAGCTATAGTTACAACTGTGATCTCAGCCACAGTTGATAGGCTTACTTTGCTAGCAAGACTTCATGATCAAATAGGGTCCTCACTCCAAGATACTGTATTGCTTTGGTCAACAGTCAACCAGCTCTGCTGCTACACATGTTACTGTTGCTTTGCCTTCTCTTGGAAAAAGTATTGGAGAAACGCGGGTTTTATGGAAAGGCGAGACGACTTCAGTCCTTCAATCAACTCCGTTTTATAGGTTACACCGCTTGGTATCGATCCGCCCCTTCCATTGGTCTCACACTACTCTCACTTTCCACCCAGAAAAGTCAAGTATATGGTTCATGCACTAACACCATTTGCAACCCTTTATGGACATAAGCCACTTGAACTTTTGGAAGCACAACTATTTGAACAGGCTAATGCTCTATTTCCAGCCCGAATGAGTGCAACGCAGGTAGCTAATTGGCCCACCCGTTTAACTTTCTTCCTTACAACCTTACACCTTGAGGACAAGGTGAATTTGAAAGGGGGAGTAATGTTATGAACCGGACCTGAGCCCAACCAGCCCAGTTAAGGTGGCCCAACAAATTGAAAGGAATTTGGGAACGTCGCAGAATATAACAAAGCGGAGGAGAGCAAATAGGGGGGACGAATAGGATGTATGTGTGTGATCTTCTTCTTCCCATCCCTAATATGTAACCTCCGGATTCACATCCCCCCTTCTATGTTATTTGATTTGATTTCTAAGTGTAATTATTCCACTAAATCAATAGAATCACAACTACTTACTTCATAATTTGATTATCTCTCATTGTGTCAATTTGAGTTCACAACAATCAACTCTTCATGAAACTGAACGATTTAATTTTGTGCTTCCGCTTGAATTTGAATTTGATTTTCAATTTGGTGTTGTATGACTTTGATTTTAATATTTATATGGTTACTCATAATAATTTTTTTAGAACACCATATTATCTATATAACCCAACAACTTGCTTACAACGCGTCAACCTATTTGACTCATTTAGAGAAATGGATTAAACAGGTCGTGTTCAGGTTGACCTCAATTTATGTGTATCCATGTTAGGGTTGAAATCCTTAACCCGAATAAAAAAATATATAGGTCGTGTTCGGGTTCTATAGTTAAAATCCTTGATGTCCAGGAGAAAAATAAACAAACCTCTCATCTCAATCTTACACAGGAGCACCCAATTTGGTAAAAAAAAACACGATAGATCTGTAGATAATATAGATCTAGGGTTTAATCTCAAAGCAAATATTCCTTCCACTTGATTATTTATTTATGCTGATTTTAAATAGTTCAATTTTGACTATGTGGGATCAGAGACCCTAGTTTTAAGGGGATTTTAAATTTTAAATTTTGAGAATCCATTTTGAACATGAATTCCATCTAAATCACTATCACATGGCATTAATGAAGTAGTTGTAAAAAAAATATACTTATACTATAATATATATCTAATCAAATTCAGGTATGATCCAGATTCAAATTAGCTTCTCACTGAAGTACCAGAACTCCATATGGAAAGCAAAATTGAACTCAACATACATGATCTGCGTTACTAACTGTGTGTACTTATCAACAACACCAACACGCATTACCTAATTTCTAAGTAAAAGTAAAAACGAACTTACAGAGGAAATCGATGAGAAGGCGACCGTCGGAGAGACGACCAGTGGATCGGCCAAAGAAAGCGCGGCCATATGGAGAGGAAATGGAGTAGCCAAGACCGGCGACGAGGCCGCCGGTGTCGGAATTGGAATCACCGAAATTGAAAATGAGAGGTGTGGTAGTGCATAAGGATCGGGTAGAGTGAGGAAGAAGAGAGATGATGATAATGAATATGGAGCAGGAGAGACGGAGACAGACAGATTTGGGAGAATCCATTGATTTGAGTGTCGTACTACTCCGGTAGCATTCTGCAAGACTGCAACTTCCCATGAGCTTCACTTTCATTTAAAGTTTAAACACTTCTTTTTTCAAAAGATGTGGTCACCGGATTACTTTTTTATGACCCGACTATCCAAAAGCCCACTGTGATAAAAAATCTAGTTCACTGAGCATATTGTATTAAGTGAGACTCGAACTAATGACCTTTACATTGGAAAACTATGAGATGTCTCCTCCCAAACCAATTGATATGGGGCTCATTGGCGTCACCGGATTATAATAACATTAATTCATTATTATACTTTCATTTAAACATAAGTTTTCTTTTAAAAATAGGGTTGTTTAAAAACTCATGACTCGCTCAAAGTTTGTTGGAAAAAACTTGGTTGAAAACGAGCCGAGCCGAGCCGAGTCGGCTCGATTTGTAAACAAGTTGAGCTCGAGCCAGGGTAAGCTCGGCTCGTGGCTCGCTCGATAACTGACTCATTGGCTCGCTTGTGGCTCGTTCATTTGGGCACGTTCTATTTCATTCATAAGGTCTGGTGTCACTATCAGTTGATATGCCTTCACCCTAATAGGAGTTGGTGCTTTCTTTCAACTTAAGGCGTCAGCTACCACGTTCGTCTTCCCCGGGTGACACAAAATTTCACAATCGTAGTCTTTTAACAGTTCCAACCACTGCCTATAACTCATGTTCAACTCCTTTTGTTCGAAGAAGTACTTCAGACTCTTATGGTCAGAGTAAAAAGTGCATTTAATCCCGTAGAGGTAATGCCTCCAGATCTTTAGTGCGAAGGCTACTACCGCGAGCTCTAAATCGAAAGTCGAGTAGTTGACCTCGTGAGTCTTTAGTTGTCGTGACACATATGCTATCACCTTTCCTCGTTGCATCAGTACGCAACTTAACCCATGACCCGAAGCGTCGGAATAAACTATTAGGTATTCATTACCCTCGGGTAGGGCCAAAGCCGAAGCTTAGGTCAATCTCCTTTTCAATTCCTCAAGAGCTTCTGTCTGGGTTGGGCCCTATTTATACTTAACCTCTTTGCGAGTCAGTTTCATTTAAGACGAAGCTATTTTTGAGAAGTCTTGAATAAATCTCCGATAGCCAATCCTAGAAAACTCTGTATTTCGGTTGGCGTTTTCAGGATGTCCCATTCCTTCACTATCATTATCTTTACCGGATCAACTGTAATGTCGTTCGTATTAATGAAATGGCCTAGGAATTGGACTTCCCTAAGCCAGAACGCACATTTGGTGAATTTAGCATACAACTTTTTCTTTCTTCAATGTTTCTAGTACTTCTCTCATATGATAGGCATGATCGCCTTCGTTCTTTGAGTATATAAGAATATCGTCTATGAATACTATTACCGACTGATCCAACATCGGACGACACTCGATTCATCAAATCCATGAATGCCGTAGGGGCGGTTGTCAAACCGAATGACATTACGAGGAACTTGTAGAGCCCATATCGTGTATGAAAGTCAGTCTTTGGTACATCATCTTCCCTTACTTTCAGCTTATGGTACCCCGACCTAAGATCGATCTTTGAGAACCAACTTGCGTCTTGTAATTGGTCAAAAATGTCATCTATCCTTAGTAGCGGGAACTTGTTCTTTAATGTTCAGTTGTTCATTTCCATGTAATCGATACACATTCGCATTGAGCCATCATTCTTTTTCACAAACAACACAGGAGCACCCCAAGGTGAAATGCTCGGTCTGATGAAACCTTTATCGAGGAGTTCTTTCAATTGAGTCATCAGTTCTTTCATCTCCGATGGAGCTAATTGGTATGGTGCATTGGTGACGGGCTAGACTCCTACATTAAATCAATTTAGAACACTATCTCCCAATTGGGCAGCACCCAGGTAAGTCCTTGGGGAACACCTCCAGAAAGTTGCACACTACTAGTACATCTTTCAATTCGGGAACCTTCCTCCTTTCATCTATAACATACGTTAGGTAGGTCTTGCAACCGCGCCTCATGAAACTTTCCGCCTTAATCATAGAGATGATATTCGACAACGAGATATCTTTATCCCCATAAACTGTGATTTTACTGTCATCAGGAGCTTTGAGATGAATCCTCTTTCACTTGCATACAATTTAGGCTTGCACACTCCGTATAACCGAGACCCATAGTCCACAAGGTAGAATCGAAGACCTGTACAAAGGTGGTGGAGCTTAGTTCTTGTTTCTGAAAAACCGTAAAGGTGGTAGGGGCTCGGGACTGCTATGAACGGAGGGTGGATGGTGGCGGTGTGCGACGGCGGGTGGTGGAGTGGTGTGGGGCTGCTGTTACCATCGAGGAGCTGGGGTGGAGGTGGTGGTGGTTTTCGGGTAGCCGAGAGAGGGATGTGAGGGTGAGTGAGGGTGGTTGCTTGTTGTTGTGAACTCAAGGGTGGTACTCGGTGGTCGATGGTGGGGTAGTTGCTATTAGCCGAGAGCCAGGGAGAGGGGTGGTTCGGGTGGTGTAGGCCGAGAGAGAGGAGAGTAAAAAGGAAGGTGTTGTTGTGGGTTTGAGTTGAAATGCATGCATGTATATATAGTAGTTCTTGAGGTTAATATCTCCTAGTCCTTATGTTCCTAAGGGACAAACATGTCTCCCATGAGACACATATGTTGGAAAGCATGGAGCAAGAGGGAACACAAGGGAGGGAGGACCCCCATAGGGGTGTTCTCGGCCAAGAGGAAAGGAGGCGCACGGTGGGGGGGTGGGAGGGTAGGGTAGGTCATGTGGTGTGGTGCGTTACCCGCTTGTTCCAAGTCCGGTATAATACCCGCGTGTTGTCGGTTTTTCATTTGTCGTTACGCGTCGGGACGGGTCGGGTATTATATAAAAAATGTATAAGTTTAGTTGCTCGGACAAAATACATGATCGCGTAACATGTTTAGAATTAATCTCTATATAGGTATTCTCTAATATTAAAAATAAAGAGAATGTTTCTCGAGGGGTTCGTTTTATTAAAGTTTATCACCAATGCGTACGAGGTTCGATGTGTCTCGGAAATCTCTAACATTTCCTTCATAAGTTGTATAATGGGTGAACTCTACTAGACCCGGTTAGACCTAATTAATTAATAATCAGTCTAAATGCACAGTCTCGTGTGATTATATTTAAATAATTGTTTGGTAAAATTACCAGTTGTCACAAATACTGCATCCAACCTGAAATTCCAGGCCCTTGGTGCTTGTCTAAGGTCATACAATGTTTTAGACAATTTATAGACTTTTGATTCAGCTCCTAGTTGTTCATACCCTTCTGGTTGCTTCACATATACACTTTCTTTTAATTCACCATGAAGGAAGGCTGCTTTTACATCTAAATGATACACCCTCCAACCCATCTTGGCTGAAAGTGCTAAGATTAATCTGATGGTTTCTATTCTGGCTACAGGTGCAAAGGCTTCTTCAAAGTCAATTCCCAACTGTTGAACATAGCCCTTTGCTACCAACTTTTTCTATCATCTAACGTTTTCAATCCAAGATATGAATAACCAGGAGAAGAATAGTTGGTAGAATAGGACCACATAAGTCAATTGAAACCAGCTCCAATGGCCTATCTGCTCTGTAAGTAGATTGTACTGGGAAAGGTGCCCTTGAGTGTTTCCTAGCTAGACATACTTCACACACTTGTGCAGGTGTTTAATGCTGGGAACTCCAGTTACCATCTGTTTGCTAGTCATTACTCTTAGTGTAAGTCCCGGGAGCCTCGTCGCGCAGCGGATTTACACGGACCTGTTCTGTGATTTGTGTGGGAACAAAGAGAACGAAGCAGATAAACAAGAACAAAGACAACAGATAATGAAATGACACGTAATCCATAACATAGAAGTCATCCTGTATTACAGACTACATACCGAAGGAGCACACATCTTTCATCTAAGCTCACGGTCCGGGGGTCGGGAGAGCTCTTCCCGACCCGGACATCTCTCAACCATGTTCCAGAAGTTCCACCTACAAATGAAGACAAGTCTTCTATTTATAGGGGAAGGAACACTACCTGCGTACTTGACAAGTACGCAAGACCAAACTGGTGTGCAGGCTAAGTACTCAGGAACACCCTCCTGCGTACTAGCCACGTACACCGATAGATAGAATTTAATCTATAGTTACAAAACATGCTTCTACAAACTCCCTCTAAACTATAGCATCAAATTCTATCTATCTCTAACACTGATATACATCACTTTACAAAGAATGTCCTAACAGACTCCCTCTAAACTAATGACATCACGTTTCTTCTGGCGAGGCTTGATCTTCTGGCATTCCACTTGAGATCTTCAAATCTTCAAACTTCAGTCTTCAGTTGCAGAGTGATGACAAACCCGACTCCCTCATAACTGTAGCTTTCATTGTAGACCAAACCAAGTGCTTCAATAAGAACCAGCTAACCCAACACAGCTCATTGTAGTTCATCCTCTCAGTAGTAGCAACCTCCACCCTGACTTAGGACTCTGAGTCTGACAATGTCTTCCTAACCAGGTAACAATAATAGACTAAGACAACTCCAAATCAGTTGGCATATGATAGAGAGTTTGAGTTTCCAATAACCTGCATCAAACTAATCAGCTCCCATAGGAATTCCAGTAAAATAAATTTAAGTCTTCAACCAGATGTGTCCAACTCTATCCTGTATCTTCACGAGTCAACCAAATTCCCGAAGATGTTCATTTTCAATATCCCCTTTCAGTTTAAGCTCCATCTGACTAGACCAGAAACAAGGGTATGTTTCCTATCCCATCGGCCAATGATAAAAGGTTCCATCTTCAACTAATAATCCAACGAATATCCAGCTTCATCTTGAAGACACACGATAGAATCAAACACGAAAAATATAGTTTACACGAGAAATCACGGTTGAGATCCATGTTACGTCAAAGAGGTATATATATAGGAAGTACCAACGGCTTTTCCACCACCTCTTTAATGTCTCATGAATACTAGATTTTATCCCCCTCATTTCTCTGTAAACTATGACCAGCTTCATCACCACTTCACTCAAATCCTCAAAAAGCACAACTAGCCAACTCCAGGATTTTATTCTTTTATTCCTTTGCAAAGATCCAAAACAGCAAATTCTTGGGTTCAAGTTGTTCCAGTATTCATCCCCTATTAAAGAAGTATCCCGGATACTCGTAGCCTACATATTCAGGTTTGAATACCTAAACAAGATGATTCTCTTTCCAAAAGACCCAAAGCAACCACATCTTCACAAATAGAACGAGACCTTTAGCCGATGACGACCCAATTGCTCCCATTAGTTCAGCATTCATACCCTATTAAATAAGTATCCCGGATACTCGTAGCCTACTTTTTCAGGCATGGACCCTTAAACAATGTATGACAAGTGGTATCATCCAACAAAAATCTCGTCCGTGTTTCGCCAAGCCACATTGTATACAATTCTGGTCCGAAAAAACCAAAACTACTATCTTCTCAAAAATGGCCTGAAACACGCGTACAAATTATCCCTAAAAAATTTGGACAAGGAAGGTTTTCCCGACAAAACTTTTTTTTTGAATCCCAAATGCTAGTTCATGCGTATTTAGTAAATACGCATATGTAGGGTGTTGCTGCGTATTTAGTAAGTTCGCAAAGCCAAGTACTCATGCGTACTTGTTAAGTGCGCAGAGAAATGCTCTTGCGTACTTAGCTAAGTACGCAGGTCACTTCTCATGCGTACTTACTAAGTACGCAGGGCTAACCCATGCGTACTTAGCAAATACGCAGAAAAGGTGATTCTGCGTACTTGTTCAGTACAGCAGTGTTCTTGACGGATCTTGAGGAGAATGCTCGAAAAGTGATGGATCTGAGAAATTAATGCTTCCAAAAGCTTCGAAAACATCATCTAACAAACCCTTAGCCTTCCAAACACCAAATGAAGTGATAACAAACTCGATTTTAAGGATTTTAGGTTACGAACTCGTTTTTGCTCAAAACCCTAAAAAATCAAAACTAGAACACAAATCAACGAACACCGAGGCTCTGATACCAGTTGTAAGTCCCGGGAGCCTCGTCGCGCAGCGGATTTACACGGACCTGTTCTGTGATTTGTGTGGGAACAAAGAGAACGAAGCAGATAAACAAGAACAAAGACAACAGATAATGAAACGACACGTAATCCATAACATAGAAGTCATCCTGTCACACCCCAATCGACGGCGGAAAACGTCGGGGCGTGAAGCTGTGCAGACTGTTCATAGCTCATGGTTGCTAAAGTTTGAATAATTTAAACATTCATTTTCATTACACGTAGCAAGTTCATACCATACAAGAACCAAATGTAGCGATTACAAAATATAAATAGTTTAGATTAATTGCTAGGTCCAAATCCTATATCTAGCAGCTTGTAATACTTCAAACATTGTTACCTGAAACATGGTTAAAAACAAAGTCAACTAAAAAGTTGGTGAGAATACATAGGTTTTCGTGTCATGTAATAGAATATAGTGTCGTGTGCATACAATTCATACAAACATGGCAATTAAGGCATTTATGGAGAGATACCATCGTGTGACCTGGTAGTACAATCAAACCTTTGTAACTAGCATGCAAAACAAACGCGTGTTGGCAGTAACAGTCACCCTACTTGGGTGGGTTTGTCAGACTCAATAGATCTATCACTGTTTACTGTAGGCTATAAAATAGTTAATGATTGCACGTGAATAGCAAACTGCGTGTTGGTCTACACACCTAGTACTCAAGCACAAAGCTCAAAATTGTAACACATGATTGTAGGGTGGAATTGTATATTGTGTAGTTTGTAAACATAGTAAATAGAACGCATGTTCCACCCCAAAAGTTTATAAATAGAGTAAAAGAGGGGCTATGTAACTCACTTGTGTTGGAGCGTGTAGTTTGCACAGATCAACAAAAATACCAAGCGTGTTGTAGGTCGCTACGTTTGACCTATTGGATAAATGTATAACGCGTGTCATTGTTTGTGTTATTTTTATGTCGAAAAATGGATTTGTATGTTTAGGGTTTGTTTGAAATAAATAAATAAATAATTTTATTTATCTATTTAGTACATTTTAAATAGTAGTGATATATATATTCTTTAAAATGTAAATTTAAATAACTGATATATATTTATATTTATTTAAATATAAATTTAAATAAATAATATTTGTTTAAGTCAAAATATATATTTGTATAAATGGTTTTATAAACTCACGATTTCATCGGTTTCGAACTATCGGGAATTAATCGTTTTAAATCTCTAAATCAAGGATTTGGTTTATAAATGATTCCCGGGTCTTGGGATTTTATAAAATAATTTTTATAATTACATTTTGAAATTTTTTAGCTAAAATATGTTAAATAGACTTTAAAACAGAAAAATAATTGATTCTGGTCAAGGAGCACGACCGTGCTCAAGTAGGGCACGACCGTGCTCAAGTAGGGCACAACCGCGCTCGTTGCCGGGCGTGACCGTGGTGGTCAGAGCGCGCCCGTGGTCGAGTCAGAAGGCACTACAGAGGTTCTGGACATGGAGCACGACCGTGCTCGTATCTGACACGACCGCGTCTAGTGTTTTGTTTTTGGTCAAGACTTGTTTGCTCGGTAAGCACGACCGGGCCACACCTGGGGCACGATTGTGCTTGGTCAGGCACGACCGCGCTCAGGGATGAGCGCGACCGTGTCGGGCCTTTTTCAGACACAATTCGATCGATTCTTATATTAATAGCTTCTGGATTCTTAGGGCTTTCACTTAGTGGATGATTACGAATGTTTCTACATAGTTTAATTGTATTTATATCTTGTCTAGAGTGTAGTTCGAGTAAAATTTATGTTTCGGCTTTTTGGTTCAAAATCGGATCGATTTGAGTGTTTCTACTACGAATTGATATAGGGCTTTCGTAGTAGAGGTAGATATAAAGCTGAAGACGTGTTACTTACTTGTTGAAAGTGGGCAATCGAATGCGGTCGGCTACGGGTCGAGCGGCTTCGTTTCTTGGCGATCAATCGGACGACAGAGGTGTTGTGAGCGTCGAGTGAGAGTTCTGAGAGATTGAGTGGGTGTATATGAGGGTGTAGGAAGCCTGCAACTTGCTCTCAATTGTTTAATTCGCGAGACTTGGTTGTGGTGGGTATGGGATTAAACAAATGTGCAAATTGGAGGACAATTTAGGCGTGTTGCAGGTTGAATTCAGTCGAGTAAGGTCTGACGCGTGAAAACCGGCTTTTCTCTATTTTAAATTTCGCGAATTCAGAGGGTATGGTATGGTTTGACTTCTGCAGAGTCAAGTGGGTTCATCAGCGCGACCGTGCCTACTTTAGGCGCGACCGTGCTTAGGTCTGCAGGCGCGACCGTGCCTAGTCCTAGGCGCGACCGTGCTTGCCTAGTTTTGTAGTTTTTGAGTTTTGTCAGTTTTTGGTCCTCGGGGCTTGTGAGATAATGGTGTTTTTGTTTAATTTGTTATTGTAATAGAATAGTTTGTATATGTAACTGCATCGTAGTTTGTTTGTACACGAATCGAAACTGAAATGTGTTTGTTTATTGAAATCAAACGATTACATGATGAAAATCAGAAATGTTACAGTCTCCCCTTGTTGAGGGGATTTCGTCCTGAAATTCAACTAGTTGAGGTTGCAGAATTGGTGAATAGGTGAGGATACTTGAGTTTCATTTGGTCTTCACGTTCCCAAGTAAACTCAGGACCGCGTTTTGAATCCCAACGGACTTTGACTATAGGGATGCGGCTGCGCTTGAGTTGCTTGATTTCACGATCCATGATTTCCACTGGTTTCTCGACGAAATGCATCGTTTCATCAATGCGCACGTCGTCAAGAGGTATGTGGAGGTTCTCATCAGCAAGACATTTCTTCAGGTTGGACACGTGGAAGGTTGGATGAACATTGTTGAGTGCTGGAGGTAGCTCAAGTTTGTAAGCCACTTTCCCGATTCTTTCAAGGATCTTGAACGGGCCTACGTAACGAGGTGCTAGCTTGCCTTTCTTTCCAAAGCGGATCACACCCTTCCAAGGGGATACTTTGAGAAGCACAAGGTCACCCACTTGGAATTCCAAGGGTTTTCGTCGCTTGTCGGCATAGCTCTTTTGTCGACTTCTCGCTACTCGGATGTTGTCACGGATTTGAAGGATTTTGTCGGATGTTTCCTGAATTAACTCGGGACCGGTGATTTGTGCTTCACCAATCTCGTTCCAACAGATGGGAGAACGGCATTTGCGACCATAAAGAGCTTCGAATGGAGCCATGTTGATGCTGGTGTGGTAGCTGTTATTGTAGGAGAATTCAATAAGTGATAAGTGTGAATCCCAATTGCCACCAAAGTCTATGACACAGGCTCTCAGCATGTCTTCGAGGGTTTGGATTGTTCGTTCTGTCTGACCATCAGTTTGGGGATGGTAGGCGAGCATCTCTGTCGGAGATTATGTTCAAAGGTATACCGTGTCGACTCACAATTTCGTTAATATAGATTCGGGCCAATTTCTCAACCCGATAGTCTTCACGGATGGGCAGGAAGTGTGCGGACTTTGTGAGACGGTCAATGATTACCCAAATGCTATCATAGCCGTTTGAAGTACGGGGGAGTTTAGTAATGAAGTCCATGGCTAGATTTTCCCATTTCCACACGGGGATTTCCGGTTGTTCAAGTAAACCGGAAGGACGTTGATGTTCGGCCTTGACTTTAGAGCAGGTTAGACATTTTGCAACATAGAGTGCAATGTCTTTCTTCATACCAGGCCACCAATATTGTGGTCGAAGATTGTGATACATTTTATCCGCACCGGGATGAATAGAATACCGAGACTTGTGTGCTTCAGTCATGAGGAATTCCCGGAGATCATTGCGATTGGGAACCCAAATACGATCCAAGAAATAAAGCAAACCATTGTTTTTAGTCTCTAGTTGGAATTCAGCACCGCACGACATTTCCTCATACATATTGCCCCCGGTAATCGAGACGTGTTGAGCTTCTAGAATACGGGTTTGAATGTCGGAATGAATCTTGACACTTTGGAGCATGACGCGTTATTTACGGCTCAGCGCATCGGCTACAACATTAGCCTTGCCGGGATGATAACGAATCTCGCAATCGTAATCATTGAGGAGTTCAACCCAACGTCGTTGCCTCATGTTGAGTTCTTTTTGGTTGAAGATGTGTTGGAGGCTTTTGTGATCGGTGAATACCACACATTTTGTGCCATATAGATAATGTCTCCAAATCTTCAAGGCAAATATGACTGCACCTAGCTCCAGATCGTGCGTCGTATAGTTCTTTTCATGGATCTTGAGTTGCCTCGATGCATAAGCGATTACCTTGCCTCGTTGCATAAGAACACAACCAAGGCCTAGGTTAGAGGCATCACAGAAGACGACTAGGTCATCGTTTCCTTCGGGAAGAGTCAGAATAGGAGCATCACATAACTTCTGTTTAAGAGTTTGGAAAGCTTCTTCTTGTTTCGGCCCCCATTCATAAGGTTTACCTTTATGTGTCAAGGCGGTGAGGGGAACAGCAATCTTGGAGAAATTGGAAATGAATCTTCGGTAATAACCCGCTAAACCAAGGAACGAACGAACCTCGGTAGGGGTTTGAGGAGCACTCCAATTCTTGACAGCTTCGATCTTGGCAGGGTCGACATGTATTCCCTTTTTATTGACAACATGACCCAAAAATTGAACCTCCTTTAGCCAGAATTCACATTTGGATAACTTGGCGTATAATTGTTCGGTTCTCAGGAGATCCAAAATCAGTCTAAGGTGCTGTTCATGTTCTTCCTCAGTCTTGGAATAGATCAAGATGTCATCGATGAAAACGATCACGAATTTGTCAAGGTATGGTTTGCACATGCGGTTCATGAGATCCATAAAGACAGCAGGTGCATTAGTCAACCCAAAAGGCATAACCGTGAACTCGTAATGACCATATCTTGTTCGGAAGGCGGTCTTTGGAATATCTTCTTCTCGGACACGCAGTTGGTGATAACCAGATCGAAGATCAATCTTCGAGAAACAAGTAGAACCTTGGAGTTGATCGAAGAGGTCGTCAATCCTAGGTAACGGGTAGCGGTTTTTGATTGTAAGCTTGTTGAGCTCTCGATAGTCAATACACATGCGGAATGAACCATCCTTCTTTTTAACAAACAAGACCGGTGCACCCCACGGTGAATGACTTGGCCGTATGAAACCTTTGTCAGCGAGTTCTTGAAGTTGACTTGCAAGTTCTTGCAATTCGGAAGGTGCAAGCCGGTATGGAGCTTTAGCCACAGGGTTTGCTCCGGGTATAAGATCGATTCGAAACTTTACTTCCCGAACAGGTGGAAGACCGGGTAAGTCGTCGGGAAAGACTTCGGGAAACTCCCGAATGACGGGAATATCTTCTATTCTTCTCTCCTTGTCTTCTTTTTGAATCACATGAGCTAGGAAAACCATGCACTTCTTTCGAATGTATTTCTGGGCAGTTATGCATGACATCAGTTTGAGTCCTTTGCAAGGTTTCTCGCCAAAGACTTTCAATATGTCTCCCGGTGAAAGAGGTACTCGGATGTACTTTTCAAAGCACATGACCTCAGCATGGTTTTTAGATAACCAATCCATGCCGATGATGACGTCAAAGCTTCCCAACGGCATTGGTATAAGGTTGACTGGAAACGTGTGACCATTGAGTTCTATTGAGCAGTCATGAATGATGGAGTCAATAGTGATGGAGTTTCCATCCGCTACTTCAACGGTGAAGGTTTTCTCGAGTTTGGATCGTGTTTTTGCAAGTAAAGGTTCAAAGCTAAGTGACACAAAACTCTTATCGGCCCCGGTATCAAATAGTATAGATGCAAATTGTTTATTTACAAGAAACGTACCGTTGACCACATGATCGTTGGCTTGAGCTTCATTGGCGTTGATGTTGAAAGCACGTCCACGAGCTCCGCCCTGATTATTGTTCACAAGTTTTGGACATTGGTTTCGGAAGTGGTTCGGGTTGCCACATTCAAAGCAAGCCCGTCCATTTGCATTGATTGGAACCACTTGATTAGCTCCGGGTTGATTAACCGGGTTGGCTTGAGTAGTAAGTGCCTTTTGTCGGCAGATATTGGTCGTATGGCCAAGTTTCCCACAACGATTGCAAATGCGACATGGGATAGTTTGTGGGTGATGATAGTTGCAGTTGTTGCAGAGTGGGTAGGTACCTCCATAAGCTTTCTTGGCTGGATTTTGAGCCAAGGGTGCAACTTGATTAATTGGGGCGGCCGGAGTGACTACTGCAAAAATTTTCGCCTTTCTCTTCCTGGTGTTTCGATACTGTTCGTTTTGAACTTCTTTGACATGAGTAGGAGGATTTGTGGTGTCAGAAACTTTCTTGGCCCCCTTTTTGGTAAGAGTACCTGCTTTAACGTGATTATCGGTCAGTGTGGCAGCTAGACGAATAGCATCTTCTAGGTTTGCAGGATTTCTTCCCAGAACAGTGTCCTGGATTTGTCTCGGTAGGCCACCGATATATTTTTCAATACACCTAGACAAAGGTGTAACCATGTGAGGTACCAGCATGCTCAGTTCGTGAAAACGGTTGGTGTACGCCAAGCTTTCACCGCTATCTTGGGTAAGATCCCAAAATTCCGCTTCCAGTTTCTTCATCTCATTTCGAGGACAGAATTCCTCGGTCATGATCCTTTTCAGCTCATCCTATGGCAGAGCCATTGCTACTTCTACTCCCCTTGTTCTATTCTCCCCATTCCACCAGGTTAGTGCCCGTTTTTGGAAGACACTAGTGGCATGGCGAACACGCAGATTGTCCGGACAGTCACTATTGAGGAAGGTGCCCTCAATATTTTCGAACCATTGAAGGAGTCTCGTGGCTCCTTCGGTACCATAAAATTTCAGGGGATTGCAAGAGTTGAAATGCTTGAAGGTACATTGTGGCGGGTTGGCACCACCGCCACCACCAGCATTAGCACTACCACTGGCGTTTCCATTGTTGTTGTTATTGGCTTGAGTTAGTTGAGTTACTAGCTGAGTGAGGAGAGCAGCAAGGTCGGTATTATTGTTGTTGGCATTGCTGGTATTGGTGTTGGTGCTATCGTTGGCGTTGTCGGTGTTGTTGCGGTTGATGTTACGACGAGGAGGCATTCTATAAAAAGAGAATGATACAAAAATGTTGTGAGAATTTATAAAAATCCGTTGAAATTTAGGATAGGAGGAAAAATAACATATTTATTTCATAGTTCGGATTGTTTTCAAGTAATCACATTTCTACTTGAACACAATGACATATTAAGGTTAATTAGACTTATATAATTTTCAAGGAGACGTGCTTTAGCCTATAGGTAAACACTCATCCCGGGAATTCCCAGGAAAGCATACGGATCCCTCGGTTGATTGGGATTTATATGAAATGCTTTCCTAGACAGAAAACCCAGAATACAGGTGTCACCCTTCCAGATTGCACATGTCCTTTAATAATTAACAGAGTCTAAAACCTTAACGGGTATATAAAAATATTTTTGATAGACTAGTGTCTACGAGTATGAGTTTTTTTTTTCCACAAGTTATGGCGATGATGACATAGAAGCAGTTAAGGAGGATACGCGGCTTAGGATACGGGTATGGATACGATTTATTTAATTTATTATTTACGTATGCTTATTAAGTCATGTAGTCTAAACATTTTAAGTATCAAATAACTAACACATAAAGCATGTGACATATAGCAAATAGCACGTATCACATAAAACATGTAGTATGACATTGTTGGGTGTCCTAAAGTTATAGTCTAGGTCAATGGTGTCTAATAACCTAATTCCCTATAACCAAGGCTCTGATACCAATCTGTTACACCCCAACCGACGGCGGAAAACGTCGGGGCGTGAAGCTGTGCAGACTGTTCATAGCTCATGGTTGCTAAAGTTTGAATAATTTAAACATTCATTTTCATTACACGTAGCAAGTTCATACCATACAAGAACCAAATGTAGCGATTACAAAATATAAATAGTTTAGATTAATTGCTAGATCCAAATCCTATATGTAGCAGCTTGTAATACTTCAAACATTGTTACCTGAAACATGGTTAAAAACAAAGTCAACTAAAAAGTTGGTGAGAATACATAGGTTTTCGTGTCATGTAATAGAATATAGTGTCGTGTGCATACAATTCATACAAACATGGCAATTAAGGCATTTATGAAGAGATACCATCGTGTGACCTGGTAGTACAATCAAACATTTGTAACTAGCATGCAAAACAAACGCGTGTTGGCAGTAACAGTCACCCTACCTGGGTGGGTTTGTCAGACTCAATAGATCTATCACTGTTTACTGTAGGCTATAAAATAGTTAATGATTGCACGTGAATAGCAAATTGCGTGTTGGTCTACACACCTAGTACTCAAGCACAAAGCTCAAAATTGTAACACATGATTGTAGGGTGGAATTGTATATTGTGTAGTTTGTAAACATAGTAAATAGAACGCATGTTCCACCCCAAAAGTTTGTAAATAGAGTAAAAGAGGGGCTATGTAACTCACTTGTGTTGGAGCGTGTAGTTTGCACAGATCAACAAAAATACCAAGCGTGTTGTAGGTCGCTACGTTTGACCTATTGGATAAATGTATAACGCGTGTCATTGTTTGTGTTATTTTTATGTCGAAAAATGGATTTGTATGTTTAGGGTTTGTTTGAAATAAATAAATAAATAATTTTATTTATCTATTTAGTACATTTTAAATAGTAGTGATATATATATTCTTTAAAATGTAAATTTAAATAACTGATATATATTTATATTTATTTAAATATAAATTTAAATAAATAATATTTGTTTAAGTCAAAATATATATTTGTATAAATGGTTTTATAAACTCACGATTTCATCGGTTTCGAACTATCGGGAATTAATCGTTTTAAATCTCTAAATCAAGGATTTGGTTTATAAATGATTCCCGGGTCTTGGGATTTTATAAAATAATTTTTATAATTACATTTTGAAATTTTTTAGCTAAAATATGTTAAATAGACTTTAAAACAGAAAAATAATTGATTCTGGTCAAGGAGCACGACCGTGCTCAAGTAGGGCACGACCGCGCTCGTTGCCGGGCGTGACCGTGGTGGTCAGAGCGCGCCCGTGGTCGAGTCAGAAGGCACTACAGAGGTTCTGGACATGGAGCACGACCGTGCTCGTATCTGACACGACCGCGTCTAGTGTTTTGTTTTTGGTCAAGACTTGTTTGCTCGGTAAGCACGACCGGGCCACACCTGGGGCACGATTGTGCTTGGTCAGGCACGACCGCGCTCAGGGATGAGCGCGACCGTGTCGGGCCTTTTTCAGACACAATTCGATCGATTCTTATATTAATAGCTTCTGGATTCTTAGGGCTTTCACTTAGTGGATGATTACGAATGTTTCTACATAGTTTAATTGTATTTATATCTTGTCTAGAGTGTAGTTCGAGTAAAATTTATGTTTCGGCTTTTTGGTTCAAAATCGGATCGATTTGAGTGTTTCTACTACGAATTGATATAGGGCTTTCGTAGTAGAGGTAGATACAAAGCTGAAGACGTGTTACTTACTTGCTGAAAGTGGGCAATCGAATGCGGTCGGCTACGGGTCGAGCGGCTTCGTTTCTTGGCGATCAATCGGACGACAGAGGTGTTGTGAGCGTCGAGTGAGAGTTCTGAGAGATTGAGTGGGTGTATATGAGGGTGTAGGAAGCCTGCAACTTGCTCTCAATTGTTTAATTCGCGAGACTTGGTTGTGGTGGGTATGGGATTAAACAAATGTGTAAATTGGAGGACAATTTAGGCGTGTTGCAGGTTGAATTCAGTCGAGTAAGGTCTGACGCGTGAAAACCGGCTTTTCTCTATTTTAAATTTCGCGAATTCAGAGGGTATGGTATGGTTTGACTTCTGCAGAGTCAAGTGGGTTCATCAGCGCGACCGTGCCTACTTTAGGCGCGACCGTGCTTAGGTCTGCAGGCGCAACCGTGCCTAGTCCTAGGCGCGACCGTGCTTGCCTAGTTTTGTAGTTTTTGAGTTTTGTCAGTTTTTGGTCCTCGGGGCTTGTGAGATAATGGTGTTTTTGTTTAATTTGTTATTGTAATAGAATAGTTTGTATATGTAACTGCATCGTAGTTTGTTTGTACACGAATCGAAACTGAAATGTGTTTGTTTATTGAAATCAAACGATTACATGATGAAAATCAGAAATGTTACACATCCCGTATTACAGTCTACATACCGAAGGAGCACACATCTCTCATCTAAGCTCACGGTCCGGGGGTCGGGAGAGCTCTTCCCGACCCGGACATCTCTCAACCTTGTTCCAAAAGTTCCACCTTCAAATGAAGACAAGTCTTCTATTTATAGGGGAAGGAACACTACCTGCGTACTTGATAAGTACGCAAGGCAAAAGCCTTGCGTACTTACTAAGTACGCATGGTTTGGTCATGCGTACTTGACAAGTATGCAAGACCAAACTGGTGTGCATGCTAAGTACTCAGGAACACCCTCCTGCGTACTAGCCACGTACACCGATAGATAGAATTTAATCTATAGTTACAAAACATGCTTCTACACTTAGTGATTCAAAATTAACATGACCTAGTCTGCCATGCCAGAGCCATGGTGTACTATCCACTTTGGAGATCCGATGCTCAATCTTATCTTATAGAGCCTATTTGGAGATCTTGTTACCTTCATCAACAAACTTCCCTTTTGATCATACATCTAGAGAAATTCATTCTTCATTTTTATCTCACAACCTCCTTCTGTTGCCTGCCCAAGACTCAATATATTTGAATTCAAGTGTGGAATATAGTAGACATTAGTCATAAGTCTTTGTTCCATGTTCTTGCCTTTAAGAATGACTGAACCTCTGTCCTCAATCATAACACAAGAGCCATCTCCAAATCTAACCTTTCCACTCACATTTTATCTAGTTTTGAGAAGACTGATTGATTCCCAGTCATGTCGTTAGAAGCTCCATTATCTAAGTACCATTCACAGTCTTCATTAGGTTCATACTCAAATTTAGCAGGCCTTATGTTCATTCAAAAACAACATTTCCTTTTGATCCTCTATCTTGACTGTCATAAGGAGAGCAGGTTCTTCTTCCACTGTTTGATTCAGACTGGCTTCACTTTCTTTAGCCTTGAGCCCTGGACATTCAGTTGAGTAATGTCCATACAGATCACATTAATTTGAAACATTTGATTTTTGACTTGTCTTTCCTTTTAAACTCTCCTTTCTTCTGAGTTTTAAACTGGTCTCCATCTTTCCTTTTTTGATTGAATTTACTTGGATATCTTTCTCCATTCTCAGACTTGCTCCATTTCATGTTCTTGGATTCAGAATCTTTCTTGGATTGCCATTCAGAATAAGTGAGTAACAATTGGTCATCCTTTGCACTTGACCCCTTATTCTTCATCCCTGTCTTCTCTTCAAATGCCTTTAACCTCCCAATTGCTTCTTGGAGGAGCATAGTTTCTAGGTCTACAAATTGTTTTATAGAGGCTACAATTTGAATAAACCTTTCTGGGCCAGAATCCAATAATTTCCTTACCAGAACAACCTCCTGAAATGGTTCACCAAGGTCACTTGCCCTTGATGAAATATCACTTATCCTGCCTGCAAATTCATAAATGTTTTCTCCTTCTTTCATCTTAAGGGCTTCGAATTCATTCTTCAAGGTCTGCATTCGGGCTTTCTTGACTCTATCCACGCCAACAAACCTTGTTTTCAACGAATTCCAAATTTCCCTTGCAGTTGTAAGATTCGCCAACCTAAGCACAAGTTCCTCCGGCATTGCCTGGAACAAGAACGCAATCGCGGCATTGTTCTTCTTCACATTAACAAGAACACCCTCTGCTGGTTCAGTTACTTCCCATAGGCCATGAACATTGAAAATTGCCTTCAATTTCACTGCCCATATGGTGTAATTCGTCGTCGTTAGAATCGGACACTGCAGAGGGATGGTGGTGTAATTATCCCTAATCATTATCGCTTGATTCGCCACCGCATCTCCCATTACTCCCTTCCTTCGTCGTTCGTACTTACGGTTGAATCTTGAACTTAGATCCAGTCCTTCGGATCAGTTGTAGAGCAAACCCTGTAGCTCTGATACCAATTTGATACAAGCCTCAGGAAGAACAAGATTGTATTAACAGAATTAACAAACTTTATTAGAAGTAAGTTTGAGGTGTTAACCAACAACAAGAAACACAACAACCTTTATATACATGCTTAACAAGAATTGAAAAAATTACAGAACTAGTCCTTGTAGAATCTAGGAATTACAAACTAAACCTCCAACGGTCTATATAGACCGTATTTATAATTATTTTAAAAAATGTGTCGGAAAAGCGCGACGAGGATTCGTGTCGCACATGTGTCACAATTTGCGTCGGAATTGTGTCGCAAATGCATTTTTGACGAAGGTTTTTCCGACACGGCCAATTTGTCAGAATTGCGTCGGAATTAATGATTTATGACGCATTTCCGACGCAATATTATGTCGTAAACCTATCAGTTTTATAGTAGTGTATGTATGTAGTATCCTTACAAGTCACTCTTAAATGCTATCAAACATATTACTTGTTACATTCATGGAACCTTAGATAATGGGTTAGCATCTATATCTGACTAGTTTCCATCTCATAATATGGAGATCTAGATATACACGCCAATCAAATTTTCTTTATTGTGTGTTTTGATAGCTAACTTGTTACATTAGTCTCCAAAATAACAAGCCATTTCCCACTCTAGTGTTGAATTAAAGTATCCCAAAATAGCTAATGGAATGGTTAAGCGTGTTGGGTTAGAAATCTGCTACTTGAGATTCATTGTCTCCAACTACGTGCTACGATTGTCAAGTGTGGCAGCGTTATTGTTGTGTATCTTTCAACAAACCCCGCACAAAATCATCATATAAGTGAATATATAAATTGATATGCGTTTTGTCTGAGAAAAGGTTGCTACAGGTTAAAGTTGTATGCTTCATGTTCCGTCCAACTCATAATAAGTTGATATTTTCAAGCTAGTTTGAACATCCAACCTCCCTTTCCAATTGTGAAGATGTAACAATATAAATACATGTATATGAAGATTGTTTAATTAAAAAATATATGGTATTAATTAGTTTAGAGTATATGTAGAACATTTTCCAATTGCGAAGATGTAACAATATAAATACATGTATATGAAGAGTAAGAACTCTTCACCTTCAAATTCGTACTATAACGTAATTAAAATACCTTTGATCTTACTTGTAAATTCTAATTAAAAATAATCGATTACACTAAAATCACCGATGAAAGAATGTTGAAACTTGAAAGCTTATTGAAGACGGAAAATTGAAAAGAACAACAACATAAATACTTTCACAAAAACATTTCATTGTTGCAAATATCCAATTGAAATCTTCACCAACCTTCCGGTCCACCATTTCCTATACTTCTTTCTTTCACTTTCGTTATGCACCTGCGTATTATAAAACACGCGAGGGCACACACCAGCACAACCCCAACAATCATTAAGATAGAGAAACACATGCTCCCGTTTTTGCAGTTGTTCATCATCTTCGTAGAAACAAGTTATCTATCAAACTTTGTTCAAAAAGTGAATTGATAGATTATTGTATATATACACACTTTAGTGCAATTAACTATAATTAATGCACAATTATATTTACGCTAATAAATTATTAAATGATTTTTTTTATTTTGTTTTAGAACGGCAAACATTTTAAAATGATGTAATTAATTAAAGTATGAACTTTAGTGCAATTAATATTTTAGTCAAACTAATCTAATTAAGAGATTTGAAAATATGAACTCTGTGATTCTTCCGATTATTATGGTATCCGGTATACCTCCCATGAGAGGACGTAAAAGGGGTTAGAGGCGTGAAACACCGCCCCATAGCGGCGTGAAAGACTCGTGAAGTGTTATGAGGGATACTTGCAGTGAGCCCAAAGGTTATACACACCAATACCACAATGAACCCAACAAGGGAGCCCAACTCAAGAATTAGAAACAGGCCCAATACGTTGAAGGATTTTGTGCTGAATTCCACATCATCAGGTTATGGGGACCATGGCATGATACAAGTATCGTAGGCAGGAGAGTATGCATCATGATATTGTTGATGTAATTCCTCTAGTTTTCTAACCTTATTTTCTCTCTATTCCCATATCCTTCTTAGTGAATCATTCAATAAATTAAAATCCTTATCTTCTTGTTTTAATTGCAATTACATTTAATTTGAATCATATCCATAACATGAAGCCCTTGGAGTGAGATTTCCCACGGGCGTGACTCTCTCTCTCTCTCTCTCTCACATACACACACTACATTCACATCACTATATTAAATTTTATAAAAATAATTAATGTTCACAGTCTCACACACCGGTATACCCCTCCCGTATAAGAGTGGTGTGAAAATGATGTTTTTATTATGCCCGGTATACCTCATGCCCTTATTAACATTTTTATTATGCAAATGAATGATAAATGCATATATACATATATATATATAGGGGATAGCTATAATAAAAACCCTCTTGAGTTGAACAAACCCACTAAACCATGTTTTACATATATAAAAAAACTTTTATTTTTGGGATGTATTCAACATTCAATTTTATCACTTTTGGTGAAAAAATTATAAAAAAGCGTCGAGCGGTTTTTTTTAAATTTAAAAATCTGACGTTTATTACATATGTAAACTCAAAGGTCTGACGTTTATTACATATGTAAATGCTGACGTATTGCATACGTAAGCAAAAAAACGTTGATTTTTGTTAATTTTTACATATTTTTTTATTCGGCGTTTTTTTAATTTTTTTTTGCGACTAGGCTTGTTTTTATATAAATAATCAATCCCAAATTTTAAAAAAAATTATCTAGAATTTTATAGGGTTTAGTGGGTTTCTTTAACTCAAGAGGGTTTCTTTTCTACCCTTTCTCTATATATATATATATATAGGGAATGTATCAAATAAAAACCTGGAGTTGTTGTGAAAACTCTTAAACTTAATCTGAACCATACATTCATTTTCTATATATTTTAACTTGTGGTCAATATTAATCCTTAATTTTTTATTATATATCCAGCATAATGTGTGGTTATGAATAATAAGGGGGTAAAATGGTAATTTAATATATTTTTCTTTTTCTTTTTGGATTCAAACAGAGATAAAGACATGTAATTATCAAACACACATTATGATTATCTTCTAGAAGTTGTATTATACATGTGTAAAAATCAAATACACATTGTAATAATCAAATAAACATGGGTAAAAACCCAAATACATAAATCAGAAAAACAAATACATCAAAATATCTAAATATCTTTATAAATCCGAAAAAATTATATATAATTAATTGTGTAAATGAAACCTAAATATACATGTGTAAAATCAATTACACATGGATAAAAATCTTTACATTTGTGTAAATTCAATTTACACTTGTGTAAAAGAATCAAATACACATGCGTAAAATTAAAGACACATGTGTAAATTCAATTTACACTTGTGTAAATTCAATTTACACTTGTGTAAATTCAATTTACACTTGTGTAAATTCATCAAATACACATGCGTAAAATTAAAATACACTATGTGTAAAAATCATTCTCTTGATTCAAATGGCCTCCGGGTCGACACAAACCAGACCAAATAACTATTGGCGAGTTTCAACTTTCTTATTGTGCCACAACCTATAGAGTGCACTGTGACCACTGTCAGCATCTCTTGAGCAAAAAATAAGAACAAATCTTTATTTACATAAACTCATTTATGTGTTGAATATTGTTTTCATGTAAATAGACTGAGCGGGTCAAAATGGTTTTATTTCAAAAACTAGATCAATATTCCTAATATATAAAGTTTTAATTATTTGTAAAATTTTACTTATTTGTAAAATTCGAAAAGAAAGAAATAAAGCATAAATAGGCACACACAAATCAACATACGACAAAGGTTATTGACTTGAACATAGCTTGCAAAGCAACAATAACAATTCAATAATTTCTTGTTTATTTTCTGCTTGAACCAAAAAAATCAACTAAACCCATCTGATTTACAATTCGATAAAATTAAAAACAATAACAATTCACATAATCACATTTAAAAAACAAGATATTCAGATTTAATTGCATCACAAAAAGGTTAAAACAAGATCTCCAAATTTTTCAAATTCCAAAAGTAACCAAAACAAGGTGGAACCGGGCCATTGTTTTTCAAATTCCAAACGAGACAAATTTTTGACCGGAGATCAACACCACACCACAAATTTTGACCAGAGATCTAAAAATTTTCAAGTTTCAAGGGAAGAGAGTTTACACAAGCTCGAATGAAGTTGATCGGATAAATTGAACCCAGTGAGAATGAAGTTGACCGGAGACCAACACCACACCACTCATCACCATCTTCGAAGATCTTTAGATCTGATGTGGGGGGGTAAAGGCGTCGCCCGATCGAAGATGGAGGGTTACCATCTCAAATCTAAAACCCGCCATCGCGCACCACCCTCCACTGTTTCTGTTGCAACTAATTTCCGATCTAAAACCCTACTCCCCCGTCACATCGCCTCCGCCACTCCACAGCAACACCACCGCAAGCACATTGCCTCTGCCACTCCACAACAACACCACCGCTAGCACATCGCCTCCGTCACATCGCCTCCGACGCTCTACTGATTTTCATTTGAGGGCGGGTTTTAGAGAGGTGTGGGAAGAGGTCGTCATTTTTTTAGAGAGAGAGTAACTTTAATTTTGTGTGTTTTGTGAGAGATGAGATATGGCTATATGATCATTAATTTTGAAACATTCATAGGTTTAAGATGTTAAGAGAGAGAGAGAAAATTACACTTTTGTCCCCATTCATATGGAGTTTAAGGGTTTTCACAACAACTTAGGGTTTTCATTTGATACGTCCTATATATATATATAATATGTCAAAAATAAATTCTCACATTGAATCTATACTATATAATAAATAAAGGTTTTTTATGCCACATGTTGCCTCCATATTCATTCTCATTATTTTTTTCCCGCCTCTCTCTCTTATTAAATACATTTCTATCTTTTAATAATAATATATTTTTAAAGAAAATACTAATCTTTATATTAATAAATCTTCTGACATATTTTGACGAGTGTATGTGTTAATAAATTATATTGTATTCCACGGGTTTATTCAACATGTGTAAAACACGAGTTTTTAAAAAATAATTTTTTTATTACTTAATATATAATATTATATTTATTCAACCCGTGTAATACACAGGATTCTAACCTAGTATGTAATATATCAAACATTAATTGCAAGGGGATAACACATAAAAAGTTATTCTATTTAATGTTTGATATGTTGTCTACATATATATTTTTAAAATTTTATCACGTGTCTAAAAATTTATGTTTAACCAAAGGAAAAGAACGATTTTTTCCGGTTTTCACCATTAGCCGAGCAAAACCGTATTAAAATTTTCAACTTCAAAATAATGTCGATTAGTAATTGAATGTTTCGATTTTTTTTATTTTGTTAATTGTTAGATGGGTTTACTTTGGGGTTGGGCTTTAGGTTTATATTAATTTGGGCTTTTGGGTTTGAAATCTTTTAATTAACTTGGGTTTTTTAGTTTTATGAACTTGAGCTTTAGAGTTTTAATCTATAATTAGTTTTGCCCTTTTAAAAAAAATATTGAGGGGCAGCCAAATATATTTTCAGAGGTAACGTAATACATAAAACGTAAAAAAAATAAAAAAATTCTACTTCGCCGGAGAAGTTGAGGGGTAGCGGCCTTAATAGATCCGCCCCTGGTCATGCAAATAGGTTGGGTAACGGGTAAAAAAATATAATGGTTGTAACGTGGTAGTTATGAGTTGGGTTGACCCATAAATGCTTTGAGCTTTTGTCTATATTTGAAGTCAATGATTATCATCTTTGACGACACTTATCATCATTGGTCATAGCTTTCTTTCGGGCCACCAACACGAGCCACAAAACCCTAAGAAATCAAGATTTGAACCCTTACCGACCATCTCGCCAACTATTATGGCTTCTATACCCATCTTTTATCTTTAGCGGGTCAAGATTAAGGCCTTAATGTTTAATACTTTATTTATTAATATTTTATTTATTTAATATTTCTTTTCTTAACTATTTCTTTTATTTTTTTCGCTTATTACTAACTATTTAATATTTCATTTATTTAACCGTGTAATATACGAGTAATATTTTTCTCGCACCTTTATTTCAAGAATTAATTTGACACATTCAGACAAATTAATTCCTTTCAAGGGACAAAGAAGACAAATTCCCCTATCTGTTTGTTTCACCATGACAATAAATAAGAGTCATGGTCAGTCACTATCAAAGGTTGGTTTGTTCTTGAGGCAACCGGTTTTCATACATAGGCAACCGTATATGGCACTTTCCAAAGTTAAAAACATAGACGGGTTAATATTTGTAATCTTAGTTAGGGATGGAGAAATTACAAATAAAACATCCAATATTGTATCGATAATTCAACCCCCGTATAATACACGGGTTCTAACACTAGTCTATATCTATAATCTATACTATATAATAAATAAAGGTTTTGGTGAAACAAGTTTTTCCGCCTCTCTCTCATATTAATTGCACAAGTTTTCTTTAATTGTTTTTTAATTATTTTTTATTTTCCACCTCTAACTCCTATTAAATAATAATGATTTCTATAACTGTTTTTATAAACGTTTTTTATTTAAAAAAATATAAGTTTGTTCATAAAACATTTTTAGAAATTAAACATTTATTTCATTCTTTTTATAAAACATTTTTAAAAAGTAACTATATGACGTTTCTAAAATTTGTATTAAAAAACTATGTAATATGTCATAAATATGTAATATGTAAATATTTATTATTAAATATATGTAACATTGTATTTATTTAACCCGTGTAATACACGGGGTTTCTAACCTAGTGTAAAATATATAGATAAAGATTTAAAAATTTTATATATTGATGTTTTTCACCACGTGTGTAGACACGAGATTTAAAGTAGTATATAATAAATAAAGGTTTTTGAATTCCACGTGTCGTCTCCATATTAATTTTCATCATTTTTTCATGTCTCTCTCTCTTATTAAATACATCTCTATATTTTAATAATAATATATTTTTATAATAATAATATATTTTAAAAGAAAATATTAATTATACTAATAAAACACATTTATTTTAAATTATCTTTTATTATAAAAAACTTTTAAATCTAATTATGTAACTTTTATTTTCAATCAAATAATAAATGAAAATCAAATTATATTAAATAATAATTAATGTATTTTTGAAACTCAATTATATACTAACTTTTACATATTTTGAATTTTGTTTTCTATCCTTAGTATTTATAATACATTTTTACATCTGTAAAATATATACATAAAAATTTAATAATTTTATGTATTGGTATTTTTCGCCTCGTGTGTATTATATGGGGTTTAAAGCTCTAAGCTAGTATGTAGTATATCAAACATTAATTGCAAGGGGATAACACATAAAAAGTTATTCTATTTAACTAGAAATTGATATGAACGTGGCTAAGCACAAAAAAAACGTAATTAAATAAATTTTACCCCGCGCTTCGCGACGGGAATCATAAAATTCATATAAGAAACGTATAAAGTTACGATGACTCGGTTGTGGAGGTCGAAATATAGATAAAAGACAGCTAGATAACGGTACTGATATTTTTCAGTCGACACCGGTCTCATTCTTTATAGTTGGCGGTCGATATAAACCACGATACATAAAAAATACTTTATTTTGAATAATACTCCATTTAAAAAAAAAAAGGCAAACAATCAGAAGAAGTGCCAATCACCTGAAGTGAAGGGCAACCACTTCCAAGAAAATGCAAACCTTCATCACCCACTAATCCACATGCAAAATTAAAAAAAAAATAAAAAAAGAAGAAGAACACAAGCATTTCAAGCAATCCATATTCTCTACTGATTAAAAGATTATTGGATTTTAATAATCTCAGCTTTTATCAATTGCTCAATAATAATCTCAATTGAGAATATTCTTACCACTAGTCCCTACTTTCAAACTATTTTCTTACATTGGACCCCCCGTTTAAAAAACTCCACGTCGTTAGATTTTATATGACGTGGACATCTGCAAACCGCTGGAAAGTCGAGTCAAGCTAGCAGTGGTATCGTGGTGGGTTTTGAAATTTGCTCTAGTGGTGTTTAATTGGTCTCGTTTTTCCGGCAAGTCCAAACAGAGACAACGGTGGTGTTTAACGAGACCAGTTAAACACCACCAGAGCTAATTTCAAAATCCACCACGAGACCACTGCTAGCTTGGCTCGACTTTCCAGCGGTATGCAGATGTACACGTCATATAAAATCTAACGACGTTGAGTTTTTCTAACGGGGTCCAATGTAAGAAAATAGTTTGAAAGTAGGGACTGGTGGTAAGAATATTCTCAGTTGAGATTATTATTGGCCAATTCATAAAATGTGAGATTATTAAAATCCAATAATTTTAAACAAATTTTTAAAACAATCAAATTAATTTAAAAAAACAATTCATTGTTCCCATTTATTTAATAGAAGCAACAAAAGTTTTTTTTTTAAAAAGACTACACATTGAAACTTTTCCTTATCAAGTAAAAAAAATACATTTAAACACCATCATCATGTGGACATAAACATGAACTGGTGAAGGGAAAAAAAATTAAGCAAAACCGGAAACATTAACCGAATATACAAACCAATCTTAATACCCAAGTCATGAACAGACTAAAAAACATAAAAAGGTTAAGCATATACGAATAAGACGTTAAAAGTTGTATAATTTTTCTTTTAAGTTAAAAAAAGGGCTATCTAGTTATGAGAGTAAGATGGTAGTTACCTGTTTATGAAAACAAGAACCGACTTTAAAACCAATAGACACCAAGCTACATAGACCTGCAGTAACCAAAGACATAAACATAGACAGTAATCTCCAGTATCAAGCAGAAGTACAAACGAAAATGGAATTAAAAAGAAAAAAAATCACTCCTGAACCAAGATTTGTAGATGAGCTGGTTTTTTTTCCAAAAAAAAATCCCAAGCCGACTCGGTTTCCATCTTTGTCAAGCAAGAATTTCCATTTAACTTATGGGCAGACTTCAACATGAGTCTGTTGGATAATAAGTAAACATAAAAGTTAACGAAACTGAAAAGAATTCCAAGTATAAGCACGTACCTAATATACAGAAGCATATAAGCTTCCTGCGAGAGCACCTCATCAAGTTCAACTGCATCAATATGCAAGAAAAAGTGGCTCACTTTACAAACAATTTTAAATTTCATAATATCATATATGCCCCTTCAAACACTGAATATATCATATTCACCTATTTGATAACACGGAATACAATCAGCTATTCATGGTAGTTTGTTTTTCTGAATAAACAAAGCGAACACTATGCGCTGAGATGATACAGTGATATCATTATTGTCGTCTTTGTCTCTTATAAGTAATTTTACTTTAGTTACAATGGGATAGATAGGTTAAATAATTTAGTTTGATTTCATCTTCTCATGAAGAACTTGCTTGGTCTCATTCAAGATTAGACTTTGTATAACAAACACACATGTAACATTTTGAATAAAATCTTTACCAAGCATACATACATGTAATCAGATAAATGAGGAACTTACTCAAAAACCCTTTGAATAAAACACTTTGATATTTCGTTTACACTAAACCCACAAAATAAAATCTTTACCAAGCATCCCTAAGGCTTGAACCCGTGACTGGGGTTATGCTTATGCGTTATTAGCCACCAGACACGAGGCACCATTTGTTTAACGTTCAGAAACAAAAAAATATAACAACTTGATTAAGCTTATCATCCTCTTTCCCATGTTCATAACCCAGATCGAGAAATCAACCTTAACCCTAAAAAAATCGATTTTTGAGGATGAAAGCAGTAAGGAACGTGCGATTAACAGAGAGAAATGAGTACCTTGAGTCGGAATCACACGGATTAGATCCAAATAGCCAACGATTTGGCGTCGGAAGGGGGCCTGCGTCGATCGGGAAATTGGGGAGAAAAAGGACGAAGTTCTTTTTTTTGTAAATTTCGACTACGAATTGGTGTATGTATTTATAGGGGTGTTTAGCTCCACCATAAACGCATTTACAGTTGCGATTAGAACGAGATTTATGGAATTTGAAGCTTGAGTTATCAAGGTTACGGGTTTTAAATTTGGGTTTCAAAATTCGAAATTGATAATGATTCCGTAAATTTTTTGTTCCTTTCGGTTGATAATGCATTGAAACAAGTTCTAGAGGGTTTAACATTCCGATTTTGATGGATTTTGGATGATTTGGTGCGATTTTGACTTTTGGAAAGTCAAAATCGTTCATGGGGTTGTTTCAGGGTCCAAGAAGATAGGAGAGGGGGAGTGGGGGGTCACAGTGGAGGTTCATGTGTTTTTAGAGGGTGCAAGCATAAAAAAGGGTCGAATAAATGTAATGTTATATATACTTAATAATAAAAAAAATTATGTCCTTAAAAACCCTTGTATTACACGAGTTGAATAAAATTTTACGTGATAGTTATAAATTATGTTAAGTTAATTTTTAAAACATTTTTTTATCTAAGTATTAGTTTTGTTTATTTAACTGATAAATGTTAATTCATGTTAAACTTTAGAAACCCGGTGTATTACACTGGTTAAATAAAGACAATGTTATATATACTTAGTAATAAATATTTATATATTACATATTTATGAAAAACGTTTTATAAAAAGAATTATAGAAATAATTATTATTTAATAGGAGAGAGATGCGAGAAACAAGAAATTTGAATAATTAATAGAAGAGAGAGGCGAGAAAAAAAGGTGAGTATTAATGAGAGAGTGACAAGTGTCACATCAAAATCTTTATTTATTATATAGTATATATATATAGAGGAGTGATATTCTAAGAAGGATAAAAAGTGTAGGAAGCCATCATGGGGTGACATGTGTCCAAGGAGGGGACCAAGAGGAAGGGCAAATTCGTGAAAGAAACATTCGCTTGATTTTTCAAATGTTCAAAATATATACATGCAAGTCACATGCATATTCCCCCATATTTTTTAAACGTTCATAACTTTTTAATGCGTTATTATTTTAAAAAAAAATAACACCATAATAACGAGCGTTTTTTTATCTTTAATATGAGTATAATATTGTTATATAAATTTTAAAAAAAATACGTGTTAAGTGGGGTTTTTTGTTCATGGTGTTTTTGTACTAAGTTGTACAAACTCTATAAAAACATCATAAAAAACAACGTACAAACACCATAAAAAACGTCATAAATTAGAAAAAAATCTTAAAAAACATTTAAACTGGACATTTTATGATGTTTTTGAAGTGAGCGTGTTATGGTGTTTTTAGAACTGGGCAATTTTTTGAACCGGAGGAGTTTATGATATTTTTAAAAAAGCTTGTTTCATCTGGAAAAGAAAAACACTATAAATAAAACACCTAAAACCATTATGGTAATGGCATCCAGAAATACGTTTTCTGTTTTCTGCTTGATCGCGTATGAGCTCCTGCAACTCTCGCGTTCATAGAGCTGAACACCAAAGTTAACAATTTCTCGAAGGTGTTAGAGAATCTGAAAAACACATTTTCTGTTTTCTCCACAATCACCGTTCAAAACACATCATAAAGTATCCCAGTTTAAAAACATCATAAAACGCATTTTCTGTTTTCTACACAATCACAGTTCAAAACACATCATAAAGTTGTCCAGTTTAAAAACACCATAACACGCCCAGTTTCACATGCGTTTTTCTGTTTTCCGCACGATCGGTTATCAAAAACACTAGAAAACTATATGAAAAAGACACCATGAAAAAAACGTTATGAAAAAACGCAGTGAAAAACGTCCATGAAAAACACAGTGAAAAAAGTCATAAAAACGCAGTGAAAAAAGCATCATAAAAAAATGTTATGAAAAAGTCATAAAAAACGCTATGAAAAAGACACAATGAAAAAAACATCATGAAAAAACGCAGTGAAAAAAGTCATAAAAACGCCATAAAAAAACATCATAAAAAAACGTTATAAAAAAGTCTTGAAAAAACGTCATGAAAAAACACAGTGAAAAAAGTCTTGAAAAAACGCCATGAAAACGTTGTTAAAAACGTACAAACCCAGTTCAATGATTTTTTTTAATATAGCAAGACCATACTCGTTTTAAAGATAAAAAAAGCTCAATTTTATGGAATATTTAAAAAAAAAATATAATGACGTATAAAAAAGATATAAACGTTTAAAAAATGAGGGTGAAAAATGCATGTAACTTACATGTGTATGTTATTTCTCTCATTTGGAAACAATTACTATTATACCATTCAAGGCTTAAAATACATTCATTTTTACGTGGCCTTCTTAGAAACACTCCATCTTCAAGATGGCTCAAAATCCTTCCTACACTTTCTACATTTTTTTCCTTCCTAGGGGAACCCTATACTATATATATATATATATATATATATATATAGGGTTAGGTTCATGAGAGAACTCATTTTAATGAACGAGGACGGCGTGGGAAACATGGTGTTCGAACCACTTTTTTAATTTTTGCTTTATATTTTGAGTTATGAATTTATTTTTTTTACCTTTAATGAGTAGTTCTCTAGTTCTCTCCTTAAATGTTAGTTTTCTTATAAACTTCACACACACTCTCTCTCTCTCTCTATATATATCTATATTTATACTATATAATAAATAAAGGTTTTCTATGCCACGTGTCGCCTCTATATTTATTCTCATCATTTTTTTTCCGTCTCTCTCTTTTATTAAATACATCTCTATCTTTTAATAATAATATATTTTTAAAGAAAATACTAATCTTTATATTAATAAATCTCTTGATATATTTTGACGAGCCTATGTGTTAACAGATAATCTTGTATTCCACGGGTTTATTCAATCCGTGTAAAAACGAGTTTTTAAAAAATAATTTTTTATTACTTAATATATAATAGTATATTTATTCAACTCGAGTAATACACAGGATTTTAACCTAGTATATATATATATCTATATATCTATACTACTATATAATCGGGATTAGGAGGATAACAATGTAAATTTCAATAAAAATTAAGACATCTTGTATCATTGTTATTGCATGATGTACACATTCATAAAGCCTCAAATAGGTATAATTACCTTCTAACCTCTATTTATAATTACAACTTATTAATTATCATTTAACTCATTCCCTTAAACCTTAACTAAAAGATGTTCAATGGGTACACATGTCTTTTAGCAGCTCAAATAATTTCTTTATGTATATGTAAAACCCTCTAATAAAATCTCACGCACCCTAATCAATTCTCTCACGCCGCCTTCATCGGTTGACTCTTCTCATGCCAGTCCTCCTTATCGTCAGACATGAATCGATCTGCTGTGTTTAATTCTCCGGCATGTACCATTAATTCCCCTATGCGTTTCATCTGTCGCCACCATCTGTTCATGATTGTAACTGACAACGGGTTTAAACACCCAATCAATGTTTGCCTGCGGTGCCATAAAGCCCCTCTTCAACGTCATTTTTCTGATTCCGCACCCCATATACAGACAACCATCGCACGGTGACCGATTGTCGTTGTTTCTTATCCCGATGATGAAAGGATCTCCATGCGCTGTTAAGTACGATTTTGTTTAAATTGGATGATTAGAATCAGATTGGCTATTACTCATTTACTCGATTGTTTCTAGGTTTGGCATTTTACAATTTAAGTTTAAAGTTATTGAATTCATCATCTTCTTTACAGATTCTGAAATTGGCAGTCATGTTTCACATCTTTTGATTTCGCGTTTCTGGCGTTTGCCACCCCTCTAACGCCTGGTATTTTTGGGATTTCCGCTCTATTTTTGAGGTATGTATAGTTTTGAGTTTCATGTTTTATGTATTGAATTTGTGGTTACTGTTGTTATTTTCTCACTGATAGGTTAAGTTTGATGGTTGTTGCTGGTTTAATTTTTACATCTTTTATGACTTATGCCTCAGCACACCTAGCCATCAAGTCGTTTATGCGAGGCCTCGAAGATAGGGATATGGATCCTATTTGTTTCTTATGCTGCTAATTAGAGTTTCAATGTGAAAATGTGAGTTATTTACTTGTAGATCTTCATGTTTAATTTGGTTTCAACAGTCCAAGTTTCATGGGCAAGTAGTAACTAATATAGTCAACGTTTGACTTTTGACTATCAAATGAATATGAAAATTGGCAGTTAATTCAAGATCATTTTAATTATATCTTCTTGAGAATATTCAAAACTGAGCAGGGTTCATAACTTATGACACCCGGCTATTTTGGGTTAACCCCGTTAACCCAAATAGTTACTTCAAGGACTAGTTTTGTCAAATCCTCAAACACACACACAGAAACTACAAGGACTGATTGTGCAATTAACTTAATCTTGATTTGGTTGACTTTTGAAAGTCAAACCTGTGTGTTCTTGGTCAAAATCGACTTGTAACTCCAAAGCATGTTCGAAATTCATTGACACATAGATGTCATCACTTTCCCGAGCCGTGGGCTCACGTCTTTGGTAGATATTATGTTGAAGAAAGATTGACCACAAGGTTGAGAATGCCTTGCTCATTGCATACTTAAACCGTATCCTGACTAAGTTGAAAGAACGGCTACTTTGTCTTTTCCAGTAACACATATCCATGAACTAGTTTCACTCCTCGAAGCCACATTTCATGTGCATGTTCCCATCTACAATCTACTGGATTGTACTCTCGTATTATGTTCCAACTCGAGTGAATACTCGGATCAAACGATTTCCGACTACTCATCCTGATATGAGTCCTAGTTGATCTACTTATGGTTGATGAATAAGCATTTCAATGACTTATCATCTCTAACAACACTCTGTACTCGACAATAAAAATTGAGGGACATTTTGACACAGGACAGGGAGAAGCTAGGGTGAGCATGCAAAGCAAATTATCATTACGGGTGCACACATAATAGTAATTTGAGGTTCATGTAAGTCCTGGTGAAACCCAGTTTTGTGGATAAATGGTCCTAATCTGTGATTTACAGACTTAAATTCCACTGTCGGTAGAAATTCTCGTAACCTGCTCAGTGACTAGTGGGTATCGTTAAACCTGTTCAACAGTTGATAGACGCGACTATCAGGTTGGGGATGTTTACGGACACACTGAACTATCATCAATAGAATCCATCATTTTAGTTTCACTCATGTAAGGGTCTTAGTGAACTCAAGAATATCATCCAAACTTGGTCAAGGAAACCATCTTGATCGAAACTCTAATAGAACCTCATGTTAAACCCACCGACTCCAACTATGTAAGTGGAATTTTAGGAATTCTTTCTAAGCTAACACATTATTCCTTACATTCCAACAATAAATTCCATTTGACCCTATTACTTAATCATGTGACTAATCCTTGGTCTAATTTGATTATACCCTAGCATATCCAGTTATTTCAATGACATTAGAAAACGGGGATTTAATCTAACTAACCATCAGTTGAACGCGATTACTTAAACAAACATCCTATCCCTTGTACTCCTGGAAATCTATATCTCATTAAAATTTTTCCTACATGTGAACCTCTTCTCTTAGCCTTTGCATTGACCGACGCTTACCTTATAAGCGCAGGTCTCACTAGAAGTCTCAGCGTGACCTCACAAATTTCCTACTGGTGCGGTCGTACTCCGATTCTATTAGAAACTAAGTACACTATAAAGATAACAGACGGTCAAACAATCGAAACAAGTCACATACTTAAAGGATGTAAGCTAGGATTGGCTGATCATAAGCTTCATATCGATCTCATGCGGGTCACACTTGGCAGTTCTGATATAATTGTCGGCATAGATTGGTTATCCAAAAATCAAGCTGAAATCATTTGTCATGAAAAAATTGTTCGCCTTCCTCTCCCTAGTGGAAAAGTCCTTTCTGTCCAAGGCGAAAAGAGTGGTGTTGTCGTAGGCATCATATCTTTCATGAAAGCACAGAAATGTTTGCATAAGGGTCATACCGCTATTCTGGCTCTTGTCGCCAAACAACCATTCGAAGAGAAGAAGATTGATGATATTCTGATCGTACGTGATTTTCCAGAAGTATTCCCCGAAGACTTACCTAGACTTCCGCCTCATCGTCAAGTCGAATTCCAAATTTATTTAGCACCCGGAGCAGCGCCTATTACTCAGACACCATACAGACTTGCACCTAGTGAGCTACAAGAATTGTCTACGCAACTGCAAGAGTTGTTGGATAGGGGTTTTATCAGACCTAGCTCATCGCCATGGGGAGCTCCAGTCTTATTCGTCATGAAGAAAGATAAGACTTTTCGTATGTGCACCAACTACCGTGAGCTGAACAAAGTAAATATCAAGAACCGTTATCCTCTACCCCGTATTGATGACCTGTTTGATCAAATCCAAAGATCAAGCTTCTATTCAAAGATCGATCTTAGATCCGGCTATCATCAACTGAGAGTTCGAGATGAAGACATCTCTAAGACTGCTTTCAGAACCGACCACTACGAGTTTATGGCCATGCCATTCGGACTAACCAACGCACTCGCGGTGTTCATGGACCTCATGAACCGTGTGTGTAAACCCTACCTGGATTAGTTTGTCATCGTTTCCATTGATGACATCCTCATCTATTCTAATACCAAAGAAGAACATGAGGAACACCTACGTTTGATGGAATTGCTGAAGCAAGAACAATTATACGCCAAATTTAAGTGCGAATTTTGGATTCTCGAAGTTTAATTTCTAGGACATGTAGTCAACACGAAAGGAATACATGTCGATCCAACCAAAGTAGAAGCCATCAAGAATTGGACGACACCAACAACTCCAACAGAGGTGCGAAAATTTCTGGAATTGGCTGGCTGCTACCGACGATTCATCGAGGGATTCTCAAAGATCGCTCAACCTCTTACTTCCCTAACCCAAAAGGGGAAACCCTATAACTGGAGTGAAACCCAGGAATAGGCATTCCTACTGCTGAAACAGAAACTTTGTAGTACACCCATCCTATCTCTTCCAGAGGGAATGGACGACTTTGTAGTGTATTGCGATGCCTCCATTCAAGGTCTCGGTTGTGTGTTGATGCAACGCGAGAAGGTTATCGCATACGTATCCTGTCAACTGAAAACTCATGAGAAGAACTACACGACTCATGATTTAGAGTTGGGAGCTGTAGTGTTTGCACTGAAAATCTGGAGACACTACTTGTACAGTACCAAGTGCACCATCTACACCGATCACAAGAGTCTTCAGCACACTTTTGAACAGAAAGAGTTGGACATGCGACAACGTCGTTGGGTCGAACTCTTGAATGACTATGACTGTGCTATCAAGTATCATCCGGGCAAAGCTAATGTGGTAGCCGATGCCCTAAGCCGGAAAGAATCCAAACCTAAACGAGTCCGAGCATTCACCTTGGATTACCTGACCAAATCCGTAGTGCTCAACTCGAAGCCCTGAAAGAGGAAAACCTACCGCTAGAAGCCACACGTGGTATGGAGAACCAACTCAAAGTTAAATCGGACGGTATTTGCTACTTCGCAGAGCGAATATGGGTTCCAGTGTATAGGAACATAAGGGAGCTTGTAATGGATGAATCTCATAAATCTCGGTATTCTATTCATCCTGGTTCCGATAAAATGTATCATGACCTAAAGGTTCTCTATTGGTGGCCAAACATGAAAGCTGATATAGCCACCTATGTTAGCAAATGCCTGACCTGCTCGAAGGTCAAGGTCGAAGACCAAAAACCTTCTGGTTTACTTCAACAACCAGAGATTCCGATGTGGAAATGGGAGCAGATTTCCATGGAATTTATCACCAAACTAGCTCGAACTCCTAGCGGATGCGACACCATCTGGGTGATCATAGATCGTTTGACTAAATCCGCTCACTTCCTAGCAATCAAAGAGACCGATAAGATGGGAAAACTAACTCGTATCTATCTGAAGGAAGCAGTCTCTCGGCACGGAGTGCCAATTTCAATCATATCGGACCGAGACGCTCGATTCACCTAACGTTTCTGGCAATCGTTACAAAAAAGCTCTAGGCATGCGCCTGGATATGAGCACGGCATACCATCCCCAAACAGATGGCCAGACTGAACACACTATTCAAACCCTGGAGGATATGCTACGAGCTTGTGTGATTGATTTCGGTAACAGTTGAGAAACTCACTTGCATTTAGTGGAGTTCTCCTACAATAACAGTTATCACACTAGCATCAAGGCAGCATCGTTTGAGGCATTATACGGACGGAAATGCCGATCACCTATTTGTTGGGCAGAAGTTGGGGATAGTCAACTTACGGGTCCTGAACTTGTACTCGAAACTTTAGAGAAAATCGTGCAAATTCGAAATCGTTTGGCGGCAGCCCGTGATCGTCAAAAGAGTTACTCCGATAAGCGTCGGAAACCGCTTGAATTTCAGTTAGGCGACATAGTTCTATTGAAAGTCTCTCCTTGGAAAGGTGTAATCCGTTTTGGGAAACGAGGCAAACTAAACCCTCGTTATGTTGGACCGTTCAAGAAAGTGAAGAGAATTGGCCAGTAGCGTACCAACTGGACCTACCTGAAGGACTTAGTGGTGTGCACAACGTCTTTCATGTCTCAAACTTAAAGAAATGTCTAGCAGACGAGACACTCGTAGTTCCTCTTGAGGAACTAGAACCTTGTTTTCTCTATGAAGAACCCTGTTATGTCTGGCAGTCTTCTTAATTTCTGGATCAAAATGCAATGGCGAGGATTTCTTAGAATACCTTATATGATGCATGCAATTACAGAATCACCTTCACAACACAAATAAGAAACCCCTGTGTAATACTGAGCAAAACAAAATTAAACAAGAAATTAAGAACAAGAATTTTTTATTTTTGTGATTTGTGAGTTGTAGCAAAAAGAACAAATTAACACCTTGCGTACTAACTCCCCGGCAACGGCGCCATTTTGATCGATGTCGTTTGGTCGGTCAAAAACAATCCTTAAACACCTTAACTAGTAAGGGCAAGTAGAGTATCGTATCCACAAGGAGTTTATAGAAAGTGTTACTTTGTTACAAATATTAAAAGACGAAAAATAGTAAATACTGATTTGGATTGGGTTTTAAAAAATAATGAGAAGGGTAATCCTCTCTGGGGGTTCAAGTTTGCAAACACAAGTCACTTCCAGTTAATTAGCAAACAATTACATAGACATAATCGCACAAGGTTCAATTGAATTCAGTGAAAATGGAAGAACGAGTTGTAAAGAAAACCTATTCTTGCTTAATCAATTTAGATTAACCAACTGTCATCCAACCCCCCACAATATCCCTGATGTAAAGAAACTTGAGACTGATGAGACTTGAACAACAATTTGAAATCAACCAAAACAGTTTAAAGCATTCAATCGATTAATGAAATCATATGGCTTAACATGCCAATCAGGATTACAAACCAAAACTAATCAATCTAGAAAATAACAAGTGTAAATGCAAAACCCTACACCTGGAGAAGATCACGGGTGATTTAGCTACTCATACTCATCACAATAATCAAAACTAGTGTAATGGGAGTTACAATCATCAAACTTTAAGAACAATCGACTCAAGAACAGTGGAAATAGCCTATTTGGAGCTCTGGAACGGCTGTAATCGAAGATAGATTGATAATGGGGGCTGAGAAAGATTAAAACCTAAATTAGGTTAATTTTACCGTAAAAGCCCCTCTTCGCGTGTCGCGAACAAGTGTAGGTCGATCCTTTGCGTGACGCGAAGGACAAAACGGTCGAGCAAGTTTCTCAGATCTTCGCGTGCTGCGAAGAATGTCTCCCAGGTCTTCGCGTGTCGCGAAGACCAGAAAATCCAGAAATTTGACTTTTTGACTTTCCCGTGCTTCATGTCCAACTGATTTGCTTCCGTTTCCCGCTCATTTAGCACATAAAACCCGAGAGGCACACGTAACCACAAACACGCATAAAACCAAACAAAGATACAAACTAAAACAACTTAAACGAACACAGTAGGACACATAGACCGGGGTTATTAGACACTACATCAGTTACTTCTTCTAACTCCGGTGGTATCCTTCACAGATTAACAACACGTTAGGGCGTTACAGGGAGGGGATAGTCCTTGTATCGGCCCTTCAGCGTGAGAATAAGTATCTTCGGGATATGAAGTGAAAGTAAGTATATGAGGGGAGTCGATGCCTTATACAAGAGAGATGGTGTGCTATTTATAGTGGATGGAGATACCATGATGTCGCTTTCTTAGGGCTGACCTGGCGCGAGTGTTATTGGTGGAGAGGTCTCTATCAAGAATATCCTCTTGGTCCCCTAACTGATGACCGTTGGTGGGAACCTTGTCCTATATGACGGGACCATTGGAGTGCACGGTGGTGTCCCCTCTCGCGCGACATCCTCTGATCATCATGTGGGGTATCCTTCCGTACGCGCATACGTTCCTGTCTTTTTGTGAAGTACTCAGACAGGTTCCTTCCTCAGCAAGCTACGCTACGCGGGGCAAGTATCCTTCTGCGAGGGACCTTACGTCTTCAGTTGCAGCGTGGTGGAGAGATATTTGCAGATATTACTAATAGGAAAAACAAGATCTTAATTTCACTTGTAATAGCGGGAATCTTATATATTACAAAACAAAAATACTTATATTGACAGTGATGTTAGGTTTAATTACATAAAAATAAATATGCACCCGTTCAACGAAAAGAAATTAAAGGTCGTAACACGCTCAAATAGATGTCGGGACGTTGAACCTATGCGGCTTTCATTTTTTTGGTTTGGCCATCGTCTGAGTCTAAGCAAAAACGGAATAATAGTAGTAAAAATCTATACTAATAAATAAAGGTTTAAGGTGGACACTTGTCACTTACTCGTGCCTCCTCATATTGGTTTTTCCGTCTCTCTCTCCTAATAAATGCGCCTCTATCTTATTAAATAATATTGATATTATAAATATATTATTAAAGAAAAATACTAATTATATTAAATAAGAATATATAATAGGAAATCAAAATATAGTAATTAAAGAAAAATACTAATACACACACGCATTTTCCTTTGATATATCTTGAGACGATCATAATAGTTTGACAAGTTAGGACGTATTCACAAATTTATAAGTTTTATCTTTTTTAATATACAATCTCGTGTAATACACGAGATTCTAACCTAGTATTGAATAAATTAAAATAAAAATATAAGCGACAGAACATTCTAAAATAATAATGATGCTAATAAATAAAAATTACAAGGTAAATAAGAATTAATAAATTTAATAAAAATACTACAAATAATAATTATAATAATAATAATAAAAGAAGTAATAGCACAAAATGAAACACAAGGTCATATGGAAGAAGAGTCGTTTAGGGAGGGAAAGTACCCTCAAATCCCGAAGTAAATACGGACAGAACTACAGAACCATTGAGTTAAGGGTTAACTATGTTATTAACTGAAAAGAACAAATTTAAGGTAAATAACACCTAATGAAATTTGAATGATTGAATACACTATTCATCATCCCGTTGCTTTATTAACGCTAAATACGATATCATTGTACCATATATGCTCATAAAGTTGGATGATCACGGTTTGTGAACCGGACCGGGCTGAGAATCGGATGAAATAAAAATACAAACTGAATTAAGATTAGACCGCTAACGGTCGATAGGTCCTAATTAAATACAGTTTATACCGTCGATTGATGTCCTGATGATTTCGATTTGGGTTAGAGCATTTTAACTATTTGGGCTAGAGCATTTTAACTATTTGGGCTGTTAATTACCCATCTAAGTTTCTATACACATAGATGAAGAAGAAAAAAAAAATTATCTCGGCCCCATTATTTTGTCATGTATTACTTCTGTAGAGGTGAACAAAAAAACTGGAACCAGAACCGTCTAAGGAACCGGAACCGGTTCTTCTCAAAAATCGGTTCTTCTGGAACCGACCCTACCTCTGGATAGGTTCCAATATTTCTAGTCAAAACCGGTTCTAAACATACCTGAAACCGGTTCTCTCCCAAACCCCGGTTCATCCAAAACCGGTTCTCTCCCGAAAAAAGTGTTGGAACCTCTTTGACCATTTTATAACGGTAATATAGTCGTCATAGCCCACTAGAAGAAGATCAATAAATCACCAAATGAAGTCACGGAGATGATCAAAAAACAAAGTCACGAAGAGAAAAACGAAAATCTAGTTTTTTTATATAATTTATCTATGTTTTATGAGTTTATGTTTTAAACATTTATCTATTTTATAACATTTTAAGTTTTTAATGTTATTGGACTTTTTAAGTTAGTTATTTATATGTTTAATTAATGTATTTATATGTTTAACTAAGTTTTTCGAATACCCGGAAATAGGTTTTTGAAATATCCGCCTTGAATTATCGGAACCGGAACCGGTTCTTGAAAAACCGGAACCGGGTACATAGGGTCCGGTTTTTCAACCAAGAACCGGGCCTAGAACCGGAACTGGTTCTGAAACCGAACCGGTTCTTGAGAATACCTGATTTGTGCACCTCTAATTACCTGTGCTACATACATTTATCTATACGTCTACAACTTCAAGCCAGTTTTTTTTTTCAAAACCGGTTCAGGTCGTAACCCGATTCGAGTTGGTCAACTTTGATAAAAAAACGGGTTGAGGGTCAAACCAGTTCGGGTTGAACCCGGTTTCAGCAAAGCTATGACCCAAGATGATAGGAATCGATTCGGACCAAACCTGGTCAGTCCCAAATCGGTTTAATTAAAAAAACTCTTTTTTTATTTTTAATTTTATAAAATACAAATAAACAAAATAAAATTTGAGTTTTTATTAAGTATTTTATAAATTACAAAACATAAATTAAAATACGTTACAAAAAAACATAGTAGTCGGTACTCGTAATACATTTTATTAGAAAAAGATTATCCGATGAATTATTTTTAGTCTTCGTCAGAACCGAACTGGCTAGTTATTTCTTCTTTCCTTGCATGGTAATCTTATATTTTTAGTATCTAAAAAACAAGTATAAAGAAAAAAACAACTTATTTACTTCTTTCTAGGTTTCTTACAAATTTTTTTAACAGAGGAATGGTTTTTTGTTTATGGATTTTTTATCTTTTATGTTTTATTGTGACTTTGATACAGAGGATGAATTGATAACACCCAAATCATGAGTAAGCCCATGCAAGCTGAAGATAAACGATTAAGGTAATCAAGCAAGATTGCAACGCAAGAAAGCTTCTTTTTATTTTTGTTAACATTTTGTCAAATGATTTCTTGGTTGTGATTAGTTAATTAATTATAAATAATATGTGTTTTTAAGATTGATTGTTGTTTATAATCCATATTTATAAATATACGTAAAATTGTAAGTCTTGGTCTCTTGGAGGATAACATAATAACCCCACCACGAGATGACGCATCATCGCCTTATGTTGCTTCAGAGATTTTATTACCTTTCTAATCAGGCACGACACTAATGACCAAACGTCATCACCTTATGTTAAATTAATAGAGTCTAGACGTTATTCCAACCTTATTAATTTAGCGACCGATTTGAACACAATAATACGAATTTATTAGCAAAACATGGCTCGAATTTTTATCTTTCATTATAAACCGAGTTAAAAAAAACTTGAATAAACTACATCTTAACCTATCTATTTATAAGGACTCTAAAACTTGGAAACAAAGTTATACTCAAACACAAAACAAACTTAACAAACTTAATCAAATTCCTACTTCTTGCGTATCCAACTTCCCCCATAAACATGCAACATTGCAACCATGCATGCAATCTTAGCCATATGCCCATATGGGTTGACTTTAGCAAGATCGTGAGCCCAACAAGGATTAGGAAGAGCCCATCAATATTGATTTCACAATCGACGTGTTATGCAAGATCCTAGGTTAGCAAAATAAACTACCAACATGCAGGAAGAGTCGAAGAAGTCTATTAACGGCTTTCTCTTATGAAATAGTTCATATGAAGTCTTGTTGTGAGCCTTAACCATAAGCACTTGATTCAAAACCTAGCAAGCCGTGTTAACAGCTTCACCCCAAAAGATAATTGGGAGTTTTGAATCTACCAACATAGTGAGAGATGTTTGAATAAGGGTTCTGTTCTTTCTCTCAGTGACTCCATTTTGCTGTGTTGTTCTTGCAGTACTGAATTGCCCGAAGATTCCTTTGTTGGTGCAGAAAGAGTCAATAGCAAAGTTTTTAAACTCGGTCCCATTGTCGCTTCTTATTGTCTTGACTTTATGATTGCAAATGTTTTCTATCTTCAAGATCAAACTCTTCAGAGAGTGTGTTGTTTCATCCTTAGTGGCAAGAAAGCTTACCCAGGAATACCGAGAAAAGTCATATATTACAACAAGACAATAAATTTTTTATCGATACTTTTGACGCTAGTAGGACCGAACAAATCTATATGCAACAACTGCAAAGGTGCACAGATAGAAGTATCCTGCTTTAATATATAACACATATTACAAAAATACCACTTCTTAAATCTCATCCATCCAATACATTCATCTAATGGTCTAAATCCCTTCGTAGGGTTTTTAGACACAATGGCCTTTTTAGTATAATCTCACCGTATACAGACACACACACACACATAACCCTAAATCAAAATACCTTTAATGAAGGTCTAATTAAATCTCGAGTTTATCTCGTGAATAGTTTTCAAGCTCAAGCTTGGCTCGGGCTTGACTCGTTTATTATTTATTAATTAATATATATGTAACCCGTTCGAGTTGGTCAACTTTGGTTAAAACCGGGTTCAGGGCCAAACCGGTTCGGGTTGAACCTGGTTTCGGCAAGGCTATAACCCAGGATGATAGGAATCGATTCAGACCAAACCGGGTCGAGCCCCAAATTGGTTTTATTAAAAAAAACTGTTTTTTTATTTTGTTTATAAAATACAAATAAAACAAAATGAACTTTGAGTTTTTATTAAGTATTTTATAAATTACAAAAACTATATTAAAATACGTTACAAAAAAACATAGTAGTCGGTACTCGTAATACATTTTATTAAAAAAAGATTATCCAAAGCGTTACTTTTAGTCTTCGTCTGAACCCGAGCTGGCTCGTGGGTAATCGTCGTAAGTCACTTCCCATTGGTAAGTGGGGTTGTCAATCCTTCTTGTATCACATCCTAGAATATCTCACCTTATACAAGGTTTTCACCTTCAAGTGATGATTTATTTTGTATTCGTTCCGCCGCGTTCAAGTGATCCTTTAAGCACTTCACATTTCCACCGATTGTGGAGTGAGCCTTATTCTTCGTAAAGAAATATCCATATAACTAATAGAGAAAGCAAATTCCGAAGCTACCGTAGAAGCTTGGATGGTTAGTAGATCACGGACCATAACGGATAGAACCGGAAATTGGCCTTTCTTTCCTTTCCACCAAGCCAAGATATCAAAATTTTCAAATTCGTGTGGAGTCATACTAGATAAATATTTCGTTCCAATATATCTCCCAACTTGCTACTTCGAGTGTTACCACATTGACGTTTAGTGTTTTCATTCTATTTATAAGCTAAACATTGAATTCCGGCCACTACTTACACTGGACGTTAATGCATTTCTCATTGACTCGTGTATGGTAGATGTTGTATCATTTGATGGATAAACATAAAAAATACTTGATATATATTTTGAAATTTAGTTTTTAAATTTTCTTGATGAAATGGGTAATCTTCTTTTAAATCAAAATCATAAGTTATTTTTCCAAGTAAAGTTTCAAACCCTGATACATTTAGGCAATGGTTTAATGCGATGTCATAAAGTAACAAACGAAGACATTTTTGAAAACGTTTTTAAAATTTTTCTTTCATATGTGGTATCATGTTGGAAAATACTTCGTCTTGCATTGAATTTTCGCTTAATTTTGCACGCATTAAAAAGATTTGGTTTAGTACCAAAAGACCCGTGAGATAATAAACTCTCGGTAAATAAATTGTTGCGGGTTTGAATACATGAAACATATCAGCTACTTGTTAAATAATAGCTCAAGTCGATGTTAGAAATGGTGTAACCTTTTAGATTCTAGCAAGTTGGTCATGAAACATTTGCAAACTTCGTTTTTGTCTAATAGCTTTTTCAAACATGTTGCACATCGAATTCCATCTTGTAGGGGTACGTCTCAATTCAGACCTAAACATTCGGTATTGCCGTCTTTACAAAATTGTATATATATTACATATCTTTTTTACTTACACCAAAAATAGCACATAACATTTGTTTAAAAGCATCTCTTATATGTTTAATTTTGCTAAGACCATATTGCACGGTAAAGTTGATGATATGTGCTACACATCGACTATAGAAAAAAAAATAGCGTCGCAAATCGGGTTAACTTTAAAATAATATTCGAAGCGTTATCAAACGATATTGAAAAAATTTTGTAACTAAATTGTCACCGGTGTGGGGATATCCAAACAATTCAGATGCAATCATACGCTTCATCACTTCCCACGTCTCAGGATTTACCCAATGAGCGGTAAGACAAAGGTACGAATCTAGTGAACTGTGGGGAGCCGACCAAACATCATGTAAGGCCCCAAACCCGTGAGGCCTCGGGTGTATTCTAATTTACTCATTCACAACCTGTTCTTAAACTTAAAATATCATTAATGCATCGAAACAAACGTCATTTCATTGTCTCGAAATAACAACAAATTAAAACATTGTTTAATACATTCAGACATTCTCAAGCATTCACAATGGATACCAGATCTCTAATACCGAGTAACTCTTCGGAATAGCCAAGCAAGCATTGACTCCTCATCCTTCTAACCTTAACCTGACATGCATACTAAAAGTCAGCTAACACTGATAAGTTCAAGTCTTTCATTCGATTTAGGAAATGGTTTTATCATTCGTTCATTCATTAGGGTTTAATCATTCATAAGAAAATAGGGCTTATCATTCAACATTCAAACATTTAACCATTCAACCATCGTTAAAACATAATTTAACGGAATATCCATTCATCATTTAACATTCATTTAATCATCCATTAAGTCATACATTATTATCTAAATATGTGTTACTTTTCATTCCGTCATTTCGTATTGTACTGCCCCTAAGCCTTAATTGTATGAAGACTGACAGTACAATACTTTCCGTCAATCCCTTTCATATTGTCCCTAAGGCATCCCGCGCAAAGGCCTACAGTACATTCCCATTCCATTCATCACCCTTAGAACTCCTAAGTCCTTATGGTTCTTCGACGAGCGTGGCACTTATGTGCACAACACCGTCAGAACATTGATTTAACCTCTACGGGTCACGTTATCCCTGAGTGACCCCAGTTGTACAACCGTAATTACCATTGATATGCCATACATGCACTACCCCTTTTATTCTTATGCTAGCAAATCCAACCTTGGCGGCTTGTTGAGTGAGGAGGAGGATGAAGAGTAAGATACTTGAACGGTTTGTTATGACAATTAACTTGATGGTTTGTAATAATATAGCAGTTCGACAACAAGTTTTGTAATTATTTGTGATGGATTGTAATAATATTTTGCGGTTTGTTATAATTTGGTATCAAATTTCCTGTTTTATATTTTGATAGATATTTTGCTTTAAATTATAGAAAATTTAAAAATATTAAAAAGAAAAAAAAAAGACATTTGCCGACAACATATCGTCGGAAAAACCTTTTAATTAAAATAATTATTTAATTATTGATTTTAGCTATTACGAAGACAAGACGTCGGGACTGCATTTTATTTAAATTAGTTATTTATTTATTATTTTCACCTATTACGACTACATGTCGTCGTAAAGGGTCCTTTTTATTTTTAATTTCTACTTATTTATATTGAGAAAAAGAATTAGGGTTTAAGGCTTTAACGACGGCATGTCGTCGGCAAAGCCTCACCTATGCCGATGACGCTTTTCCGACGACTTTTAGAGGCTATGACGTTGAAGTTACGCCGACGGCCTATTACGACGACAAGTCGTTAGAGAAAGCCTCACCTATGCCGACGACGCTTTTTCGACGACTTTTAGAGGCTATAACGTCGAAGCTACGCCGACCAGACCATTCCCGACGACAAGTCGTCGGAGATCCCTATTACGACGTCCGTCGAATCAAATTAAAATTCTTGTAGTGTGATCTCCTATATCATGCACTTTGCATCTTTTATAATTTACTGTTTTATAGGCACAAGTTTAGGGTCACACCATTACAGTGGCTTCATTGGGGCCTTAAATACCCCAAACACCAACACTTCTTCTTCGGTGATCCACATATCATTCAAAATGAGAGTTTTCAACAAGACTTCTTGCACAGTTAAACCAGCTGACCAAACATGGTCCAGTAAGCTAGCCTTGTCCGAACTAGACCAAACCGGTGTCACCACTCATGTCCCCACCATATACTTCTACAAACAATCCCCTCAAGATTGGCTCACTGTCTTGCAAACCCTCAAAACTTCACTCAGTTCTACCTTAGTTCACTTCTCCCCTTTAGCCGGCCGACTATCCTTCATCGCCGGAGGCCGTCTAGAGCTCGAATGTAATGCCCAAGGAGTGCAGTTCATGGAAGCTTATGCCGACACGAAGCTCGTCGAGTTAGATACTCTTTTACCTTCACCAATTTATCATCAACTTATCCCTTCAATAGACTATCAAAACACACCCCTTGAAGAAATACCCTTGCTTGTTTTGCAAGTAACAAGGTTCGCTTGTGGAGGGTTTAGTCTCGGTTTTAACATATCTCATGTCGTCGCAGATGGGCAAAGTGCGCTTCACTTCGTGTCCGAATGGGCTAGGGTTTGCCGAGGTGAGTCGTTAGACACACCGCCTTATCTCGATAGGAAAGTTTTACGAGCCGGGGATCCTCCAAGGACATGCGAGATGATTAACCATGAAGAATACGGCCCTCCCCCGGTCCTTATCGATGATCAATCGGGCGAAAACGAGAGAGAGAAGGAAACAACGGTCACAATGTTGAAACTAACAACCACCCAAGTAGACAAACTAAGAAACAAAGCTAACCAAAGTCGGAAAAGCGAGACGAGCCATGGTTTTACTCAGTACGAGGCTATAACCGCGCACATATGGAGAACTTCATGCAAAGCGCGTAACCATAAACCCGAACAACCAACCGCATTAGCCATTTGTGTTGATGTTAGAAGCAAGATGAGGCCTCCATTGCCACAAAAGTACTTCGGGAACGCGATTGTGAACGTGATTGCCACCGGATGCTCGGGTGAGATCGTTTCACAACCTTTAGGATTCGTTTCGGGGAAAATACGAGACGTGATTATCAAGGTAGATGATGAGTATGTGAACTCGGTGATTGAGTTTTTGAAGAATCAAGATGACTTGTCACAGTTCCGAGAGTTGATACCAATGGATGGTGATGAAGGGCATTTTTATGGGAATCCAAATGTTGGGGTGATAAGTTGGTTAACATTACCGATCTACGGGGCCGATTTCGGGTGGGGGAAGGAGGTTCATATGGGTCCGGGAACACATGAATCTGATGGTGATTCTTTGATTCTTCATGGGAAAGATGGGGATGGGTCGTTGGTTGTGGCATTGTGTTTGCAAGTGAGGCATATGGAGGATTTTAAGAAGATTTTCTACCAAGATATTGATATGGAATAGATGATCTTGAATGGAAATTACAAGAAAATAAAGATTTTAGTAACCTAGGACGAAGTCATGTGATGAAACTTGAGGGTAAATGTGGGTCTTGTTCTTTCTAGTTGATTCATAGGTCTTTTATCGTTTTATTTTTATTTTCATATATATAATATAAATAATAATAATAATAATAATATCGTTATGTAATAAGAATGAAGTATATGTGGAAATTGGAATAGCTGTTTAAAGGTAAAATCACATACCATTTTTTTTACTAATTTAAACTTTCTATCATTAACATTTATAATATTAGTTACTTCATGAGATTATGTAAAGAGGTATGGTAGCATACCTGCCCATGACAAAGCCCAATAGAAGCCCAAATGGCCATAACCCGACCCCAGATGGGCATGAGAAATCAATTCCATACAAACGGTATAGCTTGTCCATCGATAGAAGGAGAGAAAGGATAACAAATTCAGGTAGAATTGTAGGCCCAAAGACAATCATGATATTGACAGGTGAATGCATGCATCATGCGAGGAGTATATATAAGAGAAAAAGGCTCTCTCCTGGGGAGGCAACTTCCAGCCTTTCTCTCTCACTCTTAACTCACCTGAATCTTGACCGGAAAACAATTACTTATTCTCATGTCGGAGTCGGGTCATGGGGACTCTCCCCTCCCTGTGACGAGGTTAACGGTGTTTCGGCTTTACAGATCGAAGTAGATCATCGGATAGATTCTTAGGAGTCTGAATTTAGGTGGAAACCAACCTTTTACCCTGTGTGGAAGGTTTTGTTTCTTCATATTGAAAGTTTTAATTCTCATCAACCTTTTTAAATACAGACATACCAAATTTATCAACTACCTATGATGGTTAATGATTAAAGGATTTCAGTTCTCACTCGAGAAAGCTTATTTTAACCCTATCAAAATATCTAATTCTCCTTATCCTTAACCTAATAAATTATTACAATTTTTGTCATCCCGACATTAATCCTCACATAAGTTTTCCCGCCCATTACCCGTGGACCCTTTTTTCCTTTGACGCGTGGATCTTTAAACCCGAGTGATGACCCGTCCTCTAATTTTCAAACCCTAATTCTCATTCAATCTCCTCACTTTCTATCCACGATGACTCTCTCTGCACTTTCTATCCAGGATGACTCCCACCCCGGTTCATCTCCAACCATTTTGTTTGATTTACAGGTCGTGGTCGTGGTGGCGGTGGTGGTTTTAGAGGCGGCTGTAGCGATCTTCTGAGGTAGAGGAGGAGGATTTAGCGGCGAAAGAAATGGTGGAAGAGGTGGAAGAAGCGGCGGTGGAGAAAGGAGTTTGGAGCCGACTCCATTGTAGCGATCTAGGGTTTAATGAGCTTGAAGGGTGGTGGCGTCTTTGCAAAGGGGTCTCTCTCTGTTTTCCCCATCTTTACTCTTCCATGTAAGAATTCGATCTTTCGTTGTAAGGGGTTTTGTGCAAATTTCCGTTTGTTTCTCTAAATGTTTGTTAGATTGTCTCCAAATTAGTATGATTGGGTTTTAGTGTTCACTTGATTGAGTCAAAGTAGTAATAAAACACAAATTATGGTAGATGACTTTATAAAGTACAACTACATGCCTGTTAGACTAAACATGTTATCTTCTACAATGTCAAATAATCACTCATTACACAAAAGAAAGCATTTTGCGTTGACATGTCACTTATCCCCGGATTTATCTCAATTAGACTTCACAATGGGTTCTGTTCCACTAAGCCATTTACCGAATTTATCTAACTGTACTATAATAGAATACCTTTCCTCTGAGTATTTATAAACGTTACTCCCTGATTGAATTGTTCCTACTGTTGGGCTCAATATTGGTAGAATAGAAACTTCGAATTCAAAACTTGTGTTTTGGGACCTTGGAGGTCAGGTATTTAGATTGAATCCATACTAATAATAATGGAATATATTGGTAGGTATCTTTCATTATTTTACCTTTAAAATGCTTCCAAATTTTCTTACCTTGCAAAGTTTCAATAATAGTAACAAGCATCTCACAATCACAAGAAATCCAGACCCCTTATTGGTGAACATGTTATGCATATGATAACCGTAAATTGTTAATTCTACATAGGAATATCCATTCCAAGTGTGTTTAGTATCTTGTTAACTGCTAGAACAAGGGAGCATTATTTATGGAGTGTTGGGATATGTGTTTATGGATATTTGATAGTTTACATTTATCTTAAATATTTTGTTTTCTTGCACTGACTCCTCACATTTACTCCAAATCTGACTATTGTATCCCTAAAAATTCAGAATATCAAAATTAGTTTTGCTAGACACTGTAAAGTAAGTATTTTTCAATTTGCACATCAATCAATTTTGTAACCGATCCTATTGGCCCCTTTAATAACAAGTATGTGTGTGTGTCCAAGCATAAGTTTTAATAAATTACTCTTATTTCAACAACTTGCTATACTTTTAGACTCAGCTTTGACGATAGTTTCATAGGCTTCTTTAACATAAAATGTTTCATTTTAAACACAACGTTAATGTAAATGACTTTACAAAGTACAACTACATGCCCTATGGATCATGATTATTTTTTTTATATTGTCACTGATGCCTGAGATTTTATGATGTCAGCTGGTCTTCGATCAATTTGGGAGAAATATTATGAAGAGGCACATGCTGTAATTTTTGTAGTTGATGCTTCTTGTCCATCGTGGTTTGAAGATTCCAAATCTGCCCTTGGTAAATGTTCTTTTTTTTTAAACTTTTTTGGGTTAGATGTTTAGCTTTTGTGGTAAATTATTATGACCAGAATATATATATATATATATATATATATATATATATATATATATATATCATATGCTTCCTGTAATTTCAAATTCATTGCTGCCAGAAAAGGTGCTTAGGCATGAAGATCTGCAAGACGCCTTTCTTCTGGTACTGACTAACAAGCAGGTAATCCCCCTCCCTCACCCAGTGTACGGTGTACCTTTGCTCTCTTTTCTTTATTTTGGAAACTGCTAAGAGAGATATTGGTTTTTAATAAGACATTAATGTTCTTTGTACTAATATTGGGTGCTAGGATTTCATTAATTTGAAACGGGGTGTAATAAGCAGCAAGTGATTTAAAATATTGTTGTTTGATTTTTGTTTACAGATGTATGTAGGTTCAGTGAGAAGATCTTTTAAAGGTTCTCTCAAAGTTCTTGAAGCAGATATTCAACATGCTAATACCACGTAAGAATTTAACTATTTCCCTCTGCTTATTATATTATTTATGCTGAATTTTGATGAATTTTTGTATACAATGGGTTTTTGATTTTAGATGGTTTATAGCAATTCATGATCTGGGTTTGTTCTAATCTGTGATTTAATTTATGTTTTAGTCAATTGATTGTTTCTAAATTGGATAAAGGTGCTGCCTTTTTGTGGGTAAACAAGAAACCTTATACTGATAAGGCTTTTAACCATCTAAAATCATAACACCAAAGGCTTTATCTATAAAAATCTCAAGGTAGTTAGATCTTAAAAATTACAATTTGGTTAGAAACATAGTTGTCAATAGCGAATAGCGGTAAATAGCGACAAGCCACCTATACGCTACGTAGCGAATAGCGGTAAATAGCGGGTGCTATTTCTCGTTTAGCGATACACTGCTAGAAATTTTTGGAAATATTTTATATTCAACTATTGTAGGATTTGTAGCAATTATAATCAATAATCATCTAAATCTTCATATATTAGGGTTATTAGCAACCCTATTTATATTAATCAAGTAAAAACTTAAAAAATAATTAAAAAAAATAATTAAAAAAAAGAAAAAACGCTATTGGGTCGCTATCTGGTCGAGAAATGGAAATAGCGGGGCCTTAACGAAACGCTATGTAGCGCGCGCTACGAGCGCTATTGACAACTGTGGTTAGAAAACAAATGAATAAGGCAATGTTCATAAGCATATCTTGTCTTCTCAAGTTATTGGGATATTTAAGTGAATTTTACTCTCCATCATGTAATCACGTAAATGTTTTTTACATAATGGTCAAACTGTTTTGTAATGGGCGAGTTCTCTTTTTTTTCCTGTTCCACACTTGCTTTGTATCTTTTACATGATTGTATGATGTTGAATTATATGTATTATGTATGGTTTAAGCAGAAATTAATGTTAGCATCAAGTTTCTAAAATTACACCTTAATATATAAAAAAGAATGTATATGATTGTAATAATACGAATTTGTTTTCTAACCATTTTGTGATTTTTTTCTCTCTGTGGATCATGTAGAAATCTTCGGTTGAAGCTTTTTAAAGGGCTACAGTTCTGAGTTGTTTGAAAGGTAAAAAAAACTTTATTTTGTTACATTCTATTTTTTTCCCTTCTCTCTTTTTTTTTCTATTCATGACTGAAGCTATCAGTATTTGAACTTACAAGTTGCAAAGTTATGGTCACACTATTTTCTACTTCGTAAGTACATTTTCAGTTTTCTCTATTTTTTTAAAAAAATATATAGAATATAATAACATTAATAAAGAATTTTTGAAAAAGTTAGAATAACCATCAGCCTTGCATCTGCTCATTTGGGGGAAAAACCCTTCACATATGTAAATTGGCATGATTAATTTTCTCTAAACTGTGTTTTGTGTGTCAAAGCTGGTTAGGTTTGTAGTTTTTAAGATTCTATTTCAATAAATTTCTAAATGTTGGGGTATGAGATTTATATTTTCTCATGTATCTGATACCATAAAATATGATATCATGAATGACTACTCGGTACAGAAGTCAAAGTTTGGTGGTCTAAAGATAAAATGTAAATGCTTTGCAAATAAAATTTACAATTTAGCTTGTATAAACAAAACTTCATTTCAAGATTTCAACATTGATTAGAACTTTATATTATCTATGTAGATGAACACAGTTTCATTTTTGTATTTTCATTTTTCTATTATACAATCTCGTGTAATACACGAGATTATAACCTAGTTTGTTAATATAGAAATAAGAGATTTATCAAACTTTAAAACGGTATACGGAGCAGTGAGAAGTTGAGATTGAGCCAACGAGTTTTTCAATAATAGGTTGTGTTATCTCTTAAAATATTAAGGATTACTATGGTTTTAACCGCTTCTATTTTTCATAGGAAATTTTTTCTTTTTACAAACACATTCCTTTAGGGCTAGAGAATTTGTTTTGCGACAAGAAGTATGATTCTATGGAAAATAAACCAACTTGTAACGGGGTAAAAAAACACTCCATGAGATATCATAGTTGCATTACGTATAGTGTGACATTGATTCCTTCATACCAACTCATATTGTTTGTTTTGCCCGCAAAAATCACATTGATTTGTTTTCGGGTACCTGAGTAGAAGAATTTTCCTGGTACATCACTTATCTCTCACCAAGCTCCCTTAACTATGTATGATGTTTTCCTTTCAACCACAACCAATGTGTCGAAAATATGTTGATGGCATTGGAGGTCGGACATTCCTTATGTCCTAGTAGCTCTCATGTGAACCCACGATGTGAATTTTTTTTAGAACGACGGCATTTTATTAAAAAAAACTAGCAAGAAGCTAGCCACGATGTGAGATTTGCCTAAGGTCAGATATTCGTTATGTCGAATGTGATTCTCTCGTGTGAACGGTCGATGTGAGGAATGTTGTTATTTACTATTAGCACTTACATCTTTAGCTACTAGGATCAGATTACGTGGAAATAAATAATTATAGTCACAATGGTGGAACCGTATCTTTCCAACTATAACATTACAACGGAAATTTATTTACATTCATTTTACCTACTATATTTGTGAGAGATTAAACTATAATAGATATTCATGTAAAAGTGTAAAACTTACCAAAATGAATAGTGAAGGAGACCCTCCAGGGGTTATGTTATTTGGACCATGGAAACTATCACCAGACGGCGTCGTTTATTCCGGTTGAAAACCATGCATTGAATCTGGCTGTGAGTAGTCCATGTTGGAAATTTTTTGGTTCTTTTTTGATCATTAAATACATTTTATGTATCTCTTCATCTTTATTAATTAATTGTTTTTTTTTGGAAAATTCAGTTTTAATGTTCAAATCAACTTGAGAGTGTGAACTTATCTTTTTGAAATTTTCATTATACTGATTCATATATGTCTGTCTTCTTGAAATAAGGTACATTGAAGATTTGAAAGGGATGACTGAGATAAAAAATGGGCATGATTTGCAGTTTTTGAAACAGAACAGTGATGGTTGAAGATGAGATTATGTAAGCATTGCAATGATTGATGATGAGAATTGTTTATCCTACTGTTCTTTCTTTGATTTGTTAGTTTAAAATTGTTTTTTGTGATTTTGCATCTTGATGATCTGAAGATTGTTGTTTTGAAACACAATGTATGGCGTGTTAAAGGGATCATACAGGTTAGTTTGAATTTTAGAAAGTCAAATGAGTTATCATTCAAATTAAAATTTTGCTTGATGTATTTGATCCTTTATGTTCAATTCTTTCTTAGTTGTATTATTTTTTTGCAAGTTCAGTAAAGATAAGTTGTTTTGTCTATGATCGTTACGGTTGTTGTTGATTTTGAAGATAAAGTGTAATTCGTTTGACTCCTTAAAGTCAACCGTGAGTTGTTTCTTTATTCAATTGTTTGAGTTTTAGAAAGTAAAACCCGGTACCTTTTAATTCTTTTTTGATTAAACATGTGAGATGACTAAATTAGAGAATTTTTTTATTATTATTTTGCTTGATGGAATTGTAATATTGTATCAACCATTCATTATATAATATGGAATAAATGAAAATTTATTCAGTATTACCAAGTTAATAACTTATATTTATTTAACTCGTGTAATACAATAGATCATATTATAAACATTATTTTTTACATTACATTTTATCCATTGTTCAATCCGTGTAGTACACGGGTCTTTAACATAGTAAAATAATATACAAGAATATATCCATATATATTATATCCTCGTAACCAAAATACTTTCTGTATATTTGTTCTATTTTAATTAAAATAGCGTAACAAAACAGTAAACATAGATAATTGAAAAGAATTTTTAAAAACTGCGTGTTATTAACATAACTTTTTTTTCAAATGATAAAGATGATTTATTAATATTATATACATGTTTATGACTACATTACAAAAAAAAATAATGTTGGTTTCAAATTCCAAACCTTTGACCGAACCATTAAACCCGAATTTTTAAATCTTAAACCGTAAACGAAACTATATAAATATAAAACCCGCTAAACCGATCAAATTGTTTCGATTTAAAAGTTTCGGTAATCGTTAACTGTTCATGGAAACACGAATGTTAAGTGTTTATATTTTATAGTTAGTGAAAGTTATTTAAATGCGCTAGTTAGTTAGGGGTGTTTATGGTTCTGTTTAAAACTGCGAAACCGGTTGTCGGTTTAGTTTTTTGCATATTTGGTCGGTCGGTTTCAAACATTCCAAACCGTAGCGAACATTTTGGTTACGGTTTACACCAAAAACCAGCCGTATAAAATCGGACCGGACCGTAATATAGACATATTTTATTTAATATGGTATATTATGTATATTTAATTATTTATAATGAAAATTTGGGCTTAAACATGTAAATTGGGCTAGGGAAATAACGGCTTAAATGAAGTGGAAGTGGGCTTCCGTTAGTGAACCATCTAATCCTACCGCATCCGTCTGTTTTCAAATTGGTTAATTTCAAATTTTTTCCCTACATGCTTATTCAATCTTTAATATGAATCTTACTGTACCCGGTAATCATTTGATGTTTAGCCTGGTTTTAAGACTTGAAATTGTTAAACGTGGAGTCGTTTTAGATATATCATAATCTTCATAAACAAGACTTCATAAAATCATTTTTTATTTCTATTACTAGGTTAAAATTCCGTGTATTACACGGATTGATAAAATGTAATATTATATACTTAGTAATAAAATTTGTATTTTAAAAAACCCGTGTATTACACGGGTTGATAAAATGTAATGTTATATACTTAGTAATAAAAAGTTTATATCTTTAAAAACTCATATATTACACGGTTTGAATACATTAATTTCTATTTAATATAATTTGACTTACATCACTGTTTAGTTAAAAACAAAAGTTACATAATTAAATTTCAAAATTTTTTAAAATATGAGATAATTTAAAATAAATGTGTTTTATTAATATAACTAGAATTTTTCTAGTTATATTAACCATTATTAAAAAAAGAGGGGTGTATTTAATAAGAGAGAGAGGCGAAAAAAAATGGTGAGAAGAGATGTGGACGCGACACGTGACATAAATAATTTTAATTTATTATATAGTATAGATATAACGTGAGTTCTAATCTACTAAAGTTATATAGTTTTAACACAACCAAAACCTTTCAAATTGACAATATAAAGATTGTGATAAAAGTAACCCCACCGATGTTTTTACTCGACGTACCTCTCCCCATTATACGGGGTATAAAAAGTCATAAACATGCGTATACAGGTTCAAAACAGGTGTATATGAGTTTTCACATAAGGTTAGAGCGACTGGTATACTCCCACCCATTCACGAGTGAATTGGTGCCACATCACCACCTCTCACAACCCACTCACATATGAAAAGAGTGGTGTTTCATGTTAGTGAGAAGTGAATTGATAGAAATTAGAAGAGGGAATTGACAGAGGTCTCACACCCGTGAGCCCACTCACGGATGAGAGGAATGATGTTTCCGTGAGCGTGCGCGCCACATCAGCCACTTACGAGATATACCTCTAACCCTTTGACTATCCGTAATACCTGGGTGAGGGTGAGAGATTTCTTGTGCCACGTAGGCGCCACGTAGACACTGGCTTCCCTCACCCTCACCCAGATGCGTAATGGTGCGGTGAGGGTGGTCAGTTTTGTAATAATTATTTAATTATTGTTTTTTTAATTTAATAAACTAATACTAAAAACATTTAATAATAAAAAAAACAACATAATATTAAAAAAAACATCATAAAAAACATAAAAGAGAAAGATAATATTAAAAAAACGATAAAAAAATATTTAATAATTACATAATTTTGAGCTTTTGTATGGTCTCTTATTTTAAGGCTCAAAAATTGTCACATGAGATGTAAATAACATTTTAACTTAAAAGGGTTGAATTGAATATGCAGTTGGAATTAGGGCTTTTCTCATCATCCTATTTTTCTTACTGAAGCTACAGAAGAGGCTTGCCGCCAGCATCCTCAGCCTGGTCACGCGATCTCCATGGCTCCATCTTTCTAACATTTTAATGAAGGAAATAAGATCTCTATGGCTTCTCCACCCACCAATGGCTCTTTCTTGGCTTCTCCACCGTGAACACCACCACGCCCCCATCACCCTGGGTCCGGCGCGGTGTTTCACGCCGTGGTGGGTGAGGTGGCACCACGACCCTCTTCTCACGGAGGTGTTATGGATAGTCTCATAGGGAGGAGCATATTTTTTTTAAAATAATCACACAGTCAAATTAATAGGGGGTAATTTGTTAGGGTGAAGGGAGTGGTGCACGTGTTCCTCACGGGTTGCAAGGGCTTCACGGGCACCGCCGCAAGTGGCTAGCGCTTGGCAGGGGCTTTCTTACACGGGTAGTAATACCCGTTCTTACCCGTGGAGAGAGAGAGACACACTAGTACAAAACTCTTCTTTTGAGGCGATGGAGATTAAAAAAATTAATTGGGTAAAATTAAAAAAATTCAAGGGCTCAATAGGTATCACACCCTCCTAATGTTGTAAAGGGTTCAAAAAGGTAAAAATGACATGACAAAATTTAATTAGATAAAATGAGAGGGTTAGAGTACCACTCCCTCCACCTTTAGACAACCCTAATTTTTTTTTTAAATAAAAGAGTATACATTTGGGTACACAAGTTTCAAAGCCGCATTCTTTAATGCTGGTAACAATCAAACAATGTTGGCAGAATAAGCCATTACTGGAACCATTGGATTTGGTCCAGTGGTATAAGGCAACGAAGACTCAACCTGCCCACGCAGGTTCGAATCCGAGCCGAACCGGGTTTTAGTCCGGAGTGCGTTACGCTAGCGGGGTTTGGCCCGTGTAGCGGCGCAACTGCTGTCAAGTGACAGCAGGCTTCATGGTTTCCCGGTGAAAGCCTAGCCTCTCGTTCTGAACCCGCGGGCCCGGTTCAGACAACGTAGTGGTCAGGTTGAGGGGCAACGGGTCTCCGACTCGGAGATGCGACTGCCACTTAAAAATGAAAGTCGCATTTCATAAAAAAAATAAGCCATTACTGGACGGCTAGTCAAGCTAGGACCACGGCCAACATGAAAAGGACGTACCAAACATACTCAAAAAAAGACAAATTTAAACATAAATTCATCATCAATTCAACACCAAAATATTCATCATCATCATCAACCAATCACAATATCCACCATTACAGGAACATGATTTGCTAACAAAAAAAAAACAGACAAATTTAACCCTAGCATCCCTAAAATTGGGATAACTCGGCAACGACATCTCATTGAAACCCAATTAATCAGAAATCATCAATAGATTTGGGTTCAAGGATGCATGAAAACCAGAAGGGGATTGAATTAATCAATCCACCATCTATACACAAATTTGAAACCCTAGACTCTAAAATTATAACCCTAACGCTCCACCTACCCCCAAATTTTATAAAACTGACGGAATACGTTCGTTTCAAACCCTAGCTTTCTGTAACAGAGGAGTAAAGCTACGACAATTAGAACTGTTAATATCCTTACAATGCGCAGATGAATCGATCTCCAAATCGGCAAACATCGTCGCGAAATCGTCTAAATCAAACGTGGAGAAACCGTTACCGTTATCATTTCTCGCCAATACCTTCAACAATCTCTTGAAGAAACTCACATCGCAGGGGATGATTAATCCGCCGGTGGTCTGGAATCCAAACTCTTCCTCCGCTTTGTTGAGCAACGAGACGAACACCGGCAGATTGAGGAACCGCGTCGGAATGACGAAGCGGCGGCGTTCGGATCCGACGTAGACGGCGAGGGATCCGGCGGACGGGATGCGGTGGCGATGGAGAGAATAGTCGATTTCAGATTCGGAGTCGGAGGTGAAGGAATCGGTGGTGATGCAGCGGCGACGCCATCGCTGCATGACCTGTTTGAGGCGGACGATTTGGCTGATCTTGTTGCCTTTCTTCACCGGAGACGCCATTGGAGGGGCAGTTGGAGAGTGGCAGGCGAGGTGGAAAGGGTTGCGAGAAAGTTGAAATATAAAACGGAGAGATGTAAACGCGATAAAACAGTTGGTACCGTTTTTATTATATTTTTAAACCAAACACATGTTTATTTTATGTTTATTTCTTCACTATAGACTCATTATAACTAATATTCTTCTTTATCTAAATCAACTAAATAAAATAAAATATATAGTATAAATGCATAATCTATTTTTGAGGCACAACCATTATTAGTGGTGAAATTGTATTGAAAGTAGTATATAAATTAGTGAATATAAGATTATATAATAATAACAACATACTTTTTAAGATGATAGAAATGATCAACTTATATTTATATATATAGTCATCACTTTTAAGTTACATGTCATATTGAATGATATGGTCATAATTATAAATGATTCGAGCCTTATAACATACTCGAGATCTGCTTAATAAAGCTCGAATCAAATCAAACTCAAACTCGAGTTTCATATCACCTATTATTTTTAGTCTAGTAAAAGTTACTCGAGATATGTTCGATAAATGTTAGTATCGAGTCAAGTTTAAATGAGCTCTAACCCGAGCTTCATATAGCCTATTATTTATATGAAAATAATTATTTTTATTTTATATTGTAAATGTAGAATACATAATAAATAATATTATTTTTATAATTATAATAAAAATAACTAAACAATATATATTATGTTACATATATAAGAGAATGTTTATGAGTATATATTAAAAATAACTTTATATATATAAATTAAATAATAGACTAGTTGAGCCCACGTCTCAAGCTTGAAAAGTTACCCCACCAGTCGAGTTTTAAAAAGAAAGCATAGCTTGGTCTCTTTTAAGTTAAGCGAGCCAAGCGTAAAATTAGACTAGCTCGTTAACACCCCTGGATATTGTCAAGATGACTAGACACATTTTAACAACTGTTTCCGATCTTATGTTGGTGGTTATTGCATGTTAGTTGGATTATATAGTGGCTATATGATTTGTAAACCAATGAGACTTATTTATTTTCCTTTTTTAGATGAGTCCAAACTCTAAACGAAAGACAAAAAAAATTGATTTTTATGTGTAATATTTTCAACCTCCTATTTACTTGTTCCAGTTCCGCCAATGTTAATGTCGTCTAAATGTCTAATATTCATCCAAAGCTAGATCTTTGAGTGACCCCTTCAAATTAAATGTCTCCACTCTCCATATGCCTTCCTTTCCATGTAGGAATATCCGCCTCCAATGTAACACTTGTGAACAAAAACGAAAAACTAGTTACATGAGAAGAAAAAGCTTTTTAATGTATTAAATAAATTAAATAAAGATTGTTTCCTTCCTAAAAGAACAGGTTTTATTAGTTAATATTTTAAACCACCACTATGGAGGTTTTGAAAGATTACTCCTATTTAGCGACTCATAAATATTGGTTTTATCGAAGTTTCATTCTAAGTTTGCATCTCATTATATTCTGGATGTATTTATAGAGTAAACAAATTCATTAAGGCCCGTTTGATTCGCAGAATTAACTGGAATTGGAATTAATTCCAATGAAAACTGTGTTTGATTGGTTCATTGAAGGAATTGAAATTGAAAAGTTTTTCTATGATAAAAAGAATTCATATTCTTTTACACTAGTGATGGAATTCAAAACTTTCCATTAGAATGTTTGATAATTACCAAAAAGCCCTTGTCTTTCCTTCTTTCTTCCCCAAATCACCACACTCTGCTTAACATGAACACAGATCAAAAAGTTGGAACATTCTAATCTCAAACAAAAAGTTGGAACATTTCAATCTCAAACAAAAATCATTGATTATCAAAATAGAAATCCAAATAAAAAGACAAAATTAAAAAACATGAACAACGATGAAATAAAAATCCAAATCAAAAACAAAAATCAAGTTCAAGATTCCAAAAAAGTTGCTGAAAATGAACACCTATGAAACGTTGAAGATGCAGGATCGATTTCCAGATTATATCAAAACAGAAATAAGAAATCGAAATCTGACACACAAAACGATTTCCAAATTACCCTTGAACATGACTGATCGGTGTCGAAGGTACCGGTCAAAGATAAAGAATTAGAGTGTCCTAATCACCTTAAACTAGTTAGGGTAAGAAGGGTGTCGAACCACGAAGAGTTTGTGGTCGGTGCTTAACTTCAATTAACAATGTGATTTATGAAGTTGCAATGGGTCTTTCTGACCAAACACAAGCAATGATTGAGGTGAAATTAACAAATCCAACAAGCAATGGTTATCAACTAGCAAAACGATCACGAGTAATCAAGTAGAAAATAAACGGTTTAAGTTGTAAACAATAATTAAAAAGGAATCACACCCGGGTTTCAAGTTCACAAGTAATTAGGGATTATCACACCAACATATGAGTTCAAACAATCGAATGGTTATCCAAACCAAATTAACCAAATCTAACCAAGAACATCAACATTCATACATCATCGGCAAATAGTGTAAAACAATATTCACGAATGAAATCGAGACAAATGTATGCAATATAGAATTAGATTAATCAATAGATTCAACACAAATCAAAGTTCATAGCAATTATCATCTAACGGGGTCAATGGTGCAAGAATTTATCGACTCCCGTGAGTTCATAACCATACTAAACACAAAGATTCAAGTATTTCAAACCAAATGATTACAAGAATTGTTTCTCAAAGCTAGCACATGATAAAACCCTAAAAACTTACAAACAATCCACCCGGGAATGATTACCGATGGATTAGCCGCTCATGGTTGTGGAATTCATCTTCGATTCTTCAATAATTCGGTATCAATCTTCTAAATCGATCTTGGAATGGTGTTTTCTAGCCTCCAATCGCCCCCAAAATCGCCCAAGAACTGTTGTAAAAGTGGTGATTTCGAATTTGGGGAAGAAACCCCCAATTAAACACTGAAAATCGGCTGTTTCACCAAAAATCCGCGTCTGAAACGTAACCAGCGTAAGCTTACGCCGGTATGACGTAGGCTTACGCCGTGTCCCTGAAGCCTGCTGTGAAGAAACTAGTTAGGCGTAGGCCTACGCTGGGCGGCGTAGGCTTACGCTGGTGGCGTAGGCTTACGCCAGGTGGCGTAGACTTACGCTGGACCCTGCATTTTTGCCCCGTTTCTTCCGTCTTCCATCCAACTCTTGCATATCTCGCATAATATCTTCTAAAATCATACATTAAGCTTCCATCACCTGCACATGCACATCTACACAAAACTTTTGTATTTCACATGTTAATTTACATAAATATAACATGTTACACCCTTTAATGCATAAAACTTTGGTCGCTTATCACATCCCCACACTTGAGTTTTGCTTGCCCTCAAGCAAAGTCTTTTGCTTCAAATCCACATTACAAATTCTCAAACAATTGTTTTAACTCAACATAAGTTAAGGTCCAAGGTCATGCCAGATTCATAAGAATTATACTCTCAATAGATTTACAATCCAACAAACAATTTATGACTTTTTAAACAAAAGGAAACACTTGAACGAGCTTAACTCATATCCAGTTATGGCTTTGAATGCACACACCCCTCACAATCAATCACTCCACTCGGTTTCATATATGGGCTAGCGATGATGTGCTAGTATTTTTCACTCGAAACCAAACAATGAACCACATTATCATAGGCTTGCATATTGATCACATCTCCACCTACTAACATAACTAAAACGCACAAATCAAAAGGTCTTTTAAGGGTTGTAATGTAGGCTAGGGTTACGGGTATGGATAAGGATTTTTAAAGTGGCTAAAGGTGAGTGAAATTCAACTAATGAAACTACAAATCAATCCTAAAACTTTCAAATCTCTACTATGGGTATAAATGACCCATCAACACTAAAATTCTTATTTCTTCAAACTATCAAATGAAACTTGAGTTAAATTGACCCAATAACATCTTTTATTATAATTCAAACTAATACTCAAAACCTTTGGGCACATGTTGACCCAATACTATTTTTGTATTTCTTTTTCATTCATTTTTTTTATGCAATTGCAACCGCAACTTCAATAATCTAAGTTAATTGAATTCCAACTCACGGGTTTAAAAAGAAAAGGCTAAAAAGGTGAATGGGCTAATGTTATGGGTTTTGTCAACAGAAAATGTATAGGTTCAGAGTGGGCATCTAGTGGATATTAACGGGTAAGGGTATAAAAATGGCTAAAAATAAAAAGGTTTCTCCTAATGCCTTTATCATTTTTGTGCAATTAATTGGTTCAAGGTCTCAACATGTATCAATAATATGCAAGTTCTAAAATATGAAACAAAGTGGCTAAACACTCAAGTAAGAGAATATATATATCAATTTGGCTCAAAATCTCACAACATGGTGGAAAATAGGTTACCGACATGTGCATGCAAACCGTCACCTTCAATTTTGTTACTCCCAAATCCAACATTTCCAATTTTTTTTTATTTGTTGGAAAAACTTAATCAAGTAACTTAATGAATTAACCATGACCAAAGACCTCTACCAAACACTTTGTAAAACAATTATTCAAAAATTTGCATGGTTTTATTGATTTCTCACATCCCCACACTTGAACCTTAAATTGTCTCAATGTAAATAGTTATAAAATATAAAAGTGCGGTTTGTGGGTGCAAAAACATCCAATACCCAATATCTCCAAATATCCAACTCAAAGATTACCATAACCATAAGCACCAACCCAACCACAATCAACCAAGTTTCAAACAAAAACACACCAAAACACACAAAAACAAACAAAAATAATATAGTTCAATCAAAGTAACATAAATATGAGAAAGAGTACGTGGACCTGATTAGAGGCGATCATAGAGTGCCTGAACCACCACCAAAAATGGACTCGTAAGTCTTCCATGATTCTTCCCCACACTTGAGTGTTGCTATGGTGACGAAACTAAAACACACAACACAAAACAAAACAAAGACAAAATAAAGACAATCACAAGCCGGGTTGCCTCCCGGTTAGCGCTAAGTTTATTGTCCTCAGCCCGACATTACCTCATGTGTCTCTCATGATGGTCACAATGAACACTTACCGACCACATTGCCAACAAAAGCCCGATATCTTATGTGTTCCCTCCAAACTCGTTCTCTCAAAACCTGCATGTAAATGGATGCAATGTCCGAAAATCTAACTCCACATTTTCCCACCGAATTTCCAATGTATGCCCGGTAGTTGACGTGTTGTGTCCAATCCTGCCTTATTGTGATCGACATGTCGGCTAAATCGATGCGGGCTTGCTTCCGACTAGATTGTCCAATGTCTTGTAGTCCCACCTTCCTAATCTTTATCCTCGGACCCTCATCCCCAACTTTATTGCCTCGAGTAACTAAAACGGGAGGATGGTTAGAATAAACCGTCAATATCTCAGTCACTGATTCCTCAGAAGGTGCCATGTCATTGACTGAGTCTAAACATTCAACTATATGCTCCAAAATATCCACAACCTCTTCTTCCCCCTCTTCATCATCATCATTCACGGATAGTGCACTCGTTAATTCTTCAACAATTGAAGGCATTGGTGTGGTATTATTCTCCACAACCGCATCCCCAAGTTGTGAAGACACCCACATTTGTTTTGCCTGAGACTGTTCGTTAACTGAAAGGCCTCGCTCTCCATTTCGCCTTCCGGTGCATAAAAGATCATATTTGTAACTTAACAATTGTAAGCGGTATTGCTTTGAATGATGAAGTTGAGCCAACTCTCGATCGACTCGAGATAAACAATATTGCACTCGACGCTTCTCACAATCTTCATATTGATAAGGGATTCGACGCCACCAGACTTTCCTACATAATTTCAAAAAATATGGATAATCATTGTTCCGATGAGATGTGCTCCTACAATGGAAACATTCACTAGGGTCTATATTCATGGTGAGATCAACATGCTTGAGACTCTATAATACGTGAACAAGCGGTGAAGTCCTCCCGAATGAACGGGTACGCATGCACTATTCTGTCACCTGCACACACAAACAAACACCACGCGTAACACAAAAATAGAAGAATATTAACCAAACAAAACAAGAAACAAGTAGTCACAAAAGTCAACTAAAATAAAACACCAAGCGGGTGACCAGGGTTCGATCCCCGACAACGGCGCCAAAATTTGATCGGTGTCGAAGGTACCGGTCAAAGATAAAGAATTAGAGTGTCCTAATCACCTTAAACTAGTTAGGGTAAGAAGGGTGTCGAACCACGAAGAGTTTGTGGTCGGTGCTTAACTTCAATTAACAATGTGATTTATGAAGATGCAATGGGTCTTTCTGACCAAACACAAGCAATGATTGAGGTGAAATTAACAAATCCAACAAGCAATGGTTATCAACTAGCAAAACGATCACGAGTAATGAAGTAGAAAATAAACGGTTTAAGTTGTAAACAATAATTAAAAAATGAATCACACCCGGGTTTCAAGTTCACAAGTAATTAGGGATTATCACACCAACATATGAGTTCAAACAATCGAATAGTTATCCAAATCAAATTAACCAAATCTAACCAAGAACATCAACATTCATACATCATCGGCAAATAGTGTAAAACAATATTCACGAATGAAATCGAGACAAATGTATGCAATATAGAATTAGATTAATCAATAGATTCAACACAAATCAAAGTTCATAGCAATTATCATCTAACGGGGTCAATGGTGCAAGAATTTATCGACTCCCGTGAGTTCATAACCATACTAAACACAAAGATTCAAGTATTTCAAACCAAATGATTACAAGAATTGTTTCTCAAAGCTAGCACATGATAAAACCCTAGAAACTTACAAACAATCCACCCGGGAATGATTACCGGTGGATTAGCCGCTCATGGTTGTGGAATTCATCTTCGATTCTTCAATAATTCGGTATCAATCTTCCAAATCGATCTTGGAATGGTGTTTTCTAGCCTCCAATCGCCCCCAAAATCGCCCAAGAACTGTTGTAAAAGTGGTGATTTCGAATTTGGGGAAGAAACCCCCAATTAAACACTGAAAATCGGCTGTTTCACCAAAAATCCGCGTCTGAAACGTAACCAGCGTAAGTTTACGCTGGTATGGCGTAGGCTTACGCCGTGTCCCTGAAGCCTGCTGTGAAGAAACTAGTTAGGCGTAGGCCTACGCTGGGCGACGTAGGCTTACGCTGGTGGCGTAGGCTTACGCCAGGTGGCGTAGACTTACGCTGGACCCTGCATTTTTGCCCCGTTTCTTCCGTCTTCCATCCAACTCTTGCATATCTTGCATAATATCTTCTAAAATCATACATTAAGCTTCCATCACCTGCACATGCACATCTACACAAAACTTTTGTATTCCACATGTTAATTTACATAAATATAACATGTTACACCCTTTAATGCATAAAACTTTGGTCGCTTATCAATGACACATATGAATATCGATGAAGATGCAGGATTAAAACCTGAACTTTCGTTAAGAAACAAGATTCTCAATTTTTTTGGTGAAGATGAATCGAAGATGCAGGAACCGAAGATGAAGACGATGAATGATGAAGATGATAGTGGAGTTTGATTAGGGATGGCAATGGGTCGGGTTTGGGACGGGTTTAGGTAATCCCAACTCCATACCCTGCTATAAAATATTGTCCCATACCCGGGCCAAAACCCGTCGGGTTTCTATCGGGTAATTACATGTCGGGTATCGGGTAAACCCATTAGTTTCTAAAAAATACCCGTTGGGATACTCGACCTAAACCCGTCGGGTATCTATCGGGTATATATAAAAATTGTAATTAAAATAAAAAAAATAAAAAAATCATGACGGGTATATACATTTAAAATAAATACGGTATATGTACTTAAAATAAATACGATATATACTTAGAATAAATAAAAAAGAAAGAAAACTATGTCGGGTATATAATCGGGTAAACGGGTATACGTTATCGGGGCGGGTAAACGGGTATATCACCATATCCCATACCCGTCCCAAACCCGCGAAAAATTTCAAAAGTAATCCCAAACCCGGTCCCATACCCGATTACCCGACCTCATACCCGTCCCAAATGTTTCGGGTTTCCCCATCGGGTTCGGGTTTCATTGCCATCCCTAAGTTTGATTTGGTGGTGTTGATGATAGAGGCTGGCGGTGGAGGTTAAAGATCATGGTGGTGTCGATGATAATTACGGTTGAGAATGGTTGAAGAAAAAGAGGGAGGGTAAATGTGTCTTTTTAATTTTTAAACATTCCAATTCCATTCACAAACTTACCAACCAAACTTCCTACTAATTTTTAAAGGATTACATTCAAATTCCAATTCCATTTTCTTTAAAAAAAACATTCTGTGAACCAAACAGACCCTAAGGATTACCACAAATGAATATTTCACTCCAATCAATAGTAATATGTGAATTGTGATCTCTTGCATTTTCAGTAGTTCATGAGAAATTCAATAACTTGAGCTTGAAAAATACTCATGCTCCTAACATGAGTTTTAGAAAGAAAGATCTAAACTAGTCGAGCTTGACTGCTTGAGCTCTCTCATGAGTTAAACGATCAGAGCTTGAGTTCGACTAGACTCGTTTACATCACTAATCTCAAAAGACTCTATAAATCAATGAAGTAAGTTATTATACTATAACGATTCAGTAATGAACAAAAATCGCAGTTACTTTACATCATGTATGAAATCAATTCTATAACATGTAAGGCTACGTGTAATGTTATTGTGAGGGGGGAGGGAGCCACCTGGCGTCAGATGAGCGGGCACACCGCGCCGCCCTCTCGTGGCCAGGGGTGTGAGAGGTGTTTCATGGGTGGAATCATGGCATGGATAGTGGAGAAAGAGCCGTTGCAGCTCTATGATGAGAAAAAGAGCCGTTGTGCTCTATTTTTGTAAAAAAAAATTTGAAAAAAACTTTAAATACTACTCTTTTATACTTCGAATTAACATACAAAATTACCTAATCTACTCTTCTTCTACTCCTTCTTATACATTTTCTTATCATCTCCTACCACTAACATGAACCCGAACAACATGTGGTGTAACCCGAACAACCCGTGCAACACCAAAACCCGAATATCTCGTGGGTCAATTGTTACGTCCTCCAACCTATAGAACAAAACGCAATGTTGACGTCTGCAAATTTGAGTCAATGTCCGACTTCATCTATGCCCATACCGGACTTTATTCCGGAAACATAAGCGGGTCCCAAATTTTTTTTCTGAAACACAACCTCAATCTCAATCCTAAAAAAATGGAAATGATGCATGTTAAGAAATATTTAAATGGTACCAAATTTTATGTAAAAAATATAAAGTTGTAACACCCTTAAATTAAACATCGGTTATAATAAACATCAACACATGCGGAAGCATTTATTCCAAGAACTTTTTTTTTATAAATATATCTTCGCGTGTCGCGAAGAACTAGGACCCTCCCTTCGCGTGCCGCGAGGGAGTCCCGAAAAGGCAGGTCCGGGAATTCAGGTCTTCGCGTGTCGCGAAGACTAACCCATAGATTTTCGCGTGGCGCGAAAACCCTCTGCAGACAGAAAGTTAGAGACCTGTGTAGTTTTCAACACTTAGCCAAATTTCCATCATTTCTCATTTTAACAAGACACCAAAAATTTCCAAACACTTGGGTTTTTGACCAAATATTAAATCACCAAAATATGCACCAAAACATCAATTCTTGTTTCAAATTTACACCTCTTTCGAGGATTTCAATTTACATCCAAAAATCACCAAAATGTGCATACGAGAATCTAACAGTCGCCATAGACTTGACCTTGACTATCCCGGAGTTTTCCTACACAACACCACATAATAACACTTTTAGTAATGAAGATAAAACATATCAAACAAGTAAATACTACTCGTTTTCACCCATTTGACTTGTTTCCACCCAATTTGTCATTAGGCTACATATCACTTGCATTTCACCTACAAGTTTCATTTTTTCATTTATCATTCATAATTAACACATTTCCATTTCCATTATGGCACATAGGCCATAACCTCATTTCCATTATGATACTTAGATCATAACCTCATATCCCATTTCCATTATAGTACTTAGACCATAACCTCATTTCCATTATGGTATTTAAATCATAACCTCATTACCACATTTCCATTATGATTCTTAGATCATAAACTCATATTCACATTTCCATTATAGTAATACAATTGTAACTACATTCAATCACATTCATATTACTTAAAACATTATGCATACAACATTGCCTATCACATCATTTACCACCTTCAAGTTTTGCAATTTGATTACCTAAACATATACACCTAGTTTAGTAATCTAACATACAACAAAATCACATTATAATTGGGTTCAGAACCCAATTTTCCCATTTTTAACCCAAATTGACCCGTTTGAGTTATACTCGTATCCAAACACCCTCTGTCACCTCAAATTCACCTACTTGAGTTTCATTATCCTTATCTTGACACTAATTTTCATTCAATTTAAATCATTAGGTTAATTTGGTGTTTGCTCAAGTGTCTAACGTCATATAAACACTTAATCATCATTAATTCATCATCTTATCATCATAATCCAAACACCCCCAAATTTCTTCATATGAACCCTAACTTCTCATAATCAAAATCAAAGGGTTCTAGGATGTTAATCACCATTCTTTACCTTTAGTTTAGCTAGATTATCAACAATCTAACATCAATTTACCATATGTATTCAAAATTCTGGATTTTTACCCAAAACCCACCAAGAACATCATAAATGGTGGATTCAAGAGTTGAAGGAGGAACTTACTTAATGTTAGGAAGGTATTGTGTGAATCAACACCCTAAATCCCGAGCATGCAAGCCTCTAATTTCGTTCTTGATCAATTTTCTCCTCTTCCTCCTTTTTCTCTTGCAACCCTCGACACCCACACCCACCAAAATCCTAAATTTTGACTTTATATAAGTCAAATATGGTAGATTTGTCATATTTACGCTTTCAGTCCCTCAACTTTTATTTCATCCATTTTCATTTCAAAATTAGTTAAAACTAATATAACCTCATTACTAAATTGAAACCCACTTGTTTCAACTTATTTCTAAAATTTTATTTTCACCATAATTATTTATTAAAATATTTATTTATTTATAACGAAACCCGAATTTTAGTTCATTGTAAAAGTGGTAATAAAATTTGTGACAAGTTACAAAATTGTTATATGCATGTTAAGAAACATTTAAATGGTACCAAATTTTGTGTTGATTGGGCAATTATGCCGGCCACGTAAAGTAATGACATTAGAGTCATAGCAACTTTTTACATATTTAAAAGCAGGCCACGAAAAGTTTCTACATATTGAGTCACTTTTTAAATAGTGATAGTTTAATATAATAGGTTTTGGGTACCTAATCGTACATATACTTTTGTTCCTAAGTCAAACTTGAAGTAGCTACTCAAATTGTTTCATAAATGGAGCACCCACATAACCCTCAACTTTTATTCCAAAGCTTCAATTTGATAATAATTAAATAATGCGGTATTATCGGAAAAAAAAACATTTGGCTCAATGGTATCCAGATCAATGGCGGAGGATGGTGAGGGCCTGGGGCCCCGGCCCCCCTCGATTTTTCGCTCAGAAGTGTTAATATATACGTATTCGGCCGACTTTTCGCTCAGTAGTGTTAATTTATACGTATTCGGCTGAAAAATTTATAGTTCTGCCCCCCCTGATAGGAAAAAAATCTCGGCCCCCTTATGTTTTTCTTCAAGCTCCGCTGCTGATCCAGATATATTACATGATTTCTATTACCAAAGGGTTGTGGGTTCTAGTATCGTCGTAGACATATGATGTAGATTTAGGGTGTGTGCCGTTCAAACAAAAGAAAAAACTTTATTATTGATAATTTTTAAAAATTTAGTTACAAAATTAAATATATATTAAAAGACAAGTGTTGAACCACTCACAAAAATCACTGTAGATTTGATACTATCTTTTGAGCTTAGCTTACAAGCTGGTAATGCATGAATATTTCTCTTTTTTTTTAGATTTTTAACTTTTCTTTTTTGTTATATATTAATGGGTTTGGAATTTTAATAAAGTGTTACTCTTGGTTTGGTGGTAAATAGTGTGTGGGGTTAAGCCCATACCGTAGGTTCTGTTGGAAATCAGGTCCAAAAAGACGAACATAAAAATTGATCTCAATCAAGATCGATTATTTTATTAATATTTAAAACCAAAATCACACTTTACAATTAATCTCTAACTATATATTTATAATAAAGTTTATATTAATCATATACCAACTCAAACTTAATTAAATAATCAAATAAATAATAACTCAATCATAGTCTAATACGAACTCAACCAAATAATAATTAATAAATTCTTTTTAATAATTATCTTTAATCAAGATTAGTCATTCATTATCCCTTTAATCTTGATTTGTACCTCTTCTAAATCACTTGGGTCTTCCCATGCCAATTCAGAACTCACCCTTCATAGGTTTCGCTATGAATTTTCCACACTGATCCGTATCACATTGACCGTTCTTGATCTATCACAGATCTTTTTTCACGCAGCTCTCACAGCCTTCTGAACAATCTCTCACAAATCAGATTTATTCTTCACTTTGTTCGAACTGCTCACAGGTTCTAATACTTATTCACCGTTATCACACCGTACCACCCTGAATCGCACAGGTAAACACTTTGCAGATCCCTACACCTTTCGCAGGCGATTGATCCTCCACTCAATCTGAATCGCTCAGATCGATATCATCCTTGGTTGACTCGCACAACCCTTCGTTGTTTGGTTGTCACAACCGCTACTCACCACCACTGTCCGCCCGTCACCGCCAAACAAAGAACTAGCACCACCACCTTTGGCCGCTCGACACCGCCGAACAAACACCAACCCAGCCCGTCGTTGTGAATTTTGTGAGGTGCAGGTTTGCTAGCTTCTAATTTTTCACCTCTCAAACCTGTTCGCTTGGTTCTTTCTATTTCTTTGATCGGTTTAGGCGATTAATTCTAAGGGCTGAGTAAGCTAGCTTGCTTCAATTATTCTTCGATCAACAGCAACCGCAATTTTCAAGTGTTTGCTTGCTTGAATTCACCTTCTTTTTCTCTTCAAATTGACAGCCACCTCCACGCATAAGCAAGCAAATAATATGCTTGTTTTCGGTTCTCGTGACAACAATTAAAACGAAGAAGCTAAGCTGCTAAATTTCTTCTGATTCATGCAACAACTAAAAAGTTGGTCTTGATTTCAGCCTTGCAGCAAAGAGGGGCTGCTTCCTTTTCTCAGAAAAAAAAACGACTCTCAAAACAGCGTTTTCTTTCACCACGCTCTGATACCAATTGTTGGAAATTAGGCCCAAAAACACGAACACAAAAATTGATCTCAACCAAGATCGACTATTTTATTAATATTTAAAACCAAAATCACACTTTACAATTAATCTCTAACCATATATTTATAATAAAGTTTATACTAATCATATCCCAACTCAAACTTAATTAAATAATCAAATAAATAATAACTCAATCATAGTCTAATACGAACTCAACCAATTAATAATTAATAAATTCTTTTTAATAATTATCTTTAATCAAGATTAGTCCTTCAGGTTCGAATCCAGGGAACAACAATTAGTTTTTATATTTATGTTTTTTTGACTTTTTTCTTATAATTTTCTTTTTGTTCTTTATAAAAAATTACATTCTTTTACGGGGTTTTAAAGTTACTTTAAAGGGTTGTTTAGAAGTTATTTTTTTAAAGGGTTGTTGTAATACGTGAGGAATCGACATACTTATTTTTATTAACGTTTCGACACTAATTTTTTTTCATGGTTCAACACCAACGCCGATTAATTCTAGTTATTTAATAAAAAGAAAACCAATTAATACTAAACATGTGGACCATTTTTACATGGAACTTGGTCACTGTTGCTCTATTAGATTTTGGCGAGGAAGTCTACTACTTTTGCACCGATTAGACCAGCAATCGATACACGCTAACACGTGTTACTAATGGCGCAAACCTTGTCATAATTAGCGTTATTGACGCAAAACTTATCATAATCTATGTTGTCATATTCTTTCTACACATGGTGTATTTAAGTTAGATGTAATTATTTATAACTAACAACTGGTATTTTTTTTATAAAAAAACTCAATGAATATTTGAATGATATGTTTAGTGAAAATGTTAATTCACTTATTTGAATGATATGTTTAGTGTAATACATTTATATTTCATTGTTACGTGAATAAATCTAGGTAATAACACAAGTTCTTGTATTGCGAGAATGTTTCTAAGACTGAATCTATTATTCTTTATCTGCTACTTCGTAAAGCTTAATTTAAGTTTATGATGAGAAAAATTCTCTTAATTGTATTTGCAAAGGGTTAAGCTATACGTATCTCTCACTTACTAACAGGGTTGTTCCTGATATTTCGGGTGCCCTGTGCAATTTCAAAAAAACGGGCCCCTAAATATAAAGTTGTATATGAAAAAAAATCATTAATACGACGATCGGTTTTTTTTAGGGGTGTCAATCGTGTCGGGTTAACGGGTTTGCGGGTTGAATTCTTCAACCTTAACCCAACCCATATACTTATTCCTTTCGTGTCGTGTTGACCTACTTAAAATCGGGTCGTGTTTTAGGTTGACCCATTTTGTTTTCATTCATGAATATAAGTAATACCTAGCGACTTAGTAACAATTTAAACAATTAATACTCCACTTCAAATGAAACCTTTTTGTAATTGATGCCCTTTTATTGTTTTTGTTTCTTTGTCTTTCATTGAACAAAATTGAGTTTAACCATTTAGCTCGAGATTAAAAGAAATGATCGGAAAAATTAGAGAATTTGTAGTTAAAACTAATAAAATAAAAGTGTTGGAAGTGAATAGTTGATGAAATAATTCAAAATGGAAATTATTTTCACCTTTAAAAGTTAATAATTCGAGGAAAAATTAAAAATCAAAATACATAACTTTAAATATTAACATTTTTCATCTCTAAAATATAAATACTAACTTTTTTTAAAATCTTTAAACGGGTTAACAGGTCAATCCACGAATTAAGCTGGTCGTGTTCGGGTTGACCCATATTTTTAAACGGGTCATATTAGCCGACCCAAAACCTAAATTTTTTCGTGTCGGGTTTGGGTCGTGTTTCGGGTCATGTCAGGAATTGCCGCCCCTAGTTTTTTTGGTTCGATCGATTGAAGCCCAAGTGATTACTGATTGTCAGTTGAAGACGCTGACGGCGTCTCCACAAATTCTATTTCCTTGCCTCTAGTTCTTTTTAATTAGGTTTAAAAAAGGTTTAATTTTTTAATTGAGTTAAATGAGTTTAGATGGATTAAAACTAAAACAAATGTTGGGTAGTTTTTTTACTATGTGTTTTTTTACATTTTCAAATAATACCCTTTAAGTTTCAAAATTTTCAAGTATACTCTCAAGTTTCTAAAGTTTTAAGTTTACCACTGAGAAATTTTTTTAACTCTACCTCTCAAATTTCTAAACTCTCAAGTTTACCCCTGTAATATATATAAACATACGCTTTTGACTCATTTTTTTTCTTGATTTGGTTTTCCTACATTAACTCTGCTAAACCCGCTTACGCGGGTTCGAGTCTAGAGTGTGACAAACCGAGTTTTTTCGTTTTTTTTTTCTTTTACTTCATTTTATATTCGTTGTAAAATTACTTTTTATATTTTCTATTTTGTTTTTACTCTATTACTAACTTGTTTAACTAATTTGTCGTTGCAAAGTTAACTCATATTCGCACAGCAATTTATGTATTTTTCGATCTCCAAACCGAGTCACGACAACTTCAAATGTTTCTTTTTTATACTTACTCACGCTAATGTCACCGTTGCAATGCGTGTAACGAAGTTTGCAAACTCGTCGCATCGCAGGGGCTTAATTTCTAGTTTTTGACATTTTACGAGAAATATATACAAATTCGAATGCTTAAATGCATAGGTGATGTTTTTTATGTGAGTTCACGTTGTAAACCTTTTTTTTATTTAGTGCAATGTTTGTTTCATGATTTGAAGTATTTATGGATTCAATAAATTAATTTGTTTGGGGTGGCACATCGGATAAAACTAAATTAATTGGGTGTCATGGCAAAAGGTGGTGGCTCCTAAATCCCATGGCGGTTTAGGTCTCGGCTCCTCCCGGGATGCTAATCTTGCCATGCTAGCTAAGAGGTGGTGGAGATTCAAAACTGAAAAACAGGGGCTTTGGAGGAAAGTCATTTAGGCTATTCACTTTAACTCAAGATCTTGAAGCTCCATTCCTACTAAGGTTTTTAATCCGGATCCATGAAAGCAAATTTTTAAGATCTCGAGAGACCTTTTACATTTTGGAATCGATTTTAACAAGGTGATCAAAGGGGTGTTGGGTGACGGTTCAGACATTCTATTTTGGTTAGATAGTTGGATCGAAGCTGAGACGTTGTCATCTAGGTTTCCTAATCTATTCCTGCTCAAAGGGCCCAAGTTCTGTTCTGTTAGTGATCAATTTAATTTTCATAATGAGTCGGTCCATTGGCTCCCGATTTGGAAACGTATTTCTTCTACCTCCGATGAGATCCGCGAGTTGCAACTACAATCGGGCCTGCTTCGGTCTGTTTCTCTTCACGTGGGGGCTGATTCTTGATCCTGGTCCCTCGATGTCTCGGGGTCCTTCTCAGTTAAAAGTTTAAAATGGTAGATCCAATCGTATTGTGGGGAGACTTTGGATTTTTTTTGGAACAATTGAGTTCTTTTAAAAGTTAGTTTTCTAGCCTGGCGTGCGAAGATGGATCGGCTGCCGACTGCTTGTGCTTTGGCGACCAGGAGGGTTTTGCTGCAATCCTCCTTGAGCCCTTTCTGTGGCGACTATCCTGAAACCGTTGAACATATCTTTGTCTCTTGTCATTTTGCTCGATCAGTTTGGGAATATATTTCTAGGTGGTGTATGCTTCCCTCGTTGTATGCTTTTAGGGTAAGGGACTTGCTGGAATTGCATAAGTATTATCGTGGTTCGAATAAGTGGCGGAAAGCTTTTCACCTGGTGATATTGACGGCAGTTTGGTGTATGTGGAGAGCTCGTAACGATAAGATCTTCAATCAAAAGCCGATTTCTCGTGAGAAGACCCTAGAAGAAATAAAAATCCTTGCTTTTCTTTGGATGAAATTTTACTCGATGTCCGCTTCCCTAACTTGGGAGCAATGGAGCTTGTTTAGCGTATTTTGATTTGGTGTTACTTGTCTGTTTTATTTTTGGGGACCTGTAAATACCAGTGCGCCTAGTTTTTGTTAGTGCTTCTTAATATAATATGTTTAAAAAAATTAATTTGTTTAAGATAGTATAATAATATAATAAATCTGAAAGAATAAATATGTGCATATAAGTTATAAAGTTAACAAGTTGAAATGTATTGTTAAAAGATTAATATAATAGTAATAATATCAATTATGGCATTGATTTAGTGTTTATACTAATATTTCTTTTTACCATTGTAGTGTTAAAATAATAATACAATCAAATATAACATGATAATATTCCAAGTCGTCTGGACGTTCCTTTTATTATTGCATTGTACCAAACCGTACGAATTTGACCCTTTCCAAGTTGAAGATAGATTCCCGTAATATATATATATATATATATATATATATATATATATATATATAGAGAGAGAGAGAGAGAGAGAGGGATGATCAAATAATAAGTGAATTTTGTCTAAGTAGCCTAAGAAAAGATTTTTTAAAATTAAATATCCGGCTCATACGAACTCCGATTGACATCATTACAGCGGCGTTTGAACCGTCTCGTCGAAATCTACCATCTTAGCTTTTAGGGTTTAGATTTTAGCGTTGAATTTTATGGTTTTAACATTAGGGTTTTAGCCTTTAGGGTTTAGATTTTTTTTGGAGGTTGGGGTAGGGGGTTTAGGTTTTTGGGGGTGGGTGGGGGTGGGTTTTTGGTTTTTATGGGGGGGGGGTTAGGTTTTTGGGGGGTGGTGGTTTTAGGCTTTTCGGGGTGGGGTTTGAGGGGGGGGGTTAGGTTTTTGGGGATGCGGGTGGAGGGGGGTTTAGGTTTTTGGGGGCGGGTTAAGGTTCGATGAGCCGGTTCCAACGTCACTGGAATGAGTTCAATCGGAGTTCGTATGAACCGGATATTTAATTTTAAAAAATCTTTCTTAGGCTACTTAGGCAAAATCCCCTTCTTAGAGGATCCTCCCTCTATATATATATATGGGGACATGTTCAGTTAAAATACATAATTTTGACGAGAACTAAAAGAAACACAAATGCATAGAATGCATGTATGCATTTGTGTAGGAATGCATGGTTCTTTTGATTCTAGCCAAAATTATGGTTACATGCATCCTATGCATTTGTGTAGAAATGCATTTTTGTTTTGGCTCTCGCCAAAATTATGGTTCTTAATTTAACATGTCGCTATATATATAAATATATATATATATATAAGCATTCACATCAGCTTCATTATCTCAATCTTTATAATTACACTAAAAATCATTATCTTTTCTCTCTCATTTTTAATTAAATAATATTTTTTTATACCTTTATCATTACTTTTTCTCTCTTCTCCACTCACAACCACTTTTAAAAAATATTAAAAAATAATAGAGGTGACAGTGTTTTCACAAATATACAGATGAACAGTAACATTTTCTCTCTCGTCCACTTACAACCACTTTAAACCACTCCCTAAAATATGCATAACCCACTCACAAACATATACATAACCTGGTGTGAATGCACTAATTGACATAAATTTCCCAAAAACAATAAAATTTATATGATTTAAATGCTGTTAGATTATAATTTTATCTAATATTTAGTTTAAAGGGTTTCTTTAGAAGATAATTTCATGTCCTATTTGGTTCGTTCGGTAACACGCAATTATTTGACTTATTTTATTACTAATATTGAGTTTGTAAATGATCAAGGCAATCCCTAACGCTACCGCTCTTGACCATCAGTGGTCATTATGGGCGCTACCGATGTAGAAGAGAAAGGAAAGAAGAAATTTGAGGGGACAAACGTCCACGGATGGAGATTTTAAGGAGAAGAAAAATAGGGGATGCGTCAGCACGGTCCGTCATACAGTGACACCGATTGGAGATACTCCAATGTTTTCTTTATTGTTACTAAGATTGTTATATTAAATTGATGCTCTACTTTTTTATACAAAATTAAAAAAATTTAATTATAGTGTTATAATTATATAAGATTGTTAAATTTGTATAAAAGTTAAAAATTAGATATACAATGCTATATCTTGTAAATGTTAAACTTCTTGTTAAAAAATATATATATTTTTTTTATCTTTTAAAAAAATATTGATTTATGACATAGCTAAGTCTGTTCCAACAAAATTCATCTTTTGTTATTCGATAAATCAAATATTGAAAATATAAATTATATATTTATTATTTTTTAATAAATTAAAGCATTTTATCAAATGAAAAACAAAGGTTATAAGTCGGCCACATAAAGTAATTTACATACCCAGTCATGTTTCCAATAATGATGGTTTGATAATTAATAGAGACAAAATGTTTCTACAAGGTTTCTATAAAGTCGTAGTACCCAGCCGTACAACTCTTGGTTCAAAGGGTTAATTTGTCCTCAAATTAAATAATCCGATGAATAAATGACTCCTCAAGCGTAAGAGAAATTGTATAAAAACATTTGTGTTTTGGATGTTTTTAAAATTATATATATAATTTACCCAGGTCGGTTTTATAGTGAATTAATATATTTTTACTATCAATTTCTGTTTAATTTAAATAAATGAAGTTGAAAGCTAATCAGACAGCTAGAGGGATTAATTTGAGCTTAGGTCATCTGTAGTGGTTTACATCACGTCTGTCACGTCATCACCACATTAACATGAGACAATCACTAAACCAAATCACTAAAGTACGTAGTGGTTTCATCATCCACACACAAATATATACACATGCATGTACATAACACACATACATGGAGCCCCTTTGCCTAACGTCGATCCCTCTATAACCACAAAAGCATAGTTTTGGTCTATTTATATTTTCAAACGGTTTCATATAGTGACTCTTAATCGTTACAACTCGAAATCAAGGCACATGACTTATTGGGTTTACACATCAAACCATAAGCAAAAATTCTTACATAAAAGCAAACTTGTCCAAAGAAACTTAGACATCCTATGCCAAGATTCACCAAATGTAAATATCCAATCGGATGAAATTTGTCAATTGTCATGCAAGACCCTTTCCTATAAGCTACTTGAGGCATCACACCTCCCTAAAATACACACTCAAACAAGTTAGATTATGCTGATGAGTTCTAAGCTACATATTTGAGGAAAAAAATCATTTCAATACTCATGGCATTACAAGTTCCCAAACCCAATCATGTTTACCTAGGACATCAACCAACTACTACAAGGAATGCCTTTCGCATTCCAATGAACAGTGATCGGGTCTAATTAAACCGGCTAAAGGCTAAACTTACAAGGTAAACATGAAACACATAACAGACAAACATGATATAGGCATGACTCATTTGTTAATCACACAAAATTCATGCTAATAACTACTATATGTTATCAAATACTTAAAAACATTAGCATGCACTCCATCCCAAAACATTTAAAAAGAGCAAACAGTCATAGAAACTCGCCTAGACACGCATGCACCGTTAACACAGTGGACATTCCTTAACCTTTGTCTTTTGCTCACCAAAAAACAGCTCACCTATATCAATAACGTTTAACCATACATTATCTTGTCACTGAAACTTGAATCATAAAACTCACACCGCTAACCCATAAAATGTTATTGCAACTCGACACATACTTTAAATCTCCAATTTATTAATACATCTTGTTTATTTATTTATTTTTTTTAAATATAAGATTTATAAAAAATATCTAGACTTTATAAATGTCAAATCATAATAAATTTAGCACCATATCCACTACAATTCCATCTATTAGTGTATTCGGTTCGAACCGACAACAAACTAACGAACTATCTCATACGGTCGTTCTCACTTGTGCCTAACGAACACACCGTTTCTGTTACTGCTCATCTGACTGGGTCAATAATCGAGCTTGTTGAAACCCATGACCCCCTTGCCGAACCACCATGACCGTCGCTGAGCAAATCGTTGTTTCCGCTGCTCGAACGTCACGTCCGCCGTTTTCCACAGCCCACCGCCACCATCATGGCCTCCCCTGTTGGGTCTCGTCAAACGTAGCCCTTTTGTCAACAGCTGACATCACCTTTGAAGTCACTGAGAACCACCTCATCATAATCGTTGTCATCGGTAACGTAGCCGACCACCACCACTGTCAGGCCGTGACCAACCATAGCCATCGGGACCGAACTGTCGCCAACCGACCAGCACCTCGAAAACGCTTTCGGCTAATCGTCTCCACCTGAGGCCATATACGTGCCTATTCAATCACTCACAGAATATCGGTCTCTCTCTCACTCACATAGAAGTCGATCGATTCTAGTGGCATACCCACATAAGGTGGAAGGGGGTCGTCTGACCCTCATGAAAAAAATATGTTTGTTATATATACGATCTAATCACGAGTGACCCCCAATAAATTTTGACACTAACCCCATGAATTTTTTTTAACCAAAACGACATCTAAAAAAATTAATTTAAAATTTTACAAATATAAATTTATTAACTGTTATAAAGTAATTAACAAATATAAACCTATTACAAATGAATTAGGTAACTACACTACTCATCAATCCTTAAATAACAATTAAGCTCACTAGCCCACTAACCATTTAGCCAAATAACCTTTTACCCTAAGCTCATTTATTCCTTTCTAAACAATTAACCAACTAGTCAAACCCTCCCCATTTCCATCAAACGTGATTTGCTGAAACATAAACAGGAGACTATCAAATAAGAAGTCCCCCCCTCCACCGCCCAATGGCAATCACCTGCCACTACCTTCTACGAGAGTTAGGTCGCCTGTCGAAATGTTGCCCCTCCACTCTCTAGTGACCCATGTAACGTCCACCATGCACACCCATAACTCAAAATATTTCAGTAACCTAACTCAATCCGGCAAAAAATAAATTCAATTATCCAACTCGACTTTACAAAAGTTCCCTTCTAATAGATATCCGAGCACCGAAATTTCCGACACCCATGAAAAAGGTTCCTGGGTCCACCACTGCCGATTCCCTAAATGAAAACATAACCGATAAATGTAAACGAAAACGAATAGAACATACCTTTCCAATTGACTCTCGTATCAGTTTACTAGTCTACTTAAACCTATAACCACATGTTCAATGGGGTAAACATGACACGACATGTTTAACACGACACGTTTAACTAAATGTGACATTTACTTAAACATTACACACGGACATGTGTAATAAACGTGTTACACAACACGAATGTTTAACATGATTAAATAAAAGTTACCAAAAAAATCAAGCAACTTGCGATTAATTAAGTTTAAGAAATAAAAATGTAAAATATAATTATAATTTTTAAATTGGGGTTAAAGGATTATGATATTTAACGATTTATAAAATAATTATGTCATTTTGATAAGTGGGTCATAAATGTGTCATGTCTACCTGTTAACATGATTACTTAAACGAGTTACGAATTTTTAACCGTGTCATTAATGTGTTGACATGTTTATGATATGGTTACCCCAAACATTAAATCGTTTAACTTCATGTAAAGTAATGCCATGTTAACGAGTCATGTCATGAATTGACATCCTGATATATGACTACAAAATGTTGGCATCTTTTCTTCCATATAATGATATCTATTATGGTTGTAAACGTGTCAAACTTGGTAAGACGGGATACTCTATATAACCCAATACCTCTCCCATACGCTGTCGATTTTGGGATTCACCTTAAGTGTTGCAAGTATGGATGTAAACAAGACGAGCTTGGACTTGACTCTCTTAACTTAGCTCAACCCGACTAATTTTGAGCTCCATAAGCTCGGGCTCGACTCATGAGTAATTTTTTGAGCTTGAGCTTGGCTCGTTTTATTATTTATTTAATTATTTAAATTATATGCCTATAAAATTATTTTTAATATATTTTTAATTATAATTTTATATACAATATAAGTAATATATAATATTATTTAGTTATTTTTAATCCTAACTATATATAATAACATTTTTATTATGTATCATATATTTACTATATTAAATAAAATTAATATATTTATAAAAACAATAAGTTTACTTAGACTCGCAAGCTTAATCAAACTCGATATAAGAAGCTTGAGGTTGGACTCTTTATGCTCGAGCTCGTTTAAGCTCAGGTCGATTCAAACTTTTAACAAGCTGATTTCGAGTAGCTCATAAGTGACTCTTATCATTTAAATCCTTCATTACAAGTACCTATTCTCAAGGCTTATCACATAATATTTTCATTTCATTATGTGTGGTGTACAAACAAAGTATGTACTACATATTTTGATTTGGGGATAAATAAACTTTGCCTAAGGTCCCTCCTTTAACAACAAAAATTGAAAAAAAATAATTTGATTTTTTCAAAAGGTTGCATAGAGTGACACTTAACCATTTTGTAACTTGATTAATGACACGTGAAATAAATGCTTTATAGTTAGTTCAAACCAAAACAAAAGCCAAATGGGGAGGATTCTTCCAATGAGACTAGGTAATGTCATGTTATCATTAGTTTTGGATGTCGAATAGACTCAAAAATTCAATAAGCTAGCATAGGCATATGAATTTTGGATGCCAATGTTTGACATTTCACACCTACTAGTCTAGTTAAACTTATGACCACATGATTTGGTGCCACGCATACGCTTATGCATACGTATACGTATACGCATACGCATATACAACCACAAAACGTTGGTATCTTTTCTTCCATCTTGGCTCGAAATCTATTTCTTTGAATTTTTCGACTTGGGGAGCAACTATACGCTTGACGTCAAGTTCAATAGACGTGGTTAAGACCTAATCAAGTAAAGAAGCCAATAAATGTAAATGCCAAGTCAACATGTATAACTAAGAAATCGGCTTGGAACAATACAATAAACCCTAATTTTATTTGGTGTCATCCACGTAACATTCTCTTAAAAAATAATGAAAATATATGTATATTATGTTTGTTAAGTGGTCAATAGTTGTTCATTATCCTGCTAATGTGTTATCTGCCTAGGAAATAAAGTTGCATATATAGACATGATAGAATAAATAAAAGAATCGACAAATGGAAATGCCACTAAATAGAGAAAATAAAGAGTTGGTGGCTGCCGGCTGGTGTATGTAGTCATCAAATAGAATATACTTCCTTGACTTCTAAAATATTATGGATCGGTGGTGGTTCATACCCGGCTCGATACCTATGGGTGAGCAAAAAAACCGAAATAACCAAACCGAAACCGAATTAACCGTAAAAACCGCATCGAAAGAACCGATCCAAACTAAAACCGACGGTTTTGGTTTTGTATTTTTTGAAAACCGAAAATTACGGTTTGGTTTCGGTTTTGTATCTTTTGAAAACCGAAAAAACCGAACCGAACCGAACATATACATATACTTGAACTATATATTGTGTGCATTCACGTTTCATAATATATAGCATATTATGTTTTTTGCTTGTATATTAAAAGTGCATACATATTTGTATTACACGAATTTGCATTAATAGTAGGTTATTATTTATATTTATTGAATTTATAGATTATAATGTTTATTTTTTAAGAAAACTAATAATTTTTGTAGTTTAAAATATTTAGACCCAAATGTGTGATAATCATTAGTTAATCAAAAAAATTAGACCCAAAATTTCAAACTCAAGTTCATTATTTTGGGCTATTTTTCTTTTACCCCCAAAACATTCAAACTCAATTGGTTTTAAAACAAAAAAAAACGAAACCGAACCGCAAAAACTGAAACCAAAAACCGAAACCGAACGGTTTTAAAAAACCCAAAACTGAACTTTCGGTTTTTGGTTTGGTTTTACCCCAAAACCGACCCAAACCGACCCATGCACACCCCTATCGATACCTGTCGGGTATCGAGCGTACCTCCTGGTATCGGGTATACCAGTTAGCTTGTTAAAAAAAATACCCATTGGAATTTTCAAGTGCATTTCTTTTTTAACATTATAATTATTGTATAATTTTTATTTATGTAACAACTATTACAAATTAAAATATGACGCATTACATACATATAAGCGTCAACATAAAGAAATAATATCATTATAATTTTTATATAATTTTATGTATACACTTCATAACAGACAAAATATAAATAATATTATCGAATACATATTAAAAAAATAACTAATTTTTCATATAATGAACTTACTAAAATGAAGCAGTAATATACAAGGGTGAAGTGAAAAACTGAAAATAAAAACTAAAAACTAAAAACTAAAAATTTTCGAGTATATGATTCGGGTAAACAGGTATGTGGTTCTGGGTAATCAGGCTGAGTATCACCTAACCTCATACCCGTAAAATTTTTTAAAACAAATCCCATACCCTTCGGGTTTCAGGTATACCCGTCCCAGATGTTTCAGGTTTTGGGTATACCCGTTGGGCTCGGGTTTTTTTGCCATCCCTATCATAATTCATAAGGCTAGACCACCTCACCAGTCACCGGATCCGCCTTGGAGTGGGTCTTCACGTAGAGGACGTCCATACGGGGATCCACTCCCGACTCCGCACGCTACAACAATATATTAGTTAACTAATATTAGTTATTAAACAGACACATTATGTAATTAAGTTAAATTAAAAAACAAATGGGTACAATTCTCTTCCGAAGCTCTGAAAACGCTACCATACAACGACCACACATCAAACTTGAAAAGTTGCACAGTGATCCGAAATCTTATACCAATGTATTCCCGTCGGAAAATTTGTTACAAATTATCGACGACTTTGATTTTAATTAAAAGGAAAAACAATAAAAGGGGTTTCCGACTGGTTCCGTCAGAAATCCGTCGAAGATAGTCCGACGACCTCTTCCATCAGAAATAATCCGTCGGTTAAGTCCAGTTTTCTAGTAACGTAGAAGAGTGATTTTTAAATAAAACAAAATGGTTCTCATTAGTGGGTTTTATTTGAACCCAATATTAGATTAAAAAATATAAAATTGTGTTCGAAATTTATGAATTTGCAAATTTGTGATTACACAAGGACATTACATACGGCTCTATGGTACCGAATTCTGTGTTGGTTGAACAATTATGCCGGCCACGTAAAGTAATGACATTAGAGTCCTAGCAACTTTTTTATATAGTTAAAAGCAGGCCACATTAAGTTTCTAGGGACATATTCAATTAAGAAACATAATTTTGACGAAATCAAAAGAACCATACATACATACACAAATGCATGAATGCATCCTTACTGCATATATGCACAAATGCATCTTTAAATATGTGTATAAATGCATAGTTTTTTTGGTTCTCGCCAAAATTTTGGTTATTAATTGAACATGTCCCTAAGTTTCTATATATCGAATCTCTTTTCAAAAAACGATACTTTAATAAAAAAAAGTTTTGAGTACCTAGTCGTACATATACTTATGCTCTTAAAGCATTTTCATCAGTTTCTTTATCCTTATCTTTATAATTTAACTAAAAACTATCATTTCATAAAAAAATTATTCATTTTTTAAAAACCTCTCACATCTCATTCCTTATCCTTATAATTTTAAAGAAATTGTTAAAAAATTGGTATATTTAAGATCTCAGTATACATTTCCTTATAATTTTAAGGATAAATAGAAGGTTTAAAGAATCTGATGTAAAACTCTTTTGACCTAAATCTTTTTTTTTCTTTATAATTTAAGAATATGTTATATATACCAATACTGATGTGAATATTCTTAGTCCAAAGCTTTAAATTTAATATATAATTAAATAATATGTTATTTACATGCCTATTCAAACATTGGATTTTATAAAATAATCTATAAATTTTGAATGTTATAAATTCAAATTTCAAGTTACGTGAAGAAATCTAGATCTTTCTTGTGTTTACATGTATGTTATTCTCATCGTTAGTCCGATAGGATCTCCTCAATCTCACAATCGAACGATGTCACAACGATTGTGGGTGCCCGTGTGGTCACTCCTTGTCTCGCGTCTTCCTCGTCCTTTGATATGGCTTGAGAAAGGTTACATGAAAAAATAGGCGGATCTTCAACTTGAGTGGAAGTTGAAGTAGATAAGACCCTTTCCAAGATGTGCGATCACCAGGAAGTCGGAAACGTTCGGTCATACCTCCTAAACAATCCCTTATGCACATTCCTTGGTGATTTGAATTGTTAAGGTAAAAGTTTACCCATCATTTGGTCTACGACCTGAAACTTAACGTGCCTCGTGTTTTGGTCTAACAAAGTCAGGCTACGTAAGCTAATACCTAATAGGCGAAAGAGGTTGTGGTGTAGTGGTTGAGTTGAGGTCTAAAGTCCCAAGGGACCCGGGTTCAATCCCTGCCACCACCATTAATTTCTGCGGCATCGCAAATGAGGCATCTTAGGCTAATGCACCAGGGTTTTACTCACGCCGATCCAGGGTTCGAGCCTCGGCTCTCCCTCAAGCCCGGAAGGGGCCGTATTGGGTGGGATTTTTTCTTGGATGCTCTCCAACTCTGACGCCAAGTGGGCCCGGTTAAGACAACATATTGGCCGGAGTTGGACGAGGCTCTGCCATGTGACGGGAGGGTGCGACGTCATAACATTCAATGTTCGTCGTTCAAAAAAAAGCTAATACCTAATAGAACATCAAATGACCAAAACCCAAACCTTATACATCCGGTATATAATTAGTTAAGTGATCAAAAGTTCAAAATAAAGTAGCAACATCCAGAATCATAACTTCGTACATACAATAAAAATAAAATTATATATAATTTAGATTCAAATATTCGAATAAAAAATTTAGTCTAATTCGAATACCGAACATCCTGAGGTCTTCACTCCGTCAATCCGTTGTATGTTGTAGAAAGTTAATCGGATCATCTTTTTTACTTGGTATTCATAAGAAATAGAAAGTAAATTATCTATAAAAATGGTTTTAGCATTTGATATTATAACTTATTTAATCAACATATGATCCCATTTTCCCAATAATTGTAGTTTAATACTTTAATATCCCAAGTCTTCTGGATGTTCCTTTAATATTGTAGTGTACCAAACCGTACCTACAATTTGACCCTTTCCAACTTGAAGATAGACTTCCGTTAGAAAAGTATTTTTTTTAACGATCAACGAATACTATAAGTCTAGTCACCCGAGTAAACTTATTGACAAAAGATCATCCACGCTCGTAAACACAGACAACGCTAGGGACCCTGCTCACCTACCATTACAGGAGAAACCCATTTAAAGATAGTTAATAGATTATAATTTTTTTGAATATTTATTGTTTAAAAGATTCTTTTTATCTAAAACAATAAAGTATTTACTTACTTCCAAATAAGATAACATATTTTTTTATCTCGTGGAATCATTTAAAGATAGTTTGTAAATGTCATAGCATTTTCTTTATTTATTATAATATTTCATCGTCTCAAAATTGCTCCATTCATTGTTCATAAAAGTTCATTATAATATTTCATCGTCTCAAAATTGCTCCATTCATTGTTCATAATAGTTCATCGCCTCAATTTGAATAAGTGGTGGCTCTACAGTATAAGTAACTAAAGCAGTCACTTTAGACCCATAAATTTTAAGGGTCCAAAAAATTGACCCAGAAATTGAAGAAACTATTTCGTATTATATTTTAACGTAAAGTTATATTTTATAATTTATCAGCTTTTGTGTTTTTAGAGAAAATTGATAATCTGTCAACTTTTATATTAACATTATACGTTTTCACGCTAAATAAAATAAATTTAGTAATTTTTATATATTTAAATTTTTTTTATAAAAAATCAGAATTTTAATATTCGTTTTAGACTCCAAAACATGTTCAACCTCCCCTTATTTGAATTAAGTTATATATCACTTACTAAAAAAAGGTTATAAGTCGGCCACATAAAGTAATTAACATACCGTCACAATTCCAACAGTGATGGTTTAATATAGACAAAATGTTTCTAGAAGGTATCTCTAAAGTCGTAGTACCCAGCCGTACAAGTCTAACTTGGTTCAAAGGGTCAATTTGGCGTCATAATTAAATAATGGATGAATAAATTACTCTTCAAGAATAAGAGAAATTGTATAAAAAAATTTGTTGAGCAAAGGTTCAAACCAAGTTCCCTAATCCCATTAAGATTGTCCTTAACCCAAGCTAAGCGGGACCACCAAAAACGGTTAAAGCCACATGAAAGGCTATAATAGGAATTATCCCCTTCCCGTGACTCCTTAACGCGTTGCTATGTGCAGGTGGAGCTATAGTAAAGATGAAGAACAAGTCATAGATTGATCAGATGAGCTTATGGAACCGGGTGAAGTCTCTCTCACCGCTCTTTGTGTTAACAGTGTGTTTTGGATGTTATTGAGATATTATGCTACGAATGTGTCTTCCTTCTTTGTTTATCAAATTTAGAAAATCATATGAATTATAACGTTAAATGAGGTCTTAATGTAACATTCATGTTTTTTTTCTTATTGTAACGATGGTAAATAAAAAGAATATAATATGATAATTGTAAATTATAAATAGTTACACATATAGTGACATAGGGGAATGATCATAAAAAACTAATTATTCATGAGAAAATCAAAAAACTACTTACTAAAGATAAAAAAAAATAATAAAAAAATCATAACTCAAAATATAAATAAAAAACTAAAAAAATTGGTTCGGAGACTATGTTTCTCACGTCGTCCTCGTTAAAAAAAAACTCAAAAAAATAGTGTTTTTAGCTTTTGGGTTAGGTTTTAGGAGAGGGGTTTTTGGGGGTGGGGTTAGGTTTTTGGGGTGTACTACACATATGCAGTACCTTTAATGAGAAGTTTTTTGGTTTTCTCATAAAAATGAGTTTTCTGATGAATTCAACCCTAGCGACATATTATGTAAAAATGGTCATATACAAACACAAGATTGACAATGAAGCAAACATCTTGAATATAAATTGAAGATGTTATACACGTACTTAGGAAGAAGAAGGAGAAGAGTTCAAAGAATTCACAGGAAGCAATCACGTTTTACATATTCAATTTGCCTGGCAGGGTGTTCACACTCATTACTATGGAAGGCTTATTTGTAATTTAATCTTAAAAGATTGACTCTTTCTGAATATTATAATTCTTGACTTACAAATTACATGGTATAACCATCTATTTATAATAAATAAACCATATTAATCCTACTTAAGTATTACTCTCAGTTATAATCTAATACTAACTCCAACAAACTATAGATAAACATAAAATAATTTTATCTAAACATTCAAACTATTAATCGTACTTCTAATAAACAATTCCATTTAATGCCACATGACAACACCTCCATTTCCACCTAATTTTAACCCACTTAATGGCATCTCAAATATCACGTGGATATAACCCGGTTCGTTATAATTCTATATGGATCCTATTTATTCTTATAACCCGCTGGAATTCATCAAACCCTAAAAGATCATTTTGCACGCCGCTTTCGAAATCCTCTCTTCTTCACCGTTCAACACCACCACTCAATTCATCAAACCCTAAATCACTCCACCACCGCTGCTCAAACCCACCGGACTCAGCTTGCATATCCGACTGACTTCCGCCACACCCAAAGCTGAGTTTCGGAGATCATCGGTATGTTGTCCTTCATTCTAACATTCTACCTGACTTTCATGGGTTATATGAACGAAAATTTGGTTCGAATATTGTTCCTTATCAAGTTTTGTCTTAGTTTCATGCTAAAAAGCAAGACAATAACTTTATAAAGGGTTTGAGAAAGTGGGCAATTAGTCACCCATCTGAGACAGATATGAGCATTTAGAAACAAAAAATATTTTGATTCATTATCAAACAAATTATTATAAAAGACTTGAAGACAAGTTTTAAATGGAAAACTGAAGTTATACATGTTAGCAAACTTGTGTCATTCATTATTTCTTGTAAATTAAGACAAAGAAATGCTAGATATGATGTTAATATAGTTTTTCTTATATCTATTTCCTACTTTTGTGAATTATCAAAAATCATGATTTTTGAGAGAACAATTAGAATAATGTATTTTTGAGAGAACAATTAGAACAATTAGTTGGGCGGTGAGGTAGGACCTAGGCTTAGGCGGGATTAATCGGGGCCTAGGCGGGATTAATCGGATTGGAATTTTTATATGTAATTTTCAGTTTTTTATATATATACACACATTTTTATATGTAATTTTTATAAAAATGTTCATTTTTAAACCACACCAAAGGTTCTCGCCGGAAATTTGGCTGGAAATTTCAGGTTTTCGCCGGAATGTTCGCCGGAATCTGGCCGCCTAAGACCGCCTAGGCGCGATTTGGACCGCCTAGCGACTTTTGGACCGACTAGGCCAAATTTAGTTGTTAACGAGCCGCCTAGCGACTAATTTTTACAACACTGATGTTAACACGTTCATGGTTTATTGAATGTCACATTATTAGATGTTATTTTTTATGTAGTCGCGTAACCACTTTTTGTCTTCTTTTTTTTTTTTTTATATCATGGATGCCACAGGCCTAATATGGTAAACATGCATTTCTAACCATATCATACTGCCTTGGTACATAGCTAGAGAATCTGCCTTTCATTTCTTTTTCTTGTCACATGTTTTTCTTTTCAAAGTACACTCACAGGATTCATGTTCTTGTTGGTCTCTGCAGTGCTTGGCTATGTGAGTCCATGAGTTGGTTTTTTTTTTCATACTTAGCATCTTACAGTTACACACTCTGCATTTAGTGCTCTCATGTTCACTATGTTCAAATTTACCAAAGACGAAAATGATTTGTTTGAGATATTATGGATGATCTGCATAGTTGTTAAGCCATTTGTATATTTTGTTTTATTTCTTGGTGAAAGTTCTTAATGGTCGTTGACCTTTTTTCCACAATATTCTAAGTTGATGTGTGCCAAACAGCAATGACCCTTTAAATATTTATGGATCCATCAAACAAAATTATGACATAAATTTAGATTTTTAATTGTGAAGTTTTCACCATTTTGATTAAGTTTTCTCGAGCTTGTGTTAATGTAGGTTCAAAGGTTTTATATGTTGCGAGGACTCAGAACGTTCATTTTATTTAGAGATTTGTGCTGCGAGGGCTCAGAACGTTCATTTTATTTAGAGATTTGTGAATTATAATTGTACTTTTATTTTTTATGGTTGTACCTTTGTACGTAATAAAAATACTTTAGTTGCGTAAATTTTTGTACACATTATGGAATTATATAATTTCTATTATACACATTATTGTAAATTTTTGTACACATTATTGTACTTTTTTTTTTCTGTTATACAATCCCGTGTAATACACGGGTCGCTATGTATGGTTGGTTTGTTTCTAAAAGAACCAGTTTTTACATATGACCAACTATATAGTCCAGAGTAAAAAGTAGAGATGGACTTAAGTTGTTGATACTTGATAAAGATGGTCAAATTACCAACAAAACAACAAATGTTGTGTACAAAGAAGTGTTTAAAGATTTGTAAATTGTCATTCTTTTGTAGAAATGTTGTGTACAAATTGTCATTGTTCTTTGATTTTATATTGTTGTATGTAATAAAAATAATTCAGTTAAATAAATTTGGAAAGACATTATAAAATTATATAATCTTTATCCTCAAACCTGTCTAATCTCTATCCTTAGACCCGTGTAATACACAGGTCTATAACCTAGTTAGATAATAATTAATTAACTATTTTCGAATCACTCTTTCAACATTCCACTATTCATAAATGTACAAGTTTTCAATGCACTATGTACAAGCAAGCAATGCATGTAGTAAAAAAAAATTAATATTTTCATTTTCAACCCTTATACTATATATAATATACGCTTTTAGTCCGTTACATTTTCTATTAATTTCGTTTTCCTTTAATACTTTCGTTCGCTAATTTTTTTTTCAGAATACAGAGTGCGCAGCTGTTTTTAGTTTTTTTTTTCAATGTTCCGATATAATTTTTTTTTTAAAACGGAGTTGTATTCAAAATGGAGTTTTTTCGTATCGTTGTGTATAGCGAGTGCCGTTACCGTTGTGGTATCGTGACGATTCGAACATATTATGAGCGAACACATATCGGTATTCGATTTTATGGTTTTCGACGATCCGAACCGGTAAATTTTTATTTTGTTTTTTTTCCTTTTTATTATTTAGTTTTATATTTCTTTTTTATTACCATTATTTTTATCGTTACGTCTACGTTTTTATTTAAATTTTAATAACGATGAATACGACACCCGCCGCGGAGTGCGGGTATAACCATCTTGTTTGTTTAAAATTGAATAAAACTCCAACATCAACAGCCAACTGCCACTAAATTGAGTCACGTGAAAATTGACAAATTGTATGTGTACAAGAACAAAATATATAAATAGAATCAGGATATCAAAATAACATAATAAGAGCGCCAAAAGCAGTTGGATCGGTTTTTCAAACCGAACCGGTTTGGTCAAGAAAAGTCAAAACCGGTTTATAGGTTTCAAACCGATTTAACAATTGGTTCGGTCCAGTTTGAAAACCGGTTTAAAGTCCCAAACCGGTTTTTTTGTGCACCGCTACTTGTAGGCCGAAATAAATTTGTAGCCATTGGTGTATAAAACCAATATTGGGCTTTGAACATGGGCCAAAATGTGAAACCAATTTGGGCTAGTGTAACTTTTTTGGGCTACTCTTGTTGGGTTAGACCAATTGACTTTATAAAAAACAAAGAAACCCGGAGGCTAGAACAGTCCATACCGATCACCAACCGGGCTCAATTGGAACCAACCGAGGTACAACCGGTCTGGTTATCAATCTAAAAAATATCTCATGGTATCGAGTTGGTCCGGTCCAGTATCAGGGGCAGACCCAAATTTTGTTCATCACAGTTTGTTTTGGTTTTTAATGTCTACGGAAAAAGTTTTTTTTTTACATTGTCTGGCAATCGGATTTTTTTTCCTGATTAAGTCGGATCTCTAAGCTTTTCCTCGATTGATTTGAATCACTGAAATATTTTATGCTTTGAAGTTGATTTTAGTAATGTTTAGATACTTTTTAAGGTGATTTCACCGAAATGTTTTGAGTTTTGAATGTGATTTACCGGGTCGCTTCTTGCCCTAATGAGTTTGGTGAGACATGTTGTATTTACCATTTCTCAACAGATATTATGGTTTAGAATTTATGTCAATATATCGTTTTCCCCTTTATTCACCACAAAAGAAATCCTAAATAAAAATATACGTTAATATAACTAGTCTTATCATTTTTAAATGAAACTGACTTCTAAATACTATCTAATTTCTAATGTGCTAAACATTTATATAAAAAGTTTTGGCTTTGAGATCACAAAAAATTTCATAAAAGCATTGGCCTTTTCTAAAGAAATCAAATGTCAACTGATTTTTAATACTAGATGTAAAATATAAAAAAAGCAAGGATAGGTAGATATATATTATATACAATGGCGGATACAGAAATTTTGTTGAGGGAGAGCAAAAAAAATGTTCGGGCCAAAATGTGTCGGGTAAAAACAACAAATAACCCGAAAAGTTCAACAAGCTTGTTTTAAACCACAAATTACTCTTCTATTAAATAATAATTTTAAATAAATAAATATCAAAAATTTATTGTAATGTTTTATTAAAACTTATTAAATTATAAGAAATTTTCAATTATATATTATCTTAGAATATAATTTTATAATTCTTAAATCTTCATCATTTGTTATTTATAATTTTTAGATATTTATTATTTGTTATTTATAATTTTTAAATCTTTATTATATTTTTATTTCACCAATGGCTGATTAAATCCAACATACAAATTTTCATAAAAATTTATGGTTTACAACAATTTAGATTTATTCAACCCGTGTAATACATGGATTTTTAAGAGCATTCACATCCGCTTCATAATCCATGTCTCTATAATTTAACTAAAAAACATATTTATTTTTAAAATTTTAACATCTTTTAAAAACGTTGCACATCCCATTCTCTATATTCTATCCATATTCAATTTAATAATACTTGTTTATTATTATTTTTACTCTTTCTTCAACTTACAAAAATTATATAGATTGAATATATAGAATGATAATGAATATGTATATATAGAGAATCTCTTTTAATTCTCTATAATTGTTTCTTGTTCTAAAGAACTGATGAAACATGCAAACAATTTCTCTATTTTTTCCCTCTATATTTAAAGAGAAAGTGGGTTTTAAAAACTCAAATGTGAATGCTCTGACTTAATTCTTTATATATAAAAATATGTATATTTATATTACAGTATTATAATAAAAATATGTCACTTTTTAATATATATTTTTTTACCTAAAAATTTTCTTTTATAGATATGGCACAAAATGTTTAAGCTTTTCTTTTTTTCTTTTGACTATTTTTTTTTTAGATTTGTCACAAAACTTTACTAGAGTAAACTTTAGTTTTTTTTCCTCAAGTTTGATTTTTTATAAAATTGTAACAAAAGTTCAATGGGTTTTTTTAGTAAACTTTCGTTAACTTTCTTTTTAAACGGTACGTACGGCTTTGTTTAGTTTTTTTGTGAGCGATCCGAGTTTTTTTTATCGTACGCTATAGCGATGCTAGAGCGATCCGAGTTTTTTTTATCACCGTGGACGAGCCGAACCGATAACTACGCGTAGCACGGGGAAAAAACCAGTTACGAAAGATTTAAGAGCGTTGAGGATAGGGTTTTAATGAATACTAAAAAGAATGAAACAAAAAACCCTTCCTCCACTCCCACTTACATTCCCAGTCATCTCTCTGCTAAACTCTGCACAGACTCGAATCTCGAAGGATTTCTGTATGCTTCTGTAATGGAAAAGGTACTCCGATCTGCTTCCTACTCGCCACTTCACATTCCTAAACTCACTTCTACTCACAATTTCGAGTTCCGAAATCCGCACATACAAATCAAATGCCGAAGCCGGAGGAACAACAATGGATTTGTGGTTAATGCAAGCGACACAGGAGGAGAATTGGATACGGCGGTGGTGGAGAAGGAGAAACCGAGAGCATTGCCGCGGCGATTTCAGGTTTTACAAGGTTCTCCGACGCCGTTCGGTGCCACAGCTCAGAAGGATGGGGTCAATTTCGCGATTTATTCACACAATGCCACATCGGCGACTCTGTGCTTAATGACTCCATCCGATTTGCCTGAGGTATAACGGTTTATCTTATTTTTATTTTGTAATTACTTCGTTATGTCTTGTGGACTGTGAGTATTATAATCGATCCTGAAATATGAGAACTTTCGTTATTGAATTAATTGTATTAAAATGTTGTGATTACAACTAGATAAACAGGATCATTACAACCGCAATGGATTGAATGGAAACTAGAATAGATGTAAACTTCATAAAAGCAGATTCTTTAGCTTCTGTTTCTACTTATGTCATTACCTATTAGGTCATCAGTTAAATTTCTTACTACTTTTGATTTAGCATATTTAAGTTTTTGTGTTCTAATTAGTGAGGAAGTCTCTTTTCTTTTTCTTCTTTTGATTAGTACTAAATCCTAAAATCATCTACTAAAGAGTGTGAAATGGCTCATCATAGTTTAAGACACTGATCAGTTTACGCACCTGCTGGGCTGATTCGTTAAAGAAATCACTGGAATGTTAGTTCTGTTCAATGTTGCATTAGTGTTGGAAAATTTTTGATGTGGTGGAACATTTTAAAACTGATCGTGTGTATGGATGTGATCATCATCTTCTTCTTTGGACGTTACTGTTTCCCAAGGGCTAATCATTGTTATAAAATCTTCAAAACGTGATAATTGGTCAAATGAGTGTCTATTGAATCCATAGGACCTTAGGATAGAAATAAAGCACAAAGAGCCTGGCCAAAGTTGCATAAAGGTGCACTATTTTTGCTCAATCTCCAAAGAAATATATTGTTTCTAGCAATCCATTGTGGAAAATAGACACTGCTTATTCACATGAAATAATTCTCTGAACTTGCATATACATGTATATTCATCTAGTGGAAGATTCGGCTCTTAATGAGTTAATGGTAGCAAAACTATGAAGTTTCACAGTAAGTTGTTCATGATTTTCTAGCCATAAGATATTCCAGCAAGTGACAAAGCTAACAAATGTTGCCCTCCCCACTTGATCTTTATTTTTTTTTGTCAGGAATGACCACATCACAAGTCATCAATTTGACATTGGAGGTGTAACTTGATATTAAATGTTCATATGTTATTTTCCCATCTATTGTGCTCTGGTTTTAGCACTTGCAATTTTAAAGTGATGAAGATGGTGATCCTAAATCCTTAAACACCTACGTGCTTCAATCTTAAATCACCATGATGCCATGTCATCAGGATTTTGCCATTAAAATCCCATGGTGCAAACAATTGACAGTTTGACTATATTTTATGTGCTTAGATTGGCTGTGCATTAAGACACGTCTACATTAATGATGTGCCAATTGATGCAATTTTCTGTTTAATGGTTGGTTAGAAAATTTGACCATGGTTGTACAAAGGTGGTCTGTCTAATTATGCTTTTGTAGAAGTACAAGTTAGTTGTGCCATCATATCAATTATTAGAATTCTTTATCCATATATATTTTGTAATTGTCAAGTATATGCCTGAACTTATCATTGGGAGTATTCTCACTTGATGCAGAAAAGAATTACCGAGGAGATACCTCTGGATCAACTTACCAATAAGACTGGAGATGTATGGCACGTGTTTCTAAAGGGAGATTTTACAGATATGCTCTATGGCTACAAATTTGATGGAGAGTTTTGTCCTGAGGAAGGGCACTATTATGATTCTTCACAGATCTTGTTAGATCCTTATGCTAAAGTTGGTAACCTGTTTCATCTATTACGTCTCAATTTTTATATAATCCTAAGTGTCAAGATAAAATATTCGCCTTCCTTGACCTGATTGTGCTTGTGACTTGGCACTTGCACACTTGCTCAATTTTATATACTAAAAAAGTGAAATTGCTGGTGCTTGTTCAGGCTGTTGTAAGCAGGGGGGAGTTTGGTGTTTTGGGACCTGATGATGATTGCTGGAGCCAAATGGCTGGTAGAATTCCTTCTGTTGATGAGGTATGAATTTTAAAAGATATGGGATAGCTATTTACGTATCATACTTGACCATTTCAATAGCTTAACTGTATTTGGTAATAGACAAGTTATAAAAGATTGTGCATTGCATAACATTTTTTGGAACTAATTTTAAAAGATACCATACAGATTTCCTTCTCTGTAGTTGAATGATTCATTCATCACATGTCTAATAAGAAAACTAGCTTTATTATTAATAAGTAAGAATGTAAGATACTGAAAACAAATTAAATGATAACCTATTGAATAAGAACTCTTTTAATTTATTTCTCTATCTCTACTGTATTACTCTTTTGTATATTTTTACTCTCATTAATTGCAACTGCTTTGTATGTTTTTTCTTATCATCTTGCATTCTTGGTTTCAATTTTCCAATATCACTAAAAATGCAAATATTAGAAAGAAAAATTGTTTAAAAAGGTTAGCAAGGCAGGACAGGATATCGATGATAGGTTTTGGGGGGAAAAATGGAAATCACTAGGTTTTATGAAACTTCACGGTGTAAGGAACACTAAGATCTCCAGGGATTTACACCCAACATAAAGGTTATCTTCCAAAAAGTACCATAAAATACCTCATTTCTTGGGGATTACAATTCTGTTTATGATGAAAGACAACCCAGATACTACTTGGAGAGCAGGAAATGTACTAAAAGGACAAAATACCGTAATAAAGAAATAGTAACTAATTAAAACCCCAAGTATATTTACAATACTTCTCCCAGTAAAATAATTTAATCAAAATACTCTTTACACTAATCTCGATATCAAGTCATTGTGGCAGGATGTATATAGTGTTAAAAAGGAAAGCGGAGAAATAAAATTGGGAAGAAGTACATTTTATTATACACTTCTGCAAATTTGCAAATATAAGTTATATCACTTGCTTACTAAAAATATTTTGCCTCAGCAGGTTTACCTTATTGGCGGATTGAATTTATTTTAGTAAACAGGGGATTAATGTTATTTTTCTTGCTTCATCTCATTCCGCATGAAACAACATCTTACTGCAATTGACTTGTATTCATTATGCGTATAATTCTTCTTTTATTAGTTTGACTGGGAAGGAGACCTACCTCTGGCATTTGCACAAAGAGATCTGGTTATTTATGAAATGCATGTTCGAGGATTTACAAGACACGAATCCAGCAAGACAGAATCCCGTGGCACTTACCTTGGTGTAGTGGAAAAACTTGATCATTTAAAGGTACATCCTGAATATACGTTACCATTTATGCTCTCATCCTGGCCTTAGATTTACCATCTTCATTTATTACTACGTATTTCATATATCAGGATTTGTTTTTCCCAAAAAACAGGATATCATGCAACAAAGATATTTAAAGTGGGTTTCCTTTTATAATGTATTAATCAAAAACAAATTACTTGTAGGGTCAGACTGTCATACGAGTATAGTCCTTTGTGTTTCTCGTGTTTTTTACCACCCATTATTTGACAAATATGGTATAATCTTTTAGGGGGTGTTAGCACTACCAATCTACTATCCTTATTTTATTGGTTTGAATTTATTTGTCTAGCAATAGTACCATTATTAAACGCATTATGATGTTTTCTAAAAGACTTGTAAATCTAGGTTGAATAGTTCTGATATGAAATTGGACGATAGTAATTACATTCTAAGGGGCATTGGTTCTTTCAGATTTTTTATGCACCCTTATCCACTGCCCAAATATGCCCCCCACCTCCCACCCCCAAAGTTTTCTTCTTCCTCATATGTGCCTCACCCTGGATCAACTCCTCCCGTATCTGGCCTAGGCCCTACCCATTTCTGTGACATAGTTTTTTTACACCAAATTTTACTTATAAAATACAATAAATTATTTAACTTTTTAAGACATGTTGAAAAAGTTGGTTTCTTGGTTCTTTTGTCCCATTTGATCTTCCTGACTGGTGTAAGTTATTTAGCTTGCAATATCTTCTATTAGCCTTGCTTAGAAAGTTCAGATTTTTTTTTATTAAATCTAGATTCTGATGGCATTTATGTCATTTACATTACCCATAGAATTTTCAAAATAGTTCTTTACGCATTTCAAGTCGTATTAGTCTTCCTACATTCAGTTCTGAATAGGCCCAGCTGATAATTACTTAACCTATAAAAAACTTGTAAAACTATTCAATGAATATCTTGTTAACATCCCAACTTCTAAACAAAAATGCAAATCTTTAACTATGAGCAATAATGTAACTAGTGATTCCCTGGTTCACTATTTATCATCCCTATCTCCATGGATTAGATTATGAACAAATTGGCGGGCAATAACATGCAAAAAGTCCTTTCTACACCACCAATAAAAACCCAGGCATAAATTACTGAAATTAATCATCACAAGTGTTATAGAATATGAATAGATATATTTAGATTGTACATAGTTAGGAAGTGATATAGCTGTGATTAATATTTTGATTTAAGTTTTATTATTTTATTTTTCTCCTATAACTTAGGCTTTGGCTTGTATATATATTTGAGTGTTGATTATCAATAAGATACATCATCCAAGAGAGTATTCTCAGTCTCTCTATCAATAACCAATAAACTTTGGACATTCTCACTTTGCTCCTAAGAAAAATTCACGTGGCATGTAGACACAGTCATGGTTCCCTGCAGTCTGATTCTTCATCGTATCCTCAACACCTTTGGACATTCTCACATTGCTCCAAAAAAAAAGAATTAAAACCAAAATCAACTTTCTATGTAGGATATCATTCATGTCCTGGAGCCTAGGGTTTTGCCTGGCTATGTTTTCTTTCACTTTCACCGCTTTTCATTCCTTTTGGTTCACTTTTAGCTTACCCTCTCAGTTTGAAGTGAATACATGTTCTAATCCTAGGAAAATTATCACAATAAGTAAGTTTAGTAAACCAAGAAAGCTAATATCTGGACACCAGAGTAATTTCCCATTCCAATGCTCATCTTATACCCCCATTCTTTTTCTTTTTGATTTTCTTTTCTTTTCATATCCTTTTATATTTCCTCAACGGTTGCAACACCATTAATGCTATTAAAGCTGATGTATTGGGATCTCATGTGATATTTCCAGAAAACCAGGAAAGCTAATATCTAGCATCAGGGGGTGCTATTATTTTATTTTCACGTCGTACGTGTTAGGTTATGAAAGCTATTGCGTTTGGGCCGGGCTGGGCTCCCCTTTGGGCCTGTTACGGCTGGAATTAAGGGGAATAAGGCAGCCGGCCCTAATGGGCTAAAACCCATTGTTACCTATTTTAGTTTAACCTAATTTTGTCTTATATATATCTCAGTCTTGTAATTGTAATTCTTGCACCTATCAATAAAAGTAAACCCTAGTTGCAGCAAGTGGATGTAGGTCACCTTGACCGAACCACTATAAATCCTTGTGTCGTTTATTGCTTTCTTCTTTTCGTTTAAGTGTGTTTGTGTGTTGTGTCCGCTGCGCTACCGACTCTGATTCCTAACAACTGGTATCAGAGCTTTGGCTCGTTGTTACACACGGTTTTCGCACGGAAAAACGATCCGAGAGGCTGTCAAAATTGCGATTGGTGCTGAACCAATCTGCTGAGTTCTGGTTCGAAGCCGCAAGGGCTGCTGTTTCGATTTTTTGCGGCTGTTTTTGTCGCTGGAGATCTAGTCGCTGACAGTTGCTGCTGTTCCGTTTGTTTGGCTGTAACAGGGCTGATTGGAGCCTGTTTTGGCTGCTAATCACTGTCGCAGGAAGGGAGGAAGTGTAGAGCGGGTTCGATTAGGGTTTTGAGGTAGCCGCCGGACAAATTGTTGGTCACCGGGACTGTGGTGGCTGGTTTTCTGGTCGCTGTTGTTTTGGGTTGCTGCCAGGTTGATCGCCGATTAGGGTTCTAACCCTTGAGTCGACGGGTTAAGTTTTTTTTTCGTGTTCAAGTTCGTTTATCTGTTTTCTGTTTGCTATTGTGATGGCTGAGGACGGGAAGGTACAGATTGAGAAGTTCGACGGGACAGACTTTGCATGGTGGAAGATGCAAATTGTAGCTCTGTTGAGTCAAAGGGACTTGGATGTGGTATTAGAAGAAAAAACTGATAAGATTAGTCAAGATGTTTGGAATTCGAAGGACAAGAAGGCCAAGGCGGCTATTACATTGTCTTTGACAAGGAGTGTCACGTTCAACATCATGAAGGAAACCACGGCTCGTGGCATGATGACAGCTCTGTCAAACATGTATGAGAAACCGTCGGGGGCAAATAAACTGTTCTTGTTGAGAGAATTTTTCTTGACTATGATGAAGGAAGGAGACGTTGTGACAGAACATATCAACAATTTAAATTCACTTTTGTCCATATTGAGTTCTGTGGGAATCAATTTTGATGATGAAACTCAAGGTCTGGCGCTGTTATCTTCACTGCCGAATAGCTGATCCGGAACGGTAACTGCTATTACCAATTCTACAGGGCCCAGTGGTTTTACATTTGAAGGGATGAGAGATTTGATTCTTGGAGAAGACGTAAGACGCAGGAAGCAAGGTAGCTCATCTTCTTCTGAATTGTTAAGTGTAAGCAGGGGAAGATGGAATAACAGGGAAAGTGGGAGCAGGGGTAGGAGTGCATCCAGAACTCCTAAGACTGTCACATGTTGGGGCTGCAAAGAAGTTGGGCATTTTAAGAGTCAGTGTCCAAAGGCCAAAAAGGAAAAGTCTGCTGAAGTGAACACTACTGAGGTCGTCTGTTATGATGATGTACTGGTTTGTAGTGTGGAAAGCAGTGTGGACTCTTGGGTCATGGATTCAGGAGCATCGATTCATGCTATGCACAGCAGTGAATCAATGGTGAATCTAAAAGAAGGTGATTTTGGACAGGTAAGACTAGGAAATGGTGAAACCTTAAAGGTTACGGGCATGGGACGGGCTAGGCTATGAAAGCTATTGCGTTTGGGCTATTAAAGGTTATTTTATTTTCACGTCGTACGTGTTAGGTTATGAAAGCTATTGCGTTTGGGCCGGGCTGGGCTCCCCTTTGGGCCTGTTACGGCTGGAATTAAGGGGAATAAGGCAGCCGGCCCTAATGGGCTAAAACCCATTGTTACCTATTTTAGTTTAACCTAATTTTGTCTTATATATATCTCAGTCTTGTAATTGTAATTCTTGCACCTATCAATAAAAGTAAACCCTAGTTGCAGCAAGTGGATGTAGGTCACCTTGACCGAACCACTATAAATCCTTGTGTCGTTTATTGCTTTCTTCTTTTCGTTTAAGTGTGTTTGTGTGTTGTGTCCGCTGCGCTACCGACTCTGATTTCTAACAACTGGTATCAGAGCTTTGGCTCGTTGTTACACACGGTTTTCGCACGGAAAAACGATCCGAGAGGCTGTCAAAATTGCGATTGGTGCTGAACCAATCTGCTGAGTTCTGGTTCGAAGCCGCAAGGGCTGCTGTTTCGATTTTTTGCGGCTGTTTTTGTCGCTGGAGATCTAGTCGCTGACAGTTGCTGCTGTTCCGTTTGTTTGGCTGTAACAGGGCTGATTGGAGCCTGTTTTGGCTGCTAATCACTGTCGCAGGAAGGGAGGAAGTGTAGAGCGGGTTCGATTAGGGTTTTGAGGTAGCCGCCGGACAAATTGTTGGTCACCGGGACTGTGGTGGCTGGTTTTCTGGTCGCTGTTGTTTTGGGTTGCTGCCAGGTTGATCGCCGATTAGGGTTCTAACCCTTGAGTCGACGGGTTAAGTTTTTTTTTCGTGTTCAAGTTCGTTTATCTGTTTTCTGTTTGCTATTGTGATGGCTGAGGACGGGAAGGTACAGATTGAGAAGTTCGACGGGACAGACTTTGCATGGTGGAAGATGCAAATTGTAGCTCTGTTGAGTCAAAGGGACTTGGATGTGGTATTAGAAGAAAAAACTGATAAGATTAGTCAAGATGTTTGGAATTCGAAGGACAAGAAGGCCAAGGCGGCTATTACATTGTCTTTGACAAGGAGTGTCACGTTCAACATCATGAAGGAAACCACGGCTCGTGGCATGATGACAGCTCTGTCAAACATGTATGAGAAACCGTCGGGGGCAAATAAACTGTTCTTGTTGAGAGAATTTTTCTTGACTATGATGAAGGAAGGAGACGTTGTGACAGAACATATCAACAATTTAAATTCACTTTTGTCCATATTGAGTTCTGTGGGAATCAATTTTGATGATGAAACTCAAGGTCTGGCGCTGTTATCTTCACTGCCGAATAGCTGATCCTGAACGGTAACTGCTATTACCAATTCTACAGGGCCCAGTGGTTTTACATTTGAAGGGATGAGAGATTTGATTCTTGGAGAAGACGTAAGACGCAGGAAGCAAGGTAGCTCATCTTCTTCTGAATTGTTAAGTGTAAGCAGGGGAAGATGGAATAACAGGGAAAGTGGGAGCAGGGGTAGGAGTGCATCCAGAACTCCTAAGACTGTCACATGTTGGGGCTGCAAAGAAGTTGGGCATTTTAAGAGTCAGTGTCCAAAGGCCAAAAAGGAAAAGTCTGCTGAAGTGAACACTACTGAGGTCGTCTGTTATGATGATGTACTGGTTTGTAGTGTGGAAAGCAGTGTGGACTCTTGGGTCATGGATTCAGGAGCATCGATTCATGCTATGCACAGCAGTGAATCAATGGTGAATCTAAAAGAAGGTGATTTTGGACAGGTAAGACTAGGAAATGGTGAAACCTTAAAGGTTACGGGCATGGGACGGGCTAGGCTATGAAAGCTATTGCGTTTGGGCTATTAAAGGTTATTTTATTTTCACGTCGTACGTGTTAGGTTATGAAAGCTATTGCGTTTGGGCCGGGCTGGGCTCCCCTTTGGGCCTGTTACGGCTGGAATTAAGGGGAATAAGGCAGCCGGCCCTAATGGGCTAAAACCCATTGTTACCTATTTTAGTTTAACCTAATTTTGTCTTATATATATCTCAGTCTTGTAATTGTAATTCTTGCACCTATCAATAAAAGTAAACCCTAGTTGCAGCAAGTGGATGTAGGTCACCTTGACCGAACCACTATAAATCCTTGTGTCGTTTATTGCTTTCTTCTTTTCGTTTAAGTGTGTTTGTGTGTTGTGTCCGCTGCGCTACCGACTCTGATTCCTAACAACTGGTATCAGAGCTTTGGCTCGTTGTTACACACGGTTTTCGCACGGAAAAACGATCCGAGAGGCTGTCAAAATTGCGATTGGTGCTGAACCAATCTGCTGAGTTCTGGTTCGAAGCCGCAAGGGCTGCTGTTTCGATTTTTTGCGGCTGTTTTTGTCGCTGGAGATCTAGTCGCTGACAGTTGCTGCTGTTCCGTTTGTTTGGCTGTAACAGGGCTGATTGGAGCCTGTTTTGGCTGCTAATCACTGTCGCAGGAAGGGAGGAAGTGTAGAGCGGGTTCGATTAGGGTTTTGAGGTAGCCGCCGGACAAATTGTTGGTCACCGGGACTGTGGTGGCTGGTTTTCTGGTCGCTGTTGTTTTGGGTTGCTGCCAGGTTGATCGCCGATTAGGGTTCTAACCCTTGAGTCGACGGGTTAAGTTTTTTTTTCGTGTTCAAGTTCGTTTATCTGTTTTCTGTTTGCTATTGTGATGGCTGAGGACGGGAAGGTACAGATTGAGAAGTTCGACGGGACAGACTTTGCATGGTGGAAGATGCAAATTGTAGCTCTGTTGAGTCAAAGGGACTTGGATGTGGTATTAGAAGAAAAAACTGATAAGATTAGTCAAGATGTTTGGAATTCGAAGGACAAGAAGGCCAAGGCGGCTATTACATTGTCTTTGACAAGGAGTGTCACGTTCAACATCATGAAGGAAACCACGGCTCGTGGCATGATGACAGCTCTGTCAAACATGTATGAGAAACCGTCGGGGGCAAATAAACTGTTCTTGTTGAGAGAATTTTTCTTGACTATGATGAAGGAAGGAGACGTTGTGACAGAACATATCAACAATTTAAATTCACTTTTGTCCATATTGAGTTCTGTGGGAATCAATTTTGATGATGAAACTCAAGGTCTGGCGCTGTTATCTTCACTGCCGAATAGCTGATCCGGAACGGTAACTGCTATTACCAATTCTACAGGGCCCAGTGGTTTTACATTTGAAGGGATGAGAGATTTGATTCTTGGAGAAGACGTAAGACGCAGGAAGCAAGGTAGCTCATCTTCTTCTGAATTGTTAAGTGTAAGCAGGGGAAGATGGAATAACAGGGAAAGTGGGAGCAGGGGTAGGAGTGCATCCAGAACTCCTAAGACTGTCACATGTTGGGGCTGCAAAGAAGTTGGGCATTTTAAGAGTCAGTGTCCAAAGGCCAAAAAGGAAAAGTCTGTTGAAGTGAACACTACTGAGGTCGTCTGTTATGATGATGTACTGGTTTGTAGTGTGGAAAGCAGTGTGGACTCTTGGGTCATGGATTCAGGAGCATCGATTCATGCTATGCACAGCAGTGAATCAATGGTGAATCTAAAAGAAGGTGATTTTGGACAGGTAAGACTAGGAAATGGTGAAACCTTAAAGGTTACGGGCATGGGAGATGTTAATCTGAAGACTCCATTAGGAACTGCATGGAACTTGCAAAACGTCAGGGTAATTCCAGGTCTGATGATGAATCTTATTTCTATTAGTCAATTGGATGAACATGGACTGGATGTCAAGTTTGGCGGTGGAAAGTGGAAAGTGTTAGATGGAAATCTCGTTATTGCTCGGGGAGAAAAACGAGGATCACTGTATTTAGTTGAGGTACCTGCTGAGGGATGTGTGACCGTCCCGGTTCAGAGTGATAAAATCCGGTTCACTAAATCTCACACTAAGAGGGTTCACTTTGCAAACGTGAAGCCTGGAGCTACTGAGATGTCAGTTGAATGTGTTCGGAGGGTGAAACCAGTCAGGGGGTTTGGGAACAGTGGGAGCACGGGACGTGTTCCGGGTACAGTTCCAAGAGTCCGTTGGGTTTGAAAACCAAGAATCCGAATGAGAAAGTCTCTCCTGAGGATTGTTTGCTGAATTTGGAGAGTGATGATGGTCTTCGGTGCATCTCTGGAGCCGGCGGAACGTGCAAGTCGGTTGAGACAGAAGATGGGTCGGTGGTGGAGATAATCACGGCTGGGTCTGGTATGACTGGTTTTGGGTTGAAGCTCGGTGGAGCTTCAACGGGCCTTTCAGGTAACTGATGATAAGGGCCGCTGCAACTAGGAGGGTTTGACATGGAGTCTTAGCTTGGGTTTGGAGGACTTGATTATAAAGATTACTAGAGTTACTGGTGCTGAGTTGACTTGGATGGTTTGTATGGGCAAAGCTTTCAAGTGGGAGATTGTTGGGTTATGAAAGCTATTGCGTTTGGGCCGGGCTGGGCTCCCCTTTGGGCCTGTTACGGCTGGAATTAAGGGGAATAGGGCAGCCGACCCTAATGGGCTAAAACCCATTGTTACCTATTTTAGTTTAACCTAATTTTGTCTTATATATATCTCAGTCTTGTAATTGTAATTCTTGTAGCACCTATCAATAAAAGTAAACCCTAGTTGCAGCAAGTGGATGTAGGTCACCTTGACCGAACCACTATAAATCCTTGTGTCGTTTATTGCTTTCTTCTTTTCGTTTAAGTGTGTTTGTGTGTTGTGTCCGCTGCGCTACCGAATCTGATTCCTAACAGTACGCAGCAGCATGAAAAGTTGTTAAAACTGTTATTTTTGGTGTAGGAACTTGGTGTCAACTGCATAGAGTTAATGCCATGTCACGAGTTCAATGAGCTGGAATACTTCAGCTACAATCCTGTATTGGGTGACTATAGGTATGTAAGTTCTAACTTCCAGATAAATATGGTATCTATTTTGGGATATCCAAAAAAATTGTTTATTTTAGCTTGCTTTGTACTTGTTCATCTTATAGATTATGAATCTCTTATCCAGGTTAAACTATTGGGGATATTCGACTATCAACTACTTTTCACCAATGTCAAGATATGCATCTGCTGATGCTCGTAATTGTGGCATTAATGCAATAAATGAGTTCAAACAGCTTGTTAAAGAGGCACACAAACGTGGAATTGAGGTGATGACATGTGCCAACATGGATTTAAATTGTTGGTTTATGTTTGACAAGTCTCTTTCTAATTCAGATTTCTACAGGTGCTCATGGATGTGGTTTTCAATCACACTGCTGAAGGGAATGAGAATGGTCCCATTTTATCTTTCCGTGGTGTTGATAACAGTGTGTTTTATATGCTTGCACCTAAGGTATAATACATAGATAAGTGTCTTCTTTAGTTTTAGATTTTAAACTGGTAATCTTATCAAACACAGATATTTATGCACTGCTTTTCAGGGAGAGTTTTACAATTATTCAGGTTGTGGAAACACCTTCAATTGCAACCATCCAATCGTTCGCCAGTTCATAGTAGATGCCTTGAGGTAGATGAGATACTATTTACACGAACCCCTGGAAGTGTTTAATATTAGTAATTACTGTATAAAATCTTCATACAGATATTGGGTAACAGAGATGCATGTAGATGGATTTCGCTTTGATCTTGCTTCTATCTTAACAAGAGGCAGCAGGTTATCTTATCTGAACTAGTACCCACCTTATTCTTGTCTTGCTAACATTGCGAAACACCAGTGTTCATTTGCACTTTTGGTTTTCAGCCTCTGGGATGCAGTAAATGTATATGGGAATCAGTTGGAAGATGATTTGCTGACAACTGGCTCACCTCTCAGCAGCCCACCACTGATTGATATGATTAGCAATGATCCAATACTTCGAGGAGTTAAGGTAATTTGTGTAGTTGCATCATCAATTATAATCCTTATGCTATGATAGAGGTTCCTTTTAAGCTATAAATTGAATTATTTATGTTCTTTCCAACAGCTTATAGCTGAAGCATGGGACTGTGGAGGGCTTTACCAAGTTGGCGTGTTTCCTCATTGGGGCATTTGGTCGGAATGGAATGGAAAGGTCTATTCTCATGCTTGTTTTTGTATATTTTATTATTTTCTTTAATTCATTTCTCATTAATTTAGATAACAGAAATACGCAAAGTTTGAAACTTTATGTATATTTATCTATCTTTGCCTTCTGTCTTTAATAAGTTTTTTAAAATAGTGGCGAATAGCCAAATTTTTGGCAAGACTCAGAATGTAAGCTTTTGGGAGGTATTATTCAGCACTAAAACATATTACCAAAGAATCAAATTAATTTTTAAAATTTTACTTTTTGAAAGATCTTTCTTGGTATTGAATCACATTGGTTTCTACAGCTTGTTTATTTTCTTACAGACCTGTTACTTTTTTTCTCTCAAAAGTGAAAGGTGCTTATTTAATGAATGTGTATTATGGTAGTTGGCTGCAATGCAAAAGATTTAACTAACCTGAACTCTTAATTTGTTTCTTTTAATTATATCAGTATCGGGATACAGTAAGGCAGTTCATCAAGGGTACAGATGGATTTTCTGGTGCTTTTGCTGAATGCCTTTGTGGGAGCCCAAACCTATACCAGGTATCTTATGTTTTTCTCCTTGCAACTCAAATATGCTTCTTCAGACTTTGTATTCTCTACTTTTACACCTTCTTACTTGATGTTATGCATCAGGAAGGTGGTAGGAAACCATGGAACAGTATAAATTTCATATGTGCTCATGATGGCTTTACCCTTGCTGACTTGGTAACATACAATGACAAACGTAATCTGGCAAATGGAGAAGACAATAAAGACGGGGATAGTCACAATAACAGCTGGAATTGTGGACAAGTAAATTATGCTACCGCGTCATTTTATAATTTGGATTTATATATTAAAAATAAAACAGAATTTATACATTTCTCTCATTATAACATTAGGAGGGAGAGTTTGTTAGCATCTCAGTAAAGAGGTTGAGGAAACGACAAATGAGAAACTTCTTTCTTTGTCTAATGGTTTCACAGGTAAGTTTCTGAACTGGCATGTCGTTTATTACTTTTTAGTACAATAATGATACATTATGTTAGCTAAAATCTCTTACTTTCCAGGGTGTACCCATGATACATATGGGTGATGAATATGGTCACACGAAAGGGGGAAACAACAATACATATTGCCATGATAACCATGTAAACTTTTTGTTTCCTATTGAATTTATATAAAAGATTTATGATTTATGTGTTTATGAGCTTACTACATCTTTTTTCTGCAGATGAACTACTTCCAATGGGATAAGAAAGAAGAGACTTCATCAGACTTTTTCAGATTTGCCCGTCTAGTAACCAATTTCCGTCAGTAAGGCATCATCTTTATATGGTCAGATTTTGTTTTCACTTTTGTACATCATGTTTCTAAAACTGGTTGTGATTTCAACAGTGAATGTGAGTCGCTTGGCTTAAATGACTTCCCAACAGCAGAAAGATTGCAGTGGCATGGACATGTTCCTGAAACACCAGATTGGTCTGAAACAAGTAGATTTGTGGCCTTCACCATGGTATGTCATGTCTCCCATTACTTCAAAATTCTTTTGCATACGGTTGGCTGGTTTTGACAGATTCCAGGCCAAACGACAACAAATCAAAATGGCCGGGTTGAACACCCCTTGTTTTTCCTACTCTAGATATTCATAACCTTTTGTCCATATATTATTTGCATCATAGAATTCTATATGTTCAACATCAAGAATATGATGATCATGTGCTTAATGTGGATGTGTAATGCAGACGGACTCGGTTAAAGGAGAACTATATATCGCCTTCAATACTAGTCATTTACCCGTTACTATCACACTGCCTGAAAGACCGGGCTACAGGTGGGACCCATTGGTGGACACCAGCAAGCCTGCACCGTTTGATTTCCTAAGTCATGATGTCCCTGACAGAGAGCTAGCCGTCAGACAATATGCACATTTTCTCGATGCCAATTTATACCCTATGCTTAGTTATTCTTCTATAATCTTGTTACTAACCCCTGACATAAGTTCTTGATCTAAGCCCTGCTCGTATCATACACAATAATCGCTCATACAAGAAGCATGGATGGTAAAATCACGATACTTTGTATTTAAGTATAATATTTCTGAAATTGCTTCTCTTGCGTATTGGTTACATGTTCTCTAATACTACGCTAGCCTGTGCCCGTATGCTGCAGTAGGTCTTAAAGCATGCATTTTCTGAGTTAAGTTGATTTTGATTTATTTAAATAGCTAAACACCGAAACTACTTATAATAGCAAACTAAATCTTACAATTTGGTTGGATCAATTTACATGTTACCATGGAACTTTCAACCAAGAGGCTTGGGCTTAGTAGTAGTGCAGGAACATGGCGGACAGCCGGACACCATGGTTCTGGCTTGAAAGATCTTTCGTGCCATGGCTTCTTGTATCTCTTTGGTGTCAAGGCTGAGACTTCTGTCCCTTAAGAGCCTTTGTGTCGTGGATGGGGCTTGCAGCCTAAATTGATTTTTCCTTCTCAATTTTTCTAGAATACTAAATTTACGAAATAATGATAGTGAAATTAAAAAATATAATACACAAGAGACAAAATTAAGGTTTATATAATAAGTTTAGGAGCTATTTGATTATTTTAAAATTTAAATATGTAATATTTTAAATAGTGTCGTTTCTCTATACATAAAACTGGTGATAATAAAGGTTTTTTGCTTGACTATGAAGTTGGATGGTGTTGATCGTTTCCTCCTCTGTTCTAAAATTCCAGGTATGAATTATCAGCGGCGGAGCTTGAAAATTTTCGCAGGGGGGCCGGGAATTTTTTTTTCATATAGGGGGCCGAAACTATAAAATTTTCGGCCGAATACATATAAATTAACACTACTGAGCGAAAAATCGACCGAATACGTATATATTAACACTTCTGAGCGAAAAATCGGGGGAGGGGGGGCGGGGCCCCTCCAGGCCCCTTATATCCTCCGCCCTTGTGAATTATGATATAATTTAATATGAAATTTGCTGGTTTGAGTTGAAACGAGCATGGGTTAGCTTCAGGATGATTTGTTTAATGTTTTTCTTTATTTTAAATCAATTCTAAAATATGAATTTTCCTTCCCTTTTTAATCGACCTCCTTCTCCAGTTCTCCATCCCTAACGAACGAAAGTCTAAAATGAATTTTCCTCAGGGACACATTCATTTCAGAGCGAATAATAGGCGTAAGAACTACATAATGTACTTATACATCATGTATAAAGGATAATTAAAGTAGTAGGAGAGAAAAAGTCCGACGGATTCAAAGCACTACATACAAGTGTATTATTTAGTTCTCACGTTGCTCAACGTTTTGAAATAACATGCCATATATTCCAATTTATCAAAATTTGAAATGATCAAAATGCCTCAATTAACTAACCAAATTAACATTTTAAAACCAAGACACCATCTTTGAAAGCAAAAACTAATTTATGTAATTTTAAATCTAGCTAGCACATTGCCTTAAATCTTATTATATTATTAAAACTAATTTATGTAATTTTAAAAATTCTGGTTCCAAGAAAAAAAAAATTCAACAAACGCATGCAATAAAAAATTACGAAATGCAAATTTATTTGAAAGAAATTGTTAAATATCTGATCTTTTTAACTCAAAAAAATATGTATAGTAAAAAGTGTATAAATATATATTGACTTACAAAATATCAATATTTTCTAACGTTTAACACATAATATTTTCAAATACAATACCAGTGTAAAAGTCATTGAAAGCGAGTCTTACAAATTTTAACACATCTGTTGCAGCACGAGTTTTCCCGTGACAATCTTTTTAATCATAGGTAATATTTATGGAGCAATATGGGCTAATGAAGCATGGGGTTTATATTAGAGTTGGGATTCAAAGAAAACTTGGGTCTTTATTACTTGGACCGTATTCGTATTTATTTGCATACCATTACACTGATTTCCTTTTTTTTCTTGAGATTTTGTTTAAAAGATAAAAACATGGAATTGCGTTTGGAAAACAACAAACGCTCATGCCCTAATGGTAAGGCGTTGGCCCCTATCCAAGCCACCCGGGTTTGAATCCCGGCTCCTCCCCATTTTTTTTCCTTTTTGTAATGTTTTAGGTTTCTCCATTTTTGTTTTATTTAAAAAAAATTCACCACTTATTTTTTATTCCATGTCAACTTTTAAACCTAAAGACATAAGAAAACCAACAACGCGGTAACCTACAAAACTGACTTGTTAATTCAAGTGAAATGGAGCCAGAATCAAATAGTGACAGTGAGGAGGAAAAAGTTATATTACCGGAGTTAAAAACCTACTAATTAGCTAGGGATACGAAAAAAGAAAAGTGGATAGTGCAATAGCGTCTAGTGTGGAATTGATAACCCAGAAGGCCAGCCAAAGGAAGCGCGGCCGATGAAGCTAAAATACTAAAAAGCGACACCAACATAGACATCGCGACTAAATCCACAGGAGAAAGATGGATAAACCAATAATGGCACTGGCTGATAAGAAACACAAAACAAAAGAAAAGATAAAGAGATGTTTTGCAAAAGAAATTGTAAATGATGAATGATCAACTAAACAAAAGATGAAGGTAAGATCCATTTAGAATTTTGTATGTTTATAAAATGATATAAAAATGACAAATACAACTAAATATAAAAAATAATAAAAAAGAAAGTGATATTCAATCCATTAAACTCTTTATATATAGCTTTATGAGTTGCATAGAACAAAATGGAAACACAAATATTTATTACGCTTATTTATTACTTAGGAGGTGTTTGGGATTACTTATTGAAAAACTTATAACTTTTTGAAAAAGTAAGTCCTCACTTACTTTTAACTTATAACTTTTTCACTATTTAAAAACCAACTTTTTCACCCTTACCCAAACAATAATAATTTTATTATGGCAAAAGAGGCTAATCAAAAGAAAGTATTCTGATAATTTACAAAGGAGAATGGAACCTCCATATATACACGATGATAGCTGTAAAAGAGCCAAAAAAGGAAAATAAAATGAAGGAAATAAAATACATAAATATGATGAGCAATAATTACGGAAGTGATATGCATGGAGGTAATGTCAATCTTCTTTACTCCCCCTCAAGTTGGAGCATGAAGGTTTTGAATGCCCAACTTGTCGAGCAGTGTACGAAATTGTTGCGTTCCCAAGGGTTTCGTAAGAACATCTGCAATTTGCATTTTAGTATCAATTTGCATGGGTTGTATTTCCTTTGACTCAACACGTTCTCTAACAAAGAAACAATCCATCTCGACGTGTTTGGTTCGTTCATGGAAAACCGGGTTATTTGCTATGTGACGAGCCGCCTGATTGTCACAAAACAAATGTGTTGGCCCTGTAGGGGGTATGTCGAGTTCACTCAAAAGCCATCTCATCCACAGAACCTCGCTAACCGCACTAGCCATCGCTCGGTATTCGGCTTCGGCCGATGACCGGGAGACCACCGACTGTTTCTTCGACTTCCATGATACGGGAGCTCCTCCCAAGAGTAATAGGTAACCGGTTCTAGATCTTCTGGTGAGAGGGCACCCAAACCAATCAGAGTCGCAATAAGCCGTAAGGTTGGTACCCCCTTCCTTTGGAATTAGAATACCTTGTCCTGGAGTAGCTTTGAGGTACCGAAGGACACGGTTGGCTGCCTCCATGTGACTTTGTTTTGGGTCACTAACGAATTGACTCAAGACATTAACCGCATAGGCTATGTCGGGCCTTGTCTCTTGCAAGTAGAGGAGCCTTCCTACTAGTCTTCGGTATTGGTTAGAGTCAACCCGTGGCTCTTCTTCACACTTTCCAAGTTTTAAATTTTGCTCCATAGGAAAAGGGCTAGGTCGACAACCCATCATGCCCGTATCTTCTAGGATGTCAAGTATGTACTTGCGTTGACTTAGCACCATTCCCTCTTTTGCTCAAAACTATCATCTTCTTTGAATAGGAATAGCGAATGATCAGCCCCTGCTTGTTTGAAGCCAATTTCTATCAAGGAGTTTGTAAACTTTTGGTACCAATTCCTTGACGCCTGTTTGAGCCCATATAGTGATTTCTTGAGTTTGCAAACTTTGTTATCATTTGGTTTGCCAAATCCTTGGGGAACTTTCATATAAACATCCTCATGCAAATCTCCATGTAGGAATGCGTTGTTGACATCTAGTTGGTGGATGTGCCACCTCTTCTTCACGGCCACGGTTAAGAGGGTTCGGACTGTCACCAACTTTGCAACAGGAGCAAAGGTTTCATGGAAATCAACCCCTTCCATTTGTGTAAAACCCTTTGCTACAAGGCGAGCCTTGTATCTTTCAATGTCTCCATTCGGTCTGTACTTTATCTTATAGACCCATTTGGAATCAATTGCCCGTTTTCCTTTTGGTAGTTCTTCTAGAGTCCACGTCTCATTTTCTTCAAGAGCTTGAATTTCCCTTTCCATGGCTTCTCTCCATCTTACATCCTGTACGGCTTGATTATAGTACTTCGGCTCATTATTTGAAGTAATGGCCGTCAGAAAAGCTTTGTGTGTGTCAGTAAATTTATCATAAGAAATGAAATGAGATAAGAGATGTACCGTCGAGGACTCTTGATTAGGGGCGGATTGCTCATGGTCTATAGACGGGGGAAGCTTGACTTCGTAATCATCGAGGTGCTTGGGACGAACTCTATTTCTTTTCTGTCTTGGCAATTCGAAATTTTCTTCATCTGGCCAAGGTTGTTCATTTTCAAAATTCTGAAAGTTTGGCTCATGTTGCACGGCTTCACCATTAGGCTCCACGGATTCATTATTTGGTTCTGTATTGTTTTCAACATGTGGGCTATTATTTTCATGATTGGGCTCATTATTTTCTTCAACCTGGGGACCTTCATTATCAATTGGGTTTTGCGGAATATTGGGCCCTGTTCCTTGTCCCCTTGAATTTTCGGCTTGAGGAGTGCATGGCCCAGCATGTTCATTATCTTGTTGTGGCCTAGTTTGTTCCTCCTCTATTATTTCAGCTTCCCAAGTTTGAGGACAGACAAAAATTTCTTCCTTTTCTTTGATGCCATTTGCAAAAGAAAAAGTATGCTCCATGAATTTTACATCTCTTGATGTCACAATTTTGTTATGTCGAGCATCATAAATTTTATACCCTTTTGTCCCTTGGGGATACCCCAAGAAGACTCCAGGTCTCCCCCTCACTTCGAATTTATCCCCTTCGGTATCCATGCTTTTGTAATAAGCAAGACAACCGAATACCCTCATGTATTCATAATTGGGTTTAAGGTTGTACAATACCTCATACGGTGTCTTGTTTGCGATAACATCCGATGGTAGCCGATTTATGACGTGTGCAGCTGTCAAGATGCACTCTCCCCAAAACCTTGTTGGTAGGTTGGCCTCAAATTTCAAAGCCCGTGCCGTTTCTAACAAGTGTCGGTGCTTCCGTTCTACTACACCATTTTGTTGTGGCGTATGTGGACAAGTCGTTTCAAGGATAATCCCCTCCTTGGCATAAAAATCAAGCATGCGATTTGAAGTAAACTCACCCCCATTATCACACCTTATTCTTTTAATTTTTTTCTCAAATTAGGTTTGTATCATTTTGTGAAAATAGACAAGGCAATTGCTTGTTTCATGTTTGTGTTTGAGTAGGAACACCCAAACGGCTCGACTAAAATCGTCAACTATTGTTAAAAAATAGCTTGCACGTGTAAATGAAGGTGTGCGATATTTACCCCACACATCGCAGTGTAATAGTTCAAAACATGCACTTGTTTTAGTGACACTAGTAGGGAAAGGTAATGTGGTAAACTTAGCTTTAACACAGGAGTCACAAAAATCCTTAGAGTTCAAAGAAATACTCTTAAGAAAATCAACATGAGATAATTTAGAGTTGGACGGATGGCCCAATCTCTTGTGCCACGTACTGAAGTTTGTCATCATAGCTTGCCTCTTGCCTCCCATCATCCCCATCTTGTATAGACCATTCTTGCATTCACCCGCTCCAATCAATGTCCTCGAACATAGGTCCTGCATGACACAAAATTCAGGGAAAAAGGTGACGGCACATTGTAGATCCTTTGATAATCTACTAACGGATAATAAATTGCATTTAAAATTCGGAATATGGAGAACTTCTTTGATTATCATCCCGTTGGGCAGGGTATAATCCCCTCTACCCTCAACAGGTATAGATTCACCGTTGGGTATAGTAACGGGTAATTCATGACTTCTTTTTTTTTGTTTTGAAGTAAAGAGTCATCAAAAATTATATGATCTGTTGCACCTGAATCAACTATCCATTTACCTTATTTACCAAGCTTACCAGCCATGTTCGCGACGGGTGCATCTTCTTGCTTAGTAATACCTTCTTTGTTGCCAAAAAGTTCTGCAAATTGTTGATATTGTGCGTTGGTCAAGCCGGGTATTTGGCTTGCCTCCCCTTCCACGCAACTAGCCCTTAGTTTTATCTTTTCTTGTTTGCCTTTTCCCGGCCACCACTCGGGATAACCGATGCGTTTGAAGCATCCATCCCGATTATGACCATCTTTGCCATAAAAAGTGTAGTGTTCCACCTGGTCGTTACTGCTGCGTTTTCCATTGTCTCTCGATTTTGATCGGATCTGGGACTGGCCTTGATCACGTCTAGCCGGGGCATAGGCTTGGAAAGCAACCGCATCGATAGCAGGCCTTTTGGCTCCCGAGATAGCCCTTTGCTGCTCATCATCGGCTGTGAGGTGATACGCAGTTCCGAGGGAGGGGGTTGTTGTGTAGCTAATATCTGTGTTCTAATGGTTCCAAACTCAGCATCTAACCCAAGCAAGAACTCGTACAACCTCTCTTTTTCTCTCAATTCGGTAAGCTTTTTCCCTATCCCACAAGTACACCCATTGCAGTTGCACTTTGGGAGAGGAAGCACAGATTGAATCTCATCCCATATAACCCGAAGCTTCGTATAATAAGCCGACACGGACGCCCCTTCTTGTTTAGTAGTCGTCAACAGTTGCTTTAACTCGTACGCCCTAGGCGCACTCTCCTTCCCGAACCGTTCTTCTAAGTCAGCCCAGATTTCTTGCGCCGTAGTAGCGTATTTTACGCTTGTCCTGATCTCCTTCTCCATCGCTGTGTTCAACCAGCCCTTGATCATGGCATCACACCTCATCCATGACATGTATTTGGATGAGGTCGGTTCAGGTTTCTTGATCGTCCCGTCTATAAAGCCGACTTTGTTCTTGGCGAAAATAGAAATTTAACATTTCTTGAGACCAATCGGCGTAGTTACCATCGGTTAGCACATCGTTCACGTGCATTTGTCTTGGGTAGTCTGACGGGTGAATGTAATACGGTGAATCGTGATCTGTCGCTCCTTCTTTGTTGTTGATAGTTTTGTCTTCATCACCAGCCATGGTGATTTAGGGTTCTTGTGTGTATGATCGGAGGATCTTTTCTAAGACCGCTCTGATACCATAATAATTTTATTATGGCAAAAGAGGCTAATCAAAAGAAAGTATTCTGATAATTTACAAAGGAGAATGGAACCTCCATATATACACGATGATAGCTGTAAAAGAGCCAAAAAAGGAAAATAAAATGAAGGAAATAAAATACATAAATATGATGAGCAATAATTACGGAAGTGATATGCATGGAGGTAATGTCAATCTTCTTTAGCTTTTGACTTATTGACTTCTTGGAGAAGGTAATAAGTCAATAAGTAGGTTTGAAAAGTAATCCCAAACACCCCCGAATCAAATCAAATTGATTATACAATGAATTTAAAGAACTCAAAGAGTTGATATTATACATAACTTTTTAATAGTGTAAACATCTTAAAACTATATTTATCATTTAATGTACTAACTACAGAATAATCATATTATTAAATTGTGCATATATATTCCTTCTCTATAGACTTGCAACTTGTGACAGTAACACATATTAAGGTTGCTAAGATGACATTTAATCATATCTCTATTATACACATACAGGAAGCATGGATTAAGACCTAATGTTTATTCAACAACATGATTTAGACCCAAAAGCAAAAGAAACAACACCATTTAGATGATACCACATAACCAACAAAATTCTAATTGGATCTTACCTACCTCTTATTACTACTTAATCGAGTTGTCAGTTCCAGTTCCAATTCCAATTCCACCTGTATCATCTGTGCCATCATCATTTTTCCTAATTCTTTTGCACGCTTCTTCTGTGTCGGTTTTCTTCTCTTTTCCTTTGCGTTTTCTACCAGCCAATACTGCCATTGTCGGTTTAACATCTATATAAACCATCCTTTTTGGTCCTGATCTTAGAGAATAACAGCTCTTAACAACATTTTCTATCTGTTTTCCTTTGGATTTAGTCGCGATACCAATGTGGGTGTCGCTTTGTACTACTTTAGTTTCATCAATCACAATTCCTTTGGATTTCTGGGTTATAAATTCTACACTAGACACTATTGCACCATCCACGCGCTTCTCACCCCCCTTTGCTTTTTTCTTATTCATAGCTTCAGTAGCTTTTAACTCTGATACCATATCTTTCGTCTCTTCACCATCACTGTCTGATTCGACCTCCATTTCACTTGAATTAACCATGAAATCTTGAACCTGAAAACAAAACCATTTCAGCACCAAGATTGATAATCTAAAAGAAACTAAAACTTGTATCAAGAAATTCAGAACACAAATAATTTTAGTGATTAGATTCTAATTATGTGAATTCAAGAACCCTAAATGAACAATAAAAAGAAACAGAAATCAAGAAACCCTAACTGAATCCAAACAATTAATTAAGAACTGCAATTGTAAAACATCATCGAATTGATCAGTTTAGAAGACGAAGGAAGTAAGAGATGGATAGATTGATTACCGAATGAATGTAGCAGTTGATTGATTGATTCTCAGGATTTATCTCTCAAATTGGATCATATATAATGACTGAAATTCTGTTATGAAAGATGAAGTATGTTATCGTGAGAGAGAATTTGTAACAGAAGCGGAAATCGTTTATTGGATCAGATGCAAAAGGCGGGAAATTATAATTTGTACACGTGGAGTAAGGTCATTGGAGCACGTGGTATTAAAACCAACCGTTTTTTAATTTGAATCGAAATGGATAAAGGGTCGATCTAATGATTTATTATTATTTAAATTAAGTAATTTGATTTCTGAATATTGTAATATAGATTAAAGGAAAGGCTGGTTTAATTTTATAAAAAAATTATTTTTCTTAATAACTTTTGTTTGTTAACCTTTTCTAAAAAAACGGAGCGGGCGGTTGATTTTAGTTTTTTGGTCAACGTTTCGGTATAGATTTTTTGAAAACGTAGTTATATATAGAATTGATTTTTTTTTTGGTATCGTAGTATATAGCAAATTTCGTAACCGTTGTGGTACTGTGACGAACCGAACCTATGATTATGTTTTAATTTATATTTTATTAGCCATCGTCCCGACACCCATCGCCGAACGAGGGTTTAACCAGCTAGTCTATATTATTTATTTAAAGACCGTGTATGCAATTTGAACGATAGTATTTTACAAATATCATGTGAAATTAATATTAATAATAATAATAATAATATTCAAGGGCATTCATAATCTCTTAATTTGAACACTAAATTATATTTCATGATTCAGGCACTTCAATTTTAGAATCTCATATTCAATGATGTACTTGACCTTAGTAGCTATAAAGGTTTACCAAAACATTTATTTTATCCGTATGCTTAAATTATGTGTTGCAAACTCATTGTAATTTTATCTACATGAGTTTTATAATTTATGTGTTACGAATTAATTCCTTACTATAATCAATAAGAGTGTCCGTAGTGGGGCGTTTTGGGTCCGATGTGGCACCCTATCACGCTCCACTCCCTGGCGTGATAGGCACAATCGTGAAGCCCTCAACGGGTGTGAAACATCTATCCCCCAAACAAAATGTGTTTAGAAACTTTCTGATATCCGCAATGATGGAGATTAGGATTATATAGAATGAATACATACAAGTAAGTACATAAAGAATAACATATTGACAAAATACATCCTTGATATAAATATAAACTCATAAATGAGGTAGACTAATATCCTCAGAGCCGGTCCTGAGGATTCGAATGCCCTACACGAGCCGTAAAAAAAAAGCCCATAATGAAAATTACTTTTTAAAAAAGGCTCGAAATATTTATTGCGGCTCTGCTATTTTCACATAATTCTAGTAAAAAAAGGGCCCAATAATAAAGGCCCAAAAAAAGATGGGCCTATATCAAGATTCATGAAATCTAGTAAAAAAAATGCCATATATAACATGAATGAGCAGAGCCGTAAAAAAAAGGCTCAATAATTTTTTTTAAAGCCTAAAAAATTTTAAACATATATATATATATATATATATATATATAATTTTAATTATTTTTTTTTGGGCCCCTCGAAATGTTGGGCCCCCTACGGTCGTGTTGGGCCGGCCCTGGATATCCTCCCTCAAGCGAGACGGTGGCGGTCCAAGGCGAAGCATACGTCGGAAATGCTCAAACTGAGGTCTAGGTAGGCTCTTGGTGAAAATATCCGCCACTTGGAGCTTGGTAGGAACAAACTTGGTGTGAAGCTTCCCAGATAGAACAAGTTCCCGAATAAAGTGATAGTCAAGTTCAATGTGTTTCATGCGTTTATGGGAGACAGGATTTTGAGTAAGGAAGATGGCATTGAGGTTGTCACAAAGAAGAGTGGGACGGACGCCAGGAAGAGCTTGTAGTTCTTGCAGAAGGTGTGTTATCCAAATGAGCTCGGCTGCGTTATTGGCCATTGCCCTGTATTCAGATTCACAGCTAGACCGGGATACAAAGGATTGTTTCTTAGCGCTCCATGATACTAGGTTACCACCCAAAAAGACTGAGTAGCCATATGTGGATCGTCTGGTGTCAAGACATCTGGCCCAGTCAGCATCAGAGTAACCAAGCATGGATGATGATGATGATGATGATGATGAGAACGTGAGTCCAAAAGCTAGAGTACCTTTGATGTAGCGAAGGATGCGTTTGACACATTGAAAGTGCTCAATGGTGGGAGCATGTAGGAATTAGCTAACTTGATTTACAACATAGGAGATATCTGAACGAGTGATCGTGAGGTATTGAAGAGCACCTACTAAGGACCGATAGAGAGAAGGGTCCGAGTAGGGGTCTCCCGTGGCAGTTAGAGACACATTTGTAGCAAGTGGGGTATGTGTTGGTTTGGTATCAATCATTTGTGCACGATCTAGAATTTCCTTGGCATACTTATATTGGTTCAGAAATAACCCGGTGTTGGTGTAGGTTACCTCAAGTCCAAGGAAATAATTTAGTTCTCCCAAATCTTTGATTGCAAACTCTTTATTTAGGGTTGAAATAAAAGAGCAGATGGTGCCTTCTTGGTTTCCTGTAAGAATAAAGTCATCCACATAAACCAAAATATACATGATGCAAGAGTCCCATTTGAAAATGAAGAGGGACGTATCAACTTGACTTCACGAGAAGCCATTGGTTAGTAAAAAAGTGCTTAAGTGTTGGAACCATGCACGAGGGGCTTGTTTTAGTCCATATATAGCTTTATTTAATTTACAGACATGATTGGAGTATTGTGGATGTATGAACCCGGGAGGTTGCTCCATAAATACACATTCATCAAGTTTGCCATGTAGAAATACATTGTTTACATCGAGTTGATGGAGTTTCCATTAGTTAAGGACAGCTAAGCTGAGTATAACACGAACCGTGGCAACTTTAACAACTGGGCTGAAAGTGTGAGAATAGTCTAAGCCGTGAGTTTGGCTATATCCTTGAGCCACAAGGCGTGCCTTGTGACGCTCAGTTGTGCCATCCGAGTGAAACTTTGTACGGAATAACCATTTGGAACCAACAACTGAGCGATGTGATGGACGAGGTACCAGTGTCCAAGTGTTATTGTTGTCAAGAGCATCTAATTCCCGATTCATAGCATCAATCCATTTGGGCTCTTTGGCAGCAGTGGTGAAGGTTTTGGGATCCTTTGCCGAAAAAAAGGGCCTGATGGAGGGGGTGTGTGATAGTATGGGAAAGATCGGCACGGTGACGTGGTTTGAAAATGCCTGCTTTGGCTCGTGTGAGCATCGGATGGGTAGGGAGAGGTGGTGGGGGTGGGGGAGGTGGGGGAATTGGGGCTGAGCCGGGTGAGGCAGTGTGTGGTGAAGGTGGTGGAATAATTGGAGGTGTTTGCAGAGGGTTGTTGGGAGGGGAAATAGGTTGGGTTGTCGGTGCAGATGTGGTCTGAGGGGAGGTGTTATCAAGGCAAAATTTGCAAGGTGAGGTGGTTGGGGTATATGTCTGAGGTTGTGTTGTGGGAGAGGGTGAAGTGTTTGGAGTGGGTATAGGGTCAAAGAAGGTAGTTAGGTCATCAGGTATGTGGGATGAGGTGTTAGGGGGATTGGTAAATGGGAAGGTTTCTTCATCAAAACGAGCATGTCTAGAGATAAAGATGATGGACGTAATGGGATCAAGGCAACGGTATCCTTTATGCATGGAGCTGTACCCGACAAAAATGCATGGTAAACTGTGTGGGGCTAGTTTGTGAGCTGCATGGTGGCGGAGGTAAGGGAATGCCCTACACCCAAAGGTACAGAATGTGCCATAAGCAGGGGTTTGGGAATGCAAAATTTCATATGGGGACTTCCCGTTTAGAACCATAGAGGGTAACCTGTTTATGATAAAGACGGCCGAAGAAAAGATATCAACCCAAAAGGTGGTAGGGACAATAGCGTGAAATAGCATTGCCAATCCGGTCTCGACTATGTGTCGATGTTTGCGCTCAACACGACCGATTTGTTGAGGTGTATACGGGCACGTCAAACGGTGAAACGTGTCATTTTCTTCAAACATGGAGCGGACTTTATGATTTACAAATTCGGTGCCACCATCGCTTTGAAAATTTTTTATTTTTCTTGAGAATTGGTTTTGGACAAGTTTCATAAAGATGTTTAAGACAGCGGGAAATTCAGATTTTAGATGGAGGGGATAGAACCAACATAACCGGGAATGGTCGTCAATAAAAATGACATAGTAACGGTAATTGTCACCGGATGTCAGCAGTGATGGTCCCCATAAGTCGCAATGAACAAGATCAAGGGGATTTAAGGAACGTTTGTTATTAATCTGAAAGGGTAGTTTCTGACTTTTAGCAATTTGACATGGTGAACAAACATTCGGTTTAGGTAATAAAGCATAAATAGATAATTTGCCAAGTTTTTTGCAAGTTTACAATAGTATCAAAATGCACATGCCCTAAACGGGTGTGCCAAAGTTCAAAAGAGGCTTTAGGTGTTGATGGAGAAGCAAAAAGCGCATGATGGTCCGAGAGGAGGACGTAAAGGCCATCCTCACACCTGCCTTGAGCTAGGACCTGCTTGGTTAGGCGATCCTGAATGAAAAAGGATGGGTAAGATAATAGCACATCAACACAGTTATCCTTGGTTAACTTACTAATTGACAAGAGTTGTTTGGTTAAATGTGGAACAACCAAAACATCTTTTAATTTAAGGTTACGAGCGATGGTGGAGTGACCCGTGTGTGAGATGGGGAGAGTATTACCGTTGCCAAACATTACAGATTCAATACCTGAAGCGGGAGCAGGTTGAGAAATAGGTGACGGCTTTGAAGTCATATGATCGGTGGCCCCAGAATCCACATACCAGTCGGGACTGCTGGGAGAGGTGACATGGCATTGGGATAAAAAGGAACTTGCCAAATTTTCTGCATGAGGAGTTTGCATGCCCTGAGAGGCAAACGAAGAAAGGTTTGGAAAGCTTGTGGCATAGTGTCCATCTCGTCTACAGAGTTGACAGTGGGGAACACGCTGTGAACGTCCCCGGAAGCGTCCACCCCGGCTGTAAGTATGGTTGGGACTGCGAGGGAACCGACTGTTACGACCACGAGGGGAGAAAACATGGCGAGGTGTTTGGGCATTGAACGCCACTGGTGGGGTGGATGTGCCATGAATATTAACCATAAACATCTCATGGTTTTCAGCCTGAGCCAAAAGATCCGGCCAGGAGGGGTGTGGTCTGGAGTGGCGAATGGTTGTGGAGAAGGTTTCATAACTTGGGCCAAGGCCACAAAGGAACCAATGAATCTGATCGGTTTCATCGACAGGGTAATTGATGGCCGCCAACTGATCGCAAAGGGATTTGAACGAGCGACCATAATCAGCGACGGATTTAGGACCTTTCTGCAGTAGCCATAGTTGGTCACGGAGATTGTGAACCCGGTCAATGGAAGAGTTTCCATAGGCTGATTCAAGGGCAGTCCATATGAGACGAGCAGTGGAGAGACCAACAATGGTGGTGATGGTTTCTTCGGATAATGAGGCATGAATGATAATGATGGTCCTTTGATCATTGTGCAACCAGGAGGAGTAGGCTGGGTTGATGGAGGTCTTGTCGCTGGCAGTAAGGGTGGCAGATGGTGGAGGAGAAGAGCCATCCACATGAGACATGAGATTTTGAAAGGTAAAGATGGGTAGCATTTGATTCTTCCATAACAAATAATTTGTGGAGTGTTGGGCATAAAATTGAGACTGATGCTGTCAATAGAAACTACAGTATTGAAACTACTAGTTTCGGTTGAACATTTGGATAAATTTTTTCATAGGATATTGCATAGATGGAGGGGAGTTTTGGCTGAAAACTTGGAGACAACATTTTAGGGTTTTTGAAAATTTCATTTATTCGGCAATATACATGATGTTCTGCCTAAGCCAACCGTAATTCCTTTATTTAAAGTTCAAGTTTGAGTAGTGGGTAACAAAGTCAAGCATATTTGTGACGAACTGGATCATTGGTTGTTGATTACATGGTGATTCGATCCCTTATATTTTGCCTAGAAATAGGAGGTTCTACACTTCAGGGGGAGAATCGCCACGAAAGACTTCGGATTATCAGCAGAGTTATGAAGATGCAAGACAAAGTGAGCCTCCGCTTAAAATTGACATTTTTTTAGGGGGAGAGAAGGCAAGTTGATCAAGTGTTCGAGAATGTCAAGAATCTTTTTAGAAAGATGGTTATTTACTGCTAAATACTTGGGATTCAAACCTTTATCAATTGCCTACAAGATAGGAGGGTCTACACTTGAGGGGGAGAATCACAAAGAAAGGCATTGGATCATCAGTCAATCTATGAAGACGAAAGACAGTGTCAGACAAGAATTGATAGCATCAGTCTAGGGGGAGTTTGTTGGGTATAAAATTGAGACTGATGCTGTCAATAGAAACTACAGTATTGAAACTACTAGTTTCGGTTGAACAATTGTTCAATCGAAACTAGGTAGTTTCGATACCTGTTTTTCAGGCCCATTTGGCGATGGCTTGGAAAACAAGGCATATGTGCTTGGCCTCCTATATAAATATCAGATTATCTCATAGGAGGAGTGTGTGTCTGTAGAGGGAATCACCACCCCAGGGGGAGCTCACCCTGGGGTGAGACTAATTGTTGAGTGTGTGAGGAGCTTTTATTTTTCATATCAATCAAAGAATCATACATTTTATGCTCCAATTATCTGTTCTTGTTCACTTTTATATATTTATGTACGTGTTTGTGATTCCCGCACCCGTCTCTACCCTTTTTCTGATTCAAGAGTGATACCGGATCCAGAGATTCCGCCTCTCGCTCCGGACTGTTTGAAGGATTTCTTCGCAGATCTGTTCTCTCAGGTCTGCTCAGGACCTACATGGAGGTAAGCTTGATGGTTAGCATATGCATAAGGGTATTGAAAGGGATGGAAGAGTCTGATGAAGAAGCCATGGAGGGATGCAGAAGAGTATGGGGAAACGAAAGGAGGGGGAGGGGAAAATGAGGACTGTTGAGGCTCTATACCATGTGTTTAGAAACTTTCTGATATCTCTGCAATGATGGAGATCAGGATTATATAGAATGAATACATACAAGTAAGTACATAAAGAATAACATATTGACAAAATACATCCTTGATATAAATATAAACTCATAAATGAGGTAGACTAATACAAACCAACCATTAACCATTTTAAAAAAATTAACCCAAAAACACTTATCGCTATTATTAACCCGTTACTCATCTTTATAGTGATCACACTACTATTTACGTGGCGCGTGCGTGAAACACGTTTTCATCATTATCAATAAACCATTACGGATTGTCTAACATTCATTAGAATTGATTGATGGGCTGAAATGAACTAAAATAATAAGCGCATATATACTTATACAAAAGTAATATAGGGAAGGATCATTTGAGAACTCCTAAATATTTTGAGAACTCGCGAGAACTCGCTAAAAGTATAAATAATCATTTATTTGTTTAAAATACTGGAATTACTATTCAAATACAACATTTTTATATGAATTGACATGTGTAAATTCACATGTATCCGTATATTATAAACATTTTTAAATGTGTAAGTCTCTCATTTACACATGTGTAAGCTCTTACCGTTTACACATGTGTAAATGTTTAAACTATGCGAGTACATATAAATTTACACATATCAATCCATATAAAAATGTTGTATTTTAATAGTAATAATGTTATTACTTTAGATAAATAAATAATTTTTTAATGTTTTTCGTGATTTCTCACGAGTTCTCAAAATATTTAAAGTTCTCATTTGAACCTAACCCAAGTAATATATATATATATAAGGGTTAGGTTCAAATGAGAACTTATAAATACTTGAGAACTCGCGAGAACTCGCGAGAACTCGTCAAAAAACCAATTAAAACAATTTTTTTTTGTTTTCACTACCTTTATTATTAAAATATAACATAAAAAAATAATTTATCTCTCCAATTAATTCATCCCTTCTCTCTAAATTATCCTTAAAAAAAACTATATACACATGTATAAATGGTAAACATTTACACATGTGTAAGTGGTAAACTTACAAATATGTATATTTTTTTTAATATATGAAAACATGTAAATTTACGTATATAAATTCATTTTTTTATGTTGTATTCTAACAATAAAGATAGTAAAAACAAAAAAAATGGTTTTGATTGGTTTTTTGACTAGTTCACGTGAGTTCTCAAAATATTTAGGAGTTCTCAAATGATACATTCCCTATATATGTATATATAGAATAAAGTTCAAGTAAAAAGGGTTTTTAAAATAAAAAGGGTGAGAATGATTTAGGGTCATTAGATCAAATTGTAGAAATGATTTAATGGTTGATATCAATTTATAGGAGAAAAAGTTGTTGTAAGGGTATTTTAATCATGACCATTTTTGTTGACTTTTTATCGAGTTCCTCCCATTTTTTTAAACGTTTATAACTTTTACATACGACATTATTTAAAAAAAATTTTACACCATAAAAACGAGCGTTTTTTTATCTTTAAAACGAGTATAGTGTCGTTATATACAAAAACGAAAAACAAATTACATTTTGCAACTCATTGTGTAATTTGCCCGTCATTGTGTCTAATGTTAGGTCTGGTCATATTGATCATTGTGTCAAATATGTCAAGTCATTGCGTAATGTCAGGTCTGGTCATTGTGTAATGTCAGATCTAGTCATTGTGTCAAATATTTTTCATCATCGTGTTATATGTATTCATCATTGTGTTTTACGTTTTAGATAATTTCGTGTTATTTTTGTCACTGTTTTTAGGTATTATATATAACATAGTGATGAAAAATATTTGACACAATGACCAGACCTGACATTACATAATAATGTCAAGTCTGGTCATTGTGTAATGTCAAAAATAACACAAAATTATCTAAAACGTAAAACACATGACGAAAACGAGCATTTTTTATTTTTAAAACGAGTATAGTGTCGTCATATACAAAAACGAAAAAATTACGTTTTCCAGCTCATTGTGTAATTTGCTCGCCATTGTGTCTAATGTCAGGTCTAGTTATATTGGTCATTGTGTCAAATATGTTAGGTCATTGTGTAATGTTATGTTTGGTCATTGTGTCTAATGTCAGGTCATTATGTCAAATAGTTTCCATCACTATGTTATATATAATACATAAAAAGCGGTGACAAAAATAACACGAAATTATCTAAATCGTAAAACACAATGATGAATACATATAACACAATAATAAAAAATATTTGACACAATGACCAGACCTGACATTACACAATAACCTGACATATTTGACACAATAACCAATATACTCTCCCTTCAAAAACAATAAAAGTACACATGTCAAGCACATAATCCTTTTTACCCTTCTTATTTTTAAAACTTTTTTTACATAACCTAACCATATATATATATATATATATATATATATATATATATATATATATATATATATATGGTTAGGTTATGGGAAAAAATATTTTAAAAATAAGAAGGGTAAGAAGGATTCTATATATATATATGTATATATATATATATAGGGGTATGTTCTTTTGAGAACCAACAATATGTTAAGAACTGTGAGAATCGCATTAACTCTTGCTCTATTTATACTATAAATTGACTAGAATTCATGTACATTTCAATATGTTTAAGGTTTGGTTTTAAAAGACCTCGAATTTATAGTCGTTTTTTTAAATGCATATATGCACTCACACTATATGCACAAATGAATGCATACATACATATTTTTATACTTTTCTTAAAAAAATTTAGGAGAGAGGAGATAAACTCAAACTAAGAGTGGGAAGAGATAAATAAAACATTGTTGTTGAATTTTACTTTTTTCACTAAAGCGATATGTACACGTTTTGTGCGGTTCTTTCGGTTCTCACGGTTCTCAAAAGAACATGCCCCTATATATATATATATATATATATATATATATATATATATATATATATATATATATATATATATATATATATATATATATATATATATATATATATATATATATATATATATATATATATATGGAATGGATCATTTAAGAACTCCTAAATATTTTGAGAACTCGCGAGAACTCGTAAAAAATCCAATCAAAACCATTTTTTTTACTATTTTTATTGTTAGAATACAACATAAAAATGAATTTATATATGTAAATTTACATGTCTTCATATATTAAAAAAAATATACACTTGTGTAAGTTTACCACTTACACATGTGTAAGTGTTTATCATTTACACATGTATATAAATTTTTTTAAGGATAATTTAGAGAGAAGGGATGAATTAATTAAAAAGATAAATCATTTTTTAAGTTATATTTTAATAATAAAGATAGTGAAAACAAAAAAAATGGTTTTAATTGGTTTTTTGACGAGTTCTCGCGAGATCTCAAGTATTTATGAGTTCTCATTTGAACCTAACTCTATATATATATATATATATATGTGTGTGTATATATATATATATGTGTGTGTGTGTATTTATCTTTGATCCTATAGATAGTTATGTAAACTTTAAGATCTATGATAAAAGGTGTCGTTGATTTTGTTTGGGATTTTGAAAGTTGATGTGGGTAAAACTCAAAGACATGATTGAAACCTTAAGAGTGGATTGATTGAATCCCGCTTCTCCCATCCCAATAGAGTGGGATGGTGTTCCCGCCTTCTGCATCACCTCCTCCCGTCCAGCTCCTCCATCTTTCTTTGCGTCCGGTAAAATTCGGGAGAACATTATAGTTGTTGCTTCCTTTTGGGGTGGTGCTCCTCTTCACATCAACTTCCACCTCAACCTTTGTCGCTCTCGTTCATGTTGGTGATTTTTGTGTTATCTAGCCATGTTGTGTAATTGGATTTACTTATGACTAAATGATAAATTATAATTAAAACATCAAGCAAGTTGGAAAGTGTGGAGTGCATACTAGGGATGAGCATTTGGTACCAAGTACCGGTACCGGTACTGATACCGTACCGAACCGGTACCATACCGATAGATTCGGTACCTGTACCCACTTTTACATAGATTCGGTATCGGTATTTTCGGTACCGGTATGGTACCAATACCTATAGAGATGAACATTTTGTAACAAATATCGGTACCGTACCGAACCGGTACCGTATTGTCACACCCCCGCCAAGACGGAAACACGAAGGGGCGACGAAATTGAATCATTACACATGATCAAAAGAAATTTACTATTAAAACCAAATAGTTATTACATTAGTATTTTAGAACAAATAAACCAAATAAAACAAACAGAACAAATAATTCTTCTTTTTGTTAATTCTAGCTAAGTCCACTAAAGCATAGTACTTGATCCTAACATGAGCTTGTCAACATCCTACTTAGCTTCACCTGAAAAACATGCTAAAATATGTCAACTAAAAAGTTGGTGAGAACATAGGTTTAGATAGATACATAGTAATAGATAACAAGATGCAAGTCATAAACAAGTTTCAAATTCCAAGTAATTAAACTTTTATATATGAGTCCACAACCAAACCTAGTGATCGATAGCTCTCCCGTCCAACACCTTGTCAGGGTGTTAGACTAAGTATAAGTGTCTAGTATGCAGTTTCTGAACACCCAACTCCTTCCAAGTTGATCAGAATCCACAACTTGAAGGATGCTCGGAATTGATTGGCATGCATCAACCCGAGGACCGGATGGGCTAGTCAGGCCAATAGATCTATTTACGTACTCCAGTGGCTTGCCCGAATTTAATGGTTTTTTAGTTTTAGAAATAAGAGAGACTTTGTAATAACAAGTTACATAGAATAGCAACATGTATAAACCCGTTTAGTTTTACTAGAATTAGAAAGTTTTTTATTGAATGCAAAGGTATAGTTTAGACTATAGAACATGATTTCTGTTTTGATATATGAGCATGTTTTCCACCCCAAAGTAGAAAGTAAAAGAGGGGATATGAACTCACCTTGCAGCAGGTGGGTAGATCTTGATTGCTGAAGTAACCTGGCTTAGGAGATTCTTTAAGAATTCCCTAAGTAAGTTCGAGTTAGTTTATAGATTTGTGAAAATATGAGGGGTTGTAGGGTAATTAGATGAAAGTGGTTATCATTCCAAAGTAGTACCTACAACAGAAAAGTTTCCAGGAAAGAGTTGGCCGGATCGAAACCCCGTCTTTCCTAGCCAGAACCTTACTGTTTGTCAGATAACTACATACAAGTTTGAAAGTTACTCTATTTGTATACTTTAACCGGGTTTAGGACGTGTCTGGCAAGTTTGGGAAAGGATAAGGACTAAAGTGAAAATATGCATTTAATAAGGATCAAAATAAATAAGTTGAACAATAGAGGGTTTTAATAGAAAATCAAGAGTTATAATGAAAATATAACTCTAGACGTAAAACAGAATTAAGAAAATCAAGTTTGTAAATAAAACGTTCGAACAAGTTTTAAAGGGTTTATAAATTATATTTTATAATTCTTGTGTTTTAAAGAAGAAAATGAAGTTTTTAAATAATGTTTAATAATATATATTTATATATATAGTTTCTAGTTTAAATAAAATTATTTGTTTTAAATAAAACACAACCTTAAACTTTTAAATAAATACACGATTACTCCCGACATAAAATACACAATTCTAAAGAAAGAATATGTTTAATAACATTTATTTGTACACAAACATATTGATATATGTATTTAGGAATGTTTTCGTGTGTGTGAATGCAAAAAATATCAAAACAATAACTAAAAGAAAAAGATGATAAGGGGGTTTTCACAAAGGGGGTTCACGTGTTTAAGAGGGTTCAAACATAAAAAAAGGGGTTCAGATGCCATTTATTTTTCAAATTAAAATTTCCTTTTTGATAATTAAACATTTAATTTTTTATAACTTTTAAAATATAACTAATCAATTTAATAATTTTTATTTTTGTTTAAAAATATTAATGTAATTACTTATTAGGAATTGGAATTTAATTGTTATATTAAATAAAATGAGGCAAAACGAGGCTCGATACATTAGAATTAACTCGAAGTAGAAACAAAACTAGAATCGTACATTCTTTTTGAGATGTTAAACGTACCGAAGCGGTACCGGTACCCACTTTTTCACAAATTCGGTACCGGTACATGTTCGGTACCGATCTCATCCCTAGTGAATACTTGTTTGATGATCTTATGATTTCTGGTGCTAAATACACCTTGTTATATAAAGGAGGCGAAGCCCACTGAACAACGGTGGTCTAGGGGCAGCGCCCCTTGTTAGTAGGGTCCTAGGGTTGGCAGCCCCTAATGGGGTCTAAGGGATAACGCCCCTGGCTGGGGTTAAGCTGCCTGACCAACTTGGAAAAAAATTAATTTGGTTTCCTATTGAAAACTAATTTAAATTTGGTTTCCTACCCAAAGAAATTTACCTAAATAAGAAATAATTGTTTAAGAAATAATAAATAAAAAATAAGAAAACAAACAATACTTATAAACTTAAAATAAAAAAACAAATTATAAATCAAGTACCCAATCCAAGAACAAAACACATTACTTATCTAGTAAATTTAATTAATTATGACTAATACCTTATATAGTTATAAGAAATGTTTAACTTTAAGGTTGTTTAAAATTCAAAACAAATCAAAAGGTGCCTCACAAAATTTGTTGTTACCCACATACTCTACTATTCCACTCTCTTTCTCTAATATTCTCTAAAAATTTATTGTTAGGCGTGATCCAACGTGGAGGGTATCATCACGGCGTGAAGGGAAGGGCACACCCCCCTCTTGACGTGAATTGGGTGACGTGATTTTTTTCACGGGAGTTCAAAGGTGTTGAATGGGATATAGTCGTTGATAACGGCTAGTTTTACAATAAATTAAAAATAAAGTTTTTTTTATTAACACCAAACCATTTACATTTTACCTCACCTCATCTTCTATATACTACAAAAATCTTTACAAAATGTCTTTTTCAAGCGAAGAAGCCCGGGAAATGGCGTTCAGCGTTTTCGCATCGGCGACGGTTATGTGGTGGCAAGAAGCGGAATCGTCCTCAAGACCATTAAAACGAAGTGCACATCTCAACCTTGACCGTGCGGCTGCGAACGCACTTTTACTCAAGAATTAATAATGATCTCGAGAGAGAGACGTGCCTTGGTTCCATCAACAGGTTGACGTGAGAGGTCGGGTTGGTTTTACCTCCATTCAAAAGTGTACGGCCGCGATTCGTCAAATGGCGTATGGCACCGCTAGTGATTCGTTTGTAGATTACTTGAAGATGTCAGAACGAACGATCATGTCATGTATTTACAAGTTTTGTAAAGCTATAATTTTATTGTATGGTTAGAGATATTTACGTAAACCGTCGGCTAGCGACATTCAATAATTATATGGTTTTCATTAAGCTAAACACGGATTTGTCGAGATGCTCGGTAGCATCGATTGCACGCATTAGGATTGGAAAAATTGCCCCAATGCGTGGCGAGGTCAGTTTGCGCACGGGGATCATCCTCGTCCAAGTATTATGCTTGAAGCTGTGGCTTCAAATGATCTATGGTTTTGACATGCATTCTTTGACGTTGCCGGTGCGAACAATGACATTAATGTTCTTAATCAATCTCCTATATTCGGCGATATGATCAATGGAACCGGACCCAACTCATCGTTTGAACTTAGATGATCGCATTACAAGTGTGGGTATTATCTAGCCGATGGAATATATCTAGAATATGCTACAATTGTCAAGTTTTTTACGTGTCAAGTTTCTTACGTGTCCAGAATGTATTAAACGTAATAATTATAAAAAGGCTTATGAGACGGCAAGAAAAGATATCGCACAAGCGTTCGGTCTCTTGAAAATAAGTGGCATATAATCAAATGGCCGGCTCAATCTTGGTCTCAAAGCAAAATTCGGAACATTATGTATGCTTGTGTGATTTTGCATAATATGATTTTAGAGGATCAAGGAGTGACAATTTGTCAATACAACCGAAATGAGGAGGAGCCTACACACGAAGAAATTGATGAAAATCAAAAGCGAGTAAACCGACAAGAAATACGTAATCGAGAAATTCATAACGCACTAAAGACGGACTTGATTGAGTATGTTTACGAAAATTCAAATCATTAGGTAATTATTTTTTAATAATGTAATTTTTTTTAGTAGTGTAAATTTTTTTAAGTAATGTAATTTTTTTAAGTAATGTTATTTTTTTTAATTATTAATGAAATATTATTTAGGTTTAATTTTATTATGTTTTATTTTATTTAAATGAATATTTAAAAAAACATTTAATTATCACACCACCTCAATCATTCGGGTATTTCCCTTGCCAAGTGATAGATGGTGTGATAATGAAGGGTGTGACGTGGCCACGTGGCATGCACTTTTCTATCACTTGAGACGCTTAGATCATCCGGTATACCATAGCTAAACACGCTGTGATCCAACGTGGAAGACATAATCACGTCGTGAAAGGAAGGGCACACCGCCCCCTTGAGCCGTGATCCAGCGCGTGAAGGTGAAGGCGTGATTTTTTTCACGGGAGAATTGTACATTTACGAGTGGAATATAGTCGTTGCCCGTTGGTAAGGGCTAGATAATTAATTAAAAAAAAGTTTTTTTTATTAAATTTTCATTCTCATCTCCTATATAACACAAAACCATTAAAGATATCGAACGAGCGTTCGGTCTTTTGAAGAATAAGTGACATATAATCGAACGACAGGCTCGATCTTGGTCTCAAATCAAAATCCGAAACATTATGTATGCTTGTGTGATTTTGCATAATATGATTTTAGAGGATCAAGGAGTGACAATTTGTCAATACAACCCAAATGAGGAGGAGCTTACGCATGAAGAAATTGATGAATATCAAAAGCGACTAAACCGACAAGAAATACGCAATCGAGAAATTCATAACGCACTAAAGGCGGACTTGATTGAGTATGTTTACGAAAATTCAAATCATTAGGTAATTTTTTTTAGTAATGTAATTTTTTTTTAATTATTAATGAAATATTATTTATTATGTTTTATTTTATTTTTATTAATGAAATATTATGTTTTATTTTATTTAAATGAAAATTAAAAAAAAATTAATTATCACACCACCTCAATCACTTGGGTATTTCCCTTGTCAAGTGAAGGATAGTGTGATAATGAAGGGTGAAACCTTGATTACTGAATTAACTCTCGTTGTCTAGGTCTAAGACGAAGCAATTACAGAGAATATATGGACAAAGTAGTACAACTCATTTAGGACTAAACTAGGTAAGAGGATAATTCTAAACTAATAGCCTATTTACATTGAATATAATAAATACAAGGTCAACCTAATATATATAGAATATATGTCGGTTAATAGTTTAGAACCATTATTAGCAGCAGGTTCCTTGGACCAAGTTTAGAAGATTTATTTAATTATTGTAACAACAAATTCACTTTGTAAACAGTTTCAATGCTTGCAAATGCATTGTATGAACACTTGCGCCTTTTTTATTGCTTTATGCAGATAAATAGAGTTAGTTGAATATATGCCAACCGATATGTTCTTTGAGCAATCTGACAAGTTTATGTTCTTGAATGGAAATTATATTATTTTTTTTATCTATCTTACTCTGACTTTGGATTAAACAAGAACAAAGTATCCTTTTGGAAGCATGTAATTTTTTAGAGGAAGTTTGAATATATTATATATCCTAACTTTTTGCCAAGTTTTTAAAAATCAACCCGTGTTTGAGTTTTTAAGTTTTGACCCGTTTAATCAATATTTGAAAGAAAAAAGATAATAAGACAAAATAGTTAGTTCTTAAGATTATAAATAGAAGAAAGAGGAAAAAAATAATCAAAAAGAATATGGAGATAAAGACGGGCAATGAGATGTGGAGGTTTTTAAAAGATAAACAATATTTAGAGATAAATTTAGGGAATGTTGATTTTTAGTTAAATTATAGGGATGTGGCTGGAGAACTTATGCCCTGTAAATATTAACTTACTCACTAAATTGACCTCTCTAAATGTGCGTATTGAGAATACTACTCCTGGTGCCAGTAATAGAATAACAACATGATTTTATTGGTACCGGGTAAAATAGGTAAAACTAAAACAAAAATGGGTCAAAATGGTGGAACAAGGAATGTATTGTGGGTCAACCCAACCCACTTTGACCCACACAGAAAAAATGTAGAAGTTTAAACCAGGACATATTTTGACCCTTTGTCCAACCCGCCATACCAGCCCATTTTGCCACCTATACAAGACCATGTAGCAAGATTGACAGGCCACACAACAACAGGCATGTGCATTATCAAATTTACAAGTACATCAACCACTAGAATGAGAAAAACAGTTATGCACAGGGATTCTGGTTTGATGGTTACATAAATTAATGATACTGAGTTGGTGCTGAAACACATGTAACTAGGTCAGACTAGTAGGGCTGTTCATGATAATCACTGAACCAAGGAAAGGAGTCAACAGTCCAATGTGATTCGTTTTAGGTTCAGTACTTTAAGATATTATTGGTGATCAACCAAATTGAGATAAGGTTCTGGTTCGGCCTTTTAGCAGAACCGCATCTAGGTTAGCTTTGAGATTTCTCAAAGTTTTGAAGTTAACCGAACCGTTTTAATGATTTGTATCAATATAAATGTTTATAGAAAATGACAACCTGTGAAATACAAAAGGTACTAAAAAATACAAACTAAGATCAAGTCTGTTTAACTTTATAAAATGTTTCATATATCCCTTAAAATTAACTTGTATTAAAAAGTCTAGTAGTTGAATAAATTCTTTATATCATCATCATAGCCAAAAGAAATCTCATGTCATTAACCAAACTCTTGAGCATAGTTGAATACAGGAAACATGGTATTAATACCTAATGTATCTCAAACTTTTATTCAACGACATGATTTAGATCTAAAAGCAAATGAAACAACAACATTTAGACCGATGATGATACGAACAAAATTCTAAACAGAGTTTACCTTCATCTTTTTACTACTTGATCGGGTTGTGCGTGCTCCAGATCCATCTTTATCATCTGTGTCATCATCACTATGCCTTCTCTTCCCGGTTGTTTTGCAATTTCCTGGAGTTCCCAAAATGAATTTACTTATAGGCTCTCCTTTGCGTTTTTTACCAGCCAATGCCGTTGTAGGTTTAACATCTATATCCATGCCTTTTGGTCCTGATCTCAGAGAATAACAGCTCTTAACAACATTTTCCATCTGTTTTCCCTTGTTTGTTTTAGAATCAGCACTAGCAGCTGCTTTTCCTTTGGATTTAGCAGCAATGGGCTCAATGTCAGTGTCGCTTTTTAGTACTTTAGCTTCATCAAGTACGATTCCTTTGGCCTTCTGCGTTATGATTTCCACACCGGATACTATTGCACTATCCATGGGATTCTTACCCTTGCCTTTTTCATTCATAGCTTTATCAATTTGTAACTCTTGTAATGTATCTTTTTTCTCTTCACTGTCGCTATTCGATTCGGGCTCCATTTCACTTGAATTAACCACAAAATCTTGAACCTGAAAACAAAACCATTTTCCAGTATCTAAATTAACAGTAAAATTATACAATTAAATCTAAATATGATGTACAATTAAATCAGTTTTCATAGAAAGATCACTCAAACAAGAAGCTAAAATTTGACAATAAGATGGGATACGGAAGCACATTCTAGAAGCTAAACTGAAGAATGAATTTATTTCCCAAAATAATTCATAGATCTGCAGAATGTGCCAAATGAAATCAGAAACACAAATAATTTTAATTTGGTGATGAGGAACGTATCGATAGTGGATTAAACTCTACATGAACATCTTAAATTGAAAGAAGCTATGGATTATTAGTACGAATTCAGGAACCCTAAAAGTACGTGAAGCAGTAAAACCACAAAGAAATCGAAATTCATGTGAATCTAAACAACACTGCTAAAAATAAATCGAATTGAATTGGATAATCGATCATACAGATCGAGTTGAATTAATAATCAGATACATCGAATTGACTTGGATAATCGATCATACAGGTTCAGCAAACTGCTAAAAATAAATCGCCCAAACTAAACAGATAAATAAATCTCATAAGAGTTTACCTATTGATGTAGAATGAATGTAGCAGTTGATTGATTAGCAGGATTTGAAGATTTAGCTCTCAAATTATCAATGGAAAATGATGACTGAAAATCTGTTATGAGAAATGAAGTTTGTTAGTCTGTAACTGAAATTATATGCGAATCAATTGAGGCTGCCTTCAAACTCGTTTAAGGGGTGATATGGAAAAGGCGGGAAATAATTTCACACACGTGGAGTCATGTTATTGGAGCTTGAGGTTTACACCTGGCATGCTAAGCAATCGTTTCTAATGTAAAATAGTTACTTGAATTGAAAAACTAGGGGTTTGTTTGGTATCAGGTCTTGGAAAGAATAAAGGAAAGGAATGGACGAGTGAATGAAATGGACAAAGGAAAGAAATGGACCATTACCATTCTCTTGTAACGTTTGGTTACCCTATATGAATGAAATAAATCATTATTTCATGTTGTTTGGTAGCCAGGAAAGTATTTTATCAAAAATAAAATATTTGTAATTAATAAATTTATACTATGGGTCGGGTGATGGTGTCATGGTTCGGGTCATGGGTCAGGGCATAGGTTGGGTCATGGTTTGGGTCATAGCACAGGTAATGGTTCGGGCCATGGTTCAGGTCATGGGTCAGGTCACGGGTCGAGTCATGGGTCGAGTCATGGGTCGGGTCATGGTCGGTCCATGGTTCGGGTCATGGGTCGGGTCACGAGGACGGTTCATGGGTCGTCCTTGGTTCGGGTCATGGTTCGGGTACTAATTAAACAAAATAATTTCATTCGTTGAAGGAATGAAAAAAAACATACATCCCCTAACGAATGAAAACCATTGGAAACGGAAGATTCACATTCATTATTTAATGGTTCTTTCTATTCTTATGTGATATCAAACATGTTTTGTTTCATTCCAACGTAATGATTCATTCCATTCCACCATCCATTCATGCATACCAAACACTACCTAATTTTTTTTTCAATTATTAGTTGAAGTTAAGTAATTCGGTTATGAAAATTATTTATTTAAAGACAGTATACAAACTACTTAAATGAACACGTTTCCTTTTGAACGATAGAAAACAATGGCGAATTGAAGGGTTATGGACATTTTTAGGGAACCCTTTACCATAAGCAGAGTGGATAATTAGCTAATTTTCAGGTCTTCGTAACTTTATTGTGTGCAGAATATATTGATAATTCAGTTGAACTATCGGTCAACCATCTGACGACATAACCGGCCAACTCAAAAGAAGGCGGTTCAAAAGTAGTCAACTTGACAGGTTGTGTAGGCGGTTCCCGATCCAACCGACTGGTACGGTCCGATTATGAGAGCTTTGTAAGGAGCCAAACCGTGTTCAAAACAAAGTAATGAGAATGCTAAACGTTGTGTGTTTGAATACGTCAAAACTGTGAAAATTGATAATAAAAAAAAAGTGAATGGAACTAATCCTACATAGGTGGAATGGGAAACCTTGTAGTGGTATATAAGTGAGAGCCCACTAAGGATATTGTTTTCTTAATTAAAGGAAAACACAAGTGGACACAAAGTGGGGACCTATAGGGTACGGAACACCTTAACTCCCACATGCGTATGCGTGGTGTTGGTGATGGGTGTAATGTGGCCTTTTAATGTACACATGGCACTTCGTATCGCCGCTTGAGAGCCGCCTTAGAATTTTTGGATTGTTGCTCAGCTTGGATGGGTTGGGTAAGTGCCACTGATGACGTCATCAGTGGATCCGCGGACTAAGGTTTTTCACTGATGACGTCATCAGTTGATTGGCGTTTCCACTTTCCACTGCTCAGTTGCGACTGAGCAGTTTCCACCGATTGGTAGCACTGCTCAGTTTCTACCAATGCGTTGCTGTTGAGTTGAAATAGAAAACGAGATTCAATTTGAGAATTCAAAACAAAATAAAATGTATTGAAGACGATCATAGCAATTTGTGTTTTTCGTTTAATTCTTGATCAAAGTTGTTTCGTTTTTCTTTTCACTATAAATACTAAGGGATCCTTGGTATTTTTTTCACACCAGAGTTCATTAGCAATTCTAAAACACACAAAGCAATTCCCAGCAAGTTCTTGATGCTATCTTCTTCGATTCAATGTACGATTTCGGGTGCTCGAGTTAACCCTGTCAGTGCTAATTGCTTCGATTGTAATAACCTAGGAGACAATAGCGTTCTCTTGGGATCCTTATCGAATATGAATCCTCAGCCACCATCTTCTTCTATCGTTCTTGTATTTTCTAATTATTTCATCTGTATTTGCAATGTAATTTGCTACTTTCCTTTCATTTATGTATTGTATTTTAATTTATAAAAGTGTTTTATTTCGATTTTATGAACGGATTTCCTACATTAGCATACCCTCACTCATGAGAGATGTCAAAATCGTTCTCTATCAAAGTTTAAATATCTTAACTATCCTAATTAACTAATTAGGTTATCTAAAGAAGAGGTGTGTATTATCATATAAGCTTTTTGTTTGACTAATGCGTAAAAAGTAAATTTCAAAAGTTTGGTTTTAACTAATTAACTAAATTGCAGTTTTCCTTAAAAAAAACTAAATTGCAATGAGAAAGAAAAAAACTTGATTGTCCAGGTTTCAAAGACAAATTAGTATCATGTGGGCAAGGATTGTGTCTTGTTGATCACTGTGGTTTGAGTCTTTTAGAAACTAAATAACCTAGTAGCTAGGGTATCGTATCTATATGAAGCGTGTGGTTAGTGTTAAATCTAAGCTGGTTATTTAAACTACTTTAATTAACTAAATTAACTAAATTAATCTAAACAGTTTGATTATCAATAAAAATATAAACTTGAAATTAAAACTGTCGTAAATAATGAATAACAGATTATCACACCCGGGCTACTACCAATTGAAATTCACATTGACCTGAATTGCTATATAACTTGTGTTGATAAATAATTGCTAGACTAAGTAATCTGATTGTGTTGATTAACAATCCTAAATTGAATAATGGCACAACTGAGATGTTAAATTACCATAGTTTCAATCAATTTAATAAAGTACTAGTTGTTAATGATTCAGAGACCAATGATTTGAAAGATTATCAGTTGAATAAAATTAACCAAATCATTTCATCAAACAAGTTAAACACATAAATCTAAGAAATCAAATGATTACAAAAGATCTATGTCTAAGAACAGGTCACGATTGAATACAGTTAGTAATACTAACCCTACACCCGAGGATGATCACGAGTGGTTTAGCCGCTCATGTTTGCGAACGATTCTTTAAATCTTGATTCATAGATCGAATTCATGTTTTGATTGTTCAAGAATCAGTTCCTATTCGGTCTTCTATCCCCAAATTCGCCTAAAATTCGTTTGGTGAGGTCCCTAGCATCCGGGATTAAATAGGCATCCAAAAAAACAACTTAAAACCAATGTTTTCAGAACCGGACCGGACGTCGAATCGGTCTCCTTACCGGTCCACTGGTTGGACCGGTCAGACCGGATTTAAGAACCGGACGACGTCATAAATATTATAAAAATATATTAATCCAAACAACCATTACTCCTTTCAAAAACCACCAACAAGTCAATTCCAATAACTTTAAACTAACAATTATCTACAAAATACGAGGCCAAGAGACTTAAAAATGATAAGAAAAAATTGTCAACCGGTTCGTCCGGTCCGACCACCGGTTCGTCCGGTCCGACCGCCGGTTCATTGCAGGACCGTTTCAGCATATGTAACCGGACTGGCCAGACCACCGGTTCCCGGTCCGACCGGCCGGTCCGGTCCGGGTTTCAAAACAATGCTTAAAACCCTAATTTTTGCGTCTTTAGCTTAAGCTACGCTTGTATGAGTGTAAGCTAAACTAGGGTTGGACATATATGTTGAAACTCCTCTAATCTACATTGAACGTACGCCAAACACCTACTTGGGCAGCGTGGGGCTTCTTCAGCCTCTCCAAATTCAAAACTTTAACATGTGAAACTGGACCAATTCTTATAGTTTGGCCCGGTTTCAAGTACTCTTTACCATTGACCTATAAACACAAAACAAGTCTAGAGTAAAGATATTCCATACATAATTAAGATAAAAAAAAACATCTAATTTAACACAATTATCATGCATAAACCAACTACCCATCACTTTTCATTCCAATCAACTAATCTAAACAAAAGTAGATTCGACACAAACATTTGACGCACTATAACTAGGCATGTAAACGAACAGAACGAATATGAACGGGGCTTGATCATGCTTGTTCGTTTAACTTTAATCGAACAAATGAACGAACACGAACACTTAAACGAACATATTTTCTTGTTCGTTTTCGTACGTTAAGGAAAAAAACATGTTCTTGTTTGTTCGTTAAACGAACGCTTCAAGAATATAAACGAACACGAACAAACACAAATTAACATTAACGAATGAACGTAAACGAACAATTAAAAAAGAAAACGAAAATAGCCAAATTAAAGTCCAAGATATAGTCATCTTACATCCAACAATTTAAAACTAAACAAAGATATAAAATTGATTTTAAATTGGGCTTAAGGGTTTTAAAATAAGAAAATCAAATTATTTTTAAATTAATATTAGTAATAAATGAATTTTAAAGAACATTTAAACAAACGTAAGTAAATGAACAGGACATGAACATGTCCGTTCGTTTAATCAAAAGGCTTCATATGGTCCCTAAATAAATTTGTGTTCATATTCATTAATTTACTAAAGGTTTAATATATACCCCTGATATTTTCTAAGTTTATAGGCGTATATATAAAATTGCGCCAAATTTAAATATCTATTAAGACATTTAGTACTAATATCTTTCAAACAAATAAAAAAAAACCCTAATCAATATTCAATATATACAATCAGATTATTCATTAATCAATTTCGAAAAACACTAGATGTGACATAAATTTAATAACAGTAAAGAACACGATACGAATACCGGAGAAATCTATGAAGATAGATATAGTATACCTGTTGACTACGAATGAATGTATGGGTCAGTTACAAAGAGTTGAAGCTCGAACTTTGTGGGGTCGTTTGGTTCCTCGAATTCCATAGAATTGGAATGTTTTCCGTCCAAAAACGTTTTTGGTTCGCATAAGGTGGAATTGGAATTATAAATTTTTCCTTCAAAACTTGTTATTCGGTTTTGAAAATTTTGAAATTGAATTTGAATTCGAATAAGGCTCGCATAAATTGATTTGAATAAGTTTATTCGAATTCGGGTCTATTCAAATAAACCGAATTAGAACAAACAAACTGAGTTTGGTTGGGTTCGGTCATTAATTAGAGTTTAATTCAAATAATGATCACCCTTAAATTAAGACTTGGACACACGATAAAATTAAAGAAAATATGTGTAAATCGCGTGTCAAACATTAAATAATGATGGACAGGAAGGTTGATGAAGATGAAATTTCAGTTGGATATTCTAAAAAATGAAATGAGTTAGTAATTTTATTGTAATTCATTAATTTATATTAGTTGAGTTATAATACGAATTTGAAGTCCAATCTCACGCCCATTGAAAAACTTGAATTAGAAAAGGTTGACAATTACTTTTATTTTTTAACGGCGAACATTGAATGTTGTGACATCGCACCTCCCGCCACATAGGAGAGCCTCGTCCAACTCCGGCCAATATGTTGTTTTAACCGGGTCCACTTGACGTCAGAGTTGGAGAGCATCTAAGGAAAAATCCCACCCAATACGGCCCCTTCCGGGCTTGAGGAAGAGCCGAGGCTCGAACCCTGGATCAGCGTGGGTAAAACCCTGGTGCATCAGCCTAAGAACTAGGCCTCATTTGCATGCCTCAGAAATTAATGGTGGTGGCAGGGATTGAACCCGGGTCCGTTGGGACTTCAGCCCTCAGCTCAACCACTACACAACAATCTCTTTGGCGGTTGACAATTACTAACTTGATAAAACATTAGGTTATTAGGTGAAATTAAAGTTGATCATTGCTAGTCAGAACGATTTACAAGACAACTTTTGGCATGGTGAGTTTAACACACAACTAAGGTGTATGGTCTTTATGAACTAATCTCCTAGTGGCTTATATATGTTCCACGCTAACGATCGAATACTTATAATCATCGTTGACCGTTGTGTTTTTAAGTTTTGACCTGTTTAATCAATATTTAAAAGAAAAAAAATATAATAAGATAAAATAGTTAGTAGTCAAGATTATAAATGGAAGAACAGTTCTTTTGAATGAGGGAGTTAAATAGGACATATTAGCGATTGTCAATTTTGTTGTTATGTTATGATCGCTAACCCAATTGCAGGTTAACCGCTATTGGTGATCAACCAAATTGAGATAACGTTTTGGTTCGGCCTTTAAGCAGAACCGCGTCTTAGGTTAGCTTTGAGATTTCTCAAAATTTTGAATTTAACCTAGCCGTTTTGATGATTTGTATCAATATAAATGTTTATAGAAAATGACAACCTGTGAAATACAAAAGGTACTAAAAAAATACAAACTAAGATCAAATCTGTTTAACTTTTATAAAATGTTTCATATATCCCTTAAAATTAACTTGTATTAAAAAGTCTAGTAGTTGAATAAGTTCTTTATATCATCATCACAGCCAAAAGAAACCTCATTTCATTAACCAATTTCTTGAGTATAGTTGAATACAGGAAACATGGATTTAAGACCTAATGTATCTCAAACTTTTATTCAACGACATGATTTAGATCTAAAAGCAAATGAAACAACCACATTTAGATCGATGACGATACGAACAAAATTCTAAACAGAGTTTATATTGGGCTAATCTTGTCATAGTCTAATAGTCTACGGGGTGTAAGTAGGAAGTTGCAAGTTTGTTAGTCCTAGTAGGAGTCTAATGTTTGTTTATTTTATTATTTGTTTATTGTTTGGTATTATCTTAAAGTATTTGAGTAGGATTAGATTACTTGGTTAACAAGGTTTATTTTAGTATAAATAGATGGGTTAATGTATATTTTTTTTTCTCTTCATTGTCACTATTTGACTTGGGCTCCATTTCACACAAAATCTTGAACCTGAAAACAAAACCATTTTGCAGTAAGAAAACAAAAACCATAATCTAAATTAACTTACAAAAGGATCCAAAATTTTTCCAGTGTATACAGAAAGAGTCTAAAAGAAACCTAAGAAACTGAAATTTGTATTTGAATCTCAACTCCGATCAAAAAATGGGAAGCACATTCAAGAAGCTAAACTGAAGAATGAATTTAATTCAGAATGTGCCAAATGAAATCAGAAACACAAATAATTTTAATTTTAGTGATGAGAAACGTATTCTAGTGGATTGAATTCTACACGGACATCTTAATTTGAAGCAAACTGAAAGAAGCTATCATAATTAGTACGATTTCAGGAACCCTAAAAGAACGTCAAGCAGTAAAACGAGCTAAATTCATGTGAATCTGAACAACTAGGATCGAATTGCAACTGTAAAACAACATACATCGAATTGAATTGGATAATATATTATACAGGTTCAGCATCAAGTCACACAAACTAGACAGATAAACAAATTGTATATAATATTGACGTCGGTGAGTGTAACTGCCGTCTAGATCAATCACCACCGTTGGATTTGGCTGAGATTAAATCTCAGCCATATAAAGTCGTCGTTTACCACTTTTTGGGGACGGTTACCGGAGGTTATGCCCATCGCAGGTTTAGCTGTCCACTAACCTGACTACCCTCGTTTATTTCTCCCATTATCCCAACTAATTTTACCGGTTTTTTATCGTTGCCCAAGATCACAATGAACACAATTGAACAATGACACCAAATATTGATTTGATAACACACAAATCGTTAACATTGATACAGACTTGTTCATGGGTATATATAACCCTATTTTGAACCATCGTGACTTTTCTAAACTTTGGGTTTAGACACCCCTAACCCTTGACTTCTAAATATTTACATAAATGACTCTAAGTTATAACTTTACAATATTTACATAATGACCCATAAACTTTGACCCACATGCAATCTTCTCTAATTGCCATTAGGAGGGTTGGTTCCTCGTCTTCTTGCACGAAATTTGATTCCTCTCCTCTTCGGTTTGGTTCAGGGCAATCTCTTGCATAATGTCCAACCTTATGGCAGTTATAACATTCTACTTCCCCAACATCTCTTTTGAGTCGACTTTGATTTCTAGGGAAATCTTTCCTCCTTTTAAAGTTATCATATGAAGGGACTTCTTTTCCCTTGTCTGATCTTTCCATCACGCCAATTGCCTTGTGATGAATTAGATTTTCTTTGTCCACGGCTTCCAAAGCGTTTTTCATGATGTGTGAACAAAAGAAACCACACTTATGATGTTGAGGTTCAAGTTCAAGACTTTCTTTTAACATTTTTCAAAAAAAGTCATTAATATTCATCAAGATATTGATTCATATGTGATTTTCCAAACCCACATCTGAATACCAATAAATCAAAACCATGTTATGTTATAAAAGTTAATGCAAAAGATATAAGTTTTAAAATCAAACAAGTTTTGACTAAAATAAGTACGGGTCAAGACGGTTATGGCACGAAAAGGAAATCAGATTTCGGTAAGACTTGATTTGAATCGTAGTTCAGATTCAAGTCGGTTCAGTGAGGGCGACCGCGAAAGTCACCGAAGGGGTCAGTCTTTTCCTTCACCCCAGATTAAAAAAAAGTAAAGCGGGAAGGGCGTTGCAGATGTCCGGGACGGACACGACTTCTTCTAACGCTAGAAGACCACTGGAAGACACCCGGGACCAGAGCATGTCGTGAAAGAAGCACACTGGGCGGGCGTGCTTCGACCGTGTCTCCGGGGCACAGTTGAATGTAGATATCATGAACGCGAGGTGCAGGATACCAGGCCGAGAAAGCCGGACCAAGTTGAAAAAAAGTAAAAAAAATTAAGTTTGGGAATGAAACATAAATAATATTTACTCAACATGAAGGAAAATCAAAGTATTTGAACAGAAAAAAAGAAACTAAATGAAGTTAATATACATGATATGTCTATGTTCCCACCTATTGATGTAAAACACTCTGATAACTTGCCCTCTACATTTTTTCTCAAAATTACATCTAAACATGTTAGTGTTAATGGATGTCCTGATGCATTTCTTAGATTGAAATAAACAAAGACAGTAATCCAGATTTCAAACAAAGATTGTTAATTTCATAAAATCATGAGAAAAAGGAGCATTACTCCTTCCTGCTTTTAACAATAATGACATGAAACATAAACACAACTTCATGTGAAGTTGTCCATCACATAAAACAATGTATATCCACTAAGTATTCAACAAAATTTGAACTTGAAATATACATGATAGCAATACCAAAAGCATCCAAATTAATATATATAGAACTCAACAAACACGTAAAAGTATAAAACTAAATACATACCTAAAGCATCCGATTGCTTCTTTGGTTCTGGCCTACCTCTGTGTTTCTCAAACACGTAAATCATCCGACTTATAAAGGCATTCACAATCATCATTGTAAATTTGTGAGAAGCCAATGGAGACATGCACAAGAGGTTTGACTTGCCAAAACAGTGTGCTTCTTCATGGCCTTCAAGTTCCTGTCTGCATCTACATCCTCTGCAGATTTCCCAGGAAAGATATTCAAGAGCCCTTGGACCAAGTAAGTGCACATCATAAAAATGGTAATTAATTGCAGCACTTAACTACTAGTCTATACATCACAAAACTCAAGGATTTTATTAGGAATAGACAAAAACCCATATAGATAATCTCAGCAAATATGAATTATGTTGCAGATATCTCTATGTTAGGAAACTGCCATCAAAAGTAAGTTTTAGAACTAACTTTGATATGAGGAAGCACATGATAGGCTCAAGAAATTGTAGTTATTCCCTCCCAAATTCAAATTGAACATGGATTGCATCACAAACTTAGCATCTGCATATTTCAAATTCAAAGCAGACTCTAATTTATCATGAACTACTAGTTTTGTCATAACTAACACATAAGTGAAATTGATATATATATATATATATACCTGCTGCGTATTTCAAAAGTCATTTAATCCCTTCAACTTGAGCCAAATCAGTGAAATTACTGAAGATTTTAAACGATAATATTTCTTTATCAGGCAAAAAACCTCCATTGACCATTCACTTTGTTCTTAAATCAAGAACATCTCAAGAAACCCTTTTTTTCAGTTTTCACAACTTGTCACTCTTCTCAACTGTTCTTGTAATTCCTCAAAAATTCTGATTTGAAGTTTAAAACCCATGTTATAATCATTATAAAGACAAAAACCCTTGACAAAATTCAACAAAATCAGGGAAAAACATAAACGGAATTGACAAATCATAAGTTATAATCACCGCATCTAGGTTTTGTTTTTTTTTTCGATTTAAAACAACGTAAATAACTAGAAAAGGGAAGCAAAGAAACACTATGTTTAGGGTTTATGGTGACAAACCTTGGGAGCGATGACTCCTTGGAAAATCGAAGCCATTTTCTTGCTGGTTTCAAGGAATATATGAAGAGTCAATGAAGCTTACTTGTTCTTGGTGTGCATTGCGTATGAACAAGAAGCAGCTGACTAAAATTTTTGTGAATAGACTTAAAATTGGGGTGCTCAAATCAGTTTTACAAATGAGAGTGAAATCCAAAATATTTCGGAGAGGGGAGGGAGTAAATTCAATTTGGGATCCGAAGGGAAGTGAAATCTTAGAGGAACTAAATAAAAATTTGTTTTTTTCTTATTTATAATAATTGAAATAAATGATTTTTTTTTGGTGTAGATATAGATTTATAAAAAAAATAAAACTAAAACTTATGTAACATAAAAAGTTAAATTTTATACAATATCAAAAAAATCATAAGTGGTATGTATAAATAAATTCATGTAAACTAAATTATAAATTTATATGTATGTATTCAAAATCATATATATGTTTGACATATATGAACATGTTTTACCGGTTATGTATGATGTTTTAACGGTTTATCTTTATGTTTGACCCTATTAACCATTGGCCAATATTGAACATTGTCAACTAATGAGACATATTGGATGATCAATGGCGGACCCGGAATTTTTTTGCCGGGGTTTGGAAATTTTTGGGCTCGAGTTGACTAGCGATATATAACACTAAAAAATCTTTTATAGGGGGCGATCGGGGGCTGTTGCAAAATTTTATAGGGACGGACGGGATTTTAACGCGTATATAACACTAAATACATTTTTTTCATGAAGGGTTGCAAAGACGGGAGCCCGTTATTCAATATCTTAGTTTCTGTTTGGGCTTTGGTGATGGTTGTTGCCTTCATGCGTTTTAGTTTCTATTTGGGCGGTGGTGGTGGTTGTTGCCTTCATGCGTTTTGCAATACGTACTAGGTGCCTAACGAAAGAGGCAATTGATGAACCCCAAGTTTAAAAAGATTTCAGTGGCATATTTTACTAACTAATTATGTAGCAACTCTTTTTAATTTCATTTTTCAGTAGCTGCTTTTAGCTGGCTTAATGACCTTGTTGTGTTGGTGATAGGGGTGAACAAAAAATCGAATTAACCGAAAAAACTGCACCGAAAAAATCAACCCTAACTAAAACTGACGGTTTTGGTTGTATTTTTTGAAAACTGAAAATTACGCCTATACATGTACTTTAAATATATATTGTGTGCATGCACGTTTTATTATATATATATATATATATGTATGTGTGTGTGTATATATATATATATGAGAAAGCTAAATTGGAAACCCATTTTGAGTGATTAAACCCATTAAACTCATATATATCTTTTTTTAGATGGTTTATATGTATTTTCGTCCCAAAAAACAAAAAAAAAGGCTGAGTACTTTTCTTAAAAAAAATGTTAAAAAATTAAAAAAATTAACGTTTTTATATGTTACGTCAGCATGTTACATATGTAACACATCATGTTACATATGTAAAAAAAAATAAAAAAAAATTTATAAAAAAAACAACTCGACACTTTTTTATTTTTTTTAACCAAAAATGATGAAATTAAATATAGAGCTATCCCAAAAAACAAAAAACAAAATTTACCTACGTTTTAAACTTTTACATATGTAACATAGGGTTTTCACAATATCCTTCTCTTATATATATATATATATATATATATATATATATATATATATATATATATATATATATATATATATATATATATATATACATACTAGGTTAGAATCTCGTGCATTACACGGGTTGAATAAATGTAATGTTATATACTTAGTAAAAAAATTTATGTCTTTAAAATACGTGTATTATACGGGTTGAATAAAATATTACGTGACAGTTATAAATTTTGTTAAGTTAATTTTTAAAACATTTTTTTAGCTGATTATTAATTTTTTTTATGTAACTGATAAATGTTAATTCGCATTAAACTTTAGAAACCAGGTGTATTACACGAGTTGAATAAATGCAATGTTATATATACTTAGTAATAAACATTTACATATTACATATTTATAAAAAACGTTTTATAAAAAAGAATTATAGAAATCATTATTATTTAATAGGAGAGAGAGGCGGGAAAAAAAAGTTGAGGATGCATGTGAGGGTGACAAGTGTCCCAACAAAACATTTATTTATTATATAGTATAGATATAGATATATATATATATATGTGTGTGTGTGTGTGTGTGCGCGCGAGTGTGTGTGCGCGCGCGCGAGTGAGAGGAGAGAGAGTGTGTGTGTGTGTGCGCGCGCGCATGCGCACACAAAGTTTATACACAATAGTATAACTGCAATTCCGACGATAGGGACCAAACCTGCAATTACAAATTGGGGTTCGACGTCCATTGTGTTAGGACAGAAGATGAAGATGGCGGGTTTGGTTGGATGGAGACGGTGGTGTTGGAGGCATTAGGGAAGGCGGCTACGGGTGGTGATAATGGTGGTGGATCGACGGATGTCGGAAGGTGTTGAAGATGATGGAGGATTTTTGCGATGGGAAGAGATAAAGTGGTGGGGGTATTAACTAAATTTCACATTTGCCCTTTAAGGATCACATTTTACATTTTAGGTTTTAAGTTAATTACACATTTAGTCCCTTTATAGGTGAAATGACACATTTTTTCTTGACTTAACAGAAAAATTTAACGCAAATTAGTGCAAAGGATGTAACACGCAAGCTTTTTTAAACGTAAAGAACATATGTTGTAATTTTCTTAGTTAAATGACGTATATTGTAATTTAGATAATATTTAAAGACGTAATTTATAATTTACTTTAAAATTTAAGATGCCATTTGTGAGAACACATCCACGGGGCCAGAATGAGTTTGAAGGGGTGTTCAAACATATCAGAAGAACATCATTGCAAAACCAAAATTTCTTTTAGGGTTTTCAGATTTGTAAGTGGTGATGAATTTTGGTGCCATAAGTTTCTGTGAATCTGATGAACATCATTGCAAAACCTTTAAGCTGTTGTGAATCGGAGTAAAGAGAAAGAAAAACCCTCAAAAGAGAAGATAATTGGAGGTTGAAATTCTTTGTAATTTCTTGTTGTTTTCAAGGTGATGATGAAATATGCCAGATTTTCTCTAATGTTGTTTTGTTTTGGCAGTGAGATTATGGATATCGGAATTACCATATTATTTGTCTTTTTTATTTAGTTTTAACAGCCATAATCAAGGAAAGTTGATTCATCTTTTTCTGTGGATATTGCTTTTCAAGTTTTATTCTTTTTTGAGTTAATTGGAATGTTTTATTCTATGTTTGAATATGGATTTTATTTACATCATGTAATCTAAACACATACAAACACAAAAATATAAGTTGGGATTGTGGAGTTTTTTTTTCTAATTTGGAACTTCTAACACGCATGCAAAATTTCGGATAACCGTTTAAATATCCTAATCCGTATCCAAAATTTCGGATTCGGATTCGGATAGTGAATTTTTGGATATCCGACTTTGAACACCCGTTTGCCATGAATGTATGCATTGCATGGTCCGTTCGTGACGCATTTTTGGAAGTTGCGTTTGGGTGAACGGATCCGCTCACGGGTGGAAATGTGGGGTCTTCAAGTTTTGCTTTTTTTTTTCTTATAATTTTTCTTGTTTTGCTTATTTATAATTTTCTTTTTTTAATTGAGTCATGTAAATTTTTTAAAGAATCTGTAAAATTTTTAACTTTGATAAGCTTTTAAAAAATCTAGAAACTTATAAAACTTATACGATTTTGTAAATTTTGCAAGAATTTGAACAAAACTAAGAAACTTTTTTAAAAGAAATTTAATAAATTCAAGGTAAAATTTAAGAATTTGTAAACTTTTTATATATTTGTTATAATATATAAATTAGTTATGAAAAATAAATAAAAAATTTGGTAATTGTAGAAAACTAGAATTGTGCCCACGTGTGCCGCAATGTGTTAAACAGCGGAAGAAATTAATGTACTCGAAAACATATAAAATAAAGCCATAGAAAAACGAAACCATTAAAAATGTTATTGTTTACGAAATAAATAAACATACTTAAAACTTTATATGGAAAAAGCAAATGCTTTTACGCAAACTCATACGTTATAGTGAAATAACCAGTAATATTCCAAAAGTCGTTAAGAAAAAGTAATATTCCAAAAACTTTATGAAAAAACACGAAACCGTAATAAAGCCGGTAAAAAGAAGTTAACGGGTAAAAAATCAGAAAAAGAAACTAAAAATGTTTAAAAAAAGTAAAGTTAAAAATTCATAACGATAACACACGCAGATGGCTAGATAACTTGTACACTATCATGCACAACTCTGTTACAATTGTGCGTGTGCCACGTCTCGTAACTTGGTTGGTAAAAAAAGAGAAAAAAATTACAATGTATAAATGATAACTTTATTAAAGTTCATGAGTTGTAGTTTAAATTTGTGAAAAGAAAGGTAAAAAAATTTGAAATTCAACGGCTTAAAATAAATATGCTATAATTCAAAGGTCTAAGTGTAAAATCCCATAAAATTTATGCTCTGACTGCTTATTGTATACATTGCCTCTTCTATTTTAAGAATTATAAGAGCATGTGGTATACCCATATGATTATGATGTGGTGTAATAATAAAGTGAACGTCACGTCACTATCCTCATTATCACACCACCCATCACTTGGCATCCGTGTGATTATGGTGTGGTATGATAATAAAATTAATTCTGTCTTCCGTTTATCACATTTTACATGGCATCCGTGTGAGCATGGGGTATACCCATCACTTGGCATCCGTGTGAGTATGGGGTATACCCATGTGATTATGGTGTGGTGTAATAATAAGTATTTGGATATAAGAATGATTATGAGAAGGATAAATTGTGCAAAAAGTTTGTGAGTATTAGGGCTGTAAACGAGCCGAGCCGAGCCAGGCTTGGCTCGAGCTCGAGCTCGAAATTAAACGAGCCAGCTCGGCTCGGCTCGTTTTTTTTTCTAGCTGAAAAGTTGAGCTCGAGCTCGGCTCGTAAAAAGCTCGAGCCAGCTCGTTTTTTTTTTACATATTAATATATATATAAACAACAAAAAAGTATTTTATTCTCGGTTTGAAGTTGATTGTCTTTAAAAAACTAAATAGATGGAAGAGACAATATATAAAATACAAAAGAAAAATATAGATAACCCAAAACTTACAAAGTAGAGAGTAAATACAATTGTAGATAAAGTAAAATTTTAGTCCAAAACTCAGAGTTCTTGAAAACAAATGAACTTAAAAAATCAAAACATCATATTTCAAATATAACACATATATAACATATATATATATATATATATATATTAGTTATTTAGACGAGCCGAGCCAACGAGCCGAGCCACGAGCTGAGCCAACCCTAGCTCGAGCTCGGCTCGATTACAATTCGAGCCAGCTCGGCTCGGCTCGTTTACAACCGAGCTTTTTCCAAGCTTTTTTCGAGCCATCTTCGAGCGAGCCACGAGCCGCGAGCTTTTTAAACAGCGTGGGTGAGTATTGATGAGTTTATTTAAGTATCCTTGACAAAAATAACATTTAAATCAAAATTCAAAACCAATATCGTCAGTTGAAACAAAAGGGAGAAGCAAAATAATAGAATAATATTACAAATAATGAAGAACATATTTTAGATGTACCAAATGAACATACAACAAAACATTACAATAGTGTGATCCACTTAACGAAAGATCAACATTCATATTTTATTTTATATTATTATTACATATTTAAAGTGCAATTAGATTTCATTATTTACATATCTTGCCCACAAGTTTGACAAAATGTCTATGGGTAGCTTTTGCATTTAAATCTTTGGGCATAATTTTAGCCTCCTAATGTAGACCAAACTTAAATATTTCCCCCAACACCCCCCCCCCCCCCTTTTTTTTTTTGTTTTTTTTATTTACTACTTTTGCAAGGAGCTTACGTCTATTATTAAGTAAGGTAACAAAGTGCAATTATCTGAAAGTTGAGGGGGAGGATTTAACTACACTAAGAAAGGTCCTCCACAGGATACCTATCAATGCAATCAAGCCAGGGGTTGCCTCCAGCCGGCGGTTCTATGCTCCGAATGGACTTCCAGACGGCGCTGTTGCATTTAAAACCAGACCCGAACGCCAATTGCCAGACCCGGTCACCCCGTTTCACTCGTCCCTTGGCCTCCAGGTACGCGAGCTCGTACCAGATGCTACTAGAAGACGTGTTTCCGAACCGGTGGAGGGTGGCGCGTGATGCTTCCATGTTCATGTCGCTGAGCCCCAGGTTGCGCTGCAACTCGTTCAATGCCGCCTTGCTGGCGGCGTTGATGCAAAAGTGTTCAAATGCTAGCTTGTAGTCTGGAATGTAGGGCTTGGTGACAGAAGAAGGTGCACTGAAAAAAACGTTTCAAATGTTTTCACGTTAGCATTCAGAAATATAATATGGGTTGTGCTAAAATTAACCCCTCCTATTATTTTAACTGAATTTACCCCCCTCTCCCTATTAAATCATGTAAAAACATTTTAGATTTACAGGGGACTTAAGGGATTAAATTTTTGTTTGTCGGTGAATTTTGAAAAGATTTTGGTTTCTAGCTAATTACTAGTTGGACAAGTGAATTCAACCAGTCCGTTGGTTAGCTACAAGCGGATTCAAGCAAATCTACTTCTTGTACGAGCGGATTCCGCTCACATGAATTTTTTGAATCCGCTTATCCAACCACCAGATTGGTTGAAATCGACTTATCCAACCAACATATTAACTAGAAACCAAAATGCTTTAAAATCACCTACAAACAAAAATTAAATCCATAAGTCCCCTATAAATATAAAAAATTCGTCACAACATTTCTCAGGGTACGTTTAGCATCACCCATATAAAATTTATTGTATTAAGAAAAGTGCTTACAATTGGCTAATTTGTTGTACCGGTGGCGTCAGATGAGATGATTTTCCGGTGGTGGTGCCGGAAAAGTACCTCTTGATGAGGGTGGAAAAGAAGAAGAATTGCTCGGAAAACGGGAGTACTAACGGACTTAACGTGGTGATATTGGTCTTAATGGCGTCACCTCCTATTTCCATTAGATCTTTGCTAATTTTCAATCCTTTAAATTTATGTGCATCTTCTTCTTGATATATACTCCTAAAGCTGGAATCATCGGCACCTTTATGCGTTCTAACAATGTGTTCAAGCCTGTACTTGGATCGGCGGTAGTCACGGCGGCGATTAGACATCAACAAGGCGGAGCAACCCATTCTAAAGAAACAGTTAGGAATAAGCATACCCCGATCACGACCAGGGTACCAGTTATACGCCACCATCTCCGTGCTCACCACCACCGCCAGGTTACTAGGATTCGCATGAAGCATGTCACGAGCTAAATCCACCGCGATAATCCCGGCGCTACAGCCCATCCCGCCTAAGTTAAAGCTCAAAATGTTTCCCCTCATCTTGTAGTGGTTGATAATCATCGCGGACAACGAGGGCGTCGGGTTGAAAATGCTACAGTTTACGACTAGTATTCCTATGTCTTTGGGACGGACTCCCGTCTTCTCGAAAAGCTCGTCTAGTGCTCCGAATATCACCATCGACGCCTCCGCCCTGCCTTCTTTCATGGTGGCGGTTTTCTCTGGCGACATTATAGATTTTGGGACGTAGGTTTCGTCTCCGATCCCGGAGGATTCGAGTATCCTTTTCTGGAATTCGAGGCTCGCTTCGTCGAATTTTCCTGACTTTCTTGCTAGCTCGATAAATTCCTCCTTTGTTACCTGCGCATGTGAATTAAATATAACTCCTAATTATGATAAAGATAATTACAATAAATCTTATCTACGTAAGAAACTATAAATTCCTCTTTCATCACCGACAATTCCAGAAAATCAAAATATAACTCCTAATTATGATGTAGATAATTATAATAAATCTTATTTATATAATAATTCTAAATAATATATTTTATCTGATCATAACTAATATATTTTATCTAATATATACATGTAACATCATACCAAGATGTTGCATGTATGTGATGATCATAAAATTGATACCGACCTTAAGATCATCATCGGGTTTGAAGCATGCAAAATCGACCAGATAAATAGATCGAGAACGGGAGAGGATATAAAAGGTGAGAGGGAAGGTGAAGACGAGGAAGAGCGCAAGAACGGTAAGAAGATCGTAGCCGCCAGTGTTGTCGGAGAGCGTCCTCCACAGCTCCTCCCTGCCGAATCGTCTGACCTCCGCGCCGAACAAAAGGAGCATCACCGGCACAATGGCTAAGTAGATTCCGTGATTGATTAGGTAATGGTAGCCGAGCTTCACATACTTAAGCTTGACAGACTGGACAAAGTCTGGTAGCCGACGACGGACCCTGACGGAAAAAGTCATGGATCCGACGTCAGGACCGGAGGATTCAATTCCCCGGTTGACGATTTCAGTGGACAGAAGGTGGTGTTCACCTGTGGGTGCCATGTGTGAAGGTGAATATGGGTGGTGGAGGTACGTGGGGGTGTGTATTTAAGGGAGTTTGGAAGGAGTAAATGAAGTAGGGGGAATAGAAGCAGTTGGAAGATTTGAAGGTTCATTAAACTGGTAATTGTATATGGTTGGGTGTTTTGTATTTTGCATTGAGAAACTTCTTTTCCCAACAAAACTGGTAGTTGAAGACCAACATGCATTTCTTATTGAGTTATGGTGTTTCAAATAACCATCTAACCAAATCAAATATAGTCGTTGGTGTTCCAGTGGTAAAGAAAAATGCTCTAAAAATATCAAGTTTTAAGTAGGTCATGGGTTCATGTTCCAATCCCACAGGAAATAAGAAATTTGCCTCTATACGTCTTATTAAAGAAATTTCTAGTTCTTTTGTAAAATATGTATAAGAAATCTAATAAATTTTCTTAAAATAGAAGATTGATTTGTGGACAAGAAAATTTTACTGATTTTTCTAGAAAAAAACGGAATAAAATAAGAACCCAAAATTTAGAGGCTTAAATGAAGTTGCACAAATCACCGCCTATCTTTTTTTAGCAACAAGTCTTGCTTTTTCTTTTAAAAAATACTAATTTTATTAAAAATATACCCAAGCAAAATAAAAGAAAAGGCGAGCACCAAACACAAGATATGGGCCCGGCCCAAGAGAGATTACCAGAAAAAGAACAAGACCCAAGCACAATGTCCACACTTATAGAATTATATCTATATTTAAACAAGGATGAAATAAATAGTATTGTTTTGTGTGACTAAGGTTTTTTTTTTCTTTTTTTTAACTTTGTAAGTTTTTCTTTTTTGTTTTTTCTAATTATTGCGTCTGTATTTGCGTTCAGGATTTTTTAGCGTTACGTTTTCAAGTTTTACGGCGGAGTGACTACGACGGGGTGTGTTTTAAGGTTTTACTACTGGGTGACAGCCGTTACGACATGCTTTTATATACGAGGTATGTTTTAAGGTTTTACAAAAAAGTGACAGGCATTGTTACAAAATTAAGTCCTTACTAAGGGCTTGATTTTGATTTAGTTAAAAGGTTTGAATTTACAGATATAATATAAATTATTTTCTATACGATGTTGATACAAAAGTTTCCCGTATTTATCATATTGATAAATGAATATGACTATATGAGTTCATACGACGTATTTATATAAACATCAACATAAATAAATTAAATTTACATAAATATTTAAGCAGTGAGCAGGCCGCTTCTTTCAAGTGATGAGTCTAAGACGATTGATATAGTTCGGTTGGGGTTACCATTTATTACATAATAATATGTTGGTTATTTTAGTGTAATTGGATTAACTAGTTGACCAAATTAATCATATTAAATATCAAACAAGCTAGGAGGTGCGGAGTGCACACTTGCTTGAATTTATTTGATTACCTAATTAATACTTAGGGGCGAAGCCCCTAAGTAACGGGGTCCGGGGGCAGTTCCCCTAGAAGCGGGGTCCAAGGGGCGGCAGCCCCTGGCGGGGTCTAAGGGGCAGAGCCCCTGGCTGGGATCGAGCACCGAAAATTATTTTGACACTTATTGCTTTATAAAAAAATGTATTAGAAATTAATTTTCTAATAATTTTATTATATAAAATTGGTGTCAAAATTGAGCGGATTTTTTAATTAAAGTTCGAAATTCGAATTTGAATTAAAGGATAACTGCCCAGATAAACTCTTACTTGGTCATACGATGTTTCTCTCTGGTTCAAAAATTCTTTCAATGCACACACTTGATTTCTTGTCTCAAAATTTCTGAGTTTTATCCGATCAAAGAATTTGAGAAACCACCAAATTGTTTTTGATCTGAAAGTATCCAATACGACTCTTAGGGGATCCGGTATACTCGATCAAACCATAGCGTGATCCTATGTGGCATAGGAATCACGGCGTGATTAGCAAACCAACACCGCCCCCTCATCGAATTTATCACGCCGTGATTATTGGGCGTGATATATTTCACGCGAGCAGGAGGCAACGACTTTTTTTGGAACTCTCTTGGAACGAGAAGCAACGACTTCTTTTGGAAGCAGGAGGCGATGCCGATGAAGAAGAAGATATGGTATGATCTTTCTTATGAAACCTCTGCATAATCTGAAGAAGAAGAAGATGAAACCTCTGAAGAAGAAGAAGATGAAGCAGGAGGGACGATGATGATGATGAAACCTCTGAAGAAGAAGATGATGAAGCATGAAGAAGAAGATGAAACCTCTGAAGAAGACGATGATGATGATGATGATGATGATGATGATGATGATGAAGTTGTTGATGATGATGATGTGGTGGCTGTGGTGTACGATAGGTGTGTTGGTGTTTTGTGTGGAGGATAAAGAGGATGGAGTGTTGGGTGGTGAGTTAAAGTACGATGAGATATTTTTTTTATTATTATGTTATTTTATTTAAAAAAAAATTAAAAATAAACATTAAATTATCACACCACCACAATCACATGGGTATAGCCCTTGCCATGTGATTATGGTGTGATTTTTTCAGAATCTGACGTGGCGCCACATGGCGTGCACTTTATTATCACATCACACCATAATCACATGGGTATACCCCATGCTCTTAGATCATTCTCGGTTATCTTGAAATTCCTCTACATAATAAGTCTCAACAAACAAGACTAAAGTACATGGATGGTCCCTTTGCTTTGCCAAAATTTTGGATTTGGTCCCTAACTCTAAGAAACTACACCAATAGTCCAAACGTTTGCTCACACGTAACATGTTTGGTCCCTGAACGCTAACGGGGTTAACTTTTTCTGTTAAGTACATGTGAAATGTCAAAAATACCCATTAATATTAAAATAATATATATTTATTTTTTAAAGAAATATATTAAATAAAAAAGACATGGGCCCCACCCCTTTGTCTTCTTCCCCTCTCTCGCCCCCACCTTCATTGTCCCTTTCATCTATGTTCGTCCCCCTCCCTCCTCCTTGCCCTAACCACCGATCAGTCCTACCGATTTGTGCCACCACCAGTTCCACCCTCTCCGTCACTTTCCATCTCGTTTCTCCTTCACCGTCATCTCAGACCACAGAAATCCCTTTAAATGGCGGTACTGTTACAAGATGCGACCCTCTCTGAACATGCGAGTCTTCCGGAACACCACCATCCCCGTAGCATACTACCACCATCGCTAATCCGCTCCCTCCACCTCTATTGAGTCCCACCGTCTCGAAACAAAGATTCATTTGAAGAAGTGATTCCTTTGAAGCAGCGATTTCTTTCGCGTGATTAGGGTTAATTGAACAACCACCACCGTCCCCGTTGTCACACCCCAACCGATGGCGGATTATACGTCGGGGCGAACACGGTTGTTCAATAGCACAAGGTTGACTATTAAAGTTTCAATATTTCATTAATAAATAATTTAAGATTCAATACAAAGAAACATAACAAGAATACAACGTTTAATTGATAAGTAGTCTAGGTCCAAAGCATCCTATGTGATCACAAATAAGCCTCATGATGTAGAACCTGAAACATGTGAAAGAATCTGTCAACTACAAAATAGTTGGTGAGATACAAAGGTTTTGACACAGTTTAACAAGTATTTGAGAAGAATTACAATTCACTATGATATATGCATTCTATAATGTAAGTATGAGAACAAGTATCTTAAACATTGTGCACTTCAACCCTCCAACCAAGTTTAGGCATAACCCGCATGTTACCCTTATAAGTCTCAAGTTTAAAGTTTAATTCAGTAACAATCACCAAGGGCTCCCCCCCGAAGGGGTCAATCAATCAAGGTGGATTGGTCAAATACAATAGATCTATCATTGTTACCATAGGCTTGATCAAAGTTAATGAATGTGCTAGTTTTAAGTTTAATCTAAGCATACAAGTCTCAAGTTTAACATAAGAATAAACACGTAGTCATAGTTGTACAAGAATTGTATAAGTTTAAGAATTTTGGACATGTTTCACCCCAAAAGCATAGAAAGGAAAAAGGGGCTAAGTATACTCACATGGATTGATGAAGAGTATCCGATAAGAGTAAGTTTGCAAGACTTTGAGGGAGAATATTCTCACAATAAGCCTATGAATATAAGTCTAAAGTTTCAAGTATGATCTTATAAGTCTAGGACAACAGTTCTAAGATTTGCAGGATTTTGACTAGGGTTCCAAATGGGAGACGGGATTAATTTAGATCAAAAATAAAGATTCTGAATAGATGACGCAAGGCCTTGTATAACTGTTTAATGAGTTTATAGTTTAGAATAATTAAAATAATTAATTCTAAAAAGTTTTACAAGTATAATTTACGTATGTTAGATGATAATAATCAAGATAGTTTCTAAGTTTTAGGGTTGTAACAATAGATGATTGAAGGATTAAATACTCCTTAAAGATTAACGATAATTGTCTAAAGATTAAATATTTATCAAAGTTTAATAATTAAATATATATTTATGGATAAATAATTATTCAAAGGATAAGTATTATTAAAGATTTATAACAAAAAGTGTGGATAATTATTAAAGCTTACCGATGATTGTTGTAAAGATACTAAATAAGTATTTATAAATAATTCATTAAGAATGAACATTTATCCAAGAAACCTTATTTAGACTAATTCCTATGAAAACATTTAAGATTTATCAAGGAAATTAAGTATTAAACATTTTCTTTACGAATCAAAATGTAAGTAAATAATGTTTATAAGTTTAAATAAAAAAATAAGTATTTATGTGTGTATAAAGTGTTTAAATAGAATCTCTCATAAAGTTTACGTTTTAAAATTACTAGTTTAACGTTTAAATAAAATGTATCAGTTTATATAGGTTTATACAAATTTCCAAATAATACGTAATTATTTCCTTGTTTTGAATAACTAAATAAGCCTTGATTTAGTCTTAAACAAATTACAAGGTTTATAAATTTATGTTTACTAAGTAATGTGCAAATTTTATAAATTTTGTTTATAAAATTTATATAATTTGTTTATTTAAGGTTTAAAGTTTTAAACAGAAAATAATTAAAGTTTTAAATCAAAGTTTCAAGTTTTATGCCTTATCATAAGTCTTATAGGGTCTTAAAAGTATTTTTTTTTATAGTTTTTTAAATATTTAAAACAAATCTTAAAGAATTAATTTCTTTATAAATTTAATTAAGTTTTTAAAGATATTTAAGAAGAAGTATAATTAAAATTCGTAATTAAATTTATAAGAATTTAACAGATTTATATAAAATTTGTTGGAATTCATAAGGTTAAGTAAAAGGCCTAAAAAAAATACTAAATCGAAAATGGAGGTCGGCCGGGTCGAACCCGCGCCGCTTCCGGGTCACAGCATACACACACACTTAACCATCCCGACTATGGGTTCGTTAAGTTAAAACACGGAACATAAAATTTATAAACAAGGACTCAACTCGAACCCGATTCCCTCATGAACCCTAGATCAAAAACCCGTCAAATAGGCATTGATTGTCCCTCTGTCGTTGTAATCCGACAAAGGGCTTTTGTTCTACACATAATTACGAAGGTTTGGCCTCAAGAATTACCTAATAAGGTGTCGAGATGAGGGAGAACCAGTTGGGTCTTGTCGCCGACGGTCGCGAATTCAAATCCGGCAATGCCGACCCGATTAGGGCGAATTGAGGGTTGAGAGTGTTTGAGGGTGGTGTCGTCTACCTGTTGGTACCCGTTTTTATACACGATTTCATCAATTAATGGCGAATTAGGTGAGGAGTTCACGGTTGGGCCGAATGGGTTAAATCGCGGAGCATGCGGGTGCTAAGCTCGAAATCGAGCATTGATTACGGTTAGGTTGGAGTCGCATGCGCGTATGGGAGCCCGGGGTACAATGAACCTGGCCGGAAATCGCGATTTTGGTAAATGGGAAGTGAAAACCGGCTTGGCGGGGATCGAACTCTGAACCGATTCTAGGTGATGGGAGTTTAGCCAAATTACGACTTTAGTCCCTGTAGTTCTGAAGTTTTGTCATTTTATGTTAAAATGTCTTTTAAGTTTAAAAGGAGTTTCAGTAAGAGGCAGTTTTGGTCCCTGGACTTTATAAAATAAATAAATATGTTTTATTTTTATAAAATCCCTCTAAAGTTTTATTATTTTAAAATTTTATAATATAATTTATAAGATCCATTATAAGTTTTAGTATTTAAAATAAGTTTATAAATTATATAATTTATATAATTACAAACTTATAAAGTCTTAGAAATTTTTAACACATTTATAAGATACATACATATATATATATATATATATATTTTAAATGAGTCTCATCTATATATATATCGCACATTATTGTTTTAAAATATACATTAATAAATTCAATATTTATCATTTAAGAATAAATTTTTAATAAAATTTCAAGCTTTGAATTTATAACTCGTGCAAAGTTTAGGAAAAGCTAGGTTGGAAATACTGGATATTACACCCGTAGCATGCTACCACAGCCGGTAATCCTCTTCCTCTACCTCTATTGAGTCCCAACATCTCGAAACACTCCCCTTTTGGAAATTGATGGCTATGGATTTGGATTTCAAACAAACCGAAAACGTATTTCATGACCAAATTGACGTTGGATTTCAATTTTAAAGCAACTTGAGATAAGTTAATCCCCTGCTTCAATATCGATCAAGTTCCACCGACAAAAAAAAATCAAATTTCTCTGTTTTGTTCCGGTGATAAGAAAACCTATGTGAGCTTTTGTTTCTCTGTTTTGTTTCAATTTGATGCTTTATTTTGGGCTTTTTGGATATAATATGGAGCTTTGTTAACTAATTCCATTTTTTTTTACCAAATAAACATCAATGGGTTAAGTGAAATCAGTTTGGGGTTTATCAAAATCTGAACTCAAAGAATTGGATAACATGAAGTCAAAAAATTAGTGGTTGGTAGTGATTTTGGATTAATTTTGGTGAATATGGGTTCAATTTGGTGGTGTGATCAGAGGTGACAGGAGAAAGTGCCGGAGGTCACGAAGAAGATCAACGGATTGAATATATTGGGGGAGTGGAAGAGGATAAATGATGGGTCATGTCTTTTTTTATTTAATATAATTTATGTGTTTGTTTTTTTAATAAAAATATTAAAGGGTATTTTTGACATTTCACATGTACTTAACGAAAAAAGTTAACCCCGTTAGCGGTCATGGACCAAACATGTTACGTGTGAGCAAAAGTTTGGACTATTGATGTAGTTTCTCAGAGTTAAGGGCCAAATCCAAAATTTTAACAAATCATAGGGAGTATCCGTGTACTTGTTTCTAACAAAGAACAAAAACTAAATCCAATACGTATATGATAAGGCTATAATCATTGACCTTCAAAGTCTATGTTGATTTGCAACTTTTTAAAAGAGGTAAAAATAATGGGTTGAATAGAGAATAAAAACATATATTTTTAATGCTGGTTAAAATGGGTCGTAAGTTATACTTCTTTTAAATAATTTCTAACCCATTTTATATATTAAAAGTTATTAGTGCGAAAAATATGATAAACTAAAGTATCATAAATTAACTCTTTTTAGTAAAAGTATTTTAAAGCCTTTTACGCATTTAAATACATTAGTGGCGACTTTTAATTCTATGGACCTAATTCAATCGTTATTTTTATAATTAAACAAGTTAGTTTAAATCATTAGAGTTAGTGTAGACTAAAATATGTTTATAAGTAATTGGCTTGAAATTGTCACATCTAATAGAATATACATTTCCTTCCAAACCTACTAAATTATACATAACTCCATCTATGTGACTTGAAAAGGTTCACATGTTGATAAAAATAATTATAAATGCATTTTAAGTTAATATAAGGTTCAACTATTTTGAGGCCATAAATAGGCACTTTATATGGAAGGGGATAAAGCTAGCAAAAGGTATTAGATATTTAGAGGTTTGCGTGCCTTTGATTTTCAATGTTTTAGAGGTTGATGTTCTACTCTCATAATCTTGTCGATTATACAAGGCGGCGACATGTTTGAGACGTGTTGTAACAATGGACATGTTTTCGAGTGTCTTGACTTGAGATAAAGAAATGCGATGTTAGCATTGTTACGATGGTTAGGTCTCATGGTCCGGAAAATGGATCACTTCTAGGCAATGCTTTTAGAACCAATCCGGAAACCGGCCGTCCTAAAGGTTCACTGGTCGGACCGGTTGAACTGGATCTAACAACCGGATGACGTTATAAATAATATAAATATTAAAACTATGTACATAGATACAAAATATAAAAATATTTTGTGTTTTGATGTCAATCCGTAATTTTAATGACATATGAAAACCTAAATAAATAAAATATGTAACTGGAAATACTATATTAATTAAAAAAATGAGATTTTGAAAGGAAAAAAATAAAAAAACTAGAAATTCAGTCCGGTTGATAAGCGGCCGGTTCAAATAGGCATAATCAGACCGGTTCCCAGTTCGATCGGTCTGACCAGTTAGTCCGATTCAAATAGGCATAATCAGACTGGTTCCCAGTTCGATCGATTTGGTTCTGAAAACACTGCTTATAGAAACGATTGTCAGAGATGGAACACTTCTAGGAATGATCAACGAAGATTCATTTTTATTAAACTCTTAGAATTATAATTGTTCATTTTTTTTATTGAACAGAAAAGAAAAAGAAGAAAAAATTATTATTTTTTGTTCCATTGCTAGATAGAATGCAAAGGGAAATAAAAGTTTATTATTCCCCTTCTATAGATATCCAAATTTTGATGCCTAATATCCTATAGATTGTTCGAGCTGTATAGGAACAATATTCAATTTTAGCTTGAATGGTTTATAGTGGAACCCTACTCTCTCTGATCCCTTCAACACGCGCAATTTCTTTTCCGTCGATATGTCTTACAATTTGCACTCGAATTCCTTTTATATCTGCTTGTTCAGTTAATTCTATAGCCTTTTTCATTGCTTTGCGAAAAGAAACTCTACTTTCTAGTTGTTCGACTATAAATTCTGCAAGAATATTAGGGTTTTCATAAGACTTTTCAATTCATGTGATAGCAATGTTAAGTTTCCGATTTACAGAATTAAATTCTTTTTTGTAAATTCATCTGTAATTCTTCGATTCCTCAGGGTACTTTCAATAATATTTTTGGCAAAGAATGTATTGTATATTGATTGTGTGAATAACAGATTTACATGCGGTCTCTATATTGAGAATAATATTAAATGTAAATACCTTCTAGTGTATGATAATTATATTACTGGTCTATTACTCACCCGCAAGCTAAGGATATAGAACGACTTGCTTGGAACGTAAAGAGATTTGTTTTATTTGTGTTCTTTAGTAAGATATGGAGATGGCTGGTGGCAGCAACGGCGGATCTTGACCTGAACAATGGTAACAGCTAAGGTTTCAGAGAGTAGTTGTTTCTGCTACTAAACCATGATGAAAGCAGGTTGTTTTTGCTAGGGTTTCCGATGGCTCTTGTGAGCGGTTGTCACGAGCGGCCTATGGCGGCGACTAGGGTTTTGGAGAGCAGGCTGTTTATGCTATTGAACCCCTTGTGAGAACAGGTTGAAGATAGCAATTGTCAGTGATAAAGAGGACTAAAGGAGAGCGGCGACGGCACTAGGGTTTCTAGCGGTGATTGTGAGCAAAGACTAGAGCTTCCAGCGGTTGTTGTGAGCGACGACTGGTGGCGCCAGGGCTTCGAAGGGCATGCGGGCAGCAATCTAGAACTAATCTAGAGCAAGAAAAAAGAAAAAGAATTAGAATTGAACTTTAAAAGAACGGGGCCGCCGCCCTGTCTAGGGTTGATGAGGTTGGCGACGGCTAGGTAAGTTAACTTGGCTCTGATAACAAGATAAAGTTGGTAATTGTATATCATAATACGACGATTACACAAGAGATATATAAAATACATAATTACAAATTGAACCCATCTAATACTAAACTATGTCATTAACTATCTAATAGCTCAAAAATAGAAATAATAATTAAAATTATTTGAACGAGCTCCGTTGGTCTCGGCTTAAGTTGAAAAATTTTCAAACCGATTTCTAGTGAGTTTCAACTCACTGATTAAGCAATTAATATAAAGACTTTTATGGCATTTCCTTACTTGAACATCATCTCGTTTGCATCACTCTTCATTTTTAACCACTTTATGTGTCATTAAGATTGCCAATTCTCCGTATGGCTACTATTGAGAAAAAAAACATAAATCTTGTTGAGGTGTAAATTTAATTCTTAAAATTAAAAAAAAAAATGTTAAAACTTTTATTAAATAATATATATTTTTTTGTAGTTAAGGGGAGGGAGAGATTTGAAAGCTTGTAGCAAGAGAGGTAATGCAATGATCGCTGCAATTGATGAAACACAAGATTTTCAATGGCGTGAGTCTAAAAAGCCCACTCACATCCCCTTTTTCCTCAGTCGTCACTTCAAATACCACCCAATTCCATCTTTTCTTGACCCAACACCATCAATAAAGCATCAAAACCTCATGCTCACTACCACTTTCTTCTGCAAATTCTAGAACATTCAATTTTTATTGGTTTCATAATTTTGAATACCCCTTTCTGCAATCTCAATACAGAAAACCCCTTTTAATTCTTTATTCTCTTTGTGTACCAACATACCAAATTCCCCTTTCTCCAACCTTTTTAAAACCCCAATTCAATTTCCTTGATTTTTGATTACCGTTTCAAGATTTTAAAATCCCATGTGAGTTTTACAGAAATCTCCAAAACCCATCTCAGTTTTGTTGTTAAAGTATTGGATTTAGATGGTTGGGAGTGGTAGAATGGAGGTGGTTACCACCAAGGGATGTTCAAAGATGTATGCTGATGTTAATTGTAAAGTGGGTTCTAATTCTTTTAGAGATTTTCAACCTCCACGTGTGTCAACCTCAAATTCTCCATTTTCTGGGCTGGTTATTTGTGTTTCTGGTTTATCTAAAGGTGAGTCAATCGACCCTTAATTATGTCTTATTGTAATCTTTGCTTGTTTACTTTGATCTCTTTGATTAGCTATTCAGTTTAAATCAACATGTTTCTGTTTTTACTTTGAAATTTAAGAACTTAGTATTTTCATATATTTCCTTTTCATATGTATTTTCCTAAAAAAAAGGAGGGTTCTTGAGTATTTTCATATGTATTTTCCTAAAAAAAAGTAAAAAAAAAGAGGCATTTTTTTAGCCTGTGAACCGTCTTTCTATCCTTTAGGATAAATGTAAGGTTTTAAATCAACATGTTTTTATTTTTACTTTGAAATTTAAGAATTTTGTATTTTCATATATTTTCTTTTCATATGTATTTTCCTATAAGAAAATAGAAAAAAGGAGGGTTTTTTTAGCCGGGTCTTTCTATCACTTAGGATAAATATAAGGTTTTAAATCAACATGTTTCTGTTTTTACTTTGAAATTTAAGAATTTAGTATTTTCATATATTTTCTTTTCATATGTATTTTCCTATAAGAAAATAGAAAAAAAGGAGTTTTTTTAGTCGGGGAGCCGTCTTTCTATCACTTAGGATAAATATAAGTTTTTAAATCAACATGTTTATGTTTTTACTTTGAAATTTAGGAATTTAGTATTTTTCATATTTTTTATATGTATTTTCCTAAAAAAAGTAAGAAAAAATAAGTTTTTTGAGCCGGGGTCTCTCTGGGATTTGCCTTCACCTCATCCCCGGACCATACTGTTGGAGTGGGACTTTTGTTAGGTATGTTTGTTTATTTTTTTTTCGTATAATCCAAATAATCCTTTTTCCTTTAAATTTGTATGAATGGGTGTAAGTTGGATTCGTTCGGCTGCGAAATTCGTTACAAATTAGGGGTCAACATGATGATGGTTTTGGATCTCTTGTTGTGTTTTTATTCTATCTGCCATTCGTGTTAATTTTTATGAATTAATTAACTTTTGTGGATGGTTTCATCTACTTGTCTTGCATAATGTTTAGAAAAAGTCTTGCTGGCCAAATCTCACTTTTTTTATATAATTTATTCTTGATGTTGACTTACAGAAGCAAGAAAACAAGTGATGGATGCAACTGAAAGATTGGGTGGCCAATTCAGTCCCCATTTTCATCCTCAATGTACACATTTAGTGGTTCAAATATCCTTTTCCATCTTCAATTTAATATTTATCTTGTGATTTTTCTTCAATTTCCCATATACAGTTGCATTAGTTATAATCAGTTGCCACCAATAAAACATGGTCATTTGAAAATTACTAAAATACTTGTTTCAAATCTTGTAAAATCTTAAGCCCTTGAAGGCCACCTGCCTCAGCTTAAGCTGTGGTTTACCCCCCACTGGTTAGTAGTGTATTGATGTGACCCGCAAGTTTTCTCTAACAGGTTCTCATAGTCAGTAAAACTAAAAAGAAATCTTGTAAAATCGTTACACTCTTTGTCAAATACCCAAAATACCCTTCAACAACTAGTTTTAACAAATCTTTCCGACCCAAACCAAAAATATCAGTTTAAATGAAAACTTAACACGTATCTACAGCTCCATTGAACTTAAAACTGAGCATGTATTAAAGCACAGGGCGAAAGAGGGAGCCTATATCGTTACACTTGGATGGTTTGTTGATAGTGTGAGAAGAAACGGTAAAAGAATTTATACTTCTAATGCTTCTTTGTCTCCTACTTGAAATTATTTTTTTATTTAAATTAAAATCATTGTTTTTCATGTGTTTAGTAAGACTGAACGAATCGCTATACGGTGTTAAGAGTTTTGGAGAGAATCACATGGCTAAGGAGAATTTAAACAGGACCGGTAGTGGGAACACTTGTCATCCTGTTGCTATGCTTGAAAATGTAAAACAATGTAACCTGATCCCAAAACCAAGATTACATTCATTAGAAGAGCAAAAAAGAAGAGGTTCCATTTTTTCGGGTCAAACCTTTTATGTTGACCCGGATGTTTCTGCTGAGCTGCGGAACAAGGTATTATTGATTCACAACTTACATAACTAGTGTCGCGAAACAGTTAGTGATCAAAATGCTAATAATTGGTGCATTACATAGGTTGTCAAAGCTGCTATTGAAGAAGGTGCTATGGTAATCAACCAATGGTTGGTTGGTCATGATGCATCTCATGTAGTATGTGAAGGTTCTTCGGTTCAGAAATATCTCGGCCATTCCAGTAATCTTGTTACGGTAATTGTTGTTGAAAATTATGCATGCATGATGTGTTTATATGTTTTAACTGTTTGGTAAATGGTGCATCTCAGCCTCAATGGGTTCTGAAGACGGTGAAGGAGGTTCAGGCACAAAGGCTTGTCCATTTGTCCGCTGACTTGGCACGCCATGTAGGAATGATGCTTGTGAATGTTTCTCGAGATGAACCAAATTATAACAAGAAATCAGGCCATAAAGAGAACCAAAGAATCACGATCCTTGCAAAAGAGGGGGTCAGGAATAGACGGGGAAACCATATGCAGGTAATATCATTCGGTTTATATTCATTTTTTTAGTTTTTATGATTGTGTTTGATGAAACCGAGCATCCAGTGAAACTAGAGTTTGTATTATGGTTGCAGCTAGTGGGTCAAACATCAGTAAAACCATTAGCCCGAAGCATCCTTCTTGATTCAATCAACTGGACCATGTCTGAGCCATCATCAACCGCGTCTATCTGTATGGACTCTTTTAGTTTGGATGATGCAAGTGAAAGTATAAACGGGCCCGATGCTTGTTTTGTGAATTTCTTACGACCATTATCCGAGAGGTTAACTTTTACATCGCGTTTTCTTACACCTTGTGTTGATTCGCGTAGGAGTAGGGGTGGAAAGATAGGCGGGCTTTTTAATGATTCAAAATGGATTCAGGCTTAAACGGGTCATGTTTAGTTAACCAGCAAAACTTTTTTGTCTATCATTTTAAAAGAACTAGTTTATTTTTACATTCATGTAGGGAAAAGAGCGAGTTGATTTTCGGGAACCACTTCATCACAATACTGTTTCCCGTGGATCGGTCAGGCGAGATGGGCCCCAGTTCCAGGACGTTTTTCAGCGATACAGGGTTTAAATGTACACAGTTGCTAGATCATATTTACTCATTTTATCAGGTAAGTAATTCTCATGGTCATATCTACAAACATTAATGATAATTTACATAAAGATAAATATTTGACTAATGTTCATTGTTTATGTTATATTTAGGAAAACATGTCAACATCCGAGATAGAGTTAGCCATCCACACTGATTCTCGGCATGCTGACAAGCTTCGGTCCATGTACTCGAGCAAAGAAGCTGCAGAGTGTGGTTTCTTGAAAATCAAACGCATTGACTTTTTAGGAAGTCAAAGAATCTTTAAAATGCTGAAACATGTACCTGGAAACTCTGGTAACAACGTGTACGAGTTGTTGACTCGAGCATAGTCAATGAACATTATAACACCAACTCGAGCATAGTCAATGAACATTATAACACCATTGACAAAAATTTTATCAGTTATATATTTTTGCAGTGTCTAGTTTTTCAAGAGATGCTTACACACATTAACAGTTACAGTAGCAAAACTGCAACCAACACTTGGGCTAATAGAGGACGAGTTGAGGATCCCGAGCCACTGGAGCTATGCAAATCATCTAAAATCATTTGACTTGTATTACACTTATATGGTTTGTGAGATTGGATTGACCCGTAAACATTTTTCTGTCTGTTTTTCTAAAATATTTCAGTAATTACAGTCACTCCGCTATGTCTAGACATTTTATGACACATCTTAGACATTTTATCTCTAACAGTCAAACATGTGAAGTAAAAAAACAATTTTACAAGTGTTGTTGATTGAGTTCGATGATCGACTCAAGGGAAATAAGCACGCTATTTATAAGCCAATTCTATGGCTTGACAACGACGGATACCAATAACTGATATCGATGGATACCTAACACACTAATAATGTACAATAATGCGATAGACCTACCACGCTTTTGTCTGATGGCCTGTCACACCCAAGGCCAATTATTTTAGTAAAGGAACGGACGAGAGCGCTTATGGTCCTACCATGTTTTCAAAGTCTTGATACATTGGATGGTAGTGCATGATAATTGATATGGGGGCCGGTCCTTTCTTTTTCTGTTGTCCACTTCTTTTTCCATAGTGCGAAATTATCATGGCCTGTGAAGTCGTCATTCAATGCGTCATCTTTTGGATCGTGATTGGTTATTTCTGCATTATGAAGCTTCTTTTGCTGTCTAGTAGATTCGTCATTTATTGCATCATCTTTTAGAACTTGGACTCCATTGGGCTTGACTACAAACATGCTTCTGGACTTAGATTGGGATTCGGCCCAATTGGTTGCATAGGGCCTCAAGTTCGTTGAGTAGTTTTCGGGCTTTCTTGTTTTGTTCTTTGACTTCTGGCCAATGGTCTCCCCAGAAGTTGTCATGTGAGGAGCTTTCAAGACAGACTTGGGCTTTAAAGTCCAGTACTGTCAGGAGGTCTCTGAGGGCCAGGACTGCTTGCTTTGCAGATAGAAAGGAAACCGGTAAAATAAGTCAAACAGATCGCAAAAGTGCATTTTAAATGCATAAAATCTCCTAAATTCAAAAAACAGTATTTGTTATTGAAATAATTCCGTAGGTAATCACGGAAAGAAATCCACCAAGATCCCAAAAAATAAATAAAAGATGGAAAATTATATATATTCTCCGTCAGTAATTACCAAACCCTATAAAGGTGGGATGATTACGGATGGAACACCGTAAACCAAAATATGGTCATGTCTATGTGAAAGCTTTCTGACCGCATATCCGTTAGTAATCCCTTGGTAAATACTTGCTAATCTGTCGGTAAAACTGTCTAACAGCGACCTTCGAAGACTTGTCGGTAATTCCTCGCTAAAAACCCCGCCGGTAATCCCTCGCTAAAAACCCCGCCGGTAATCCCTCGGTAATCCGTCATTAGTTTTGTAGTGCCAAAGTGTATTTTTAATACATGTAACCTACTTAATGTTTACTTAAAGTTATTAATCATTATTGTTGTTAGAAAATTTAGTTTTTTTTTTGAAAGGCAAATAAAAAAAATTAGTTGAAAATATGATTTTACACAAGTAATTAGACACATATATATAATGTATGGCTTGCATTTTCCTAAGTAATTAACACAAACTATATATACAATTTTTTTAAAGTTTCTGTAATTACATTTAACACAAAAATTTATACAAGAATTAAAAAAAAATACATAAAAAATGTTCTGGTCAACCCAATCGAGACATGAATGATAAAATTAAGTTTCCTGTACTTTTTCACACATCTTATGAGGTAACTGCTTTTCTTGGTCATAAATGATAAAATTACATAAAGATAATTGCTTGACTATAAATGATAAAATCGCATAAAGATAAACTGGTTTCTTTTACAATAGCATAATGTTTGACACAAAAATAGAAAGACCATTTAACATCAACAGATAACTTTCTATATCCCAATCTGTATTTACATTGACCAACTAATGGAATCTGTTGACTTTCTACTCGATTATGAGCTTTCCAAATCTCTGAAGCTCATAGAGCATGAGTAGAGCAGCAGAGTCGAAAGAACTCTTCTTATCTGCATGTGGCTCACCCGTAAGTTCAATAACACCACAATTTGGAATAGTCAAGCTCATGCGAGACTCGAAGCTATTAAACGCTGTTCTTTTATCAACGCCTTCACCAATTTCAATCATAGTTCTGCAAAAAACATGATTCAGTTTCAAATAAGAATAAAACAATAAGAAAAGAGGTTTCTAAAAATGATTGAATTGGATGTTTACTAACTTTGACTTTTGCTCTGATGAAGTCAAAATAGGCATTGGCCACTGCATTTTCCTACACAACTCATAAAGTGCAGATCAAGTTTTGTATCAAGTAATATGGCACCCGCGATACTCTCCACTATGTCACCAAGAGCCTTTGGGCTTTTTTTCGTCTGGAGTGAATTTGTATCGGTTGATGAGGTGGCAACAAACTTTACATAATCTGAAATCTGTGTTTGGAGATAGCCTGAACGATACTGGAGATACGGGTGAAGATTTCTTCTTACTGCAGCATATGCAAAATTTTCATTGTTTACAGATGATGAACGTAAGTCGGTCAGTTCTCCGGGATCAATGTCATTGTGCTTATTGAAGAGATGTCGGGTGATAAGCAAGTCCAATACCGAGTCACCAAGAAATTCTAACCTCTGCAAGAATAATATGTAAAAAAATGAATAAACAAATAAATAAATAATAGTCAATATAACAGTTCCTAATCCTATAATGAAGAAGTAATTGATATACCTGGTAACAGCATCCAATGCCTGGATCTTGATAAGATGCATGTGTGATGGCTTCCAATAACAAACCTTTAACCGCAAATTTATAACCGAGATTTGACTCTAAACTTTGAAGAGCATTAAGTTTTGGGGTGTACGTATGAAGTGAAGCAATTTTGATGGCTTCACTGACACGTGATGGGTTGAGCTCACAGCTTATACCAAGCCATTTCATACAGTGCAGAGCACCGGTCAACCCACCACCCACAAAGTATATCAATTATTGGGTCTTCTGTGACACAGTCAGATATGGTCTTTGAGCCCAGCCATCTGTGGCCCAGATCACAGCATTTCCCAGTCACAACTTTTGGGTCTTCGGTATGGTGTTTGGCATCAATAGGCACCTCTAGGGTCTCAACACCATGATCACACGGGCAAGGTCGCAATGGAAGCTGACCTGGCGTAGTCCAGCGGGTAGGATCAAATGCAACATCTCTTATGTAACCCTGTAAACAAATTCCATACAGTATCATTCAACAAGGGTCAGAGATTGCTAAAATTAAGCAGTCTGTGTGTGAGAGCACCAGTAGATGTGGCGATTTGACCAATTTAAGTATGATTTATGAATGAGATCGATTTGGTTGAAAGTCACCCAAAGGGCTTGGTTAATGCACGAAACATTTTAAATTGATTATTCAGAACATATTAATTACTGTTATAAAATAATTTTAGACTTTTAGTAATCAAAATCAAATACTGGTTGTACAGATTAAGAACCTACATAGCATTACCTGTAACTGACAGCCAATTCCCAAATTATACAAGGTGGAATTACGAACTTGCAATGTTCGCCCAGAAGACAGCAGTCCTTCATGTTTCTTCGGGTATCGAAGATAAAGATCACAGCTCACTGCATACTTGAGCACCGAATCACCAAGCAATTCCAATCGCTCCATTGAAAAGCTTTCATTGATTCTAAGAGTTGTGATCGCTTCCAAAATCTAAACGAGACAATAAATCACAATATTAAAAAGAAAACAAGCAGTTTCATCTTGTGTGTTGTACTCAGAGGTACAACCCACAAAATAGGACTGCTGATGTCAAAAGAACATAAATAATCACACTAAACCACTAACCAATGAGCTTGAAATCTGTACGTCAGTCATGTGGCTGGTGATCTCTGCACGAAGCTGGCTAGCCAACATTAACGACTCGAGCCGGTGCATTAATGATGGCAACAAATATAACGATTTCACAACATCAATCCTTGCATCGATAATAGCCAAAAGTTCATGTGGTAAATGAGCATAACATCTCTGTCTGTCTGTATTCACCTTACAACTATCGGCCTTTATCTTTTTTCCATGTAAAATACCTTCAAAAATCAAGAAATAAATCATCAATCAAGAAATTTGGATTATTGTTAAAATAAAACAGCATAAGGTTCAACAAACCTTCACCATTGAAGTCCACAAGAAGGTTATGGGCCCTATGGCTTTGCTTAAGCAGCAACATGTTTTGCCCTGGGTACACTAAGTTAATTCGATACTTCTGTTTAAAATAATTTTTGAATGTTGAAAACTTTTCAGTATCTCCACCAAAAGGACTATGAGCAGTTTCATCTTCCAGAACCTCAAGAATAGAGTATATTTTTCCAGTATGAATTGCCAAAACTACCACATCTGTGACTTCATCTTTGTGAACAGATCTGTTGGCAAAATGAATCATACTTGTGCTTTCAGAATCTGTCATGATTGAATCAACAGTCTGTTTTTCAGCACTGAAAACAAAAGATTTCTTGACGAATTCAATCACAGATACGCATGAGTCAATCTATTTCCAACTGATCTTAAATGGGTCTAGTGATTCTAGTGGCAAAAGAAGGTACATGTATGATGAGGTCCACAATTTTTGGTCGGTTTCTAGTAAAAACTTTCTTGGCTCTTCTGATTGTTTGGACCCGACATACAACTTGGAGAATATCCCATTGAAGAATAACTCTTGGAAACACTTGCCTTTTGCAACCTAGTATAACCAACAACAACAAAAAAATCATTAAAAGTAGAAAAATGTCAAGAGTTATGGAGAAAAAGATTTGTCAACAGTTGGAGCAACATAGACACTGCATGGGCCCAGTGGCAGTCTGCGACTTCATTATGCAGTACAATAACAAAATTTTATTTCTTATATTTTTCTGCATTAGTGCTTTGAAGCAAATATTAGATACAAGATAACTGAGAGTTTTGGTTAAACCTGTTCTGCATTGAGATGCAATTTCACACATGAAGAGACTTTGCAGTTCACAGACTTTGAGACCAAGTACAACTCCATTTCAATATTGGACACATCATCATCAAGCTTTGATTCAAGCAAAAGAACAAAACTTGAAAACTTAACTTCAACAATGCTACATTTTAAACTGATTTTATAAGCGTAAAAATCTGCACCATCATCAAGTTTATCACCCCAAGTTCCGGATACTGCTCGAATTGGTATTGTCCCATGTAATTCTTTCCTCTTTGTAGTTCCTATAATAATAAAACAACATAAAATAATCCAGATTCCATCAAAAGGCCTAAAGAATTTTCATTAAAACCATTATATTTTAGTTAGTGCATCCTACCTGCACCAGAAGGTGATTCTTCGGTATTTTTAGAAGATTTGTTCTCTGAAGGACCTTCACTATTAGGCAGTAAATGGTCGGTGAGTGCCTCCATTTGATGCAGCTTTTTACAGGCCTCCAAGCATACAAGCTGCTTGGAAATTGATGATGACCTACAAAGAGGACCAGTTATTTTTGAAAATCAGCATTGTGCAGTAAAGTCATTACACACTGGTATGAATCTTCCAGCAATAAAAATTGGAAATTTGGTTTCGGTGTGTAGAACCTATGGAACAACAAGTAAGCTCTTTTAAATTTGATAGGCGAAATGCAAATTTACATGCGGTAGTTTCGATTATGAATGGGTCGGATCAAGTTATGTTTCATCTCTGATGGGTGAAATGGGTAAAATCAGAATGTTCAGCAGAAAAGGAAACAGGTCAAACGAATTGAAACTTGAAAGATTCACAATGTGTATTGTTAATGCATACAACCAACTAAATTGTTTATTTGACAAACTATATTGTTATTCTAATAATATACTTTTTATAATCACCTTTACCAAAAACTTAATTTATTATTTAAAAAAAATTAATGATAAGTGTTTCAGGTCAAGCCAACCCAAGCCTACATGTTTTTACTTGTACAAAAAATTGCTCATTTTGAGCTGGACCTGCTTTGACCGTTACCCAACCTGTCCAACACGTCCATTTTACCACCTCTTGTAAAATATATGGAACAAGGTTAATAAAAAATAATCATACTTGTCAGCTGGGAGTTCTGCACAATATCTATTTATGAGACTGACACTAGAATCAGCAATGACAGAAGCTCCTGTTGCCTCAACATAATATGATTCTGTTTCTTCAAAATTACATGGCTTCACAACACATGTGTCAGGATCTCGTTTTTTAGCATTATCATTCATGGAATGCTCACTTCGAATGATGTCAGAAATGTGTTCTCTTTGTTTCTCATTACCCCTGTTGTTGACACATTTCATAATAAGCATATGAAAAGCAATTTACTTTTTCATGATAAATTCAAATTCTGATTACCTCTCGAGCATTATAATAAGTTGGGACCCACTTTGACGAGCCCTTCCCATTGACCGAATGTTGCTACGCACCATTTTTGGGATATCGAAATGGATCACAGTTGAACATTTAAGCACGTCAATCCCCTCCTCAACAACATCCGTAGCAAATAGTAAATCCACCTAATTGAATGTCATATTAAGTCACTTAAGATTCAAAGAGAAGGGAAAACCAACGAGCATTTAAATAGCCACATTAAAAAAATACATCAAGAGAGAAACACTTTGCTATCAAAGACTTTGATCCGAAAAGAAAATTGATTTAAAACGTCAAATTTATAACAGCACTAAATAGAAAACGAATTATATGGAAAACTATTTTTGAATTTTCAACTTCTGTATAAATATTTTCTGTATAAATATTTTCAACTTCGAAGTCTTCTGGACTGACAGCTCTGGCTTTGGACCAAATCATTCGAAATTCATTGAGTCCGATAAAATCGGCTTCTTCTTTTTGCTCTTCAATCTTTCTTTCACTGTATGTATCAGAAAAGATTACAGGCTGTTTTTTCTTTTTTCTTTTCCATAGACATAGGAAAAAAGTGACCTTTAATGGAATTTCTTTCTTTCCAAACTGAGCGGAATATCTTGCTGTGCTTGTAGCAATGATCCGAATTTTTTGAACGAAACTGAGGAGTGTTGGACGTATTTGGATACAATAGCCCAGTCTTCATAAATTCCTCTGTGTTCTCCATAAAAAATTACATAAAAAAGTGATTTACGACTTTCAGGAGATGTTATTTTCTGAGCATAGGTTGGTCTCAGATTAATAGTCGCGAACGGATTTGATTTGTCTTTACCGGAGCCGTTTGCTTCCGGACTAGATGATGATTGTGGCTCATCATTTACGTCTTTCATGCTTTTTCCCAAAGCATCAGGGATCAACGGGCTTGATGTTTCTTTACCTTTAGCCGTTTGTAAAGGAATAGATTCTGTTTTTAGACTGTTGTCTTCCTGTACATAATTTACAGTTGTGGCGTTTAGACTTTCATCATATAACGCAATTTGCTGTTGAACAGCTTGTAATTCTATTAAAAGAATTTTTTCATTTAGGCGTAATGCCTTGAGTTCTTCTTCCATCCTCCCTTTTCTTAAAAAATTAATTTTTATTTGGAGTTGTGATTTTTGAAAGAAGAGATGCCTCTTATTTATAGAAAAAGATTATGTCATTGCTTACGTTTGGAAGTCACGTGTCAAACAATCAGCTAATACATTTTTTGGCCCTTCGATGTGTTCAATATCAAAAGAGTATTTTGAAAACCACATTTGCCATCTGACAAGACGTCATTGTTTGTTATCTCCAGAAATGTTTGAAGGCTATAAAAAACTTCAGAAAAAAGATTGCAATCGCTAAAGATGCCAGCATATATATTAAGTGTACTTCCACACTTCCTGACTGGTATCAAGGAAAAAACTACCCTGATCTACATTTGTTAGAAATTGGCCTCGCCAAAACAAGAAACGTTCTTCCCTCAAGAATTAAAGAACAAGAAGATATCAGTAACTGGGTATCCATTAGAGTTAATGGATACTTAAGAATTCTCCAGGATCTCCAAAAGATTACTGTGGGAAGTTTTAAGAAGGTAAATTATTACAGTCAAAACTGTATAATTACCAGCTATAGTGGAACGCCCTTACCTGTCCATGAAAAGCAAGTTCTTGAAAGGATAGAACAAAGAATCATCTTTAATAAAGTTGATGTGGGACCATCCACTAAGGAATTATTGTGCCAAAAGCTGACGAGCATAACAGAAAATCATACATGTGATGAATGTAGACAAGAAATAATATATTGACAAAACTCTACCTCCATTAAAGAAATAATTAAGGAAGATTCACGTGAACTGGATCCCACTCACGGGTACACTGATTGAAGAAATTACGTATGCCCTTACGTAATAAAAAAGGACAGTTGTCCTCCTTTTCATTATTGTTTTCCTTTTTAATGTCTATATAAGAAGAAGGTAGGAGAAAATGTAGGAACAACGAATCCACCCAATAATCTCTACCCTCTTTTGTAATATCAACCCCTTATAATGTCTGAGTAATTTTCCTCTTAAGGGAAAATGTTGTAATATATCAAACAGTTATGAAATAAAATATTTCCTTTTTATCATTAACCTACAGTACCTCTGAATTTTGTTATAAAACCTGGAGTCCTGGACCCATAAAAGTACCGCTGTGGCAGGAGGCCTTAGGGAAGAACATGGTTGGATTGGTCACTTGTAACATGACGACCAGAGATGTCTTAATGATAATCAAGGTATTTTCATAATTGTTCTCTACTTCTTAGATATTCTACTCATTTTTCCTTAAATCTCACAATAAGAAACTTTTTCTCAGAAAAATTAACAACTTCGTAAGAAAAACCATATGGTTCCGCAATTTGATATCAGAGCCCTGAGCTCAAAAATAAATAAATTATTTAAAAAATGAATAATAATATTATTAAACGATTATGAGGAATCAAATCAACAAACAGCTGAAGTTATTAACTTCAGTGAAAACGAAAAAGGCTTTCAATCAGATTACATGGTTAATTCTGATCAATTAACAAAAATCAACAAGCTCTGGAAACTCTTTAAGAATAGGAGAATCTACTTCTACTGGATTACAGTTAATCCGATCCATGTCTGAAAGAATAGACAAATATGGAGAAATTCTTAAAGAAGCTATTGGAAAATAATATCTTTAAGATCAACTCTAGAAGAATTAGAAATCTTAGACCATGAGCTCTCTAATAAGAATTGAAGAATTAGTTAAAGAACTAATTAATAAAATAGAATTTTTTCTACAAATGAAAATCTAGAAGCAATTGCTGCAAAGATTATCAAAAAAATTTCTGAACAAATTGACAAGAAAAAAGACACAAATCCATTAATACTAGAAAATCATAAAGAAAAAACTTCAGATGAAGAAAAAGGGAAATTTTAAAAATACTATTTTCCTAACTTTAATGTTGGAAATCCATCCTTAGGAAGTTCTAAAAGCCCAAACGCCCTAACATGGCCTTTTGGATCAACCTCAAATGACTAACAAAAGTCAGATGAGAATTTCTTTTAGGAAAATAAATATAAAAATTGGAAGATGTTATTTACTCCATCAGAACACTATCCAAAGGATCATGGAACTCCATAGCGACCGGAGCATTCACCCAAAGAAGAAACTAAATGAGTTATCTCATTTACATAAGCAAAAACATTATCTACAAAAAGAAATACAAGAACTTGAAAATAAAAAAGTTATTCTGTCTTGCGGATAAATGATTTCCATCACGCAAAAGCTAGAAAAATCTTTAATGAACAACTAGAAACTTATTCAGCTGAACAAATAAATGAACTTGTTCAACTAATGTCCCTAAGTAACGAAGAATGTGAACAAAATTTTTCTGAAAATAAAGAATTAAAAGAAAAATATTTTCCAGAAATGAAAGATCAGGTTTTTACTGTTCAAGAACCCAAAACTGAAGAAGAATACTCTTCTGACGAGGAAGAAGAAGAAACCCCAACATACAAATATAGGATGAACCAAACTAATGCTAGTAGCAGTAGTTATAAAAAATCCCATAGAAAAAAGAATATAGAATTTTCTATGCTCTATCACAAAGGTATACCTAATTCTAGTAATGGTATTTCAACTGCAATTGACACCATTAAAATAGACTGTATCTTCGATCTTGAGAAAAGAAAAGAAGTTATAGACAAATGGAATACTGAGATTAGCCTAATAATCCAGTCTAACCCAGAAGAATTTTCTAAAGCTAAGGCTTTGTTATTATTAATTGAGCATAAATCGGCAGGAATTATCCAAGATTTCATTAAAGGAACAACTTGGAACGAAGATCTGCATGGTGAAGATCTTTTTGATCAAATTATTAACGCCATCTATATGATGTTTTTAGGGCTCGATTTTCTTACAAATAAAGACCATGAAAATCAAAAACTGCTTGAAAAAGCAAGACAAGTCCTAACCAAATCTCAACTTTGTGATATATGTCTTCTTGACAACTTCACTTGCCTATTTGAGCAGAACTTATACAAACTAAATACAGGAGAATACCACTCTTGGATAGAAGTATATCTGATGAAAATTCCTATTGTTGGTGAAAAGGCCAAAGAACGGTGGAATAAAGAAAAGAACAATCTAACTATGCATTCCCTCGGATTTGCTACAAGGACTGTTAAAGAAGAAATTGCAGTTTACTGTGATCTCTCTAACAAACAAAAACAGCTATAAAGATTTAACAAAAGCTGTTGTAAAAAATTAACAGAAGAGCCACAGTTATCTTTTAGCTGTGATCTAATCAAAGATAAAAAATATTCAAAAAGAAATATAAGAAAAAATATAAAACAAAAAGAAGGTTTTGAAAAACTAAGAAAAGAAGATTCACTCCGGGAAAATACATTTCTAACGAAAAACCAAAGGTTTGCCCTCAAGGAAAAAAGAAATGTAGTTGCTGGATATGCTCTGAAGAAGGACATTATACCAACGAATGTCCCAATAGACAAAAATTTCCAGAAAAAACAAAGCTCGTTTTAGAAGCCGAAAATGAAGGATATTTTCCTTCAGAAAACATTTTTGAAGGCTATATGCAAGTATATTCTTTAGAAATAAAGTATAACTCATCCTCTGAAACAACTACTGATAGTACAGAATGAGCAAAACTGATAATTCATATTTTTGTCAGAATCTTCAAAAGGAAAATGAATTAGTCTATTCAAATATAACTAATCCAAATTCCATTTATATAAAAGGAAAAATTATTCAAATATAACTATAACTCTACATTGTTATGTAGACACAGGAGCAAGTCTTTGTCTTGCAAGCAAATATGTTATTCCTGAAGATCTATGGGAAAACACTTCCAAAGATATCAAAGTAACAATTGCAAATCAAGAAACCATCAAATTAGACAAGGTTTGTAGAAACCTTATTGTTTATTTTTCAGGAGAACCATTTCCTATTCCCACTATCTATCAACAAGAGTCAGGAATAGATTTACTCCTTGGAAATAATTTCTGTCAATTATATGGGCCTTTTACCCAGTGGTTAGATAGAATATCTTTTCACCTTAATCAAGAAATGATTTTGATTAAGAAAATAACAAAATCTTTTCAAATCGGAAAACCTGGATTTCTTGAATCAATGAAAAAAGATTCAAAAATAAAACAAATTTCAGGCAACAATATAACTCAAGAAGTTATAAAACCAGGAAAAAAATATTTTCTTGAAATACAAAAATATCAAAAAATTGAAGCTTTACTCGAGAAAGTTTGCTCAGAAAACCCTATCGACCCAGAAAAGTCCAAAAATTGGATGACTGCGTCAATAAAATTAGATCCGAAAACCAAAATCAGGGTAAAACCTATGAAATACAGTCCACATGATATAAATGAATTTAATAAACAGATCAAAGAATTACTTGATCTCAAGTTAATTATTCAAAGTAAATCTCCTCATATGTCTCCTGCATTCTTAGTTGAAAACGAGGCTGAAAAAAGAAGAGGAAAAAAACGTATGGTTGTAAATTATAAAGCAATCAATACAGCCACCAAAGCATAACCTTCCTTGCATGCAAGAATTATTAACCCTCTTAAGAGAAAAAACCATTTTTTCTAGTTTCGATTGCAAAAGTGATTTCTGGCAGGTATTGCTAGATGAAGAATCTCAGCTTTTAACGGCGTTCACATGTCCTGATGGTCACTATCAATGGAAGCTAGTCCCTTTTGGTTTAAAACAAGCGCCCAACATATTTCAAAGACATATACAAAATGCTCTAAGAGGATTAGAAAATTATTGTACCGTCTATGTAGATGATATTATAGTTTTCTCAAACTCTGAAGACAAACACTATTTTCATGTTTTATCAGTTCTAAAAACAATTGAAAAATATGGAATAATCTTGTCAAAAAAGAAGGCTAATCTTTTTAAAACAAAGATAAACTTTTTAGGTGTTGAAATAGACCAGTGAACTCACTGTCCACAAAAACATATCTTGAAAAATTTGCATAAGTTTCCAAACACAATTGAAGATAAGAAACATCTTCAAAGATTTTTAGGTGTTCTAACCTATGTAGAAAGTTACATTCCAAAGCTCGCAGAGCATAGAAAACATTTACAATTAAAATTAAAAAAAGGATTACATTTGGGAATGGAAACAATCCGATACGGATTACATTAAAAAGATAAAGAAAAACTTAATAAGTTTTCCAAAACTTTATCTTCCTGATGATAAGGATTTTCTTATCATTGAAACTGACGCCTCAAACGACTTTTGGGGAGGAATTTTGAAAGCTAAAACAACTGAAAGAGAAGAAATATGCAAGTATACTTCGGGAAGCTTCAAACCAGCTGAACGAAATTACCATAGCAATGAAAAAGAATTACTTGCTGTAAAAAACACAATCTCAAAATTTTCTATTTATCTCACTCCTGTAAAATTCCTAGTCAGGATAGATAATAAGAACTTTACCTATTTCCTTAAAACAAAAATTTCTGGAGATAACAAACAAGGACGTCTTGTCAGATGGCAAATGTGGTTTTCAAGATACTCTTTTGATATTGAACACTTCGAAGGGCCAAAAAATGTATTAGCTGATTGACAGAGCCGTCATCATACCATAAGCCGTGGTTTCCTCTTTGATATTGAACGCTACGCTCCTCGTCAAAGCCAGTACAATCTTACATCTCGCCTTTTTGTCCTTAGTGTTCCAAACCACTTCGTCAGCCTTACTCATTCCATCCGGTTTTTCTGCCAATACCATCTCCAAATCGTTTTCACCAAATAACGCGTCTATTTGCATCTTCCACCATGCAAAATCAGTCCCGTTAAACTTCTCGATTTGAATTTTCCCGTCTTCAGCCATTGCAAACGAGAATCAGAAAAAAAACCAAAATTAAGAAATCAACCAACCGAAGCCAAGCAACCTCCAACAGAAAACCATAAAACCCGAAACACCCGAACCGACGCTTCACCTGTGGTCAGCAGCAACTTCAAGGGTTCAAGGAACCAAACCCTAATCGCAAAATCACAAAAAAAAACTTCCCAACAGCCCCTACTTTCCCCTTCTCTTACGGCAACAACTAGGGTTCTTATAACCCTAGTTTACGGCAATAATCAGCAGTTGGATCAGGTTGCGACCAACCCTCCTATCACCAGAAAACAACCGTAATCAGCAGCAAACAGAAAACAGCCCTTCATATCTCGACAACCCTTGCGGCAGATCGAAACAGAACCACAGCAAAAAAAAAATCGGACAGAATCAGCAGCAGATAGCCTCTCGAACAGCCCTTATCCCCTTCAGCGATTGAACCGGTGCAGACCGTGTGTAAACAACGAGCCAGAGCTCTGATACCACTTGTTAGGAATCAGAGTTGGTAACGCTTCGGAATCACACACGCACAATATCAATAAACAGAAAAAGAAAAGACACGAGAGATTTATAGTGGTTCAGCCCCGATTGGCCTACGTCCACTTTGCAACTAGGGTTCTTTATTATTAGGTGCTCAAAGATACAATTACATCATGGGGTATATATAATACCAAGATTAGGGTTAATTAAATAAGGCAATAACTTAATCAACAAGAAATAGAACTAAGCAGCCCTAAGGCTGCCGCCAGCTTCTGATCTTGTTCTTTCAGCCTTAATAGGCCCAAGGGGCCCATCCGCAGGTGGCCCAGAAAAGCCCAGCCCAATCGGCCTGGCCCAAAGCCTTCATAACCCAACATTTTATTGTGTCAAAAAGAACTGCTATACCTGATTGATCTGATTTTATTTGATTTGTCTTCAATATAACCGAACTCGAAGGAGCCCAGGCTGGGGCTCAGAGTAGTCAAGGCCCTCTTCCTCCAGCAGGTATCTCTGGACGGCAACAGGAAGTCTAGCTGGAGTGCGGGTCCCTCTAGTGTGGTGGCCCGTTCCAACACATATGTACACCTGTACATGCTGATCTGGCAACGTTCCTCAGCATTGTGAGATCACGTTTTAGGACATGAATTGCTTCTGTCACATGCAGCCCGTGGAGGTCTATTAACCTTTCGTGTCCTCCTCTTCCATTGCTCTGCATACTTGGGCTCACTGGATTCCTGCACGAGTATATAACAAAGCGGGTCTCAGAAACAAAATGATTGCAAGGAAAATATAAGGGTCAAAGTGTATATAGTTTTATCTCTAACGGGTTAAATATAACTAACCTCTGATGATATTTAGATTCTTGAGCAGAAATGAAACTAGCCTCTGACGATATATAGATTCTTGAGCTTTTCCATGAGCAGCTTTCATTTGCATGTTGTGCAGTTGCCCCTTTACACTTAGTTCCTTAGCTAAAGCCTTGTATCCAACAAGGTAAGCATGTCGTGCCTATTATCATGACAAGCAAACTATTAACAAAAACAGAAATATTTGCAAGTAATATAATAATCAGAAGTAGTAGTCTATAGGTGGCAATTTCGACCCGTTTACTTATAAATGGATCGGTATGGGGTGTGTTTTATTTCAAGCGGGTCAAATAAAAAAAATTAGCTACAAGGGGAATGGATCAAATGGGTTGAAATTTACACAAAGTTCTATAATGTCCACGGGCCACGGCCTCCTAAATCGTTTTATTCAGATAGTTTTTAAGTGTCATAGTTTTGTAATCATAATTAACACATTAACTATACATACAAAATTTTACTTGGTTTCATGTTGATTGCACTTGAACTTAATCTTTAGAGTGTCACTTATAAGGAGATCAAGAGAAATGCATGCATAAAATGGAAATGAGTATGCCTGTTCAAGGTATGCATTGCGTAGACGTGCATGATCACGAGCTTCATGTTGGGCTTATCAGAGATTCACACACACACGAAGTACTCAAAGATTGGGGCAATTTTCTGGTGTATATTCGAAAACTTGAAAGACGATTACAAACTGGGAATTGAAATTACAAAAAATGAACTAACTGCTAATTGACTTCTTCAACTTCGTATTTATTTGAAAACTAATAAAACTGAAACGATGATGCCACGTTAGAGAGTAGTGCTATTCCCCACTAACCGGTCTCCTCCACATAACTCGGTCAACACATGACCAAGTCTCATTAACCAATACTCTTCCCCTTAATGTTGACTTGTGTCTCCAAGGTCTTCAACTCCCATTAGTTCCCTCATTTCTGCAAACTTGATTCGAGGTAAGGCCTTGGTCAAGATGTCAGCATTCTGTAGATCACCACTCACGTGTTCCACATGAATCTGCTCCTGTTCCACACACTCCCGGATAAAGTGGTATTTAGTATCAATATGTTTGCTACGACCATGAAATACGGGGTTCTTCATCAAAGCTATAGCCGACACGTTATCCACCAAAAGCTTCACACTTTGAGCCTTTTCTCCTGTTAGTTCACTGATCAGATTGCGTAGCCACAAAGCTTGGCACGCTGCCGAAGTCGCTGCCATAAACTCGGCCTCACACGAACTAAGTGCCACCGTTCGTTGTTTTTGCGAAGACCAAGTGATCAAATTTCCCGAGTAATAGAAGACCATTCCTGTGGTTCCCCTACGATCATCAATATCGGTTCCGTGACTGCTGTCACTGTATCCCAAAAGCCTTCCATCGCCGCCTCTTCGGTATTTCAGCCCATATATCCGATTGTCCCTTTGACGTACCTGAGGATATGTTTAACTGCAATATAATGATTCTCCCTTGGCTTCTCCATATATCTACTTGCAGCCCCAACTGAAAAACCCAAGTCAGGTCTGGTGTGAATCAAGTAGCGCAGACTACCAATTATGCTTCTGTACTCAGTTGGGTTTACACACTTGCCATCCTTATCTTTAGTCAACTGCAGCTTATGTTCCATGGGAAATTTTGAGGCATTGCAATCCATCATTCCTGCCATCTTAAGTATTTTTTTTGCATAACCTTCTTGCTTTATGGCAATTCCATCATTTCTCTGATCAACTTCAACACCAAGATAATAGGACAGTTTTCCCAAATCGCTCATATCAAACACGTTTTTCATTTGTCTTTTAAACTCTTGGATTTCTTTCTCACTTGAACCGGTTACAATGAGGTCATCCACGTACACACCGATGATTAGAATCGAGCCCGGTTTTTGCATTTTGTATACTGCTTGCTCCTGTTTACACCTGTCAAAACCGAGAGTTTTTAGTGACTTGTCGAGTCGAGCATTCCATGCTCTCGGTGCCTGTCTCAACCCGTAAAGAGCCTTATGCAGTTTGTACACCATACTCTCTTTTCCTTTGACTACAAAACCGTCCGGCTGCGATACATAAACTTCTTCCTTGAGATCTCCATTTAAGAAGGCTGACTTGACATCGAGGTGATGTACAAGCCAGCCCTCTCTTGCCGCTAATGCCAATAACAATCTGATTGTTTCCATCCGAGCAACCGGTGCGAAAACCTCGTCAAAATCCACCCCTTTTCTTTGTACATAACCTTTTGCGACGAGACGGGCTTTGTGCTTTGTAACATTACCACTTGCGTCTCTCTTTAGCTTATAAACCCACTTTAATCCAATTGCCTTTTGACCCGCTGGCAATCGAACCAAGTTCCAGGTCTTGTTCTTTGTTATCGAGTCCAGTTCGACTTGCATGGCATCTCTCCAAGCCTTAATACAAGCTGCTTCTTTGTATGTTGTCGGCTCTCCATCAACCAACAATAATTCTTCAGTTTCAATTGGTTCAGTTCTCTGGTAGAGATCACCTACCAAACGGAAACCTTGTAAAGGTGTGTGATCGTAGGTTGGACCGATAACAGATCGATCACCGCTCGAGCCTTGGGTTGTACTTGACATCGAACCAGGTGTACTTTCTTGCTCATCTTGTAAACCTGACGATTCAAACCATTGGTTTTGACTTAATCCTTCCCCTGTATTCCCTACTTGTACATTGACCCAATTAGTGTTTGAAACGGGCTGTTCACCATGGGCTTCATTCCAAGTCCAACTTTTCTTTTCATTAAACACAATGTCACGGGCCACCACAATTCTCCTTTGCGTAGGGTTGAAGAGGCGATAAGCCTTACTACCTTCTTCAACCCCTAAGTGTACCATAGCCACGCTTCTGTCTTCAAGTTTAGTAACATGATTCGATGTCTTCTTCACATGTGCAACACAACCAAACACCTTCAAATGACGAAGTGTTGGTTTTCTTCCTTTCCATCCCTCATACGGTGTCATATTCTTTACCGCCTTTGTTATGATTCTATTGAGTAGGTACACCGAATGTCGAACTGCTTCTCCCCACAACGTCTCAGGCACATTCATTGATTTTAGGAGAGCCCTTGTCATTCCCAGAACTGTTCTATTTCGCCGCTCCACAGCACCGTTTTGTTGTGGAGAATACGGTGCTGTTAATTGATGCTGTATTCCCTCCTGTTTGCAGAACTCGTTGAACACTTGTGAATTAAATTCACCACCACGGTCGGTTCGAAGCATCTTCACTTTGTTCATACTTTCTTTTTCAACCTGTGCCTTAAAACACTTGAACATTGACAGCGCCTCGTCTTTTGTTTTGATTAGATAAACCCACATGTAACGGGAAAAATCATCAACAATTAGCATGAAGTATCGATTACCTCCCATTGTTTGTGGTGTGATAGGACCGCACAGATCTGCAGAAACAAGTTCCAACGGTTTACTAGCTCGCCATTGTGTTTCACTCGGAAATGTTTGTCTGGTTTGTTTTGCTACGAGGCACCCTTCACACACTTTTGATGGGTGTGATAAATCTGGCAACCCATGCACGATTCCCTTTCTGGACATAGACTCCAAACACCCAAAGTTTACGTGCCCCATCCTTGCGTGCCAAAGCCATGTATCATCGTCCATCATAGTTGCCAAACAAGCTGGTTTTGCCAGATTTAGAATTATTTTGTACAGCCTGTTCTGGGAACGCTGTACCTTCATGACAAGTCTTCCCCCATTGTCGTACATCTTCAAATAGTCTTGGCGCATATTGACCTCATAACCATCTTCCGTCATTTGCCCCAAGCTTATAATATTACTGTGAAGAGCTGGGATAAAATACACGTCCTGTATTAAAAACTGTTCTCCATTCTTGCACTCAAATAGGACCGCCCCCTTTCCTTTAATTTGAACTTTTGACCCGTCACCGAAGCGTACCTGACCCGTCACATGCTCATCCAATTCAACGAACAACTCTTTAGTTCCCGTCATGTGATTACTAGCCCCATTGTCCAAGTACCACATATCCCGGTTTCTCTCATTCCTTCCTTCATGTTGACCTGGGAAAACCTTCTCTTCGTTTAGTAACACCATTGTCAGTGTCTCTTCTCCGCAAACACTCAACAAAAGAGTAGGCTCCTCTTCCTGTGTCAGATTGGCTTCCTCAACTTGCTTCTTCCCTACTTCACACTCCGAAGCATAGTGTCCAAATTGGTCACATTTGAAGCATTTGATGTGTTTCTTGTCTCTAGGCTTTCGATTGTTACTGTTCCCGGCTTGATATCCAGCATAACCACCCCGGTTACCCCTACCCCGGTTGCTTCCACGCCCCCTTGAGCCACTTCGACCACCCCGGTCATACGAGTGTGAGCCCCTTCCCCGAGTACCTGAAAATGGGGACCTTCCTGCTCCCTTTTGAGACGAATTACTATCACCTCTTGTCAATAGCAAACTGTTATCAACACTCGGGTTGTCTTGACGAAGCTTCAACCGGTCTTCGTACGCTTTCAATCTGCCTATCGCCTCCTCAAAAGGCATCGAATCCACATCCGATATCTGCTCAATGGAAGCAACTAATTGCAAGAACTTGTCGGGAACAGAGTCTAGTAACTTTCGAACCAAAACTCCGTCTTCTTTCGTTGCACCCAGACTATTGTACCTTGAAACCATACCGGATACTTTCCCTGCAAATTCATCAACAGATTCGCCATCTTTCATTTTTAACGCTTCAAAATCCCTATCGAGCGTATGAAGCCGCGCCTTTTGTACTCGTTCCGCCCCTACGTATCGTACTTTCAACGATTCCCATATTTCCTTCGCCGTCTTCTTCTTTGCCACCTGCAATAAGACGTCCTCAGGAATCGCTTGAAAAATGAAAGCACGAGCCGTTTTGTTCTTCTCATCCTCAACTACACCAGCTTGCGGCTCGACGGACTCCCACAACCCTTGTGCATCCATCACAGCCTCCATTTTGATCGCCCAGGTAGTGTAGTTCGTCGGTGTTAACGTTGGGATTTGGAGGGACACTGAGTTGGTCTCTTTTTGGGCTCCGGAGGTTGTAGCGACAGTTGACATGTTGTTAAATCGAAGGTACTTTGGCATACACGAACCTTGAACGCTCTGATACCACTTGTTGGGCTTATCAGAGATTCACACACACACGAAGTACTCAAAGATTGGGGCAATTTTCTGGTGTATATTCGAAAACTTGAAAGACGATTACAAACTGGGAATTGAAATTACAAAAAATGAACTAACTGCTAATTGACTTCTTCAACTTCGTATTTATTTGAAAACTAATAAAACTGAAACGATGATGCCACGTTAGAGAGTAGTGCTATTCCCCACTAACCGGTCTCCTCCACATAACTCGGTCTCCTCCACATAACTCGGTCAACACATGACCAAGTCTCATTAACCAATACTTCACCACGCATCTCAGAATACATATTTGCTGTAATATAAACAATGTTAAAGCATTCAGTTAAAAAAATGCTACTTTAATGGATATTATATTTCATCAAGAGCATTACCGACTGCATCTCCAGTTTCAAGCCAGACAGGAGCCGAACGGCTTGAATTCCGGTTACTGTTAGTTAATCGATCTCCATAGTTCATCCTTCCATGCCCACTGTTATAAGAGCTGGCCAAAACATGAGAACTTCTACTTGATCCAATGGTGGTGTCTTGATTAGGGTCTCTGTTATATTTCCATATGCCCGAATCCTGTGATGCCAATTTTCTAACGGCAGAGGCGAAATCAGTAGCACCACCAGATGGTGAGGTGGAGGAAGATTTAAACATTAGCAAATTTTCCTTTCCCAGTGGATGGTAAGGATTGATATGTTGTTCATGATCATCACCATTTTGACCATCTGCGGGAGAGAGTGCAGGAAAATCAAGAGCACTAAGATTTGGAGTAGATAAAGCTTTTGAGTTCAGATTCTGATTCTGATTAAAACCACCATCTACTTGAAGCTGCAATCAAATATTAAAATATTTTGTGAAAACCGTTTCAAAGCATATATATTTATATATATACACACACACACACACTAGAGGGGTGACCGCGCGATGCGGTGGGGGAATGCAGACACTGATAATCACATAACATGTTAATTTTTTTTAAATTAAAAGAAAAACTATAGCAATACCATACTCAAACTAAAGAGGATAAAGTGCTCGTTTTTAGGGTATTTTTTTTTAACTATTAACGTGTGAAAAAGTTATAGCCATTTAAAAATCATGGGGGGAGTTAGCTTTATGAGTTGTAATGTATGCATTAAGAGTTGTAAAACTCTTAATTTTAAGAGATTTGGTAAAAAGACCATTTTGTCCTTCCAATATGTATTATAATATAGTACAGAATAGATATATATATATATACACACTATATATATATATATATACGTGTGTGTATATGATTTAACCCACTCAGTTAGAGATGTAAATGTAGGATATACCTCAAGCTGAGTCAACATCTTCAAGTCTCCTCCATTTGCAAAATAAACATCTGCAAGACTTTCAGCTGCAAAACCTGCAAACTGGGAAGCCAGAAATTCAAGAGGATTTACTTCTGTGCCCTCCATCTGTTGCTCATTAAGTATGCCATCTATGTAGCCATGGCCATGATCACCACTGTAGGAGGGCCCCTCTCTAATACCATCTAGCAGCTGATCACCGTGACTTAGCAGGTAACTGTTGTTGAAAACTAGACGGTGGATTTTCATCATATGATGAAACCGGAAATCCCATCTTCCTGGAGAAGCTGCTTCCATTTGTTTGATGAGGAGATGAATCCTTTAGAAACCTCTCAGTGAACCGTGATGTTTCATTAACATCTGCTAAAGATAAAGCTGAAAAGGGAAGTGCATTGATTCCTCGAGAATAACATTAAAGTCGGGAGTGATGTCATCAGGTAGTTGTTGCCGCCAGTATTGGTGCACCTCATCATCTGAATTATTTGACACAGATGACTCTGATCTATCTAGGACTGCTTTCCCTGGTGATGTGGTAGCAAAGTTACCAAAAGTTGAAGATGCATCTGTAGCACCAACAGTTGCAGAATGTGATCTTAAAGCAAATGGAACAAATTCTGTGGCATCTAGATTTAAACGTATTGTTTTCCCTGTTGAACTAAGTTTTTTTGTCAATGGCAGAAGACCCTTTATTAGACAAGCTCATTCTTCTTCAAGCTCAAAAAACTAACATGAATCTCAAAGGGTATATAATAACACTTTCAAAAGTGAACATGCAAGTCGCAGATTGTTTTACCCAAATCCTGCAAAACACACGTCTTATATCGTACTTTACCCATACCAACATGTTTCTAACAAATAAAGAATTCTTTAATTAAAAATACTTAACAAGAGATCATACTTAAGCTAGAAATCACATTTTCATAACTTGTATTAGCGAATAGAATACTACACGAAATAAAACTTAAGCTTCTTTCTATTTAAAACTGTTTAAGAGAAAAAATGACCATTGCCTCTGTGATTGTGAAATAAAAGAGAAAGAGAAACTAAATGGCTTATTTAGTTGTTCTTTAACTCTAACAACAATGCCACCAACACAGATGTGAAATGACTTGTTATTTATTAAGCAAATTTAACAACAAACTTCATTTGCAACCCAATTTGGGTGTTGTATCACCAAATGCTACAAAGGACTTAGTTACACCCCACAATCCCATGGAAGTTGCAATATTTGATCTATGCAAAATTTCATAAGAATGCTGGTATTAGTCAAACGTCTTGGAAGAAACTTTTCAATAGTGATATATTTAGAAAAATGTTTAGACCTAAAATAAGCATTTTGAATATTGCTGTGAAAAGCTTTTGAAACATCCATGATAGATTCATAAATGATTGTTTAACATCATAAAACAAACAAAAAATCTCATACTTGCATTTCACAACATCCTTTTGCCCAATTAAGACAACAAACTAATGCACTCAGCCTACTCACAGAAAATGAAATAAGCTCACCGCGAAACAATCAACCGTGGACTTTACACTAGTAAATCTTCGAAAGCCTAAATAATAAAGACCAAACCAAACGTACCCAGTATAATCCCACACATAGCTAACGCTATTAGTAGGGTCTGGGGAGAGTGTGATGAGGGCAAACCTTACCCCTATCCCAAGGGATAGAGAGGCTGCTCCCGTTTAGACACCCGGCTCCATGGGAAAGAAAAAGATAACAATATAAATAAAATTAATGAGTAATAAAGTAAAATAAATCTAACAGTAATCTAACAATTAGCAGTGTATGACTAGAGTATATTAGTCACAAGAAACACAACACACCTACAAGAAACAAGACATACGCAAAATCTTTGCTAAACAACTCTACTCTCCCACACAACGGGTCACTCATCCTAAAACCCTAATACGACGTCTCCATGAAATCCTATCATTGATCATGTCCTCTGAGAGGTGTAAATCTAGCAAATCAAGCCTAATCCTCTCATCCCACGTTAATTTCGGTCTCCCCCTGCTCCTTTTCCCCTCTACAACGAGAGTTTCCATCGTTCTCACTGGATCTGTGCTCTGTCTCCTCTTGACATGTCCAAACCATCTCAATCTTCCTTCTCTTATCTTATCTGAGATACATGTGACTCCCAATCTCTTCCGAACAACTTCATTTCTTATTCGGCTAAATAATAAAGACCAAAAACCATAATTTCACAATTTACTGCATTAAGGGTAGACCAGATCCAACAAACCCCCCCTTCTTAGAAGCAACAACCTTGGTTTTAAAAACCGCGCTTACTCGCGCTTAACTCGCAACTCGACCTAGGTGTAACCCAACACGAGCAACGTACAAAACTCGCAAAAAATGGCATTTTTTTGGAAAAAACTTGCACTGAGTGGCTCGATTCTTGTACAGGGGCTGTTTTTGTGTTTCAAAGTGTTATACATTTAGCTAAAAAGGTTGTACATGTAAGTAATTTATACATTAAATCATATATAAACCTTATTTATGGCTATATTTTGGGTAGAGGATGCTAGAAACCAATGAGATATATAAAAAAAATTATATAAGCACCTTGGGCTTCGCGTACGAAAATCGGTCCGCTTTACGATTTGCGCTTTGCAGTTCGGATTTAGACCTTGTCGCTTCGGTGCGGGTCTCGCTTTTTAAAACCAAGGCTACAACTCCTGATTACAGCATAATAACAATCAACCACAATTCAGTAATGAAAGCAGATGTAACTAACAGAGCTAAACAAACAAAACAAACCTAAATCCAAACCTACAACATGTTAGGTATCAAAGTCGGTAACGCAGCGGAATCACACACACGCACAATCAATAGACAGAAAAAGAAGAGACACGAAGATTTATAGTGGTTCAGCTACTCTTGGCCTACGTCCGCTTTGCAACTAGGGTTCAAGGAATACAATTACATCAGGGATATATTCCTAAGACTAGAATTAGGGTTACTAATTAGGAAATAATTTAATCAGCAAATCAACGGGCTAACCCATCTTCTGATTCAGCAAGGGGCTAGTCGCAAGTGGCCTAATGGCCCAGCCTTGTAATTAGCAACATGCGGCCCAGGCCCACCAGGCCCAACCCGGCTCAAAGCCTTCATAACCCAACACAACATACAGATTCAGATTATGGATTAACCAGTCCTAAGAGATCTCATAAACTACAGTAAACTCATAAGATCTGGTAGTAGCATAAGCTGTATCTGCTGAATTTTACCTTTGCGGAGCTCGAGGATTGAAGAAACCATATCGAATGGATCCATCGCCGATTACAGTAAGATAACGATAAGATGATGAAGATAAGAGGTGTACATGTGTGAGAAGCAAGAGGAGATTTAGGTGAAGTTTTGTATATCGATCTTATGAAAGCTGAATCTTCTTCTTCGTTGAGAAAAATTTCTAGGGTTTTTTTTTGTATGAACAAACCCTCCCCACCACAGGATGAAGTGAAAAGAGGGCCTCGGCTTGTTATGTATATCCATCTCATGCATACATGGTTCGTTTATTTGTTTTGTATATTAAAATACCACGATTTACGATTGATATAAGGCCAAAATGATTGTTAAATTAATAAAAACGATTTAAAAATAAATTTTATATTTTTACTTTTTATCTCAATTTTTTTAACTTATTTAAAAAAAATAGATTATCCATTTTGTTTTTAGTTTTTGTTATCTTTGTTGTTTTTATTGTTTTATTATTTTTTTTATTTTATTGTGTGTGTATGTATATATATTAAGAAAATATATAAAAAACAAAAAGAAATGAATAAGGTTTAAAAAAAAGTTTCTTTAAATAATGTTTTTCTTAAAAAAGTTGATTTGAAAGAAAATATATTTAAGAGAAAAAAAGCATATATATATAAAAATTATGTTTACAAACAATTTTTTTGAAAAAAAAAACTTTTCATATTTTATATTTTTACTTTTTCGTTTCGTTTTTATGAAAAAAAAAGTCTTAAAAAACCTTTTTAAATGATTTTTTAACGAACGTTTGTTTAAGGAAAAGTAATTTCCAAAATTATATTTTTTTGTTTCGTTTTTGTATAAAAAAAATATTAGAAAACTATGCTAGAAACCAATGTATTACATGAGTTGAATAAATCCAATATGTTGTAAAACATGAGTTTTTGTAAAGATTTGTATATCGGATGTAATCAGCCATTGGTGAAATAAGAAATAATGAAGATTTAAGAATTATAAAATTATATTTTAAAATAGAGTAAATTACAGATATCGTCTTTTATGTTTATACCCTTTTTCAGATTGAGTCCTTTAGCAAAAAAATTATCAGGTATCATCCTTTACGTTTAAATTTGTTGCGGTTTACGTCCTTTAGCCTAACGGGTGTTAAGTTTTTCAGTTAACTCTATTTATGTGCCTTGCACATGAGGGTGTTTTGGTCTTTTTACCCACAAATATATTTATATATTTATATATATAAACAAAAATAATAAACCCTCTCTCAATTCTTTCTCTATCTCAACTCTCTCTCTCTCTTAACTCTCTCTCTCTCTAAAATCTGGTGCCCACCACCACCACTACCAGCTGACCATCGCACAACCCCCTCCTGCCACCACCCTCTACCAGCGACAACCACGGCCACACAAAGCCGCCACCTACAACTGCCACCACCCTCCACCATCTCCCCACTGTCGCTCATCATGGCCGATTGAACCCGTCACCACCCCACAGCCCTCAAATTGAAACCCTAAACCCATAATTCCGACTCCCAATTACCCTTCGTTCTAGCCACACAACCCCCATTCTTCTCCCAAGCTCAAAGTGAAACCCTAAGATCGACGTTAGGGTTCCGTCGGGTTGAACTCTAAGCTTCAACTTCAAATCGATGTTGAAATAGAGATGAACAGGGACGAAATTGGATGAAACGATGTAGATGAACAGAGGTGAAAGGGGGGTGACGATGTGGATCTGGGGTTTCTTGGAATGGAGACTCGATTGAATGGGAGGGTTTCAAGGGTTCGATTGAGAATTAGGGATTGGGGATTGAGTTGGGAGATGAGAGAATGAGCAAGAGTTGAGGAAGCCATTGATGAGTTTCTGGTGGAGGGTGGTGGCAGGAATGACGGGAGGAGGCCGGCCACACCCCTGGCGGCTCCTTCCGGCGACCCTAGCAGCGACAGTGGTGGTGGGTATGACCTCGTGCCCCAGACGGTGGTGACGGATGCAGGTGAACAAGGAGACGACGATGATGATGGAGGGGACTACCACGTGCGGCGGAGACTACCCGGAGCTGGCGGTGAACGAGAGGAACGATCTGGACTAGGTCATTGAATGAGAATGAGAATGAGAGAGAGTGTGTCTTTTGGGTTTTTATATTTTAATTTTTTTTACATAAATAGGTAAAAAGACCAAAGTACCATCATGTGCCTTACACATGGTCATACTTAACGAATAAATTTAACTGGGTTAGGCGCAAAGGACGTAACATGCAAGATTTATTAACGTAAAGGATGATCTCTGACATTTTTTAGGCTAAAGAACCTACAGTGAAAAATGGTATAAACATAAAGGACTATTTGTGTAATTTACTCTTTAAAATAAGATACAATTGAAATCTTCTTATTATTTCATAAGTTTTAATAAATTATTAAAATGAGAAGATTTATAATTTAGATATACAATTACTTAAAATTATTATTATTTAATAAGAGAGAGAAACGAAAAACAAAAACTATTTTTTTAAACGGCAATCTACTTAAGAGGCAAAAGCCTCTACCAAGTGGGCTAGTAACCTAAATTATTTAAGGGTGAAGGGGGCGCCCTCTGCTAGTGCCTTGCGGGTTCACGGGTACCACGGTTACACCGTCGCCGACGCTTCATATGGTCATACTTAACGAATAAATTTAACTGGGTTAGGCGCAAAGGACGTAACATGCAAGATTTATTAACGTAAAGGATGATCTCTGACATTTTTTAGGCTAAAGAACCTACAGTGAAAAATGGTATAAACATAAAGGACGATTTGTGTAATTTACTCTTTAAAATAAGATACAATTGAAATCTTCTTATTATTTCATAAGTTTTAATAAATTATTAAAATGAGAAGATTTATAATTTAGATATACAATTACTTAAAATTATTATTATTTAATAAGAGAGAGAAACGAAAAACAAAAACTATTTTTTTAAACGGCAATCTACTTAAGAGGCAAAAGCCTCTACCAAGTGGGCTAGTAACCTAAATTATTTAAGGGTGAAGGGGGCGCCCTCTGCTAGTGCCTTGCGGGTTCACGGGTACCACGGTTACACCGTCGCCGACGCTTCGAGTAGGCATGAGGGTATGCTTTTGCGGGTACATATACCTGAGTGTGAGGGGTTGAATTTGAATGTTGGACAACGACATTATAGCCGTTAAATGTAAAAAAAAATTAATTTAAATACCTAGTAGCATTATATAAATTCACCTCCATTCAAATTAGTTTTACACACAAAAATAACAACCCGATCATCAAATTTTCTATTTATAATGGATTGTGAATTGTTGATTCCTCCCGATTCATCCGATGACTTCGAGTTGTTATTTTCTCACGATAGCGGGTCCAGTAGTCTCCAATTTCTCACGGATATTGTCGTGCAAAGCGAACAAGAAGACACGACAACCTCTAAAAAAAGATACGTGTCACGTTATCGTGAACAAGCTCTAGAAACTCTAATGAAAGATTATTTCGTCGAGGAAAATCTAAAATTTGATGAAGGTACGTTTCATGAAAGATTTCGGATGTCAAAAAGATTATTTTTAAAAGTTGTTGGAGATGTAGAATCAAAATTTGAATGGTTCCAAGAGGGCGTAGACGGGAGGATGAAAAAAAGTTTCGTGGTGTTACAAAAATGCACATCTGCGGTCAAACAACTCGCAACCGGTAATCCTCCCGACGAATACGATGAGTATTTAAGTATGGTCAATAGGATTTCAAGTGAATGCCTAGAGTATTTTTGTAATGTCATAGTTCAACTATACGGCAAAGAGTTCTTACGTAGACCGACAAACCACGACGTTGCACTTTTGTACAACGCGCATAAAGAAGAACATGGCATTCTGGGTATGCTCGGTAGCATCAATTGTACACATTTCGTTTGGAGAATGTGTCCGACCAGGCTGCTTAGGCGACCCGCCTGGTCTCGTAATCCAGGAAAGATTAGGAATGTGGTGTATGCGTGCATGTTACTCCACAATATGATCATAAAAGATGACGGCAAAACAATATCACCAGTCTACATTAAGGATCATCCGACCGATCCAGTTATAGACGATAATGTCCTTTCGGAGTTGCACGATGCCAGTGCACATTTTAGACTACGATTTGATCTTGTGGAACATACTGATAGCACGATGCATTCAGACGAAGAGTAGTTTGAGTATTTATGTTTTTTTATTTTAGTTTATGTAATTTTTTTTATTTATTGTTAATTTTATTTTATTGAATAAATTAAATTAGTTTTAAATAAATATATATTAGTTTTAATTTAAAAAATGAAATAAAAAAATTTATTTAGGGTATTAGGATTGTGTCCCCAACACTTTAGGGTATTAGGGTAGTATTTAGGTAAAAGTGAGGTGAGACACCCTCATTCGGTGTTTTTATTAGGGTACTTTTTTATGAGGGTAGTGCCCCTTCACCCTTAGAATATTAGCATTTAACAGGAGAGGGACGAGAGAAAAAAATCTAGACTTAACCACAAGTCAATACGTAACGGATAAAGTTATTGATTTATTATAATAAGGATTAATATATTTTTTTAATTACATGGTGAGTGATTGAGTGGGAGAAGGATGTTTTTTTCTTAATCAATCATCAACCGTCCATGGCTTCTTCATCTATTCAAGCAAGTCAATCGATCATCAATTTTTTTTATTAAATTCATAATATGTGTTAATAATTGGTCTTTAATAAGATTTAATGATTTGCATTGAGTTTGGGTAAAGAATTCATGAGAAAATGTTAAGTTCATTCCACACCTTTTGAAAGTTCTTCATTCAAATGCCAACGCAATAGTTGAGGTTTCTATATATTTTTTATTAAATTCATAATATGTGTTAATAATTGGTCTTTAATAAGATTTAATGATTTGCATTGATAACCGTTACCGCCTTTACATCATTTCAGTTAAAGCATTCGTACGTTTTATTATAAAATATTTCATCATTAAACCATTCGTAAACCATTCATAAACCTTTTTGGCAAAACACTTCATAAACACATTTCAACTTTCCTTTCGTAAACATCATTTCATAAAACATCATTTCGTTTAACATCATTTCGTAAATATGCACACCAGCCCAAAACATTAATAAAACATTTAAAAGAGGGCTCTAGAACTCACCTGATAAGCTAATCTTGGTTGTCATAAACAAAGGTCCAACAACGTCACTTCCGATCTGAATTGATTAGTTAAATACACATCAGACCTAATCCCAACTCTAACGGTTTAACCATTTTGAATTAGGCGAACATACTGAGTTTACTAACCAGCATGATGCCTTCGCACTTAGCAAGTGTGCAGTGTCTTGTTCTTGCGTACTTAATAAGTGTGCAGGCTTCGTTTCATGCGTACTTGATAAGTACACATGCTTTGCTTCATGCGTACTTGATAAGTACGCAGGACCTGCTTCTTGCGTACTTGATAAGTACGCAGGACCTTCTTCCCCGCAAAAACCCTAACTTTTTGCATGCAGATCTCATCACGTCAAGATCCCGACTATTTACGTTCAAAACGTTCGTTTTTCCTTCTAGATGCTAGATCTATGTTCATTTTCAAGTTTTATGCGTTAAAACGTTACCTTTTCATCCAAAACCCGAAAACCCGAAAACGAACAAAAACTCAGATCTAGATCAGATCATTACCTGTATCGACCTTCTGATTCAGAGGTTTTGCTCACGAGCTATGGAGTAACACTTTGTTGGAATCTCGGGCCGATCCGTCTACTTTCCCTCTCTTCAGTTTCTCTCTCTAGAACTTGTAAAATGAGAGAAAAGAGATGGGCTAGGGTATTTTTAGGGAGAGACTACCCTTGAGCCCATACGTGCGCAAGCCCATAGCCGTCCCATTCCACGCTTGCTTATTCCGTTCGTCTCGCGTTTAATCCGTTTCCATTTATTGTGGTTTTTTATTTTCGGGATGTTACAACGGGTCGGGTATACCCGTTTGCACACCCCTATTAGCAACCACTGCAAAAATGAATTTTTTGCCCTTTGACTTAGGTAATCCAGTGATGAAGTCCATACTAATATCAGCAAATACATAAGTAGGAATAAGTAATGGTTGTAATAAGTCTGGGTATGAAACTTTTTTCTGTTTTGACCTGTTGACAGATGGAGCAGTACCTAATAAATTGTCTCACATCTTTAAATTGTCCCCTCCAATAAAACATGCTCTTTAACCTTTGGTAGGTAGCATGGATACCTAAATGACTCCCCATAGAAGAATCATGATAGGCTTTAATCACATAAATTCTTAACTGAGCATCATTTCCCACGATAAGTCTGCTTCTTCTTTTTAAAAGGCTTTGTACCTAAGTAAAGTGAGAAGGACCCTGGGATTGTTGCAGGCTTTGAATAAGCTGTTGCACATCAATATCATCAACCCAAGAAAACTTAATTCTGTCAAGGAATAAAGGCTGGAATGCCATTAGGGTCATAGCATAAAAGGGGAGAACTTTGCACTCTAGAAAGAGCATCTGCAGCCACATTCTCACTACCTTTCTTGTAAAGGATCCCAAAGTCACACCCCATAAGTTTGACCAGCCAAGAATGTTGTAAAGGAGTAGTGATATTCTGGTTAATCAAATGCTTTAATCTTTTCTATCAGTCCTAATGATAAAGTGACCAATAATTAATAATAATGCCACTGCTTAGTAGCAAGTATAATGGCTAACAATTCTTTCTCATAAACAGATAGAGTTTTTTGTTTTGGAAAAAGAGCCCTGCTAATGAATGTGAATGGATGTTTCTCTTGCATAAGAACAACTCCAATGCCTCTATTACAAGCATCAGTTTCCACAACAAACTACTTAATCAAGCCAGGTGATGACCGTCGTTTGGGTTATGCAAAAAACTAACAAACCTAGATAGTTAGGGCAAGTAAGGTATCGTATCCACGAGGAGCATGTGGTTAGTGTAATAGGTCTCGTCTGACTAATCTAGCCTAAATCTAATTAAATTACCTAAATTAATCTAAGAATGAATAACTAATTTTTAATTTGGTTGATTGCAAAGAACATAAACTCAATTACTAAATAAATATGATAAAATGAATCACACCTGGGTTTCAAGCTTTTAAGTAATTAGGAAATACAACGCCAAAAAACCAAATTCAAGTAATCATAAACGGTTATCTAGATTTGTTAAATCAATTCTAATCAAGAATATCAACATTCATACATCATAGGCAAATGGTGTAAGGAAACCTTCACAAATGAAATCTAGATAAATATATGCAATATAGAATTAGAGTAATTAATAAACCATAACATCAATCAAAGTCATAGCAATTATCTTCTCACAAGTTCAACGGTGCAATAACACCTTGACACTCGTGAGTTCATAACAATACAAAACTAATCACTAATGTTTACAAGAAAAATAGTTTCAATTCAAAGACAGTAAAAACCTTAAAACTTACAAAACCTTATATCCAGGAATAATTACAGATGGATTAGCTGCTCATGAATTCTTCCTCTTTCCTTTCTCTTGGTTTGAACGCAACCACCAAACAACCAAGAGGCTACTGCCTCTTTTTGCCTGTCGTAGCACTCCCCTCAAATTGTCATCTCCTCTGCTTGCGTATGATGCTCCATCTTTATTATTTCTCTCGTGGACTCCAAGTGCAGGCCCAATTCCATTTTTCTTCTTTGTTTTGGTGGCCCGATATTACTTTAGTCCACAAGTTATGTTCAATCACTAATTAATTTACTCTAGCCCATCACGCGACCAATGAGAATTATTGTTATTTATTCTTCATTTGACATTCCACTTTCAATACATACAGTGGAGAAGCTTGAAAAAAAATCCTAGGGGCCCAAGAAGGAATCCTAAATTTTTTTCATATCGTTATGTTTCGGCTTATATATTCAGGTCTGCAATTCCGTTCGGGTCGGGTCAAACAATATAAACTTTAAATATCTATCAAACGACCGTTCTTACACAAAAAAAACTAGATATTTTTTAACTAACAATTAAACAAAGATGAAAGCTTTAAAAGAGAAAGGGGTGTACCTGGAAAAAGAATTACAATTAAGCTCGATGACCTTTAAGATATTTGAATTCATCGATTATGGATTCCGAATCAAACTTTTCAGCAATTTCTTTTGAAATAAGAACCAATGGTTTTCATCTTCCCCATACCTAATAAATAATAATTTCATACCAAATGCCCAAAAATACCAATTATTTCTTTAATTGAGCATCTAAGCATCTTCCCTAATTTTATCATTATAAACCGTAATTTAGAATTGTTGAACAATAATCACCCCAAATGATACAATTAAGGTTTAAAATATTAGTAATACCCAATTTACCCAATTTCCCCAATTTTACCATTCTAAACCCTAGTTTTCGCAACCTACATTCAATACAAGAACTAACTATGAGAAAAAAAATATTACCTTTCAAGATTGTCGGTCTAGCCTCTAGTGCTCTTCTTCTTCTTCAGTTCGTCGGCTCCTCTCCTCGTCCGCTCGCCGTCCGGTGTTCACTGCGCCCCTGTTCAGTGTTCACTGCTGCTTCAGCCCTTCACGAAAAAAAAGAGAGACCCAAATGGGCCATGGCCAAATCCAATTAGACTAATTGAATTAGTCTAATTGAATTAGTCTTTTTTTAATGAAAGGTCAGGTCAAAGCCCAAAAGGCTTAAGGCCCTTCACGCGAATGCCTTTTCTTTTTTAAAACAAGTTTTAAAACTTTACAAAAAAACCCCTAAACTTTGGGAAAAATATCATGGGGGCTGGAACTTAATACCTATAAAATTTTCTCCCGAATACATATATATTTACACTTTTAAGCGAAAAATTGAGGGGGGCAGTCCCCTGGCCCTAACTAACATGCGCCCCTGAATACATATGCATCCTCGCATGCATACATATGCATTCATAATGCCATCATACCCATGCCAAACGTAACTCCATGCCACATTCAATTGCATTTACACCCATTTCCATTATTTTGTAAATTCCATCCAAATCCATGTGATCTTCTTTTTCCCACAAAGCAATTCACCTACAAATTTGTATATTTGATTTATTTTGCATCATTGAATATAATTTTAATCTTTAACTAATAAAATAGAGAAACATATTAAACACAAACAATTTCTCTCCTAATTCGAGTTAAAAACATATGATTATATATGATTAGCACGTGAAACTCAACCACTCATCACCAGGTAGGGTTAAACAGGAGCAGAGACTAAAGCATTTTTGAGTTGCTGAAATGCTAATTGAGCTGCTAGTGTCCAATGAAAGCCATATTTCCTAAGAAGATTAGTCAAAGGTTTGGCAATGACACCGAATGAACGAATGAATCTTCTATAATACCCACATAAACCAAGAAAACCTCTTAGCAGTTTAACATTGAGCGGTGAAGGCCATTGCATAATGGCTTCTATTTTAGATGGATTAGCGGAGACTCCCTCTTGAGTGATCACATACCCAAGGTATTCAATAGATTGACCTCCAAAACACATTTGAATTGTTTAGCAAACAGTTGATGGTGTCTAAGTATGCTCAAAACCTCCTTCAAATGGGTAAGATGTTGTGGCATATCCTTGTTATACACCAATATGTCATCAAAGAATACCAAGACACATTTCCTTAAAAGACTCCTAAAGTATCATTCATCAGAGATTGGAAAGTGACTGGTGCATTGGTGAGGCCAAAGGGAATGACCAAGAACTCAAACAAACCCTGATGTGCCTTAAAGGTTGTCTTCTCTACATCTTGATTGCACATTCTGATTTGGTGATAACCAGAGCGAAGATCAAGTTTTGAAAAAATGGTAGCTCCACCCAAATCCTCTAACAATTCATCAATTAATGGAATAGGGAATATGTTCTTAATGGTGGCCTCATTTAATTATCTGTAATCAACACACATTCTCCAAGTAGAGTCATTTTTTTACCAAGACCATAGTAGATGCAAATGCACTCTTACTTGGCCTGACCACCCCATAATCAAGCAATTCTTGGGTTATTTTCTCAATAATATCCTTTTGTAAGGCTTGGTATCTATAGGGTTTCAAATTGATAGGAATGGTGCCTTCCTTTAACTGAATCTGATGGTCACAAGACCTAGATGGAGGTAAGCACTTAGGGACAGCAAAAACAGCCTCGTACCCCTCCAATAATGCAGTTAAAACAGAATTTTCCACCACCTTACTGATTTTTGACCCATGAGCTACTTCTTCATGTGAAGTAGTGAGTTGTAACTCAAACATTTGTGATTGAATAGGATTGTATAGCATACTTGAAACATTCTACCTTTATTTTATTGTTTTATTATTTTATCAGAGTTTAATATGCGAAAAATGGTACCAGTTTTTAAAAAAATTTGCCACTAAGTGACAAGGTATAGTTTATTTATAAATATTGTTTTACATACAATATTCTATTACACATAATTTAGGGATTCTTTAACTCTGACGGACCACGTCCTCAGGAAGTTTTATTCTATGTGCCTTTTTCCTGCAGTGTTTAGAAAACATTTTTGAATTAACTTTATGCTAAGTAAGTACACTACTTATCTCTTTTATTATGGAACTCTCTTGGTTCCTTACTGTTTAAGTTTCACCAGGTAGACATGCCCCCGTGACCTTCATAGGACGTACCTCCAGTCACGTCGATCGTATATTTCTCAACAAGACCCCCCCGTAGGCTGGACATCTTGTTACAAGACCTGCCTCATGGGCTGGACATCTTGTTTCCTCAGGACCCGCTCAGTAGGTTGGACATCCCAGTATTTTTTTGAGACCCGCCCCGTAAGCTGGACATCTCTTTTCCGCAAGACCTGGAGTATCATAGACTCGCAGCCTCCCGGTTTACCAAGCATTTATTTATTACATTCGTGTTCTCTTTTTATCTTGCATGTTCATGCTTATTTCATTTCCAACCAGTCCTTTTTCTCCATGATGTATTAAAGAGGTTTATATATAGGGTCCCCTGCAGCATTCCCACCACCCCTTTAATACTTTATGAATACTCCGTTATTCTATTTTAGGGTTTAGACTCGTTCCATCACATATTTACATTTATCACGTATTGCATGATTTATTACTATGCATTCACATATCCACATTTGTCACATACTGCATGATTTATTATCATGCTTTCATCCCATCCCTGCTCTAATTCCTCGTAAAAGTATCCCCATGTTACATTAAAGAGGTTTATATATAGGGTTCCCCGCAGCGTTCCCACCACTTCTTTAATGTCACATGAATACTTCTTTATTTAGAATTAAACTTCCATTGTATTTTCAGCATGCGTTCATGCCATGCTATTTATCTTTAGTCTATACCCATAAACCTTTGTAATGATTTCACCCCGAGGTATCGAAGAGGCTTATAAATAGGGTTCCCCGCAGCAGCGTTCCCACCACTTCTTTGATATCTCGTGATTACTCCATTATTTAAGTTTAGTGTTTAGATTAAGTTCCTTATTTCCCCGTACCTTAGTTTTACACATAACACGTAATCACATAAGCACATATTTTATGAGACTAGGTAAGGGTCAAGTGTACTTACAATAACTTCGGGTCTTTTATACACTTGGTTTCTTTCTTAAACATCTCTCCGGATCATAACCGCACTCGCACCGTACCGCACTCGCACTTAAACGCGTCGCACCGGGTCTTCTTGCATGTTCCAAGAGTGTTTGTGTGTGTAATGATGTGTGTTTGTGTGTCTAGAACCAATGGCTGATTCCATCTATTTATAGCTGCCATCCTGGGTCCGTGACGGACCGTTACCAACGGTGACGGTCCGCCACCGTTTCTTCCTTAGCAGCCAAGTACTACGCGACCACGTAACTGACCGTTATCTCTCATGACGGTCCGTCATGCTTAGTAACGGCCCGTTACCCATCGTGACGGTCCGTCATAGGGTTTACACGCGTCAGATCAGAATGATGAGTCACAAGACACGTGTCATTCTCCGGTTAAGTCCTTGGTCAACCCGTAATGAACCGTTTTATCTCGTGACGGTTGATATGCCCTAAATTATACATGTTTTGCATGTATAATAATTCCTATATTATGGTACTAATTGATACTTAAAGCGTTAATATTTCATAACTGCAAGTTATTCGGCGTCCTGAAGTAAACAAAGCTAAAGCCACTAAAAAACATCAAGAAATCAAGCTTTTGGAGGACCAAACCCGAGCTTTGACACCCAAGAAGTCAAACTAGGTCAACAACAAGTCAAAGAAAAACTAAAAGACAAAACAGGGAAGCAGGAAGGGGATGCACGGCCGTGCATCCCATTGCACGGTCGTGCAATCCTATTCTTGATCCCCAAGGCTCTGGTACACCGTCCTATGTACCCTGTTTGATTCCCGAGGTGTTTGCATGCCCGTGCAATCCAATGCATGGCCGTGCATTGCTCATTTTGAGGCCTATAAATAGATGGCTTGAGTTCTTCATTCAACACACCTTTCCATACCCCAAGACACTATTCCAGAGAGAGTATTTCGTAGTTAGAGTAAAGAGTAGAGAGGCTCATCCTCTTCGTTCTGCAATAGGGGAGCCTACGAAACTCAGCGTTACGCTAGTTAGTATGGTCATTCGTGGCTAAACTCTTTGTATTTCTAGGGTGAAGATGCAGTTTGGTGTATGTTAATGTTTACCGTATTAATCTAATGGTATGTTTATGTCTTTAACTATTCACTCTTAAAACCACCTTCCAGGTGGGCTTTTTATTATTATCTAAACTTGTCTTTACACTTGTGAGTGTTCTTGATTTTAAAGCTTAAGACCGTAAAACCTTTTTAATTAAACTTCTCTCGATGCTTGTACGTCTTTATACAAGTGGATCTTGATAAGCCAAGACTTGGTTAATATTAATAAGGTCGTACGTCTTTATACGAACTTGTTATGAGATCAAGAATTGGTGAACTCATTTTGGGAATGGTACGTCTTTATACATGATCCCATTGTTACACCGCCTCCCGGTGAACAAAGTCTAATCACTCTTTTAATGATAATAACTAAGCACTTAAGTTTGATGTCCTAAACCAACTCGGAGATAACACCAAAGAGTTGAGGGTAACGATGTCCCTAGCTGGGAGTCCTACCATTTTATTATTAAAGAATATAATCCGTGAACCAAATGTCGTGAGGACGAGGCTCTAGCGGTGACCCGAGTCACATGTTTGTAGTAGTCATGCCACTGGATTAGTCAACTTAACATTATCATATACCAAGCGGATTCGAAGCCCAAAGCAATACTCTTCGTGACCTGATCATTTTCGAGATATTTACTTTCCTGCTATTTACTATTATGTTATTTACATTCCTGTTACACACATCACGCACGTTTTTACTTTTCTGTCATTTACTTTACCGTCATTTACTTTTCTGTCATTTACATTTCTGTTTCACAAGCACACAAAACCCACTCACTAATTAAATCGGCTAAACGATAACAAAAGTTGAGTATTGGAACTCGACCGTGTCCATTGGTTTGATACTTGGTTCTTACCTAAACTATATTACATTGCGATAGGTACACTTGCCTATTGTGTGTGTTTGAAGTTTGAGTATTTATCATTTTAATTATAAATTTAAAACCTGATCTCGTGAAACCGATATCCTTGAATATATTATTATATATTAGATTTTCTATATACTAAACAAGACACATCAACGGTACGTCACAGCTTGTAACGAAACATTACCGTCCATGACGGTCCGTTATGGCCTCAGATTTCAAAATTTCATTTTTGCCCTCGTACTTTGTGTGTTTCCCGTTCTTGTTTCTCAAGCCTTGAAATTTGGGATGTTACAACCCCCCCTTAAATTAGGTTTCGTCCTTGAAACCTGTTAATCTTGGAATAATTGAGGATAAGTCTTTCTCATTTCATCGTCATTTTCCCAGGTCATTTCTGACCCTCTCCTGTGCCTCCATTGAATCAGCACTTGTTTAATTGTTTTGTGATGTAACTGCTTCTCCTTAGTGTCTAGAATCTTTATAGGTTCTTCGACATACGTCAGTTTCTTATCAACCTCTATCTTTTCCAGAGGTATGTGTGTAGTTTCGTCTGCCAAACACTTCCTTAAATAAGATACGTGGAATGTGTTGTGTATCTTATTTAATTCTTCAGGTAGTTTTAACTGATAGCTACCTTTCCGACTCGTTTGATGATCCTAAATGGACCAATGAATCGTGGACTTAGTTTGCCATGCTTATTGAATCGAATTAGACCTTTCCAAGGAGATACTTTTAACAAAACGTAATCTTCTTCTTAGAATTCTATTGGTTTACGTCTCTTATCTGCGTATGACTTCTGTCTATCTTGTGCAAATTTTAAATGAGCTTTGATCATGTCAAGTTTTTCAGCTGTAGCTTCAACAATTTCTTTGCTTCCCAACTCTTTTTGACCAACTTCTCCCCAACACACGGGAGTTCGACACTTTATGCCGTATAGCATCTAATAAGGTGGCATACCAATACTTGAATGGTAGTTATTGTTGTACGAGAATTCTACTAATGGCAGATGATTATCCCAGCTTCCACCAAAATCAATTATACAAGCACGAAGCATATCTTCAAGAGTCTGTATCGTCCTCTCACTTTGACCATCGATTTGAGGATGATGTGTTGTACTGATTAATAATTTTGTTCCCATTTCTTAATGGAATTTCTTCCAGAAACGCAACGTAAAATGTGTTTCTCGATCAGAGACAATCGAGACCAGCACTCCATGTCGCGAAACAATCTCTTTCATGAATAAATCGCCTAACTTTTCTGAATAGTATGTCTCACATATGGCTAAAAAGTGAGTACTTTTATTCACCCGATCTACAACCACCTAAATGATATCATAACCTCGAGATATCTTGGGTAGCTTGGTTATGAAGTCCACAGTGAGATGTTCCCACTTTCACTCGAGGATTTCTTGTGGTTGTAATCTCCCGTATGGTTTTTGATGTTCTGCTTTAACTTGTAAACAATTCAAGCATTTAGCTACATATTTCATAATATCAAACTTCATTCCGGGCCACCTATAATCTTTGCGTAGATCTTGGTATGATCTTTGTAGTATCCTGATGAATTTAATATCATGATTTATGAGCTTCATTGAGAATCTTAAGTCTAAACTCATCTGATCATGGTATCCACATACGACCAAATCGAGTCTTGACTTTATACTCATTTTCTTCCAAAATTTTCTCCTGGCCCACCATTTTTTCTTTCTTTACATTCTCACCTCTTAATGCTTCGATTTGCGTGTCTCGAAGTTGACTCATGAAATGAGGAGTTATCATTAATTTATATGCTTTCACCCGAATGGGATGATGCTTTTCCTTACGGCTACTATGTTAGCATTTCCCGGATGATATAAAATTTTACAGTCATAATCCTTGACCAGTTCTAACATTCTTCTTTGTCTCATATTTAAATCCTTCTGGTCAAAGAAATACTTGAGACTTTTGTGATCCGTGTAAATCGTGCAGTTCGTCCTGTATAAGTAATGCCTCCAAACCTTTAGCGCAAAAACTACTGCTGCTAATTCTAGATCATGGGTTGGGTAGTTCGCTTCATGTGTCTTTAATTATCGAGAGGCATAGGCTATTACCTTTCCTCTCTGCATCAAGACACATCCTAACCCAAGCTTTGAGGCATCAGAATATACCATAAAATCTTCAATTCCTTCTAGCAGTGCCAGTACCGGAGCTTGTGTTAATCTTTCTTTGAGAGTTTGGAATGTCTTCTCTTGCTCTACATTCCATTCAAATCTTGAACTTTTTCGAGTCAACCTAGTTAACGGGGTGGCTATTTTGGAGAAGCATTGGATGAATCTCCTGTAATAGCCAGCCAACCCCAAGAAACTTCTAACTTCTGACGGTGTCTTAGGTGGAGACCATTTCATCACAACCACTACCTTAGTTGGGTCCATTGAGATGCCTTCCGCATTCACCACGTGGACTAAGAATTGAACTTCTCTTAACCAAAACGCACATTTTGAAAATTTTGCATATAATTTTTCCTTTCGTAAAGTGGCAAGGACTTCACAAAGGTGATGTGCGTGTACCTCCTCAGTTCGTGAATATATTAGAATATCATCGATGAAGACAATAACAAATTTATCTAGCATTGGTTGGCATACTCTGTTCATGAGATCCATGAAAATTGCGGAGCATTTGTTACTCTAAAAGGCATCACCACGAACTTATAATGTACATAACGTGTTCTAAACGTAGTCTTAGGCACGTCTTCGTCTCGTACCTTGACTTGGTGATACCCGAATCTTAAGTCGATCTTGGAAAACCAACTAGATCCTTGCAACTGATCGAACAGATCATCAATTCTAGGTAAGGGATACCTATTCTTAATAGTCATCTTGTTCAATTCGCGGTAGTCTATACACATTCTCATACTACCGTCCTTCTTTACGAATAGAATTGGTGCACCCTAAGGGGATACACTTAGACGTATGAATCCTCTGTCTTACAACTCTTGCAGTTGTGACATTAATTCCTTCATCTCAGTTGGTGCTAACTGGTACGGAGCCTTAGCCACCGGCTTAGCTTCTGGAATTAAGTCGATTCGAAATTCGATCTCTCTTTCAGGTGGAGTACCTGGGAGATCATCAGGGAATATGTCGGAAAATTCATTCACCACTGGAACTTGACTAAGTTCCTTTCCCTTCATTTTTGCGTCAACCATGTATGTTATAAATGCCTGATCGCCTTGTCTCACGTAGCTTCTTATCTTAGAAATTGAGCATAGGGTGATTTGATTCTTTCGTTCACCGTAGATGTTAACTTCTTTTCCCGCACATGTCGTGAATCATACAATCTTTTGATTAAAAATGATCGTCGTAGAATGGGATGACAACCAGTCCATCCCTATGATTACATCGAATTATTGTATTGCCATTGGAATTAAGTCGACTAAATATTCTTCTTCATCAATATATAGTTGGCAGCCTTGGCATATTTCGGTTACTGCACAGTTCTTATCACTCATGATTTCAACCTTTAATGCTTTGGCTAACTTACTTTTATTAAAGTTACCAGAGTTTGCAAATTTCAATGAGATAAACGATCTATTAGCTCCTATATCGAATAAAACACAAGCAGGTAGGGAGTTCTAAAGAAAGGTACCTGATACGAGGCCAGGAGTTTCCTTAGCTTCCTCAGTTGTGATCTGAAAAGCCCTACCTCTTGGTTTTTGAGATTCGATTCGTTTAACTTCATTATCCGCCACCCTAGATCCTTCTCCTGTCTTTACTGCCTGAGATCTCAACTCAGGGCAGAAATGTCCGGGTTTATAACAGTTGTAGCATAATCTGGTCTGACTCATACACTGCAGTGCAGTGTGTCCAATCTTCCCGCACTTGCTACAATTATGAGGCTTAAACCGACATTCTCCCGGATGCCTTTTCCCACAAATCTTACATTCTCTCACATCTTTTCTTGGAGAGGGTCCGCCTGCAGGTTTGCTGAATTTAAATTTCTTAAGAGGCATAGGAGATGGATAACTTTCTCCTTTCCTCTTACCGTCCCTTTCTTCATGTCTCTTGTGTTCCGACTCACGTTCTCTGGCCCAGTCAATCATTTCCTCCAAGTTCGCACACTTGGATGGATGAATAAACTCTCGAATCTCTGTTTTTAGAATGAGATGGTATCGAAAGTTGTTAACAGAGCAGGACATAATATGGCCTTATCGAAGAAAATGCCAGTGATCTCGTCCACAAACTCTTTAGTTTGACGGAGTTACATAAATTCCTTTGTAATTCTTTCAACTTCCGCTCGCGAGCAATAATGTTTTAGGAAGATGTCTTTAAACTCTTCCCATTTCATCTATCTAATTTTCTCTCTCCCTTTTTTTTTCTCTTTTTACTACTCCCCAACAATCGTCGGCTCTTTCTTTTAATTGGTTGGCGGCGAATGTCACTTCATCCTCTTTCTCGTAATGGCATGTATCGAAGACAGTTTCCATAGAAACTATCCACCTCTGACTTTCTAAGGGATTAACGACTCCCTTGAATTCTATTGGTTTGCATGCCATAAAGTCCTTGTAAATGCAACGGGTTGATTTTGCATCAACCTTTGGATTTCCACATTCTCCATTATAAGGTTTCTCTATCTCCTTATGGTTTTCGAACCAGTTTTCTAATGAACTTTGCAGTTCAGCTCTACATAATCAGAAGGTTTGCATCGAATTCCTTTCCGACTTCAAACGCGACCTGTCTCCGAATATTTTTTAGGACTTGTTCGACTTCGTTCTCATCGGGAGGTGGAAACGCATTTCTCCTATGGCTCCCTTCATCACGTACATTTGCCTCTTGATGTTCAGCCATTGTTTGCTGAAATATGAACTCGTTCAATTCCTCATTCGTTTACCCTAATTTACAGTCTAGGGTTTTCACATTACATGCCTTGGTCGATTCTAACCTTATTCAAGTATTCTAGGATTTTCATATAAGGCCAATTTATTCATGCATGTTCACATTCCCCGCTTACTTTCTGCTGACATAAGTTATCATATGATGGTTACGATATCACGGTGGTTCCATACATTAACTCCCATACTTTTCAGGTACGAGGCAATATATGTTACACATCATGATACTCCCTACTATCACATGGAGCTTATCTCATACAAAATTCTGCCCACGTATACTCATATCTTTATGTCTAGCACTGGAATTTAAACATACCTGCTTCCTTGGACAGCCTCGGATTGAATCCCTATTTATATCACGAGCATTTATGGTTTGAGTTTAAGTATCCTTCCGATACACAAATCCCTCAAACCGTGCTCTGATACCAACCTGAAACACCCTATCATTATTTTATTATTTTATCAGAGTTTAATATGCGAAAAATGGTCCCAGTGAAACATCCTACTTTCTTTTTCTATTATTTTATCAGAGTTTAATTGCGGAAAACGGTCACATTTTCTCAAAACCTTGTCATTTAAAATGACACGGGTATACTTTATTATAATATACATACAATATATTATTACACATGATCTAGGGATTCTTTACTCCGACCGGCTCTGTCCTCATGAAACTCTATTCCGTGTGCTTCTTTCCTACAGTGTTTGGAAAACATTTTTATTTTAGCTTACGCTAAGTAAGTACTCTGCAACGTTTATTTTATTATGGAACCCTTTAGGTTCTTATCGTTCAAGTTTCCCAAGCATTCTTGCCCCCGTGACCATATCCGGAAGTACCTCCGATCACATCATTCGTTTATTTTATGGGCTCGGCCCCTCTCATGACCATCTTAGGCCGTACCTAGGTCATAGTATTGGCAAGGTCCTTGCACCCGTCGGTGTAGGCCTCTTGCTTTTGTCACGAAGACTAATTGCCACGAAGGCTCATTGCCCAGAAGGCTCATTCATTTCTCAGATCTGCCCCGTAGGCTTTCGATCTTTCCTTTTACTTTTCTTCTTCTATATTGAGTTCCACCATATAGGCTGGATATCTTTTTTTTTCATTTGGGACTTTGAGTATCTTAGACTCACAGCTTCCCAGATGTATCAAGCAATTTTTTTCATTACACGTATGTATGTTTGATTTATTTTCCAACCAGTCCTCACCTTAAAACTTCGTAACGGTTTCTCCACGATGCACTAAATAGGTTTATATGTAGGGTTCCCCGTAGCGTTCCCACCACCTCTTTAATACTTCGTGAGTACTCCGTTATTTCATTTTAGGGTTTAGACTCGTTTTCATCATATACATTCATGTTGGCATGTATCATCATGCATTCACATATTCACTTTTAACACATATTCACATATTCAATTTTATCACGTAATCACGTATTTCATTTTAATGCTCCGCACTCGTCACCGCCACGCTCGTAACCGTCGTGCTAAATCTTCCTCGGTTTGTGTGCAAGTGTGTGTGTGGTAGTGGTGTTGGTGTGATGTTTCAAAATGAACGGGCAAGTGAATCTATTTATAGGGCTAATTCTGCATCTATGGTGGACCGCTAAGCTAGGTGGTAGAGGTCCGCTACCGCTTCCTGTCATTCATCTGGCGAATTCCCCACATAGCGGACCGTGAGGGTCCTGGGTAGCGGTCCGCTACCCAATCCTTTCACGCGAGTCAGCTGACACGCGTCATCTGCTCGTTGTCCGAGCCCAATTATGGCTGGCGGACCGTTACCCACCCTGGTGGCGGTCCGCCATAGGGCAGAGTCAGCATGACACGCATGGGACGCGTGTCATTTTCTCATAATTGCTTTGTCCACATGTAGCGGACTATTATGAAGCTCGGTAGCGGTCCGCTACTGTAACATCCCAAAATTTAAAAGCTCAAGAAACAAGTCAAACAAAGCTCAAGGTTAAAAATGAAAATTTGAAGTTTTAAGCCATAACTGACCGTCATGGATGGTAACGGTCCGTTACGAGCGGTGACAGACCGTCACGAAGCGGTAACGGTCCGTTACAGATTGAGCAAGGGTTTAACCGAAGAGTAACACATGTCCTGTGACTCATCTTAGTGAAGTGAGACATGTAAACTCTATGACGGACCGTCATGAGGGGTAACGATCCGTTACGGGTCATGACGGACCGTCATGAAAGGATGTTACGTATGGGCAAAGGACTTGGCGGCTAAGGAACAAACGGTGACGGACCTTCACCGTTGGTAACGGTCCGTCACGGACCCAGGATTTTGCCTATAATTAGATGGCAATGGCCATTCACTTTTCTCACAACAAAACACACAAATCTTACACACACATGAAATTGGGAAGAAGCAATGGACCCGACGCGGTGCATTTAAGTGCAAGTGCAATACGCTGTGAGTACGGTTCAAGTCCGGAGAACATTTATAGCGAGGAACGAACTTAGGAACTACCCGAGGATAAGTAAGTACACTGGACCCGCACCTTAGGCACTATTATATGTGATTAAATGTTATGTGTTATGTGCTATAATTATAACAAGGGTACTGGGTAATGACAGATTATTCTAAACACTAAACGGGAATAATGGAGTAGTCACGATGTATCCAAGGGGTGGTGGATACGCCGCTGGTACTTCCTATATATAAACCTTTTGGTACTTCGTGGTGAAACCATTATGACTGTTTAGGGGTATAGACTAATGGATAATCATGAAATATAGTGAACGTACGGGAGAACTTCCAACCGGTATATAGTTATCTGATAAACGGAATGCTTGATACATTTGGGAGACTGTGAGTCTAAGATACTCAAGGTCCCAAATGAAATGAGATACCCGGCCAGTAAGGTGGATCTCAATAAATAAAGAAGAGAACTAAAGGAAAATCTAGGCCTACGGGGCTGAAAGAGTAAAAGATTCCAAGCCTACGGGGCTGTGGAATGAATGAGTCTTCGTGATAAATGCGAGGGGTCTATACTGACGAGTATAAGAACCTTGCCAATACTCGGACCGGAGGTACGACCTAAGATGGTTGCGAGGGGGTTAGCACACCCATAAAATATACAAATACCGTGATCGGAGGTACGTCCGAAGATGGTCTCGAGGGCACCGAGAGCCCGAGAGAACGTGAACAGTAATAAGAACCTAAAGGGTTCATAATGAAATGAAAAGACGCTGTGTACTAACTTAGCAAAAGCTAATTCAAAAACGTTTTTCAAACACTGTAGGAAAGAGGCACACGTTATGAAGCTTCCTGAGGACGGAACGATCGGAGTTGAAAGATCCCTATATAATATGATGTAATCATATCATCTTTTGTTAAACAATAATTATAAATGAGAAAAATAAACCTTAGCCATTTAATGGCAAGGTTTTGATAAACTGTGACCGTTTTTCGCAAATATAATACTCTGAAAAAATAAGAATTTAGTAGGGTGTTTCAGGTTGGTATCAGAGCACGGTTTGAGGGATTTAAGTATCAAAAGGGGATGCTTAAACTTAAACCATAAGTGCTCATGATATAAATAGGGATTCAATCCGAGGCCGTCCCATGAAGCAGGTATGTTTAAATTTCGGTGCTTAAAACAGAAATGTGTGACTATACGTGGGCAGAAATTTGTATGAGATAAGCTCAAGATGATAGTTGGGAATATCATGATAAGTAACATATATTGCCTTATGCCTGGCCAGTATAGGAGCTAATGTATAGAACCATTATGATATCACAAACATCATATGTTAACTTATTTCAGCAGATAGTAAGCCAGGAATATGATTATGCATGATTAAAATGCATGAATAAATATGCATATGTGTAAAATGCATAAATAGGGCCTTATGTGAAACCCTAGAATATTTGAATAGGGTTAGAATAATACAAGGCCTATAGTATAAAACCCTAGACTATGATAAACGAATGAGAGATTAAAGTGATGCTATGTTTCGGCAAATGGCTGAACATCAGTACGACGAAATACGTGATGTGGGAAGTCACAGGAGAGCTGAATCTCCACTTCATGATGAGAACGAGGTTGAACAAGTCTTGGAGAATATCTGGATACAAATCGCATTAGAAGTAGGAAAAGCGTTCGATGCCAATTTCCCAATCTTACAAGCAGATCTACAAAGCTCGTTAGAGAGCTGGTTTGAAAACCATATGGAGATTACCCATAATAGAGAAGGAAGAAATCCAAAAGTTGATATGAAATTAACTCGTTGCACATATAAGGATTTCATGACATGTAAGCCATTAGAATTTAAGGGAGCGGTTAATCCCTTAGAAAGTCAGAGATGGATCGACTTAATAGAAAGGGCATTCGATACATGCCACTGTGAAAAAGAAGACGAAGTCATCTTCGCCACCAATCAGCTAAAAGAACGAGCTGATGATTGGTGGGGAGTAGTGCAGAGAGAAAAAGGTAGAGATAGAATCAAAGAAATGAGGTGGGAAGAGTTCAAAGATCTCTTCTTAAAACACTATTGCCCTCGAGCGGCAATTGAAAGAATCACCGAGGAGTTTCTTCAACTACGTCAGACAACAGAAACGGTGGATGAGATCACAGGGATCTTCTTCGACAAGGCTAGCTTCTGTCCAGCTTTGTTAACAACCTTGAAGATGTGGATGAAGAGATACCATCTCATTTTAAAAACAGAGATTAGAGAGTTTATCCATCCATCCAAGTGCGCAAAATTGGAGGAGATGATTGATTGGGCTCGGGAACGCGAGACTGAGCTCAAGAGACAAGCTGAAAGAGACGGGAAAAGGAAAGGAGAAGGTTATCCTTCTCCTATGCCTCTTAAGAGGTTCAAATTTAATAAACCGGGAGGCAGTTCCTCCCCAAGGAAAAGTATTCAAAGCTGTAAGACTTGTGGAAGAAGGCACCCGGGAGAGTGCCGATTCAATGTAACAACTTGTCACAAGTGTGGAAAGACAGGACACACGACATTACAATGTATGAGTGGCACCCGGATGTGCCACAACTGTTATAAGCCAGGACACTTCAGTAGAGAATGTCCTGAGTTAAAATATCAGACAGAGAAGACCGGAGAAAGGTCAAGAGTAGCAGAAAATGAAGTGAAAAGAATCGAGGCTCCAAAACCAAGAGGTAGGGCTTTTCAGATTACTACAGAGGAAGTAAAAGATGTTCCTGACGTAGTATCAGGTACATTCCTCTTGAATTCCCTACCTGCTTGTGTTTTATTCGATACATGAGCTAGTCGGTCATTTATTTATTTAAGGTATGCAAACACTAGAAACTTTGATAGAAGTAAGTTGGCTAAGGCATTAGAAGTCGAAATCGCAAGTGATCGAAACTGCGTAGTGACTGAAATATGCCGAGATTGCCGACTACTGATAGAGGAAGAAGAATATTTTGTCGACTTAATTCCAATGCCGATGCAAGAATGCGATGTGATAATTGGAACGGACTGGTTATCTTCACATGCTGCATCAATTATATGCAATCAGAAGATTGTATGATTCATGACGCTTACAGGAAAAAAAGTTAGTATCATTGGTGAACGACTAAACCAGATTACGCTATGTACGATGGCCAAGATAAGTAGCTACGTGAGACAAGGTCATAGTTGATGTAAAGATAAAAGGGAAAGAACTAGATCAAGTTCCAGTAGTAAAAGAATTCCCAGAAGTATTCCCAAACGATCTTCCAGGTGCTCCACCTGAGAGAGAGATCGAATTCAAAATTGATTTGATTCCTGAAGCTAAGCCGGTAGCTAAAGCTCCATACCGGTTAGCACCAACAGAGATGAAGGAATTAATGTCACAAATACAAGATTTGGTAGACAAGGGATTTATACGTCCAATTGTATCCCCTTGGGGTACACCAATTCTATTCGTGAAGAAGAAAGACGGTAGTATGAGGATGTGTATAGACTACCGTGAATTGAATAAACTAACTATCAAGAATATGTATCCCTTACCTAGAATTGATGATCTATTTGATCAATTACAAGGATCAAGTTGGTTTTCCAAAATTGACTTAAAATCCGGTTATCATCAGGTGAAGGTACGAGAAGAAGATGTACCCAAGACAACATTTAGAACTCGTTATGGACACTATGAATTTGTAGTGATGCCGTTTGGAGTAACGAATGCTCCGGTAGTTTTCATGGAACTCATGAATATAGTATGTCGACCAATGTTAGACAAATTCGTTATTGTCTTCATTGATGATATCTTGATTTATTCAAAGAATGAAGAAGAACATGCACAACACCGTCGTGAAGTACTTAGTACTTTACGAAAGGAGAAACTGTATGCCAAATTCTCAAAATGTGCATTTTGGTTTAGGGAAGTTCAATTTCTGGGTCATGTTGTAAACGCAGAAGGTATCTCAGTAGACCCAACAAAGGTACATGCTGTAATGAAATGGTCTCCACCTAAGAATCCATCAGAAGTTAGAAGTTTCTTGGGATTAGCTGGCTATTATAGAAGGTTCATCCAGGACTTTTCTAAGATAGCCACCCCATTAACTAAGCTAACTCGAAAGAACTCGAAATACGAATGGAATGTGACACAAGATAAGGCATTCCATATATTGAAAGAAAGATTGACACAAGCTCCAGTTCTGGCATTGCTAGAAGGAGTAGAAGACTTTGTGGTGCATTCTGATGCTTCTAAACTTGGATTAGGATGTGTTCTGATGCAAAGAGGAAAGATGATAGCCTATGCCTCTCGACAGCTAAAAACACATGAAGCAAACTATCCAACCTATGATCTGGAATTAATTGCGGTAGTGTTCGCACTAAAGATCTGGAGGCATTACTTGTACGGAACGAAGTGCACGATTTACACAGACCACAAAAGTCTTAAATATTTCTTTGACCAGAAAGATTTAAACATGAGGCAATGAAGATGGTTAGAACTAGTCAAGGATTATAATTGTGAGATCTTATATCATCCCGGAAAGGCTAACGTGGTAGCCGATGCTCTAAGCCGTAAGGAAGATCATCATTCTATTCGGGTGAAAGCATATAGATTAGTGATAACTCCTGATTTCATGAGCCAGCTTCGAGACACACAAATCGAAGCATTAAAAGATGAAAATGTTAAGAAAGAAAGAATGGCTGGTCAGGAAAAGTTTCTAGAAGAAAATGAATATAAAGTCAAAACTCGATTTGGTCGCATGTGGATGCCACGATCAGGTGAGTTTAGACTTAAGATTCTTGATGAAGCTTATAAATCATGATATTCTATTCATCCGGGTACTACAAAAATGTACCAAGATCTGCGCATAGATTATTGGTAGCCCGGAATGAAGTTTGATATCATGAAATATGTAGCAAAATGCTTGACTTGTTTACAAGTTAAAGCAAAACATCAGAAACCATATGGGAGATTATAACCATTAGAAATCCCAGAATGGAAGTGGGAACATCTCACTATGGACTTCATAACCAAGCTACCAAAGACAGTTAGGGGTTATGATACCATTTGGGTGGTTGTAGATTGGTTAACTAAGAGTGCTCATTTCTTAGCAATATGTGAGATATACTCTTCGGAAAAGTTAGCTGATTTATTCATCAAAGAGATTGTTTCAAGACACGGAGTGCCAGTCTCGATTGTCTCTGATCGAGATACCCGTTTCACTTCACGTTTTTTGAAAAAAGTTCCATGAAGAGATGGGAACTAGGTTATTGATCAGCACAACATATCACCCTCAAACTGACGGTCAAAGTGAGAGGACAATACAATCTCTCGAAGATATGCTACGTGCTTGCATAATCGATTTCAGTGGAAGTTGGGATAATCATTTGCCATTAGCAGAATTCTCGTACAATAATAGCTACCATTCCAGTATTGGTATGCCACCATACGAGATGCTATATGGAAGAAGATGTAGGACTCCCTTATGTTAGGGAGAAATTGGTCAGAAAGAGTTAGGCAGCAAAGAAATAGTTCAATCCACGTCAGAAAAGCTTGACTTAATCAAGGCACGTTTGAAAGCTGCACAAGATAGACAGAAGTCATACGCAGATAATAGACGTAGACCAATAGAATTCCAAGAAGGAGATTACGTCTTGTTGAAAGTATCTCCTTCGAAAGGTCTAATCCAATTCAAGAAACGTGGAATGCTAAGTCCACAATTTATTGGACCTTTCAGAATCATCAAAAAGGTCGAAAAAGTAGCATATCAGTTAGAGCTACCTGAAGAATTGAATAAGATACACAACACATTTCATGTATCTTATTTAAGGAAATGTTTGGCTGACGAAACAACACACGTTCCATTAGAAGAGATAGAAGTTGATGATAAACTAACCTATGTTGAAGAACCTATCAAGATTCTAGACACAAAAGAAAAGCAGTTACGTCACAAAACGATCAAGCAAGTGTTAGTTCAACGGAAACACAGAAAATGGTCGGAAATGACATGGGAAAGCGAGGAAGAAATGAGGAAAGCTTTTCCTCAAACATTTAAGCACTAACAGGTTTCGAGACGAAACCTAGATTAAGGGGGGAGAGTTGTAACATCCCAAAATTTAAAAGCTCAAGAAACAAGTCAAACAAAGCTCAAGGTTAAAAATGAAAATTTAAAGTTTTAAGCCATAACGAACCGTCATGGATGGTAACAGTCCGTTACGAGCGGTGACGGACTGTCACGAAGCGGTAACGGTCCGTTAGGGATTGAGCAAAATATTTAACCGAAGAGTGACACGTGTCCTGTGACTCATCTTAGTGAAGTGACACGTGTAAACCCTATGACGGACCGTCATGAGGGGTAACGGTCCGTTACGGGTCATGACGGACCGTCACGAAAGGATGTTACGTATGGGCAAAGGACTTGGCGGCTAAGGAACAAACGGTGACGGACCATCACCGTTGGTAACGGTCCGTCATGGACCTAGGATTTTGCCTATAAATAGATGGTAATGGCCATTCACTTTTCTCACAACAAAACACACAAATCTTACACACACACGAAATTGGGAAGAAGCAAGGGACCCGGTGCGGTGTGTTTAAGTGCGAGTGCGATACGCTGTGAGTATGGTTCAAGTTCGGAGAACGTTTAAAGCAAGGAACGAACTTAGGAACTATCCGAGGATAAGTAAGTACACTGGACCCGTACCCTAGGCATTATTATATGTGATTAAATGTTATGTGTTATGTGCTATAATTATAACAAGGGTACTGGGTAATGACAGATTATTCTAAACACTAAACGGGAATAATGGAGTAGTCACGACGCATCCAAGGGGTGGTGGATACGCCGTTGGTACCTCCTATATATAAACCTCTTGGTACTTCGTGGTGAAACCATTATGACTGTTTAGGGGTATAGACTAATGGATAATAATGAAATATAGTGAACGTACGGGAGAACTTCCAACCGGTATATAGTTATCTGACAAACGGAATGCTCTGTCTATGGAAAGAGTGGTGTATAAATCTCTCCTAGACCCCTCACTCTTTCCTAGGAACATCTATGTTGGAGGTATTGCTTTGGAAGGAAAATCACCCAGTTTACAATATATGACGAATATGAATATACGATGGAAATATACCATGCATAATGAATATGAATAAGTGATGAATATGAATACATGAAATGCATGATGATTATGAATACATGAAATGCATGATGAATACGTCAATGCATGATGATACGTGCAAATATGAAAGAGTATGATGGAACGAGTCTAAACCCTAAAATGGAATAATGGAGTACTCACAAAGCGTTAAAAGGGTGGTGGATACGCCGTTGGTACTTCCTATATATAAACCCTTTTAATGCAGCGTGGAGAAACCGTTACAAAGTTTTAAGGTAAGGACTGGTTGGAAAGTAAATCAAGCATATACGTGAAATGAATCAAATGCTTGATACATTTGGGAGACTGTGAGTCTAAGATACTCAAGGTCCCAAATGAAATGAGATACCCGGCCAGTAAGGTGGATCTCAATAAATAAAGAAGAGAACTAAAGGAAACTCTAGGCCTACGGGGCTAAAAGAGTAAAAGATTCCAAGCCTATGGGGCTGTGGAATGAATGAGTCTTCGTGACAAATGCGAGGGGTCTATACTGACGAGTATAAGAACCTTGCCAATACTCGGGCCGGTGGTACGGCCTAAGATGGTTGCGAGGGGGTTAGCACACCCATAAAATATACAAATACCGTGATCGGAGGTACGTCCGAAGATGGTCACGGGGCACCGAGAGCCCAAGAGAACGTGAACAATAATAAGAACCTAAATGGTTCATAATGAAATGAAAAGACGCAGTGTACTTACTTAGCGAAAGCTAATTCAAAAACGTTTTTCAAACACCGCAGCAAAGAGGCACACGGAATGAAGCTTCCTGAGGACGGAACGATCGGAGTTGAAAGAACCCTATATAATATGATGTAATCGTATCATCTTTTGTAAAGCAATAATTATCAATGAAAAAAATATACCTTAGCCATTTAATGGCAATGTTTTGATAAACTGGGACCGCTTTCCGCAAATATAATACTCTGATAAAGTAAGAATTTAGTAGAGTGTTTCAGCTATCGGCTGACTTTTCCAATTTTCTTTATTTTTAACCCTTAAACTTTGGGTTATTTACACTTTAGTCCTTGGACTATTATTATCTTAAGAATTGGAGTGTTACAACTCCTCCCCCTTAAATTAGGTTTCGTCCTCAAAACCTGTTAATCCATAAATAGATGAGGATAATTATTTCTCATTTCTTCCTCACTTTCCCACGTCATTTCAGATCATTTTATGTGCCTCCATTGCACTAACACTTGTTTAATAGTTTTATGACGTAACTGTTTCTCCTTTATATCTTGAACCTTATCAGGTTCTTCGACATAAGTCAGTTTATCGTCAACCTCTATTTCTTCCAAAGGAACATGTGCAGTCTCATCTGCTGAACAATTCCTTAATAAGTTACATGGAATGTGTTGTGTATCTTATTCAGTTCTTCCAGTAGCTTTAGTTGATAAGCCACCTTTCCGACTTGTTTGATGATTCTAAAAGGACCAATGAATCGTTGATTTAGCTTGTCACGTTTCTTGAATCGAATCAGACCTTTCCAAGGAGATACCTTTAACAAGACGTAATCTCCTTCTTGGAATTCTATTGGTCTACGTCTCTTATCTGCATATGACTTCTGTCTATCTTGTGCCACTTTTAAACGTACTTTGATTAGGTCATGTCACACCCCGACCGATGGCGGAATCATCGGGGCGGGACATGTAGACTGTTCATAAGCACAAGGTTGACTAAATTGAATATATTAAACGTCAAATTTCATTGCATATAATCCAAACACAACCAAATCCAAGATAGAACAAAATTGAAATACATAGAGTTCTTTGATTTAAATTAGCTAAGTCCAATCCTATGTGTAGCACATCTTGACCAATCTCACACGTTAGAACCTGAAACATGAGTAAAATAAAGTCAACTAAAAAGTTGGTGAGTATAACACAGGTTTGTATATAGATAGCATATAGTTGTAAAACAAATCCTTACATAACATGATAAATAAGGCATTTATGGGGAGCAGCTATTGTGTAACCAAGTACAATCAAACCTTTGTAACTAGCATGCAAAATTGTGTTGTCGGTATCAATCACCCCAATCTGGGTGGGTTTGTCAGACTCAATAGATCTATCATTGAAAACCGTCGGCTTGAATAGTTAATGATTGCACATAATAGCATACAAAAGTTAGCACACATAGCACTCGGGCATAAAGCTCAAATTTGTACACATGAATGTAAATAGGATTTGCACTTGTGTTGTTTGTGTAAATGTAAACATGTAATTTGAATAATGTTCATGTTTCACCCCAAAAATGTAAAAGAGTAAAAGGGGCTATGAAATACTCACTTGGTTTGAAGGCGTAGCTAACAAAGATACTAGATAGAATAAAGATCCTTGAAATGCACAAGTTAACCTAAAGTGTAATGTATATGGTATTAATAGTGTGCACCAAAGTTTAAGTCTAGAGTTGCATTTGGACTTGTGTAAAAAGGTCATTGATTTGTAATTGGAGGTATTGAATAAAATATATAAAGTTTGAAAGAATATTTTTAGAACATTTTGATTAAGGTTTGAGTTTGAATAATTAAATAAGTAATGTAAATAATTATTGTTTATGAAAATATTATAAGTGTTAAATGAAATTAAGTGTAAATAAATAAATGTCTTTGTTTAAACATAAAGTAAATAAATAATCATTATTTTATTTATTTATTTATAAAATGTAACTTAACCATTTAAATACTTTTTAAATGAAAGGTTTAGCAATAATTGTAAATTAAATTTTATAAACTTTAAATAAATAATTTTTTATTTATTATATATTTGTTCTTTCTAAATAAGATTAAATGCAATTTTATAAAAATCAACTATTTTTATTTTGTAATTTAATCAGAATATTTATTATTTGAAAAATATATAAAATTTATAATTCTGCCAAGAATTTAACTCACACACGACCGTGCCTGAGAAGGGCACGATCGTGCTCAAACCACGGGCGCGACCATGCTAGCCAGGGCGCGACCGTGTTGATCAAACTGAGGCTTAACTAACTAAATCGTTAGGCACGACCGTGCCTTGGCCAGGCACGATTGTGTCTATGATTCTAAGACACATTAGCCAAAGGGCATGATTGGGTCTGGACAGGAGGACACGACCGCGTCTCTTGAAGCACGACCGCGCTAGATGATTAGCGTGACCGTGTCTCTTCCAAAACAGACACGAATTGACTGATTCTTACATTGTTAGTGTTTGAAATCATAGGGCTTTTATTCATAGTGATGTTACGAGTATGTTGGGATGTTTTAATTGTATTAACAACATGTTCTGGGTCGAAATCGGTTAAACCATTTTTTTATAAAATATGGTTTCGGGTTCAGGATGATTTCTTTATTGTAAGCCCAAATTGATATGGGGCTTTTGATCTAGAGACTAAATAGATTGAGGACAGAGTTTCAATTACCCGGAAGAGTAGTGAATTGATAGAGAACGGTAGGAAAGGGTCTCGGCGGCGATGCGGATGGCTTCCGGCGTTCTCTGCTGTAATCCCGTCTAAACCAGAGAGTCCAGTAGCTTTAGTGAGGATTGAGTAGCGTGAATCTGCTGCTTGGTTGCGATAATTCCAATCGAAAGAGAGAATTCGTGTTTTCTTGAAATGTCTAAGCGATTTTTGAGATGGATTGGATTAATTTGAGACGTTGGTTGTAATTGGAAATGTCATTGCTTTCGTTAATGGTAATGAAGTGTAAATCGGTTACGGAACTCAACGATCGGGTGATTAAAACTGTATTTACGTTTCAACTGATACTAGGCGCGACCGTGCTAAGGCACCAGACGCGATCGTTCCAAAGCAAGTCGCGCGACCGTGCCAAAGCACTCGACGCGACCGTGCCAGAACGAGGCGCGACCGTGCCTATTTGGGTTTCTTGTAAATTTTCAACATCAGACCTTGTAACTTTGGTCTTTGACATATTTGTATAAATAGATACTTATGTAGTGTTTTAGTAGGTTATAACCGTGTAAAATTTGCGGGTTAACATTGAAATATAGTATTTAATTGATGGTACGAATAGAACAAAACAGTGCACTAGAATTTGGTTTGAAATGCATTACATTGAATTTGAAATACGGATACTAAAAATCAGAAATGTTACAGTCTCCCCATGTTGAGGGAATTTCGTCCCGAAATTTAGCTAGAGGAAACTACGGCATCAGTAAAAAGATGGGGGTACTTGAGCTTCATTTGGTCCTCTCGTTCCCAAGTGAATTCAGGACCACGCGTAGACTCCCAACAAACTTTGACAATAGGAATACGACTTCGCTTGAGTTGCTTGATTTCACGATCCATAATTTTACCGGTTTCTCAACGAAGTGCATCGCTTCATCATTGTGCACGTCATCAAGCGGTATACGGAGATTCTCATCGGCGAGACATTTCTTCAGATTTGATACATGAAATGTAGGATGCACATTGCCAAGAGATGGAGGTAACTCGAGTTTGTAAGCCACTTTTCCAATTCTTTCAAGGATTTTGAATGGACCAACATAGCGAGGGGCTAACTTGCATTTCTTTCCAAAATGGACCACACCCTTCCACGGGGACCCCTTAAGAAGAACAAGGTCACCGACTTGGAATTCCAAGGGTTTTCGTCGTTTATCGGCATAACTCTTTTGCCGACTTCTCGCTGTTCGGATGTTGTCACGGATTTGAATAATCTTGTCGGATGTTTCTTGAATTAGCTCGGGACCGGTGATTTGTGCTTCACCAATCTCGTTCCAACAGATAGGAGAACGACACTTGCGACCATAAAGAGCTTCGAATGGAGCCATGTTGATACTTGTGTGGTAGCTATTATTGTAAGAGAACTCAATGAGGGATAAATGTGAATCCCAATTGCCACCAAAATCGATTACACAAGCTCTAAGCATGTCTTCAAGAGTTTGGATTGTTCGCTCGGTTTGACCATCAGTTTGAGGATGGTAAGCCGTGCTCAAATCCAATCGTGTACCAAGAGCAGTTTGGAGAGATTGCCAAAATCGAGAAGTGAACCGGGCATCTCGATCGGATATTATGTTCAAGGGAACACCATGACGGCTCACAATTTCATCAATGTAAATTCGGGCTAGTTTCTCAACCCGATAGTCTTCACGGATAGGCAAGAAATGAGCAGATTTGGTGAGACGATCAATGATTACCCAAATGCTATCATAACCACTCGAGGTGCGAGAGAGTTTGGTAATAAAATCCATAGCTAAGTTTTCCCATTTCCACACGGGAATTTCTGGTTATTCAAGTAAACCAGAAGGACGTTGATGTTCGACTTTGACTTTGGAGCAGGTTAAACATTTGGCAACATAAAGAGCAATGTCCTTTTTCATACCGGGCCACCAATATTGTTGGCGAAGATCTTGGTACATTTTATCCGCACCGGGATGAATAGAATAACGAGTCTTGTGAGCCTCGTTCATGAGAAATGTACGGAGATCGTCGCGATCGGGAATCCAAATACGGTTCAAGTAATAAAGTAAGCCATTGGGTTTTGATTCAAGCAGAAGTTCAACACCACACGACATTTCCTCGTACATGTTACCCTCGGTGACTGAGACGTGTTGAGCTTCTAAGATGCGGTTTTGAATGTCGGTTTGAATTCGAACACACTGAAGCATGACATGGTTCTTTCGATTCAAAGCGTCGGCTACAACATTCGCTTTGCCGGGATGGTAACGAATCTCGCAGTCATAGTCGTTAAGGAGTTCAACCCAACGTCGTTGCCTCATATTGAGTTCCTTTTGATTGAAAATGTGTTGAAGACTTTTGTGGTCGGTGAACACCACGCATTTCGTGCCATAGAGATAATGTCTCCAAATCTTCAATGCAAATACGACCGCACCCAACTCGAGATCGTGCGTCGTATAATTCTTCTCATGAATCTTAAGTTGCCTTGATGCATAAGCGATTACTTTGCCTCGTTGCATGAGGACACAACCGAGACCTTGGTTAGAAGCATCACAGTAGACAACTAGATCATCATTCCCATCAGGGAGAGTCAAAATGGGAGCGTTGCACAACTTTTGTTTGAGGGTTTGGAAAGCTTCTTCTTGTTTTGGTCCCCATTCATAAGTCTTACTCTTGTGGGTCAAAGCGGTAAGTGGGACAGCAATCTTAGAGAAGTTCGAGATGAAACGACGGTAATATCCCGCAAGACCAAGAAATGAACGAACTTCAGTGGGAGTCTTCGGGGTATTCCAATTCTTAACCGTTTCAATCTTAGCAGGGTCAACATGAATACCCTTATCGTTGACAATATGACCAAGAAATTGAACTTATTTTAACCAAAATTCACATTTGGAGAATTTGGCATATAGTTGTTCTTTCTTCAAGAGATCCAAAACCAATCTAAGATGTTGCTCATGATCGGCTTTAGTCTTGGAATAGATTAAGATGTCATCGATGAAAACGATCACGAACTTATCAAGGTACGGTTTGCACACACGATTCATGAGGTCCATGAAAACTGCGGGTGCATTGGTTAGTCCAAAAGGCATAACCATGAACTCGTAATGACCATACCTTGTTCGAAAGGCAGTCTTTGGAATATCGTCTTCTTGCACACGGAGTTGGTGATAACTAGATCGAAGATCAATCTTTGAGAAGCAAGTAGAACTTTGAAGTTGATCAAAGAGGTCATCAATTCTAGGCAAAGGATAACGGTTTTTGATAGTAAGCTTGTTGAGTTCGCGGTAGTCAATACACATGCGAAATGATCCATCCTTCTTTTTGACGAATAAGACGGGTGCACCCCACGGTGAATGACTTGGACGAATGAATCCTTTGTCGGAGAGCTCTTGAAGTTGACTTGCAAGTTCTTGCATTTCAGAAGGTGCAAGACGGTAAGGAGCTCTAGCCACGGGGTTAGCTCCGGGCACAAGATCAATGCGAAATTCTACTTGTCGAACGGGTGGAAGACCGGATACTCTTCTTTTTGAACGATATGGGCCAAAAAGGCCACGTACTTCTTTCGTAAGTACTTTTGAGCAGTAGTGCATGACATTAATTTAAGCCCTTTGCAAGGCTTTTCACCAAAGACTCTTAGTGTTTCTCCCGATGGTAGAGGTATTCGAATACACTTCTCGAAACAGATGACTTCGGCATGATGATTTGATAGTCAATCCATGCCTATGATGATATCAAAACTTCCTAATGACATTGGCACAAGATTGATTGGGAATGTATGTTCATTAAGTTCTAGAGAGCAGTCATAGATAATAGACTCGATTGTAAGTGAATCACCATTTTATATTTCGACAGTGAAGGTTTTCTATAATTGAGATCGTGTCTTGGCAAGTAAAGGTTCAAAGTTAAGTGACACAAAACTCTTATCGGCACCGGTATCAAATAAAATGGAGGCATATTGACTATTTACAAGGAACGTACCATTGACCACGTCATTGTTGGCTTGAGCTTCGTTGGCGTTTATGTTGAAAGCACACCCACGAGCTCCACCTTGTCTAGCATTGGCAAATCTTGGGCATTGATCACGAAAATGGTTCGGGTTGCCACACTCATAACATGCACACCCATTTGCAATAGCGGGAGTACCTTGATTAGTCACTTGGGTGTTGGTTTGGTTTAGTGGGTTGACTTGACCCGCAAGAGCTTTGGCCCTACAAACATTAACCGTATGGCCATATCTCCCACAATGAGTACAAAGTCGACATGGGATGCTTTGGGGATGATGGTAGTTGCACGTGGCACAAAGTGGGTAGATTCCAACATATGGCTTTTTGGCCGGTGCTTGAACCATAGGTGCAGCTTGGTTAACAGGTATAGCAGGAGTGACCACAGCAAAATTTCTAGCCTTTCTCTTCTTATTGTGTCGGGAAGGCTCAGTTATGGTTTCTTTGTTGTGAGTGGAAGGAGTTGCAGTGTCGGAGACTTTCTTTGCGCCCTTTTTAGTAAGAGTCCCCGCCTTCACATGGTTATCAGTTAAGGTGGCAGATAAGCGGATAGCATCCTCAAGTGTTGCGGGATTCCTTCCTAGGACAGTATCTTGAATTTGCCTAGGTAGTCCCCCAATATACTTTTCAATGCAGCGGGACAAAGGAGTGACCATGTGGGGCACAAGAAGACTCAACTCATGGAACCGAATTGTGTACGCCAAGTTTTCACCACTATCTTGGGCAAGATCCCAAAACTCAGCTTCAAGTTTCTTCACTTCATTTCGAGGACAGAATTCCTCGGTCATTAGCCTTTTAACCTCATCCCAAGGTAAGGCCATTGCTACATTCACACCTCGATTTCGCTTCTCCCCATTCCACCACGTGAGTGCCCGTTTTTGTAGGACACTTGTGGCATGACGAACACGAAGGTTGTCGGGGCAGTCACTACTGAGAAAGGTATTCTCAATGCTTTCGAACCATTGAAGGAGTCCGGTAGCTCCTTCGGTACCATAGAACTTGAGGGGATTACACGAGTTGAAATGCTTGAAGGTGCATTGAGATGGGTTGTTACCACCATTTCCACCATTACCAGCATTACCACTATTACTACCATTTCCACCATTGTTGCCATTGGTGGCACTATTAGCTTGAGTGAGTTGTGTCACGAGTTGTGCAAGAATAGCAGCAATGTCGGTATTGGTGTTGGCCGTGGGAGCACGACGAGGAGGCATTCTACAGATTTTTACAAGACAAGAAAAGATGTAAGAACTCATGAGAATTGTTTGGATTTAATAGAATAAGATAACAAAATAAATAGATAATCATAGTTTGGATTGTACTCAAATAGTGATAAAATCACTCGAATACTATGACACATTAAGGTTAATTAAACTTATATAATTTCAAGGAGACATGCTTTAGCCTATAAGTAAACACTCATCTCGGGAATTCCCAGGAAAGCATACGGGTCCCTCAGTTGATTGGGATTTATGCGAAATGCTTTCCTAGACAGAAAACCCAAAATACAGGTGTCACTCTTCCAGATTGCACGTGTCCTCAAATAATTAACAAAGCTTAAAAACCTTAACGAGGAAATAAAGATTTTTTTTTTTTGAATTTAGCTTCATGAAGTTTCCACATGCTTATAAAAGTAAAGATAAAGAAGGAAGATAAGAATATTATGAGGTTTTAGGATATAGGAAAGGATATTATTTATTTAATTTATCATTTAAGTAAATATTAATAAGTCATGGATTTTTTTAACAATTATGTTATCAAATAAAATAATAACTAATCATAATAAGCATGTAACACATAACATAAAACATACAGCATGTAGCATATAACATGAAAGCATGAAACATAGCATAAGTAGGTGTCCTAAAGTTATAGTCTAGGTTAAGGTGTCTAATAACCTAATTCCCAATAACCAAGGCTCTGATACCAATCTGTCACACCCCGACCGATGGCGGAATCATCGGGGCGGGACATGTAGACTGTTCATAAGCACAAGGTTGACTAAATTGAATATATTAAACGTCAAATTTCATTGCATATAATCCAAACACAACCAAATCCAAGATAGAACAAAATTGAAATACATAGAGTTCTTTTATTTAAATTAGCTAAGTCCAATCCTATGTGTAGCACATCTTGACCAATCTCACACGTTAGAACCTGAAACATGAGTAAAATAAAGTCAACTAAAAAGTTGGTGAGTATAACACAGGTTTGTATATAGATAGCATATAGTTGTAAAACAAATCCTTACATAACATGATAAATAAGGCATTTATGGGGAGCAGCTATTGTGTAACCAAGTACAATCAAACCTTTGTAACTAGCATGCAAAATTGTGTTGTCGGTATCAATCACCCCAATCTGGGTGGGTTTGTCAGACTCAATAGATCTATCATTGAAAACCGTCGGCTTGAATAGTTAATGATTGCACATAATAGCATACAAAAGTTAGCACACATAGCACTCGGGCATAAAGCTCAAATTTGTACACATGAATGTAAATAGGATTTGCACTTGTGTTGTTTGTGTAAATGTAAACATGTAATTTGAATAATGTTCATGTTTCACCCCAAAAATGTAAAAGAGTAAAAGGGGCTATGAAATACTCACTTGGTTTGAAGGCGTAGCTAACAAAGATACTAGATAGAATAAAGATCCTTGAAATGCACAAGTTAACCTAAAGTGTAATGTATATGGTATTAATAGTGTGCACCAAAGTTTAAGTCTAGAGTTGCATTTGGACTTGTGTAAAAAGGTCATTGATTTGTAATTGGAGTTATTGAATAAAATATATAAAGTTTGAAAGAATATTTTTAGAATATTTTGATTAAGGTTTGAGTTTGAATAATTAAATAAGTAATGTAAATAATTATTGTTTATGAAAATATTATAAGTGTTAAATGAAATTAAGTGTAAATAAATAAATGTCTTTGTTTAAACATAAAGTAAATAAATAATCATTATTTTATTTATTTATTTATAAAATGTAACTTAACCATTTAAATACTTTTTAAATGAAAGGTTTAGCAATAATTGTAAATTAAATTTTATAAACTTTAAATAAATAATTTTTTATTTATTATATATTTGTTCTTTCTAAATAAGATTAAATGCAATTTTATAAAAATCAACTATTTTTATTTTGTAATTTAATCAGAATATTTATTATTTGAAAAATATATAAAATTTATAATTCTGCCAAGAATTTAACTCACACACGACCGTGCCTGAGAAGGGCACGATCGTGCTCAAACCACGGGCGCGACCATGCTAGCCAGGGCGCGACCGTGTTGATCAAACTGAGGCTTAACTAACTAAATCGTTAGGCACGACCGTGCCTTGGCCAGGCACGATCGTGTCTATGATTCTAAGACACATTAGCCAAAGGGCATGATTGGGTCTGGACAGGAGGACACGACCTCGTCTCTTGAGGCACGACCGCGCTAGATGACTAGCGTGACCGTGTCTCTTCCAAAACAGACACGAATTGACTGATTCTTACATTGTTAGTGTTTGAAATCATAGGGCTTTTATTCATAGTGATGTTACGAGTATGTTGGGATGTTTTAATTGTATTAACAACATGTTCTGGGTCGAAATCGGTTAAACCATTTTTTTATAAAATATGGTTTTGGGTTCAGGATGATTTCTATATTGTAAGCCCAAATTGATATGAGGCTTTTGATCTAGAGACTAAATAGATTGAGGACAGAGTTTCAATTACCCGGAAGAGTAGTGAATTGATAGAGAACGGTAGGAAAGGGTCTCGGCGGCGATGCGGATGGCTTCCGGCGTTCTCTGCTGTAATCCCGTCTAAACCAGAGAGTCCAGTAGCTTTAGTGAGGATTGAGTAGCGTGAATCTGCTGCTTGGTTGCGATAATTCCATTCGAAAGAGAGAATTCGTGTTTTCTTGAAATGTCTAAGCGATTTTTGAGATGGATTGGATTAATTTGAGACGTTGGTTGTAATTGGAAATGTCATTGCTTTCGTTAATGGTAATGAAGTGTAAATCGGTTACGGAACTCAACGATCGGGTGATTAAAACTGTATTTACGTTTCAACTGGTACTAGGCGCGACCGTGCCCAAACAAGGAGCGACCGTTCTAAGGCACCAGACGCGATCGTTCCAAAGCAAGTCGCGCGACCGTGACAGAACGAGGCGCGACCGTGCCTATTAGGGTTTCTTGTAAATTTTCAACATCAGACCTTGTAACTTTGGTCTTTGACATATTTGTATAAATATATATTTATGTAGTGTTTTAGTAGGTTATAACCGTGTAAAATTTGCGGGTTAACATTGAAATACAGTATTTAATTGATGGTACGAATAGAACAAAACAGTGCACTAGAATTTGGTTTGAAATGCATTACATTGAATTTGAAATACGGATACTAAAAATCAGAAATGTTACAGGTCAAGCTTTTCAGACGTAGCTTGAACAATTTCTTTGTTGCCTAACTCTTTCTGACCAACTTCTCCCTAACATACAGGAGTTCTACATCCCTACCACATATCATCTCGTATGGTGGCATATCAATACTTGAATGGTAGCTGTTGTTATATGAGAATTCAACTAATGGCAGATGATTATCTCAATTCCACCGAAAACAATTATACAAGCACGAAACATATCTTCGAGAGTTTGTATCGTTCTCTCACTTTGATCATCGATCTGAGGATGATATGACGTGCTGATTAATAATCTAGTTCCTATTTCTTCATGGAACTTCTTCTAGAAACGTGAAGTGAAACGGGTATCTTGATAAAAAAAACAATCGAGACTAGCACTCCATGTCTTGAAACAATCTCTTTAATGAACAAATCAGCTAACTTTTCGGAAGAGTATGTTTCACGTATTGCTAGGAAATTAGCACTCTTAGTTAGCCGATCTACAACCACCCAGATGGTATCATAACCCCTAGCTGTTTTGGGTAGCTTGGTTATGAAGTCCATGTTGAGATGTTCCCATTTCCATTCCGAGATTTCTATAATCTTCCATATGGCTTCTGATGTTCTGCTTTAACTTGTAAACAAGTTAAGCATTTTGCTACATATTTCATAATATCAAACTTCATTCCGGGCCACCAATAATCCTTGCGTAGATCTTGGTACATTTTCGTAGTACCCGGATGAATTGAATATCGTGATTTATGAGCTTTATCAAGAATTCTAAGTCTAAACTCACCTGATCGTGGTATCCACATATGACCAAATCGAGTCTTGACTTTACATTCATTCTCCTCTAAAAATTTCTCCTGACCTGTCATTCTCTCTTTCTTGACATTCTCATCTTTTAATGCTTTGATTTGTGCGTCTCGAAGCTGACTCATGAAATCATGAGTCATCACTAACTTATATGCTTTCAACCGAATAGGATGATGCTCTTCCTTACGGCTCAGAGCACCAGCTACCATGTTAGCCTTCCCAGGATGATATAAAATCTCAAAGTCATAATCCTTGACCAGTTCTAGCCACCAGTGTTGCCTCATGTTTAAGTCTTTCTGGTCAAAGAAATATCTGAGACTTTTGTGGTCTATGTAAATTGTACACTTCGTTCCATACAGATAATGCCTCCAGATCTTTAGTGCGAACACCAGCGCAACTAATTCTAGATCATGGGTTGGATAGTTTACTTCATGTGTCTTTAACTGTCAAGAGGCATATGCTATTACCTTTCCTCTTGCATTAAAACACATCTTAACCCAAGTTTTGAGGCATCAGAATATACCACAAAATCTTCTACCCCTTCTGGCAATACCAGAATCGGAGCTCGTGTCAGTCTTTCTTTCAGTGTTAGAATGCCTTCTCCTGATCTGCATTCCATTCATACTTCGAATTCTTTCGAGTTAGTTTAGTCAAGTGGGTAGCTATCCTAGAAAAGTCCTGGATGAACCTTCTGTAATAACCAACTAACCCCAAGAAACTTATAACTTCTGATGGATTCTTAGGTGGAGACCAATTCATTACAACCTATACCTTTGCGGGGTCCATTGAAATGCCCTCTACATTTACAACATAGCCCAGAAACTGAACTTCCCTTAACAAGAACGCACATTTTGAAAATTTTACGTACAATTTATCTTTTTGTAAAGTACTAAGTACTTCACGAAGATGTCGTGCATGTTCTTCTTCGTTTCTTGAATAAATCAAGATATCATCAATGAAGACAATAACAAATTAGTCTAACATCGATCAATATACTTTATTCATGATGTCCATGAAAACTGCCGAAGCATTTGTTACTCCAAATGGCATCACTACAAATTCATAGTGTCCATAACGAATTCTGAATGCCATCTTATGTACATCCACCTCTCGTACCTTGACTTGGTAACAACCTGATCTTAAGTCGATTTTGGAAAACCAACTTGATCCTTGTAACTGATCGAACAAATCATCAATTCTAGGTAAAGGATACCTATTTTTGATAGTCAACTTGTTCAATTCACGGTAGTCTATACACATTCTCATACTATCGTCTTTATTTTTCACGAATAGAATTGGTGCACCCCAAGGGGATACACTCGGACGTATAAATCCTTTGTCTAATAACTCTTTTAGTTGTGACATCAATTCCTTCATTTAAGTTGGTGCTAACCGGTAAGGGGCTTTAGCTATCGGCTTAGCTTCAGGAATTAAATCGATCTTGAACTTAATCTCTCTCTCTCTCAGGTGGGGCACCTGGGAGATCGTCTGGGAATACTTCTGGGAATTCCTTTACTACTGGAACTTGATCCAGTTATTTCCTTTTCACTTTTGTATCAGTTACATAAGCTAAGAAGGTTTGGTGACCTTGTCTCACGTAATTATTTATTTTAGCCATCGTACACAACGTAATCGAATTTCTTTGTTCACTGTGACACCCGACAATTCAGGTCAATACCCGTACATGTTATAAACAAGTTTACATTATAATTGTTTTGTGATTTACTTAATTTCACAAACAAGGACATTAAGGTCTAACAAAAACCGTACAGGGTCTCATTTAAAATTTTTGGTAATTCTGGGAGTTACCGGTTTACATACCGGTATAAACCGAATTTAATTACCATTTGAAACTCTAAATAATATATACCTAAAACTAATTGTTTGATAAATCAAACAATCCAACCCACTTGCTTGACTTTCTCGGCCGAAAGTCAGGGGAGCCATTCTCTCACTTGCTAATACACTCAAATTCAGACAAAACCATACTCCTTTCAATCAAAACTCTCACGAATCCCTTTATCTCTCATTTTCATACGGTAAACTTCTTCATTTCTCTTCAAAATCGAAGCCAAGTTTTAAGACAAAACTTACCACAATTCGGTATTTTAAGAAGATTTCAAGTGTTCTAAAGAAAGTTTAACAGAAGATTCAAGACTCTTCTCTGTTTTCTTTCATCATCTTCATCTCGGTTTTAAGGTAAAAATTCGATATTATCCACTTTATTTTCTTTAAAACCGTATCTAAGCATGCAAAATGTTCAATCGCAAGTAAGATAACAAGAAAAGTGTGTCAAATTCAAGATTTGAACATAAAAATATACAGGACGAATTCTGTCAATCAAAGTGCAGTAATCGAAACTAAGAGTTTCGATACCTGTTCAATCGAAACTAGGAGTTTCGATACCTGTTATTCAATCGAAACTAGGAGTTTCGATACCTATTCAATCGAAACTAGGAGTTTCGATACAAGTTTACTCAATCGAAACTAGGAGTTTCGATACTAGTTGTTCAATCGAAACTAGGTAGTTTCGATACATATTGCTCAATCGAAACTAGGTAGTTTCGATACCCTTCTTGCCAATCGAAACTAGGTAGTTTCGATACCAGTTTTTGCTCATTCGAAACTAGGAAGTTTCGATATCTAATCTGCGCAATCGAAACTAGGAAGTTTCGACAACTGTCATACTCAATCGAAACTAGGTAGTTTCGATACCCAACTACTCAATCGAAACTATGAAGTTTCGATACTCAATTGCCCAATCGAAACTAGGAAGTTTCGACATCTGTTCATCAGTCACATTGGGCAGTAACTTAGAACTGTTTTTATAACGAAACAAGTGTTGAAAAACTAAAAAGATATTTAAACAAAAGCAATCAGATCTGTTAAGTCGGATGAACAACTTACGTATAAGACGGGTAGTTTTAACACATTAGTACCCTTGTGTAATTAGGGTACGGATATACAAGAACTAGCACAAGTTTGTTTGCTAGGATTTCATCGGACACAAGGTGAGTTCACGGCCCCCTTTTAACTCTTTACTGTTTTGTAAACATCGGGGGAGAAACATACTTACTTGTTATGTTTTGAAAACATGAATTACATTGTTTATACGTTTGACAATATGAACATTTTGGTTTAACTTCTTGTGAGTCTCCCAGCCCCACTTTTACTACTGGTTTTTAAATTGTTTTAAACAAACGGGGAGAAAACTTGCTCAACTAAACAACTGGACACAAGTACACACAACGATTGTTCGGATGAACAACACACAACGATTGTTCGGATGAACAACACACAACGATTGTTCGGATGAACAACACTCAACGATTTGGGGGAAGAACATACTTACAACTATTTTATGGGATAACAAGAGAATAAGGCACGACTTTTATGTTTACATGAGATGAGAACAACGAGTTGAGGCCGCTAAAGTCCCCTGGAACAATGTAGTAACCATTAACTGTAGCCTAGGGTCCTATGAATAGTACTATGGAGAGTGACGTCTCCGGTCATGGTTAGTCGCGCTAACCACAATCTGGAGGATTTATGGCCGCATAGAACCGGATAACGAAATTAGGGGCGTGTACAATTGTCATGGTTTGGTTACGCCTCATGTATGAACATATTATTTGTATTCCTAGCTAGTTTACAAATGGGTCAACAATTCTTATTTTGTTTATCACATACACCTGAAACTATTTACGAACAATTGAATTTAAACAAAAGAGTTTTAATCCGGTTAAAGTGATCATGTTTATACAAAAGGGTTCTGATTAATTAAAGTGATCAGGTTTAAACATATTTTATGACGGTAAAGTCATGAACAGGTTTTCGGGGAAAAACTATAAGCACTAATATAACTAACTCTATGAACTCACCAACCTTTGTGTTGACAATTTCAAGTATGTTTCTCAGGTAACCTTTAGCCATGGCGCGGTTGGAATAGGCTAGCTATGTTGGATCAATTCCTAGAAGCTGGAAGGACGTAGAATATCAAGTCTCAAGTCTATCGTTGACCTAGAAGAACTTAGTTCATGGTATTACTTAGTTTTAGTAATTGTATATGTAATCAAGTCTTAGAAATCACTATTACAGCTTCCGCTATCGTGTAATGAACCAATCGTTACAACCTGTATTTATTTAATAAGTAAATAAATCTGGGGGTGTGACATTCACCAATAATGTTAATTTCCTTTCCCGTAGGCGTTGTGAATCGCACGATCTTTTGATTGCATATAATTGTCGCAGCATGCGAAGATAACCAGTCCATTCCAAAGATCACGTCGAACTCTTGCATCGGCATCGAGATTAAGTCGACGATATATTCTTCTCCTTCTATCAGTAGTCGGCAGTCTCGGCATATTTCGGTCACTACGAAGTTTCTATCACTCGCGATTTCAACCTCTAATGCCTTAGCCAACTTACTTCTATTGAAGTGTCTAGAATTTACAAACTTTAATGAAATAAATGATCTACTAGCTTCAGTATCAAATAAAACACAAGCAGGTAGGGAATTCAAGAGTAATGTACCTGATACAACGTAAGGAACATCTTTCGCTTCCTTTGTAGTAATCTGGAAAGCACTACCCCTTGGCTTCGGATCTTCGATCCTCTTAACTTCATTTTCTGCCACTTTCGACCCATATCCGGTCCTCTGTCTGAGATCGTAGCTCAGGACATTCTCTACTGAAGTGTCCTGGCTTATAGCAATTGTAGCATAATCTTGTTCCACTATCTTCCCACATTTGTTACAACTTTTGGGCTTGAATCGGCACTCTACCGGGTGTCTTTTTCCACAAATCTTGCAATCATGTATACTTTTCCTTCGGGAGGAACTGCCTCCTGGTTTTGTAAATTTAAACTTTTTAAGAGGCGTAGGAGAAGGATAATTCTCTCCCTTCCTCTTTCCATCTCTTTCTCCCTCTCTTTTGAGCTCAGTCTATCTTTCTCGAGCCCAATCAATCATTTCTTCCAAGTTCGCACACTTGGATGGATAAATAAACTCTCTAATTTCGGTTTCAAAATGAGATGGTATCTCGTCATCCACATCTCCGGGGTTGTTAATAAAGTCAGAAAAAATCTGGCTTTGTCAAAGAAGATTCCCGTAATCTCATCCACTGACTCTGTGGTTTGACGGAGTTGAAGAAACTCCTCAATGATTCTTTCAATTGCCGCTCGAGGGCAATAGAGCTTTAGGAAGATATCCTTGAATTCTTCCCATTTCATTTCTTTAATCCTATCTCTACCCTTTTCTCTTTTCACTACTCCCCACCAATCGTCAGCTCGTTCTTTTAGTTGATTAGTGGCAAATGTCACTTCATCCTCTTTCTCACAGTGACATGTATCAAAAGTCGTTTCTATTGAAGAAATCCACCTTTGACTTTCCAAGGGATTAACGGCTCCCTTGAACTCCAGGGGTTTGCATGTTATGAAATCTTTATACATACAACGAGTTGACTTTGTATCAACTCTTTGATTTCCTCCTTCTCCGTTATGAGTAATATATTTATGATTTTCGAACCAGTTTTCTAATGAGCTCTGTAGTTCTGCTTGCAAAATTGAAAAGTTCGCATCAAATGCCTTTCCCACCTCGAAAGCAGTTTGTCTCCGGATATTTTCTGGAACTTGTTCTACTTCGGTCTCATTGGGAGTTGGAGACGCAACTCTCTCGTGGCTCCCTTCATCACGTATTTTGTTTTTTTGACGTTCAACCATTGTTTGCTGATACACGAATTTCGTTTAATCTCTCACTCGTTTACCCTAATTATAGTTTAGGATTTCATACTATATGCCTCGTATTATTTTAACCCTATTCAGGCATTCTAGGGTTTCACATAAGGCCCATTCATGCATTTCCACATATGCACAATCATTTATGCATCCTAATCATGCATATTCACATTCTCGGCTTAATATCTGCTGACACAAGTTATCATATGATGTTTGCTATATCTTGATGGTCTCATACATTAACTCTCATACTGGCCAGGTATGAGGTAATATATGTTACACATCATGATACTCCCAACTATCACATGGAGCTTATCTCATACAAAATTCAGCCCACGTATACTCACATAACTATGTTTTAGCACTAGAATTTAAACATACATGCTTCCTTGGATGGCCTCAGATTGAATTTCTATTTACATCATGAGCACTTATGGTTTGAGTTTTAGTATCCTTCTGATACTCAAATCCCTCAAACCGTGCTCTGATACCAATTTGAAACATCATACTTTCTTTTTCTATTATTTTATCAGCGTTTAATTGTGAAAAACGGTCCCAATTTCTCAAAACCTTGTCATTTAAAATGACACAGGTATACTTTATTATAATATTGTTTATACATACAATATATTATTACACATGATCTAGGGATTCTTTACTCCAACCGACTATGTCCTCAGGAAACGCTATTCCATGTGCTTCTTTCCTACAGTGTTTGGAAATCAGTTTTATATTAGCTTATGTTAAGTAAGTATTATGTATCGTTCATTTTATTATGGAACCCTTAAGGTTCTTATCGTTCAAGTTTCCCAGGCACTCTTGCCCCCGTGACCATCTCCAGACGTACCTCCGATCACGTCATTCGTTTATTTTATGGGCTCGGCCCCCTCATGACCATCTTAGGCCGTACCTAGGTCATAGTATTCACAAGGTCCTTACACCCGTCGGTATAGGCCCCTTGCTTTTTTCACGAAGACTAATTGCCACGAAGGGTCATTGCCCCGAAGGCTCATTCATTTCTCAGATCTGCCCCGTAGGCTTTCGATCTTTCCTTTTAGTTTTCTTCTTCTATATTGAATTCCACCTTATAGGTTGGATATCTCTTTTTTATTTGGGACCTGGAGTATCTTAGACTCACATCTTTCCAAATGTATCAAGCAATTGTTTTCATTACACATATGTATGCTTGATTTATTTTCCAATCAATGCTCACCTTAAAAATTCGCAACGTTTTCTCCACGATGCACTAAAGAGGTTTATATATAGGGTTCCCCGCAACGTTCCCACCACCTCTTTAATACTTCATGAGTACTTCCTTATTTCATTTTAGGGTTTAGACTCGTTTTCATCATATACATTCAGGTTGGCATGTATCATCATGCATTCACATATTCACTTTTATCACATATTCATCTTTATAATGTATTCACATCCTTTGTCCTTAGTCTATACCCCTAAACCTTTATAATGGTGTCACCTCAAGATATCAAAGAGGCTTATATATAGGGTTCCCTGAAGTGTTCCCACCACTCCTTCGATATTCCATGGCTACTCCATTACTCTAGTTTAGTGTTTAGACTAATTCACCGTTACCTCTTCTTATTTCCCCGTACCTTAGTTTCACATAACACATAACACGTAATCACATAATTTACATAAACTTTTACCTAGAGTACGGGTCTAGTGTACTTACTTTATCCTTGGTAGTTTCCTAAGTTCGTTTCTAGCTTAAGACATCTCGTCGTTCCTTGCTCGTAACTTTAATGCTCTGCACTTGCCACCGCCACGCTCGTAACCGTCATGCTAACTCTTCCTCGGTTTGTTTGCAAATGTGTGCGTGGTAGTGGTGTTGGTGTGATGTTTCAAAATGAACGGGCACGTGAATCTATTTATAGGGCTAATTCTGCATCGTTGGCGGACCGCTAAGCTAGGTGGTTGAGGTCCACTACCGCTTCTTGCCAGTTGTCTGGCGTGTTCCCCACGTAGCGGACCGTTAGGGTCCTGGGTAGCGGTCCGCTACCCAATCCTATCACGCGATTCAGCTGACAAGCATCATCTGCTCACTGTTCGAGCCCAATTGCGGCTGGCGGACCGTTACCCACCCTGGTGGCGGTCCGCCATAGGGCCGAGTCAGCATGACACGCATGAGACGTGTGTCATTCTCTCATGATTGCTTTCTCCACACGTAGCGGACCGCTATGAAGCCCGGTAGCGGTCCCCTACAGGCTGACTTTTCTAATTTTCTTTATTTTTAACCCTTCAACTTTGGGTTATTTACACGTTAGTCCCTAGACTTTTATTTCCTTAAGCATTCGGATGTTACACCTAGTTTTTCAAAAACTTTGCCACTAAGTGACAAGGTATTATTTATTTATAAATATTGTTTTACATACAATATTCTATTACACATGATCTAGGGATTCTTTAACTCCGACGGACCACGTCCTCATGAAGCTTTATTCCATGTGTCTTTTTTCCTACAGTGTTTAGAAAACATTTTCGAATTAGCTTTACGCTAAGTAAGTACACTGTTTATATCTTTTATTATGGAACTCTCTTGGTTCCTTACTGTTTAAGTTTCACCAGGCAGACATGCCCCCGCGACCTTCATAGGACGTACCTCCGGTCACGCCGATCGTATATTTCTCAACAAGACCTGCCCCATAGGCCGGACATCTTGTTTCCTCAAGACCCGCCCCATAGGTTGGACATCCCAGTATTTTATTGAGACCTGCCCCGTAGGCTGGTCATCTCTTTTCCGCGGGACCTGGAGTATCATAGACTCGCAGCCTCCCGGTTTACCAAGCATTTTTTTATTACATGTGTTTTCTCTTTTTATCTTGCATGTTCATGCTTATTTCATTTCCAACCAGTCCTTACCTCAAAATTTTGTAATGGTTTCTCCGTGATGTATTAAAGATGTTTATATATAGGGTCCTCTACAACATTCCCACCACCCCTTTAATACTTCATGAATACTCCGTTATTCTATTTTAGGGTTTAGACTCGTTCCATCACATATTTACATTTATCACGTATTGCACGATTTATTACCATGCATTCACATATCCACATTTGTCACATACTGCATGATTTATTATCATGCTTTCATCTCATCCCTGCTCTAATTCCTAGTAAAGGTTTCTCCATTTTACATTAAAGAGGTTTATATATAGGGTTCCCTACAGCGTTCCCACCACTTCTTTAATGTTACATGAATACTTCTTTATTTAGAATTAAACTTCCATTGTATTTTCAGCATGCGTTCATGCCATGCAATTTATCATTAGTCTATACCCATAAACCTTTGTAATGATTTCACCCCGAGGTATCAAAGAGGCTTATATATAGGGTTCCCCGCAGCGTTCCCAGCACTACTTTGATATCTCGTGATTATTCCATTATTTCAGTTTAATGTTTAGATTAAGTTCCTTATTTCCTCGTACCTTAGTTTTACACATAACACGTAATCACATAAGCACATATTTTATGAGACTAGGTACGGGTCCAGTGTACTTACAATAACTTCGTGTCTTTTCTACACTTGGTTTCTTTCTTAAACGTCTCTCCGGATCAGAACCGCACTCGCAGCGTACCGCACTCTCACTTAAACGCGTCGCACCGGGTCTTCTTGCACGTTCCAAGAGTGTTTGTGTGTGTAATGATATGTGTTTATGTGTCTAGAACCAACAGCTGATTCCATCTATTTATAGTTGCCATCCTGGGTCCGTGACGGACCGTTACCAACGGTGACGGTTCGTCACTGTTTCTTCCTCAGCCGCCAAGTACTTCGCGACCACGTAACGGACCGTTATCTCTCATGACGGTCTGTCACGCTTCGTAACGGACAGTTACCCATCGTGGCGGTCCGTCATAGGGTTTACACGCGTCAGATCGGAATGATGAGTCACATGACACGTATCATTCTCCGGTCAAGTCCTTAGTCAACCCGTAATGGACCATTATCTCTCGTGAAGGTCCGTCACTGCTTGTAACGGACCGTTACTGTCCATGACGGTCCGTTATGGCCTCAGATTTCAAATTTTCATTTTTGACCTCGTACTTTGTGTGGTTCACCGTTCTTGTTTCTCGAGCCTTGAAATTTAGGATGTTACAATACTAGACCTCTTTTCTAGAGAACATAAAGTGACCGTATTGGAATCAGTTCCTTTTAAGGTACAAGGGACACTCTGTACTTGGAATTACATGGTCATATTAGCAAAGTTCCAAACAATATCTCCCGAAGATGAGAGTCATTGAACCCCAAGGACCATATCATAGTTTTATAAAGGAATAGCTAAAACAACAGCCTTAAACCACACTCCTTGCATCATCCAATTAATATCATATGACATTTGACCATAATTCAATTGATTCCCATTAGCCACAGTTACTTTCATATGCTTAACAGCTGTCATAGGACAATTTAATTTCTTAGCTAACTTTTCATCCAAAAAAAGTATATGTAGGACCAGAATCTATCAAGATGTGTAAAGTTTTTGTGCCCATGGAACCAGTGATTTGCATAGTAGAATAAGAATGCATACCGGTAAAAGCATGAATAGAAATGTGGGGTTCATATGGTATAATTTCTTCTATCAAAGGTTTGTGTATAGGCAGAATATCATCCTCATCATCAGCTAGTTCAACTACAAATAATTGCCTATTCTTACATTTATGCCCTGGTGTGAACTTTTCAGTACACCGGAAACATTCACCCTTAGCTCTTTTAAGTTCTACTTCCTTTGGAGTTAATCTTTTAGTGGTCTTAGTTGCATTGGTAGGAGTAGGCAATAGAATTTTGCAACATTAACAGGGGCAATTATCTTACTTAAGTCTTCATGATTATTTAAATCCCAAGAATGAGAAGAAAACTTTTTTTTACAGTAGGGAACAAGGTAGCATGCACCACATGTTGTTGTTTAGAAAGGCCATAAGCTTTCCTCAATGATGATGGTTTGAACAACTTCACCATACACCTAATTTCAGGCTTAAGACCTCTAGTGTACAAAATGTCATGCCCGTAACACATGACAGTTATCTAACCAGGCTTAAGAACTCATCTCAGCAGTATTTCTGCTTATTGAATTAGTAATATGGCAAACACTTCGGACAAAGCTCCTAGATATGAAATGATATTACTTAAGTACATAATCCTTTATTAATGGTGTATAATCAAAGCTTAATAGTAGTTCGGAGCCTTACCTCTGCACTATCTACGGCAATTTGGAGTCGAATGACCAGAAACTGGACTCTTGCATGCAAACCAGGGCTCGGGATAGGATCTCCAGAGTGTTTGTGTGTGAAATGGAGTGTGTTTTGTGTGATAATGGGACTGAAGTCGATCATCTATTTATAGGGCAAGATTTGGCCTTGTAACAGTCCGTCACACCTTGATTTGGCGACTACGCTCTTCCGGACCACGTAACGGACCGTTATGGTTCGTGACGGTCCGTCATGAGGGTGAGTCATCAGACACATGTCAGCAACCCTAAAACCGCCTCTGGTATTGCGACACAGACCGTCATGACGGGTGAAGGTCCGTCATGATGCGTAACGGACCGTTATGACCGGTGACGGTCCGTTACATGCCATTTTTCCAAATTTTCATTTTTGGTCCTTGTTCTTCTCATCTTGATATAACCATGGCCCTTTATTTACTTAGAAAATTTTTGGGGTGTTACAAATCTCCCCTCCTTTAAGAAATTTTGTCCTCGAAATTAAGATGCGAATAGATGAGGATATTTGGTTCTCATTTGCTCCTTTAATTCCCAAGTCTTGTCGGCTCCGATCCGACCTTGCGATTGGACTAACACCATTGGTATAACTTTCTTTCTCAATTTCCTTTCATTTATGTGTATATCATCTAGTGTAATAGCATGAGTTGGATAAGCTAAACACTTACGTAAGCAAGATATGTGAAATGTATTGTGGATCCCTTGTAAGGCTTCAAGTAGATCTAACTTGTAGGCTACGGCTTAATGATTTTGTAAGGTCCGATTTATCTTGGTCCTAACTTTCCACGTTTCCTAAACCTTACAACACCTTTCCAATGTGAAACTTTTAACATCACATAATCTCTTGGTCCTAAAAGACCTTTTGATTTGTGCTTTTTAGTTGTGTTAGTAGGTGGAGATGTGATCAATATGCAAGCCTATGATAATGTGGTTCATTGTTTGGTTTCGAGTGAAAAAATACTAGCACATCATCGCTAGTCCACATATGAAGCCGAGTGGAGTGATTGATTGTGAGGGGTGTGCTCATACAAAGCCATAACTGGATATGAGTTAAGCTCGTTCAAGTGTTTCCTTTTGTTTAAAAAGTTATCGATTGTTTGTTGGATTGTAAATCTATTGAGAGTATAATTCTTATGAATCTTGCATGACCTTGGACCTTAACTTATGTTTAGTGAAAACAATTATTTGAGAATTTGTAATGTGAATTTAAAGCAAAAGACTTTGCTTGAGGGCAAGCAAAACTCAAGTGTGGGGATGTGATAAGTGACCAAAGTTTCATGCATTAAAGGGTGCAATATGTTTTATTTATGCAAATTAATATGGGGAATACAAAAGTTGTGTAGCTATGCATGTGCAGGTGTTGAAAGCTTAAAGTATGATTTTGAAAGATATTAGGTGAGAGATGCAAGAGTCGGAAGAGACACGGAGAAAACGGGAATGAAACTCAGGACCTGGCGTAAGCCTACTCCACCTGGCGTAAGCCTACTCCACCAGCGTAAGCTTACTCCACATGGCGTAAGCCTACTCCACCAGCGTAAGCTTACTCCGCCCAGCGTAGGCCTACTCCGAACCAGTTCATTCACAGCAAACTTCAGTGTTGCAGAGTAAGCTTACGCCACACCAGCGTAAGCTTACGCTGGTTACGTTATTTTGACGCGAATTTTGAGGAAACTGCCGATTTTGAGAGTTTAAGTGGGGGTTTCTTCCCCAAATTCGAAATCATCTTTTGAACAACAGTTTTTGGTAATTTTGGGCGATTTTGGGAGGCTAGAAACATATTATTGAAGATTGGTATCAAGAAATTGAAGAATCGAAGATGAATTCCACAACCATGAGCGGCTAATCCACCGGTAATCATTCCCGGGTGGATTGTTTGTAAGTTTTTAGGGTTTTATCATGTGCTATTGTTGAGAAACAATTCTTGTAATTGTTTGGTTTGAAATACTTGAATCTTTGTGTTTAGTATGGTTATGAACTCACGGGAGTCGATAAATTCTTGCACCATTGACCCCGTTAGATGATAATTGCTATGAACTTTGATTTGTGTTGAATCTATTGATTAATCTAATTCTATATTGCATGCATTTGTCTCGATTTCATTCGTGAACATTGTTTTACACTATTTGCCGATGATGTATGAATGTTGATGTTCTTGGTTAGATTTGGTTAATTTGATTTGGATAACCATTTGATTGTTTGAACTCATATGTTGGTGTGATAATCCCTAATTACTTGTGAACTTGAAACCCGGGTGTGATTCCTTTTTAATTATTGTTTACAACTTAAACCGTTTATTTGCTACTTTAATACTCGTGATCGTTTTACTAGTTGATAACCATTGCTTGTTGGATTTGTTAATTTCACCTCAATCATTGCTTGTGTTTGGTCAGAAAGACCCATTGCAACTTCATAAATCACATTGTTAATTGAAGTTAAGCGCCGACCACAAACTCTCCGTGGTTTGACACCCTTCTTACCCTAACTAGTTTAAGGTGATTAGGACACTCTAATTCTTTATCTTTGACCGGTCCCTTCGACACCGATCAAATTTTGGCGCCGCTGCCGGGGAGTGTGTGCGCTTGGTGTTTTATTTTAATTGACTCGTGTGACTATTTGTTACTTGTTTTGTTTGGTTAATTCTTCTATTTTTGTGTTACGCGTGGTGTTTGTGTGTGTGTGCAGGTGACAGCTTAGTGCATGCGTACCCGTTCATCTGGGAGGACTTCACCGCTTGTTCATGTATTATAGAATTTCAAGCATGTTGATCTCACCATGAATATAGACTTTAGTGAATGCTTTCATTGTAGGAGCACATCTCATCAGAACAATGATTGTCCATATTTTTTGAAATTATGTGGGAAAGTCTGGTGGCGCCGAATCCCTTATCAATATGAAGATTGTGAGAAGCGTCGAGTGCAATATTGTTTATCTCGAGTCGATCGAGAGTTGGCGCAACTTCATCATTCAAAGCAATACCGCTTAGAGTTGTTAAATTACAAATATGATCTTTTATGCACTGGAAAGCGAAGGGGAGAGCGAGGCCTTTCAGTTAACGAACAGTCTCAGGCAAAACAAATGTGGGTGTCTTCACAAATTGGGGATGCGGTTGTGGAGAATAATACCACACCAATGCCTTCAATTGCTGAAGAATTAACGAGTGCACTATCCGTGAATGATGATGATTATGAGGGGGAAGAAGAGATTGTGGATCTTTCGGAGCATATAGTTGAATGTTTAGACTCAGTCAATGACATGGCACCTTCTGAGGAATCAGTGACTGGGATATTAACGGTTTATTGTAACCCTCCTCCCATTTTAGTTACTCGAGGCAATAAAGTTGGGGATGAGGGTCCGAGGATAAAGATTAGGAAGGTGGGACTACAAGACATTGGACAGTCTAGTCAGAAGCAAGCCCGCATCGATTTAGCCGACATGTCGATCACAATAAGGCAGGATTGGACACGACACGTCAACTACCGGGCATACATTGGAAATTCAGTGGGAAAATATGGAGTTAGATTTTCGGACATCGCATCAATTTACATGCAGGTTTTGAGAGAGCAAGTTTGGATGGGACACATAAGATATCGGGCTTTTGTTGGCAATTTGGTCGGTAAGTGTTCATTGCGACCATCATGAGAGACACATGAGGTAATGTCGGGCTGAGGACAATAAACTTAGCGCTAACCGGGAAGCAACCCGGCTTGTGATTGTCTTTATTTTGTCTTTGTTTTGTTTTGTGTTATGTATTTTAGTTTCGTCACCATAGCAACACTGAAGTTTGGGGAAGACTCATGGAAGACTTACGAGTCCATTTTTGGTGGTGGTTCAGGCACTCTATGATCGCCTCTAATCAGGTTCATGTACTCTTTCTCATATTTATGCTGTTTTGATTGAACTATTTTGTTTTTGTTTATTTTTGTGTGTTTTTTGTTTGAAACTCGGTTGATTGTGTTGGGTGGATGCTTATGGTTATGGGAATCTTTGAGTTGGATATTTAGAGATATTGGGTATTGGGTGTTTTGACACCCACTAACCGCACTTTTTTATTTCATAACTATTTACATTGGGACAATGTAAGGTTCAAGTGTGGGGATGTGGGAAATCTTGGAAACCATACAAATTTTTTGATAATTGTTTTACAAAGTGTTTGGTAGAGGTCTTTGGTCATGATTAATTTACTAAGTACTTGATTAAGTCTTTCTAACAACTGATAACTTTTTTTTTTGAAAATGTTGAATTCGAGAGTAACAAAATTGAAGGTGACGGTTTGCATGCACATGTCGGTAACCTATTTTTCACCGTTTTTGTGAGATTTTGAGCCAAATTGATATATATATATATATATATATATATATATATATTTGAGTGGTTGGTCACTTTGTTTCACATTTTAGAACTTGCATAATGTTGATACATGTTGAGACCTTGAACCAATTGATTGCACAAAAATAATAAAGACATTAGGAGAAACCATTTTTTAATTTTAGCCATTTTTATACCTTTACCCGTTAATATCCACTAGATGCCCATTCTGAGCCTATACCTTTTCTTTTGACAAAACCCACAACATTAACCCATTCACCTTTTAGCCTTTTCTTTTAAACCCGTGAGTTGGAATTCAATTAACTTAGATTGTTGTAGTTGCGGTTACAATTGCATAAAAAAAAATTGAATGAAAAAGAAATACAAAAATAGTATTGGGTCGACATTTGCCCAAAGGTTTTGAGTATTAGTTTGAGCAACAATAAAAGATGTTAACTCAAGTTTCATTTGATAGTTTGAAGAAATAAGAACTTTAGTGTTGATGGGTCATTCATACCCATAGTAGAGATTTGAAAGTTTTAGATTGATTTGTAGTTTCATTAGTTGAATTCCACTCACATTTAGCCACTTTAAAAATCTTTATCCATACCCGTAACCCTAGCCTACATTACAACCCTTAAAAGACCTTTTGATTTGTGCTTTTTAGTTGTGTTAGTAGGTGGAGATGTGATCAATATGCAAGTCTATGATAATGTGGTTCATTGTTTGGTTTCGAGTGAAAAAATACTAGCACATCATCGCTAGTCCACATATGAAGCCGAGTGGAGTGATTGATTGTGAGGGGTGTGCTCATACAAAGCCATAACTGGATATGAGTTAAGCTCGTTCAAGTGTTTCCTTTTGTTTAAAAAGTTATCGATTGTTTGTTGGATTGTAAATCTATTGAGAGTATAATTCTTATGAATCTTGCATGACCTTGGACCTTAACTTATGTTTAGTGAAAACAATTATTTGAGAATTTGTAATGTGAATTTAAAGCAAAAGACTTTTCTTGAGGGCAAGCAAAACTCAAGTGTGGGGATGTGATAAGTGACCAAAGTTTCATGCATTAAAGGGTGTAATATGTTTTATTTATGCAAATTAATATGGGGAATACAAAAGTTGTGTAGCTATGCATGTGCATGTGTTGAAAGCTTAAAGTATGATTTTGAAAGATATTAGGTGAGAGATGCAAGAGTCGGAAGAGACACGGAGAAAACGGGAATGAAACTCAGGACCTGGCGTAAGCCTACTCCACCTGGTGTAAGCCTACTCCACTAGCGTAAGCCTACTCCACCAGCGTAAGCTTACTCCGCCCAGCGTAGGCCTACTCCGAACCAGTTCATTCACAGCAAACTTCAGTGTTGCAGAGTAAGCTTACGCCATACCAGCGTAAGCTTACGCTGGTTACGTTATTTTGACGTGGATTTTCGGGAAACTGCCGATTTTGAGAGTTTAAGTGGGGGTTTCTTCCCCAAATTCGAAATCATCTTTTAAACAACAGTTTTTGGTAATTTTGGGTGATTTTGGGAGGCTAGAAACATATTATTGAAGATTGGTATCAAGAAATTGAAGAATCGAAGATGAATTCCACAACCATGAGCGGCTAATCCACCGGTAATCATTCCCGGGTGGATTGTTTGTAAGTTTTTAGGGTTTTATCATGTGCTAGTATTGAGAAACAATTCTTGTAATTGTTTGGTTTGAAATACTTGAATCTTTGTGTTTAGTATGGTTATGAAATCACGGGAGTCGATAAATTCTTGCACCATTGACCCCGTTAGATGATAATTGCTATGAACTTTGATTTGTGGTGAATCTATTGATTAATCTAATTCTATATTGCATACATTTGTCTCGATTTCATTCGTGAACATTGTTTTACACTATTTGCCGATGATGTATGAATGTTGATGTTCTTGGTTAGATTTGGTTAATTTGATTTGGATAACCATTTGATTGTTTGAACTCATATGTTGGTGTGATAATCCCTAATTACTTGTGAACTTGAAACCCGGGTGTGATTCCTTTTTAATTATTGTTTACAACTTAAACCGTTTATTTGCTACTTGATTACTTGATAACCATTGCTTGTTGGATTTGTTAATTTCACCTCAATCATTGCTTGTGTTTGGTCAGAAAGACCCATTGCAACTTCATAAATCACATTGTTAATTGAAGTTAAGCACCGACCACAAACTCTTCGTAGTTCGACACCCTTCTTACCCTAACTAGTTTAAGGTGATTAGGACACTCTAATTCTTTATCTTTGACCGGTCTTTTCGACACCGCTCACTTATCCATTGAGTATATTTCATTGATAGGTATGAAATGGGCTGACTTGGTTAGTCTATCTATCACGACTCATATTGCACTATGCGTTTTCTGAGTTCTGGGTAGTTTAGTAACGAAGTCCATTGTAATACGATCCCATTTCCAGACAGGTAATTCTAATTGTTGTAATTGACCTGCTAGTTTCTGGTGCTCAATCTTAACTTGAGGACAAGTCAAGCATTTGTCTATATACTGGGCAATTGATCTCTTCATGTTAGACCACCAGTAATGTGTCTTCAAATCTTTATACATCTTGTTTGCACCAGGATGCATGGAATATTTTGATTTATGAGCTTCATCTAACACCTTCTACTGAATATCTCCAAGTCTTAGAATCCAGATTCTTTGATCGAATCTCACGATTCCATCATTTCATTTGGATAGCAATTTTTGTTTCCCAACCATACGTTCTTTCTTGATATTCTCTTCCTCCAAGGCTTTTGGTTGGATTTCTTTGATTTATTCCATTAAATCTAACTTCAGATTTAATCGTAGTGCTTTTACTTTAATCGGTTGGCTTCGTTCCTTCTGACTTAAAGCATCTGCCACTACATTTGCCTTCCCGGGATGGTATTTGATTTCACAACCGTAGTCATTGATAAGTTCCATCCACCTCCTTTGCCGCATATTTAAATCCTTCTGATTAAAAATATGTTGGAGGCTTTTGTGGTCTGAATATATCATGCATTTGGTACCATACATATAGTGTCTCCAGATCTTTAGAGTGAATACTATGGCACCAAGTTCTAAATCATGTGTGGTATAGTTTTTCTCATGAATTTTAAGTTGGCGTGATGCGTAGGCAATAACCTTGTCTCGCTGCATCAACACACAACCCAGACCAGTCGGGGAAGCGTCACAATAGATGACAAAATCGTCATTTCCTTCGGGTAGTGCTAAAATTGGTGCATAACTGAGTTTATCTTTGAGAGTACTGAATGCTTCTTCTTGTTTAGTGCCCCATTCAAACTTTGCTGCTTTATAAGTTAAAGCAGTTAAAGGTGTGGCAATTTTGGAAAAGTCCTGAGTGAACCTTCTGTAGTAACCGACAAATCCAAGAAAGCTTATGATTTCTGTTGGAGTCTTTGGAGCTTCCCATTTCATAACTGCTTCAATCTTAATTGGGTCCACTTGTATTCCATGCTCGTTCACAACGTGCCCAAGAAATTGTACTTCTCGTTTCCAAAATTCGCATTTGGAAAACTTAGCGTACAATTTTTGTTTTCTTAGGGTTTCCAGAATGATTCTGAGGTGATCAGCACGTTCTTCTTGGCTTCAGGAATAGATAAGAATATCATCAATGAAAACGATGACGAAATTATCAAGGAATGGTTTACAAACTCGGTTCATCAGGTCCATAAATGCTTCGGGAGCATTCGTTAGACCAAATGACATGACCAGGAATTCGTAATGACCATATCGGGCTCTGAAAGCAAACTTAGGTACATCTTCTTGTACCTTCAACTAATGATATCCTGATCTAAGATCGATCTTTGAGAAATACTTGGCTCCTTGTAGTTGATCGAATAGATCATCTATTCTAGGCAATGGACATCTGTTCTTTACAGTCAGTTTATTTAACTCTCGATAATCAATGCACATCTTCATGCTTCCGTCCTTCTTCTTAACAAATAGTACCGGTGCTCCCCAATGTGAAGTGCTCGGACGAATGAACTCTTTGTCTAAGAGTTCTTGAATTTGTTTCATCAATTATTTTAGTTCGAAAGGAGCTAGACGATAAGGGGATCTTGCAACAGGTTTAGCTCAAGGAATGAGTTCTATTCGGAACTCGATCTGATGATCAGGTGGAAGACCGGGTAATTCTTCCGGAAAGACAAACGGGTGATCACAAACTACGGAAATATTCGCAATCTGTCCTTTGGGTTTAGTGTTTATGGCATGGAGTAAGAATATATGTCTCCCTTAATTAATTCGTTCTTAGCTTTTGCTACGAAAATTATTTCAATCTTATTATTATTACTATCACCCTGAATCGTCAAACTAGTTTCATCTGGTTTCTTAATCTTGACCGTTCTTTGGTCACAATCAATCTGAGATTGGTATTGGTTTAACCAATCCATCCCTAAGATAACCTCATATTCATTCATGTTCATTCAGTATATATATAACCAAAGACCGTTACATGGGTCATGTCCAACATGTTGTTCCACGGGCAAGTGAAATACAATAAGCGCTTAGAATACGTTATATATAAACAATCGGTGCAATCGTTTCAAGATACTCAAAATGTTTTAATAAATCAATCATGCCAGACAAGGTCATGATTGGGTTTATACATCACAGTTTAAGAACTCACCTCAGTAGTATTTCTGCTTATTGAATCAGTAATACGACAAACACTTCGGACAAAGCTCCTAGATATGCAATGATATTACTTAAGTACATAATCCTTAATTAATGATGTATAATCAAAGCTTAATAGTAGTTCGGAGCCTTACATCAACACTATCTACGGCAATTTGGAGTCGAATAATCAGAAACCGGACTCTCGTACGCGAACCGGGGCTCGGGATCGGATCTCCAGAGTGTTTGTGTGTGAAATGGAGTGTGTTTTGTGTGATAATGGGATTGAAGTCGATCATCTATTTATAGGGCAAGATTTGAATCCGTGACGGACCGTTACCAGGCGTGACGGTCCGTCACGCCTTGACTTGGCGACTACGCTCTTCCGGACCACGTAACGGACCGTTATGGTTTGTGACAGTCCATCACGAGGGTGAGTCATCAGACACGTGTTAGCAACCCTAAAACCGCCTCCGGTATTGCGGCACGGACCGTCATGACGGGTGACGGTCCGTCATGATGCGTAACGGACCGTTATGACCGGTGACGGTCCGTTACAGGCCATTTTTCCAAACTTTCATTTTTGGTCCTTGTTCTTCTCATCTTGATACAATGGCCCTTTATTTACTTAGGAAATTTTAAGGGTGTTACACAAAATGACTGCATAAGGTTCTAGAATTCTAACTTTGTTCAATAGCCTATCAAATTCATCATTGTACTCCTTAAGTGAACCAGTTTGATGTAACATCTTTAAATCCTCCATAACATTCTCCATTGCACGAGTTGAAAATCTTGTTACTATAGATCTCATATAATCTTCCCAAGGTAAATCATCCAATGTACATTCTCTTGCTTGCATATAAGCTTGATGCAATTGGAGGGCAAGACCATCAATATTAAGAACTGCTAATCTCAATTTCATGTGACCAGAGGTATGGTCCATTGCAAAGAAATGGTTACACCTGTACACCCAACCCTCAACATCCTCACCACTGAATTAAGGGAAAATCAACTTTCCCAATTCTTGTACAGCGGTAATCATTAGAACCATTATTATTGTCAACATCCACCGTTACTCGCCGATTAACATTGCTAGATGATTGAAACTTCTCAAATAATTGGCATTGTTCAACAATTAACTTCTCCATTAATTTCTCCATGTTTTTATCGATATTTGCATGCATTTCTGCTTGCGAATCCACCTCTATTCACTCAACCCAAAAGACTAGTCTGGTGGGTAAGGGAGCCCATTTGCGTTATAAACCCCACATTGGTTTCCCATACTATCGATGTGGAACAAGTCTCATACTTTGCAATGGTTTCAGTCCATAACATGCGACCATCCTTAAGGGCCAAATTCCTCGTTGGTCACGGCTGTTTTCCTCCAGGTCACCACTCCGAGTTTGGCTCTGATACCAATGTTACAAACCAAACAGGAGAATTCAACCCAAAAGTCTAGTCTGATGGGTGAGGGAGCCCATTTTGGTTATAAACCCCCCACATTGATTGTCCATGTAACCGATGTGGGACAAGCATTGTTATGAAATAAATAGTTAGAGGACTAAAATTGTAATATTTGAAAAGTTGTATCAGTTTAGTGGTTTATATCATTTGGTAATGTAGAGGGACTCAATGTGTAAATGTGCCCACTAACTTCTGTTAGGGAAGAATCTGTACTTAACTGCCAAAAATTTGTTAATGAGATTATGCAATTGATGAGAATAATTCCTCTCTATCAAAATTCTTTTAGTGTTCCTTCAAAAGCTTCTCCACATCTTTAATTGTTGTCGCCATTCATAAATTGTTGCTTGAATCTTCTTTACCGAATCAAATAGATCGATTGTAGCTGGAATTATTACTTGAGCTCCGAGAATCGGTGCTCTGATACCACTTGATAGCAAAAGAAGTAGAATTTGGACAAAGATGAATTATTCTCATCAATTCCGTAATCTCATTAACAAATTCTTGGCCGTTAAGTACAGATTCTGCCCTAACAGAAGTTAGTTGGTGCATTTACACATTGAGTCCCTCCACATTACAAAATGACATAAGCCACTAAACTATTACAACTTTCCAAATATTACAGTTTTAGTCCTCTGACTATTTATTTCATAACACAAGCACTTTTTGAAAGTAATCGTTATTATACTTAGAAATAATGCACTACTAGAAGACTTTGTTATTGCGACTGCAATTTCGGTCGTAAAACGGTCGCAATTTCCATGTTACGACCGTTTTGCGACCGAAAATGCGGTGAGAAAAACACTCGTCGCTATTGTCCAGTTACAACTGATTTGCAACTGCTGTGATATTTTGCGACGGATTTTGCGACAATAAAAACAGTCACAAATGTTGCGACTGATTTTCGACCGACCTCTTTCTGCGACCGATTTGCGACCGCTATCTTTGCAACTGCACTATTTGCGACTGATTTGCGACCGCTATCTTTTGCAACCGATTTGTGACCGCTATCTTTTGCGACCGATTTGCGACCGCTATCTTTGCGACAGACTTGCGACTGCACTATTTGCGACCGATTTGCAACAGATCTCTTTTGCGACTGGATTTTGGTTGCAAATCAGTTGCAAATCCGATACATAATTTACAAAAAAAAACTTTTTTTTTTAAATTCATTAAAAATCTATATAAATTTCCATAAATATTCAAATACAAAATAACCCAAAAATCTCATAAGAAATATATGTTATACTATACAAATTCACAAATTTCTAAACAAAATATGTAATTGCATACCTCATACACTATTTGGCTCTCAAAAGCCTTGATGTTGACCAGAAGAGTGAAGGTGAGCTCTCAGATGCCGGAGAAACCATGTCGGATTCTCATGGATTTGGCTGGACCAAAGTTACGAACCGGTAAGATGAAACCTGGTCCATGTGTCATGAAAATATCTCCAAAGAAGAACGCGTATGGAAACATGATCACCACGACCCATGTTTGGGTTGCCCAAAAAGGAGCAGGCCCACCACCGCCTCATGTATCTCCTGATGCTGTCATATACGTGGACGGGCAAGATTTTCTCACATACCTTGAAATTGGTGATGCCATTACATTCAGTGACGCGAGAGGAAAACAAAGGTCACTTAGGATTTCAAAAAAATTTCATACACTATCATTAGAAATCACATAGCAACAACCAAATTCACCTGAAATAGACTGTGCTTATGGAGATTATAGTTCATACACACTCATCAAAAAGCACAGAGCAACAACTCAATTCACTTAAAACAGACTGTGTTTATGAGATTATAGTTCACACACTTTCATCAAATCACATAGAAACAACTAAATTCACCTGAAATAATAGACTGTGATTATGGAGTTTATAGTTGATACACTATCATCAGAAATCACATAGCAACAACTCAATTCCCCTAAAATAGACTGTGTTTATGGAGATTATAGTTCACACACTATCATCAAAAATCACACAGAAGTAACTCAATTCACCTGCAATAGACTGTGCTTATGAAGATTATAGTTCATACACACTCATCAAAATGCACACAACAACATCTCAATTCACCTAAAGCAGACTTTGTTTATGGAGATAACAGTTCACACATTATCATCAGAAATCACATAGCAAGAACTCAACTCAAAGGCAAAAAAGAGACATCAATAGATAAATGTATCTACCTTAATTAGATGTTGCTTGGGTACATGAAAACCCTAACCCTAGCTCCCTGCAAACAAAATAGCAAACATTTAAAAAATCCAAAAAAAAATGCTGCAATTTTGATCTGTAATTGCATAGTTACCATGGATTTAGGAGGAAGGTTGGATATGAACTTAGCACGAACAACAGCAGTGTTACCATGAGGCCTGGTAATTTTCCCCCAAATGCACCGATAGTATTATCTATTCTTCTTCACCTTAGCTTTGTAGATGTATGCCATGCGTTTCCCTTGGTACCATGTCACCTCCTCCTTCATGTTCACTCATTCTTTGAATCAATGATGTACTTGGATACTGGTTCGACTTCGACCTAATTAGTCATCCAAATAATCAAAATACTCCGATCAATGTTCGATCGATGAATGTTCAAAGCGTCATGAATCGAACTTACCTCTTGTAACCGAGAACGGTTCCTCTGGGGTAGGGTCATTGAGATTGCCGAAGTAGGTCTAGAAGAGTCCTGTGACTGGATTTGAGAAACCGGAGACGGAGCCACCGCCTCCGTCGGCTCCGACGATGACTGCCGCTCCGCCGATGAACTGAGAAACACATAGCGCAGATGATTACTGTTTCGCCGGAACTGCCGCTGCAGATGCTTTCACTGTAAAATTCAGTTTCCGATTCGGAGATTTGAGTTTGAGCAACGGTAATAGAGAAGTACATGAATGGAGGTGGTGTTGACCGCTTGATTTGTGGAGATTTAATGTCGTGGATTGTCTGGTGGACAGACGGGATTTGGAGGCGGGGAGTGACCGGAACCCTAGGTTGACGGAGGCTGTGTAGGCTATTGACGCCACCATCGTTTGTGGGGCTGGAATGTCAAAGTTCGAATTTTTTTCTTAAATGGTGTTGAATAGGTGTTGGATTTGAAAATTTAACACAAATGGTGTTTTCATATTTGTTAACCACGAATTGTGGTGTTTTCATACTTGCCAACCACGAATTGTGTGTTTACATAGTTCCTAACCACGAATTAGTTGAAAACATTGCTTGCTAACCACGAATTGTGGTTGGTAACCACGAATTGTGGTTCTAAGGGTTGCCAACCACGAATTGGTTGAAAACATTGCTTGCTAACCACGAATTGTGGTTGCTAACCACGAATTGTGGTTCCTAAGGGTTGCCAACCACGAATTGTGGTTCCTAAGGGTTGCCAACCACGAATTGGTTGGAAACAATGGTTGCCACTCACGAATTGGTTGGAAACAATGTTGAATTCTCTCAAAAATTGAGTATTAATTTTTCTTTTATTTTTTTATTGTTGTATTATTTTGTTGAGTATTAATTTTTCTTTTATTATTTTGTTAAGAGAATCTTACTGTGATAATCATCTCTGTCAATTTTATTTTTTATGAAGAAACAAGATAATCTCTGTCAGCTTTATTTTTAAAAAGAATCTTTCTGATTACTATGGGTGAAAAATGTGATAGAAGATTTGCTCAACAAATATATATTAGACTTCAACAAAAACCATCTCAAACCCTTTCAACTCTTTCATACTCTTTCAAATATTTCAAACTCTTTTAAGTCTTTCTTTCATAATGTCCTTAACCCTTCCGTTTCTTGTTAGATTATTCTTTGGTGGTAATTTTTCGTATGATAACGGAGTTGTTTCCTCAGATGAATCTACTCGAACGACTTCCTTTATTATTCACCACAGAATCCGATATGAAGAATTGTTTCGTATGGTTTATAATCATCTTGGTGTTTAAAAAGAATCTTTTAACTTAGGATTATTATTATATTATCAGTTTCAAGGGATATCTGAAGCATCCTATATTTCTAGTGATGCAAGTTTAGATATTATGTATTATTTAGTAGAAGCAGAAGCAAATTTCAGGGCTAACATATACGTTAATTGTCAGCCAATAATGTCAGTCCAACGAGACGGATGTATGGATCTGCTTCGTAGTGTTTCTGTTTCAATGGCACCCCAAATAACACCAACACCCCCTTGTTATCAATACAATGATCCAATACAATCCCCATCAACTTTTGAAGCCGGCCCGTCAAACCAACATACCATAGTAGAAGATATTTCACATGAACAACTTGATGACACTATTCATGGTGACGATGAAGAAGTCTTGGATAACATTGTTGAAGAATTAAGGTCTGAAGATTCTGAAGATGTAAGAGAGGATTTAAATATGTCCACTGACGAAACTGATGACGACGGCTACGGTGAAACTCCAGCAGAATATAATCTCGGAATTGTTCAAGGGCTTTCTCAAGGCCTGGTGAACTTTTCTGATGATATTGAGGAATTAAGAGATTACGACGCTGGTGGTTTTGAAGAAGATGACCACATAGATTTGTGGAACAATGAGTTAAATGAAATTCGAGTTGGTATGTACTTTAAATCTAAAACTGAGTTGATGTATGTTGTTCGAAAGTGGAATGTTGCCTGTAATAGAGAGTTAATAATAGTTGAAATTAGACCTCAAAAATGGAGGGCAAGATGTTACACCACAGTCGCTTGTCAAACAAGTAACCTTCCATACGCTCCTCCGTGTAACTGGTATGTGTATACACGTGTGAAGCATGGTGAAACCATGTGGAGGATAGTAAAATGGGTTGCGTCTCACAACTGTTATGGGTCAGTCATTCGCAACAACAGTAGAAGCCTTACATCTAAAAATGTTGCAGCATACATCAACCATGCGGTTCATGTGGACATTGCTTTCCCTATCAAACAAATCCAGGCGTACATAAAGGAAACATTGAAGGTTGATATTTCATATATTAAGGCTTGGCGAGCTAGGAGAATAGCTGTTGATAGTATTTACGATAACTGGAAGTCTAATTTCGAGGAGTTACCTAAGTACATTACAGCTATGATGTCATCAAATAATGGCACTATTGTGGAATGGTATCATCAAACAGATGGTTCAAGTGAATACAATACATTTAAATATGTATTTTGGGCATTTGAGCCTGTCATAAAAGCTTTTCAACATTGTCGGCCCATTATATGCGTAGACGGTACACATTTGACGGGATCATATCGTGGTAAGTTGTTAATTGCAGTTACAAAAGATGCAAACAACTATATACTGCTAGTAGCTTATGCAATCGTTGACGAGGAAACTAATGATAGTTGGGGTTGGTTTTTTATACAGTTATGGAAACATATTGCTAGTCTAACTAGGAGAAGATTGTGTGTTATTTCAGATAGACACAAAGACATTATTCATGCAATGAATAATCTTGATATGTGGAAGGAGCCACTTGCATATCATCATTTTTGTTTGCGTCATGTTAGGAGCAACTTCATGAAGAAGTTCAAGAATGTTAGCTTAAAAAGGCTATGTTGGTATATTGGTAGCACCACACAACGTCGAAAGTATCGAAGTTGTATACAACAAATGAAAAAGATCAATCCTGAGGCTTGGGAGTATTTGAAACAAATTGGTTTCAATAAGTGGACACTTATGCACGATGAAAAAGATAGTCGTTGGGGTAACATAACAACAAATATTTCAGAGAGCTTAAACAACGCATTACGTGGAGCTAGGGTGCTGCCCATAAAGGCGTGTATTGATTATACGTTTAATAAAGTCGTGCAACAATTTCAAAACCATACTGACATTGCAAAGCATTGTAAAACATCTTTACCCCCACGTGTATGGCACACCTTTGATGAACGTGACAAACGGGGTCAAGACCACACTGTAACTGAGTTTAATGAAGAAGAAGGGTGGTACAGGGTTACCTCAATGATGCAAACAAATCAAGATGGCGACAACGATTATATTGTCCAATATAAAAACAAAAAATGCTCATGCGGAAAGTGGCAAGCTGAAAGATTTCCATGTTCACATGCAATTTCCATTTGTCGTCATCGAGGTGAAAGACCTCATGACATTGTTCATAGGGTATACAAAAATGCAACATATCTACAACAATATCAGAGTGATTTTCGGCCGCTACCTCATCCTGCTTTATGGATAGATCCTGGTTGGAGGATTATAGCAAACGAATCAAAAATTGTCACATCGCGTGGTAGGAGACGAGCACGTAGGATACATAACGAGATGGATGTTCATTACCGTGAAGAATCTGTCGCTCGTAGGTGCGGAATCTGCAATGAAACCGATCATAACAGGAAGAGATGTCCCAACCAGTCGTAACAGGAGATTATCTATGGAATTAAGTTATGTAACTTATATTTGTCTCGAAAAATGTAACTTTAATGTTTTATGTAAAAGTCTTTGTTGAGAATAATAAAAGATGAGAATCTTTGTACATTAATATTTGTATGTAAAAGTATTTGATAAGAACATTAAGAGATGTCCCAACCGGTCAAAAGCTTACACAATATTAAATGATGAGAATCTTTTTACAATACACAATCTTACACATGAAGAATCAAAATCTTACACAATCTTACATTTCATGTAACTCCATCTCCATAAAGTTGAATGACAATCTTACATTGGTGTTCATATACGACTACCATATAATTGATCTGCCATAAAACGTCTATAATTTAGACAAGCATTTTGAACACTATCTTCCTCCCACACTAATGACCTATTTTGTACTAGCCTACGTAATAACATACATATTACGACTCCCGCATCTCGACCAATGTGAACACCATTTGGAGGCCAGACATTTTCCCCGGAATGTTCTAAAGTCTCTACTTCTTGTAGGCCAAAGCGTTGAAAAAACAAAATACGTTGTAGAAACCATCTAAAATGTAACCCGAATTCCAAAAATACTCGGTGAATACCACGATGTATGCACCATGAACTAGCACATGTATTTGCAACACAATCATATGGATAAATTACATGAACTTGTAGTGAATGCATACAAATCTTAAAAAGGTACCAGTTGACACCATCAGGAGATAGAGGTAAAAATGCATGTTAAAACATATAAATAATTATTATTTATTTATAATAAATTATAATTATTTATTAATTATACAACTTTACCGTTTCGACCTCCCAAAGTGCAGGATACAGCTGGTTCGTCCCATCACCATATTGAAATGAATCGTGATGTCCGTCAGTTATTAGGTCCATAAACTTAGGCGGTAGAATAGTCCAACGATCCCCCCTCGGCAACTCATCACTTATTAATATGTAATATAACCTCCAATACATAAGATTTCTTGTCCAAGCGCGAACATGATGTACAAAAAAAAAACAATTATTACACAAATTACTATCTACGTTAATATGACATGAATAAATTTTTTATACTTACAATCTCATGTATAAAAGCGTCTCCACAAAGCCCTAAAAGGGTACCCTAAAATTCGCAGTCAAGTACTTCATCGCCCATACAATGAACCTTACACCAATCACTATCTCCATTTTAAAAGAATTGGACAACATTTCTAGACCAGTTCTCATTATTTCTCCAAAAATGGTTCTCTACCGGTGCCGGTATGTCACTACCGGGTGCACTAGAAGACATGTTTATTTAAGTGTTAAATTTAGATCAATGAAAGTGTGATGTATGTGAATGGCAGTATTTATAATGGTTATAAGACAATAGATCCAACTTGCATCAGATTCACGTGACATTTACAAAAAAATAAAACATGTACTTTTACCATACAATAAAAAATTAAACTTAAATAAAACAAAACATGTACTTTTACCATACAATAAAAAATTAAACTTAAATAAAACAAAACATGTTTAAAATCTAATGACGATCTAATCTGCTATGCGTGCCACACCAAGGTGGCCTAGAAGTCCGTCTAGGCCGCCCTTCTTGATCTGTAAGATTTGGATTTTGACTAATATCAAAGTTTGGGAATGGTATAGGGGTTACAGATGGTCGTACGTGTTGATCTGTCATGGTGTCAGTGTTGATATTTTGAGGCATGACCATGTTCACAAAATCGTTTGAATGATTATACGTTAATGGGGGACTAGTATGTTGTGATGGTGTATAATAAGCTTGACTAAAATTACCCATCAAGTTTGAAAATTGTGCAAAACCAACATTATTAGACGATGAACCGCCTAGTTCCAAATTTAGATTTTGTGTTTGGTGTTCAAATTCTTGATTTCGACCATCACGATCAGGGTTTTGTAAATCGTCACCATCTTGGTTACCAACAACATGGATGCCACCTCGTCCACCACCTCGTCTACCACCGCGTCTACGCACACTTTGAACCATATCTAATATTGACTGTTGTTCGTAGCCACATGTGAACTTGGGCAATAAATATGCTTTCCCATGTTTGCAAGCCCCATATATTGGTTCGCCATATTTTGTAAAGGCTGCAAAAATTGTGTATTTTGTGAATCCATTCCCATTAATTATCTTGTAGCTCTATATATTTGACTCATTCCATCTCCCTACAATAACCAACCATAAATGTTAAAGTTTTTAATTTACAAAAAAATCATAATAAAATGTAATTACCAGTAGTTCAAGTCTGCCACCATGATCTTGATGCGATAGTGAAGAATGATGACGACCAGGTTTAGTAATGAATAAAACAGTACGTGGAAAATACCAATTCAAATACTCATTACTTGCAAAAACCGTATTAGCAGGGACACCGTCGACAACACGCTCTAACCGAGACTCCCAATTTGTAATGTATTTATGATGGCGTTGTCTCCAATCTTTACCTTTGCCCTTACGATTAGATTTATGCAAATTTTCATGTTCGCTCTTGTCGAACATTACATTAGAAGGGATCGGTTGAGCAAAACCGAACTGTCGCATTACCCTACTTGCTATATGGGCCTCAACAACGTCCCAAAATACGAGAGTGGTATCACACATCCAACTAAGGTGGTCGCTTCTACACATCTCCGGTAGATCCAACATAATCCCATAGTAGGGCGTCCATATGAACTACAAAATTGAAACTAAACTACATTAGTATATTTTTATAATGAAAAAGAAATGTATATAATTTAAATTACCTCATCCGCTTGTAAAGATGTAAATTGAGAACGAAACATAACAAGAACATGACTTGTTGCTTCTCTGAAGCTTAAAGGAACACTCCACCTATCAAAATCGTATAAAATTGATTTTATAAATAATTAAAAATAAACATATATAATATATGTTGTTTTTAACTTACCATGCACCATACGGTTTTTCTCTAGCATAATCTTCTGTCCGTATGGGAGCAATTGATGGTATTCTCTCCCATGCCCATAACTGTAACAATACCATCGGCCCATAAATTTCTATGGCTTGCGGGGATGATGCTTTGCAGAGATTTCTAAAAAGGCTAGCAAGAACAGCGCTCCCCCAACTTAGCCGACCACATTCTTTTAAATCCTCTAGATGATTTTAAAAATGTAAAGATACGTGGTTCCCAGTAGAATCAGGAAATAGGGTTCCTCCCAATAAATGTAAGATGTATAACCTTGCTCGTTGTATAGGCGATATAGTGGACTCAGGAAGCGGCTTCTTTAGTTCATCCATTATAGAAGATAACCTAAGCAGAGAACCCTTCAAATGACAAAATGCAGGATCCAAACCCAACATTTCATAACAACGGCTTTTCCACTGAGTTTCCGATAATCTTATGTCCTCTCCAGAAACGACGTTGTCGGTGATCGGCATACCCCAAAGAACTTGAACATCTTGCAATGTAACAGTGACTTCTCCAAATTTAAAATGAAAGTATGAAAGGTGTGGGTTTCTGGACGCCACCTCTCTACAAGCGCGGTTATCAAGTGATTATCCACCTTTCGGTAACCACAGTCAAAAACACCACCAAAACCAGATTCTCGTATATGTAACATTACATTTTCGGGAACCTCAAAATTTTTAAAGTGATTCCAGAATTTCCGATCAGCACGTCTAAGAATAAGTGCTTCATGACTATAGGATGATGAATGAAACAACTGATAAGCTCTATGGTTTCTTTCAAGGAATAATACTTCTAGACAATTAGGACCGGGAAATACTTGTGGTTCCATGTGTGAATTGTGAAACAAATGTGATTTGATAAAAAGTGAAAATGTGATTTGATAAAAATTGAAACAAGATATGCTACTTATAAAAATATATTTGTAATGATATCATGTGATATCATTATTGAAGAATTCCTGGCTTTGATCAAAAAGTGAAACCTACTAGCTACTAAACAAATACATGTGAAACAAAAATACAAATAAGTACATATAATTGTAGTTTTGAAGTAGTGTACATCAAGTCAAATAAGTACATATATTTGTAGTTTTGTAGTAGTGATACATCAAGTCATTTACAACCCGTGACAAACAAAACAATAGAGATAAAGCCAAAATTAGTGAGATTCTTGGTTGGCTGTGAATGAATTCGTGGTTGGGAAACAAGATGTGAATGAATTCGTGGTTGGCAACTGAATTCGTGGTTGGCAATAATGTGGTACCTAGAATTCGTGCTTGGCAATACAAGATTGAAGAAATCGTGGTTACCAACCACGAATTAATCAAAAAAAAGATTGAATCACACCAATTCGTGGTTGGCAACATGGAATCACACCAATTCGTGGTTAGTAATCATGGAATCATGCAATTCGTGGCTAGCAAGCGTGAAAAAACCATTTGTGTAACTAAATCGAATACGACACCGCTTGTGAAACTACTAGTATGAGCAGCACTGTTTAAGAAAAAAATTCGTCAAAGTTCATATAAGTGGGAGACCTGATGGGTATCGACATATTAGGTCTTCATTTTTTAGAAATAGATATAATTGATTTAATACTTAATATTATTTTCTTTTTAAACAATTAAAACGTTTTCGACCTTATTTTTTAGAAAGACATAAATGATCACTAGAAATGGACATAAAAATAAAATTTGTGACCGAAACTACGGTCGTAAAATTTGCTACTGAAACTGCGGTCGTAACATTTGCGTCCGAAACTAAGCGGTCGCATAATTTGTGACCGAAACTAAGCGGTCGCAAAATTTGCAACCGATTTGCGACTGAAAATAAGCGGTCGTAAAATCTGCGATTAAAAATAAACGGTCGCCAAATCTGCGACAGATTTTCGATCGGATCTCGTTTGGTCGCTAATTTTGCGACGATTATGAAACCGGTCGCTAATTTTACGACCGCCATGTGCGGTCGTAAAATGTGGTCGCAGTTGCTCTATTTTCTAGTAGTGATGGTTATTATACTTTGAAGAATATGTAGTATAATATCACTTTCAAACAATGGTTATTATACTTTGAAGCAATCGTTAAACCCATGTGAGGTAATTAAAATCATCTAATTTTGCATTATGCATCTACATCGGTTTGAAAGAAATTAATCGTGTTGTAACTCTTCTGTTAAATTAATGCGACCAGTCTCACTAAAAGAGACAAATTGTACGAACTCATATTAACAATACAAATTGTACTTTCTAATATATGTCAAACAAATAATAAATAGGTACAAGTTATTTTATAAAGTTATATAAAAATGAAAACTCACACCTAATGGTATAGTGGTATGATGTTTGTCCCCACAAAAATGATGTGAGTTCAGATATTTATAAATGAAAAAGGTTAAGTGATATTTAAACATAAAAAATTGTTAGTTAAAAAAATATAAAAATGAAAAATCAGATATGAGAGAGGGCCCTTAACTTCTCAAATCTCGGTGGGTTTATTTATCTTCTTTCCAAATTTACTAATTACCTTTAATTTCTTAAATGGAGAATGGATATATAAGATCATTATAATCCTTTTTAATCTTTTAATAAAACCCAGTTTTATTTATTATTTTTTTTAACAGCAATTTGGATCACTGACGGGCCACAGGCCCACCCGATCATCTCCACCACTCTCAGGAGGAAACTCACAATAGGTGAGAAAACCCCTTGACCCAATCTGGAACCCCTTTTTTGTCACAAGTAGGACTTGAACCCAAAACATCCTTATTTGATTCTTATTTATACCTTCTCATATATAGACGTGTTTTTTTACATGTGAAGCATACGAAGTATCTAATACGTAACACACTTATTTTAAGGCAAGGGTACATGTGTTTGTTAAATTACAAGTGGTTTAAATGTACCATTGTAAAGTGTTGAATACATCACTGTAATTGCACAGTTCATTAATGTGTGAGACTTGGACAACCTGAACATAGTAATGTTAAAGGCACCGTTGTTATTAGTTTAGACGTACCGTTGTAAGCATAGTGCATCAATATTATGTCACGTGTCTTTTTTCTGTGCACCAAATTTTAGGTTTTCTCGACTCTCTCTCCCCCTTATAATCAATACCTTTGATTCCTAAAATTACTCCCTTAATTTAACCAATTAATTTTCATTCAATCTTCTTTTTCCTTCTTTTTCTATGCACCCAAATCAATTTAAAAAGAGTGTATGAACTTTATAGTTTTGTAAGAAAATTGATAATTATTGTCCATATCCATTAGTTAACAACTTTGTTTGATTCTAAATTATGTTTCTAAACTCACAATAATAACTTTGAAAACACGAATCCAACACTTGTGAATAATTAATTTTAGCTTTAAAATGTGACATATTTGTTGAACCAGTCTTGAAACGTGAAACATTAATGTACTTGTAATGAGAAGTATATAAGTGTATTATCAATTGTATTTTTTTAATGATTCAGTCTGTGTAATACACGAGTTTCTAACCTAGTTTTTTTAATATAACAATATTATATTTTGAAATGAAAATAATAAAAAATTTGATATTATGGTATAATTTTTTTTTAAATAATGAATTATATAAAAGTTATTAGATTTAAAGAAAACTAATGGAACTGGTTTATTTTAATGAAAAAACTTGACAACGGATGTAGATTTCTCTTTTACATTTTTAGTCATTTTAACATTTTATTAATTACGAGTTTACTCCATTTCAATATTAACCGCTAAAATAATATTATCAACGGTTCAAAATGTTTTATACGCTTCTAAGAGAGAGTATGTCGTATACCTTTACAGGTGAAAACCGTGAGGGGCTTCACGGCTTGAGTGGGGTCACGAATACCGCCCCCCTGTGGCGTGAGGGGGCGTGAGGGGGTTTGCGTGACTGCGTGAGGGGATTCATGGAAGAAACACTTGGGTGAGGGGAAGAGAGTGAGGTGACAGTGTGTGATTAGCTGAAAGGTGACTTGAGGAGGCTCACTTGGGTGAAACACCGCCCCCTCTTGCGTGAGGGGCCTCACTTGAGACTACCGTGAGGGTATACCTCATATAAGGAAAATTACTTTTTATTTGATACACATACCATAATCATACACGCATAAATGAAATTACACACGCATAAATAAAATCACACACGTGTATGGGTGGGTTAATGTACAAAGTGTTTTTAACGTGTTAAGCATAAGAAACTACCGGAACATGACACGTATCTTAGAATGAGGAGTATTTGCGTCAATATAAACTCACGCTATAATCATACTACTAACTCAAAACATGCCATGATCAATTTTTTTTGAAATAATTTTTTATATAAAACTATACGACTATACTGAAGTTAAAGATAATAAAATTCTTAATTTTATGGTATAATCTTTTTTTAATAATGAATTATAGAATTATTTAAAAGTAGTTTAAGTTTAAAAAAATTAAGGATAGATAAAAAACAATGCTCCATTTTCTCATTTTGCCCATCCTAACTATTCAGTTCATTTTATTATGTACACGTGGCATCCCTAACCTAAGTATTAATTATCTTGATGAATGATCCTTATCACATTTCACACTTCTCACATTAACTATAGAAACATATTTTTTAATCATCTCTTAAAATTCCAATATATATATATATATGGATTGGGTAAAAAAGAAACCCTCTTGAGTTTAGAAAACCTTAGAAACCTTTTGAAAAAAATTAGATTTTTTTTAAAAAAAATTGGAATTGATTATTTATATAAAAAGCCCCGGTCGCAAAAAAAATGAAAAAAAACGCCGAATAAAAATAAAAAACATGTAAAAAATAACAAAAATCAGCGTCTTTTTTTCTTACGTCAGCATTTACATATGTAATAAAAGTCAGATTTTAAAAAAAAAATTAAAAACAAACCGCTCGGAGTTTTTTTTTATTTTTTCACCAAAAGTGATAAAATCGAATGTAGAATCCATTCCAAAAATAAAAAAAAATTTACATATGTAAAACAAGGTTTAATGGGTTTCTTCAACTCAAGTTGGTTTTCATTATAACCATCCCCTATATATATATATATATATATATATATTAACAAATTTTTTTTATTTATATAACTACACATGTATAGGTCTTGAGTAGGTTATATTGCCTATACATAACCTACACATGTATAGGTAAAAACTAAAAACATATGGAAATATAAATTTGATTATTTTTATGCATATAAACATACTCAATTGCATGTTAAAAGTACAAATTAAAAAAAATATGAATCATTAATGAAAAAATTAAACGATTTAAGTTTGTTACTTTTGTTTTCGTTATCGTTTTTATTCAGTGTTCTGTAATAAATTTCTCCCTATATATAAATAACACATGCATGCACATAATCACACATATCATCAATTAGCATTTGATCGAGCAAATCGGATAGAAAACCTTTCTAAAAAGATAAAGTGAATTGCACCCTCCACTTTTTCACCTTTTATTTATTTTATACAAATTTCCATTACTTTTAATTTGCCAAAGATCTAAAGTGTAACCAAAAGCCTTTTATGATATTACCAAATATATCAAAGTGGGAGTCAATTTATAGAACACCAAGATTGAACCGAAGCATTCAGCAAAAAGATCAAACGAAGTAGTACAAAGTCATGTGTAGTACCACTGGTACTACACTTGATCTTCTATGATTTAAACCGATCTCCATTTTCAGCCACTGGATAACCAAAACTCAACAATGATGCACATGACATTCTACTGGGGCAACCACGTCACTCTGTTCGTCGATTCATGGACCACGAACTCATGGTTCAGTTACTTCATCACCTTATTAACATGCTTCATCCTCTCCATGTTCGGTCAGTTCATGGAAGATCACCGCCTTCGGCTCAGGCTCCTGTCCTCCTCGACCACAGCCGTTGCAGCTATTGAGAATGATCCTTTACTTTACACTAAACTGTTCTCTGGTGGTAGCCGAGCAAGGTTCTTTGGATCTGTACTGTTTGGGATAAACTCCGGGATTAATTACTTGTTGATGCTTGCGGTGATGTCGTTTAACGGGGGTGTGTTTGTGGTAATCGTGGTCGGACTAGCGGTCGGGTATTGGTTGTTTAGGAGCTCAGATGAGGAAGGGATCATGCTTCTTGATGATACTTGTGCTTGTTGTTGACCTAATTTGGTTTTGAGTTATGTGTAATATGATAAAAGTAATATATTGAGCTCAATCATAGAGAAACAATAGGAGATGTGTGTGTGTGTAAATGTAACGTATGCATGGATTTCTGGAATGATGTTTAATAGTAAACCTAGCTAGCGATTTCATGGGTGCTTACAATAGTCAAAAGATCATCAAACTTTGTTGAGTGTTAACTTTAAAATATGAAAATAAAATAATTTTTTTTTAAATTTCGCCCCCGAGAGAATGGACCTTGTGCGGTCACCCACCTTGCCCCTCCTCTAGGCCGGCCTTGATAAGGTGGCTGCAAAAGCACTTTCGTATTTGAGGAAAATTCATCTAATTCTAATAATTCTCTTATCCAACTAAATATATTATCTCTACTTTGGTTAGTAATAGAATTAAGATTCCATTAATTTTCTAATAAACAAAGTTTTTGGTTTTTTTCTTTATAATTCATTTATTTCCTTATGAATTTTTTTAAATTTCTGAAATTGTTATTTTATATTTTAAGAAAAAAAAAATTCAGTATTATAAATCAAACTTAATTCATTTTTAATCCTCAAAACCAACTTCTTTTTAACAATAAATTAAACCTATAATAAATGTATTTATTTACTTTTTCTTAGGACTTCAAATATTTTTTAATTTTTTTTATATGAGTATACTTGCATTCACTTTATAAATCCCAGTTACTTTTTCCAAAAGAATTATAACACCCCAGACTCCCAGTTGTAAAATACGGACTTCTTCTTGATACCTAATATTTTGGTTACAGCAGTATAACATATCGACGCTTTGGCCGAGTGGTTAAGGCGTGTGCCTGCTAAGTACATGGGGTTTCCCCGCGAGAGTTCGAATCTCTCAGGCGTCGATTCTTTAAAATCTTTTTTTTTTTCAAAAAAAGTTATATACTATTACAACAATAATATTAATCTTTAAATAAAAAAATGATTTAGTAGGTTGTATAATAAGGACACCGTTTGATAAAATATAACTTGAATCAACTCACGTATAAGTAAATGGGCGGAAGTTGACTTCTCTAGATCACGGATAAACGAAGTAGAGAAACGGAGATCCGTTGTGCTGGAGATTTACCATTAGTGCTGTCATTCCAAGTTACGACCAGTTCAATAAATTCATAAATACAGTTGACTGACTGTCCCGAAACTCTGTGATCCTATAAGAATGAGTGGATAGTAACCCCACTAATTCAAAGCCTATACAAAGAAAGTAACAATGGTGTGTTTAAGATATTTTATTCATGTGGACAGTATTAAATGTGAGCATGGGTGGCTCAAGTGTGTTGTTAATCCAAGCTAGGGCTTAGGGTCTCCGCTTAAAAAGGGCCTCCAATTTCTTAAAAAAATGATTTTTATGTGTTTTTGGGCCGACTGAAAGTGTTACCAATTAACAATTAAGAGGCCCGTGTAAATAAGAGCATCACTAGATCTCTGTGTGGTTTGGATTTCAGTAATGCGAACTCCCCTAACAACATATGGCGGCTTGACACTGGTTTGTCATCGACGTCATAGCCGTTAGGAACAACTGTTGGGGTTAAGTAGGCTGCAGTAGTACCCTGTGTGGTTTGGATTTCAGTAATGGCTTTCTGGGGCTGTAGAAACCCTAGAAGGACCACAAAGATGCCTGGTGATATTTGTGGCATCTGACTGACTCTGCATAAGGAGTTGCTTGTGAGGGGGAAGCTTGGAAATGGGACCAATTATGCAACAGAGGGAGTCAATATCATAATATTTCCAACAGATTTAAAAGCATTGGAATATATTGATAAAGTCAAACAAAAGTCAACAATGGTCTATAGTAGTAAAGTACTAAATCAAATATATATTCTAGTAAAAATACCAATTAGTGTTAATGTATCATTTAGCAACTAAATCATTGGACTGCAACCAGTTCCTAAATGTCAAAATTCAACCGTCAGATTAACCTCTAACTAACCAGAAACCGTAGCATGGCCAATGTTGAGTGAAATCAGGGGTGGCTCGACTATAAAAAAAATAAGTTGCCGTTTAGGCCCCCAATTTTTAGGATTTAAATTCGTTTTGGTTTTCCTTTTACTAAAACTCACTCCAACTTTAATACGTGTGATTGTGTGACTTTAAGAAATTGTATAAAAAAAATGTGCATCATAATATTCCCATGTATTAGGATTATAAGAAAAAAATGTATTTTTTTACGAAAAAAGCCTCGATTTTACAATTCGATTTGGGCCCCAAAAAAGGTTAAGCCGAACCTGAATGAAATTTACAAATTGAAACTCATTACTTTTTTCCGAAAGAATTTCAACATACCATCACCTTGTAGAACAAAACGGCTTCTGTTTTATAAAACTGGAAGAATAAAAATATAAACATATCGACGCTTTGGCCGAGTGGTTAAGGCGTGTGCCTGCTAAGTACATGGGGTTTCCCCGCGAGAGTTCGAATCTCTCAGGCGTCGATTCTTTTTGTTTTAGTTTTAAAACTTGATTTCTATAAACAAATTAGCTTTGGTTCAATGGATATGACCCACCTTTACATACATGGGGTGGGGCCAAATGATCTAACTCTTTATTTTTTTTATAGTTCCTGCTTCTCGTTCTCGACACATCCTACTCTTTCTTCTTTTTATTTTTTTTTACTATATTTCATTTATCAATTAGTTTTAGTTTTTTGTAATAACTTTTGTTCGTTAACTTTTTTAGAAATTCTAAAGAAACGGTTATGTTAAAAAAAGTTTCTCAACATTCCGATATAAATTTTAAATAAACGTTTTTGTTTACTAAATATTTTTTTTGTGAGATAATTGCTTTAAAATTGTTAATATTACTTGTTTTTAAAAAAAATTAAAAAATGGTTGAGTGAAGAGTGGTGTTGAGTGATGATTATTTCCATTGTTCATTTTTAGCAATACTTTAGTATTTTTATAAAATTTCTTCCATTTATATATGTTTAGGTGTAATCACCTAGAGGCTTCCCGCTACATTGCGCCAGGAAAACCTTCTAGTCATCTTTAAGAGATAAAAGGTTTTGGAATCAAAAGGTTTTTATAACCCGTTAAATATATTAAGCGTATCATAAGACACAATTAAACTATTATTCAAATTAAGCTTTATAAAACATGTTTATTAATTGTTATAAAACTATGAATTTCCCCAACTCGATGCAGCGTGTATATTATAAAATAAAGAAAATTATTTACAGCAGTATTAGGTTTAGTTACAAAAAAGATGACCCTGTGTTATCAAAAGATAAAGTCGTAACATGTTCAAAAATATATCAGCACTTGATTTACATTAATGGTAGCTATGTGTATTATTATGAAAATAAGTTTCGAATTTGTCATTCCATTGACCCTTAAAAGATAGTAGGGGCTTTCATTTTCTTTTTGGTGTCGTCATTGTCGGAATTTGAAAAAATATGACGACCAAATACTATTTAGAAACTCTTAAATGTAGGAAATTTAATTTATCAAGGTGTATGATTTTTTTTTCTTAATATTTTGTTACTATATGTAGAATGATCCGTGTACGAAATAGGAAGAACACACGGTTTCCAAAAGCAACCTTGGCATTACTCAAGTAGGGTTCGGGTTTGGAGATGTTTTCTGTGGAAGATGTCATATGGTTAGATGCACCCAAGTCAACAAAACCAGTCGGGTGCTGATGGGGTGACATGAAATTGCGCATGAAAGGCTTTGGCCAAATCGGAATCAGTTCCAGGATCATTTTGAGTATACGAAGCAAGATGGGGGCGAGCATTTGCATAATGGCCATCCTTGCGACAGAGTTGGCAATGTGGGGATCGACGACCACGACCCCTACCTCCACGAAAGGACCTACCACCATGCCCACGATTGGTAGAAGTCGGCCGATCAGTGTGGGCATTAAACGCCACAGTGGGTGTGTCATTTCCATGTAACGAGCAAATAAATAATTCACGGTTCTCGGCTTGAGATAGTAAGTCACGAAAGGTTGGTGCAGGTTTGGAAGCTCTAATGGCAGTGGAGAAGTTTTCATAGGCCAACCCAAGGCCACGTAGGAACCAATGAAGCTTGTCAGTTTCATCAACGGGATGGCTGATTGCCAAAATCTGATCAAAAATAGCTTTGAATTGACGGCCAAAGTCTGAAACAGATAGGTTGCCTTTAGAGAGTGAACGTAGTTGATCCCGAAGGTTTCGAATGCATTCAACAGATAAATTGTTGTACACGGTTTCGAGTGCAACCTAGATATCATGGGCGGTGGAGATCCCAACGATCTCAGCAGCAACTTCTTCGGAAAGGGAGGCATGAAGGATAATGATGGCACGTTAGTCTGCGGCGATCCAGGCAGAATATGTCAGATTAACAGCTGGTTTTTGGTTAACAGTGATCTCGGCAGCAGGTGCGGTAGATAGGGCTGTAAATGAATTGTGACATCCCTGATTTCTATGCCTGATCATATGATTCTAGTTTGTAATCAATTGAGAATTCTAATACAACGAACCTTTTGATGCCTCATATCACTTGTAATATCATTTAATTTTAAACTTCTGAGTCTGGCCTAAAGCGAGTGTTCTATTGCGCTTTAGAACGGCTTGCTTATTTTATTTTAATTCTATCTGATTCTTGTACTTGCAATTTATAGTAACTTTGGATGTCTTAGACTCTAACCAATAAAAAAAATTCAATTTTGTAACTTCGTTTGACTAAAATAAAATTTTATGGGTAAAAGTTACGCATACGTAAATTTCAGGGTTTCTTTTGTTAACGTCTTTGAAATCTGGTTAATTTTTGTAAATTTAATTATATATTATTATTATTATTATAATTTTCATATTTTTATAAATATATATTAATATTATTATCATCATTATTATTATGTAATTTTTTAAATCAATTAAAAACCTTTAAACTTATCCTAAATGAATAAAAACTATTATTTTTATTCCTAAATCATATTCTAATCCTTTTCATCCATTAACTAACTAATTTTTAATTCAAAATCTTATCCCTATCTTCTAAATTTCGTGACCTAACCACCCCCCCTACCTATTGTTTTTGATTTTTTATTTAAAATTTAACAAACTAATTGCAATTCTAGTCCAAATAACTATTTAATTTTTGCCTTTAAGCCCCTAATCTCACCCTATAAATAGAGTCATTATTCCTTATTTATTATTCGCACATCAACGATCATCTAGGGCTCTCTAACAACTAAAGATAGTTCATCTCATCTTTTGCAAGATTCATTATTCCCCATTTATTATTCGCACCTCAACAATCCTCTAGGGCTCTCTAGCAACTAAAGGTCGTTTCTCTCATCTTTTGGAAGATTCTAGCTTAAATCCTTCCATTCTAAGTAAGTTTTTCTTATGTTCTTTTTTTTCAAATTCCTTCGTAACTAGCTTAGATCTATGATTCCCTAACATGTTTACGTTATAATCATAGACCTATCCAAGATCAAAAGCCCTGTTTTAATTAAATTTGTTCAAACTTTTATTTAAAAACTTGATTTTGATCTTTCTTGTTTTTTTTTTTAATTTCTAAAATCATGTTTTTACTAAAACTCCTTATTTTCAAATTAAACCTTTCTAATATTTAACTTATTTCATTTCTATCCATACTAAATTCATATTTACACTTTAACCCTTATACTTTCCAAACTTACCAAACAAATCCTAAACTTGGTCTAGTATACTGATAGAGTAACCATCCAACCGGTATGTAGTTATCTGACAAGCAGAAAGTTATGCTAAGGAAATAATGGTTTATAAATCCCTCATCGACCCGTCATTCTTTCCTAGGAACTTTTCTGTTGAAGGTACTACTCTGAAATGATAACCACTCTAATGTACAACAACCACTTTCTACTAATTACATTATCAACCACTCGACTATCCTTAACTTGTCACTAACTTAATGAACTTACTTAGGGAATCCTTAAGGCATTTAAATCCAAGTTACTACAAGTTCAAGTTCAACTCTTTCACATGTAAGGTGAGTTCATAGCCCCTCTTTACTTTCTAATTTGGGGTGGAAAACATGCACATATATCAAAACGAAAACCAAGTTCTAGAGTCAAAACTTACTTTTGCAATCAATAACAAACTTTCTAATTCTAGTAAAACTAAACTGGTTTATAATGTTGCTATTCTATGTCACTTTTTACTACAAAGTCTCTCTTATTTTCTAAACCCTACACAGCCATTAACTTCGGGGAAGTCACGGGAGTACGTAAATAGATCTATTGGCCTGACTAGCCCATCCGGTCCTCGGGTTGATGCATGCCAATCAATTCCGAGCGTCCTTCAAGTTGTGGATTCTGATTAACTTGGAAGGAGATGGGTGTTCAGAAACTACATACTTGACACTTATTCTATAGTCTAACACCATTGTGACAAGGTGTTGGACGAGAGAGCTATCGATCACTAGGGTTGGTTGTGGACTCATGTATAAAAGTTTAAATTACTTGGAATATGAAACTTGTTTATGATTCGCACTATGATATCTATTACTATGTATCTATCTAAACCTATGTTCTTGCCAACTTTTTAGTTGACCTATTTTAGCATGTTTTTCAGATGAAGCTAACTAGGATGTTGATAAACTCATGCTAAGATCAAGGACTATGCTTTAGTGGACTTAGTTAGATATTAACAAAATGAAGACTCATTTGTTCTACTTGCTTTGTTTGATTTCTGTAATCGATGTAATCAACTATTCAATTAATAGAAATTTCTTTTGATCATGTGTAATGATTCAATTTCGTCGCTCCCTCGTGTTGCAGCCTTGGCGGGGGTGTGACATGAACCGAACGTTCAACGACGTTCGTTCGTTTAATAAATGAACAAACATGAACAAGGAATTCCGTTCGATTAACTAAATGAATGAACATGAACAGAGTTCTTGTTTGTTCAATTGTGTTCGTGAACATTCGGTAACATGTTCGTGAACGTTCATTCATTTACGTTCGTTCGTTTATGTTCGTTTTTTTATGTTGTTCATTAAAGATTTGTGTATATTTCTATTTTATTTTATCTAAACTTTTTATATTCTTTAATTTTTATTTTATTTTATTATCCTAATAATTAACTAAGTAAAGTAGGAAACACTATTCTCATTTATGCGTTGTTCCCCTATTCTCACAGCCTTATGTAGTTCTGTTCCATGATTACTCGATTAGGGCTTCAAGTTCCAGCAGCTGCTCCGACATCCATAATTACTCGATTACGGCTTCTAAGTTCTTAATCCTAAATCATGTAAGCTTCCCTGATTTTGGCTTCCATCTGTAATTTATTTTATGTTATAAGATACAAACATGTAGAACCAACTTTTAGGGTTTAATGACTACAAAAAAAGTAAAATTAAAATAAACAAGTTATTTCTTTTTTAAGAATTGATGGTGAAGCTAAATAACTAGTTATCAGTTCGTTACAGGTACATAAAACTTGATGATAAATTGATCTTATTAAATGTTCATTTTGAAAGGCATTAGGGTTGACATTAAAAGTCCAAAACAAGGCTTCGTTCGGTTCGGTTCGGTTCGTTTCGTGAACAAATCCATTTTCTTAATGAACGAACACGAACATGAAATTTCGTTCAGTTAGTGTTCGTGAACCGTTCATGCACAAGATGCTAAATGGACGAACACGAACAAGGCTTCATTCGGCTCGGTTCGGTTCGTTTACAACCCTAGCGGTAGAGGAACCATCAACATGAGAGGCCAAATTTTGATAGGTTAGAACAGGTAGGAGTTGGATATCAATTTGTATATATATAGTCACATATATATTTATAAGTAAACACATAAAGGATATCAATTCATAATCAAAGCTTGTAAGTTTAGATTTGGTTATTAAAACAATGTATATATATTTATTTCATGACAATCATATAAGTATGTATGCACATTCATGAATTATAATGAATAAATAGGATACTTTCATAAATGCTAATCATAAAATAATGAAATTACAATTTGTCGGAATAGTTAAAATATAGGTCGGAATTTCCTGGGGATTACAACTTATACTTATAAAGCCATATACAATTAATGATATGTGTGTTTGCAGGTCGTGGAACCAATTCCCACGTATTACTGTCCATTAAAGCATTAAACTCGTTGGTCATGGCCTTTTGCCAATTTGGATCAAAGAAGGCCTGGTTAAGGTTTTTAGGGATAGGGGAGATAGTTGAAGTGGGAGGTGCAGTGGTGTGTAAGGTGAATGGTGTCTTGGATTTGTGTATACTGGTCTGTGAACGGGTTTGCATGGGATGGGTGGGGATAGTTGACGTGTTTGAATGAGGTGGTGGGGGTTCGGCGAGGGGTGCTGGTGGAGGAGGAAGGGCTGTTTGAGTAGTGGCAATGGGTGCTCGGTTGTGCCGGGAATATGTTTGAAGGGGTGGGGCGGCTGAAGTAAAGGACGATGGAGGGGATGGGCTGGTGAGAGAGCTGTTAAGAGGCTGTGAGGGAGGAGTGAAGGCAGGTGAGTTTGTCTGGTGACGGGTGAAGGAGTCAAATAGAAGGGGAGAGGGATCATCATGTAGAAAGGAATAATCATGGACGGATGGATCTGAGGTGGATTGAAAAGGAAAGGTGGTCTCAACAAACGTAACGTGTCGTAAGAGAATGATTTTTCCAGTGTTAAGGTCGAGACACTGATAGCCCCTATAGTCCGGTGGGTATCCAAGGGACACACAACGAGTAGACCAAAGGGTGAGTTTGTGAGGGCGAGTGGTTGATTGGTTTAGGTAGCAGGAACATCCGAAAACCCGGAGGTGATCGTATGTTGGGTGTTTAAGATAGAGGGCGGACATGGGGGTTCGGTTATGAAGGACTTTTGTGGGAATTGTGTTATAGAGGTAAACCGAGGTGTGAAGGGCTTCAACCCAATAAGCCGGAGGGATGGATGTATGACTTAGAAGGCATAGCATGGCTTTGTTTATCCTTCGAATCATACGGTCTGCTTTACCGTTTTGTTGGGAGGTTTGAAGGCAAGAGAAGCGAAATTGAAACCCGTGAATGGAGGTAAATGTTTTAAAGGGAGTGTTATCAAATTCTCCACCCAAATCACATTGGAAGGATTTGATGGTGCAGTGGAACTGAGTTTTAACAAAGTTGTGAAATTGTGTGAACTTAGTGAATGTTTCAGATATGAACTTTAGTGGAAAAGCCCAAGTGTAGTGAGTAAAATCATCAATTAAAACCATGTAATACTGACAACCGTTTTTACTTGGAATAGGTGATGTCCATAAGTCACAATGAAGTATATCAAATGGCATAAGTGTATTAGACAGCGAAGTATGAAAAGGTAAACGTTTGTTCTTAGATAACTGGCAAGAATTGCAAACAATCATAGGATTTGTTTTATTACAAGAAATAAAATTAGAACAACGAAGAAAATCTAAAATATGAACACCCGAGTGTCCAAGACGACCATGCCATGGTACGGGTGGAGATGTGATAAGCAACGAAGTGGCAGAAGCGTTAAATGTGTTGGTGACGGGGTAGAGGTGGTTGGAACTATCGTGATGGCTCAGGATCTTCCCACTCTTGAAATCCTTCACGGAAAAACCAAAGGGAACAAAATTAACAGAAACCCAGTTATCTATAGTAAAACGACTTACAGAAACAAGGTTTTTAATCATGTTTGGTGAGTAGAGGACGTTATTAAGGTGAAAAGTGTGGGACGAGCAGGGTAGAGTTGTGTTTCCTAATCTGTGAACCAGTATCGGTTGTCCATTACCAACAAGTATAGATTTAATAGGCGTATATGAGAGGGAACCGAAACCATACCTGAGTCGGAGCTGAGATGGTTGGTGGCACTCATGTCCATGTACCACTGCTCATCATGGGGTTTCCTTGGCATGGCTTCAAAGGCGTATCCAAGGTCAGTCGGTTCTAGAGGATTGAGGTCAGTTAGGTTGACCTGAGGCTGATTCTGAGATTAATTGGATAACCTACTGAATCTGCTAGGTAGTCGAGAAGGCTGGGTCTGCCAAGGAGAGGCAGTGGGCTACCAAAGGGTGGCCCAACCAGGTTGGGTCGGGCAGGGGCAGGGCGGCGGAGGAACCCAATATGGCGTCCAGTAACCAAGGGATTGACCGGGCAAGGGAGGACGATTGCCACGAGGTGGGCCGGAGGAGTTAGCAGTAGGTGGTGACGGACCAGATCCACCACAATTTAGCCTGCAGTTCGGGCCTGGACGCCGCTGGAAGTTTGCAGCACGAGGCTGACTACGAAGCTGACCATCACGACGCTGTGGGTCAGTGGGCTGATGAGGTTTTCGAGCTTGTTGTCACTACTGGTCCAATTGAATCATGCTGCATGCGATCTCCCACTGCGGCAATTGTTGATTGATATATGACCCGACAGTGTCGTATTCCGAAGGTAACCCCCATACCAGTTGCAGGACTAAACGGTTCTCTGTAACCGGGCTATCAACGTCTGCCAATTTATCAGCCAACTCTTTCAACTTTTGACAATATGCCTCGAGAGACGGTAGGGCAGTCAACTTGAGATTGATAAACTCATGTTCAAGGCTGCTGCTGGGGAGCCCTTGTTATTCAAGAAGATATTTTTTATGCGAGTCCAGGCTTCAAACGCGGTAGACTCCGTTTCCAAGACCCTAACTAGTAATTCGTCCGACAGCGTCCCGTAGATCCACTGGAGGATGATAGCATCGATCTTGTTCCATGACTTAAATTATGGATCATCTTTGGCAGGAGGCTTCGTGCCATCAATGTGCTGCAGAACATCATAGCCTCAAGCATGAAGGAGAAACAGTTTGACCCATGATGAGTATGACACCTTGGTGCCATCCAAAACACGGACCTTATGTTGAATGTTCGTCACGGTGTAAACAGGGTGAAGAACATTATTGACAGTTTTGTTGCTGGCAGATTCCTCCTTATCTGCCATGGTAATCGGCAAGCAGAAGAGTGAACAGAAAAGGGAAAAAACAAACAGGATGAGGATAGGAGAATAAGGGTGGTAGGATCAAAATCAGAACTCCGGCGGCGGCGGTAAAACCCGTGGGTTTGGACGACAGTGGCGGAATTAGGGCATAGAGCGCACAGGCTCTGATACCATGTTGGTTTGAATGATTCAATCAATTATCCACAAAATCATCATACAATATAAAGACAAGAATTTCCTAACTAACCTAGAGCTATCTTAGGACTGAATACAAAAAATAATTACAAATATCTTTCTATACTAAATTACATAAAATACAATAAATAATATTAACTAATAAAGAGTTAATATTAGTAACACTTATCTTAGTAACACTTTACACCCTTTATAATTTAAACATACAACTTTTGAATTAAATACCTTCTCTCTCATCTAGGACTAGGAGCATTTACGGTCCAATTCGGTCGGTTTTTAAAAATGCTCAACCGGCTAACTACGGTTTCGAAGAACGAAAAACTAAACCAGTTGAGTTTGGTAAGTCACTAGGATGGGTTTAGTTTTGGTTTTGACGGTTTGAATTGATTTTTATTTACAAAATCAATATTTTGAATTAAATTTTTTAAAATAATAATGATGATTCATGATTCATATGAATAATTACATATTTCAAAAATAAAATAAAAAATATATTAAAAAAATGAGTAAATTACATAAATTGTCCTTTATTTATACTCTAAATTACACTTTGTGTCCTTTGACTTCAATAAGTACACCACAGGTCCTTTATTTACATATTTTTATACACTCTATGTCCTTTACACTAACTGATGTTAAGTTTTTCAGTTAAGTCTTGCCATGTGCCTCTCACATGATGGATAAAATTGTCATTTTAACCCAATAATTTAGAATATTATTATTATTAAAAAACCTCTTCTCTCTCTTTATATATATATATATATATATATATACACACACATATATATATAGACACACACAGACTACCCACATATATATATAAAATCACGCCACACCACCGTCACCTCTATCGCCGTCCACCACCGCCGCCAGCCACCACCACCATCGTCCACCACTCCCTCTGTCTTTCCCCAACTCCAAAATCACGTCTCGTTCCCTTCCTCTCCCCTGAAATCATCACCTCTGTGTCCTATTCTTCATCTCCAACAACAACAACCAAATAGGCGGATGTGCTGGCAGATCCGAGCAGGAGAGATTTAGGATGCGTTGGCGGCTTTCGATGACGAACTCTGGTGAACCAGAAGCCGCACCCGGTGGCTGTGCTAGCGGATTCTAGTGAACCTGAAGTCTCTATCGTCAAGTGTAGAAAATCCAAGATTAGAGGACGATGAAGAGATTAGGTGGTATTTAGGGATTTTTGGGATGAACAATCTCATATCAATTGGCAATAAATCCAATTTCATCATCACAGGTGTATCACCGGCTGAGGGAGGCGCAGAAACCATAAGAATTTAGCGCTCCTGAACCACCACCACCGCCACCTAGGGTTCCGGAGAGGCAAAAAGCAGTCGACAAAAGTCGTTTAATTTGGGCAAACAAACCCTAACTATCACCCCTATTCAAGAACCCAGCAGCGATGATCGGTGACGACAAGTGTGAAAGAACTCAGAAAAAGACAGAGAGACAAATCACCGGCGTATCAAGTGTAGCAGGCGGTCATGAACCACCACCACCTAGGGTTCCGGAGAGGCAAAAACCAATTGACAAAAATTGTTTGATTTGGGCAACATACCCTAACTATCAGCCCTAATCAGGAACCCACCACGACATCAGCACGACACCACCGCCACCTAGGGTTGCAAAGAACCCGGCAACAGCTATCGTAAAAGCGACTGGTGGTGGGCGGTGGTTGTGGGTGGCGCCGGCGTAGCCAGCGAGTGATGGATTGGGAGTGGCAGGTGGATTGGGACTCCATCTCCAACTTTTTTATAATAATAATTAAATTATGAATTTAAATATGCAGCTGAAATGACAATTTTACCCCTCATATGAGAGGCACATGGCAAGACTTAACTGAAAAACTTAACATCAGTTAGTGTAAAGGACATAGAGTGTATAAAAATATGTAAATAAAGGACCTGTGGTGTACTTATTAAAGTCAAAGGACACAGAGTGTAATTTAGAGTATAAATAAAGGACAATTTGTGTAATTTACTCTAAAAAAATTAACAGTTCAATGGTCGGTACCATACTATAAACCATGATGATTCATGATTATAAATTATAGTACTATGAACACTGAATAATGAACCAAACCATTTGAACCTCAAACGAACCAAACCGACCGACTTACTTATGAGAGTTCCAACAACACCCCTACCTAGGCCCCACTACCCCCTGCAATGGAATTTTGTCCATTTGTTAAGGACATTATCTATCAGCATCAACCAAAGCTTTATGTTCTGCCTCACCCATGTGTTATATCATATGCAAGGAGAAAAGGCAATCTTTTATTGGAAATTGCGACTTAGCACCAGATATATTAACACCCCATCTGCCTACTGGATCCCATTCACAGGGCCCATTAACTACAACAGAGGGTTCAGGTGGTGCACCCACCCTAACCCAGTTCCAGCCACACCCATGTTCATGGGTCCCTTACTATGCCCCTAACAGTTACCACCATAATATTATACAAGTACAACAGACCTGCACATGGATGCAACAGTTGCAACAATCACAAAAATCTCCCTACAACCAACCAACCTTCTTATACTTGCTACAAATACTACTACTAAAATCCTGATATGTGTTTTCTCCATAACAAGGGCAATATAGACATTTTACTTCTAATCACTGTTCTGTGATATAACCTCACCAAACTTGAGAAAGAGTTGAGCATCTGAGGTGCTAATGGATGAGCAGTTGACCAAATGTGGAGTCTTGAGGTTGGCGTATTCGTCCATGTAGCTCGACACTTTTGAAGCCGGGAGTAGAGTCGGGGGACCCACCGCATCGTGTTTTGGTGACGGGAGTATGCTCCCGAGAACCTGAACCACTTCATGCATTGTTGGTCTCTCAAACGGTTGCCTTTTGGTGCACAAAAGCGCGAGTTGGAACACCTTTTTTACTTCACCGAGATCCCTGCATGTTGCTGATATTTCTGGATCAACTGTTTCCATGACCGTGTTGTTTGCTGTCTTTGACAAAATCTGATGTACAATTGATTGTCGGTCCGGGTTATAAAAACATAAAAATTAACAACAAATAACATAAAAAAGAAAACTATAGCAAGAAGACTGACCAGATGATGGAGGTTTGACTCATTATCAACAGCTTTCCTTCCAGTAAGCAGTTCAAGTAAAACAATCCCATAGCTGTAGACATCAGATTTCTCAGTGAGACGTGAAGTACGCGCATATTCGGGATCAATATAACCAATAGTCCCCATTATATAAGTCGAGGTGAAGGTTTTTGATGTGCATAAACTCTTAGCAATCCCAAAATCAGTAAGATGTGCTTCGAAATCCCTGTCAAGTAGAATGTTGGATGATTTCACATCTCTATGGATTATCCTAGGACTACAGTCATGGTGAAGATAGGCAAGCCCTTGGGCCGCCCCCAGTGCTATCTGAACTCGTGTATCCCAATCGAGCTTTTTCTTCTTTAACGGGCCTAAAACGCACAAAAATTCGATGTCCATAAATAAAATAAACAAAGTAGACTACTAAAGGTGGCATTTTGGCCCATTTCCTGTTAATGGGTCGATTTGGGTTTGTTTTATTTCATACGGGTCAAGTGGGTTGAACGGGTCAAAAGCTGCCACAATTGTGTTTTTAATGCATACAACCTCCTAAATCAGCTCATTCAAAAATTCAGATTATTTAACAAAAGTCTAAAAAAGTGGTCCTGGGTAAACCCAACCCGTTTGACCCGCCCATCTTGCAACCACTAGAAACTACTCACTAGCAATATACTCACCATGAAGGAGATCCCAGAGGCTACCATTTTCCATGTAGTCATAAAACAGCAAGTTTCCTGAAGGTGATAAAGAATAACCTTGTAAACTAACAAGATTTCTGTGCTTAATGCTTCCAACCGTTTCAAGTTCGGTCTCAAACTCTTTCAAATACTCAGGATAATGAGTATACAGTTTTTTAATAGCCACAGGCCGGCAGTTTTTAAGGACACATTTGTAGACCGTGCTTGATGCCCCGTATCCAATTATATACTTCTCACTCAAATTCTCAGTCATCCTCATAATATCATCATACACGTGAAGAGCCATGTTCATGTGAAGTATTACAAGCTTTGGTGATGGGTAATGAACAGGTTTGTCATTCGATCCGGCAATGAAAGGTTTTGACTTATGGGGCCAGCATACTGCCACTAGGATCATAAGGAGTAGAGCCAAGGCACCAAGAGCAATTCCTAGTATAGCCGCTTTGGAAATCGTCCCTGCATAAAAATATTTTTTTTAGTATTTTTATTGTAGAATTCTCAAACCAACAAGAAGTTTTACTAATCCTTAGTTACCTCGCTCGGTGGAACGAGAAGCATGACATGAACTCAGAGAACTGCTGCAAAGACCGGGATTGGCTAGAAAGCTGCATTGGGAATGTGCGTTTTTGTAAGTCGGTTTTTACGATATAAACATCGTACACTAGTAGAAGTTTCGGTTTCATACCTATCGGGTGAAAATTTTGAAAAATTATTGGCAGTAGGAATATCCCCAGCCAGATTATTATATGATACATTTCTGCATAAATGAAAAACAATCAGTCCCAAACCTGTTAATAAAGTATCACCTTATACATTATTATGTCACTGAAACTTACAGAACCGAAAGGCTAAGGCAATTCACCAACGATGTCAAACCGCCTGTTAAGTTGTTACTTTCTAATTTTCTGCAGAATAATAATCGCAGAAACGTATGTCATGTGGTGACAAAAGGTTATATTTTAAAATGGAGAAAATCACAAAAGTAATCATGTTTTTGGGTATGCTATACATATATAGCCATGTCATAAACAAATAACTCATTTAGCCATGAGATGCGTGACTAAGAGTTGCGTATCTAGTTCTACTCGCGTATTTTCCCCATCAATAATGACTTAAACTAATGCGATATGCAACACCATGTCATGTATAGATTCATGTATCTATTGTTATTCGTGTATGGCTATATGGGTAAAATTATTCTAACATGACCATAGTGGTATAGCACACTTAGAAAAATGTCTACTTTCGTGATTTTCTATTTAAACTATTCACTCCTGGAGGGACATACAGCATGAACAAATTCTGAAGTTGACCAAGCTCTTGGGGCAATACACCAGAAAGATGATTGTAAGAAAGATCTCTGCCAAAACAAAAGACAAGTAATTTATTATAGCAAAAACCGCGAGGAAACTTATGAAATAACATATGACCGCTTACATTTCCATGACACTTCTTAAGTTGCCAAACTCAGCTGGTAAATATCCAGTCAACTCGTTCCGGCTCAGATTGCTATTATTTTCCAACAAAAGAAAAGATATTTAACAAATGTCAACAAAGGCGTGTCGAGTATCGAAACATGATATTAAAAAGCAAACTTACAGTTTTAAAAGATGTTCCAAATCACCAAGTGGAGAAGGGATTGAACCGCTTATTTCGTTGTTAGATAGGTCCCTACGCCGTAGAAAATACCAACAATTGATTTTTGCTAAAAATAGAGGGAAAAAACAATCAAGTTAAAAGTCATTAACTGTTTAGAATTACTTACAATGTATCCAAGTTACCGATCCGAGACAGCTCAATTGGAATAGGACCCGAAAGGTAGTTTGATGAAATATTCCTAATTGAATTTATTTATTAAAAAAAAGATTGTAATTCATGAAAAAATGCATCAATCTGATAAGAGGATTTCAAGCATCACTAAATCAAGAATGTAGGAACTTACAAATATGTCATGCTTTCAAGCCTCTGAAATGCAGCAGGGATGGTTCCCTTCAGTCTGTTCCCGTGCACGTTGCTGCAAGCCAAAAATGATTTATATCAGCTGTATAAAACTTACAGAAAAGGATATAATGTTATAAAGACTTACAGGCTGTTGAGATTAGTGCAGGAGCTAAGATTCTCAGGTACGTGCCCCTCGAGTTTATTCCCCGAAACATTACTACAATCACATAGCCCGATTAACTTCCCAAAGAGAAAACATAATCAGGTTAAAGAAGTGGAATTGCAGAGTTTACAGATCAAATAAGTCTGTTAGTCTTCCAAGTTCCGGTGGGATATGACCCGTAAGCTGATTATCATTCAGTTCCCTACATAACACAAAAACCTTAAAATACACGCCTTAAAGATTTGTAACATTTATATAGTATTCTAAATAACATAAATAGTAATTAACACAGAAGCGTATACAAGTAATGGAGCTTCGACATGTTCCCAAGCTCAGGAGGAATGAATCCTGTCAACTTGTTGTTATGGAGATATCTACAACAAAACCAAAGAGCGGTTTCAACAAGTTAATGTGTAAAAAGTTCTCTGTTATTATACAATCACTTTGAAAACACATCCAATCACTCTGTTATCATAACATCAGCATAACACAAAAAACAAAATATATTCTTACAATTTCTCTGTATAAGTCAAGTTTGCAAGGATAGGGGGAATTTGGCCACTCAAATTATTGCAACTCAAGTCCCTACAATAATACCGACTCCCGTGAGAAAATAATATAAATTTCAGGTTTTGACTACAGAAAAATAGGATGAAATCACTTACAAAACCGTAAGCGCCTGCATGAGTCCAATCACAGACGGAATCTCCCCCGAGAACTGATTTCCTTGGAGGGATCTAAGAAATGCCCAAACCGAAAGACTTTGTATATTAATATGCATATATTATTAAGTTTAACTGAAAAGTAGTCAAAGCTATAAGCAATAGGCTCACAATGTGGCTACTTGTAGGAAGCCAATATTGAATGGAATCTCTCCAGTCAAGCGGTTGTATGACAAGTCCCTAACACGGTTAACACAACAATCAATCAAAACAAGAACACACCATGCTCGAGATTTTCAAAATTTTAATTGTGTGGAGTTCGGTACATACAAAACCTGGAAGCCAGTGCAATTGCCAATATTCGAGGGAATTGTGCCACTTAAACTATTGTTCCTCAAGTCACTGTGTAAATGATCATACATAAGTTAAAAATTTATAAAAAGGTAAACCGACATGATGAAAATATAAAACACTACTTACAAATACCACAGGCCCGTTAGCTGACAGATGTCCGGGGAGAGCTCTCCTTCCAAATTGTTGCTCCTCAATCCTCTAGTTACAAGATCATATATTTTGGTCAACTTGTTAAACAAGTAACAGTATTTTAAAGACTCAAGCTTTAGAAACTTACAGATACTGCAACACTTCATTCCAGTATATAAGCCTTGGGATTTCCCCGTTTAACCGATTTTGTGCCAAGTCCCTGGAAAGCCATCATTTTTATAAAATAATTTATGGATTTTTATGATTCTTTTAGGAAAAGAAATGAAGGAATGATGCTTACAAAATCTTCAAATTGGGAATCTGTGATAAAGTTGAAGGGATCGGTCCGGTTAATTGATTGTCTTTCAAGATTCTGTGATATGAATGGAAATAGTGTCATCAAAGGGGGTCAATGTTTAATTAGCAAATATTAGAGTACATAATGGAGGTTATACTTACAAGAGCTCTAGCTGTTTTAACTTTGATACAGAAAACGGGATGTCTCCGGTTAACATATTGAATGATAAATCCCTAGTAAAATAATTTAATCATAAAATGTGTCAAAAGTTATGTAACATATCCTAGAAATCACCCAAAAAGAATCAAAATTTGAGTTATTTAAGATTATGCTTACAAGTTCTTAAGGGTACTACAATCACCAATCTCATCTGGGATTTGACCAGATAATCTATTTCCACGCAGATCTCTGTTTAAACATTATCCAAAACAAGACTAAAAATCAATTCTTTAATTAAAAAGGAAAAAAGAAATTTCAGTTTATTCAATATTTAGCTCAAGGGTATTAAAGGGAAGAAACTGTACATGGAGAGTAAGCCTTTAAGCTCTCCAATACTTGGTGACAGTTCCCCATCAAGATTCAAATCTGAAAGATTACTGAAAGGTGGTTCCCAAAAAGTCAACATTTTGACCCCAAAAAGTCATAATCTAGTTCTTAAAACTTGAAATTAATTGAGTTGGGTTAACAATACACTCACAGTGCAGCCACATTGAAGGTGACATTATCACAGGAAACCCCTCTCCACATGCAATAGTCTGAAGAAGGTGAGTCAGTCCAGTCATAGAGCACATTATTCACATCTCTAAATGACCTTTTAATCTCCAGCAATATCCCTCCTTCACCATTAAAAATTTCAAGATTAAATTAATCAAAATATAAACTCAGAGCACATTATTCACATCTCTAAATGACTTTTAAACTCCAACAATATCCCTCCTTCACCATTAAAAAATTCAAGATTAATTTAATTAAAAATATAAACTTAAAGCACATGCTTTAAGTGGATTCAGTATTTTTTAAGAAGGAATATCATATTGAATTAACCTAATAACATAATATAATCCAAGTCAAAGGGAATATTATAATGGGTTCTAAATTCTTGCAAATCTTAGTTAACACTTAACAAACAGTTTGAAATCAAGAAACATGATTACAACTTACAAAAGAAACCCTTTTTCCCAAATCAAAAAATGACTAGTACTATTGTACAGTATGCAATAAAAGTTGTACCAAATGGGTTAGGTTTGAATAGGATATCACACTCACCATCATCACAGTTCACCAAAAGGTAGAAGCTTGATGAAACCAGAAGAAACAAAAACCACCCCATCATTCCCAAAGCGTGAACCTTTCTTCTTAAAGACTCCATTACACCACCACATCAGCCACCGTCCTCCGCCGTGCGCCGCCTCACCTCTCTAAATCTCCGGCAAGATTCTGCCTCATCATATGGTATCTATGGAGGATTCTGGAGAAGATAAAGTTAAGAAATTTGAAATAGTACCATAATAGTAGTGCCAAGGTATAGCTGAGCAGAAACTGTGCTATTGTTTCCCCTTCTGTTGATAACTTTTACTCCATATTTCTCTCTCTGCTGACAGCTTTTGCAGGATAAGAGAGATGAAAAAGACCCATTTCTGCATCATGTTAGTTTTAATATTTCATACATTTAAACTATTATCATTTTCAGAATAAAGATTATTTCCATTCTACACCATACATGTGGGTCAATCTGTAAATTGTTTTGTAAAATCTTTAAAAATACAAATAACATTTTCTTGAAATACTGTGTTAAGGCTAAAGATTTTTCATTTATATACAAGGGGAGGGGGAAAGAGAGGGTGGGGTTGGCTGTGTATAATTCAGTCCAATCATTAGTCGCCATCAGGTTTTGGTTTTTCTGAGATGTTTGCAGGAGGTGAATGTGAGAGAGAAAGACCTCTGTCTTTTGAAAGACTCATCACTCACTTGTTGGGGGTTAGAGGGATAATTAATATTTGTTGGGTTTGATTTGATAATGACTATGCCTGTGAGAGAAGATGGATGTGAGTAAACGAGTGATGAGAGCAGCAGAGCAGTTGCTGCAGGCAGGAGAACAGTACACACTTTATTCCCAGAGGGTGAAAGCATCCATTTAACCTTATTTTTTAGAGCTCTCCCATGTGATCACATGATCTTCAGGTCTCTCAGTGATTTTTAGTATCATTTTGATAAATTGGGATTCAATTTTAACATCAAATAAGAAACCAGAATATGTCTAAGATAAGAGTTGCTGAAGCAAACTTAATCAAGACTATTCTAGTTTCTGGTACTAATACACCTTGATAGTTCAGGTGAGTGAAACCTATTGAACAACAGGGTTCCGAAAGTAGCGTCACCGGTTAGCAGGGTCCTAGGGACCGTAGTCCTTACTCCTTAGTAGGGGTGTGCACGGTTCGGTTCGGTTCGGTTATTAGCCTTAACCGAAACCGAAGTCATCGGTTAATCTATTTTATTAACCGGTCGGTTTTCGGTTAATCGGTTCGGTTTATTCTGTTTTGAGCCCCCAACCGAAACCAAAACCAAACTTCGGCTATAATTTTTGCTTAGCAATACATGAAACGGGGGTATAAATACATGAAACTGAGGTATAAATACATGAAATGGATGTATAAATACACGAAATAGATGTATAAATATATGAAATGAAGGTATAAAACATGAAATACATGAAATGGAGGTATACAAGCTAGAAATATATGAAAATATGGATGGTTCGGTTCAGTTCGCTTAATTTCGGTTAACCAAGGGTACAAAAGAAACCGATAACCGATCTTCGGTTAATTCGGTTTTTGGTTAATTACGGTTCGGTTTCGTCGGTTTTCGGTTCGGTTTCGGTTAACGGTTCGGTTATTGCTCACCCCTACAGTCCTAGTGGGGTCCAAGAGGCAAAGCCCCCGGCTTTGTTATGCACTGGAATTTGTTACGGAATCGTAAAGTTGCCAATAAGTTGATGGAATTTGACCTTCAGTATGTATCAATTGCAGCCTTCAGTATCAAAACTAAAGGTCCGTATCAAATTTAGTCGTCCATACCAACTTTGGTCGTCCATACCAACTTTGGTCGTCCATATCAATTTGGTTATCCGTACCAACTTTGGTCATCCGTATTAAATTTGGTCGTCCGCATCAACTTTGGTAGCCTGTATCAAATTTGGTCTTTCGTACCAAATTTGGTCTTTCGTACCAAATTTGATCTTCCATATTAAATTTGGTCTTCAGTACCAATTGAAGCGGCGATTAATAAAACCGTCAACAGTTGACAGTTATGACAATTATTTATGCCAACATACATGATGTTTCGTGAAGAGGTGTGATGTTTGATGTTTCATTGCAGATGTTAACCTCCTATATAAACAAATCATTTGGTCTGATTTCAATGTAGATTGAATTTCATACATTCGAATTCCACATAAAAGAACCTCCACTTCTTTGAGAAACTTTATGTATTATCCGATTATTGATTTCGTATTAGGCGAAATACTTTAGTCTGAAAATGAACTACTTGATTCATAAAGATATCCAGTTAGACAAAATCCAAAAACACTACAAGTTTCACTATAAGGCCATCTGTAATGGTACGTGAACATGAACCACATCAGCCGCATGCTCACGAAACACCGTGCAACGTGATATATATGTTTGGAAAATTATTTTTAATCCTAAAAATACTAAACAACTTATAGTTTCTTCACACCTCTCACATTCTAACTGCCTTGATTTCGTATTGTGAGAATCATTGATATATATATTTGTAGCCATGATTTTCCTTCTTTTTCCTTGATACTCTCTCTCGTACCTTAAACGGGTAATTGTGACTTCTCTTTTCTAGGCAAAAAACGACCGACCCTTCTACTCCTTTTACCTCAGTGTTAGAAGAGCTTTGTTGTTGATTGGTGGATGTAAGGAGACCATTGCAGGAGCCATACCTACATAGCCTCCAGAGTTGCTTGTGGTGGTTGGTGCTATGAATGATGTATTAGTTGGTGCCGTACTCTAGGCAAAAAACGACTGATCCTTCTACTCCTTTTACCTCACTTGTTCCATTTGTCTTATCCCTAAGGTTTGACACCTCTCACATTCTACTCTCTAATAATCACTCTTCAAATTAACATCTTCTTCTACAAACATGAATCCAGATTACCCTTTCAATCCAACCAATCTATTCTTCCAAAACCGTCCATTCAACTAAAACCAACAATTTGTCCCAGACGACCCCAACCAATTTAACCAAACCATTTTCGACAATAATTAATTAATAATTAAAAAACTTGCTCAAATCCACATGACCAGTACACTCCTTAGTGAGTGTAAAGAGTGATCCACTCCTGCCTACAGTGACATAGGGTGTCACTCGGGTTGGTTAATCGATAATCGGGTTATTTGGTTCGGGATCCTTGGTTTTTGGACGTTAAAAATCTAACCAAATACCAAACCATATAAGAACATGTAATCAGGTTTCGAGTTATTTGGTTCGGGTGTAATCGGGTTGGTTTTAATCGGTATTTGGGTTTGTTAATCAAATATGTAAACCGGACAAGCTAACACTTAATTCAAAAAAAAAGGTCAAGAACACGATAGATCTACGACTCGTTTCGGATCAAAAATCGTGTCTAAGAACACCACCCAACATACCACGGTTGAGCTAGCAAAAACAATCAATTTAACTCACAATCCAATTAAATCAACATAATTCATTTAACATAAAACTCTCCCGTATTTTCATTCATCATTCCATTAAATAGAGACAAATTACAAGAGCTTTAAGTTGTAAAAATAAACTGTCATGAACTCCATGTTCTCCACTACTAAATACTATAAATAAATAAACCTAAGGAAATTAATAAAAATAAACCGAAAGGAAAAACGATGCTTGCAAATAGAAGGAAATTAATCATGGCTAGAACATGGGTCAAAGGTGGGCTGAAATCAACTGCATTAATCTTCACATCATCGAAGAACCAAGTCCAATAATATATTTAACCTATAAAATCAGGGGATTTGATTTAAACTCATATTCTGGTTAACCCAATTACCAATTATCTAATTCGATTACCGAACCATTATTGTAAATCGGGTTCGGTTTTGTTTAATAATCGGGTTGGGTTCCTCGGGTTCTTCTTTAATCGGTTTGGTTTGGTTCGGGTTCGGTTAAAAAAACACACCCCTACAGTGACGCCTACATTAAGAAATAAATCGTACATTCACTTATTTTCCTTAAACTAATAGTTGTTTTTTCCACAATTTTATCGAAACTAATAAAGATCACTTAATACAAATCTTTCACTATGCATAATATTCTTTCTAATATAGTTAATGATCATCAATGCTTGTCTTTATTGTCTATTTGGTAAAGCTCACTATTCAAGTAAATGATCATCTTAATACAATGATAAGATTTAAGTATGAATATGTATAATTTTGCTTTCTAACTCTTTCTTCGCTTGCTTGATTTTGAGAGTTTAAGGTATAAATAAATAATCATTCAAGAGTAAGTTTAGTTCTTGTTATCTGATGTTTTGAATTTGGCATGAAAGTTTGTTTCATGGGCATCTTTCACTTTCCTTTAGCTTAGACTTTCGCTTAGCTTAGTTTCTATTTCTTGGTTATGTATATATAAACAGCTTTGTATCATTATTTCAAGTTATCAATGAGAATTAGAAAATTCCCTCAATATTCTCTCATTTTTACATGGTATCAGAGCATGTTTGCTTGATTATGTGATTGTGTTTTCAACTTGTTCATCTGATTCTTGTTGTTCTTCCTCTATTTTGACTTTCGATTCATTTTGGGTACATAGTTCAATCTCATGTTATTTCGATTGCAAATTCATCATTTGCATCAAATTCAACAGTGGCGATTGGACCAATGATGTTCCGTATATGTAACTTATGTTGTTACATATAAGTAACTCACAACCTACATTTTTCCTCTTCGGTTCCTTTAGATTTTTTTCATGAAATGATGAAAATGGTGATTTTTCTGGGTTTTGATTTTGAAGAACGATTGAAAACGGTAACTAACCATGAGATTGGAGAGAGAACGAGAGATAAGAGAGAGAGTGAGAAATATCATGGATTTTATTAATTCACTAGGTTAGAATCTCGTGTATTACACCAGTTGAATAAATGTAATGTTATGTACTTAGTAATAAAAAATTTATATTTTTAAAAACTCGTGTATTACACAGGTTGAATAAAATATGACGTGACCGTTATAAATCCTGTGGGACATTGTCACCTTTGGTGACCCCCCGAAGAACTTCGTCCTTCACAATCCTGTTTTCCTTGTCATGAAGACAACGATGCAAACACATCACACATATAAAACACATAATATCAAATTTCATTTACATGACTCATTAACTACACCTGCCCTCACACATAGCACTAGGATATCGTATCCTACTCACAAACATAAGTGTTTAGCTTATATCCTGACTCACCCCGACTAACTTTTAACACGATACACACATCAATAATTCTCTCCCTAGCTCCCATTATTACACTGACACCCCATAGACCCTCCGAGTAATTAATGAAGGGTTTGGTTTACAAAACACGCCGGGTTAAACCCAAAACTCTTAACTCACTTAATATAGTAAACACCTCTTGCAAGTATGTACGATAGCCCTAAAAACAGTACAACGTTTAAAAGTAGGGGATTAGAAACTCACAAATATGAAGATCCCTATATAGTACTGCAACGGTCTCCTCGTACGAACCCGAACCTGTTAACGTATGATCACATAGTCAGAGTACATCCTAAACATGTGTCACTACATAAAAACATAAATGTTCCCGATACTCGTCTCATCCGCACAACCCCTTCATCCATACAAAGCCCTAATCCATGTATCTACCCAAACCGGGTTGCCCTGGACCCGTCTGGAACCCGCATGCATGCACGTTCACGTGTTATGTAAAACCTTAGTCTCATAAGTCACCCGTACACGAGCCAAGACTCCCATGTGCGTCCAAACCTTGACATGCAACCCTAGGCTCACCAAACCCTAATCGGGTGTAACCCGATTCCACTCTCCTCCTCGTTCACCACCGTGAACCACCACCACCGTGTACACTACCAAGCATCACCACGGGTTTCACCGTCCACTTCGCGCACCACCCTCGTCTAGCTCGTCTAGCCATAACTCTAATTGGCCATGCATGTCACACCCCCAAATTCCACAAACGAAGTTTTACCGTTTGGAAGGAGACAAACCAGGATCTCAGACATCAGTTACATCAAACGACACTATATGGGACATAAATGAAATATCATAAAGTTCAGAGTTAAATGCGGAAGCGGTTTATGTCAAATAGTTAATGCGCAAAACAAACGCACCTAAGTTTAGTTTAATAAAACAAATGAATTGTTTTAAATGTTTGCATGATAATGTAAAGACAGTAGGACTTCATGCATGTCCTAGGTGTGCAACCTGTGCCTTAGCGACCTGAGAAACATGTAAGAAAAAGTGTCAACACGAGGTTGGTGAGTTCACAGGTTTCAAGTTTACAATAAGAGAGTGTTTGCCAGATTATGTACATTCAATATGCATATCTATAGGTAGCTAGCCTATGTTCATGTCTTACTAAAGCGCTCACAACCGAAGCTGACTATTTGTTTATTTGCCTCCTGCCAGGTCTATCAACACTGGCGGTGTGAGTAGGCTAACATTTCACCCGTTCGACCTCCAATCGAGTTAGCGCGACTAACGCGGGTGGGGCTTGTCAAATCCATATTAACGGTTCGATGTATGATGAGGACTTTCTGTGATAGTGTGTCACGCTTAGCCTCAACAGTAATAACATATGAATTACAATAATCTAAAATAGTTGTGTCATGTTTTCTCCCCTAACGGGAAAAACATGTAACATAATGTTTGTCTGCGTACCTGTTTCTCCCCCACGGGGAAAACAAGTAAAAGTATAATAGTTTGTGTACATGTTTGTTTCTCCTCAACAGGAAAACAAGTAAAATATGTTTGTGTGTAAGCATGTTTCTCCCCCAATAGTAAAACAAGTAAAAAGGGGCCGTGAAACTCACCTGCGTTGCGTTGTAGGCAGTATCACACAAGTATGAGATTTAGAACCTCAAGTGTTAGCCTGCACGGCTTACGTATGCCCTAGAATTATAAACACATAAGTTAGGGACATATGGGAATTTGTGACGACAACACGGAGATTTGAATGCCCTAAAGTATACGTAGGACCAACGAGTAGACGATCGTGTCCACGGGAATGAGGGTTTCTTAATAAAATAATTATTAAGGTAAATATGTTTCGTGTCGAGCATTTCTGATTGCGAATAATATTAGTAAATAAATATTCAGGCGGTTGTACCATTTAAAATGGTTTAGGAAAATAATATAACTAGATATATATTATTTTTAAGTTTGTAAGATTAAAATAATCATTTGTGTGGCAAAATATATTATTTTTATTCGAGCATAAAACCGAGGGTAAATAATATAAATAATTATATTATTTAATAGTTTAGAACGTTTCATAAAGTTTATAAACGTGGTAAAAATAATATAAAAATATATATTATTTTTAGTTAGTACGGGTTGAAAATAATATAAATATATTATTTTATTAGGAGTTACGGTTTGAGAATAATATTAACATATTATTTTAAGAATGAGAAAATAGTATTAAATAGGTTATAAAACCAAACCCGAGCCTATGGGTGGTTTCCGAGGCTAGAACACCTTAGTATCTTAATATAATAATATAGGGTTTGAAAATATATAAAAATACTCCAAGGAAAATGCCCAAAAAAATGTTTGTAGGAGACCGGTTTCGAACCCGGGTCTCCTGCGTATAGGTACTAAGTCTTAACCGTCCCAGCCGCTAGTCCATCACACAAGAATCTCGGTTGAAACACTCTTAACATACAAGTCCCTGTGGTTTCCCTCTCATACGCACCAACGATCGAACCCAGTCTATTACCCACGATTTCGATTTTGATTGAACCACTGATCATAGGGGTTTTGTTAATATGGTGTTTGCGAATTCGTATGAGAGTTTAATTTGAAAATTATCAAGTCTGGGATCGTTTAATTTAAGATTAAAAGGCCGTAACCCTAGATCAAGAACACCAAATCAATTCTCTTGATTCTGATAATCGAAATGGCTGGATTCATGGGGCTTTCAAAGAGTTTTTAATTTCGAATCCAATCATATACTTTAATTGAATTGAGATTAAGTGTAGACTGGTTCTCGATTAAACCGATTTGGTTATGAACCCTAGAATTGGTTTGAGTTCAAATCATTGTTATAAGCCTCAAAGAGGTTAGGGCTTTTGAATTAGAGGTGGAAACGAAGCTAATGGTGATTTCAATTACCTGAGATGATAACAGAAGTGTGGAGATCGACTAACAGTCAGTCGCTGCTTCCCTAGCCACTCTCCTGCGTTCACGGCTGTGTCTCCGGTCACAAAGGAAGATGCAACAGGTTCAGGGATGTTCGTTTGAGGTACGCAGATGCTTGATTGTGGGAAATAATAAACCGAGTGATTGAATTGATGGTCATAGACGCAAGGTCGACGGTTAGGACTTAACTACTCATAACTAGAGTTTAATTCGATCAATGATGATAATTAATCTGAAAGTTATGGCCGTTAATGCCTTAAACGTGTGTAATCAGTTGCAATTTTGACGAATTTTGATTGCGGTTTATGGATTTGGCATCAAGAACTCGTGGGTTTGACTTTCAAAGTCAAGTAATCGACTTTAGAGTAATTACAGAACTGGTCCCTGGGGTTTCATGCGAATTAGAGTTTAGGAATTGGCAGAATTGGTCCCCCAAGTTTGGATGGAGTTAGAACTTGGTTAATTTGACTTTCGAAGTCAACAGAATTGGGATTTTGACATTCTAAAAGTCAACAGTCAACTTTAGGGATATTACATAACTAGTCCCTAGAGTTTAGGTTTGGATTATTGACAGAATTAGTCCCTGAAGTTTGAGTTAAGTTAATTAGGTTAACTTTAACTGGATTTTGTTAACGGAGTTAACTGGATTTTGTTAACGGAGTTAACTGAAAAAGTCCGGATTGTCACATCATCCCCTAGTTGAAAGAATTTTCGTCTCGAAAATTAAATAAATAAATAATAATAAAAAAAATTCCGGGATATCACATCATCCATAGTTGAAAGAATTTTCGTCCCGAAAATTAAATAGTGCCTTGAGAATTTGACGCGGAGTGCTTGAACAGATTAGGATATTTGCACATCATCTGATCCTCGCGTTCCCACGTGAATTTCGGTCCGCGTTTCGAGTTCCAACGGACTCTAACAATAGGGATTTTACTGTGCTTTAACGTTTTGACTTCCCTATCCATAATTTCCACGGGTTTTTCGATGAAACGTAACTGTTCATCAATGTGTAGTTCCTCAAGAGAAACTGCGAGCGATTCGTCTGCTAGACATTTCTTCAAATTTGAGACGTGAAAGACGTTGTGTACACCACTAAGTCCTTCAGGTAAGTCCAGTTGATACGCTACTGGTCCGATTCTCTTCATTATCTTGAATGGTCCAACATAACAAGGATTCAGTTTGCCTCGTTTCCCAAAACGAATGACACCCTTCCAAGGTGAAACTTTTAACAAGACCATATCCCCTACTTGAAATTCTAACAGTTTATGACGCTTGTCTGCATAGCTCTTTTGACGATCACGAGCTGCCGCCATACGGTTTCGGATTTGAACGATATTTTCGGATGTTTTGAATACAAGTTCGGGACCTGTAAGTTGGCTATCCCCAACTTCAGCCCAACAGATATGAGATCGGCATTTACATCCGTACAATGCCTCGAATAGTGCTGCCTTGATGCTAGTGTAATAACTGTTGTTGTAGGAGAACTCCACCAATGGTAGGTGAGACTCCCAAGTGTTTCCGAAATCAATCACACAAGCTTGTAGCATGTCCTCCAGAGTTTGAATAGTACGTTCTGTCTGGCCATCAGTTTGAGGATGGTATGCTGTGCTCATATCTAGACATGTGCCTAAAGCTTTATGTAACGACTGCCAGAAACGAGAGGGGAATCGTGCATCACGATCCGAAATGATAGAGATTGGCACTTCGTGCCGAGAGACTACTTCTTTCAAGTAAAGACGAGTATGTTTCTCCATCTTGTCAGTTGCTTTGATGGCTAAGAAGTGAGAAAAATTTTTCAAACGATCGACAATTACCCAGATGATGTCACATCCGCTAGGAGTTCTGGGCAATTTGTTGATAAAATCCATAGAGATTTGTTCCCATTTCCACATAGGAATCTCTAGTTGTTGTAGTAAGCCAGAAGGCTTTTGGTATTATGTTTTGACTTTTGCGCAAGTCAGGCACTTGCTAACATAGGTGGCTATATCAGCCTTCATCCTTGGCCACCAATATAGCACTTTTAGGTCATGATACATTTTGTCAGAACCTGGATGTATCGAGATTTGTGAGCTTCATCCATAACTAGTTCTCTTAAATTCCCATACACTGGAACCCATATTCGCTCTGCCAGGTAGTGAATGCCATCAGATCTGACCTCGATTTGTGCTTCCATACCGCGCGTGGCTTCCAACGTTAGGTTTTCCTCCTTCAGGGCTTCGAGCAAAGCAATACGGATTTTGTCAGGTAATCTGGGGTGAATGGTAAGCTGTAATGCTCGAACTCGTTTGGGCTTGGTTTCCTTTCGACTTAGGGCATCAGCTACAACGTTAGCCTTACCCGGATGATACCGGATCGCACAGTCATAATCATTCAAAAGCTCGACCCAACGACGTTGTCTCATGTTCAGCTCTTTCTGCTCAAAGATATGTTGAAGACTCTTGTGATCGGTGTAGATAGTGCACTTGGTACCGTACAAGTAATGTCTCCATATCTTAAGTGCGAAAACTACGGCTCCCAACTCTAGATCATGAGTGGTGTAGTTTTTCTCGTGAATCTTTAGTAGACGTGAAGCGTATGCGATCACTTTTTCTCGTTGCATTAGAACCCAACCCAGACCCTGAATAGACGCGTCACAATACACCACAAAATTGTCTGTTCCCTCCGGAAGAGCTAGAATAGGTGCACTGCAAAGTTTCTGCTTAAGGGGTTGAAATGCTAACTCCTGGTTATCGCCCCAGTTATAGGCTTTACCCTTTTGAGTTAAGGCAGTGAGAGGTTGTGCAATTTTTGAAAATCCCTCGATGAATCGACGGTAATACCCAGCCAATCCCAGAAATTGTCGCACCTCAGTCGGAGTCGTCGGTGCTCACTTATTGATGGCTTCTATCTTTGATGGGTCGACATGTATTCCTTTCTCGTTAACAACGTGTCCTAAGAATTGAACTTCCCGGATCCAAAATTCACACTTGGAAAACTTAGCATACAGATGTTCCCTTTTAAGTAATTCCAGGATTAAACGTAGATGTTCCTCATGTTCTTCCTTGTTCTTGGAATAAATGAGAATCTCGTCGATGAAAACAATGACAAATTGATCAAGATATGGCTTACACACACGGTTCATGAGGTCCATGAATACCGCAGGTGCGTTGGTTAATCCAAAAGGCATGACCATAAATTCGTAGTGGCCGTACCTTGTCCTGAAAGCAGTCTTAGAGATATCTTCATCTCGGAATCTCAATTGGTGGTAGCCGGACTAAGATCTATCTTGGAGTAGAAACCGGATCCTTGGAGTTGATCAAAGAGATCATCTATGCGAGGCAAAGGATAACGATTCTTGATTGTGACTTTATTTAGCTCACGGTAGTCTATACACATACAGAAAGTTCCATCCTTCTTCTTGACAAACAATGATAGAGCTCCCCATGGTGATGAGCTAGGTCGGATGAAACCTTTATACAATAGTTCTTGTAACTGAGTAGATAGCTCTTGCAATTCACTATGTGCTAACCTATAAGGTGCCCGGGCGATCGGTGCTGCTCCGGGTGCTAGATCGATTTGGAATTCAACTTGACGGTGTGGTGGCAGACCAGGCAGATCCTCGGGAAATACTTCTAAAAATTCACGAAAGACGGGAATATCATTAATCTTCTTCTCTTCTGACGACTGCTCAGCAACGAGAGCCAAAATAGCAGTATGCCCTTTTCGAAGGCATTTCTGTGCTTTCATAAAGGATATGATGCCCATGACTGCACCAACTTTTTCGCCCTGAACGGAAAGGGTTTCTCCACTCGGGAGAGGAATACGAACAATTTTCTCATGACAGATAATTTCAGCTTGGTTTTTAGATAACCAATCCATGCCGACAATTACATCAAAACTATCAAGTGTGACAGGCATAAGGTCGATATCAAGTATATGTCTACCTAGCTCAAGCTTACATCCCTTAAGAATGTGAGTTGCTTCAATTATTTGGCCATCAGCTATCTCTATTATATACTTAGCTTCTAACAGAGTTGGAGTTCCTTTTATCATATCACTAAGTTTCTTAGATATAAAACTTCTATCAGCACCGGTGTCAAAAAGGACAGAAGCAAAGTAATTATTCAAGAGAAACTTACTGGTGACCACATTATGATCATAACGAGCTTCTCCAGATCCTAGCACGAAGGCTCGTCCCTTTGCACCATTTCCTCCACCATTGCCGTTGTTACCCCCATTGTTATTCTGGTTAGGGTTGTGGTTTCCATTACCCCCTTTCTTCAATTGAGGACAATTCTTCCGAATATGTCCCTCAACCCCTTGTAGATCCAGGCTGTTGAAAAGGCTGTTTGGCTTGTAGTTCACCTATACAGTCCTTGGCAGCATGACCCACCTTGCCACACCGCTGGCAATGATTTCTCACACAGGGACCGAGATGGTGAAATTTACACTTGTTGCACTTAGGGTATCTCCCCGTATAACCACTCTGGTTTTGTCCTGAAGAGATCGGCTAGTTGAAAGTCTTAGCAGACTTGAACCTACGTTGTTGTTGATGGGGTTGGTTAGATTAAATCCTCGCTTTCTAATGTCATTGGATCATTTCATGAAGAAAGAAATTCGTTTACAGGATTGAATATGTTGGGTATAATTCGTATTAGACTAAGGATTAGTCATCGGATAAGGCAATAGGGTCAAATGAGATTTATTGTTGGGGCGTAAGGGATAACGTGTTAGCTTAGAAAGAATTCCACAATTTCTTGCTTACAAAGTTAGAGTCGGTGAGTTTGCCATAAGGTTCTACTAGAGTTTCAATCGAGATTGTTTCTTTGATCAAGTTTGAATGAGAGTCTTACGGTCACTAAGACTCTTACACGAGTGAAAATAACATGATGGATTCCATTAATGATAACTCAGTGTGTCTGTAAGCGTCTTCAGCCTGATAGTCGCGTCTATCAGCCGTTAAATAGGTTTAACGATACCAACTAGTCGTTGAGTGGGTTACGAGAATTTCTACGGACAGTGGAAACTTAAGTCTGTAAATCATAGATTTGGACCATTTATCCACACACTAGGTTTCACCAGGATTTACATGCACCTCAAATTACTATTACGTGTGCACCCGTAATGATAATTTGCTTTGCATGCTCACTCTAGTTCTCCCTGTCCTGTGTCATAATGTCCTTTAGCATGTATTGCCGAGTACAGAGTGTTGTCAGATATGATAAGCCATCGAAAGGCTTAGTCATAACCATACGTTGATCAACTAGGACTCATATCAGGATGAGTAGTCGGAAATCATTTGATCTGAGTATTCACCCGAGTTGAAACACAATACGATAGTCCAATCCAACGGATTGTAGATGAGAACATGGAACAAACATGTACATGAAGTGCGACTTCAAGAAATGAAACTAATTCATGAATACCAGTTATAGGAAGCAGCAAAGTAGCCGTCCTTTCAACTGAGTCAAGATAGGGTTTGAGTATGCATTGAGCAATTCGTCCTCAGATTTGTGGTCAATCTATTCTTAACAGAATATTGATCAATGACGTGAGCCCATGGCTCGGGAAAGTGATGACATCTACGTGTCAATGGGTTCTGCAATAATACGTGCAACGGTCTGCCTTCGCTAGGCGTATTGTTGCTAGTGGGTACAGTAGGGACTCGCCTCCGACGATCCCAACTCCGAAAGAGATATGCGTTAGTGTTGAGTGCCGTCCATAACATGGACCTGAGAAATCCCACCATACCCAACAGGTGATGGTGATATAAGTGACTCCTCCAAAAAATCCGTCTCGCTGCCCTCGGACGTGAGTGGATGATGTTCTGGTGATTCCCCGAGTGTCGTCACTAGGAATGATGATGCAATGCAAATGATGTGTCCCTTGCAATCTGAGGGTGATACGGATGGTATTAACATGCCTGCACTGCAATGTATGTATAGGTGCTATATGTATCATGTATGAGTGTCTGTGCCATGTAACTAATGTGTAAGGTTATAGTCTAGTATGCAATCCTAGTTCTCTATAACCAATGGCTCTGATACCAATCTATCACACCCCCAAATTCCACAAACGGAGTTTTACCGTTTGTAAGGTGACAAACCAGGATCTCAAACATCAGTTACATCAAACGACACTATATGGGATATAAATGAAAAATCATAAAGTTCAGAGTTAAATGCGGAAGCGGTTTATGTCAAATAGTTAATGCGCAAAACAAACGCACCTAAGTTTAGTTTAATAAAACAAATGAATTGTTTTAAATGTTTGCATGATAATGTAAAGACAGCGGTGTGAGTAGGCTAACATTTCTACCGTTCGACCTCCAATCGAGTTAGAGCGACTAACGCGGGTGGGGCTTGTCAAACCCAGTAGTACTACTAAACATTACCTCGCTAAGATCCATATTAACGGTTCGATGTATGATGAGGACTTTCTGTGATAGTGTGTCACGCTTAGCCTCAACAGTAATAACATATGAATTACAATAATCTAAAATAGTTGTGTCATGTTTTCTCCCCCAACGGGAAAAACATGTAACATAATGTTTGTCTGCGTACCTGTTTCTCCCCCACGGGGAAAACAAGTAAAAGTATAATAGTTTGTGTAGATGTTTGTTTCTCCTCAACAGGAAAACAAGTAAAATATGTTTGTGTGTAAGCATGTTTCTCCCCCAATAGTAAAACAAGTAAAAAGGGGCCGTGAAACTCACCTGCGTTGCGTTGTAGGCAGTATCACACAAGTATGAGATTTAGAACCTCAAGTGTTAGCCTGCATGGCTTACGTATGCCCTAGAATTATAAACACATAAGTTAGGGACATATGGGAATTTTTGACGACAGACACGGAAGATTTGAATGCCCTAAAGTATACGTAGGACCAACGAGTAGACGATCGTGTCCACGGGAATGAGGGTTTCTTAATAAAATAATTATTAAGGTAAATATGTTTCGTGTCAAGCATTTCTGATTGCGAATAATATTAGTAAATAAATATTCAGGCGGTTGTACCATTTAAAATGGTTTAGGAAAATAATATAACTAAATATATTATTTTTAAGTTTGTAAGATTAAAATAATCATTTGTGTGGCAAAATATATTATTTTTATTTGAGCATAAAACCGAGGGTAAATATTATAAATAATTATATTATTTAATAGTTTAGAACGTTTCATAAAGTTTATAAACGTGGTAAAAATAATATAAGAATATATATTATTTTTAGTTAGTGTCACGGGTTGAAAATAATATAAATATATTATTTTATTAGGAGTCACGGTTTGAGAATAATATTAACATATTATTTTAAGAATGAGAAAATAATATTAAATAGGTTATAAAACCAAACCCGAGCCTATGGGTGGTTTCCGAGGCTAGAACACCTTAGTATCTTAATATAAATAATATAGGGTTTGAAAATATATAAAAATACTCCAAGGAAAATACCCAAAAAAATGTTTGCAAGAGACCGGTTTCGAACCCGGGTCTCCTGCGTATAGGTACTAAGTCTTAACCGTCCCAGCCGCTAGGCCATCGCACAAGAATCCCAGTTGAAACATTCTTAACATACAAGTCCCTGTGGTTTCCCTCTCATACGCACCAACGATCGAACCCAGTCTATTACCCACGATTTCGATTTTGATTGAACCACAGATCATAAGGGTTTTGTTAATATGGTGTTTGCGAATTCGTATGAGAGTTTAATTTGAAAATTATCAAGTCTAGGATCGTTTAATTTAAGATTAAAAGGCCGTAACCCTAGATCAAGAACACCAAATCGATTCCCTTGATTCTGATAATCGAAATGGCTGGATTCATGGGGCTTTCAAAGAGTTTTTAATTTCGAATCCAATCATATACTTTAATTGAAATGAGATTAAGTGTAGACTGGTTCTCGATTAAACCGATTTGGTTATGAACCCTAGAATTGGTTTGAGTTCAAATCATTGTTATAAGCCTCAAAGAGGTTAGGGCTTTTGAATTAGAGGTGGAAACGAAGCTAATGGTGATTTCAATTACCTGAGATGATAACAGAAGTGTGGAGATCGACTAACAGTCAGTAGCTGCTTCCCTGGCCACTCTCCTGCGTTCACGGCTGTGTCTCCGGTCACAAAGGAAGACGCAACAGGTTCAGGGATGTTCGTTGAAGGTACGCAGATGCTTGATTGTGGGAAATAATAAACCGAGTGATTGAATTGATGGTCATAGACACGAGGTCGACGGTTAGGACTTAACTACTCATAACTAGAGTTTAATTCGATCAATGATGATAATTAATCTGAAAGTTATGGTCGTTAATGCCTTAAACGTGTGTAATCATTTGCAATTTCGACGAATTTCGATTGCGGTTTATGGATTTGGCATCAAGAACTCGTGGGTTTGACTTTCAAAGTCAAGTAATTGACTTTAGAGTAATTACAGAACCGGTCCCTGAGGTGTCATGCGAATTGGAGTTTAGGAATTGGCAGAATTGGTCCCTCAAGTTTGGATGGAGTTAGAACTTGGTTAATTTGACTTCCAAAGTCAACAGAATTGGGATTTTGACATTCTAAAAGTCAACAGTCAACTTTAGGGATATTACATAACTAGTCCCTAGAGTTTAGGTTTGGATTATTGACAGAATTAGTCCCTGAAGTTTGAGTTAAGTTAATTAGGTTAACTTTAACTGGATTTTGTTAACGGAGTTAACTGGAAAAGTCCGGATTGTCACAATGCACCACCATGGCACCACCGCCGTTGACTCCACCTTACCACCGGGTAGTTTTCTTCCTAATCCGTGACCACCACACCGAGCCACCGTGTCCCGCCATGCTTCGCCCGTCCTCCGCCGTGGTGTGCCACCACCACAGCCACTTTAAATATATTAAAAATGATATTCTTGTATTTTTATAATTATATAACAGAAAACAACATTTATCCTTATACCTTCAATAATATAAATAAAGTCTTATCTAGCATGACATCATATGAAAATTCTGATTCACCTACTTGCATCTAAAGACTTTAATCTTCAATAATTACGTTGAACATCTTTTATGTACATGTTTTATAACTGATTAGGACCTTTAGTCTAACTTTCGTTTATTATTGTCGTTAAATTCATGTTAAATGACTAATTTACCCTTAATATTAAATAAAATAAAATAAAACACAACCTTACCCAACCCCCACCCTCTTCTTCTTCTTCTTCAACGTCTCCCCAATCCAATCATTGTTCCCGTTTGCGGCACCCCCACCATCGAAAATAACATCACGTGTGGTATTCCTATCCCTGATCGCTGCATTGAAGGTAATGAGAAACCGGTGAGGGTGTTGATTCCTAATTCCCTGTGATCACTGATCGTTGAATGAAAGGTAAACATTCGGGTGAGGGTGCCTATATTTCTTCCTCTACTCTCGTTGATGACCTCCATCACGATCGCCCCCTAAATCGTCTGTTCCACCCTCTATTGAAAGGTAAACAATTGGCTCAATCGCTTGCTCTGATGTCACCTTCGGTTCCTCCAGTGAACGGAAATTAAAATGTGAGTTCTTACAAGTCCCGTTGATTCAGTAATTCGTTGATACGGAAGAGAACAAGAAAAAAACATGTTTATAGCTCTGTTTTTTTTTTTCTCGAATTCCCTTTTTGATTTGATTCATTAATTCGTTGATATGGATTTTATCAAAACTTTCCATTGGTTAATTTTGCAAGTTCGGTGTTGCTGCTCTTCGTTACTTGATTGATGCTTTCTTTTTGCCCCTTTGTAGATCTTATAAAGAAGTTTTAGCTTGATCGTAAGTGTTTGTGATCTAAATCAAGTAGGTTTTCAAGTTCAGTTCGCATGAAACTTTTTCCAGATGGATTTTGCTTTTACATCCAGATTTGTTTATAGTTTGATTTTAAAGAAAGTAGAGTTACAATATGATATCAATTTTGACAATAAGTTGTTGGACACGGTGGTGATTGTTGCAGGAATCAAAGAGGTTGCCGGAGACGATTTTGGCCGAAGCTGTGGTGATTGTTTTTTTTTATAATTTTGAGTAAGTTACAGATTGGTTTCTCAACTATAATCCTTTCGTTTTAATAAGGGTATTTTGGTCTTAAAAATACCAGAAAATCTAACCACAGTTAGTGTAAAGAACATAATTTGTTACAAACCTTAAATCTAAAGGATGTCCAACGTAATTATTGAAAATTTTGTTGAGCAGTTCTTGTAACTATATAATGGAAAACAATAATCTAAAAGATACATGTTAAGTTCACCGATGATAAGGAAGACATCATGATCTCTGATCTGGATCGGGTTCTCATTTAGGGTGTACGGTTAGGATGGCTTAGGTGAGTTCTTTGGAATTCACGGTTATGAGTTGAGAGAGAGGGACGATTCTTGAGTGGTGATAGATTGATGATTAGTCTATTCTCTCTAATTAACTCTCTATTTATATGTACATCTAAGGGGAAACCCATTATTGGCCCATTAAGAGTAATTACGCCCATCAATTAATTACTAGCCATAGGTTAATTAATAAATAAATAATTATATTTGATCATTTAATAATTAGATAAATGATTATAAGAGCCACATATTAAATTGTGTCTTACATTCTCCCACTTGGCTGAGTAATCATTTATTATAAGTATTAGTAAGTCTGCAGATTTAATACTCATTTTAGTTTTAAACCAAAACTGTAGCAGAGAAATACAGTCATTGAATCAGTATCCAACTCAAGACCCCCATTAATCATAATACAATCCCAATTTAAGACTTAAGTAAACTTATGATCAAATTTATAAATAAGCCCTTGAACGATGATTTGTATAATCAGTGTCTATATGTCATTAGGCATGCATAACATATTTAGAGACAAACAAATTCAAATAACTGAGGAAATTTCATTAATAAAAGTAAGTAAGTACAATTATGTTACTAAATAAGGTCTTTAGAAAAGCCCGTCTTCGAAACATGTTCTTTGAAAACTTTAGGTGGGAGACCTTTAGTCATCGGATCCGCAAGCATAACTTTAGTACTTATATACTCAATACAAAGATTATTTTCCTCAACTTGCTCACGTACGAACAAGTACTTTGTATCAAGATATAATCCAGCTCCAGTCGAACTGTTATTGTTCGAGAAACTAACGGCAGCCGAGTTATCACAATAAAGCTTCAATGGTCTAGAAATGGAATTAACTATTTTGAGTCTAGTGATTAGATTTTTCAACAACATTCAATGACAGGTCGCGTTATACACATCTATGTATTCTGCCATCATAGTGGATGTTGTGGTCAACTGTTGCTTATGACTCTTCCATGAGATAGGTCCGCCGGCTAACATAAAGATAAACCACGAAGTGGATTTCTTGTCATCTTTGCACTTAGCAAAGTCAGAATCAGAATAACCAATCACTTCTAAATTATCACTTCTTCTATAAGTCAGTTTATAGTCTTTCGTCCCTTGCAGATATCGAAGTACTTTCTTAGCTGCTTTCCAGTGATCAAGGCCAGGATTAGTCTGATAAAGGCCTAGCATTCTAGCAATATAAGCGATATCCGGACGAGTACAGACTTGAGCATACATGAGGCTCCCAACTACTGATGCATAAGGTATCATTCTCATTTGCTCCTTCTCAACCTCTGTTTTCGGACATTGGAAAGAACAAAAAACATCTCCCTTAACTACTAGAGCTACAGAAGGAGAGCTGTGTTGCATATTGTAACGTGTGGGGACCCGTTCAATGTAGGCTTTCTGCGATAATCCTAAAATTCCCTTAGATCTATCTCGGTGTATTTCGATACCTATAACATAAGAAGCCTCTCCGAGATCCTTCATGTCGAAGTTATGCGAGAGTAAACGCTTCGACTCATGCAACATGTCTAAACTACTACTTGCCAATAAAATATCATCTATGTAAAGGACACGTATAGTAAAGTTGCTCCCACTCATCTTGACGTAGGTGCATTGATCCACTTGATTCTTAAGGAAACCTTGTTTCTTCATAACTTCATCAAACTTTAGGTACCATTGATGTGATGCCTGCTTCAACCCGTATATGGATTTCTTCAACTTACAGACTAGATGTTCTTAACCTTCAGGTTGAAAACCTTCAGACTGTTTCATGAACACGTCTTCATTCAAGTCACCGTTGAGGAAAGCGGTTTTGACGTCCATATGATGTGGCTCTAAGTCGAAGTGAGCTACTAGGGCCATCACGATCCTTAATGAATCCTTTCGAGAAACAGGATAAAAGGTCTCTTGATAGTCGATTCATCACAATTAGATACAAATTATACATGTTTTGCATGCATAATTATCCCTGAAATCATGACAATTAGAGACAATATGATAATAATTGATGCCTAATCCACTCATTTGTGTTCCGATAGGATAATTGACTCGGATACACAAAAACATGAATAAAACACTCAAAAACAAGGTGAAATCAGCATTCGGGGGCCAATTGAATGAAACCGGACGCAGGAAGTCAACCCTGGAAGCTAAAAAGTCAACAGGGAGCAAAACAAGGCAATGCACGGCTGTGCATTGCCTTGCACGGTCGTGCATCCCCTGTTTTGCCTCCCTGTACTCTCATGTACTGCAAGATTCCGCACATTAAAGAAAATGGTACTTTGCACGCCCGTGCAATCAAATGCACGACCGTGCATTGCCAAAATCTTAGCTTATAAATAGCAAGATCATTCTAGTGTTTTAGGTGTCCATTACCAAGAGGTGTGAAGGCCTTAGTGCTCTGCTAAGAGCCGGAACTCTCTCGGTTTTGGTCTGTTTAGCTTTTATTTGTTTATTTTCTTTTTAAAGTCTTGTAATATGAAGCGATTCTTTTCGTTCGAGTAAAACAAGAGGCATTCTATACCCGCTCTCCCTTGGTGTTGGAATACTTCCACACACTATCTAAGGGTTAGTGGAGTCACTTGTATGGTCATTCATGGCTAGTTCTCTTGTGTTGCTCGAGTTGGTTGAACTTTAATTAATTAATGAAATATTTTTAGTATGTTATGTTTTTAAAGTCTTTACTATGATTTATCTTAAAAAGACAGGAATAAGTGATCTTTAAACCAATCTAATAATCTTAAATCTTGTGAGTTACTTAAGCAAGACTTCTTGTTTGGGAAGCTTATTCGAGTTTGTACGGTCTATATACAAATCTTGGTTCTAGCAATGGCCAGTTAGTATAGATTTAATATTATGGGTTGATTGGAGGTTTGGGTATTCAGCAGGCCATTTGAGCCCTAAACAGACCGGGCGGTTTGTGTCGGTATTTCTTTACTTCTTTCGTATCGGCTTGCAGAGGACTTCTAGCGGGAGCCATGGGGTTTGATCTTGAGAATGAAAGTCTTATTTATTTAAAATAATATTATAAGTAAAGACAACTATTTAAGAATATAATTTGTTAGGTCCGAGCGTTCATAAAGTAGCTCTGGAGGGAGTTGCGCATTCCGACTTTTCAAAGGAAGTTACAAGACCAGACGTACGTCAGTCACATGGATAATATTAGTTCGAATAATGAATTGTGAGATACCGACGGACTTGAGACCCCGTTTAGGGTCCGTTATATTCATTAAGGAAAAGTTGGCCGACCGTATCCACAGTTCCGTTACGAAATACTAACTCCCCTATCGAAAAGGTTAGTACTAGTAAATATGACCAACCTTACTTTAAATATATCATTTATTAACAAGGGATAATAACTAGAGTAACACCTTAAATGGGATAATACTTCTAATTACATTTCTTATCTTTTTATTTTCCTTCTAAAACAAAACCCATTTTCCAACTTATTATCCTAGCCAGACAATAGCGAGGGTTGAGTACGGGATCCGTGTCCATGGTTCGATACTTGGTTTCTACCCATACTATACTACGCTGCGATAGGTACACTTGCCTATTGTGTGTGTATTTAGTTGAAGTAATTATCATTCTAATTTATAAATTTAAAACCTGATTTTGTGTAGATCTAAATAGAATATATCTTTGGCGTTTTTGCAAGGGTTATATATATATTTACATTTTTATCTACATATAAAACACACCATCAAGTTTTTGGCGCCGTTGCCAGGGACACGGAAATTCTGCGAAAGATCTAAGCCGTTGGACTGACTATTTCTATTTTCTCTTTATTTTCATTTTTATTTTGGTGCTTGTGTTAACTAATCTATCTTTGCAGGAATTTTCAAGGAATCTTCAAGGAATCGCGACCGCGAAATTTTTGTTAAGAAAAATACATAAACGTAAGTACCGCCATTCAAAAGCAAAAAAAATTCTTTTTAGACGTAACACTTTCGAACGGTTTTTACGTGTTTAAGTTTTATTTTCTTTCTTATTTCCTCTAAATAAAAAAAAGTCAAATTTGGTCAGACAGGGGCAATGCAATGCACGACCGTGCATTAGGCTCCATGCAGTCAGGTGTTGAATTAGGGCAGAATTTTTATTTTCTTAAAACTCTTACCCCCAAACACTTGTTGGATGAATTGGATACATTGACACTCATGGTTTTTTACCGGTTACGTAGATAACCGTTGATATGGTGCCACCACCAGCACTTTCAGCCGCCCTAGTTGGCGAATATTAGTTTAATGTTCTTTTTATTTCCAGTAATTAGTTGTGTCTTGAGCTTTGAATAAACAGGTAAAGGCAACTTTTGGCTCGTGCAGGGAAATACATTTTAGGCGATGGTGGGAATCGACCACATGCATGATGATGACGTCTCATCAGGGGAGTATTAGTTTCGCCACACTCTTATTATTCATGACACATATCATATTACATACATCTATATTGTGAGAAACTAAGTGTGGGGTGGAACCCCGTTGATAATTTGGCTACCCAATTTTGTCTCAAGTATTACAAGTGCATGATTAAACTACCTAATTCATTGGATTAAATATATATAGAAATAATTAAAACATTTTCAAAAATAATATGTAAGCATGACAGCTTCTGAAATAATCTAAAAGCAAGAGTCTTAAAAATCATTTGGCAAAAACGGGCTTATAAAAACAGCAATTTGAAATACCGTTGAAGTGAATCAAGGAAACAAATAGGGAAGATTAGGGAGCACAACATAAAGAAAGAAATAAGTTTATGCACATTTTTACTTTATTACCCTTACCTTCCGTTTCCATGTGAGAGATTTGAACCTATCCGAGCATTATCACGAATACATCAAGTTTTTGACGCCGTTGATTATTACATAGTTCACATGCTCATTTCATATGAGTGTGGGTGTTGTGTAACTAATGTAGTGTGTGTGGTTGTAGTCTAAGTCTACTACTAATGCAAACCTAGTTCACTTGAACCAATGTCTCTGATACCAATCTGTCACACCCTCAAAATCTGCGTGCGGGGTTTTACCGCGAGGCGCGTGACACACTAGGATATCAGTCATTAGTTACACCGAACGACTCTATATGAATTTAAATAAAATATCGTTGCTGCTCATAGTCACGAGACAACAATCTTTAAGTTTGAAAATGTTGCGGAAGCGTAAATAAAATTCAATGCAAGTAAAATCAAATGCGCAAAACACCGCGCCCAAACCAAAGTAAATGAGACGAGTAAATGAGTTTTAAAATTGTTTATGAAAACCATGCACCGTCATGCATCCTAATATTGAGTGTACCTTAGCGACCTGAGAAAGACATGCTAAAAAGTGTCAACACAAAGGTTGGTGAGTTCACTAAGTTGTAAGTAAATAACAGTTTCATGTTTGCGAGATAGTGTAAATAATGTATACCGATAGATAGCTAGTCTATGTCATGCTACTACAAGTGTTTCGAAACCAAAGCTGACTGTTTGTGTTTGTTTTCCTTCCGCCATGTCTACCGAACAATGGTAATTGTTTAGGTCAATATTACAGCCGTTCGACCTCCAGTCGAGTTAGCGCGACTAACGCGGGTGGGGCTTGTCAAAACCCAATAGTACTACTCAAGATTACCTCGCTATGTTCCAATACTAACGGTTCGAGAATGTAAGGACTTATGTGGTATGTTTGCACTTTAGTAAGCAAGCGATAATACAATAATACAAGATCCAAAATGTTTGCGAGCATGTTTTCTCCCCCAAAAGGAAAGTAAGTAAAAGAGGGGTAGTGAAACTCACCTTAGTATGCGTGCAGATGAAAGCTAAGTAAAAACAGTTGGACCTCTAACTGCCACCTAAAACCATAGGTCTATAAGTGTGTGTTCGTGTATGTTGACATGAACCCTTAGTATCCAAACAATATCATTGTTTAAGTGTTTAGAAAAGATTTACAAGTTTGACTCAAGTTTGACCCGACGACCCGTTGGTGACCCGTTAGTGATTTAATGTTTGATTTGAATACTAAAACATAGTACACAAGGAATTCAAGTTTCATGGTACACAACTCAAAACTATCTTGGCATAGCAAGTTATGTCTACACAATGCACGATCAACAAGTTTCTACTTTTTTATAATGTATGAACACAAAGTTTGGTTTCCATATGTTAATCATTTGTAACATGTTTGCATGATCAATATGTTCATAATATAAATCTTACTTGCCCTAGATAATCATAGCACATTACAATGCCTTGAACTTAACATGCAGATCATACTTCAATTAAAGTTTTCAAGTATAGTTAGTTATGAATATCATGCGTGTTCTGAGATATCTAACACGTTACAACATGTTATTATATCCTAACTATCATGTAGCTATCATTAAACCATATCATACATGTCTAAATAACAGGCTATGACCACTTTTGACAATTAAAGTTTCCTCTTTTAGAAAGTTTGTAAAACCGAGTTAGGTATTAGAAATCTAATTTCACAAATCACTTATACATGAATCAAGTAACACATAAACATCATTATATCATCCTAATCATGTCTAGTATGCAAGATAGAATTCACAAAAAGTTTCCTCCTTTAGTAAGTTATGATTTCTAGCTTGTTTAATGAGATTCAAAGCACCAAATCAATTGCATACAACCTAACTAGCATGATTATAACCATAATAAACATCAAACACATCTATCATGCAATCCTACAACATCACATAATCAAAAAGTTCCTTCTTTTAACAAGTTATGAATCATATGAGACTAGGGTTTTCCAAATAACAACAAAATCATCAAACAAATGTAAAACAATGTTAAAGTCACCATCTTTATTGTAAATACTCATGTTTGGATGAACTAGGGTTTCAATAAAAATTCTAGAAATCAAAAAGTGATGAAATCGGATGAATTAACTTACGTAGTTGTAACATCCCGAGTTTTAGAGCACGAGAGAATTCACGAGGAATTAAAACTTAAATAAAAAGAAAGGAAGCGGGCTTGGGTCGGGGTGCATGGGCCGAAAGGGGCAAGGGTCGGGCCCTTATAAGCCTCAAGATCAGCCAAAAGCTCCCATTTCCATCCACATTTCCGAATTCTAGAGAGAGAGGTGAGAGAGAGTCTAGAGAGAGAAAGTCCCGGTTTTCGGATTAAAGCTTCAAGGATCGTTAGCAAGAGTCTCGTGAGTGTTTAGCAACGAAAAGGAAGTGATTACAGGTAACCGATTCTCCTAGATCTGAGTTTTAGTTCGTTTTTGGGTTTTTCGGGTTTTGGGTGAAAGGGTTATGTTTGAACGGATGAAACTGAAAGATAAGCCTAGATTTGAGTTCCTTAATGGAAAATGAACGTTTTGAATGCAAGCAGGTTCGGGATCTTGAAGTGATCAGACCCGAATGCAAAAGTTAGGGTTTTTCGCCAAGAACAGGTCGTGCGCACTTGCTAAGTGCGCACAGAGCAGGTCCTGCGCACTTGCTAAGTGCGCAGGAAGGGAAGCCTGCACACTTGCTAAGTGCGCAGGAAGGGAAGACTGCGCACTTGCTAAGTGCGCAGGAGGCAGAGTCTGCGCACTTGCTAAGTGCGCAGGCATCAGGACTGATTAAGTAAAGTCAGTATGTTAGAGTGGTTAAACCGTTTAGCGTCGAGTTAAGTCTGATAAGTGTCAAATTGTCATGATTGTTCAGATTGTGTGAGATCCAGTAGACCGTTGCAGCTTAGATACCAGGTGAGTTCTAATCCCCTTTTTGCCTTCTTTAGGGGTGGTATGCATACTTAGTGTAAAGTGTTTATTATATTTTATATATTATAAACTGAAGAGAAAAGCTATGTTTTAGTGAAAGGTTTAAAAGAGGCAAAAGTATGTTTCAGTAAAGTAAGATATATCATTTGGCAAGCGTTTACTATATTTTCATATAAATAAACAAAGGCATGATATATGTGCTAGTATGTTTTCAGTAAAGTAAGATATATCATTTGGCAAGCGTTTACTATATTTTTATATACATAAACAAAGGCATGATATATATGATAAGCTATGTTTCAGAAAGTAAGATGTATTTTATGATAAGCTATGTTTCAGTAAAAGCAAAGATATATCATTTGACAAGCGTTTACTATATTTTTATATACATAAACAAAGGCATGATATATGTTAAGTTATGAACAAGATTTACAGAAAGATTTATGAACAGTAAAGTGAACAGTTTTCCTTCGGGAATATGTACCAGCTATAAAGGTCCTTGGGACAGATGTTACTTGTACAAGATGTCAGACATGGGTTCTACCCATTAGTAAGAACCTTTGGGTTCGTTAACGGTTGTACAACTGGGATGAGTGACGGCGGTTGCTCGGGAGGTCCACGCAACCTCCCCTTAGCGGTAATGTCGGTTCATGGACGTTAGCCATGGGGGCATTGACCAGGTACTCGTCGGTTCATGGACGTTAGCCATGGGGGCGGTACAGTAGTGACAAGGAATTGACGGTTAAGCGGTAATGTCGGTTCATGGACGTTAGCCATGGGGGCATTGACCAGGTACTCGTCGGTTCATGGTCGTTGACCATGGGGGCGGTACAGTAGTGACAAGGAATTGACGGATAAGCGGTATTGTCGGTTCATGATCGTTGATCATGGGGGCATTGACCAGGTACTTGTCGGTTCATGGATGTAAGCCATGAGGGCAGTACAGTAAAGAGGAATTGACGGTTTATTATACGTTTTAAACTGTTTAAAAAGTAAAGTATGTAAAGTTTAGCCATATGGGCAGTATATATATATATATGTTTTAGTAAATCTTTTGTATAATTGATTTAAAGTAAACGTTAGAACTCACTCAGCGTTGCTGATTTTTAGTATGCATATCAGTTAAGTGCAGGTTAGTTGATGGATGTGGATGCTTGGTTTAGAGAGAAGAGTTACCCGAAGATCAGTGTCTGGCATCCCGTTTATGTTTTATGTTATGTTTCTTTTGATTATGTTGATTAAGACAAGTTTCAGTTGTAATTGGCTAGTTATGTTTAGACATGTATGTTTCCGCTGCGTATGTTGAGATTTTAAAACGTTTCCGTTGTGTTAATGAATGTCTTATGTTTAAAAGTGCTATATGTTGAGGAGTAAATCCAATGAGTGAGGTCTCCCGGGATTGGGGCCTCACAGTAGTAGTGTTATCAACGCCTAGGAAAGATCAAATACAAGTCCAATTGCAAGATTGAAGATCGAAAGGATGGTATTTGGGTGCTTTGTTGGTCTCGGCGCAAAATGGAGGGGGAGGGGGAGGGGTTTGGGATCGACGACTTTGAGGAGGAAAAGGGAGAATAGGGTTTTTATTTTTTATAAAATCTTTAAATATGCATGCATGGGTTTAAAATTGGGTTTAGATAGCACATGGACTAATTTAAATGGGTTTTACAAATCATTTAATTAATCCACTAAATAAAATTGTTTTTAATAAAGATTTTTATAAAAGCTTATTTATAAAAATCACTAAAGCAGTAAAAGTCACAATGTTCCGCGTAAACGTACGCGATTTCACGAAAGTCTACATAATTAACAGAAAATCACTAAACACATAAATTCACATAATTTATATTAAAATAATAACAATTATTTTTATTAGTTCACCAACGTTCTGGGTTAGACTCGTGTGCGATCCGGTAATTCTACGTGTTTGTGCGAACTGACACATCTAACTAATCATAATTAAATGTAATGCATGAGTGAATGTTTGAGATAACTGAGTTTGTATAAATAAATGTTTGAGATAACGATGTTTGTGTTAACCTGAAAATGCCGGATGTCACAGTCAAGCTCGTCAATCATAACTTTGTTCCATTGAGAAGACTGGTCACTGCTAATGGATTCATGATAAGAAGTAGGATCTGTAAACTTTCCGGCATCCATTTCAGCTTCAGTCAGGTAGGAAACAAAATCATCAAAGTTAGTAGGCCTATTGGACCTAGACGACCTCCTGAGTTGATTATCGGGTTTGACATTGTCTTCATGTCAGTCGTTTGATGTGCCTTCATTCTCTAGTATAAAAGGAGTAGCATTAGGATCTGATTGAGGAGGAGGTGGTGCGGTGCAACGTCATGTACAAGAGGAGTAATCGGAGGTAAAATAAGCGACGAATCTCCCCCCCCCCCCACGTCTTATACTTCTTCTAAATCTGGATAAGGATTTCCACTGCTCCCACTGACCTTAAAATCCTCAAGGAATTTGGCATGCTTGGTTTCTACAATACGAGTGACGTGAGAAGGACAATAGAATCTATAACCCTTTGAGTGATCGGGATAACCGATGAAGTAACAAGTGATAGTTTTCATGTCAAGTTTCTTTAAGAAAAGATTATAGAGTTTAGCTTCGGCAAGACAGCCCCATACTTTCATATATCTAATACTCGGTGTCCTTCCTGTCCAGAGTTCATAAGGAGTTTTACGGACAGACTTTGAAGGAACCCTGTTGAGTATATGAACAGCTGCTTTTAAGGCCTCGGTCCAGAGGAATGAGGGTAATCCTGAGTTGGCTAACATACTGCGTACCATGTTCATTAGGGTCCTGTTTCTTCTCACAGCAACACCATTATGCTGAGGAGTACCGGGCATGGTGTACTGGTTCACGATCCCCTGGCCCTTACAAAACTCATAAAATGGACCATGAGCCTGACCTACATCAGTATGTCTACCATAATATTCACCTCCTATATCTGATCTCACAACTTTTATTTGAAGATCAAGTTGTTTTTCAATTTCAGTTTTATAATCTTTAAAAGTCACAAGTGATTCAAATTTATCCTTAATAAGATACAAGTACATATAACGAGAATAATCATCGATAAAAAGTGATAAATAAAGTATGTCATGTTATACCAGCAACGGGGTAAGGGCAACTAATATCAGTGTGAATGAGTTCTAATAAGTTAGAGCTCCTAGTGGCACATTTCTTATTTGTTGATGTCATTTTACCTTTAAGGCATTTGACACATGTTCCAAAATCATTGAAATCGAGAGATGGTAACACTTCATCCTTCACGAGACGAGATAAGCGTTCTCGTGAAATGTGGCCTAAGCGTTGATGCTACAACATGGATGAAGCTTCTAGGTCTCGCTTTCGTTTAGTATTTGTTGAGTTTCATTGATATTATATGATAACAAAGACTTGGAAAATTCATCATCTAGTTCTAATCTATAGAGACAATCATCCAGATAACCACGTCCAAACACTTGAGAATTTAACATAATAGAAAGTTTGCCATGACCATGAGAACAAACAAAACCGTCAATGTCTAACTTTGGTCCTGATACTAGATTCCGAGTAATCTCGGGAATATATAAGATATCATAAAGTTTAATACATAAACCAGTTTTCATTATTAATTCTAAGGTTCCCACAACTTTGACAACTAGTTCTTCTCCATTCCCCATCTTAAGTGTTCTTCGGTTTCTTTCCAGCTTTTGGATTATAAGGAATCCCTATAAGGAGTTAGTTACATGAACCATAGAACCATAATCAAACCACCATGTATTAGTTCGAACATTTAAATTATATGACTCAAGTATCATGTAAAGATTATTACCTCGCTTGCTCAGCCACTCCTTAAAGTCTGGGCAGTCTTTCTGCCTATGTCCAGCCTTGCGAAAGAACTTGCAATGAGACTTCCCTTTGAAGTTCTTAGAGCTAGAAGCACCACTCGCATCTTGTTTCTAGACCTTAGAAGATTCCTGCTTACGGAAATTGCCCTTCCTCTTCTTTGAATCAGCGGACATAAAGTAAGCAACATCTGGTCTCTCTAGCTTTAGACGCTCTTCTTCATGGACGCACATTGCAATCAACTCACTCATCGTCCACTTATCTTTCTGGTGTTATAGTTGATTTTGAAAGCTTCAAAAGACTTAGGAAGAGAGATCATGATAAAGTGCACTAGGAAAACGTCACTGATTTCCATGTCTAATCCCTTAAGCTTACAGGACATGTCATTCATCATCATGATATGTTCACGAATACCGCTGATCCCGTCATATTTTGTAGTCACCAGCTTCAGAATTAGAGTGCTAGCATGCGCCTTAGAAGTTCCCTTGAATTGATCCTCCACGGAAGCTAGATAAGTCTTGGCATCTTTAGAATCAGGTATAACTCCTCTGATGATCGGACTCATGGAGTTCTTCATTAGGACAAGAGTCATGCGGTTACACCTCGTCCATTTCTCATGCTTTATAATGTCATGATGAGTGCTTTTGTCAGTAAGATCAGCAGGTGCAGGCTTGTCGAGTGCGTGATCGAATTCCATCAAGCCGAGAGACAGCATCAGTGAATCTTTCCAAGAGGAAAAGTTCGCACCAGTCAAAGTTTCGATTCCCAAGTTAGGGGCTGCAGTGGATTTTATACGAGAAAAATTAAGATACTAATTGCTAAAAAAGAACTTAGAGTATCTATGGGGTAACTTAAACTAAGGCAGGCGGAATAAGGACCATTATATATTAATGAAGCTATGATAAATATCTATTATAATCACCAAAATAATAGATTAATTAGGTTCTACTTAAACAATGTAACACATCACCTTTGGGCAGAACTGAAACATTTAAACCGTGAACTGTAAAACCGTGAACTGTAAAAACCGTGAATTGTTAAATCGTGAACTGTAAAACATGAAGTTTAAGACCCGTAAATACAAAACCGTGATTTCTTAAACCGTGAAGGTTATCCTTTAAAGGCATGTGCGATATTTAAGGGATTTGATTGTATTTCTAATTTCGAAAATCTTTTAAATTGTTAAGTATATCCAAATTTATTTATTTAAAATAATAAAATAATATTTTAATTCAAAACTTGAAGATAAAGTTACAAGATTTTAGGAAAAACACAATCAGAATCATTATTCATCCCAAATTAAGGGGATTTTCATCAAATCTAATGATGAGCTCGAATAATAGTTTATGAACATCAGATAAACTGTTCTCCAATAATACCAGATAAAAATCTGGAATCAAAATCTTGAAACATAATTCTTAACAGATTTCGAAAATTTTAATGGATCTCGAATTTTATGAGATCAAAAAACGTGATATTTTAATAAAACAGAAAACCATGAACATTAATAAAGATGATTTTCCATCAGATTTTAACAGAACTTTGTTTTCCGATTTTAATTCTAGTTTAGGGAAAGAATCAAGAACTGATTAATCAACATTGCTCTGATACCACATGTTGATCAGTTCTTGTAACTATATAATGGAAAACAATAATCTAAAACATACATGTTAAGTTCACCGATGATAGGAAAGATATCATGATCTCTGATCTGGATCGGGATCCCGTTTAGGGTGTACGGTTAGGATGGCTTAGGTGAGTTCTTTGGAACTCACGGTTATGAGTTGAGAGAGAGGGACGATTCTTGAGTGGTGATAGATTGATGATTAATATATTTTCTCTAATTAACTCTCTATTTATATGTACACTAAAGGGGAAACTTATTAATGGCCCATTAAGAGTAATTAGGCGCATCAACTAATTACTAGTCATAGGTTAATTAATAAATAAATAATTATATTTAATCATTTAATAATTAGATAAATAATTATAAAAATCACATATTAAATCGTGTTTTATAAATTTAAGTATTTAAATGTAAATGGGTATAAACTATAAAGATAAATGTTGCTCTATGTACTCAATGATAGACACAAGTTTAAAGAAAAAAACAATTTGAAAAATAATAGGACCCGCCGATCACGTGCGTGGCGTGTATGAAAGTGTTGATGCTCCCACCCAACGGCAATTGTTCCCCGTCACGTGCCCATTCAATTGCCGTATTTAAGGTTTATTGGCCCCAAACCCAAAATAAAAGACAAGCCTATTTTGAGTACCACTAATGCATTGGCTTATTAAATTTCATGAATAAATATATTTTTTTGGTAAAAAGATTTAGGTTTTGTCTAAATCTATACTATATAATAAATAAAGATTTTGATGGGACACTTGTCACTCTCTTATACATCCTTAACTTTTTTTTCTCACCTCTCTCTCCTATTAATTATACAAATTTATTTAATTTTTTTTATAATTTTTTTCCCGCCTCTCTCCTATTAAATAATAATGATTTCTATAATTCTTTTTATAAAACGTTTTTCATAAATATGTAATATGTAAATATTTATTACTAAATATATATAACATTGCATTTATTCAAACTGTGTAATACATCGGGTTTCTAAAGTTTAATATCAATTAACATTTATCAGTTAAATAAAAAAAATTAGTACTCAACTAAAAAAATGTTTTAAAAATTAACTTAACAGAATTTATAACTGTCATGTAATATTTTATTCAACTCGTGTAATACACGAGTTTTTAAATACATAATTTTTTTATTACTAAGTATATAACATTACATTTATTCAATCCGTGTAATACACGGGATTCTAACCTAGTTAAGTAATAAATGAACTTTTTTTTTAAAAAAATATGCCCTACTCCCTTTTAATCTCAATTTATTTTCAATTTTCAAAGTAAGAAATATAAAAATATTAACTTAATCAGGGGCGGACATAGGGTAGTACTAGGGGTAGCACCCGCTACCCCTCAGCTTTTACACGTAGTGCAAAAAAAAAAATTCTTTTTTACGGTTTTATGTATCCGGTTACCCTTTACGTTACCCCTGAGCAAAAAATACGTTACCCCTCAATTTTTTATACGCTTAACACTTCATAAAAAGTCTAAAATTTTATAAAAAAACTAATGCTTTATAAAAAGTCCCCATATTTCATTAAAGGTTTTGAGATATTGAGTTTTAATAAAACATTTGGGCTTTAGCCAGCCCAAATGTTTTATTAAAACTCAATATCTCAAAGTCTCAATTCTCAAACTCAACTTACCCAAGCGCGGCCAAGAAAAAAGATAGAGAGCGGGAACTGTAGCGACCACTCGACCTGAGCTGAGACCACCGCCCGACACCGCCTCCACCAAACCCTAGTCCTCCGCCTCTACAGTATGCCTCGCCAGTCGCATGTTACCGTCAAAAAAAATTGTTTACATAAAAGTACGGTCAAAATAAAATTTTGTTTCATTTACATGAAAGTACGGTCAAAATTTTTTTTTGTTTCATTTAAATGAAAGTACGGAAAAAAAAATTTACGTTACCCCTGAACTTTTATTTTAGATCCGTCAGTGAAGTTAATGATTATCTCTTTAATACCAATATAGCCTTGCTTTTCCCATATGTATAATTATAATTTTATGCATGTGATAGTACGAAAAATGTATGCAGATTATCTGCTGGTCCCCTCCAAATAATTTTACTCCTTGCACATAGCCAATGATGACATGCATTTATTCATAGTTGTAGAAGCAAGTAACCAAGTCATAAATACTTCAAATTCATTGCATTCTATGTAAAACTTTCGACAAATATTTACCTAACAAATGAATCAGCAGAAATAAGACAATCGACCGACAGAAGCAAGAGGAAAGTAAGCCATTCGATTGCAAAACGATCTGATTGTTTGTGTTTTCACAGATTTTATAGGTACTTTTACAAAATGGAATTAATTCGCTTATAAATCATCTCTTTATAGAATGAATTTATCATCTCTTTGCCTTGCTTCTGCCGATTCATTTGCTAGAGTAAATAGTTGCCGATTAATTATTATGAGAACAACAAGAAAGTATGTTCGTTTTTTATATGTAATTGAGTGACTTATATGAGAAAAAAGAAAGAGTGTATTAGGTTTTTATGTATAAAAAATTGTTAAGACTTTTATGAGAAAAAATAGAAAGTATATTGAATTTTTATAATATTTTCCTAAAACTGTTACAAAACGCCATTTAAATCGAATGTATAATAGATGAATGAACCAGTAAATTTATCAAATTTATTAAACTTGACATATTGTAATTATGTATACCGATCATAGAGTTTAAACTTAACCTATAGACCCCAAAACGCCAAAAGAGAGCGTATATAAAAAGCCAATGTTTTTAAATAATTTTATTCAAACGTATTATAGATGATAAAATTTCCAGATTTAATATATTAAACCATACAGATTCTAGTTTGCTACATAAAACTATGATACATGTAAAGTGTTTATACGTCAGTCAACCGAGTAGTTTTACTTTGAATCAAAACTCAAAATGAACAACACAAAGCCAGTATTACAACATGCATCACATCAATGCTTTTATACACCCTAAAAGTGAAAAATAAAAGTACACTTGAAACAAACACCACCACAAGAGTGAAGACGTTAACGATTATAACATTTAAATGATCGCGATAATTTCAGAGATCAACTCAAATCGGCACCATGCTGCTGAATATACGTTTCAGGCCAGGGCACGCGGTCCGCAGTTTTCCCACACTCGCTGTGGTTATCTATTTGAGTTCCAAAAAGTACAGGAAAAATATGATTTTTTGATGAAACAAGATGGTTTGAAAAACTAAACCATTAACACATGACTTACCTTTTGACAAAAACGGACGTCTAGTGTCTCGAGCATGTTACATTGTGATATGGCAGATTCAACTGCTGCTTCACTAATATTGCAAGACTAATCGAGAGAAAAGATTCAGAAACGATATAAATAAATTTCGGAAAATAACTGCAAAGAGGATGAGAAGTAATGTGATGCATACCTGCAGAAAGAGGTTAGTTAATCGTGGGCAGTCGAGCTTCAAGATTTCCAATGAGCCGCAATTGCTGAAGCAGCAAAAACACATAGATTCGGTTTTGTTAATTATTTTAGTATTATAAAAATGAATATAATACCACAAAGCGAAGGGAAAAGGTCACACCTTAGATTGAGAAAGCACAAATTTAAACACGCCACGTCAACTTCTTTCAGGTTTGCAGATAGTGAAATGTTTAATGATGATAAATTAGAAAAATGAGCGGTAGAGGGGATGAGTACTTTCTTGATGTTTGGGCAACCAACACAGTTGAGATTTTGTAGGAAACGCTGATACACGCGATCAACTGTAAAACTCCAGTTTAGGTCATGCATGTTCACACACCCGTTTAAGCTGACATGAGTTAAATGAGTACAGCAAGCAAGCAGCTCTTCTATGGAAGCCTGACACAAACTCCCATACGATAGGTCCAATTCCCGCAGTGTAGGGAGGGCCCCATCTTTGTAAAGAGGTTCAAGCGATGAGTCGGTCAGATACTTGCATGCTTGCAGTTTCAAAACCTTCAACAGACAAAAAAATAGTAAGCAAAATATCAGAAATTAAAAGTTAAAATCAATGTGATATAACACTCACCTTTAACTGCAAACAAGAGTCGAATACAGGTTGCAAGTTGGTTAAAAATGTGTAGGAAAGATCAAGTGATGTTAAATTAGGAAGCCAACGAAGAGATGCGAGTCCATCAGAACCGACAGATGTGCATGACATCAGAATTAGTGATTCAACGAGAGGACATGAGACGGTAGTTGCAGATAAGCAGTCATCCTTCAGCTGGCTGCATTTGTGGAACATAAAGTATTAGCATCTTATTAATGAATTTCAACCAATGGATACAGGGAGAGAAGAGTAAATTCACATGACCTGCAAAAGGAAGCATCTAGAGATGTTAACACTGGGCAGTTTATAGATGCTTCTGATAAGACACCACAGCCTTTGAGTTCAAGCAACACCATAGTCGGTGCTTCAATCTTGAGTGTATTTAGTTTTGGACAAATTCCCAAATTAAGAGATCGAAGGCCAACCTAGCAAAAGAAAAGTGAGAAATATTTATAAGGTATATACAAAAAGACTTGTCAGCAATGTTATTTAAGGCACGAACCATTCGTAAAAGATTTTCAAATAGAGATGCTGAGAGTCGAACTTTTGAAACTCCAATACGAGTCTTAACGTTTTTTTAGTTAACATTTTAGAAAATGTGCGATAAACAAGTAACTTACTGGACTACAGATTGCTCTTTCAAGATGATCACATCCATCCAAAGACATTTGCTCAAGATAAGGGCAAGTTAATTCTAGAGAAGTAATACCACGGCAACCAGCAAGGGAAAGACTAGTTAATGAATTGCTACAGAATTCAACAGCTGTCAAGCTCTGAACCAATGAAGATAACACAATCAGAAATCCATTCTCCTCAAATTGTATTAAAATGATCCAGATATTTAAAAATGTCAAGTGGTATGAAATAATAGACTTGATGTTCAAAAAAAGTGAGTACATGCATCGGGTAAACAACATACCTCACAGTTATCAAGAATCAATGATTTGAGCATAGGGCATCCACTGCCATCACTGAAAACCTCACAGATCGAATTTGTCAAAGATTCACAGTCTGTGAGGTCAACTTCTTGTAGAGACTGACATTGCAGCTCTAAACAAGTTAAGCTTTCCTGTTTTTGCAGAACTAGTTTCTGCATAGAAAAACAAGAATTCAAGCATTCAGAATTACATCAAGCAAAAAACTAGGAACCAAAAGAACAAATATGACTAAACCATACTTGCAGTGAGTTTGATACAATGTTGATTCGCTGGAGTGAAGGACAGTTAGAAACTTTAATGGACAATAATACCAAACTTCTTAAACTCAAGTCCACAAATCTGCAACCATATTAATAAAGTAAAAAATTAATAATGATAACAGAATACTCTCACAAGGGATTGTAATTTGGTATAGAGTATTATACTTGCGACAATGTACAAGTCTGATATTCTGCAAGCGAGGAAGATCTAAGAAGACAGATGTCAATAAACTGCAATTATCAAGCTCCAAAACCTGTGAGGCGAAAAAGTTTCAAAGAACTGATCTTGCAAAAGTATTAGCAGTAAAGTATTTGAGACAACAGAGCAGATTCTCACCTCCAACATATAGCTATATGCTATGGCAGCCATAGAAGCAGAAGTTATGCCTTCACAGCTATGAAGCTTGAGAACAGTCAACATAGGCAACCTTACAGACTTTAAACAAACAAGAAAAGGTATGTTATCAATAAAATATCACCAGTATATTTGATAAATTATATATGATTCAGTTTGGTTAGTAAATGGCAGAAATTACCTCTAAGGAGATGTTTGGACAGTACGATGCATTCAGAATATGAAGATTGCCACAAGTTGAGGAAATTTCGCGTAGTGTTTCATCACTAACACAAGAACAGTTAGACATGTCCAAGGACTCCAAGAGAGGACATGACGTCACGGCTGACCTAATTGCAGCATCTAGAAGCTTGTGACAAGATGCAATATCAAGATCATGCAAAAGAGGGCAGTTTAGTACAGCATGCGCCATGCTGCTTCGCTTCAAAGATAAAGTTTGAAGTTGGGGACATCTGGCAAAAAGATAACACTTCTTAGAGAAATTATATCATGCAGTTACATACAGCTCTACTATTATTTTTATGCATTATCACCTGACAGAAATACGGACCACGCGGCATTTCACAATTTGAATGTGTTGCAAACTATCATGGTATATTAGTATCTCTTGGATGCCATTACCAAGAATAGCATCAGTCACAATCAAATTCTTTAACATGGTGCAATCAGTTAAAGCTTGGAAAAATGTCTCCCCTAACTGTCCTTTTCCTAAGGTTAAAAACTCAAGATTCCTGAAAATAGTCAAATGCATAAGTTATGATGATGTAGTGTTAAGTCATGAAAAGTGATCACCTTAAGGAAGAAATTGCTTGCATCACAAGCGTGTGAATAGCCGGCGACCCGTTAATGTTTACTTGAGTGGCGTTTGGATATCGGTGACACATATCTTCAACTGAAAATACCATATATTAGTAGGATTGTGTAATTCCACTAGGAAACTAATTACAGGAAACCAATTAGATATTTGGCATTGTAACTACAATCTGCAATCTATCTGCAGACTGCACATATATAAGTAGTTAAGAAACTTATGACTGGAAACTTCTGATTTATTAAAATGAGATTCTGATACAAGATATGGATCACATGTTGACAGCTAAGATTGTACTTGAATAAAGAAGGGGTGTTAGACCACTACCTCACAAATCAAAAGAAGACCACCAATGACAACAATGCATCATCAAGAATTCCAGTATGTAGATCCTTTATACTTTAAAACGATACAAAGGAAAAGAAGCAGAATACAATGAAATTTTAAAGCATAGCAAATTGTGATATTAACCTACTTGTAACACATAACCAATGGTACTACCAGTGGTACTATATGCTTCTCTACCAGCAATATACAATATCTATACATCTACAAGGTTGAGAAGTTCTTCCATCCTAGAACGTTCTGAGAAGAATCTCTCTTTTAAACATATACTTCATCATGAAACAAGCATCCACGCATAAGTGACTGTTACGCTGTGTTCCCGAGTCTCATTTAAGGAGAGAAATAAAGGAAAAGAAAAGAAGAGGGAAGAAAATCTTGTTCCAGAGTTTTTTTAAAGGGGGGAAAGAAAGGAAATGGGGGGAAGTGTGTTCCAGAGATTTTTTTAAGGAGGGAAATGGAAGGAAATAGAAGGAAAACAAGGCTTAACTTTATCCTTCCAAAATGGAGTGATTTGGAGAGAAAGGAAAAGAAGGGAAGAGAAGGGAAAAGAAAAGAAGAGAAAAGAATCCCTTCTTTTCTTTTATTTCTTTTAGTAAACTCGGGAACACAGCGTTAGTTTATTTTATTTTTCAAAGATAATTATAACAATAGACCGCCTCAAGGTAATAGGAATAAGAAAACACTGAAAATATCATGACAGGGGGCTCTAAGCTAAAGAGAAACTAAAAGAAATAACAAATGCAAGCACCATAACATAGCATTACCACCTATTATATACATCTTTATCTGCAAATGGCCCAAGAAGCATGACAATCAACACATGTAGCAAAATAATTTAGGGTGAATTAGTCAACCAAACGGATATAAAGCAAACTTAAGATTCTCAATTACTTACGCAGAAAATAAAGAGGCATTGTCACTCTAAAGTACTAAATCATAGAGCTGTGACCTGTGAGTTCAACACCGATCTAAAACTTCACCAGACTAATAATTTAAACACCAATAAACTTAGCATAAAACCTCAAATCATCCACCAAGAACATGAAAATAGCACATAGCCAAAAAAAAAGTTGACACAAGGTGAAACACAACTTTTGTAAACTCTGATTTCCACATGAAGAAACATGGGAATTAATTTCCCAACCTCCAAATTGTTATAAAAAAATTGTCACGTTCTTATCAATGAACACTTTTTTGCACTACTGAAGTACAGAACTGACCATATGAAAACATGGGAATTAATTTCCCAACCTCCAAATTGTTATAAAAAAAATGTCACATGCTTATCAATGAACATTTTTTTGCACTACTGAAGTACAGATCTGACCATATGAAGACAGACACATGATTGTCAACAAGAACTAACAATTTCAATAACTCATATATACTACATGTGTGACATATTAGTGACACATACCCCTACACGTATTCTTATCTAAATGTGTTGTGTCCATATATATGGTTCAGATTCTCAACAGTAGCAGTTCTATTTTAATCTCCAATTGACTTTACTAAAAAAAGAACATCAGACTTCCCAACCACCTATCATTTGAAGTTATAAAAAAGCCTTTGACAGTTGTGATAGACTAGTAACAATCACGTATTTAACTTCATCTAAATAAAAATCTACTCCTAGTTAGAAGCATATGAAAATAATTGGAAGAAGGATTATCTACATTAGTACATTAACGACACATGATGTTGAGTTTTGAAGTAAAGAAAAACCTATCCAGCTCAGCCCAAAGAAGGGGATGCACATGCCCTTAACTTGATCTAGCATATATTGCAAGTTTGACATATTAATAAGGCTGGACAAATGTTCTGCTAGAGCAATTTCAATTCATAAGTTCTGGTTTAGCTTGTTTGATTGTTTCTAGCTTATAGAAAACCCTGTAAATTCTCTGGCTACATCCATACATAGATAACAAAAATAGAATAAAACATCTTACATTGTTGTGGAGATATGTTCCTGTTCTCAAAACTTAAGAACCTCCAGAAATCTTCATGAGCACTAGCTATGCGCCACTGCCTGCAAACCTTAGCTGCTCTACAAAGATTAATGTGGTCCAAGAAAGAAAAAACCTAACAAGCCAGAACAATAACCATCAGTTCATAGTACCAATAACTTTTTAAGAGTTGAGAATAAAACAAAAAAGTAGAGATGGACTAGAGAGCAATAAATACCATACGCAACAAGTCATCTGTAAGATCCATTCGAATTTCTAGATCATCCGTCTCTGGTGATGCATTTTCGTCTTCCTCCATTCTCCAATTATTAGGCGTAAATGGACTATCATTGTCATCAGATGCCAAACTCTCGTAGTGACCTAAGCAGTTATACATTCTCTCATGTTCTTTCTCAATCAGACTAAAGGGCTTACTTTCTTGAAAAGGGTCAGATAGAAGAAAGCTATCACAATCCCTAAAGGAAATAATAGCACACGGTTATCATGTAAAAACTAAAAGAAAAATAATCACTTGACAGAACACTTATCGATTGCGGTTTCTTTCATACCTAAAATAACATCACTAGCCATTTCTACTGAACTTAACCATGTATTACCAGTATAAAAAATTAAGGAATAGAGTCTCACAGTGCAAGAGAATGAACTTTGGGACGTTTACTGTGCGAATCCCGATCAATATCGTCATCTCTTCCAAGCACAGGCACAGCTGTTGAACACGAAGGCTCTCCTCCCAAACTCAAATTCAAATTAACCTCTGCTGTACTTTTAGAACTGCCCTCCCCTAGCTGCAATGGGAGCTTTATTCCATCATCCTCATCCCTCATGTTCCCAGATCCTATCCCCTCATCATTTCCTATTTCTTTCAACTTCCCCTGATCACAATCAATATCCCCCAAAATGGCCTCTCTTTCCCTCATCATCTCTCTATTCTTATATTCTTCTTCTTCGCCGAAGCATAAACAGCACCAAATCTTCATGCACAACCGAAGAAGCCCCAATTATTCGGACTTTATTTATAAACCCTAGGTTAAGATCTCACACGGATTTCTAGGATAATCCAAATTTATTGAAGAATCAACCTAACACTACAACAAGCATTGAATTCGCATTGTACAAACCGACATAATTGCTTTATTAGAATTCAGTCATACGATCAACGGAGATTTGAAACGGAAATGAAAAATGCGTTGAAATACACAGAAGATATGTAAAGAGGAGGTGATTTTCAGGTATACATGAGATCAGATCGGGTCGGATCTTCCTCCGGTAGTTGCTCCTGGTCGTCGGCGGTCGATCGGCGGGGACAGGGTTGTGCGAAAGAAAGTGAGAACTTGGTTACTTTCTACGGAGATTTCGGGTCTGTTGCTAAGAAGACCGATGGAATCCAAAAGCGAATATTTACATGTTTTAAAATCAACATATTAGTTTTTCCTTTTTTTTTTTCCAAAAAATCAATATTCAACGCATAACTACATCATTTATTGTCTTAATCTTTTAAAAAAATATAGTATATCTAAAAAATCAGAAAAATAAATCTATATCTATACTATATAATAAATAAAAATTTTCCATCACATATGTCACCTTCACATTTATTTTTACCACTTTTTTCTTGTATCTCTTATTAAATACACTTCTATCTTTTAATAATAATATATTTTTAAAAAAATATTAATCTATATATTATATTAATAAATAAATCTACTGACATATTTTGACGAGTGTATGTATTAACAGATTATATTGTATTCCACGGGTTTGTTCAACCCGTGTAAAACACGAGTTTTTAAAAAATATTTTTTTATTACTTAATATATAATATTATATTTATTCAACCCGTGTAATACACGTGATTTTAACCTAGTTACATTCTTATAAAATAAAGTGGGATGCTTATTGTGAAATATAAATATATGTGTTATGTTGGAATGAGTAAATTAATCTTTTTATCTGATAAATTTTATTGTTGTATCGTAACTAGTTCCGGATTTTACATGATATCATTTACTTGTAACTAGTTTCTTAACCACGAGTGTAACAAACCAAAATTCGGGTTTAATTATAAATAAATAAATATTCTAGATAATATTATGGTGGAAATAATATTTTTAGAATTAAGTTGAAACAAGTGGGTTTCAAGTTAGTGTTGGGATTATGTTAGTTTTTATCTATGTTTTGGCTTGAAAATGGATGAAATGAAAGTTGAGGGACTGAAATTGCAAATATGGCAAATATGCCATATTTGACTTATATGAAGTCAAAATTCAGATTTTTAGTTGGAGTGGGGGTCGATGCTTTCAACAGAAAAGGAGAGAAAAGGGTGTTGAAGCTAAATCTTGCAATTGAGGCTTGAATTGAGAATTGCTGGCTTACACATCATCCTTCTAACATCAAGTAAGTGATTATCATCCTTTTTAGTTCACCATTGATGGGTTCATAGATGGGTTTTGTAGAAATCCGGAATTTATGATGCATGTGGTTAATTGATGTTAGATTGTTGATAATCTAGCTAAACTAAAGGTAAAGAATGGTGAATAACATCTTAGAACCCTTTGATTTTGATTATGAGAAGTTAGGGTTCATATGGGAAAAATTATGGGTTTTTGGATTATGATGATAAGATGATGAATTAATGATGATTAAGTGTTTATATAATGTTAGACACTTGAACAAACACCAAATTAACCTAATGATAAAAAAATTGAATGAAAAATTAGTGTTACCACATATAATCACCATTATGGGTGAATGGGTGAAATTAGAATGGTTTTTACCTTGTTATATGTTTTATCTTCATTACTAATGGTAATTATATGTGGTGGCATGTAGGGAAAGCTCCGGCGTAGTCTATGTCAAGTCCATGGAGAAAGATGGGATCTCGTATGCGTTTTTGATGGTTTTGGGTTGTAATTAAGTTTATTTATGGGTGTAAACCAATACATGAATTTGTGTCCTTTTGGTGTAAAATTATGGTGTTTTTGAAAGTTTTAACCTAAACCCAAGTGTTGAGAGATTTTTATGTCAAGATAGAAAAAATTGAAAAAATTGGCTAAGTGTTGAAATCTGCAGTTGTGAAGAAACTTTATGTGAAAAAGTGATATTCGCGCCACGCGAAAAACCAGAGTCTGGTCTTCGCGACACGCGAAGACCTATTTTCCGGATTTGTCTTTTTGGACTCCCTCGCGTCACGCGAAGAATTAAAAAAAAAAATAATTCTTGGGACGATTGCTTCCGCGTGTTTAATTGTTTAATTTAAAACTAGAGTGTTACAACGAGATGGTTATTTTTATTTGTTATACTATTTCTTATTTATATGTGGTTGGTTATTTGTTAAAGAGTACAATTTCTTTATTAATAAATCTTGGTTTTAATTAGTAGAAAATAACTTCTTAAATCTTAGTTTTATCATATTTTTATTTGATTATGATAATTATATATTTTAACATATTAAACGATTTGTAGAAGTTTAGAATGACTAGTGTATTTATTTTGGTATCTACCATACATAAGATATAGTCCAAAATCAGTGTGTTGACTCAACTATGTTCAAAGAACTTAAATATAACTTTGAAAATGATTTTGGTGTATTGTGAAATGAAGTTATCATGACTCCCAAGATTTAATGGGGTTACAACATAGGCGCCAATGGGCTTAGCACTAAAGTAAGTGATTTACGCCCCCCAACTTTTTGGTACCCCGTTTTATAAAATTTGAATTTATTTTAAATTAAAAAAAATTAAGTTTGGGCCAAATAAAATAATTTAAGCATGGGAATGGTCGATTAATGGATGGAGCCGAAATACATGCAACTGCTATAGGAAAGTGATATTGCAACGCAGTGGCGGTTCTATGTAGGAGGTAGGGGTAGCATGCTACCCCTCAACTTCTACAGCTAAGTGGAATTTTTTTTATGTTTTATGTATTACGTTACCCCTGAAAATATATTTGGCTACCTCTTGATATTTTTTTTAAAAGGCAAAAACTAATTATTGATTAAAACTCTAAAGCCCAAGTTTATAAAACTAAAAAGCCTAAGTTAATTAAAAGATTTAAAACCCAAAAGCCCAAATTAATTTAAACCTAAAGCCATTAACAAACAAAAAAATTCGGTATTACCCAAAAGCTATTGTCGCCACCCAGTCCCACCGGCTCCTGAGTTCCGCCACTGGCCGCCAGACTCCGCCGCCCGCCATCGCCGGCCGCTGCTGCTCCCGTGCTCCAATCGGTCTCTAACTCTCTACTCTTTATTCTTTTACTTTTTAGGAAAAGGTATTATTCTAATTTATAGGGTTTATGTGCAATTGATTATGAATTTATGGTTTAGTTTATAATTTTAGTTGTTAATTTGTTATTGTGTTCATACTTCAGATTATGGATTTATGGTTTAGTCTGTTAATTTGTCAAATTTCTAGGGTTTATGTGCAATTGACTTGAAATTTGGAAAATAAAACCACATGGTAAACAAGTTCAATTCCAAATATTCCTTCAACTATTCAATTCCTTCAATATAAAATACAATCAATTTGAAAGATCTTCCTTTGATATAAATTTTTAATACAATTTTGGATATGCAAGTTCAAGAATTTTGAAATCGATCGATGAGGTATCAATTACTTTGATAGAGAATATGTCTGTTTAAATCTTTGTGATTGGTTTTCTAAGTTTGACATCTCTAAGATAGTGACAATTTCTGAGTTGTATCCGAATGATTTTATTACGAATGAAAGAGGGTGTCTTTCGGGTGTTCTGAAGGTTTTTTATCACACTATAAAGGAAGATGATAAATTTACAAAAGTGGATAGAATATGTAACTTTGCTCGGCTAATGGTGGAAACCGGAAAAGATCGTTCTTTTCCTTTGGTTTTTATCGGATATTGAAGCTAGCATTGGTTTTACCGGTTGCAACCGCAACCGTTGAAAGATGTTTTTCTTAAATTGAAGCTTATCAAAACGGATTTACGCAATCGAATGGACGAATAGTATTTGAACAATGCTCTAGTTTGTGCAGTCGAAAGAGAAACATTTGATAAAGTAACAAAAGACGATGTAATGGCTCGATTTCAAGCTTTCAAATGTCGGAGAGAATAAATCTATTAGGTACATGTTTTACTGTGTTTATTATCGTTTTTTTAATGTACGGTAAAAAAAAATTATGCTACCCTTAAAATTATATTCTAGATCCGCCAGTGTTGCAACATTCGACAATTGTTTTAGGCTTTTAGCTTTCATACACCATGGTGAAATGAAAAAGTATAGTGCGTTGATATTTGTGAATATAGTATAGTGACGATTTAGCATGATGAGAAGTCATTCAACATCTATATTATATAATAAATAAAGTTTTAGTATGACACATGTCGTCACCATATTCAATCTCATCATTATTTTCCCGCTTCTCTCTCTTATTAAATGCACCCATATCTTTTAATAAATTACTAATTATACTAATAAAACACATTTATTTTAAATTATCCTTTATTATAAAAAGATTTAAAATCTAATTATCTAACTTTTATTTTCAATCAAATAATAAATGAAAGTAAAATTACATTAAATAGTAATTGACGTATTTTCGAAACACAAATATATATTATTTTTTATATATTTTGAATTTTGTTTTTTATCCTTAATATATATATAGTAATATATTTTTACACCTATAAAATACATAAATAAAATTTGAGAAATTTATGTATTGAAAATTTTCACCCCGTTTATTACACGGGGTCTAAACTAGTATACTTATAAATTATACGTGTGTTATAATAATTTATTCAATGTTTTTTTTTTGTTTTGCTCAAATAGTAGCTTTAGTATAGCAAGGTCAAATGGAAATTTCTTCTCGACTTTTGAGGTTCTTATATTTAATAACTTGTACCTTTTGCAAATTGAAGCATCCTACTATAGGTTTTTAATTAGATTAGCAAGTGTGATACGTGCACTACTCATAATTGCATGGCATGATATGGGTTTTCTTCATAATACTTGTTATTTAATATTTATTATTTCTATTTGTTATTCCAGTTGTTATGAGTCAAATAGGAGCAGTTGTTTTATCCTTTAATATTTATTATTTCTATTTGGTAAGTAAATCTCAATCGGTCCACATTAGTGGTATCAGAGCGGTCGTGATCCATGGATACTGAGGAGGAATTCAACCGAGCAGTGAACAAAAAGTTGGCTCAGCATGAGCTCCAAGTCAACCACATCCACATCCACGAGACCCTGAAAACTATTCTCGTTATGGTTCATTCCGTAGGGGTTCAAGTTGTTCAAGTCTCACCACCACTAACACCAACCCCGACACCAGCAAATGCACCGCCACGTACTGCCGCTTCCGCCCCCGCACCACAACCACCACCCTCAACCGCACACCCTACACTTGTTTCTGGTTCTGCCCCCCGCACCACAACCACCGCCCTCAACCGCACCACCTACACCTGTTTCTTTATCAAATGTTTAAGTTTAACAACACAAGAAATTACATTAAATCGTAATTAACGTATTTTGAAATCCCAATTATATATTAATTTTTACATATTTTGAATTTTGTTTTCTATCATTAATATATGTAATACATTTTTACACATGTATCATAAATATTTAAGAATTTTATGTATGATATTTTTCACCCGTGACGAGGTCTAAGCTAGTTTGTCATTACAGATAAGATTTTCGAGTCAAAAACGCATGTACCAAGCTATATGTATTTTCATTCGGTTTGTATTATAAAATTAATGTAATTGAATCAAGCATAGACATAAACTAAAAGTTTACTGACTGATAGAGTTTTATCATTTTGGCATGACCGATTGAGCCATATAGGTCAATAATGATGCGAAAAAACATAGAAAATTCATGTGGAACATTCTTTAAATTAAGGATATTACATGTGTTTTACTAACGGGGAAGTTGATTACTATCACCAATTAAGGTATGGATTGAATCTCTTAATTTTCCGAACAAGATGTAATGTTGAATTTGTATTTCAAAAATGGATTGAATCTCTTAATTTTCCATTTAATTGTATTTATTCTTTCATTATGTACGTATTTGTTTGTATTCTTGTAACTTCTTTTGATATTATATATGGCTCTCTCCATCCTAGTTTGACATGGAGAATCAATTCATCTAATCATATATAGTATCAGCCTCACGGTCCTAAAAACCCTCCCCTCCCTCTATCTTTTCGCACACCTTCTACCTCCCTCTCCCCTCCTCCTTTCCGACCGCCTACGTTCCGTGATCTCATTGCCCAAGCCGAGAATCATGAACTATTTCTACGTTCTCTACATGGTACTGCCACACCTACTGTGGCCTTCACTGACCAGTCCTCCCGCACTGCCTCTTACCATCGGGGTCGTGGTGGCAATAGGAGCCATATGTCGGACTAGCGTACGCATACGTTAAACCTAATTAATTTATAGAAGGTTGTTTTTAATAACCTTTCAAATATTTTGAATTGTCATTTGGGTTTTAAACATATATTCTCACTTACAATGGTTTACAAATCAAACGTTTATAGAGAAATTACCTCAAATTGAAGAGAAGGAGTAACCATGTCTCGAGATAGGATCGAAACTTTTATTTTGTATAAACCCGTGATGTAAATGTTAAAATTATCAGATTCCCATGAATGTGTTCTACTTAGCGACCATCCCACTCAGTGACAGATCTAGGATTTTTTGTCAGCGGGTGCAAAAAATAGATCAGTCAAAACGAATCAAATATGTCAAAAATGAACTGCTTAAAACGGGTAAAATATGTCAAAAATGGACGGTCATAATGGGCCAAATCGCCAAATAATGATAATTTATTCGGCTAATTACTAAAAAGAAAATGTCGATCTCGACTGTTTTTACTTGTTTTTCATGAAATATGTAATTAAAATGAGTTATATTGTTCCAATTTCTTAGACTTAGTGTTGATTTTAATATTTTACAACAACGATAAAAAAAAAGTTTACGTTAAACTCATATAATTTCTCGTACTTCCAACCGTTGAGTATTGAGACACTTCCTAATCACAATAAAACTATTCAAACAATTTCTCTAAATACATAATTTAATACTTTAGGGTTATTAAAAATTCAAATCAAACTTAAAGATTTAATTTGAGTTTTAATCAACTAAAGGGGGGATATGTGCGACTTTTAGTTCTGACAACTTTATTTTCATTTACTTTCTTAACATAATCTTCTTCATCACTTATCTCTTTCCTCTTCTTCTTCACAAAGCTTGTTCTTCATTAAAACTTCTTGCAAAAAATCATCAAAATCTTCGGTTTCCCTCCTTCTCCCTTTTTGTTTGTCGATATCACAGGTGCCTCTCAAGTATTTGTGAAGGTGCCTAGTTAAAGAAACCAAAAAAATTTCATTACTCAGATAAATTCCAGCGGATGCCTAGCCCCCCGCTGAATAACATATGAATTCGCCCCTGATCCCACTTGAAAACCACATGTCATGTATGTATAATTACAACTACTTGTAAGAATTAGTAACCTCTTTATTAATTTCGATACTTTTAAATTTTAAAAAAGCTGAAACCTTTTATGAATTAATATAAACACCAAATATATTACAGAAAGAGTTTACAGAAATATGAATGTTACAATAGTGTCATTCTTAAATTATTCAAGCACAATTTTTAGTTTGAAACTAACCATGTCTATAATATACCGTGAGGATGACAATAAAACAGAACTTTAATATTTTATTTATTAGATAATTTGTTTATCTAGTAACTGTTTATTTAAAACTAGAGTTAAATACGGTTTTAGTCCCTTTAGTTTGATCAAAATAACTATTTTATTTTAAAAGTTTAAATTTGACATTTTTAGTCCAATAGATATTTTTTTGTCCCAATTACAGTCCAGCCACTTAACCCCATCCAATTTTTCTGTTAAGTTGTTATAAAAAAACAAAAATATCCCTGGATTAAAATGGTTACTCTAAAAACCTTATTAATTATTTTATTTATTTATTTATAATTATGAAAACTTAAATACAATCACCATTCTCTCACTTTCTCTTCTCTCTGATCTCTCACTGCCCTAGATCTAGAACTTCTCCCCCCGTCGTCGACATTTGCCAGCCCACCACCATCCACCGCAGGCCTGACCGCCACCGTTAAAAAACCCTCCGCCTCTACTGCCGATCATCTTCAACCCGAACAACCTCCACGCAGCCGTAATTTCCGACCCACCTTCTTCCCTTCTTCTCTTCATTTCCGGCAACCTGCAACAACTGTCAACTGGCCACCACCACCTGAAGACCGTGGTGTAAACCTAATCAAAAAACTGATTTTGAAGCAAATAAAGGGGGCAAATAATCAAGGTCGGGTTTCTCCGGCTAGGGTACCTTAGTGCCGACTTCAGAATTATAAGCATACTTCTCAATGGTCGCGTGAAAATCCTCAACAGTGAAGACGACGCCTTCATAAGGGGCGGTACGGAAGCCTTGGTTGTTGAAGAGGATAGACGATCAAGCATCAAGCTGAGAGCCGGCCGCGGCTGAGAGCCTGCCGCGGCTGATAGCCTGCCACGGCTGAGAAGCCATTCTTCGCTGCGGGACACCAAGCCAAAGACGTGTCACGGCCAAAGATATGTCACGACTCAAAGCACAAGCGCAACAAGAAGGGGAAGGTCGGTCGTAAGGAGTGCAGGGGGACCACCTGCCGCGGCTGAAGGCCTGCCGCGGCTGAAGGCCTGCCGCAGCTGAGGGTGTATCACGGCCAAAGTGCAACAAGGATGGGGAAAACGGAACCCATGCTAGAAGGAAAGAACAAGGACGGAATCGACAAACCCTACCCCAGCCGCGGCTGAGGCCGTGCCGCGGCTCAAGGGTGTCCCGGCCGAAAGATGGACTCATCTGACATCGGACGACATCTCCCACTCAACACTTAGAAAATATCAAAGAAGTTACGAAGGAAATAATCTCATACCAGAAAATAATACTAAATAACTAAGGTAACGCCTCATTGGGCATAAGAGTCAACTATAAAGACAACACCAATGGGGAAACCTGAACCCATGATAGAAAGAGGTCAGGAAAGAACAAGTAACACAAAAAGGGGAGTCAGCTAACAAGACAAGATATGTCAGGGACAGAACCTGTACACAGGGAACACGGGTCAACTATACAGACAAAGATAATTAAATACACCCTGAACTCCCTAAGCACGAATGAGGAAATAACAGTCATATTAGCAGAAGTAGGGAGAGATGTTTGACTGCATACAACCTACAATGGATACCCAGTCCAAACATCTTGACCATGGATACCTTATAAATAGTCGGGCCGATTTCAAAGGTAAGACTCAGGTTTTAACACACAGATTCACAATATCATAATTTACTCATCTCTTCTTTCTCACCTTTTACCTCCTACTATACACATACTTATTCTCACGCCGGAGGGTGGTCACGAGGAGAAAACCCCTTCTGCTCGTGGCGAGGCTCACGGTGTTTCCTGTTTTGCAGATCATCCTCTCAAGACCTGGAGATCCCGTTCGTTCATCCAAACCCAAGCCCAGAAGTCCTAGTTTAACTTGCCCATCCCGCACTGCTTCAAGACTCCCGCCTCTAGGTGGTAAGTTTTGTAGCAACATTTGGCGCCATCCGTGGGACAAAAAAAAAAAAAAAAAAAAAAAAAAAACGATGGGCGAGGGCGAGGAAACTCCTAACAATGAAACCAGAAGTTCTGATATCCTGAACTTAGACGGTAGCAATGCTACCAGAAGGGAGGGAAGCAAGAACCAAATGAGCAATCTTAATGACTCTGAAAAACAAAGCAATGACCAAGTCGTCGTCACTCCGGAGTTCTTGCGGCAGAATCGCCGACAGATTCTCGCTTTGTTGCAAATGGAGGAGAAGGAGCGCCAGTTGAAAGAAATCCGAACCCGTCTAGAGTTCGGAGACGACGAAAATGACGACTCACCAAAGAAAGATGACGAAGAGAAGGATAAGCTACACAACACCGAGGCTGTACGTCAAGAGACAACCAAGAGGAAGCTAGATTTTGAAGATGACTACAGCAAACCATACAGGCCATCCACGGCGAGATCAAGATCAAAGTTTATCAACAAAATTGCAGAATTCACGTTTCCCCCAAAACTAAAAATGCCATCCAATGTGGGGAAATATGATGGTCTGGGTGACCCAGACGATCATCTCGCCATTTTCATAGGTGCAGCCGAGGTAGAACAATGGTCTATCCCTGTATGGTGTCATATGTTCATGCAAACACTGACGGGAGCAGCGAGGGTATGGTTCGATAGCCTTCCGGTAGGAGAGATAGGAAGCTTCGAACAGCTGGAAGATAGTTTCCTGAAAAATTTCAGCCAGCAGCGAAGATCCATCAAGGACCCGACAGAACTACACAACATTAAAAGAGCCGACAACGAATCTGTAGGAGACTTCATCCCGAGGTTCGTAAGAGAGAGCATGCAAGTAAAAGGAGCTGGTGAAGACATACGCATCTCGGCCTTTATCCACGGCGTTCGAAGCGAGCAGCTGGTTGAGCGATTCCACGAAAACCGCCCTAATACAGTCGAAGAAATGTTAGAAAGAGCTAAAGCGTTCGTACGGGGAAGAAAAGCAAGCGATCAGTTGAAGGATCGTACACAGAAAAAAAACAACTACATGGGATGTCCCTAGAAGGCAGACACCACAGAAAACGTGGGACAAAGGGCATTTTCAATCACGCTTCCAGCAGCGGAACGTGCCATTCCAGCCTAGATATTCACCGTCACCACGACCCAATGTCGGGCCTACTGTCAGTCTCCCACCACTATCCAAAACACCAAGCGAGATCCTAGCAACAGAAAATGTTAATTTCGTGAAACCAGCTCTCATGAGGCCAGGCCCTAGAAAGGCCACGGACAAGTATTGTGAATTCTACAAAGACAACGGCCACACCACCGACGAGTGCTTCTCCCTAAGGAGGCAAATCGAGTCAGCAATCAAAACAGGCAAGTTGGCACACCTGCTGAAAGAGCTGAAGGCTACACCCCAGCCAAATGGAAAGAGGAAGGAGATCCTAATGGTGAGTCAACCATCAGGAAACGCAGGCATGAAAAGAAGCAACGACCACATGGAGTCATGGATGGAGCAGGAAATTAGTTTCCCCCCAATTAGAAGCGGTGATTTTGCAAGAGGTGCATTACATGTATCAGCTGACATTGCAGGTCACCAGGTACGAAGAGTTTATGTAGATACTGGAAGTGCATCCGAAATCATGTACGAACATTGCTTCATGCAACTAGATGAAGAAGTTCGGAAGGGCCTCGTCACACAAGTCCATCAGCTCACTGGCTTTTCGGGGGAAGTGGTGCAACCACTAAGGAAAATACAACTTCAGGTGACAATGGGAGACGAAACGGGGAGACGAACAGTCCCAATGACTTTCCTCATAGTACGCTCTCAATCAAGCCACAATGTGATTCTGGGAAGACCGGGTTTATGTGCACTCTGGGCAGTCATCTCCACCATTCACGGAGCCATCAAATTCCCGACACCAACCGGTATAGTAACTTTATACTCAACCAAAGAATGTAAAAGCGTAAAAGTTTCAACATCAGTAGCCCCGAAAGTCATAAACAGGCAAGAAGGTGTGGCACAGGAAGAATGGGCACTCCACCCAGAATTCCCGGAATAGAAAATAACGGTTGGACACCAACTAGGAGAAGAAACGAAGAGAATGCTGTGGCAGTTTTTACTCAACAATCTAGATGTCTTCGCTTGGCAACCTTTAGACATGGAGGGGGTTCCAAGGGAAACGGCAGAGCACCGTTTAAACACCTACAAATCAAAGGAGCCAGTGGCGCAAAAAAGACGACATTTGGGGCCAGAGAGAAACCAAGCAGTATTGGCGGAGGTTGAAAAGCTTTTGTGTGCTGGCATAGTACGGGAGGTGAAGTACCAAACCTGGGTAGCCAACCCAGTCATGGTCAAAAAAGGAGACGGGACGTGGCGAATGTGCATAGATTTCAAAGATCTTAACGCCGCATGCCCTAAAGATTGTTACCCACTCCCAGAAATTGATTCCAAAGTAGATGCTCTGGTAGGTTTCCCACTAAAATGTTTTTTGGACGCTTATAAAGGTTACTGGCAGGTACAGATGGCCAAAGAAGATGAAGACAAAACAGCGTTCTACACTAGCACCGGGATATTTTGTTTCACAAAGATGCCTTTCGGCTTGAAGAACGCTGGAGCTACCTACCAACGATTGATGGACACGGCTTTTAGCAAACAAATCGGTAAAAATCTGGAAGTATATGTAGACGACCTTGTGGTGAAAAGCAAGAACGAAGAAGGGTTATTAGACGACCTGGGCGAAACATTCAAAACTCTAAGAAGGGTCAACATGAAGCTCAACCCAAAGAAATGTTCGTTTGGGGTGGAGCAGGGTAAATTTTTGGGTGTAGTTGTCACCAAGGACGGATTCCAAGCAAACCCAGAAAAAGTGAAGGCGGTGCTGCAAATGCCCTCACCAAGATCTGTTAAAGATGTGCAAACGCTCAACGGGCGTCTTGTCGCCTTAAACAGATTTTTGTCCAAACACGCTGAGAGAACTTTACCATTCATGGTGACTCTAAGAAATTGCCTAGGTAAAAAGAACTTCGTATGGTCACAAGAAGCAGAAAAGGCATTCGAAGAAATGAAGAGTTACTTGAGTCGATTGCCAACGCTCACGGCTCCAGTCCCACAAGAAAACCTGACAATGTACCTATCCGCCGGAACCACGGCCGTGAGTGCAGTCTTGATGACAGAGCGGGGTAATGTTCAAACCCCTATATACTTCATCAGCAGAGCGTTAAAAGACCCAAAAAGAAGATACTCACCAATGGAGAAGCTAGTGTTGTCCCTAGTGCACGCTTCAAGAAGGCTCCGGAGGTACTTCCAAGCTCACAACATCGAAGTACAAATGGAGCACCCAATACAACAAATCCTGAGAAGACCGGAGATCTCGGGAAGATTAGCAAAATGGGCGATCGAGCTGGGGGCGTTCGAGCTTAAGTACAAACCAAGATCCGCAATGAAGGGTCAGGTAGTGGCCGATTTCCTGGTGGAAATACCAACCGAAGGAAAAATGCAAAAACAGGTGGCGCAAAGTAACCAAGAAATTAAAGCTGATAGTACCTGGAATCTCCACACGGACGGGGCCTCAAACAACGAAGGCTCGGGGGCTGGTTTGATACTAGTGGGACCAGACCAGATCGAGCTGACCTACGCGCTAAGGTTAGATTTCAAGAGTTCTAACAATGAGGCAGAGTATGAAGCGTTACTCGCAGGTTTAAGATTGGCTCACAAGATGGGGGTACGAAAATTACACGCTCATGTGGACTCAATGCTCGTAGCAAACCAGATCAACGGCTCATACGATGCTAAGGAAGAGTCAATGAAGCGATACCTGGAGAAGGCCCAGGCCATAATCAAGTTGTTCGATGAATGTACGGTCATACACATCCCAAGAAGCAAAAACAAGAAAGCCGACGCTCTTAGTAAATTGGCCTCAGTCACTTTCACACATTTAGCAAAGGAGGTCAGGGTAGAAGTGTTAGAATCCCCGTCTATCGCAGACACAGAGATCAACACAATCACGGAAGCGGAGAACCCAACCTGGATGACTCCTATCATCCAGTTTCTCACAAAGGGTACGCTACCAGACGATAGAGCCGAGGCAAGAAAAATAAGAACAAAGGCGTTGCAATACGAAATGGAAAGGGGACGTCTGTACCGAAGATCCTACCTAGGACCTCTACTGAGATGCCTCAATCAAGAAGAAGCCAACTATGTAATTCGGGAAATCCACTTTGGCATATGCGGAATACATGCAGGCCCAAGGATGGTTGTCGCGAAGGCAATGGGAGCAGGATACTACTGGCCGGGTATGCACAAAAGCGCCATTGAAGAAATTCAGAAATGTGAGAGTTGCCAAAGGCACGCCCCAATGTGCCACCGACCGCCAAATGAGATGGTCCCCGTCACGACGGCATGGCCCTTTCAAAAATGGGCAATGGATATAGTCGGGCCATTCCCAATAGCTCAAGGGAAGATAAGATTTTTGATAGTGGCAATTGATTACTTCACCAAGTGGGTGGAAGCAAAAGCTCTCGCATCCATCACAGGCATACAGGTGAAGAATTTTGTTTGGGTATGCATCATTTGTCGGTTTGGTCTCCCGTTGTTTATTGTGACAGACAACGGAAAACAATTCGTGGACAACCCATTTAAACAATGGTGCGTGGATATGAAGATACAACAAATCTTTACTTCAGTGGCACATCCCCAGGGAAATGGTCAGGTAGAGCGAGCTAATCGGAGCATCATGGAGGGCATAAAGACACGCTTAGGAGACGAAGGAAGAAATTGGCTGGAAGAACTACCACACGTGCTATGGGCACATCGGACGATGCCAAAGACAAGTAATGGGGAAAGCCCATTCAGCTTAACGTATGGCACCGAGGCGGTAATACCAGCGGAAATAATCATGCCAACACGGCGTATTCTCCAGGCTAACGAAGTGGATAATGATTCGGAACTACGGTTGAACCTGAACCTCCTAGAAGAACGAAGGATGATAGCAGCAATCCGTGAGGAAAAGTATAAGAGAGAAGTTGAAAGATACTACAACTCAAGAGTGCAAAAAAGATCGTTCAAAGAAGGAGAATACGTGCTCCGAAGCAATGAAGCCAGCAGGATGGAAGATCAAGGAAAGTTGGGCCCGCGCTGGGAAGGCCCCTACCAAATCAAGGAAACAGGAAGAAACGGTTCTTACAAGTTGGCTCGTTTAGATGGAAGCGATGTACCACGAACGTGGAATGGAGCCCAGCTCCGGAAATGTTATATGTAAGAAACATATAAGCAGTCATTGTAATCAATTTTGAAACAAGGTGTATGCGGACACCAGGGATTACATTCAAAAACCATTATATTTGTCTTTAAGGAATGATACTAAACAGACGAGTCACCTGACCAAGTTCAGGTTGAAAAATAATCTGTCTTCCAGCCGTGACTGGAAAGACGAGTCACCTGACCAAGTTCAGGTTGAAAAATAATCTAAGTCTTCCAGCCGCGACTGGAAAGACGAGTCACCTGACCAAGTTCAGGTTGAAAAATAATCTAAGTCTTCCAGCCTTGGAAAATAATCTAAGTCTTCCAGCCGCGACTGGAAAGACGAGTCACCTGACCAAGTTCAGGTTGAAAAATAATCTAAGTCTTCCAGCCGCGACTGGAAAGACGAGTCACCTGGCCAAGTTCAGGTTGAAAAATAATCTAAGTCTTCCAGCCGCGACTGGAAAGACGAGTCACCTGGCCAAGTTCAGGTTGAAAAATAATCTAAGTCTTCCAGCCGCGACTGGAAAGACGAGTCACCTGGCCAAGTTCAGGTTGAAAAATAATCTAAGTCTTCCAGCCGCGACTGGACAGACGAGTCACCTGACCAAGTTCAGGTTAAAAAATAATCTAAGTCTTCCAGCCGCGACTGGACAGACGAGTCACCTGACCAAGTTCAGGTTGAAAAACAATGTAAGTCTTCCAGCCGCGACTGGGAAGACGAGTCACCTGACCAAGTTCAGGTTGAAAAATAATCTGTCTTCCAGCCGCGACTGGAAAGACGAATAAGTTGATCAAGGTCAGACGGAAGTAAAGAGATCTTATAAACAAACAAGACTACATTGCATAAACGGAAAAGTCCACTTAAAGAGTTACAAGGATAGAAGCCCACGCAAGGGCGACAGAAACTAAAGATAAATGTCCACGCAGGGACAACATAAGATAAATGTCCACGCAGGGACAACATAAGATAAACGTCCACGCAGGGACAACATAAAATAAAAACAAACGTCCATACATAAGCAGTACACAAAGACAAACATCACTTGGGAGCAAGAAAAGCTTGGATATCAGCAATTGTAGAACCAACCATGCTAGCTATGGACGCAGACATCGGAAATTGGCAATTATCAAACTTGTCAGAAAGTTCACGAAGCCGATCAAGAGCGTCCGCGTGAAACTGACTGGAGTCTTGAGCCCTTTTCCCTTTCTTGCCTAGACCCACACCTTCTTTCAAACCACCATTGTACCCAACCTTATCAGCCAACGAATTAAGATCTCCTAGCATGTCCAAAAACTCATCACTATTACGAACCTTCTCAAAGGCCTGCCGCATGCCAGTAGAAATAAGCCAAGACCTCTCATTCTCCAATCGCGAAATCTCACCGCGAAGAGTAGCAATTTGGGAAGTAAAAACAGTTCGCTCACTATCAAAGGCACCCCTTAGTGACTGATTTTCAGCCTCCAACTCCAAACGTTTCTCCTGAGCGCGAGACAAGTCTATTTTTAAATCACGATTGGCTCGAACACTATCTAGCAAACGCTCGTTAGTACTAGCATAAGAGTTGAGGAGGCAAACCGTCGAAGAGAAACCAACATCAGTCACCTCCTGGGTCGACATATTCTTATAACGAGTGCGATCAGCAGGAGTACGCGCAGAATACATAAATTCGCGGCATTGCTCAGATGACTCGACCAAGGTACCATTGTGAAAGCTCCAGTTAGGAACAAAAGGGGCACTCATGTCAACATTAGAACCAGAAAAGTTCTTAGCATAGTTCAAATCAATTGACGGGTTTGACCCATCCTCGGAACTATAATCATGATCAGCCTGGAAGGTGGAGTTACCGCCAGGAGCGATCGGCGACTCATCTCCTGCCGCGACTTCCTTACCGGATGTATCACCCACATTAACCTTCCTCTTGCTAGGACGTCTAGAACCCGACTCCAGAGGAGGAATAATGAAATCTTTAGTTTTTTCCAAAATGGTCTTGTGGCCCGGCTTAATGGGCACCACGTCCTCTTCAATCGGTTCGGTCGTAGACAACTTCATACGGTCAAACAAACCCATTCCTACAAACACATAACTTAACATTAGTAAGAGGCAAAAACCACGAAAGTAAATTTAAAAGGAAATTACTCACGTTCCCCATTATAACGGAGTACGGGTCGAACGGATGGATCATCCCAGTTACGGCTAATCCCAACCATTACAAGGAAATGCTCGGAAAAGGGGCTCAGAGCCGTCGGGACGGCTAGTAACTTATCATAATCAACCTTAAGATATTCACGAGACTTGGGAATGGGATCTCTAAGCGACTCCTTCGGCGGGGACCAATGCATCTCAAACGGGATCGCACGAGCGGAGATGAAAAAGAAATGATCTTTCCATCTTTTCAAGCTAGTGGGAGGACGAAGGGTGTGACTAGGATAAGGAGCTTTTCGTTTCTCAAAAGTAACCCAATCACCCACCCGAGTTGGTTTGTAAAAAGCCCTAAACAAATGAATGTCCGACTCGATCCTAAGGGCACGACAAGAAATGTCGAAGTGATATACTCTGATCAGTCCTAAGGGAACGACTTGGGATAAGTGAATCTCGTAATAACTCAACACCGACTCAAGAAATACGCTAACGGGTATGCGAAAGTTGGAAAATGAAAAGAAGGCGGTATATAAGGATATCATCCCCGGAGGGGCATCACGAACGGTCGCTCCCGACGGAGGAACGACAGGCTCTAAAGAAGGGTCAATACCATATTTTTCGACAAAAGCATCTAAAAACCTAGTAGTAATGACGGACGTTTGAACATCCATATCACTACGACACTCCATAATAAAAGGAAAACAAAGAAGAAAGAACTAACCCGCCAAGTTGTGATAAGCAAAAGCCGACAGAGAACTAGGACAACGAACCGGCGAGACAAACCAAGCAAAAAACCGAAACTTCTTATCTTGAGGAGTTTGAAAATAATGAAGACAAGGAGCATCTATATATAACAAATAATGGAGGGGAAAGTAAGAGGTTTGAAATTCAAACTAGAAAGACAAACAAGTTCAAAATTCAAAAAATAAGAGGGAAAGTAGGTTTGTAGGAGGGGACATCTGATTAGACCATTCAACCTATGATGGGACAGAACGGACCATAGCAGTAGATAGGACGACGCATCGACTGACGAGAGCATAATCCATCATCATGAATTCGCATATCATGATAATGGACTGGGGGGACTTGAAGAGGATAGACGATCAAGCATCAAGCTGAGAGCCGGCCGCGGCTGAGAGCCTGCCGCGGCTGATAGCCTGCCACGGCTGAGAAGCCATTCTTCGCTGCGGGACACCAAGCCAAAGACGTGTCACGGCCAAAGATATGTCACGACTCAAAGCACAAGCGCAACAAGAAGGGGAAGGTCGGTTGTAAGGAGTGCAGGGGGACCACCTGCCGCGGCTGAAGGCCTGCCGCGGCTGAGGGTGTATCACGGCCAAAGTGCAACAAGGATGGGGAAAACGGAACCCATGCTAGAAGGAAAGAACAAGGACGGAATCGACAAACCCTACCCCAGCCGCGGCTGAGGCCGTGCCGCGGCTCAAGGGTGTCCCGGCCGAAAGATGGACTCATCTGACATCGGACGACATCTCCCACTCAACACTTAGAAAATATCAAAGAAGTTACGAAGGAAATAATCTCATACCAGAAAATAATACTAAATAACTAAGGTAACACCTCATTGGGCATAAGAGTCAACTATAAAGACAACACCAATGGGGAAACCTGAACCCATGATAGAAAGAGGTCAGGAAAGAACAAGTAACACAAAAAGGGGAGTCAGCTAACAAGACAAGATATGTCAGGGACAGAACCTGTACACAACCTACAATGGATACCCAGTCCAAACATCTTGACCATGGATACCTTATAAATAGTCGGGCCGATTTCAAAGGTAAGACTCAGGTTTTAACACACAGATTCACAATATCATAATTTACTCATCTCTTCTTTCTCACCTTTTACCTCCTACTATACACATACTTATTCTCACGCCGGAGGGTGGTCACGAGGAGAAAACCCCTTCTGCTCGTGGCGAGGCTCACGGTGTTTCCTGTTTTGCAGATCATCCTCTCAAGACCTGGAGATCCCGTTCGTTCATCCAAACCCAAGCCCAGAAATCCTAGTTTAACTTGCCCATCCCGCACTGCTTCAAGACTCCCGCCTCTAGGTGGTAAGTTTTGTAGCAACAGTTGTGAACACTCTCTTCAGGGTTTGGGCGTTAGGCTGCTTTCTCCGGCTAACCTTAATCTGGTCGCTACCTCCGATGAGGGTTTTTGTGGTGGACCAGATGAGGGTTTTTGTGGTGGTGGTGATGGTCCGAATGGGTTTGTTTTTCTTGTTGGTGGTCCAGCAGGGGATGAGGGTTTTTGTGGTGGTGGTCCGGCCGCCAGCTCATATGAGTCAACAAACCCTAATTTGGGGATTTTGTGGGGGCCAAAAACGTGGTGAGGGTGGTGTTCTTGTTCCTGCCAAATCAAGATTTGGTTCAATTTGCTCTCAATTGACATCGAGGGATGATGATGGTTGAGGAGGCCAGCTAGGTTTTCGAAGGTGGACACCGGTGGTCGAGGTGGCCAGAAATTTGTTTGGTGAAAGGGGTTGGTTGGGTAGAGAGAAGGGGAAAAGAGAACATAGAGAGAAAGGGTGTATTTTTGTGTAAATTTATATTTTAATTTTGTAATATAAGGGCACTTTTGTCATTTATAAATATTTACCTGAAAGAAATGGATGTCGTTAGTGGAACGGACTCTAATTGAGATGAAAAAGAAACTATTGGACTAAAAATGTTAAATTTAAACTTTTAAACTAAAATGGTTATTTTGGTCAAACCAGATCTACGTACTTAACTCGTAAAACTATTTTCATAAAAATAACTTGATACATTTAAAAGTCAATACATGACTATTTCGAGTAATGTCACAACCAAAACTTCATATTCACAACCAAAACTTCGAGAATTTCGTAAGATCCGACGTTGTACTATACTAGCATCTAAGTATAATATAATTTATATGTCATTCTTAAAGATTAAATTAGATATTAAATGCTTATAATCATCCAACTAATCACCGTTGATATTAGATTTTAGATTCTTAAAATCATCCAACTAACACATAATACGATTTATTGTAACCGACCAAATGTGGCATAATTAGGGACAAGAATTGAGTGTATATTGTTCGTTATTTGTAAAAAAAGGGCTTTCTAATAGCTTTTCCCTAATGCAATCAAACATAAATAATTAATTAAACTAAATATGATTAAATAGAGTTGATAAAATTGTGGTGTTGTGTTAAAACGGGTCAAGTTCAAAACGACACTTTTAAAACGACTATTGAACCTGAGCATGACACGTTTAACTATAACGTGTTATTTTCTTAAATAACCATACATACATGTCTAATAAATGGGTTACATGATACGGCATGTTAACGCGATTAAATGTAACCAGCTAAACGACATGAATGACACGACACTTTTAAAGTGCTTAAATATGAATTCAATAACGCGAAATGAGAGGACATATTAAACATGATTATTGACATGACTTTCAAAACACGAATAAGAAATAATAAGACACCCTTAACACGGTAAAATAAAAGTTAACCAAGAATGACAATCCATATTTAATTATACATAAAACAACCTCGTTTTCATAAGCAAGTCATTAAGCATCGTGTCGATCTATTAACTTATTTCAAACGGTAAGTTAAACGTTTTATGTGTATTATAAACAGGTTAAGCGAGGTGAATCCCGTTTGGACATGTTAATCATGCTATTAACGTGTCGACCCGTTTATGAACCAAACTCGTTTGCTTCAAACAAAGTGGAGTTTAACTTCAAGTTGAGTAATGCCGTGTTAATGAATTAGACCATAAATTTCCAACTCTACGATTAAACTGTACTATTCTAAATTGAGATTGGTCCGAGATGAAATTGAGGTGTTTGATCTCTGACTTTTTTGGATATGTTATTGAATATGTAGCGTTTTTGTGTGTATCTTAAAGGGGAGGTCGAACCATAGCATGATGAGAATAAACATGAACCTTTTAGGTAAATTATCATATCCTTGTATGAAATAATGAATCAGGGTGATCCTTGGCTAACAACCATTAATAACAAAAACTATAGGACTAGTATGGAATTCTCCGGTATTTTCAACCTTTTATATTAAGCACACATGAATAAAAAATCACGTCGCCTGCAATCTTTAACTCTGAATTTCGCTCAAAATAAATTATAACAAAATCCAAATGTAACATCCCAAAAATAACGAAACGAATAAATATAGCGAGACCGGTGATTTAGTCGGAATATTTAAAACAAAAGGGAGCGGGCTTGGGCTCGGCTTCAATGGGCCGAGGGAAGCCCAGGTATACAAGAGGCAAGGCAGCCCTCTTCTCTGCTCATTTCTGCCATTCACAAGTTCTAGAGAGAGAGAAGAGAGCTCGGGTCTAGAGAGAGAAAGTGACGGATCAACTCGGGAATTCAGGAGAACGTTGCGGTTGTGCTCGTGATCATCTCCTCCGAATCAGAAATCCAATCCAGGTAAGCGTTCGTTCAAAATCTGAGTTTTTATGACTTTTTAGGATTTTCGGTTTTAGCCCTATAGGTAACGATTTTTGCGGATGAAACTTGAAAATGAGCTTAGGTATAGCATCTAGAATGAAAACCAAACGTTTTGATCAAAGAAAATTTAGATATCGACATGATCAGATTCGCATGCAGAACATTCGGATTTTTGAGGAAGGCGATAAGTGCAGACCCATCGAAACTACTTAGTTTCGATATGTGCAGACCCATCGAAACTACTTAGTTTCGATATGTGCAGACCTATCGAAACTACCCAGTTTCGATATATGCAGACCCAATCGAAACTACCATAGTTTCGATATGAGCCACCGATCCGAAGCTAAGATAATACATAAGTTACTTACCGAAACTACCATAGTTTCGATATGAACCCATGACTCGAAACTACCAAGTTTCGACATAAGCAACCTATCGAAACTACCAATCGAAACTACCAAGTTTCGACATAAGCAACCTATCGAAACTACCAATCGAAACTACCAAGTTTCGACATAAGCAACCTATCGAAACTACCAAGTTTCGACATAAACAACCTATCGAAACTACCAAGTTTCGATATAAGCTAATCAATCGAAACTACTAGGTTCAAGCATAGTAATGTCTAGTGTCATCTAGGAACACTACCTTATGTGTATGACTTTATTATACAGATCGTGAGTGACATTAGTGACGCTCAGTAACCAGCTAAGTGTATCTCAGAAACTACTCATCAGGTGAGTTCTATGTGCCCCCTTCTATGTTATGTGCAAACCTTATTAAATGTTTTGAGGCTGAAATGTATACACTAAATGAATAAATGATATGAATGCTAATGTGATCATACGTGATGTATTAATATATATTTTGTATATATAAGAGAATGAATTATGAACAAAGAACGAAACGTATGTTTACAAAGAATGAAGGAAAGAATGGCATAACGTAAATAAACGAAATCTCGCTTTATAATTATTTATATTGCATGTTATGAATGTAAGTATACGTTATGGACGGAAACGAAGCTAACGGCTACTACGGTAGACAGACGACCACTTGACCATTATGCAGCCAGAAACAGTAAGTCTAGAAAGGTAGACTAAATAAAGGCCATTACGGTGGAGTAAGTCGCTAAGTCAATAATTCGGCTGTATAATTAGTTCAAGTGGGAAACGGATGTCTTATGGCAGACGGGCGATTATGTCGGACGGCCGAAGGGTGGCCGGACCTAAAGTTATGTCGGACGGCCGAAGGGTGGCCGGACCTAAAGTTAAGGCGGACGGTTTCTAGGACCGGACGAGTAAAAGGGCTACGACGGTAGCTCAAGGGCGTATATCTTTGTGATATACGTAGTAAATGACGGGTTGATCACCCTTAAGTGTATGACCCATGAATGTAAAGAAAAGAAAATGGTGAATGCATATATATATATATGTAATCACAAAAATAAAGAAAAGAAAGATGAAAGAAAAGCAAAAGTTATGAATACGTATTTATATGAATGACTTTATAAGAATGCATACTTATAAAGTAAAGATAAGAATGTTTATATCTAATCGCATTAAACTAGAACTCACGAGCGTTAGCTGACTTTTAGTATACATTTCAGGTAACAAAGGAAAGGGTCGTGCGAAGGCTGCCCGGAGTGTTACTGACATCCCACCTTATGTTTTGATTAGACAATGGTTAATGTTTTGAATGTTAAGACTTCCGCTGTAATGTACTCAAATATTGAATGTTTCCACTGTGTTTGAATGTTTTTAATTAAATGTTCAGTAATTAATGACTATGTTTATGAGTAAATCCAACAAGTGAGGTCACCCGGGTTTGGGGCCTTACAAGTTCGTATCAGAGCAATAGTTTGAGAGATTCAGACATCCCTAAATGTCTGGACTCAAACTGATAATGGGACCAACGCACGGATGTCAGTCTGGATAACCAACGCCAACGCCAGCACGGTAGTAAGTAATAAAGTTAATGCTCTTGCGTAAGAACAGATACCATAACTTAGAACAAATAGATGTTAATGCCATGACTGATTTGAAGAGTTTTGAACCCGAAAAGCAATGTAAATTAGTAATCACAAACCGGTCACTGTAATTAAGAATTTGCCTTGCTCGTACTGTTCGAAACTACGATCTGAAGAAATGACATTGGTGTATTCCCTTTTTAACTATCAGGAAATTAAGAGCTATGGTTGGTGGAGGAAGAACTGGACCTCGTGGCGGTCGCACTGGCCGACGAGGTAGACCTCCATTGAACCAAAGAATTGAAGAATAAGAGAGTGTGCATGCAGAGCACACCGAAAGTGTGCACGAAACAGAAGTGACCCCAGTTAAGGACGACAGTCCAGGGCCTATACAGTTGGAACCTGAAGTCAGGGATGCTATTGCCCGTGAAGTTGTGCACACTTTGAAGAAGGTATTGCCTGATCTACTATCCGAGGCAATAAAGAAAAGTAAAGAGGAGGATGAAGGAGACAAGGAAGAGAAAGTATATTATAGTGATGGGGATGAAATAAAGATAGGATCGAGCAACCGTGGGTGTACTTACAAAGGCTTTAAGGACGGAGACCCACCCAAGTTCGATGGAAGCAAGGATTCAGTGGTAACGCTTGAATGGATTGAGAGGATGAATGCTGTAATCAACATCAGCGAGTGTCGACCAGACTAGGCTGTTAAATACGTTGCTCATTCTTTCACCAACGAAGCACTAAGTTGGTGGAGGAATATTCAGAGAACTAAGTCACCAAATGCTATAAACAGAATGACATGGGACGACTTGAAGAAGCTGATCATCCAAAAGTTCTGTCCACAGAACGAAATTGATCGAGTGGAAAATGAATTCCTAAACCTCAAGGCTGGAAACAAGACGCACCGCAGTATACTTCGAGATTCAATGAGTTAGCTCAACTAGTACCCCACCTGGTAGAAACTGAAGACCGTTTGATCAAGTACTATGTTAAGGGGTTGCCACAACGGGTCCGTGTTCATGTAAAAGCTAACCTACCCTCGACCTTCGAGTCGGTAGTGAATCTGAGCGGAATCGTCTACGACGACTACGCCAATGAGGACCCGGCACCTGAGACACAAAAGAGAAAATGGGAGAACCCGTCCAGAGGCACCGGAAGAGGGAACGTAACAACTGAAACTAAGAAGCCAAGAATTGATGAATATGAAACTTGCAAGAAATGTGGAAGGCAACACCTTGGCGAGTGTCGAATCGGCACCACCACATGCTATAAGTGCGGAAAGCCGGGGCACTTCTCCCGAGAATGTATAAGAAACGTCAAGTGTCAAGTATGTGGATTTTTGGGACATCTGACAAAGAACTACAGGAAGGCCGGCTAATCTGGTTCGGGAAAAGATAGGGAGCAGGAACCGCAAAAGGCAAGGACTCGTGCCTATGCCTTGACCGAGGAAGAAGCAAGAGGAAACCCTGATGTTGTGTCAGGTACGTTCCTAGTAAATGATGAAAATGCTACTATTTTATTTGACTCTGGTGCTAGTAAAAGCTTCATATCAACTGCATTTAGTCGTAAACTGGATTGCACTATCAACACCATAGTAAAAGCCTTTAGCGTACAAACTGCCGTGGGTAAAAATTCGGCAGTGTTCCAAGTAACAGAGGATTGTATCATAGAAATAGAGGGTCATAAGTTTCCTTCTAGATTATTCCTTCTCACCTTAGGAGGATTCGATATAGTATTGGGTATGGATTGGCTAGCTGCCAATGAAGCTCAAATCATATGTAAACGTAAAAGGATACACCTCAAAGCTCCAAGCGGCAGTCCAATTACGGTTTATGGGGATTGGAATTGCACTATGCCGAACGTCATCTCGATGATTAAGGCCGAAAGTTACATGAGGCGCGGTTGCGAAGCTTATCTGGCGTATGTTATTGATGATAGAATGAAAACGAAAGAACTCAAGAATGTACCCGTGGTGTGCAACTTTCCGGAAGTATTCCCTGAAGATCTACCTGGGTTACCACCCGATCGGGAAATAGAATTTCAGATTGACTTACTGCCAGGAGCTGAGCCCGTTGCCAAAGCCCCCTACTGATTGGCTCCATCTGAAATGAAAGAATTGATGTCTCAACTAGAGGAACTAACCGAGAAAAGATTTATTAGACCGAGCATCTCACCATGGGGCGCTCCGGTACTATTCGTGAAGAAGAAAGACGGCAGCATGCGCATGTGCATTGACTACCGTGAACTGAACAAGAGGACAGTAAAGAACAAATACCCATTACCTAGAATAGATGACCTTTTTGATCAACTGCAAGGTGCGAGTTGGTTCTCAAAGATCGATCTTAGGTTGGGTTACCATCAGTTGAAAGTAAGAGAGGAAGACGTACCAAAGACCGCGTTTCGCACGCGTTATGGGCATTATGAGTTTCTCGTGATGTCTTTCGGATTGACCAACGCACCAGCAGCGTTTATGGACTTGATGAATAGAGTATGTCGACCCATGTTGGATCGATCTGTGATAGTTTTTATAGACGACATACTGGTATATTCGAAAAGCGAGGGTGATCACCACTGTCACCTAAGGGAGGTTCTAGAGGTGCTAAAGCAGGAAAAGTTGTACGCAAAATTCTCCAAATGCGCGTTCTGGCTTAGGGAAGTCCAATTCCTAGGTCATGTAATAAACCCAAACGGCATCATGGTGGATCCTGCAAAGATCGAGACAGTAAAGGAATGGAACATCCCAAAGACACCAACAGAGATACGAAGTTTTCTAGGATTGGCAGGCTACTATCGAAGGTTCATTCAAGATTTCTCAAGAATTGCCTCGCCACTAACCAAACTGACACGGAAGGAAGTAAAGTATGAATGGGGTCCAACCCAAAACAACGCGTTTGAGGAAATTAAGACACGATTAACTCAAGCTCCAGTCTTAACACTACCTGAGGGAAATGAAGACTTGGTAGTCTACTCTGACGCTTCAGGGCAGGGTTTAGGGTGCGTACTCATGCAACGAGGAAAGGTAATTGCTTATGCATCGCGGCAACTAAAGATTCACGAGGTTAACTACCCAACACACGATCTAGAATTAGCAGCAGTAGTTTTCGCGTTGAAAATATGGAGACACTATCTGTATGGAGTTAAATGCACCATTTACTCCGATCACAAAAGCCTGAAGTACTTTTTCGAACAAAAGGAATTAAACATGAGACAAAGGAGATGGTTAGAGCTACTGAAAGACTATGACTGTGAGATATTGTACCATCCAGGCAAGGCAAACGTAGTGGCTGACGCCTTAAGTAGAAAGGAAGAATCGGCACCTATCCGGATCAAAGCGTGTCAGTTGATTATAACACCAGACTTGATGGGTGAAATATCAAAGGCACAAGATGAAGCATTGTTAGAAAGAAATGTGAAACGGGAAAGAATAGTAGGACAACAAGGGAACTTAGATGCAAATGCATACGGAGTACGAACTAGGTTTGGCCGGATGTGGATACCTAAGATTGGCGAGCTTAGAGCCAAAACACTCGATGAGGCCCATAAGTCTCGCTATTCTATCCACCCCGGGACAAACAAAATGTATCAAGACTTGAAGAAAGAGTACTGGTGGCCTGGCATGAATAATGATGTGACTGAATACGTGAACAAGTGCTTAACGTGTTCACTAGTTAAGGCCGAGCACCAGAAACCATGCGGTAAAATGCAACCTTTACCTATACCGGAGTGGAAGTGGGAAGAGATCACAATGGACTTCATTACCAAGCTACCGCGAACAGCTAAAGGCAATGATACCATTTGGGTGATCGTCGAACGTTTGACGAAAAGTGCTCACTTCTTGCCAATACGTGAGTCTTCTTCGTCAGAAAGACTAGCAGAAGTATTTATCAAGGAGATTGTGAGCAGACATGGTATGCCGCTTTCAATTGTGTCCGACAGGGATACTAGATTCACATCAAGGTTTTGGAAGAAATTCAATGAAGCAATGGGCACCAGACTGAACATCAGCACCGCTTACCACCCTCAAACCGATGGACAATCGGAAAGGACCATTCAGACCTTGGAGGACATGCTCCGGGCCTGTATCATTGACTTCGGTGGGAGTTGGGACAACCATCTACCATTGGCAGAATTTTCATATAACAACAGCTATCACACAACTATTGGCATGCCGCCATTTGAAATGTTGTATGGGAGGAAATGTAGGACCCCGGTTTGTTGGGGGGAAATTGGACAGAAGGATTTTGTAAGTCTCGAAGTGGTCAAAGCTACTTCCGAGAAATTTGATCAAATCAAGGCTCGAATGAAAGCCGCAAAGGACAGACAGAAATCATACGCGGACAAGAGAAGAAGGGATTTAGAGTTTCAAGTAGGGGACATGGTACTGTTGAAAGTATCACCGTGGAAGGGAATCATTCGGTTCAGAAAACGAGGCAAACTAAGTCCAAGGTTTGTCGGACCTTTCAAGATTCTAGCAAGAGTGGGTCAAGTTGCTTACAGACTCGACCTACCCGTTGAGCTTAGTGGAATCCACCCTACGTTCCACGTGTCGCACTTACGCAAGTGCCTAGCTGACGACACGGCTCACATACCTTACGACGAGATCGAAGTGGATAACAGTCTAAACTATGTAGAAGAACCAATAGCCATTCTTGACCGAGCGGAAAAACGACTACGCAATAAGTCAATCCTATTAGTAAAAGTACAATGGAAACACAGAAAGGGTTCAGAAGCTACTTGGGAAAAAGAAGACGAAATGAGGGGACTATATCCCCAGCTGTTTAACGACTAGCAGGTTTCGAGGACGAAACCTTTCTAAGGAGGGTAGACTTGTAACATCCCAAAAATAACGAAACGAATAAATATAGCGAGACCGGTGATTTAGTCGGAATATTTAAAACAAAAGGGAGCGGGCTTGGGCTCGGCTTCAATGGGCCGAGGGAAGCCCAGGTATACAAGAGGCAAGGCAGCCCTCTTCTCTGCTCATTTCTGCCATTCACAAGTTCTAAAGAGAGAGAAGAGAGCTCGGGTCTAGAGAGAGAAAGTGACGGATCAACTCGGGAATTCAGGAGAACGTTGCGGCTGTGCTCGTGATCATCTCCTCCGAATCAGAAATCCAATCCAGGTAAGCGTTCGTTCATAATATGAGTTTTTATGACTTTTTAGGATTTTCGGTTTTAGCCCTATAGGTAACGATTTTTGCGGATGAAACTTGAAAATGAGCTTAGGTATAGCATCTAGAATGAAAACCGAACGTTTTGATCAAAGAAAATTTAGATATCGACATGATCAGATTCGCATGCAGAACATTCGGATTTTTGGGGAAGGCGATAAGTGCAGACCCATCGAAACTACTTAGTTTCGATATGTGCAGACCCATCGAAACTACTTAGTTTCGATATGTGCAGACCTATCGAAACTACCCAGTTTCGATATATGCAGACCCAATCATAGTTTCGATATGAGCCCCCGATCCGAAGCTAAGATAATACATAAGTTACTTACCGAAACTACCATAGTTTCGATATGAACCCATGACTCGAAACTACCAAGTTTCGACATAAGCAACCTATCGAAACTACCAATCGAAACTACCAAGTTTCGACATAAGCAACCTATCGAAACTACCAATCGAAACTACCAAGTTTCGACAGAAGCAACCTATCGAAACTATCTATCGAAACTACCAAGTTTCGACATAAACAACCTATCGAAACTACCAAGTTTCGATATAAGCTAATCAATCGAAACTACTAGGTTCAAGCATAGTAATGTCTAGTGTCATCTAGGAACACTACCTTATGTGTATGACTTTATTATACAGATCGTGAGTGACATTAGTGACGCTCAGTAACCAGCTAAGTGTATCTCAGAAACTACTCATCAGGTGAGTTCTATGTGCCCCCTTCTATGTTATGTGCAAACCTTATTAAATGTTTTGGGGCTGAAATGTATACACTAAATGAATAAATGATATGAATGCTAATGTGATCATACGTGATGTATTAATATATATTTTGTATATATAAGAGAATGAATTATGAACAAAGAACGAAACGTATGTTTACAAAGAATGAAGGAAAGAATGGCATAACGTAAATAAACGAAATCTCGCTTTATAATTATTTATATTGCATGTTATGAATGTAAGTATACGTTATGGACGGAAACGAAGCTAACGGCTACTACGGTAGACGGACGACCACTTGACCATTATGCAGCCAGAAACAGTAAGTCTAGAAAGGTAGACTAAATAAAGGCCACTACGGTGGAGTAAGTCGCTAAGTCAATAATTCGGCTGTATAATTAGTTCAAGTGGGAAACGGATGCCTTATGGCAGACGGGCGATTATGTCGGACGGCCGAAGGGTGGCCGGACCTAAAGTTAAGGCGGACGGTTTCTAGGACCGGACGAGTAAAAGGGCTACGACGGTAGCTCAAGGGCGTATATCTTTGTGATATACGTAGTAAATGACGGGTTGATCACCCTTAAGTGTATGACCCATGAATGTTAAGAAAAAAAAGGGTGAATGCATATATATATATATGTAATCACAAAAATAAAGAAAAGAAAGATGAAAGAAAAGCAAAAGTTATGAATACGTGTTTATATGAATGACTTTATAATAATGCATACTTATAAAGTAAAGATAAGAATGTTTATATCTAATCACATTAAACTAGAACTCACCAGCGTTAGCTGACTTTTAGTATACATTTCAGGTAACAAAGGAAAGGGTCGTGCGAAGGCGTGAAGGCTGCCCGGCGTGTGACTGACATCCCACCTTATGTTTTGATTAGACAATGATTAATGTTTTGAATGTTAAGACTTCCGCTGTAATGTACTCAAATGTTGAATGTTTCCGCTGTGTTTGAATGTTTTTAATTAAAAGTTCAGTAATTAATGACTATGTTTATGAGTAAATCCAACAAGTGAGGTCACCCGGGTTTGGGGCCTTACACCAAAGCTCATTTGCTATAAAAGCCACTCAAGTTTTATCTTTATTGCAATTTCATCATGATAACATTAAATTTGCATATAACATTAAATTTGCATAGTTTTATTATATTATGAACCACTCATGAGTTCTAAATATTATAATATAGTCGACACAAGACAATAAACACTAACATAAAAAATGTCTTACAAACCCTAATTATTCAATCCGAGATACATGGAATTACTAACAGGATAAAGTAACCATACATGCAATCTCTCATCATGATAAACCAACATAAGATGAAACACTTATTGATTCAACACAAACACAAAGTCACGTAACCATTCATTTAGACAAAAGCTACCTACCTTAGATAAACACTGAAAATATAGCCACTTATGTTCACAAATTCAAACAAAACAAACAATAACACACGTACACATGCTCAATGTTGTACATGTTAGAAGAATAAACCTAAATGGGTGAAGATGGAAGGTGGATCCTGGATCGTCCTCCTTAGATTCTGAAGTAAATTCAAGAGATCTTCCTAAATCTAACTCAAATCAATAGGAAATAGAACATCCAACCCCATGTCTCTCTAGAGCTACAAAGATTCATCATAAAGCATGAACCATGCTCTATACAAGCACACCTATGTTTGAGAGATATCGACATGGGGCTCAGATTCATGAAACAGACGAAACACAGTAGGTGAAATCATTCGGTTTTCACCTCAAAAAATATGAAATCTAGTCATCTAAACCACATCATGATCTGAACAGAACCAACAAAATTACAATTCATTTAGAACTTTTTCATAACCCTTATTTCCATTCTTACTCGAACATACATTCAAAATAAAAGCACACACTCAAGGTTTAGATTTACAGAGGTATGGAAATCAATAACATCAACTTTACATCGAGTTAGAGTAAAATGCTTATGATTTATGAAATTATATATTATATAAGTGCATACATAAATTGCAAATAAGTAAATATAAATTTTTAAAAAAGAAATAAATAAAAAAAGATAAATATCAAGTCGGTTTATATTTAGTTATTTACTAGAAATCTATTCCCAAAACTAGGTTTCCTTCGGTATAGCAAAATAAGGTGCCGAATGTTGCACGTGTCACGTGACCTGCACCATCTCATCTCTCTCTCCTCACGCATGGTTTGAAGTTTCAACTGTGGGCACCTCGTCGTCTCCCTCGTTCCCCTTTTATTCAATCCCAGCTCAGAATCACAGAGCCTACACAATTTCATCGAATTCAATTCATCCGAGCAACAAACAGAGTAGATTTATGTCGATCAGATTCAAATTCCGAAGCTCCGTCAACTTCGACACAATCGAAATCGACGGTGGTAAACCCTACATATCGGTAGGAGACCTCAGATCTAAAATTCTACGCCAAAATAAGCTAAAAGGCGTGTGCCATAAAGACTTCGATCTTGTCTTCTTTGATAATCTCACCGGTCAAGGTTAATTTCAATCTGTATTCGTCTATGTGCTTTGTGTTTTCCATTTGCTTGAACTACAAGTTTTTATGCATCACGAATCGGATTTGTTTTTTTGATTATTATTGTTTTGAGTTATCAGAGTTTAACGACGACGAATTCGAGATTCATAGCGGCTCCGGTGTGATCATAAAGAGGGTTCCAGCACCAGCAGAACCTGTGCCTGCAGCTATGTAAGTGTTATTCTATTTCAAATATATAATGAGTTATTGCAATAAGATTTCTCAAAATAGTTGGTGTATTAGCAGTGTTTTATATGGTGTTTTTAGTTAATTTTGGAAAGGTGTGGGAATGTCACGATATTTAACTAGTCTTACAGCTTTAGTTGATTAATAATTCAATGAAACTCTCAAGATTAAGTACCTGGTGTGTATAATCGATAGGCGGATGGAAACTACCATTTTGTACACTACACCGTCTTGTAGTTACACGAACATGCATGCTATTGTAATATATGTATGAGTGAAAAGAATTTCACATTCAATTTGAAGGGCGCTTTGTTTCTCATATGCACATTACGCACTGTAGACAGAGGTAATAAATTATCTTTCGAGTACTGCATTCCAATTAGCATTATATTACGGAGTTCTAATCTATAAATGAAACGTTACAAGTGGTTGGTATCAAGATGTGCGGAATAGGTTATTTAAAGAAGAAATAGATTGATGATCTAGGTTGCATGTTAATGTGTCGTGTTCTTAGTTCTTACATCTTTCCATCCTCATTTCCTATTGATATATGCAAAATTCACATGTTATGATGTTATAGTCCCTTTTAAACGTAGAGTAAGAGAGTAATAGGTTGATAGACCAGACATGTTATCGGTTAGTATGATTACGGGAAGGTGTTTTTTTGAACTTTTAAGATTTTAGCAATTTTCCATCTTTTAGTCAAATTGTTTACTTGTATAAAGGGTCTCAAAGGCATCCTATTGGAGGCTTTAATACCTGAAGGACTTACTGCTTTTATTTTTCTCACACTATCTGTGTTATATCCATTTTTTGATATACGCTGCTGATTAACTTATAGTTTATCCATCTTTGCTTTCCTGGCCTTGAACTTGGCATTTGATACTTTGTTTTGTCCAGGTTAAGACATCATAAGGTTGAAGCAAGTGGGCTTAGTGAGGATGTTCCAAAAGGTAAATAGCATTGAAAAGCTACTAGCCTACTAATCATTATTTTTCTGATGGGTAGTTCTTAAGTTCTAAACATAGAACACTTCATTCATAATTGCAGGTACGGATCACAATAAACCAGAAGAAATAGTTATAGAGAAGAACCTTGCAACTGAAGACCGTGAAGAAGTAAAATTGGAAAAGTAAATTTTGCCCCTTATGATCTTTTCAGTTTCTCATAATTAATTTCTCCAGGCTATCTAAATATTTATTGTTTCTTTTTCAAATTTGACTTGACATATAGAGTGGCTAATGCAAAGGGTATTGATCTGCAAAAAGTTGACTTGCCATCGGAACTAAGATGTCCTATTTGCATCACATATTTCAAGGAGGCTGTTATGATACCTTGTTGTCAGCATAGCTTTTGTAAAAAATGTAAGCCCTTAAGTTGTTGATGTTGATATTCTACGCATAAGTTCACTCTCTTTCTATATATATTCTCACACATACACGTGTTTGTTCATGCATATTTGACATGTATTTTTGTGTGCGCACAGGCATCTGTGAAGTACTTCCACAAACGGCTAGGTGCCCTAAATGTTCTTCTACCAAGTACAGGGTTGAGCACTTGCTACCAAATTTATCCCTTAGGCATGCGATTGAGCATTTTCTGGAATCTCAAATTCTTGCCACTGCCCCAGAAACTAATTTGCAGAAATACGTCCCAGGTGAGACTTTTTGATATATTCTGGCCAAAGTAGATCACAGAATGATTTGTTTCCTTATTCTTTAACTTGTTGTTTCAGATGGAGAATCTGGTATTCAAGGGAAAGAGGTTTCCACCATTACTAAAAGGAAACTGGATATGCTTTATTCTACATCTGCAATGGATAAAGGATCAAATCAGAATATGGCAGATTCTGTTTATGAATCTCTAAACAGGAAAAACGTTTTCTTGGAGGGTACAAGATTCCATACCGGTAAATCATGTGCAATTGACCTCCTGAACTCTAGTCATTTACTTAAAGTAACCAATAGTAATGGAGGTAGACATAATGATTTGACACGTTCTGTGGATTCTCAAGGTGAAAACCAGCCTGTTATGCCCGAAGTTTGCATGCCTGATGAAGGTATTTTTCATTCCTCAACCCTCATATGCTTGTAATTTCAAAACAATGACTTATTAGCATACTTTTGGTTTCAGAAATTCAAATATTTTTACTTTTCACGTGACGTGATTTGGCCTTTTGGTTTCAAAATCGTATTAATATAATACGTTTTAGTTTGATCTGGTAATTGTTTTTTCAATTTACAACCAATACAATTTTAGTTCTTCTTTTAAGTGTAAACTACATGAGTACATGACTCAGAAGTAGACGCGTACTCTTATCTTTGACCACATAGAAAGTTATATTTTTTCATTTCTTTTGCTACCTTTTATCAACATTAATATATCTTTGGTTGCTTTTCCTATCCAGCCGACTCCACCAGCAGGAAAAAGGGACCATGGGTTAATTCTGGAGGTACAAATCTGCTCAAGGATATCACTACCTCACACTGTGTGTACTGTTTTTTTTAATCTTAAAACTTATTTTCAAATTTAAAAAATTTTCAGGTGGCGATCGAAGTTATGCAGTGGACAATCGAAACAAAAAGGTATTTTCTTTCATATTATTAGTAGGTTGAGACATTCTTAAAAAAACTACTCTTTTATCTGATGCGAACACTTTTTTTTTGTTGAGATCAGGCTGTCCGTACTTGTTACATGTGTGGATCTCCAGGCCATTTTATAAGAGACTGCCCTATGGCTTCTACTGAACGCCCAATGTTTCATACAGGTAAAGGCTATGCTTTATGATGAATTCTTGAACTTTGTTTAGACCATTTTGTGATCAATTTGTGTGAATTTCAGGAGATCATATGTTTCAAGGAGGCATGCCAGGTTATGCAATGCCCTACTGGAACCCTGCTGCCTTCCATCATGTCAATCCTTACATGAATATGTATGGAAACCCAGGGATGGTGCCTTTTAATGCCGCCACTATGGTCCCCGCTACACCTTATGGAGTTTCACCTTATGCCCCATCTACTTATGGCAGTTTACCTGTTCCTAGGTGACTTTTTATATGCATTTTCTGTTTTTTACTTGTATTATTGTTTAATAATTACTTTTCAATGAAATTATGTACCTAAATTGGCACTATGAACAATCTTGCAGTGGAATTACAAGAATGGGAGGCCTGACACCGAGAGCAGAGCATCCCCTTAGACATCCAGACAATTTTGAGCATGAAAACAGTGATAACCGTATAAAATATTCCCATGAAAAGAGGTATATTTTTTAACGTCATAACATTGTTATTAGGATAAATAAGAGTTAGTTTTTTAGACTAATAAAGGTTCTTTTTGCTAGACAACGGTCTACTGATTATGAAGATAACGACATCCAGAAACGCCATGACTACTATGAGCCAGAAAGATCGTCTAAACATAAATCTCATAGAGATAGGGGAAAGGCTCAGAGTAATTCAGAGGATAGCCATGAGCGGAGGTTGCAAAAGAATCATCAAAATATGAGATCTGGTCACACAAGACATGAAAAACGTTCTCATGGATCATATCATAGTCATACAGATAGATCCGCCTCAGGAGTAGAGGATGTGCATAGTGGTGATTATAGGTACGATGAAGCGAGGCATAAGAAGCACCATGAAAGTTCTAGAAGGCGTCACAATAGCAGCAGGGAGCAGTCAGACAGTGATTGTAGTGGTAGCCGTCATCAAGTAAAAGAAGGAAAACATGTTAAAAGGAGACGAATGGATGATAGGAACAGAAAGAAGCCCATTGATGATGAGTTGTATGGTGACAGATGGAAGATGGTGAATAATGATTCAGATGATGACTATCGTCACAATAAGAGGTAAATAAGGCACTAGAACAACAAACCGGAGTGCTTCCGTGGTAAATATGTTTTGTATCAACTTGGTTTTGGTAAGTAGCTATTATGGTCTATAATCTTATAAATAACTATATAAACGGTTAGTTGTGTTGACCAATATAACTATCTAGACAGAGGAGGCACATTTTGCTTTAGGTTAGTTGGTATTTGATTTTTAATCTTGTTTTGGTTTGCTTTGTTTTGTTGCTACAGATAGTGATGTCAGCTGTTGGACATTAAAGTCATCACTAGCTGTTTTTAACTTTTGTTAACTAACGCTCTTGATGTCTTCACCAACAAAAAAAACTTTATTGACAGATTGAAGTTGATTCAAGTAACCCTATTCATATTCTTGATTATGAAGTGTGGATGAGCAAATTACTCGGAAATCTTTCATAAGTGAGCTACTTATACTTGCTGGTCAAACGTTCTGAAGACTTATTGAAAGCCCGGTTGAGGTATGGTTTAGCTTAAACGTCTTAATACTTTCTTGCCTATCATTGTCGTTGTTTTAAATTCGAGTCAACCACACTTTTTAATCCCCAAATTTTGAATCATATTTTTATCAAAAAAAGAGACAAGGGCATCAGGTTGTAGTCTGAGGTTGTCGGTTTTCGTTGGAAATTTTTAGGGTGTTGGCTATTAATGAGTCACAAGTTATCACAGCATGTGTTCAAGTTTAATTTTCATATATTTTTCACTTAGTATAATCCATACTCCGTCCGCGCAATGCTGCTCTGTGCGGTTCCTATAAAGTTGTCGTCTTAGGCAGTGGCGTTTTGCTAAATATTGCAACCACTTGGTCATTCAGTTATCTTTTTATTATTTTGGTTCATATGCCCATCTGATCGAGTCTTGAAGGTTAGTTTGCATCTAAATATTTCATACGCACTCTCATGTCTTAAGTCTCTAAGCACTGAGAACAATTGAACAGGCTGCTTGTAGGAAAGTGTGTGTGTGGGAGGGGGTAAAGAGGATGTGTGGGTAATGGGTTGGCGGGGGTTGAGCCCGACATGAACCTGAACGCAAAAACCGTGTCAAGCACTTGAACCCAAACACAACACGTGTACTCGCGGGTCTGACACGAACACAATCGGTTTAACATGAATTTTTTTTACTTGCCTCTGAAGTAACCAAAGATACAAATGTGTGTAAAGCAATTATGTTTAAACTAAAACATGATGCTCATTTTTCTTTTTAACTTCTAAATTTTGGTATAAAATAGCAAACCAGTTTAAGACATGCCAATAGACTTTCTCTAAATTATAAAAATACATGGGTAAAACCGTGAACCCGTCATGTTGATCCGAACAAGACCCGTTTAACTAAACATGTTCACAGGTTCGACCATAAACCGATCCCGGACACGTTTAAACAAAACCCGCGAATTTGTATTAGGCTGCAGTCCTGTAATTCACACCCCTAGTAGTAAGCTACAAAGTCGTCCTTATTTTGTAAATAATGTGTTTTCCTTTTTGTGGATGTCACATGAAAACCAGTCTCTTTTTGGGAAGTTACAAAGTCAGATTTTTTTGTTTTTCTTGTTTTTTAAATGGCCAAATTTGTATTAAATAGGATGAAGATATTGAAATTAGGATCTAAACATTTCATAGAGTTGAGGTGGTGTTTGGTTTGTTGTTGGGAGTTGGGGTTTCCTTATACATATCACTAAAACGGTATAGCACAGCGATTCCCTTGTTTCATACTTTCATGAATCATGGTTTTTCAAACCCTTCCCTCTAAAACAAACAAAATTTATCACTTTCATTCATGTATTTACTAAACAGAGTGTCGGCGTTCAATCCGACGACGCCACCAAATCTTCTTATATGCGTTTTATATTACTTTTTTCAAAACTTAATCAAAGTTTGGTGTTGGTGTAGTGGTTTGGCGCCCATGGTTTATGTCCTTACCTATGGTTAAAGTCGTGGGTTTGAAACCTATGGCTACCATTTTTTTATTTCTTTTGATTATTCTTTTTTAACTATTAGGCGTAATGAGAGAGGCATAATACATTTTTATATCTATGGTTCAATCTTCAAACCGAACCACCTTCAATTCGCACGTTACTTTTATGTACTTAAGTACCTTAGTGTCAGCGTCAAAACATTTTTTTCTTTGGTTTTTTTCTTTTGTTTTTTTACACTTTCTTTTAGGGTTAAACGAGTAGCCATAACCTCAAATGTTTTTTTTATGTACCTAACAATGTTTCTTTTTTAACCGCCTCAATCGTTTAAGATCTGCTTCACGTCGCGGGGCGATGAGAATTCGAGTTAGGCTACGTTTCGCCGCCGCCACAACATGCGGCGGGTAAAATTACTAGTTCATTCCTAAACTGTAAAACCGTACACATCTTAGGAGGGGTTTGGTTCATTCCTAAATAAATACAAATACCAGTTTCGATAAAACCTATACCGCTATTGATGTTGCTCGGTCTGTTTCGATTCAGTTTGTTACGACACAAAAAAATAATACTCACAATGGTTTTATTACATAAAAGTTGTCTGATGTAACAAAAAAAAATATAAAGTCGTATTTTACATTGAAAACCACGTAACACTGATATCGGTTCCTACAATACCGATATTGGTACCATTGTTGTTCGGTCAGTAGCGGCTTGGTTCGTCACGATACCGATACTCGATATAGTTTATGATACCAAAGAAATACTCGATTTTTAATATAACTTTGTTTAAAAAAAGTTATATTGGAATGTCGAAAAAAGAACTAAACACTACATATTTAGTTTTAAAAAAGTTAAACAACGAAAGTTATTAGAGAAAAATTTAAATTAATAAAAAATTAAATAAGTTAAAGACGTATATTATATATCGTATAAGGGCTTTTGCCCGTAGTATGATATATGATATATAATGCATATTATAGGGGAAGGTTTCACTAAGAAGTGGTTTTTCGCTAAGAAGCGCTAAGAAGTGGGTCTAACGAACTCCGATTGAGGTCATTCCAGCGACGTTGGAACCGTCTCATCGAACTTTAATCCGGACCCAAAAACCTAAACCCCCCTCCACCCGCACCCCTAAAAACCTAAATCCCCCTCCAACCCCACCCCAAAAAGCCTAAAACCCCCACCCTCACCCCTAAAAACCTAAACCCCCAACCCCCCCCTCCCCCCCCCCCCCCCAAAAAAAAAAAACCCTAAACCCCTCACCCCCCCCCCAAAAAAAAACCTAAACCCACCCCCACCCACCCCCAAAAACCTAAACCTCCCACCCCCACCCCCTAAAAAAACCTAAACCATAAAATCTAAACCTTAAAAGCTAAACCCTAAGGCTAAACCAAAAGGCTAATACCTTAAAATTCAAACGTAAAATCTAAACCTTAAAAGCTAAACCCTAAAAGCTAAGATGATAGAGTTCGACGAGACGGTTCCAACGCCGCTGAAATGAGTTCAATCGGAGTTCGTTTGATATCGTTTCTAAGCGTTTTGGTCATTTCTTAGAGTTCTTAGCGAAAACATACTTCTTATTTGATTCTCCCGCGCATATTATATAATAAATAATATTCTAATTTTAATTTAATATTTAGTTAATATACTAACATAATATTTATCATTTAACATTTTGAATTAATATTTGAATATATTATTTAAATTTATTCTATTAGTTTTATTTAATAACAATCAATGTTAATAATCATTTATAAAATTTTAAGTAGAAATTTGTGAGAACTTGATAAACACTTTAACTCTATTATTTTGAAAATGATATCTAAGATGGTTTTTTAAGTGTATCATTATCTATACCATTGAAATTTTCATACAAGTTTAAAAGTCTATGCGATCTATAGTTTTCTAGTTAAAAGTGATTATGCATTCAATGCATGGGTTGAATAAATCAAAGTTGTAAAAAAAATGTTTTTATGAAGATTTGTATGCTGGATATCATTAGCTATTGGTGAAATAAGAAATAATTAAGATTTAAGAATTATAAATAAAAAATATTAAAGATTTAAAAATTATAAAATTATATTTTAAGATATATATAATTGAAATCTTCTTAAGTTTTAATAAAATATTAGAATAAGTTTTAGATATTTAATTATTTAAAATTATTATTATTTAATAGAGGAGACAGTTATTTAATAGGAGAGAGAGACGACAAATAAAAATCTAGAGTTCACTAGAAGTCGACATGTGATCATAAAGTTATTTATTTATTATAAAAAAAGATACACATAAAACTAGGGTTAGGGTTAGGGTGAGGGGGGGGGGGGGGGGTTTGGAGGATTATATGCAAGCTTTGATATTGGGCTCTATCACAGTCACATGTAGTGAAACGTCGACACGTGTTGTAAAGTAGAAAGAATTGAGAGAAATGTGAATCTATTTTTATTCACACATCTATAGTTTACGACCTACAATATATAGACATGTAATATGAAACCGAAACATACTATATGAATAGGGATTTATAATCATTTATGACACGTTTGTAATAAACGGGATTAAACACTTTTTGTCAAAAATGTAAATTTCTAAACTAGCCATTTATACATGGATAAATACATGATAGGAATTGTTTAAGATCACGTAAAATTCATCATATTATTTATGTTGTTTGAGATTTATATTTATAACGAATTACATAATAAAGAGATATATATCACCTAACCAACTATAGAGATATAGACTAAACTAGCTTAAACTAAACAAAGTTTATCCTTAAACTTTAGCTTATCCTTAATATCCCCTTCAAGTGAATAGGCGGTGAACCAAGACAAAGCATGATGTGAAAATGTTCAAACAAAAGAAACGAAAGACTTTTAGTGAAAATGTTCGTCACTTGAAACTTGGTAGGAACAAACTTGGTGTATAATTAGTTTAGATTTGACAAGTTCACAAATAATATGGTAGTCAACATCAATATGTTTAGCCCTTTTACGAGAAATATGAATTTTATTTAAGAAAAAAGAACTACAATTATTACAAAGAAGCATTGGACGATCTAGCGGCAAGGCATGAAATTCTTGATGAAGATGGGTGATTCAAATGATCTCACCAGATGTGTTAGTCATGGCACGGTATTCAGATTCATAGTCGGAACGAGATATCGTGGGGTTGCTTTTAGCACTCCATGATACGAGATTTCCATCAAGAAAAATAGAGTAGCGGACAGTGAAACGTTTGGTTACGATGCAACGGTGTTGGGTCTGGAAATTGTATACGTTTGTTCGATGAAAAATTGTAATAGGATACTAAGAAATATTGATGTAATAGATCATGTAGAACTAAGTTGCTGTCACACATGTCACACATGCAATATAACTTGGTACTAAAGAAGAGAGAGATGGGTTACTACAGAGGAGTGCAACTTCTAATGTAGAAGTTTTGATGCAATTTTCACTGGGAAACTTAGTTTCCAATAAAGTGTTGTCGTGAATAGATGAAAAAGATGATTGAATTGTAATTTTTTATTAATAAAAAACTATTACATACAGGCCTTTAATTTATAGACCAAAAACAGAAACTAAATATGGAAACAAGAATACTTAAGGGGAATAATCAAAGGCTGGACATCCAGATCATGAGCTGTAATTGTAAGCTGTAAAGTGGGAGATGAGGTTTGACTGATCCCAATATTTTCCAAATATACTTTATTTTCTAACACTCCCCCTCAAGTTGAACGGTGGGATCTCCAACGTTTAACTTGTCCAAGCATTTGCTAAAGATTCCTCCATTGACGGCTTTCGTTAAGATGTCAGCTAGCTGATCTTCAGACCGAACGAATGGCAACTCAATGACCCCTGTTTCTAGTTTTTCTTTAATGAAATTCCGATCGACCTCTATGTGTTTTGGTCGATCATGTTGTACCGGATTCTCCGAAATTTGAATGGCAGCTTTGTTGTCACATAAAATTTGGTTGGGTTTATTTGGGGGAAAACCAATTTCGGTAAGAAGCCTTTTAACCCACAAGATTTCAGTCAGGCCTCGTGCTATCCCTCTGAATTCTGCCTCTGCACTGGAAAGAGCCACCACTTTCTGTTTCTTGCTTCTCCAAGTGACAAGGTTTCCTCCAACTAGTGTAAAGTATCCTGAGGTTGACCTTCGGTCACTTTTATCTCCTGCCCAATCTGCATCGGTATAGACTTGAGTGTCTAAATGACCATTTGATTTGAATAAAACACCGTGACTTGCCGTTCCTTTGAGATACCTAATGATTCTCATTACTGCTTCCATATGAGGTTCCTGGGGTTGATGCATGAATTGACTTACAACCCCCACTGCATAGGCTATGTCTGGTCGAGTGTGTGACAGATATATCAATTTTCCCACAATCCGTTGGTATCTACCTCTGTCAGCCAACTTTGCTCCTTCCTCCATAAAGAGTTTTTGATTCGTAATCATAGGGGTGTTTGATGGTTTGCAGTCAATCATCCCTGTCTCTGCTAACAAGTCGAGAACATATTTTTTCTGGCAAATGAAAATCCCTCTGTTCGAACTTAATACTTCAATTCCAAGGAAGTACTTGAGTCTTCCCAAGTCCTTCATTTCAAATTCTGAAAACAGATTTGTCTTCAACCTTTTTTATTTCTTCCTCATCATTTCTTGTAACTATCATATCATCAACATAGATAATTAGGCATGTTATGAGTTTGTCTCTTCGTTTAAGGAACAAAGTATGATCTGAATTGCTCTGTTCAAATCCGTATCTCTTCATAGCTAGGGTAAATCTGCCAAACCAGGCTCGAGGGGATTGTTTTAGGCCATATAGGGATTTCTTTAGACGACAAGCTTCTCCTGGTTTAAAGTCTTCGGTGAATCCAGGTGGTGCTTCCATATATACTTCTTCTTCAAGCTCCCCATGTAGGAAAGCATTTTTAACATCAAACTGGTGGAGTGGCCATTGTTTGTTTGCAGCTATAGAGAAAAGAACCCTGATCGTGTTGATTTTGGCAACCGGGGAAAAAGTTTCAGAATAATCAATTCCGTATGTTTGTGCATATCCCTTAGCTACCAACCGTGCTTTATATCTTTCAATGGTTCCATCTGGATTATGCTTTATAGTGAACACCCACCTGCATCCTACGGGTTTTTTACCTTTTGGAATGATACATTTTTCCCATGTGACATTTTTCCTGAGGGCATCCATTTCTGATTTCATGGCTTCTCTCCAGTTTTTCGATTTGAGTGCTTGCTCAACAGTGGTTGGAGTTTCTTCAGAGTACAGAGAGACAGCAAATGACTTGGCTTCTTGTGATAGATTCCCCTTGGCAATATTTGCCATGGGATATTTTGAACTTCGAGCTTCTTTTTCAGGAGAGTATCTTTTTGGAGGAACCCCTCTGTTTGCCCTTGGAGGAAGAGCGTATCTTCCAATTGTTTCTGTTGCAATTGGTTTAACATGCTCTGTATGTTATGTTGTTGTCTCTGACGTTACTGGTTCAACATGCTCTGTATGTTCTGTTGTTACCGGTTCTGTGTGTTCGCCTGTTATCTCATTATAATGGTTAGAAGATACAAGGAATTCAGGGTTCATAGTATTTCTTACCTCAGGTATCAAGTTGGATGGAGTTTCTTCAGTGGCACTGTGCTCCGCAGATTGTGTGGTTGTGTTTGAAGGTGACTGGTTCAAAGTACTGTGATGATCTTCTGTTGTTACTTCTTCGGACGATGGAATTAGCCAACTCAGAGTGTCTATACATTCACTTTCCCCCTGACCACTGAGTTGGGTGTTATAAAAGTATTTTGTTTCAAGAAAGTCACAGTTCATCGTCGTGAACATGTGACGAGTTTTTGGGTTATAACACCGATAACCTATTTGATCGATCCCATATCCTACAAATACACATTTCTCAGCACATGGGCCGAGTTTGTTTCTATTGATTTTTGGTATGTGGACAAATGCAGTACAGCCGAAGACTCGTGGTTCAAGTGTAAGAGGATGAGGAATTTTGGAAAATTTGGATAGGCAATCTAGAGGGGTCTTAAACTTGAGAGCATTGGTGGGAAGTCGATTCAGGAGGTACATAGAGGTTGCAACTGCCTCAGGCCAGAATGATAGAGGCACTTGGGATTCAATTAGAAGTGCCCGAGTCATTTCAAGAAGAATACGGTTTTTTCGTTCAGAAACACCATTTTGTTCAGGGGTGTGAGAGCAAGTGGTTTGATGAACTAATCCTTTGGTTTGGCAGAATTGTTTCATAGATGTATTGACAAATTCCCCCCCATTATCAGATCGAAGGATTTGAATTCCCCTTTTGAATTGAGTGTAAATCATGGCATAAAATATGGTAAATTTCTCATAAACTTCGGATTTGTTTTTCAAAAAATATACCCATGTCATGCGAGTACAATCATCCACGAATATTAGGAAAAATCGAAAACCTTGCCCCCCTATAATGGGAGCAGGACCCCACACATCAGAATGGATTAGTGAAAAAGGCAAATCAACTTTTGTATTGCTAGGTTTGAAAGATTTTCGATGGCTTTTGGCAAGAAAACAAGTTTCACAATCTATTTTACCATTTGAAGAAAAGTGTTTCGGAAACAAAAGATGTGAATAACCAGAGGATGGATGTCCTAACCGTCTGTGCCATAACCATGCTTCTCGGTTTTCAGTTCCATGTGCCAACATCACAGTACCAAGTTGAGCCACCTCATCCACGTAGTATAATCCTTGGCGCTCAGTACCACGTCCAATAATCACACCCGTCCTGATATCCTGTAAGATGCAAAAGGTAGGGTGCATTAGTACTGTGCAGTTTAATTATTTGGTAACATGACTAATTGAGAGTAACTTGTGTGACAAGGATGGAACATAAAGGCAATTTGACAATGTCATAGTTGGTAAAATTTCAATTGTTCCTCCTCCTTTTACTTGCATCGTTCCTCCGTTTGCGGTATGAATTTGGGTCCTTTGAGGTTTTGTAATTGAACTCATGTCCGAAAGTTCAAATTTCATAGTGTCAGTGGCACCGGAATCAAATATCCACGATGCACTACCTTTTTCACGATTTGTTGCCATATTAACCCTTTTAATACTCACGGAAGCAAAAAAAAAAACAACTAAAAAATTTGGGGATAAAAAATGAAAATGAGGAAGTTGAAGGGTCTGAGATGAAATTCTCAATCCAAACCCTACAATTTGAAAGTCAGCCGCTGCTGGATTATTCTCCACATCCCCCACATTTGTTATTTTCCAAAACACACACACATAGGTGTGTACTGCAGAGAGATCGAGAGAGAGCCGAGAGGACAGCGGCGGCGACCGCAGGACAACACCGACAGTAGTGTCCGACGATGACGGCGGCGGCACTGGGTTACGTGCTTCAGCAGCGGCGGCTGCGGTTGTGGAGACTCGGGGTTGGGTTGGAGCGGTTTCCGTGGTGTTTGGTGGTTCGTCAATTAGTGATGGCTTTTAAACAGGTAGGGTTTTGAGTTTGATTTTTGATTTGAGTTTGGGGAGTTTTGATTTTGGTTGGGATTTTTGGTTTGAGATTGGAATTGTTTTCAGATAGGTTGTAGATGATGAGCGTGTTCCAAGAATCAGAAACACTGCTCTGATACCATGTTGTCGTGAATAGATGAAAAAGATGATTGAATTGTAATTTTTTATTGATAAAAAACTATTACATACAGGCCTTTAATTTATAGACCAAAAACAGAAACTAAATATGGAAACAAGAATAATTAAGGGGAATAATCAAAGGCTGGACATCCGGATCGTGAGCTGTAATTGTGAGCTGTAAAGTGGGAGATGAGGTTTGACTGATCCCAATATTTTCCAAATATACTTTATTTTCTAACATAAAGAACTAAGTTTATACTAAGATATGGCCTCTGACTTAGTTAATACTAAGCAAGCGATTTCTAATGAAGAATTACCTATGATTTGGTTAATATTGAGCAAAAAATTTCCATTGATCCGTTTCTACCGATCAAGTAGTTACCACTGAGTAATTACCATTGACGAGGTTGAGACGAAGCATGTCGATGACGACTATGTTAGTGAGATTGAAATGTTATCTCATAAACATTGAAGACTTGAATAAGAAGCTAAATATTCAAATTTGGATATTTAACTTAAAAAGATAGACTTTGAAGAAAAGAAATATTAATATTTGAATATTTAAAATTGATGGTTTACTTTCCTAATTATCAAGTTGCTAATAATAAGGATTAGGGTTTAGGGAGTCTATAAATAATAATCTCCACGATGGATCTTAGACGTGTCTTGTGAAACTCTAAAACCGTCATGAGTTTGTAAACAACATTACCCTGGATTCGTCCAGGTTTGATGACAGATGACTGTAGGTCTAGGGTTATCCTTGTTATTCCTTGATGATGTTTGCTAAAGAGTGAAATTAAGAGTGACTTATTGAATTCTCATGATTGTTTTATAATAACAAACACCCGTCTCTACAAATCAAAGCATGGTTTTATGGTTCAAGCATAAGCGATCCAATATTCACATACGGGTTGGTCCACATCTGAATACCTTAGAATCAAAGTCGTGTGAGGGCATGAAAAATAAGACCATATGAAAGAGTGCCCTCAACACACCGAAGGATCCATTAGCGGATTGAAAGTGAGTTGTAATAGGGGCATGTAAGAACTCTTAGCCTGATTAACCACATATGAGAGATATAGTTTAGTGATTGTCAGACACTTTGGGGCTCAGGCAAGTGATGCATACAAGGTGGAACCGGAAAAAAAAAAAACGAACCAACACCTGAAAAGGTATCGTTTGTGGCAAAAGGAATAATCACCGATTTAGAATCGACTGACCCTGCTCGAGCTAGAATATCATGGTTATACTTAACTTGATTAAGGGATAGACCATTTTTAGTGTAGGCGTCTTCAAGACCTTTAATTTCAGACTCCTTATGCAGGCGAGAGTTGAAGTTACAAATAGTCTTCATTGTTACCGGTGAAATAATATCGTCTACGTAAACCAAGAGATATAAGATGCATGATCCTTGTTTAAAAATAAATAATGAGGTATTCGCCTAATTGTATGAGAAACCATGTTAAATATGAAAGTTATTGGGCCGTTGAAACCAAACACGTGGGGCCTGTTTAAGGTCGTATAAGGCCTTTTTGAGGTGACACGCGATGAGGAAGATTTGGATCAATAATCTTAGTGGTTATTCGATGACTCTATGGGATGCCCGTGTAAGAAGACATTCTTCACATCTAGTTGATGAAGATGCTATTTTGTGGATGCATGCAAAAGAGAGGACAACACTTACAGTGGAGGCTTTGACCACAAAGTTAAACATGTATGAGTATCCAAGCCTGGAAATTGCTTGAAACCTTGAGCCACCGGTCAAGCTTTGAGTCGTTCAACCATGCCATTTGGAGTTATATTTGGTGTGAAAGACCTATTTGGATCCCACCTCATTGGATGATTGTGGACAAGGAACAAGGATCCAAGTCATTGGCTTGTAATGTTGCCATTTCCTCATTGGCCAGTTATTTTGATTATCCGACCACTAAGCGTTACACTCATGTAAGGTAACAAGGAAATCATAGTATACTAGAGTAACGAGTGTTGAATATCTCGCGCGTTGCGGCGGGGGCGTATTACTACAACTCGGTTCTGAATATTGAACCGAAACGTCGGTAGAAATAAGCATGTCGTAACAGTATATTGAGAATTTAAAAAAAAATATTACGATGGTTTGAAAAAAATATTCAAAACATATTATATTTGACATGTGTGTTAGTAACATTAATAGTAGAAGTACAATGCAATAACAATAATATTAATAGAAATTGTTGGAAAAGAAGAATTGTTTAGGGAGCACCTTGTAAGTTGTCCGCTTGTGAGCCAAAAAATACATGAAAGATCACTGGAAGAGCCTAAGAGGGTTTTTAACTTGGGCATGCAATTTGCCAGTAGGCCAACTACACGACCATTAACAACCTCGAAAGATATGGTTTATAACATTAAATCCACATGGCAAATGATCAGAGGAGTTACGAAAAATAAAAGCAAAATCTAAATGTAATTTAACATAATTTATAAAACATATAAGCATATACATGAAAGATCACTGGAAGAGCCAAAGAGGTTGTGGTGTAGTAGTTGAGGTAATGCCTGAAATCCCAAGGGATCCGGGTTTAATCCCTGCCACCATCATTAATTTCTGATGCATGCAAATGAGGCCTAGTTCTTAGGCTAATGCACCAGGGTTTTACCCACGCCGATCCAGGGTTCGAGCCTCGGCTCTCCCTCAAACCCGGAAGGGGCCGTATTGGGTGGGATTTTTCCTTGGATGCTCTCCAACTCTGACACCAAGTGAGCCCGATTAAGACAACATATTGGTCGGAGTTGGACGAGCCTCTCCCATGTGACGGGGGGTGCGACGTCACAACATTCAATGTTCGCTGTTAAAAAAAAATATATGAAATACTAAAAACTAAAACATAGTTTTCTAAAAGTTCATATAATTAATCATGAATTGACATATCAATTTCTTACCTTTTAATTCATTCGATTATGAAATGAAATAAACTAACATAAGGTTATTGTTTTTAATTTTATTGTATAATAAAATAACAAAAAATATATGCATTTGTTATAGTTTAAAATAAACATAATGTAAATGTAATAATAACTGTTATTACGGCACCATTTTTAATTAAGAAACTTAATTTAAAAAAAAGTCGATTCCCTGGCATATGGGTGGAGGTGGTATATCATTTCCAAATCTTGGACAAAAGAGTAATTTTAACCCTGACATTTCTCTTTCTTCCTTTACCTTTCTCAACCCTCCATTTTCTGTATCAAAAGACCTGTACTCTTCACACTAAGAAACAAAAGAAATAGAGTCTTAGAGTATTCGTAACCCGTTTCTTATTTTTATCCTTATAATTATATCAAAAATTACTAACTTTTTTCTCTCATTTTTAATTAAATAATATCTTTTATACTTTTATCATTACCTTTTTCTCTCTTCTCCACTCACAACCACTTTAAAAAAATATTAAAAAATTTATACAAGTGAACAGTGTTTTCACAAATATATAAAAAATTATACATTTTCTCTCTGCTCCACTCATAACTACTTTAAACCACTCCTTAAAATATACAGAACCCACTCACAAACATATACCAAACCGAATGTGAATGCTCTTAGCCACCATACCTCTAATTCAAAATCTACAAGTTCGATTACATATGGATCCGTATAATTCTTCCATCTCCGCGGCTGTCGGCAGTAGTAACCGCTCGTCTTAGCAATCTACCAATTCCCGGCCTGGCCCCGTCGGTGTCGCACCTCGCGGTTCCACTACTGGCTTTGCAACGTCGTCGTCTTGTCACCGGATCTTCCTCTGGTACGCCGGTTGTTGTCGTCTTCATGAGCGGTTGCATGTGTTCGGTAAGCTCTACCGTCGATCACCCGTTGAAGCTTGAATCTGTTTAGATCTCATCTCATGTTTCACACTTTTGTTGTATGATCCGAGCGTTTGTAGATTTCTGCTTTGTAATTTTGTTGTCCCTAAAGGGTAAGTACGTCATGTCACACCATCAAAATCCACTAACGGAGTTTTACCGTTTGGCGTGTGACAAACCAGGATCTCAGTCATTAGATACATCAAACGACGCTATATGGGACATAAATGAAATATCATAAAAGTTCAGAGTGAATGCGGAAGCGTTAAATAAAGTAGTAACAAGTCAAGTCTAAAAAGAAAGCATGATAAACATTTGATCAAAGCTTGAAAAGCTAACAAGACTCCATGCATGCCCTAGTGTGCACCAGAACTTAGCGACCTGAGAAAACATGTAAGAAAAAGTGTCAACACTAGGTTGGTGAGTTCACAGGTTTCAATTTGTAAGTAGCGTGTGCCAGATTATGTACATTAAATATGTGTATCACCCTATTACTATTACATGTGCACCCGTAATGATAATTTACTTTGCATGCTCACCCTAGATCCTCCCTGTCCTGTGTCAAAATGTCCCTCAATTTATATTGCCGAGTACAGAGTGTTGTTAGAGATGATAATTCATTGAAAGGCTCATTCATCAACCATAAGTTGGTCAACTAGAACTCATATCAGGATGATTAGTCGGGAATCGTTTGATCCGAGTATTCACTCGAGTTGAAACACAATACAGGAGTACAATCTAGTGGATTGTAGATGGAACATGCACATGAAACAAACATGCACATGAAATGCGACTTCGAGAGGTGAGACTAGTTCATGGATATGCGTTACTGGAAGAAGCAAAGTAGCCGTCCTTCCAAATGAGTCAGGATAGGGTTTGAGTATGCAATAAGTAAGGCGTTCTCAACCTTGTGGTCAATCTTTCTTCAACAGAATATCGACCAAAGCGCAAGCCCACGGCTCGGGAAAGTGATGGCATCTATGTGTCATTGAATTTCTACAAACATACGTGCAACGATCTGCCTACACACGGTGTACCTCAAGCGAGGTCCACGGGTTAGGGCTTGAAGTAGAGTAAAGCTAGTGAGATCGGAGTATTATTGCTAGTGGGTGCAGGAGGAACTCGCCTCCGACGAACCCAACTCCTAAAGAGACATGTGTTAGTGCTATGTGTCGCCCCTAACACGGACTTGAGAAGGCCTACCATTTCCGATTGTGTCATCGATAGGCTCAAGTCGGTGTTATCTTCGGCTCTAGTGGTGTAACAAGGGTGCAGATAATGGTGGTGTGAGTGACTCCTCCAAAGGCTTCGTTTCACTGCCCTCGGACAGGAGTGGATGTTGTTCTGATGATTCCCCGAGTGTCTCTACTAGGAATGATTATGCAATGCGAATGACGTGTTCCTCGTCAGTAGAGGGTGATATGAATGATGTCAACATGCCTGCAATGCAACTCATGTGTAGATGCTACGTGTAGCATGTATGAGTGTATGTGTCGTGTAACTAATGCGTGTGGGTTATAGTCTAGTATGCAATCCTAGTTCTCTATAACCAATTGCTCTAATACCAATCTGTCACACCCCCAAAATCCACTAACAGAGTTTTACCGTTTGGCGTGTGACAAACCAGGATCTCAGTCATTAGTTACATCAAACGACACTATATGGGACATAAATGAAATATCATAAAAGTTCAGAGTGAATGCGGAAGCGTTAAATAGAGTAGTAACAAGTCAAGTCTAAAAAGAAAGCATGATAAACATTTGATCAAAGCTTGAAAAGCTAACAAGACTCCATGCATGCCCTAGTGTGCACCAGAACTTAGCGACCTGAGAAAACATGTAAGAAAACATGTCAACACTAGGTTGGTGAGTTCACAGGTTTCAGTTTGTAAAATAATGCTTGATTGCGTACCTGTTTCTCCCCCAACGGGAAAACAAGTAAAATATGTTGTTTGTTTGTGTGCATGTTTTCTCCCCCAATTTAAAACAGTAAAAGGGGCCGTGAAACTCACCTGAGTTGTGTACGAGTAGCATCACACATTGATGCAACCGAAACCACAATTGGTTTGCCTGTGAATGGTCTACGAATGCCCTAGAATTATAAGAATAATAGTTAGGGATACATTAAGATTTTTGTGACGACGACACGGAAGATTTGAATGTCCTAGAACATACTTAGGATCAACGAGTAGACGAACTTGTCCACGGGAATAAGGATTTCTTAATATACTAATTAAGTTAAAAGTGTTTCGTGTCGAACGTCTCTAACTACGAATATAATATTATTTAATAAACATTCGTGCGTTTGTACCATTTAATAATGGTCTAGGAAAATAATATACATTATTATTTTAAACTTTAGAGAAATAACACGATAATTAATTGTGTGATAAAAATAATAAAACTATTATTTTTTATTCGGATCATAACAACGTGTGTAATAATATAAATATATTATTTATTAGTTTGAAACGTTACACAATGTTTATTAACGTGACGAAAATAATATATAAATATATTATTTTTAATTGGAGTCACGGGTTGAAAATAATATAAATATGTTATTTTAAAAGTGGGGAATAATATTAAAAATATGTTATAAAACCAAACCCGAGCCTACGGGTGGTTTCTGAGGCTAGAACACCTTAGTATCTTAATATAATAATATAGGGTTTGAAAATATATAAAAATATTCCAAGGAAAATGCCCAAAAAAAATGTTCGGAGCGTTCCACTTCACCACCGATTATCGGAGAAGGAGAAATTTTTTTTTGTAGGGCCGGTACTGTAGCGGCGGTGGTAAATTTTTAGGGTTGGATCAATGCTCTGATACCAAGATAACTTGATTAAAGAGTTGTATTGTATTATGATTATGTAATTAGGAGAATACAATAGGATCTATATATAAATTTACACATAAATATTAGGGCCAGCTAATATGACTAATATATACTAAACATTCTGTCTAATAAGCGCCATGATAAGAGAAATCATGCTTGTTCCGTTGCCCTTTGAAGCTTCCAATGCTTTAACAAGTTTCTTAATTTTCCATATCCTCATCAGTTTTTGACATTGTGACAAATTATCTGAAAAAAAAAATCATGTTTACATGAACAGAAGAAAATAACTTCAAATCATAAGCACAGTCAATGCTGTAGCTAACACAAAAAAGTTATGCTCCAAATGAGCTACACGTATACAAATAATAAAGTCCTCTAATGCTTAAATGTTACATGATTTAACATAAATGCCTAACCTAAATAATAACATTTAATAACGGCTAGTGGGGATAACGTTAAACATATAAACTTGTAAACCAATTGACTCATAACTTGTATGCATCTCACCTTGTGTTCGTGAGGATAACAGTTGGCCGGAAAAATCAAACACGGCGGCCTAATGGTTCCTTTGTTTTCAAAACGTGTTTGTTGGGTCGCCAATGGTGAGGGAACACGATTAGTGTTGTATTTATAGGGAAGAAAGAGAGTGGGGCTTACGCATCATGACCGTGATCTTCGGGATTATGGGCTCGCCGGTAAATATGGAAAGGAGAAAAAGCCGGCGACGGGGTGGTTCATGTTGTTGACTTGGTCAAAGATGTATACATGTTTATTCTTTTTTTAAATTTCTTTAGAATCAAATATAATTTTAAATCAATATCTTTATCTATTTTAATCCCAATTTAAATTTATATAATATCTTAGCTACCTTTAGTAATTAAGTACTTATTTTATTTCCATAAAATTTACATAAAGTCATATCAGTTTAACATTACTCGACTTAAAACGATTTAAAAGTTTTTTTTGACTTATTCATATATTATTATTACTAGGTTAGAAACTCGTCTATCACACAGGCTAAATCATTAAAAAATATAATTGATAATACAATTATATACTTCTCATTACTGGTACATTAAGGTTTCACATTTCAAGACTGTTTCAAGAAATATGTCACATTTTATAACTAAAATTAATTATTCAAAAGTGTTTGGATTCGTGTTTTCAAAATTTCTACACTACTTTTAAATTAATTTGGGTGCATAGAAAAAGAAGGAAAATGAATATTGAATGGAAATTAAATGATGAAATTAGGGGAGTAATTTTATGAATAAAAGAGATTGATTGTAAGGAAGAGAGAGAGGCGGAAAAACCCAAAATTAGGTGCACAGAAAAATGACACGTGACATAATAGTTAGTGATTTATTCGAATAAGGATATTAATTACAAATTTTTTTTTGAGTTATTACATTAACAATCATGAATCAGAACAATTTATGTTAGAAGGACCTCAACAGAAACCTAAATTGTCATATAATTTAACAACAAAACAGTTCGATGTGAAGAATATTGTTTGGATCACTAAAGCAACCAAAAACAACCAAATTTGATGGGATTCAACTCAAAATTTACAAATTTATCATCGTTAAAGCAAAGTATATGAATCTTAATCATATTTACAATAAAACATATGTGATAACAATCGGTAACAAGATGAATAGATTTTATGTGAAGGAACTCTAACATGAAGAACAGAAAGAGAGGTGGCATGCGACAGCTTGGACTAGATTCGGCTTTTGGATTGTTGTAGAAACCATAGCGTATAAAAGAGAGTTGAAAGTATACTTGATAGAAATGAAAAAGAAATTATTAAAAATATTAAATACTCACGGAAGAGTTGTAAATAGATTAACTATAATTAAGATAGCTTTAAAATTAGTAAAATGGTCCTTAGGAGGAGTTTGCTTTCAAATTGAACTAGTTTTTTAAGACATTACCTTTGATTCTTTTTTACTCATTATTTACTCTATTATTACTTGTTTTTCTATGTCAAGGTCTCTTTAATGTAGGAATAAGCATGATTTGATTTGATATTAAACGAAAAAAAAGATCTGAATGTAAATAACAAACCAGGATAATTTCATATATCATTTCGGAGTTATAATTGCTTACTACAATATCTATACTGTATTATAATAATTATATATGCTTTCATATTTCTTCCATCTTATTAAAAGCAAAAATAAACTAACTCTATACAGTTGAATCACATGTAAAAAGCTCTTGATCATATAAAACTTGAGATTCTTGATTACAAAAGTTAAACATTCATTATAAATGTTCATAGTAGAAAACTACTAACCTTCATAACAACTCCTTATACAGGGAACAAAGGTAGGTAGGGAGCTTAACGAGCTGGCTCTGAGCCCCACCCGCCTTGATCATATAAAACTTGAGATCATATATATATTTCGATCTTCACAACCGAGTCGTCGTAACTTCATACATTTCTTTTATGTATTTAACCACGTATCTTTTTTTTTACTTAGCCACGTTAATGACACCGCCTCAACCGTTTAAGGTCCGTCTCCCGCCGCGAAGCGCTAGGCAAAATTTCTTATTGTATCTATACTAATATATAAAATATATTGGAAGTACATGTAATTTACCACTCGTATCGTATAGAAATAGTGTAGAATATAAATAAGGAGACGAACGCGCGCCGTTGTACGAAGGTTTTTGGCATTAATACACGTGTCACGATATGAGGTTGTATAGAAAAAGCTACAGTGCAACCGCATGCGTACGATTGTTTCCCTCCAGCTGTTGCAATTTCTCGACCATCACCGTCACCAATTGCGCCTCCACTGAAAATGAGGCTCGTTATCATAGCAATTCTGTTGTCCTTCTGTTTTCCAGTAGCAACCGCCATCGCCGGCGGCATCACTAATCCGTCGGATATGGATTTCGCTTATTCACTGGCTTTGACTACTATATTCCCTCCATCGGACGCTTCGACCCAATCTGCTCGTCTTCAACACGAACATATTGTTCCTGGTTTCTCTCACCACTACCTCTACAAACTCGGTTCGAAGATCGAGACTACGTATCCTCGTGGTAATGCGACATCGTCGACTGACGCCAACGATCACAGGAACATATTCATCGGAGGAGTAGTCACTCGTCCAGATCTGTCTAACAACGGTCTCGTTGTTGTCCACAGACTTCAAAGCTACGTTTCTCCGCTCTCTCCGTTCTCTCCGTTCTCATGCAACATCGAGTCGGTCCAAAATCCTGTGAGAGACGCCATGCGCCGACTATTGTTCCGATCTGTTCGTCTTCCTCACGAACATATTGTTCCTGGTTTCTCACACCACTACCTCTACAAACTCGGTATGAAGATCGAGACTACGGATCCTCGTGGTAATGCGACATCGTCGACTGACGCCGACGATCACAGGAATATATTCATCGGTGGTGTAGTCACGCGTCCAGATCTGTCTAACAACGGTTTCGTTGTTGTCCACGGATACTTTTCTCCGCTCTCTCCGTTCTCATGCAACATCGAGTTGGTCCAAAATCCGGTGAGAGACGCCATGCGCCGACTGCGCCACATAAAGTTGAAATCGGTGGACCTCATGAACCTCCAAAACGTTACCTGTGTTTGCGATTGACGACGTTTCTATCTTCTCTGGTTCGCATTCATTAAACAACGTCACGTTCTACATAATTCCGAGCAGATTACTCGAGAAATCTGACCTTGACAAGATGTCATCCGGAAAGCTACTACCTACTTTGGAATCAGGCCAGTGGCTAATTGCAGGCCGATTAACGCCGATGAGGACAATTTACTTTCGGATTAAGGTCCCTGGCATGGACCTGCCCTTACGTCACCTCCGTCCGTCAGCAGTTAACTCGAATGAAGAGACTGGTGACGATATGGTAAAACACTCATGTTGATTTCTCTTGGTCAATGGTAGTAAATCTTATGATAGCATAATCGTTTTGTAAAATTTGGGTGACATATAGTTTTTTTGATGCACAGGCTTCAAAATTCATAATCTACGGTGCTATATAGCAGCAGCTGCTGCTATGTATGCTCTGCGAAATTTGTAAGTCACACGAAGATTGGCAATTTTTTTTATGTGATACAAACAATTCGAACTTAGATGTTGAAGGAAAATAGAATTCCCTGGGTCAATGGTGATCAAAGTGTGGGTTGTAGCTCTTTTTTTTCCTTTTGTTTTTCTTGTTTCTTTATGTGGTAACTTGTTTCCTGTTACCGATCAATAAAGATCGATAATGACGGTTACCAAACATGTAGTCTCTCCCCAACATTAGAACACAACTATTTGTCTTTTTAGTCATGTGGCTGACTTGGTTATGAACTCTATTGACTTCTTTTTTTTGTCTTTTTAGTCGTGTGACCAGACCTGGTTATGAACATCCAGCAGGTGCTGAACAAGCACCGCCACCACAGCCAGCAGGTGGTGCAAATGATGACAATCAGGTACACGCTAACTCTACCTGGAAAATTGGGCGGGTTGGGTCAGGCGGGGTGAATAGGTTCTGGTATAGATGGGTTCGGGTTAGTTTTAGTTATATTATTAATAGTGTATTTCCTTGATAAATTTAGGTAGGGATATACTTTAAATTGTTGCTCGTTGGCAATGCAGGAACGGGTATGTATTACTTTGTTTATCTATATCTATATCTTTACTACTATATAATACATATTGAAAAGACACTATTGTAATTTACTTAAGATTTTAAGACATCTGATACCAATTATTATGCATGGGATACAACTTACCTATGCATAAAGTATGTTAAATTACCATTTAATCTCATTGGTACAATTGAAGCCTAATCAACCTTTTTACACTTAGGGGGTGTTTGGGATTACTTATTTCCTTCTCCTTATCTCCTTTTATAAGTAGTTTTGAGAAGTAACTCCCACTTACTTCTCAAAATCTCCTTTTTTCTTCTCAAAATCTCCTTTTATAAATAGTTTTGAGAGGTAACCCAAACAACTTATTAACTTATAAAAGTTAATAAGTTAATAAGTTGGTTTGAAAAGGCGATCCAAACACCCCTTAAAGCACAATCAAAACCCAATCAATTATCTTACGTTGAGAAGCCCAATAGCCATTCCCATATAACTTCCTGCGATTCTTCCTCCTCATTCTCTTCTGAAATTGGAAGTTCTTCAACTGCAGACTTTCGAATGTAAGTAATCGGTATTATATTCATTCCTTTTTTCGTATTTTTTGGTTTTGGGGTAGGGACGGTGAGCAGTTTTCTACTCGAAACGCTCGGCTCCAATCGATTTCATTCATCAGGATGCTTCGGAGTTTGAAAGAATCGATCAAAACGCTAAAGTCATGTGAAGATTTGTTACCTTTGGCGGAATGATTCTATCGTTTCCAAAGCTTTGTCATCGGATTCGTCGATGCTCGGTTGGCCGGTGAATGAAGTTACCAATTTCGGTGCCGCTACTGTATCTTCTCATGAAATTAGCTTCATCTCCCAAGTCATGCCTTTGAAAAGGTTTATATTGTTAAAAGGTTTAACACAGGTATGTATTGCCAAACTTGATACTTCATTCATAATACTCAAAGCTTTAAATAGTACAATGCATAAGAAAGGAAATAACAAACTAAACGGAAAACAAGAGAAACTAACGTAAGACTAGGAAACACGTTGATAACCACGTTGAACACCAATGTTCTTATTCTCCTAAATACTTATTCAAATATTGCGCACGTGACAAACATGCAAACTCACGTACACAACCAACCCATGCACCTGCATGTACTCCAACAGACCCTCCCTCTAACTAGACTTGGACTTCCTTGTCTAGTTTGTCCTTCACAGAACAGACTCCAAGCTTTCCTCTTAGTTCTTCAAACAGCTCCCGCTTCAGAGGTTTAGTCATCACATCAGCCACTTGGTTTCTTGTACAACAATATTCCAGCTCTATTGTTCCTTCCTTTACCAGTTCCCTCAGAAAATGAAAACGAACTCCCACATGTTTGCATCTCCCATGAAACACAGTATTCTTTGACAACTTGATGGTGGAAGTGTTATCACACCTAATCAAAGTGCTACCATTCAGCTCCAACCCGAAATCTTCAAGAACTCCTCTGACCCAAATCACCTGACAAGCACATGATGATGCTGCGATATATTCTGCTTCGGTTGAGGACAAGGCCACCACATTCTGTTTCTTTGATTGCCATGCTACAGCTCCACCGTCCCACAATACGACATAGCCAGACGTACTTTTCCTGTCTTCAATATCTCCCCCAAAATCACTGTCAGTGTACACTTGTACAAGGCCTTCTCCTCCTGCCTTGTACCAAATCCCATAGTCCAAAGTCCCTTGCAAATACCTCAAGACTCTTTTGGCAGCTTCAAAATGAACTTCTGATGGACTAGACATAAAACGACTTATTAAGCTTACCACAAATTGTAAATCAGGCCGGGTTGTGGTAATGTACATCAGGCTTCCAACTATCTGCTTAAACTTCGTTTCATCAGTCTTCCTTTTTTCATCTGACTGTAGTTTGCATCCGGGAACAATGGGACACCACACGGAATTGCAATTCTCCATGCTAAATCTTTTGATTATTTCTTTTGCATACTTGTACTGTGAAATGTGTATTCCCTGAGCAGTTTGAAGGACTTCAATGCCCAAGAAAAACCTCATTTTGCCAAGATCTGACATTTCGAACTCCTTCATCATTGACTGTTTGAAGTCCTGCATCATTTTCAAATCATCACCTGTATAAATTAGATCATCAACATATATGTTAACCAGCAACGACTTTCCTCCAGAATTTCTTTTCACAAACAATGTGTGTTCGGCCTTGCTTCTAGTAAAACCTTCTTTGATGAAGTAGGATTCAATCCTACTAAACCAAGCTCGTGGAGCTTGTTTCAGACCATAGAGTGCCTTCCTCAATTTGTAGACTTTATCTTCCATACCTTTCACCACATAACCCTGAGGTTGTTGCACGAAAACATCTTCATCTAATGTGCCATGTAAGAAGGCAGACTTGACATCCATTTGGAAAATAGACCAACTTTTTTGAGCAGCAAGAGCTATCATAAGCCTTATAGTATCCATTCTGGCTACCGGAGCATAAATTTCAGTATAATCAATTCCATATTCTTGCCCGTAGCCCTTTGCCACCAGTCGAGCCTTATGTTTTTCTATTCTTCCATGTTCATTCAGCTTCGTCTTGTATACCCACTTGACACCAATGCACTTGGTATTCTTGGGCAAGTCTACTAGTTCCCAAGTCTGGTTTCTTTCAATGGCTTGTATCTCAGCATTCATAGCATCTTTCCACTTAACCTCTTTTATGGCTTCTTCGAAATTGATTGGTTCATGATGTGCAACCTGCATAACATTCAACTCACTTTCATCTCCTGTAACATAATCACCCAGATAGGACGGAGGTCTTCTTGTTCGTCCCTCCCTTGCTCTAACATAGCTGGATTCAGGAACATCTGGGTTGGGCTCTCTTCCCACTAGCCCAACAGTGGGGGGTAGTTCATTTTCTGTACTAATTTCAGCTTCATCACCTACTTGTATCTCTTCATCAGAAAACTGGAAATCTTCACGGTTACCCCAAACTAACTCTTCTGCATTATTTCTTTCATTTGTACTCCATTCCCACTGCTTGTTTTCTTCAAACACCACATCTCTACTCACCACCACTTTCATGGTTGTTGGATCAATTAGTCTATATCCCTTAGACTCTTCACTGACACCTGTTAAGATACACACGTAGCTTTTGTCATCCAACTTAACACGTTTCTGTTTAGGGACGTGAACATGAGCCAAGCATCCCCATGTTCTCAGATGCTCAACGTTTGGTTTCTCCCCACTCCATGCCTCATCTGGTGTAATGTTGTCCAAGGCCTTTGTCGGGCACCTGTTCAACAAGTAGTAACTCCAGACAGTTGCCTCAGCCCAGAAGAACTTTGGCATGGATTTAGAAGCTAGAAGGGTTACAACCATATTCATTACCGTGCGATTCTTCCTCTCGGCTACCCCGTTTTGCTGTGGTGTGAAACTTGTAGTCAACTGCCGTTTAATACCATGATCACCACAGTATTTATTGAACTCATCTGAGAGGTACTCTCCACCACGGTCTGTTCTCAAAGCTTTAATCTCCTTGCCCATCGCCTTTTCTACTTTGCTTCTAAAGTTCTTGAAACTTTCAAAAGCTTCCGACTTGTCCTTTAACAAGTACACCCATCCTTTTCTACTGTAGTCATCGATGAAGCTGAGTATGTACTTCTTTCCACTGCGTGAAGCAGGTTTGATAGGACCACAGATATCAGAGTGGATAAGTTCTAAGATATCTTTAGCCCTCCAAGTACTATACTTAGGTATGGGTTGCCTAGTTTGCTTTCCAGCCAGGCAGTGAGTACACACCTTTTCATCAACAGTAAACCTAGGCATGCCCCTAACCATCTCCTTTTGTTGTAGTAAGCCCATGCTAGTACGACTTAGGTGCCCAAATCTTTCATGCCACAGTGTTGATGTATTTTCATTATTAGAATACATGCATTGTTCTATCTGCTTTCCTGCATCCTTGTCAGTTTGCTCATATAAAGGAAACATTCTATTAGTTGTCATAGCAGTTTCAATTAATAAACCTTTATCTGGATGGTAAATCTTGCATATACCATCACGAATAAGGAAAATCAGTCCCCTTTCTTGAAGCTGGCCTACACTCAACAAGTTGGTTTTCAACTCTGGGACATAATATACACTATCAATTGTGTATAAAATTCCCTCAACCATCATCCTGATTTGACCCTTCCCAGCAACTTTTATACGAGTGTTATTACCCAACTTGACGGAGTGAGAGTATGACTTATCTAGATCAATGAATTTTCCCTTATCCCCACACATGTGGTTTGAACACCCCGAGTCTAAAAACCATAAATTGTTTGTACCTTCATTGCCTGTGAGTGCCATGAAAGTGCTAGCGTCTTGTTCTGCAGTCTGCTCTTGATCATTGCTGGTGTCACGAGGATCTATCAATCCCAACAGCATAACTTCTTCTCCTTCATCAAAACCAGCATAGTTGGCTTCTTTGGAGGTTGGACATTCGTACGAAAAATGTCCAAGCTTATGGCATGTGTAGCATTCAACTGTTTCCCGATTGTAGGTAGATCTCCCTCGGCCACGTCCTCTACCTTTAGGGCTCCCTCGTCCTCTAGGGCTTCCACGCCCGCGAGCGGCTGAATGTTCACCGTAATCAGCCCTCAGTGCCTGCTCTTCATCTTTTTCTGGTTTCTTGAACTTTTGCTCATGGACTAGGAGGGTGCTTTGAAGTTCATCGATAGACATTGCCTCAATATCTTTGGATTCTTCAATGGAGACAACTACAAACATGTATTTTTCTGTGAGGGTCCTTAAGATTTTTTCAACGATCTTAAGATCTGTCATAACCTCACCATTGCTTCTCATTTGGTTTGCAGTGGTCAGAACTCTAGCAAAATATTCAGGTATGGTCTCACTTCCCTTCATCTCTAAAAGCTCGAAATCCCGCCGGAGCTTTTGAAGCATGGATTTCTTCACCCTTGCATTCCCTTCAAATCTCTGCTTCATGGAATCCCAAACAGATTTGGATGTGCGCCTATCCAAGATCTGTTCGAAACTGACTCTGTCAATGGCCTGGTATAAGTAATGCTTTACTTGCAAGTCTTTAGCACGCAGCTCAGCCAGCGCCTTCCTTTGGGCATCACTTTGAGCAACACCAACGGCAGGTTCAATGATTCCAGGTTCGATGAGATTCCACAGTTGTTTTGCGCGCAGCAAGTTCTCCATCATCTCTCTCCAATGGTCATAGTGGCCATCGAAAACTGGGATCTTCAACTTCTCGTTGCTCATGGTTGCTCTACTCTCTCTCACTTATGATCGGAAGTTGTGCTCTGATACCAAATGTTAAAAGGTTTAACACAGGTATGTATTGCCAAACTTGATACTTCATTCATAATACTCAAAGCTTTAAATAGTACAATGCATAAGAAAGGAAATAACAAACTAAACGGAAAACAAGAGAAACTAACGTAAGACTAGGAAACACGTTGATAACCACGTTGAACACCAATGTTCTTATTCTCCTAAATACTTATTCAAATATTGCGCACGTGACAAACATGCAAACTCACGTACACAACCAACCCATGCACCTGCATGTACTCCAACATATATATGGACTTTATTTTAATATCAATGCTTATTAATAAAGCAAAGCAAATTCATCTATAGTCTACTGTAATTACATACATAAACCTTCTATTTTGGAAAAATTCAACTATAATTCCACACTTGTTAACATTTTAAACTGATATGGGGAAAATTCAATGTAAATATTAACAAAATTATGTGTACAGTGAGTTTTTTATATATACAGATTTTACTTAGCTCCTTAAACCCATTTGTACTTTGGGGGATGATTTGAAGATGCCGATGGAGGAAATGTTTTCATGTGGAGCATACATTTATATATTTGATTTTTAGTGTTCTTATTTTTGCTTTGCATGTCTCACAGTGAAGACAGAAGCTTCTGCAGTTTCTCATGTTTGATTTTTCTTTCGTAACTCTTGTCCCTATTTACTTTAAAAGCTTGATATTTATTAATGAATGTCCCTATTTACTTTCAAAGTGACAAGACGAGGTCAAACTACAAGAAAATAATGATTTTAGATACCCTTATAAATAAAGAACTTGGTAAATTTGAACCACAAAAGTCAAAGTCGAACCATTTCTGAACATTAGGAAAAGAAAAGAAAATAATGCAAGTTGCATACTTGTATCATAATATGTTTGTAGTGCATGTATTCAATCATGAAACAAAAAAAAAAGAGAATTAATAGAAGCAATGTGGTGCTTGCACCCTGGTGCACAACAGTAGCATGGCATCTTTAGCATTGTTGTGGCCTATGACACCTTTAAAGACTTAGTCCCTTTCTATATTATGATCCATGTCCCCACATATGCATCTTCTTTTAAGTTTTAATATACATACAGAAACAAGCCTTAGAAACATGCATTGCAAGATAACTTTGTAACATGACAACTGTGACTAATTTGATTCTTTGGTGAAACACATCATATTAAACTGTTTGATGCATATGTTCAGTAATTTTGACCCATTTTACTTATGCACATGTTGATTTAGGGTTATGTTTTCTCTCTAACGGGTCAATTGGGTGAAAAAAAATTAGTTAACACAAACGAGTCGAATGGGCAAAAGTTGTTGAAGGCGTATTTTTAATGCATAAACTGCTGTTTTAGGGTCAAATCAATCCAATTTTGATTAGCAGGTAAAGAATTACAGTAAAATAGCAAGTTTGAAATTTAAAATTTGTCAAAACAGTCTTTCAGGAGTCAAAATAAATATGCATTGGGATGCTGTCATTTTTTCTGTTTATTTTACATTTTTTACCTGCATAAGCTATAACTAATTTTTCACCTATAGATTTGGCAGAGATTGCAAAGTTTCTTGGCATAACCGCCACTGTAGACACGGAAGCTATTCAAGTGAGTTTGATTCTCATAATAGTTTGTAGTAGAGTGTTATCTGTTGGATGATTTTGGTACTTTATTATTACAATGTGTGAAGTTATATGTTTAGTAAAATTTTCTTATAAACTCTAGGTCCTATTGCTGGTCCTACCGTTCGCAAGTCACGGTGACATCGCCATCGTTTACTATATGGTCCCTCCATCTCCATCCCATGTACCAGGTTTGCAAGTCTCTGTCTATTTATCATAATAAAGATGCTACACTGCGTATTTATTTGTTTTTTATCTCACTCGAACACATTTTAGGTTTGAATAGCAATTCACCTTTTATTACTGAATTTTAAAACTAATCATAGATAATATTGACAAATAGAAAATTATCTTGTTAGTAATAACTTCAAATCATTCAAAATCTATAAAATTGGCATAATGGGCTAATTTTAATTGTATTTAATGAGTGATTTTGGTGCAGATTGTTATAGAATAACCGCATTACCGGACCAATCCTAGCAGAATGGTGACGGGCAAAAGTTTCAAAACGGTTAGTACAAAATCCCCTAATTTTCCTTAAGTTGATAGTGAAACATTTATATTGGTCGATGAGTTGGTATGCCTTCTATTTGCCTTATCTGGATGAATTTTAAGTTTCTATTTCGACATTTTTGTTTTAGTTTTGGCTCTAGAACTAGGCAACTTCAGCTTCAATTCATCTTTCTTTAAGAGATTTGCTTACAACAAGGCAACGGTAACCTTCAATTCCTATTTCTTTAAAAGATTTGATTTTTTTGGTATTACTTAAAATTGGTACCACAAATTTCAGGTAGGGTTAATAGCTTCTGTACCTAGATATTATTCAGGTTCAACTATTAAGAAATGGGGACACATGAGGATCCGTTCACTTCTACAAGATTGCGTTTTTGATAAAGGATTTCAAAAGTCACCACTTATATATCAGGTATGAAGCACATATTTCATTTTTACTGTTGCAGTTTTGACCCGTTTACTTATGAATTGGTTTATTTAGGTTAATTTTTTTTATCTATTTTATGGTTATAGAATAAAATTTCCATCTACTAATAAGTTATGGAGGTAGTGACAGTACCTCCATTAATGTACATGTTCTATTTTATGGTTGTAGCATAAAATTTTCATCGACTAATAAGTCAAGGAAGTGTGTTTTAAATAAATAAGTTTGTTATAAGAAATAAATATGAAAGGAAATGATAATATGAAAATGTAGGGAGGTTTGTGGGATATAAAGAATCGGTTAGGTACATGTACAAATCTGCTGTTGATGACTGCTACAATTCGAATATGCTGCAATCAGCCTTTCTATTTGAAGGTACATGTGGGTTCGAATCTGCTGCAATCAGCCTTTCTGCTGTGGATTCTGGTTGATTTCTTGTTGCCTTGCACAACCCACTTCCTACCGGTATGTTTTTAACTTGGTTATTTATTTGATTAATTGGTTAGAAACGTAGAATATGTGATTTGGTTTATTGGTTAGAAAATGAGATAAAACTTTACCCAAATCAACCCATTTCATAACTAAATTGTTACAAATTGTCGTCCAAGAACCACTTGTGTAAGGCCATAATTTTGATGTTTTTTTTAATATTTCAGATTATACAACTAATATCGGGTCAAGTGGTTTGTGTAAAGAACAAGTTGTTTCATTCAGTGACTAGCATCTGTCGACATTTATCTATTTTTAGGTTCATGCTATGATGTGAAAGCTAGAAAAGAAGATCGATGTTGTGGATGCTAAAATTTTGTGACTGCTGAGTTAGACATGGTCTGTCACTCAATATTTTTATTTTAAAACCTGCAAATCTATCTTTAAAAAAAACTGACTGTTTTTGATGTTTTGCAAATGTATATTTAGGTGATCGTTTGTCGTTTAAGGTAATTTGCTAAGATCATCTATTTTTATTTGTTTTTTTACCTTCAACACAACAACTTATATAAGTTGGATGCAATACCTAACAAAAAATTTTCGGTTATGTTTTTATTACCAAGTAATGATGTAACCCGTTATGCTCCTTTGAGGCCTGTCAAGAAATCAAGGTACATTAATCTCAGTTTAGGCAGAAAGCTTGAATTTGGTTTTGAAGTATAAACATAATATTATCTTCCCTAAGCAAGCTAAAATGCGTAATTTGTAGTGGTAATCAAAGGCTTTGGGCTTGGTCTGCAAGTTCTTAGTGATGTAATTTGAAAAACATAATCTGCCCACATTATTTTCTTATTTCATGTTGTATTTTTTAGCTTTTTAAGTGAATCATGGACTAACTTTTTTGATTGTTCTAATCAGTTCTTTACTGCGGATTAGCAAGTTACAATAGTCAAAAGTTGGAGTTCAGGGGTTCATTGGAATTCTGTATTATTTTGGTATAATTTGTTATTTTTTTTATTACAACTCATTCATTTGAGGTATTGGAAAAGATTTTGGGTGATGGATATCATATTACAACTACCACCAATCCGCTGTGATAGTGATGGATATCATAGGAACCTGTGAACTGTGAAATGGTTGTTAATGGACAAATGCTTTCTTCTTTATTTATTTACTTTATTAATGTCATGACCTTTAACGATGATTTGGATCCCAAACAAAATTATCAACACTTTATTATTGTAACTTCATATTTCGACATGTCGGTTACAAAACTAACAGAAACAGGTACCGTGTTACAAATTGTCGCCGCCGTCGCAACGTGCGTTACAGATTCATGATTCAAATTTGTCTTTTTTCTTTATTTCTTCCTATATTTTTGCTACACTTATACCTTTTAGACGTGCAATATAAATTAGATTTTTGGTACACTAACGTCATTTGGGGTCTTTTGGATTTGTTGTTTCTTCCAAATAAACCCCTAAACTTACGCTCCGACGCAACGCCCGGGCTTCCCAATAATTTACATTTATAGGGATATTAATCGTGGCTGAGTTTATGGATAAATTATGCAACACGAAACACACACAAAACATGGCCCATATTTTTAGTGGTGTGCTAAACTTACAATCCTTACCTTCAACTTTACTTGTCATATCCCCCCATCCCCTAAAGTATTCACATCAAAACCTCTTCCCTGTCAAGTTATCACATCAAAACAAAACAAAAACTTTTTTTTGTCAATTTTCTTGTGTTTTTATTATTGTTAATATTATTATTATCATTAAACTATTTTTTAATTTTTTAAATGTATTTTTTAATTTTTGGGAAAGGTACTTTTTAAATTTTTTTAGAGAAAATTTATTTTATGTTTTATATATAAAGTTTTCTATAAAAAAATTTTTTGGTTTGAAAGTATTTTTAAAAACATTATATATATATTTTTTTTTCAAAAATCGTTTGTTATTATTTTTTTAACAAAAGGTTTCTATTGAAAGTCTTTTACAAACATATATTTTTTTTGAAATCATTTTTTGTTATTTTAAAAAACGTTTCTCTTGAAAGATTTTTTAAAAACCTTTTTTTTTTTATTTTTTCAAAAAATCAAATTTTTTAGTTTTACTTGACGGTTTCTTTAAAAAACATTTTTTTTATTTAAAAAAAAGCCTTTTTATCTTTGTTTATGCAATAAAAATATTTAATAATATAAAAAAGACACAAAAACAAAGAAAAAAAACCATTTTTATTCGTGTCAAAATTTAACCCTAACTTAAATACACATGAAATCCGGTTAACTCGAACACGACCTGTTTATGAAATGGGTCAAACCCGGACACGACACGTTTTGATTTATATGTTTTACAACATGCAGGCAAAACCACTTTTCAACAAAGAAACCTCGACGTCCTACCTGGCTCCTTATCCGATTGTACGTTGTTGCTTAATGTATAGTAACTGAAAAGTTATTGAAAACTTTTTATGTTATTATTATAATGTTAACAAACATCTTACAGTTAATCGATTCACAATGCATGAAATGAGGTTTATAACAAGCGTAGGCGCAGTTTCTCTTATTTGTTTTGATTGTAAAGGCGGAGAAAGGTGTGACAACATATTCTTGACTTTATTTGTTTTCTATCATTTATTCTCCTGTGTTTATAAGTGTACATAACTTATGATTGCAGCCCGGTTCTCGGTGTGCCATCATAATGTTTGATGTCACCAATATGGCATCTCTACAAAACGCCGAAAGATGGCGTCGCCGAGTATTCAGGTTGGTTTGGTTAAATTTAAAAAGTGTACTCGATCATTAAAAAAAAAACTAATTAATGTGTGGGAACAAGATTGATTTGGAAAATGAAAGAGTGGTAAAACCAAGAATGGTGGCCCGGCATTCCAGAATGAAATACTACGAAGTATCCGCATTATCTAACCACAACTATGAAAAGCCGTTTTTATACTTGCTAAGAGAGGCTCTTACACGAAGGAGGTCATTCACGGTATTATTATGATTGGGTGTTGGTGTCTTTGGAAGGCGAGGAACGATTGGGTCTTCTCGGATAATCCCGTCAAAGTGGAGAAAATCATTAGTCATATCAAAGCGGTTGAGTTTCTTTGGTTTTCTAATAGATCGAAAATTATATATACTTCGTGGGAAGATTGATGTAAATTTGTAATTATGTATTTTTGTTGGTTTTGGTCAGCCTGTTTTGGGTCGTCGTTCTGGTTCTAATGAAAGTGACTGTTAAAAAAAAGAGAGAGAGGCTCTTACATATGTTGTACTTGCAATTACATTTATATGTTGAAGTACTAACTTATATTTCAATTTAGGAACAATCCCACTATTCACTTTGTGCCTGCCCCATGGCTTTCTCCTCCGGTGCTTCAACTAGATCTGGAAGCACAAGAAAGGTTAGAGTTCTTTAAAAGAAAATAAAATTCAACTAAATAACTAAAATATATAGCAAAAAATGGTTAACCACAAATATTTTGATTTTTCAGAAATGAATTAGAGTATGAAGCTGAGTTGGCGGCTATCGAAGCGGAATGAATAGGTGATAAATATATTTTTTTTGAAAGGCAAATTTCTTTAATCCTGTAGGAGTGGGACTTGAACTCATGAGCCATGACCTTCTCAAACCTTGGTGTTTCAAGAGGATTTTCCTCTACCATTGGACCACCAACCCCTGACCTCATCAAGCAGAGATGGTGGCTATTCATTTAAGCGAAACCACTTTTTAGATGACTAATTAAATTAAAGAGTAAATTACATAAACCGTCCATGAGGTTTGGGTTTTTGTTCCAATTAGAAAAGCTTTAGGGGGTGTTTGGGATTCTTTTCAATTCTACTTATTAAGTCATACCCACTTACTTCTTGAAAATGAAATAAGTAGGTGAATAAGTTAGCTTATCCAAACATCTTATTAACTTATATAAGTTAATAAGTCAATAAGTAGGATAAATAAGTAATCCCAAACACCCCCTTAATATTTTAAGCCACCCACATTTATGATTTTAACAGTTTCCGTCCAATTCATTAACGCATGTTAAAGAGTCCGTTAAGTCACCCTCACGTGCCATTCACGTGAGAGGTATTCCGGTCATTTCATATGGAGTAAATTACATAAATCGTCCATGGGGTTTGGGTCAAAAATCACTTTTCGTCCAATTAAAAAAAGTTTTAACATTTTGTGCGCCCACATTTATGATTTTTACAGTTTCCGTCCAATTCACTTGCTTCCCGGTCGCCTTCTCTGTACATGAAAAGGTGGTACCACATTGACCTTGCCCTATATTCTTACCCAAAGTGTAAATCTCTTTCAAGTTCTCTGTTTTCCTCTGCAATACCGAATCCTTAAGTTCCATACTCTTCAACACTTAAGTCATGCTGAAGTCATTTCCTCTGCAATACCACATTGACCTTGCCCTATATTCTTACCCACATTGATCTTGCCCTATATTTTGTAAATGAGCCCCCGGATTTTACTAAACCACCCAACACTTATATTTATTTAAAACTTAAAAAAAATGAAATAGAGACATGGGTTTTGCAAATTGCACCGTCTTATGTAGTAATTATGATTATCATTTGTTATAAGTAAACAAACTCTTGCAATGAAGTTTTTATTTTTTATTTTTCAAAGACTTCTTCATTATTGCTTCTTTGTAGTAGTTATGTTAGGTTAACTTTAAAAAATTGTAATAGAGCCCAATTTCAAGTAAAAAAATAACCAAGAGTATATTAGGTTATAGACCTGCTTAAAAAACCGGGCTCTATTTAGTCATCAAATAGGTCATCCGGAATAGAGCTCAATTGCTTTTTCGAAGTTATATTCGGGTTATATTAATCCTCTTGTAGTTGTTGGTTGTGATATAATGCAATCGCATTCTCTGGACCAATTGCCCTTTTTGTTTCTGTATTCCTAATTTATCCACTAGGTCAGTCTGGTTGGTTCTTTACGCCTAGTTTTGGTTGGGGAGGGAGGGCCCAAAATTGGGTGCACAGAAAAATGACACGTGACAAAATAGTTAGTGATTTATTAGAATAAGGATATTCATTACAAATTTTTTTTGAGTTATTACATTAACAATCATGAATCAGGACAATTTATGTTAGGACTTTAACATAAGCCTAAACTGCTGTGAATTTAACAGCACGACGGCTTGATGTGAAGAATACTATATCATGACTAAAGCAAAAAAAAATGCCCAAATCTGATGAGTTTTAACTCAAAATTCTTAAATTTCAACACTCAAATCTGGTGAGTTTTATCACACCGTTACAAATGTGATAACAATTGGTAACGATCAGGTGAATAGATTTTATGCAAAAGAACTTTTACATTAATAACAGGAATAAGTTTTTGTTAACTAATTCATATATAATTATTATGATATTTATTATTAAAAAATCCGAGTTATTGTATTAACAATCACGAATCAGATCAATTTATGTTAGAAGGACCTCAACAGAAACCTAAACTGTCGTAAAATTTAACAACAAAACAGTTCGATGTGAAGAATATTGTTTGGAACACTAAAGCAACCAAAAACAACCAAATCTGATGGGATTCAACTCAAAATTTATGAGCTTCATCATCGTTAGAGCAAAGTATATGAATTTAAAATAGGAGTTTGCTTTCAAATTGAACTAGTTTTTTAAGACATTACCTTTGATTCTTTTTACTCACTAGTAAGAAACCCGCGCGATGCGGAGGCGCTGACAATTTACAACTCGGTACTCGTTTTCTGTTAGTTTATCAATCTTCTCATGATATATTGTATTGTACATCTGTTAGTTTTTTTATTCGATGAGCCTTACAGATCTCAATTAAATAATAACGAACACATGAATACGAAAATATCAGTCATAAACATAGTAATTTAAAAATAAAAATCTGAACACATGAATAAGAAAATATAAGTCATAAATATATTAATTAATTTAAAAAGTGTTTTTTTTTACGTTTCTTTAAACTAACACGTTTGCCACCTCCCTCCGTTACCGGTCGCCAAAGGTTACCGTACTCTGTCGGAAAATTTACGTTAATGTCATTTTCTCTCTTATTTCTAACTTTCAACTACTTTACAACAATACTTTAAGAGTGGAACACTAAAAAAACTACTACATTAGTTTAAAAATGTTTGGGTTTATTATTTTATAATAATTTTTTACTTTTATTTAAAAAAATGTTTTTATTTACTTTTTAAAACATTTTAATTTTTTTTTACAGAAGATTATAAAATATCGGCTCAATGTGCTCACACCTTTAAAACCAAAGTCAAATCCAATTCTTTGTGAGTGGGAAAACATCATCAGCTCGCCCAGTATAAATTCAAGAAAACTTAGCCTTTCAAACCTTGACTCGCAAGATCTCTGCAAGCATAACAACAAATAATGGCTACTTAATTATGACATTTTCCTCAAAAACAGAACATAAATACATGCATATGACAAAAGCATTTTCATCCTTATTGGGATGGCATATACTCATATAGTAGGAGCACAAAATAAAATACCTAAAGCATCAGAAAAAAAAACATAAATTCTAGCAATCAGATTCAATAGTATACATCAGGAAAATACATACATTAGGAGTTTATATTTACTTTTTAATCGTGTCACTAACGCGTCGACCCATTTACAACCCGAACCATAGGCTGCAATCAAGCATTTAAATCTGAATTAGACACACCAAATACCAAAAAAAGTTATTTTGTCAATGGATAGTTACCTCATGACCCAAATGCGATTTGAGGGACGACAGCTTCTTCAGCAGCAACACTGAAACTGAATACTAACATCGACACTTGATCAAACCCCGAAAAATACATTTCAATATTAAGATTTAAGAAAAAACAAACCACACAATCAAAATCTCAGTTGAAGTACAAAAACATTTTTTAACAATCATATCAAAATCCCAGAGTCTAAAATTAAAACAATGTATAAAAGTTGTATAGTTGCAATGAAACCCCAACTTCAAAAAAGTTCTCGTGTATGTTAGAATTCCCCTTTTCTCAACTCAGCATTGAATTTGGATCTCTACAATAGTTGAAAGATTTATAAAACCTAGAAGATTCGTTTCGAAGCATTCCCATTTTAGCAGTATTGTTTGAGATTCCACCCTGTCAAAAAAGGTCATAAGAAGACGTATTTAACAAAACAAAAATAGTATGAGAATATATATAAGATAAAATAGCCATACCTGAACTGTCTTACTTAAACTTGCCATTACATTTGGAAATCCACCTTCATGATCCAATGCCGGGCCTTTATGCATAGCATTGAAGCACTCTGTTATCAAGTAAACATGCATGAGAGCTAAACGTGGCAAGTTATACACGTTTATTGACAGACGGATTGATATGGGTTATGCTTTGCTTAGCACTGGTCAAATGTAGAAACTTAATAAAAGTGGAAAAACTAAAACAGATTCAAAGCAAAGTACACTTACAATGCATAAAACCTCTTAATCGTTTGTCATCAAAACAATATCGTTTTAAATAATTTTTAAAAATCAATATTTATAAAGATCAAGAAAGGAAAATACAAAAAGTGCCTGCAGTACTAAGAATATTTATTTTTTACCCGAACCTATAACCCACTCATTAGCCACCTGTAATATGGAGTAAACTTTGGTAACTAATATAACTGGTGGATGTAGTTGTACCTTTAATCGGTGCCTAACCCGAGTTGGTGGGGCCATAACAAAACTAACTCAAGAAAGAAAATACCTCATCAAGGAGATCTGGATGGATCCTGAATGTTTTTAAGAAACTTGTTTTTTAGAGCTTCAACATCAGGTCTCCTACCTCTTGTTCTTTCATGTAGCATTTGATTATACTCAACAAATAAAGAGGCATCTACATCATATTCAGCTTCCCATTCATACATTGAAAAAGATCAAAATCTTTAAACACACAAATGCATTGAGCATACAAATAAAGATAACCAACTAATATCTGATGAACACAAATAAGAAAAAGCAACACTCAAGATTTATTGTAAATGTACAAATCAATTTGCATAATTTTTATCTCCATCCTAAACAAAATAATCTTTTTATCCAAAAAGTCCACAAAGAAGATGAACATATTACTGTTCCTTCAATCTTCTTCTAAAAGTATAATGATGGTGTGTTTGGTTTGTGGGATTAGGAATGAAATATTACAAGTGATACAATGTGTTTGTTTAACAGGGATGGGTTTGAAAACTTGTTAACCATCACCAAAAGCCGTTAACCAGCGTGATGCTGATCTTCTACATTTCTGGCATAACTTTTGTCCTTAGCACACTACAAAATTCAATAAAATTGATTAAAATATATGTTTAAGGGTCAACAGAACCCTACCCGATATGACCCGTTAACCATCCCGCACATTTGTTTATTCTGAGAATATTCATTTTTTTTTCCTGACAATACCGGAAGGCTACAGAAGGTTCTGGGAGGAAAACCGAAGCTCATAAAAAGTTTATGGAAGCCATGTTTCATAGAACGCATTGGCAAGGTGTTATTTGGATTGGAGAAGGGTCCTGAGGTGCGAAACACCCTTCGATCTGCAGGGAAACCTCCAGTTGATGACTGGAACTGCCTTAGAACATTTGTTACAAGTGAGGACATTTAAGACGCATTGTGGATCCTTATCAAAATATGGCATGAAACAGTCACAAATAACTCACAATACAAGCACCACATATGCAACCATCATGTGTAGTTCTAATTTTTATTTTGTAAATGAGCCCCCGGATTTTACTAAACCACCCAACACTTATATTTTTTTAAAACTTAAAAAAAATGAAATAGAGACCTGGGTTTTGCAAATTGCACCCTGTCTTATGTAGTAATTATGATTATCATTTGTTATAAGTAAACAAACTCTTGCAATGAAGTTTTTATTTTTTATTTTTTATTTTTTATTTTTCAAAGACTTCTTCATCATTGCTTGCTTCTTTGTAGTAGTTATGTTAGGTTAACTTTAAAAAATTGTAATAGAGCCCAATTTCAAGTAAAAAAATAACCAAGAGTATATTAGGTTATAGACCTGCTTAAAAAACCGGGCTCTATTTAGTCATCAAATAGGTCATCCGGAATAGAGCTCAATTGCTTTTTCGATGTTATATTCGGGTTATATTAATCCTCTTGTAGTAGTTGGTTGTGATAGAGTTACGTTAGTGATAGAAAACGTACCGAAAAATTTGCAATGTGGATATAGATTCTTCAGATGACAATTTGTAGAACTATATAAGGAAGAAAAAAAACTAAAAAGGTCGAATATAAATAGTAAATACCAACTCTGAAAATTACCCACATACTTAAAAGGGACAAATAATTTTAAAAACGTTTCACTCTCAGTAAACAGAAAGAAGATTACCTTCCTAGAAAATACATTGAGACCATTACAATAGCTGCTATAATCCAATTTGATTTCTTGTAGGCAGCCAATACCTAAAGATTACCGATATGCAGAGACATAAGAGTCTATATTTAATTCAAAACTTTATAAATATAGAATTAATAATAGACAACTTACATAATATATGGTATATATGCATCATGATAATTATTCATGGTTTAATTAACATGCAGGCTTCCGAAGCTAATAGGTTTGGAATTTAAGTTCAACTGGATAACAGAAATCTGCTTCAAAATCTAACCTTCTTGTTTCTAGCAGTAATGTTCCATTATGCTAATACTTCTGCCACATAACTTGCTAAAAAAATGACTACCCATAAGCATTGACTCACCTCTCAGGATTTGTCATGAGAATCCACATATGTTCTTGAATCTTGTAAGCATAAAAAAAGAAAAAGAACTAAACAAAATTTTAAAATAAAGGTTAAAAGAATCAAGAACAATAACAATTTTGATTAACTAAACAAAACCTCGGTGCCACTCAAATTTCCCTCATCTTACCTAATGCATTAGGTGAAAACACTTCCTCTAAAGTTGGTGGGGTTGAAGGAAGATACATCACTCTTAATTTGCACTCTTCCACTGCATTCTCTGGATCCTTATCAGACTGCAATACAAAACATTATAAACTAATCAACAAATTTGCTTCAAAATCTAACCTTTTTTGTTTTCCAGCAGTCTCAAAATTCAAGTGGCTATCAGAAAATCTGCTTAAAAAATCTAACCTTTTTGTTTTCTAATAGTCTCAAAATTCAAGTGTGTATCACAAGTTTGAACAAATTAAAGGTTAAGAACTGAAGAAGGTTAATTAGGGGATACCTTTAAACTGATCAGATCTTGTAATCCTCAACCTTATCCATCTGCATGATGGATATTTGTTCAATAAGCCCTTTTTTTATTCTAAATCAAACACAAACCTCCCCATCCTAAACTCTACAAATTCAGAAACTAACCAATATCAAGAAATTCACCAACACATTTTCAGGCTTTAGGTCTCTATAGATGATTCCGAGCATGTGCAGATACTCTAAAGCTACCAACACCACAGCAATATAAAACCTGGATTAACAAAAACAAAATCACCTCAATCACTCGATGAATCAAAGCAAAATACAAATGAATTCTCAAATTAGTTGCTCGAATATGTAATATCAATAGTCAAATCGTTGATCCGGTATCTAAAATTCAAAACCTAATCTAGAAGCCGCCATTAATGGCAGATTGCAGGTGAAAATTAAAAAATCATCTGAAATTAATCAATTATCATAGAAAAATCGGTAGCGTCCAAAAAGTTGTTTTCAGATTTCTACAAATTAGCACTGAACAAATCAGGAAACAAGCAAAAAACGATAGAATAGAAGCAGTAGGTACCTAGCGGCGGAGAGAGAGAAGCGTTTGTGCGGTTGTTTATGGCGGAAACAAGCAAAAAATGACTGAATAGAAGCAGTAGGTACTCGTGGTTACGTTTGTGTATGATGATTGCCGTATGTTACGACCCGTTCAAAACGACCAAAATTCTCAGATGTGTTGTTGCCGTGTTTTCGGAAAAATTCTCAGATGTGTTGTTGCCGTGTTTTCGGAATCTTCCAACATCATCTCAAGGCTTCAAGACTAAGAAAATTCTCGATTAAATGCCATAAATATATCTAGCCATACTTAGTCAAAGTATCCAGAAACTTTTATATAAATATCTCTAATCCTTAAATATTTTATAATTAAGAAATGTCTAGAAAGAAAAATCTAGATTTAGCCATGAATTAGTATAAATTGGTAATCTTACTTCATTTGCAAGACACCTCCAACACTTGTAAAACATTCACCTTGTAAAGATCATTTGTACTTTTCCCTTGTAATCAATAAAGTGTTCTTTGATTACGATCTTGCTTGGCGCATCTTATCGCTTCCGAATCACTACATAATCGGGTTAAAGACTGATCTTAGTTGCACGTGAGTCAAAGAAGTAACTCTGTGACAAGTGGTATCAGAGCGAAGTCGATTCGTTGGAATGGCGACTGATCCGAGCAAGGTTGATGTGAACGTGGAGAACGTTACACTCGGGGAAGAGAAGCGTGGTCGAGATGGGGCTCGACATGGAGCTGGAAAGAAAGGCAGGAGCGCATCCAAGGATGGGGCCTTGGAAAAACGCTTTGGTGACATAGAGAAGGCCATGACCGGGCTAGGCCTGCAAGTCAATGACACGCTCGAGCAGTTGGATTCGACGGGAAACGATTTCTTGGGACTGAGTGAAGACTTGAAGCCTCTTACCGTTGGTCATTTAGAAGTGGCGGTGATTAGCTATTAAGTACCGTGAATGAAACTGGACTAAACAGTGAACGAAAATCAATTCTTTGTACACTTTTGTCCTATCTATCAAGCCTCTTACCGTTGGTCATTTAGTGCAATGGTAGCTCCAAGACTTCCTATAGTGAAGGTCTTGGATTCGAATCAAGATGAATTTAAATTATATTGAAATAAGAGTAAATCAAGATTCTTAATGTATAAAGATTCTATTCCCTTATTTTCGGCATTTAAACGTTCTTTTTCTTATTAGTGATTAAATTTGAAGACAAAACAAAAATAATAACTATCATGATCATCAGATCAAGTAACTGTTTTTTATTTATAAAATTAATTATATATTTGCGACTTTGATGACTGTGATTAGATTCTTAAACTTGAGAGTATTGACCAAGCAAACAGCCATCACAATTGACTTTCATATGTGAAGATATTTGTACCTCTTTCTCTATAAATATATACATCTAGATTCTAGACACCAACCAAATCTCAAAGCGTAATCCCTTCGATAAGTCTTCTGTTTGTCGATCGTCGGTTTATCAGATCTTTGTGTCGTAATGGTTAATAATAGCACCATGGACAAACAAAATCAACCATACAACGACAAGGTACCTTCTTCTCAGTATAAAATTACCGTCATGTTTGATAACTCTTTATGCTCATAAGTTAACATGAATAACATGGGTGTCTTTTTCTTGATGTCTTTATATGTTTTGCCCTTTGAGTTAGCATATATATGTATGTGTCGGTATATGTATGTGTCGGTATACGGCGGATTTACATAGTGCCGAGGGGGTTCACCGGAACCCCCGAGTTTCGAAGTTGTAGTAGAAACTTATATAGAAAATTTTGGATGAACACTTGAAAAAATATAAGGTGAACCCCTTAAAAATCCGGTGACCGACTGATGGAGGAGCGGCTGGTGGCGGACTGCGGAAGATGGCAACGGAGGTCCGGAAGATGGCAACGGAGGTTCAGGCTTGATGAAGAAGAAGAATAAGAAGAAGAAGGGTGAGGGTTTCGAGATTCAGACTCAATTAATTGTTTTTGAAAGACATCAAATACAATTTATTACTTTTGAAAGCTTTAAAGCTGTAGCTTTTATTGGAAGTTGAAACTAACAAAAGTCAATTGAGTATATTATTAAATTTAGGCTTTAAAGATTTTTCCGTTCAAAAAAATCTATCAAAAATTTAATATATTATTAAATTATATATGTTAAATGTATATATTGTCTATAACATTCTTACAAGATTTTTTTTTTAATGTTTACATTTATTATATTTTAAATTGGTTATAATATTATCCGATTATTGAATCTGGTTCGATTGGACTGGTTCTAAAAACATTGGGTAGAATAATACGTCTGTGTGGTGGGGAACAACTATAGGTAGTTTTTTAAATTCGTAAAGACCATTTTATCTATATTATGTGTTTTTTAATTTCTAATGACGATGTTTTTTTATTATTGTATCGTATTTTTATTATGTGATCAACCTTACCCGACCCGAACAATCGAACCGAACCGAAATTTTTTATGTCCGGCCCTATGAAATTGGAGCATCTAAAAACAGTGAACCCCCTGGAAAAAATTTCTGAATCCGCCACTACTTAAGGGTGTTGGGGGCACCCTTCGGGTAAGCCTTCGGGTTGCACGGGTACACCGTGTTGGAAATCAGGCACAAGAATATGAACACGGAATTTGATCTCAAAAGATCGACTCTTTCTGTTTTATTATAATACTTGACTTGCATTACATAGGTCCTAACCATCTATTTATACTAAAGTAGATAATACTAACCCTACTCAAGTACTACTCTCAAGTATAATCTAATACTAACTCCAACAAACTAATAGATAAACAACTTTATCTAGACATTCAAACTATTAATTAAATACTAATTAATTAACTAGTTCCGGATCACCCCTTCAACTTTCACATTTTTTCAAACGGACCCCTCTTTCTTTCGTAAAATCAAGATTAACTCCTTCATTCTCTCCCTTAATCTTGGTTTGGACTTGCTTCTTGCTCTTTTCACATTCTTTCTTTCTTGAACATTTTAGGAACTCATAGTTGCAATCTCAAATTTGAACTCTCTGGATACTATTTGGTCAAGATTGAAGTGGGGTTAATGCCGTCTGTTGGACTTAATCTTTGTTTGTTCACATTAGAAAGTTCAAGGGGTGTTTTGGAATAGTTGAAATTTACTAGGTCAAATGTGAAAGTTTGAGTTCGAATTATTCTTGTCATCAAAAGTTGACCGAAAGTTCCTGTAGGGTCAAAACTAGGATTTGCAAGTGTTTGTTTAATTAGGAGATAAGTATGAGTCTTTTATTTATTTATTGTTTGAAGGTTTACTTGAATTTTTTGGTAATTATCTAGTAAGTAGGGATAAATCGAGGGATGTTTGGATTATCTTTAGGTGTTTGAATTAAGGTAGGAATAGGTTTATTTATCCAATTTAAAGGGTCATGTACGTAGGTTTTTATTAAGAATGAGAATAGATATTAAGTGAGTTTTTGGTTCCATCTAATCTTTAATCGCAACCATCATAATTTCTAGCGGTGCGACTTTTGTTTGTGTGATTTGTGTTTGGGAAGAAGGATATGGGCCAACAATTGGTATCAGAGCTTTAAGCGCTTGGTACTGTGAGAGAAGGAAGAAGGAGGATAGCAAGCAAAGTCTTTTGGTTGGTATGAGTTGCTAGCCGAGATCTTGAAGGTAGAAGGAGCAAGATCCGTTCTTGTCAAGTAGGTTTGAAGGTAGCAAGAACGTGATTTTCATGAAGGTTTGAAGGAAGCAAGTAAGAAGGAACAAAGAAATTTTTCTTTGTTAAGTAGGCAATCAAGAAGCCGTTTTCTTGGTTGATTGAAGGAGTAGGAAAAACAAGAACTTTTCTTGTTTAGTAGGCAATCAAGAACCCCGGTTTTTTATTGAGAGGAGTAGGAAAAACAAGATTTAATCTTGTTAAGAAGGCTATCAAGGACTCTTGTTCTTGATGTATTGAAGGAGTAGGAGAAAGAAAGGAAGGAAGGAAGAAAGAAGGAGCAAGAAACAAGAGCAAAAAAGAAAATCAAGCAAAATAGAAAGGCAAGCAAAAAAGCATGGAAGAGAACGCAGGTAACAACACGATAGTACGAGTTCATGAGCAAGAGAACGTGACTAAGTGGAAAGACAAAGAGAAAGAAAAGAAGGTGATTGTGAACACATAGATTAGGAGGGTGATTGTTGAACTTAATCTTTGTTTGTTCACATTAGAAAGTTCAAGGGGGTGTTTTGGAATAGTTGAAATTTACTAGGTCAAATGTGAAAGTTTGAGTTCGAATTATTCTTGTCATCAAAAGTTGACCGAAAGTTCCTGTAGGGTCAAAACTAGGATTTGCAAAGTGTTTGTTTAATTAGGAGATAAGTATGAGTCTTTTATTTATTTATTGTTTGAAGGTTTACTTGAATTTTTTGGTAATTATCTAGTAAGTAGGGATAAATCGAGGGATGTTTGGATTATCTTTAGGTGTTTGAATTAAGGTAGGAATAGGTTTATTTATCCAATTTAAAGGGTCATGTACGTAGGTTTTTATTAAGAATGAGAATAGATATTAAGTGAGTTTTTGGTTCCATCTAATCTTTAATCGCAACCATCATAATTTCTGGTGGTGCGACTTTTGTTTATGTGATTTGTGTTTGGGAAGAAGGATCTGGGCCAACACCGTTATCATCGAAATTGGAACTCTTCCTTCATTCAAAACATCAAGAAACAAGAGTCCTTGATAGCCGTCTTAACAAGATAAATCTTGTTCTTCCTACTCATTCTCTCAATCAAAATCAGGTCTTGCTATTTTCTTCTCGATTCCAGCAACTAATGTTAATTTGCTTTCGAATGAAAAACAATACCCAACACCGCTAATTAATTCTCCTATCTGTTTGTCTCCTTGCTCTTCGATTATTATATTTTGTAGGAGAAGAAATCCAACCGCATTCTTGTCGTCTCTCCTCTTTTCCGTGACCCAATTAAACTTTCAGCCGTCTTTTCTTTCTCCTGCTCTGCTGATTGTTTGCTGCGATAACCAGCAAAACATAGATTTCTTCTGCTGTTTCGATCACATACTTCCAGAAACAAACCTCGATCACTTGCTTCTCTTCAGCCCCACAGCCAAAGGGCTGCTTCCCCTCGCGAGACACGACTCTCAAAACCGCAGACACCAAGCTCTTATACCAATTGTTGGCAATCAGGCTGAATAATATGAACACGGAATTTGATCTCAAAAGATGGACTCTTTCTGTTTTATTATAATACTTGACTTGCATTACCCTAACCATCTATTTATACTAAAATAAATAATACTAACCCTACTCAAATACTACTCTATATTATAATCTAATAATAACTCCAACAAACTAATAGATAAATATAACTTTATCTAAACATTCAAACTATTAATTAAATACTAATTAATTAACTAGTTTCGGATCACCCCTTCAACTTTCACATTTTTTCAAACGGACCCCTCTTTCTTTCGTAAAATCAAGATTAACTCATTCACACCTGCCCCATCAATCCAGGTAAGGGCACGGGTAGGCGAGTTCGGGTATATCTGCCCGTGAATGAAAGTTTGGTTTAAGGATGTTTGATTTTGGGGAATTAATTCAAAAAAAGAAAAGAAAAATTCTTTAGGGTATTATATGGTTGTGCTTCCAACACTTTATGGTATTAGTGTTGGATTTAGGTAAAAATGTATCAAAATTATCGATAAGTAAGTTTTAATCGTTTTCTTCTTTTTTCACATTATCGATCAGTTATCTATCTGTATCAAAATTACTTTACACGGATCCTTTTATTTAGGGTTTCATAATATAGACATGGGAAACCAAAATTCCACCAACAATTGGTACAATGTGTTATGTCTGCGTCAATTTCCTGTTTAAGTAGTGCTTTGCTTTGCAATCGCTAGATATTATTATTATTATCATTATTATTGTTATTATTATTATTTAAAGTTTTTTTTATTCTGATTGGATTTCTGAATAAGTACGAATTGTTCGGTTGGCTTCTTGTGGTGACATATGTTTGTCGATTTGCGTGAATACCCGGATTAAATTTGAAATCTTTTTGTATCCATCACAAGAATCTTGGAATATAAGTATTTATATTTTATACTTGCATAAAAGTCACGATGTTTCACTTTAACCAACTTATCTGTTCTTTATAATTTCCTTGCCATAACTACCCTTATAACTGCAAGAGGGAATAATCAAAGTTAACCTAACAAGTTTCAACCGGTTTGAACTGTATTTTTTAACGGCATGGGGGTATACCAAAGAGAGTGAGGCTCAAATGAGGGCATTTTTTCTGCAATGTGGATGTCACGTCACCTGGTTGGGTTGCTCATACCACTCTCACTTGATATGTGGTATATCTAAGTGAGTGAGACATGTGTGAGTTGTGTGATTGGAGTGTGTGTGTGAGAGAGAGGCTCAAGTGAGCCATGAGATTTTTCACGCAGGAAGCTCACGCCCCGCGAGGGGACGGTGTTTCACGGTGACCACCCGGTTCACGGCTGCCTTCACGCCCCCATACCATATCCTCTAAGCATGAAACAATTTTATAGGTTCAAAAGTTAACATTCAATCATTAATTGGATTTTTTTTCTAAATTGCTTGTACTTTTTGTATGTTGGTTTTTGTCAGGAACCTGCGCATGATGAATCTCGTTATTTTGTCACCAAACGACATGATGGATCTCTTGTATTCAAAGACATTAATGGAGAGTTGATTTTCAAGATAGTTTCTGCTGATTCAAAATGCCATTGTCAGCTGGGGCTATATGATAGATATGGAACACTGCTTTTAACTCTTCGGGCCAAGGTGATTTAAATTTCAAATCTCAACTAGATCAACGTTGTTTGAATTCGTTAATCAATTGAATATTTAATTCCAGAATATGACCCTGCATAAAAGATGGAATGCAAGTAGTCCTAGTGGTGAAATGTTATTCAGTGTATGCAAAAATCATGCGATGCAGAATGAGCCCGACTTAAAGGTGGAGAGAAAGGATGCTATTGATTTCAAGGTCAGAGGAAGCAAGTCAACCAAAGCTTTCTATGTTTATAAGGGAGATGCTGCAACAGAGTTAGCACTAGTAGCTTCAGATGAATTTGATATGAACAAATTTGTGGTGGAAATTGATACCAAGGAGGATGGTGAGATGTTGGAGAAAATTGTGTTTTCAATTACTGCAGTTGTTGATGCCATGGAAACAGCTGGTAGGATGAAAGTTGTTGCTGGTAAAATTGCTGCTGGAGCTGCATTTCTTGCCTTTAGTTGTGTGTGTAATTCAGTTGAGTTTGGTTAATAGTTCCAAACTCCTTTTGTAAACTGATGTATTATTAGCTGTTGTGTGGTATTTTAGTGTTAGGATGGTGTAACAATCCAAGTGAAATGAGTATCATATATATACTTATGTGTGTGTATGTACAGAACCTTTACCTTATGTTAATCTCATCTTCATTCATTCATATTCAAACCTTTTACTTGTTTGCATATGACTTTATTTTTGAAAAATGTTGTCTTTTAATGTAGGTAAGCATGTGATTGTCCGTTCTAATGCACTTTTTGTGAGTTAATATTAGATATATTTTGTTGCTACTTAATGAGCAGGTTTTTTGGTTATGAAATACCAAACCGTGGTTGTGAAGTGGGTTTTGATCCAAACCGTGATTGTGAAGTGGGTTTTGAGCCAAACCGTGATTGTGAAGTGGGTTTTGATCCAAAACGTGGTTGTGACGTAGGTTTTGAGCCAAACCGTGGTTTGTCAAATGCCGGTTAATGTCTTGATTGATAATTGATTAAATAAATGACGGGTCAAATGAATATAAGTTTATAAACCAAGTGGGCTCATATAAAATTATAAACTAGACTAAACAAGGGTTAAAAATCTAGGCGTAAGGTTTAATCGATTAAATTCAATTATAAACGAATTCATAATGTGTCTAACAGAAAACCGAACGAATTACCAATTCGGTTACATTAGAATGTATCCGAATAAACGAATTCATATTCGGTTTGACTAATCGGTTTATTTTGTTATTCGGTTTTTATGGTCACCCTATTTAAGAGGGAATGAAAATCGATTCTCTATACACTTTGTCCTATCCAGCCTTTTGAACGTGAAGGAAAATGGATATCATATTTTACTTGTTTGACGGTATGTTAGTTTTCAATGAACCAAGGTTAAACTGATGGTTATGGTACTTGGGCACAAACCTAAGTACACAAGTAAATGCCTCTGTCTAATGAGAGAGTGTCACCTCATGTTTACGTAAATCCAACCCCAAGTATCTTAAGAGGTGAGGGCACAACTCTAATACCCTAAACCAACCCAACGGTTCCAACATTATATCCACACAATTGCATAACACAAACACATAGGTATGTTTACCCGATGCATGAACCCGCAATGGGTACCCGCATGGTTTGCTGCGGAGTACTAGGGCTACCCAATGAAGCCAGTGGCTCAACCGGAAGGTGGCCCTTGCTCCCTAAGGCCTAATTGTCATAGTAACCTGCGTTTTTTTTTTCAGTCCACAAGGTATTTGAAGAGATGAAGATGGTAAGTGATGCAATTACGGAAGCGATCAAATGGCTTAAGAACGATCAGCTAATCAAAGACCATAAATTCGAACCAAAGGTTCCAAGAACAAAGTTCTTATCATTCAAATTCAATCAAAACTAATATTCAAATAATCATTATCAACCTATTTAAAGACCTCAAAATAACAAACCTAAAAGATAAGACTAACAACAGATAAATTAAACTAATAAATAAAAAGGAAAATAATTAAAATTCAAAATTCAAATAATAAGATAGCATCAAAATGCTCCTGCATCATACTCCTCGTCTTCGAAAAAAACTCGTCCTCGAGTTTTGTCTTTGGACCAAAGCTACCTGGGTCGAACGGAACATTGGATTGTTGCTTGTTCTCTGTCGATTTGACCCTCTCAATAGTCCCGCTCCAACTATGACCATCCACTCTTTTTACTTTCTTTGTGGCCTGGTGACGATTACCTTCTATTGGCCCAACTCTCTTTATCGTATCATTAACAGACGTCGGTAAACTCGGACCAATTGTGGATAGCTCACTATCCATATTCAATTTATTACCTTTAGTACGTGGCTTTAGTTCAAAATTGTGAGGCCCACCCATAAGAGAATGTTGGACTTTGTTTGTATTCCCCACGTAGACATCATTATCATGAATGGGTAGCATGCTATCATCCTTATTGGGTAAAGGATCCACATCAATAGCAGCATAAATCCATTCCTTCATTTGAAAATCTTTTCCAACTTGAAATTCCGAATTTATAGGACTTCTAACAAAATCGAGCAAACAATTCGGCCAAGATGTAGGACTTTCCACACCGCAGGCGTAGCAGTCATCGGACCCCTATGATTGGGTGCCACGCACACGGGAACTCCATCAACAATAGTAGTGTGACGACTATCAAGGCTCAATGTTTCTCGTAAATATTTCGGACAACAATTATGAATTTCCGGTACCGTCTCCGTACAATCCAACACTTCTTTTGCCCAAGTTTTCCCTTTTAAACCCATCATTTTATTTGAATCACAAACATTAGATACCCACCGGAATCTACCATAAATATTTTTTTGGGTCAGTATTGAGTGGTCACACATCCCTGAATCATTACCATCACTCATCCCGCCACCATCGACAGAACCCGAGGACAAAACCGGTTGCAAACCACGAATCGTTTGCCTAGTAGATCCCAACGAAGCTGAGACATCTCCCGCTATCTGTTAGCTAGGTTTCAAGCACTCCCTCTCTCTTATATTCACGTTGAAGGCTTTTATAACCCATAAATAATCTTCTTTGCTCACTAATCATCAAAACGAGGAGGTGATGGATAGATACCGCTACAACCTCCAGGATACTCCTCCTTCCCACAGTTCTCATCCCCGATAAAAGCTTTTGGGTTGGTTTCCTGAAACTTGCAACCTTGTGAACTGAACAGGACTAGATCGTTGCCTCTATCGGCGGTTCGACGATGGAGATGATGATTCATTCCACAAACAACCATTTGAATCAACCAAATCTCTGATACCAACTGATGCAGACGGCGCGCAATTCAAATGGCTCAAAAGTCGTATGAGTTCATTCAAAAGATTCGAACCCGGTTATTCGAAGAAGAAAGCTAAAAGCTTTTCAAAGTTAATCAAAATCAAGAAAACTAACTTGTTGATTACCCAAACTAGGTGCCAAGTCATGATTTAAACTCTGATCACCAAGTTTAACTATACTACCATCATGCACCCCCGATGGACCATCTATCACCACCGTGTGTCCCATTAGGAATTCCTCAAAATTACAAGAAGACATATAAGCATCTCCTGAGAACTCTTGATTACATGATTTTCCTTCAAGACCCATGGTGCCATACGATGGATCCCAACCAAACACAGATCCAACATCACTTCGCTACATCGGTTTGATCTCTTTAACAACAACCCTGTTCAAGGCTCTCATCACCCACGCATACTCTTCTTTATTCACTTCTTCATCTCCATAGTCATCGAAACAAGGAAGTGATGGATAGATATCGTTACAACCCCCAGGATACTCCTCCTTCCCAAAGTCCTCATCCCGGTTGAAAACTTCTAAGTCGGTTCCTGAAACGTGCAACCTTGTGATCCGCACACATCTCGACCACTGCCCCGTTCGGCGAATCTGTAGTTGAGACGATAATCCTTCTCACAAGCCATTTGAACAAACCTGACTCTGATACCAAATGATGCAATTACGGAAGCGATCAAATGGCTCAAGAACGATCAACTAATCAAAGACCATAAATTCGAACCAAAGGTTCCAAGAACAAAGTTCTTATCATTCAAATTCAATCAAAACTAATATTCAAATCATCATTATCAACCTATTTAAAGACTTCAAAATAACAAACCTAAAAGATAAGACTAACAACAGATAAATTAAACTAATAAATAAAAAGGAAAATAATTAAAATTCAAATAATAAGATAGCATCAAAATGCTCCTGCATCAGTAAGTTTCTTATTTATAGGTGAAGAATAGAGCCGACATTCTGTTAGTTAAGTGGTAAAAAATGGTGTGGTTTTAATGTTTTCTAACTTCCCACTCTAATGCGGATCCATGATTTTTTTCAGGGGGTTCACTGTTTTTAGATGCTCCAATTTCATAGGGCCGGACATAAAAAATTTCGGTTCGGTTCGATTGTTCGGGTCGGGTAAGGTTGATCACATAATAAAAAAACGATACAATAATAAAAAAACATCGTCATTAGAAATTAAAAAAACACATAATATATATAAAATGGTCTTTACGAATTTAAAAAACTACCTATAGTTGTTCCCCACCACACACACGTATTATTCTACCCAATGTTTTCAGAACCAGTCCAATCGAACCAGATTCAATAACCGGATAATATTATAACCAATTTAAAATATAATAAATGTAAACATTAAAAAAAAATCTTGTAAGAGTGTTATATACAATATATACATTTAACATATATAATTTAATAATATATTAAATTTTTGATAGATTTTTTGAACGGAAAAATCTTAAAGCCTAAATCTATACTATATAATAAATAAAGGTTTTTTCATGACACGTGTCGACTCCACATTCATTCTCATCAATTTTTTATCGTCTCTCTCTCTTATTAAATACACCTCCTATTTTTAACAACAATATATATTTAAAGAAAATATTAATTAAACTAATAAAAAATAATTATTTTAAATTATCACTTATGAAACTTTAAAAATCTAATTATTTAACTTTTATTTTCAATCCAATAATAAATAAAAAACAAATTACATTAAATAGTATTTAATTTATTTTCAAAACCTAATTATATATTTTTACATATTTTGAGTTTTGTTTTCTATCCTTAGTATATGATACATTTTTATACATATAAAATATACACATAAATATTTAAAAAATTTATTTATTGATATTTTTCACCCGTGTGTGTACACGGGATCTAAACTAATTTAATAATATACTCAATTGACTTTTGTTAGTTTCAACTTCCAATAAAAGCTGCAGCTTTAAAGTTTTCAAAAGTAATAAATAACAATTAATTGAGTCTGAATCTCGAAACCCTCACCCTTCTTCTTCTTCTTCTTCTTCTTCATTAAGCCTGAACCTCCGTTGCCATCTTCAGCGGTCCGCCACCAGCCGCTCCTTCATCAGTCGGTCACCGGATTTTTAAGGGGTTCACCTTATATTTTTTTAAGGGGTTCATCCAAATTTTTCTATATAAGTTTCTACTACAACTTCGAAACTCGGGGGGTTCCGAAGAACCCCTCGGCACTATGTAAATCCGCCCCTGCATATACACGAGTAATCTAGATCATTTTCATCTATCTTGACAGCTTTATTGGATATTAGATGTCCGATCATCGTTAAACATCAACATTTCTATCGAGGTACGATCCGAAGAGGTACACTTTGGACAAAGAACAAATCACAACGTTTAAATGTTAAACGTTATTTCACGAAACACAAATTCGGATTCGATAGATTAAATATTTAGAGAAATATTTATTAGTTACGTTATATTTAATTATTTAGAAAAATTAAAGGGAAAAATATCAAAATGTACATTTAACCAAAAAAGTTATCCAAAATGGACATCCTTATTTAGCCGGCTAAAACATGGGCATCCTTCACAATAGCCGGCTAAGACGGCTAAACTTAGCCGACTAAAATTTTCATGCCCGCATTCCTTTTTACAGAGTACGGACCAATAGTGGAGTGACACGCGGTCGGCTAAAGCCTTCAAATAGCCGGCTAACACCCTCTATTAGCCGGCTGTGCCGTCGCTTTTCTGAAATGGTATTTGGCTTGAGCCGGCTTCTTTCTTGGCTTGATGGCCTTAGTCGGCTTCTTTTTTATTTTTTTTAAATATCAAAAGTGATTTTTCTATGTATATTTATATATCAAAGGTGTATTTAGTTTTATGTCTTCACATACAAAGTTGATATTGAAAATTATCCCAAGACTCCTTCGGATTACGTATTGGAAAAACGTCTTGAGATATATTTCCATATCAACTTTGTATGTGAAGACATAAAAATAAATACACCTTTGATATATAAATATACATATAAAAATCACTTTTGATATTTAAAAAAAAATTAAAAAAAGAAGCCGGCTAAAGCCATCAAGCCAAGAAAGAAGCCGGCTCAAGCCAAATACCATTTTAGGAAAAAAAAAAGTCGGCTAATAGAAGGCTTTAGCCGGCTAACAATTAGCCGGCTATTTGAAGGATTTAGCCGGCCACGTGTCAATCCACTATTGGTTCGTACTCTGTAAAAAGGAATATGGGCACGGAAATTTTAGCCGGCTAAGTTTAGCCGTCTTAGCCGGTTATTGTGAAGAATGTTCATGTTTTAGCTGGCTAAATAAGCATGTCCATTTTGGATAACTTTTTTGGTCAAATGTCCATTTTGGTATTTTTCCCATAATTAAATCTAACGATAGACGGAATGAGATTTTGTATATATATATATATTGGTTATATATATATTTATGGGTTCTTTTATATTTAATGGTTAAATATAAATCTTATTTGGTTTACGCAAAGGTTTTTGTTTATGATTAATGTAATTATAAACTACGACGACTAAAACTGATTAAGTGTTGATCAGTCAGTAATTAAATGTTAATTACACATGGTTTAATATGTAAATATTGTAATTATATATGCATCCTAATTCTTAAAACCCTAATGACCAATTTTTGGCCTCCTCTCCCTTTTGCGAAAACCGTCAGCCGACCCCACACCTCTTCCGGGTTTCCGTCCGACGCCGTAAGCCACCACCATTCCCGTCGCAGCCGCTGGCGTTGAACACTATCCGCAAACTGTCGCGGGGTTGATTCGGTCGGACCCTCCCCTTCACACGAGCCGCAATCTGTGAACCGGGTCAAGCTGCTGTGAGCCGCTCCTGCGCAAACTGTGAACCAGGTCCCACGTGCAAGCCGGATCGAAAGTTTCGTGTAACGAGTTCTTGAGACGATTTCGGTGTTTGTCGTCTAGTGTAACGTTCTTTGTACTCGAGTGTTGCAACCCGGTTATTCGTCAAAGGTATAAAAACATTAACACCCTATGGTTGCGTTTTTATATTTATTGTTGCCTAAACGTGGTGTAATCGGATCACTGTCAGATAAAGTTCCGAACTTTATTATCATGTGCTTTTGTTTACGCTTCCGCCATTGTAAATCTGATTTTAGAAAACTGTTGTTTTAAATGTTAAAACCGGTGCACGATTCCCAACAAGCTTGTAGTCAGTGGCGAACCCAGGAACTTTTTTCATGGGGTCAGAAATTTTTTACGATCGGTTGTCCATCGCTAAATATTAAATTTTTGCGATCCAGTTTAGGTCGGGTCTTGACACATAATCAAAATACACACATTGTCATATTGCATTTTATAAATTGCACACATTGGTGATAGTCAAACTTTAAAATTTTAAGAAAAATAGCATATATGACATAGCAATTAACAAATATTACATACAACATAGCATTAATATTGTAAGCAAAATTAAAACTTTAGAGAAATTTTTAAACAATTGTTACCTAAAATCGTGAGGTAGGGACTTAGAATTGCGATTGTTTGACAACCAATGGAATCAAATTGCCATGAATATGAATCGTCTAACTATCGAAGATGATGGATAGTTGGAATTTTTATTAGGTTGAATTGTTTAAAAATTTAAATGAGTAATTGACTAATGAGTTAACTAATGTAGGCTTAATTGTTTAAATGTGTAATGTAAATGTAGACTTCATTATTTATAGGCATGGCAAACAGTCAGGCGGGTTCGGGTCACGGGCCAGAACGGGTTCGGGTTAATACGGGTTAGGTGCAAAATGATTTCGGGTCAAAACGAGTTTGGAGAAAAATGACTAAGGGTCAAAACGGGTTGTTTTAAAAAAAAACTATCAAAATTTCTTGAGGGTCGGTCGTGATTATCCACATATATAACAACCAAAAAGAAAATCCATGTGTGTCGGCTGACCCACCCTGGATAGGTTTTCCGCCACTATCACAAAAAAAATCTATAAATAAAATAAAAGGAGAAAACCTTAAACGTTTGAAAAAGAAATGTGGTTTTGGTTCAATGTATACTGAAATAAACAAAGAGGATTCAACGAAAGCATTCGACAATAGTTTGACTATAATAATTGATAATTAGCGATGTTGGAGAACGATACAAGGCTCAGTCCCTTAGATGTTCATAAGTTGCGATCATACTCGCAAGTCATTACAGGTCTGTTTGGTTGGTCCTAGTAGGAGTGAGTTTTTATTTATTTGATTATTTAATTGAGTTTGAGTTGGGTTAGGATTAGTATAGGATTTATTATAAATAGATGGTTAGGGATTAATTGTAAAGGGTGAGTTGAGTTTTATCAATAAAAAGTCGATCTTTGAGATCAAAATTCGTGTTCTTAGGCCTGATTTCTAACACAACTCACTCCACTATATATCTTTGTAGTACGAGGAGCATGGAGAAAACTTCCTCGACATGTTGGACGCGATGTATTCTTTCGTTTTACTTGATACCCATGATAACAGTTTCATTTCAGCTCGTGATGCTATTGGGATCACACCCCTCTACATCGATTGGGCACTCGATGGTAATGCTTAGATGTTTACACATTCTGTAACCGATCCAATAACACTAATTAATTAGAGGTTGTTTTTTCTGTAGGTTCGGTTTGGATAACATCCGAGTTAAAAGGTCTAAATGATGAATGTGAGCATTTCGAGGTGTTTCCGCCAGGACACTTGTACTCGAGCAAAACAGGCGGTTTTAAGTGGTGGTACAACCCTCCATGGTTCACCGAGGAGGTTCTATCTGCTCCTTATGATCCTATTGCTCTAAGACACGCTTTAGAAAACGTGAGTGTTGTCGAGTTTGTTACTAGTTGTTCACAAATATGTATACCGTGAACTATAATAATCGTGTAAATTGTAGGTCGTGATCAAAAGGCTCATGACAGATGTACCCTATGAAGTACTTCTATCAGGAGGTTTAGACTCGTCATTGGTGGCATCGATTGCAGCTCGTCATTTGTCGGGTACAAAAGTCTACAAACTGTGGGGAGCTCAACTTCATTCTTTTTCCGTTGGCCTTGAGGTGATTTTGATCTTGTTATGCAACTTTGAGCCATAAAGGACTAAACCATTAAGCATGGTTAGAACTTGGCTAACCCATATGGTCGTGGGTTCGAACTTCTAACCTTTATCTCGTGGTCTGCTTGTTGGATAGGGCTCACCAGATCTAAAGGCCGCAGCAGAAGTATCTGATTTTTTGGGCACAATTCATCATGAGTTTCACTTTACTGTTCAAGTACTGTTTATAACATGATATTTAAGTGACTATTGCTGAAAATTGATTAAATACAATATGGGAGGATGGTATTGATGCAATAGAAGATGTAATTTACCATACTGAAACATATGACGTGACAACGCTTAGGGCAAGCACCCTGATGTTTCTAATGGCGCGCAAGATCAAGTCCCTTGGAGTGAAAATGGCGATCTCGGGTGTGGGTGCGGATGAAATATTTGGCGGGTACTTGTACTTCCATAAGGCATCCAACAAGGAAGAGTTCCACTGTGAAACCTGTCGCAAGGTATTCGATTTATATTCTCAGTTAGTGACAGTAAACCAGATTAGATGATTCAGCTTTGAGAATGTGTTTCGAGTGTTTCAGATCAAAGCTATTCATCTGTATGATTGCTTGAGAGCTAATAAGTCGACATCGGCTTGGGTCTTGGAAGCACGAGTCCCGTTTCTAGATAAAGAGTTCATCAATGTGGTAATGAGTATCGATCCCGAAATGAAAATGGTAAGATATTGACTATACTATAAAAATGAGTGTTGACCCGATACTATGTGAATTTATGTTAGCGAACTTAAACTAAGTTCACTTGTTAGTATGTTCACTTGTTAGTATGTTCGCTTGTTTAGCTTTGTTAGTTTTCCTTTCATTGTATATAAATAGTATCTTTTAACCATTACTCAAGTTATCAATCAAATCAATCAATTTTATCCCCAATCATTTTCTCTCATTTTCTTTCTCTCGTTTATCATTCTCGCTTGTTTCTAGTGATCATTCTCGATATCATAACATGGTATCAGAGCATATATGCTCGATTATGTGATTTTCTTCTCTTATTCCGCACTTGTTCTTCGTTTTTTCTTTCGTTCTCTCATTATTCATGTCGATTGGGGTTCATTTGATGTTTTGATCCGTTCAAAACTTTCCTTTTATGTTTCTGATCATTCCTACGGTTGGATTTCTTCATATACGCTTCTGATTTCGAGTTATGATAATTTCTGGATCGTTTTCACGTTTTTCTGTTCGTGAAGGCGAACTTAATAAGTTCTCTTTCCGGCGAACTTGTTAAGTTCTCTTTTATGCGAACTTGTTAAGTTCTCTTTTAGGCGAACTTGTTAAGTTCTCTTTTGGGAAAACTTATTTTAGGCGAACTTGTTAAGTTCTCTTTTCAGCAAACTTGTTAAGTTCTCTTTTTAGCAAACTTATTAAGTTCTCTTTTCGACAAACTTGTTCCGTTCGCCCTCCTCAGTCTTTTTTTCTCAGTTTTGTTTCTGGGGTGAACCCCTTGAAAAATTATAGGGTGAACCCCTTTAAAAGTTGAAAACGTGATGATCTGAATACCAAGACACGAACAACAGGCATGCACCAGGAACCCTAATCTGTGAGAGAAGATGCTAACGATTGAAAGAGGCGCAACAATAAGTGGAACAAACTTCTCTGCACAAAATCCAGCCCTAGCATTCCTTATCCATATGGAGTGAAGCCCACTACTATGCAGCAACTAAATCCGGCCCAGCAACAAGAAGTGCTCCAGTCAGTGATCCAATAGGCAAGCCCACCACATATAAAAGACACATAAAATTGATTTGGAAATGATATAATATAATTTTAACATTTTTGTGTAGGGATGAATGTGAAATGCAACGATTTCAAAAGATGAAAATTCGTAGGGAACAACTATAGGTAGTTTTTTTTAATTCGTAAAGACCATTTTATATATATTATGTGTTTTTTTAATTTTTAATGACGATGTTTTATTATTATTTTATCATATTTTATTATGTGATGAACCTTACCCGACCCGAACCGAATTTTTTTACGTCCGACCCTATGAACTTGGAGCATCTAAAAACAGTGAACCCCTTGGAAAAAATTCATGGATTTGATACTTGTTTACATGCTTAACAATAACTTCACCAGTCGCGCTGTTTTTAAGTATGTAACGATTGATATCAAGATCTTCCCATACAATAAGAATCTCAACCGCACCCATTTCTAAACATTTCAAAGTGTCATCAACACCTAACACATACTTGTTAGTATCATGATTAATTTCCTCAAAAATCTTCTCGAGTAAACGTTTTTCTTGAACAAACTTGACATTCGCAAGAATTTCGGAAGACAATTCAATAGCCTGATTGAAACCGTTGTTACCTCCATAAGAAACATCAACCACATTCAAGATTTTAGCTTGAAGCCGAGGATCAAACATGTCAGACTGACTCAGCTCGGTTTTGAAATCAGCAGATCCAACTAAGATCAGTCCAGAAACATTAGTTTGACTGGTGGCGGGATTGATGAAAAACTGTGTCGCCAGCTCAGAGTTTTTTCTCACATATTTGTGACGTTTCTCCATTCGAAGACATGCACATCGAAGTGCAGATTGACCTCCTCGCCCGTGTTTTTTGGGTAAATCGACTGTGAATTTGTGTAAAACGTCCCTCGTGTTGCCACTTAATGTCCCAAAGAGGGGCCCGTGTCCATCCATAACAATGAAACCGAATTTGTCATTAGACTCCAGTAATTCAATTAATGCTTCTGTGTGAAATTTATTGTCACAATGATAAAGTGAAGTGTTAATCGGCTTGAATGGTTCAAAGTCGAAAGTGACCTTTTTCTCTTTTCCATCATCAGTAACTACGGTTCCAGTGTATAGCACGAGCCCGTTTGGTGGAACATTGTTGTAAAGCTTGAGTTTTTCTTGGGCTGAAGTTATGGCACCTATAACAGATTGGCGGTTAACCCTGCTTTTAATGTTTGAGGCGCTTCCAAGTTCATCACCAAGCATTTTGGTGACACGAGAGATTTGATCACGAGGCGGCATGATAAGAGAAATCATGCTTGTACCATTGCCCTTTGCAGCTTCCAATGCTTTGATAAGTTTCTTAATTTTCCATATTTCCATATTCTCATCAGTTTCTGACATTGTGACAAATTATCTGCGAAATAAATCATGTGTACATGAACAAACAGAAGAAAATAACTTCAAATATAAGAACACTCAATGTTGTAGCTAACACAAAAAAGTTATGTTCCAAATAAGCTACACAGATCAAATGGTTCTCAAACACAGAGAGATAGAAGTCAACCAAACTATTTATAAATTCTGAACAGCATCACCTTAGCATTCTTCTTAACACATTGAAGAAAAAAACATGAACTACACTAGCTAAACATGACAGATACTAAGAGAGTGTTTGGGATTGCTTATTTAACTCCAAAAATGTTTTTTTATTAAAAGTGTTTATTACCTTATGACTTTTTGAAAATGAGTTTTTAAAAAACCAATAAGTCAATAAGCAGGAATTTGAAAAGCCAAAAGCAATTTGAAAAGCCAGGAATTTGTGGCTTCTTAAAAAACAATTTTTTAGCTTTATCAAAAAGTTAAAACAAAAAGTGCTTTTATATTTGCCAAACACTTTTGTTAGCTTATTGGCTTTTGAAAAAACCAATAAGTCAATAAGCAGTTTTCCAACGCAATCCCAAACACCCTCTAAACATTAAAAGTTAAAACATTATGTTCTTAATCAACTACATATTAACCGTAACACTCTAATCTCACTAGGGTTGTCGTGTCACTTATGAACATAATTTATTAATGCTTAAATGTTACATGATTTAACATATATGCCTAATCTAAATAATTACATTTAATAACAACCTAACGTGCAAAAAACAACGTAACCAAAAGTATAGTGGGGATTAACAAAAACAATAATAATAAAACGTAAAAACGTTAAACATATAAACTTGTAAACAAATTGACTCATAACTTGTATGCATCTCACCTTGTGGTCGTGAGGACAACAGTTGGCCGGAAAAATCAAACACGGCGGCGTAATGGTTCCCTTGTTTTCAAAACGTGATTGCCAATGATGAGGAAGCTTATTGGTGCAACTGGAGCGATTAGGGTTGTATTTATAGGGAGGAAAGAGAGTGGGGCTTACGACCGTGATATTCGGGATTATGGGCTCGCCGGTAAATATGGAAAGGAGAAAAAGCCGGCGAGGTGGTGGTTCATACTGTTGACTTGGTCAAAGATGCATACATGTAATTTATTCTCTTTTTAAATTTCTTTAGAATCAAATATAATTTTAAATCAATATCTATATCTATTTTAATCTCAATTCAAATTTATATAATATCTTTAGCGACCTTTAGTAATTCTTATTTTATTTCCATAAAATTTACATTTTTCTTGAACGACAATTTAGATCACTAACGGGTCACAGACTCATCCGATCATCTCCACCTTTCTCAGGAGGAAACTCTCTGGTCCAACCTGTACCCTTTTTTTTTTATCACAAGTGAGACTTGAACCCAATAACTTTCCGTTTTAATGAAATTTTGAGTATACACCTTCCCATTTCCATAAAATTTACATAGAGTCATATTAGTTTAACATTACTCGACTTAAAATTATTTAGAAGTTTTTTAACTAATTCATATATTACTATTACTAGGTTAGAAAATGCGTCTATTACACATGCTAAATCATTAAAAAAAATATAATTGATAATACATTTATATACTTCTTATTACTAGTATATTAAGATTTCACGTTTCAAGACGTACTGGTTCAAGAAATATATCATATTTTGTAGCTATAATTAATTATTCACATGTGTTTGGATTCGTGTTTTCAAAATGATTATTGTGAGTTTATGAGCATAATTTAGAATCTTTCAAAGTTGTTAACTAATGGATATGGACAAAAATAAATTTTCTTACAAAAAACTAAAAAAATTCTACACTACTTTTAAATTAATTTGAGTGCATAGAAAAAGAAGAAAAATGAATATTGAATGGAAATTATATGATGAAATTAGGGGATTAATTTTAGGAATAAAAGAGATTGATTGTGTGTGTGTGAGTGAGATATATATATATATATGCTTTCAGCAATTATCCGCACCGCACTTGGCTACCCAACGTTTACCGTGGGCACGATAACCGGTACACCAGAGGTGCGTCCTTCCCAGTCCTCTCGTACTAGGGAAAGGTCCTCTCAATGCTCTAACGGCCACACCGGATATGGACCGAACTGTCTCACGACGTTCTGAACCCAGCTCACGTACTGCTTTAGTGGGCGAACAACCCAACCCTTGGAACATGCTACAGCCCCAGGTGGCGAAGAGCCGACATCGAGGTGCCAAACCTTCCTGTCGATGTGAGCTCTTTTGCTTAGCAACAGTCGGACAAGTGGGGAATGTTGGGGTGAACCAAAAAAGTTTGGGTAGAGCCGGATCTAAGCGTTGGCTAGGTAAGCGCCATGTAGTAGGAGAAGTAGTTATGAACCCTGTAGACCATCCACATGGGGGTGGTGAAGGGTAGGTTTCATGTTACATCAATTCGAACTTGCTCGATCTGTTCAATTGCGACCTTCTAATGCAATCGCATTCTCTGGACCAATTGCCCTTTTTGTTTCTGTATTCCTAATTTATCCACTAGGTCAGTCTGGTTGGTTCTTTGCGCCTAGTTTTGGTTGGGGAGGGAGGGCCCAAAATTGAGTGCACAGAAAAATGACACGTGACAAAATAATTAGTGATTTATTAGAATAAGGATATTCATTACAAAATTTTTTTTGAGTTATTACATTAACAATCATGAATCAGGACAATTTATGTTAGGACTTTAACATAAGCCTAAACTGCTGTGAATTTAACAGCACGACGGCTTGATGTGAAGAATACTATATCATGACTAAAGCAAAAAAAAAAATGCCCAAATCTGATGAGTTTTAACTCAAAATTCATAAATTTCAACACTCAAATCTGGTGAGTTTTATCACACCGTTACAAATGTGATAACAATTGGTAACGATCAGGTGAATAGATTTTATGCAAAAGAACTTTTACATTAATAACAGGAATAAGTTTTTGTTAACTAATTCATATATAATTATTATGATATTTATTATTAAAAATCCGAGTTATTGTATTAACAGTCATGAATCAGATCAATTTATGTTACAAGGACCTCAACAGAAACCTAAACTGTCGTATAATTTAACAACAAAACAGTTCGATGTGAAGAATATTGTTTGGATCACTAAAGCAACAAAAAACAACCAAATCTGATGGGATTCAACTCAAAATTTATGAGCTTCATCATCGTTAGAGCAAAGTATATGAATTTAATCATATTTACAATAAAACATATGTAATAACAATCGGTAACAAGATGAATAGATTTTATGTGAAAGAACTCTAACATGAAGAACAGAAAGAGAGGTGGCATGCGACAGCTTGGACTAGATTCGGCTTTTGGATTGTTGTAGAAACCATAACGTATAAAAGAGAGTTGAAAGTATACTTGATAGAAATGAAAAGGAAATTATTAAAAATATTAAATACTCACGGAAGAGTTGTAAATAGATCAGCTATAATTAAGATAGCTTTAAAATTAGTACAATGGTCCTTAGGAGTTTGCTTTCAAATTGAACTAGTTTTTTAAGACATTACCTTTGATTCTTTTTACTCATTAGTAAGAAACCCGCGCGATGCGGCGGCGCTGACAATTTACAACTCGGTACTCGTTTTCTGTTAGTTTATCAATCTTCTCATGATATATTGTATTGTATATCTGTTAGTTTTCTTATTCGACAAGCCTTGCAGATCTCAATTAAATAAGAACGAACACACGAATAAGAAAATATCAGTCATAAACATAGTAATTTAAAAATAAAAATCTGAACACATGAATAAAAAAATATAAGTCATAAATATATTAATTAATTTAAAAAGTGTGTGTTTTTTTTTACTTTTCTTTAAACTATCATATCACCATTTGCCGCCTCCCTCCGTTACCGGTCGCCGTACTCTGCCGAAAAATTTACGTTAATGTCATTTTTTCTGTTATTTCTAACTTTCAACTACTTTACAACAATACTTTAAGAGTGGAACACTCAAAAAAACTACTACATTAGTTTAAAAATGTTTGGGTTTATTATTTTATAATAAGTTTTTACTTTTATTTAAAAAAATGTTTTTATTTACTTTTTAAAACATTTTAATTTTTTTTTACAGAAGATTATAAAATATCGGCTCAATGTGCTCACACACCTTTAAAACCAAAGTCAAATCCAATTCTTTGTGAGTGGGGAAACATCATCGGCTCGCCCTGTATAAATTCAAGAAAACTTAGCCTTTCAAACCTTGACTCGCAAGATCTCTGCAAGCATAACAACAAATAATGGCTACTTAATTATGACATTTTCCTCAAAAACAGAACATAAATACATGCATATGACAAAAGCATTTTCATCCTTATTGGGATGGCATATACTCATATAGTAGGAGCACAAAATAAAATACCTAAAGCATCAGAAAAAAAAAACATAAATTCTAGCAATCAGATTCAATAGTATACATCAGGAAAATACATACATTAGGAGTTTATATTTACTTTTTAATCGTGTCACTAACGCGTCAAAGTAGAAACTTAATAAAAGTGGAAAAACTAAAACAGATTCAAAGCGAAGTACACTTACAATGCATAAAACCTCTTAATCGTTTGTCATCAAAACAATATCGTTTTAAATAATTTTTAAAAATCAATATTTATAAAGATCAAGAAAGGAAAATACAAAAAGTGCCTGCAGTACTAAGAATATTTATTTTTTACCCGAACCTATAACCCACTCATTAGCCACCTGTAATATGGAGTAAACTTTGGTAACTAATATAACTGGTGGATGTAGTTGTACCTTTAATCGGTGCCTAACCCGAGTTGGTGGGGCCATAACAAAACTAACTCAAGAAAGAAAATACCTCATCAAGGAGATCTGGATGGATCCTGAATGTTTTTAAGAAACTTGTTTTTTAGAGCTTCAACATCAGGTCTCCTACCTCTTGTTCTTTCATGCAGCATTTGATTATACTCAACAAATAAAGAGGCATCTACATCATATTCAGCTTCCCATTCATACATTGAAAAAGATCAAAATCTTTAAACACACAAATGCATTGAGCATACAAATAAAGATAACCAACTAATATCTGATGAACACAAATAAGAAAAAGCAACACTCAAGATTTATTGTAAATGTACAAATCAATTTGCATAATTTTTATCTCCATCCTAAACAAAATAATCTTTTTATCCAAAAAGTCCACAAAGAAGATGAACATATAAGCACCATATTACTGTTCCTTCAATCTTCTTCTAAAAGTATAATGATGGTGTGTTTGGTTTGTGGGATTAGGAATGAAATATTACAAGTGACACAATGTGTTTGTTTAACAGGGATGGGTTTGAAAACTTGTTAACCATCACCAAAAACCGTTAACCAGCGTGATGCTGATCTTCTACATTTCTGGCATAACTTTTGTCCTTAGCACACTACAAAATTCAATAAAATTGATTAAAATATATGTTTAAGGGTCAACAGAACCCTACCCGATATGACCCGTTAACCATCCCGCACATTTGTTTATTCTGAGAATATTCATTTTTTTTCCTGACAATACCGGAAGGCTACAGAAGGTTCTGGGAAGGAAAACCGAAGCTCATAAAAAGTTTATGGAAGCCATGTTTCATAGAACGCATTGGCAAGGTGTTATTTGGATTGGAGAAGGGTCCTGAGGTGCGAAACACCCTTCGATCTGCAGGGAAACCTCCAGTTGATGACTGGAACTGCCTTAGAACATTTGTTACAAGTGAGGACATTAAGGACGAATTGTGGATCCTTATCAAAATATGGCATGAAACAGTCACAAATAACTCACAATACAAGCACCACATATGCAACCATCATGAGTAGTTCTAATTTTTATTTTGTAAATGAGCCCCCGGATTTTACTAAACCACCCAACACTTATATTTTTTTAAAACTTAAAAAAAAATGAAATAGAGACATGGGTTTTGCAAATTGCACCCTGTCTTATGTAGTAATTATGATTATCATTTGTTATAAGTAAACAAACTCTTGCAATGAAGTTTTTATTTTTTATTTTTCAAAGACTTCTTCATTATTGCTTCTGTGTAGTAGTTATGTTAGGTTAACTTTAAAAAATTGTAATAGAGCCCAATTTCAAGTAAAAAAATAACCAAGAGTATATTAGGTTATAGACTTAAAAAACCGGGCTCTATTTAGTCATCAAATAGGTCATCCGGAATAGAGCTCAATTACTTTTTCGATGTTATATTCGGGTTATATTAATCCTCTTGTAGTAGTTGGTTGTGATAGAGTTACGTTAGTGATAGAAAACGTACCGAAAAAATTGCAATGTGGATATAGATTCTTCAGATGACAATTTGTAGAACTATATAAGGAAGAAAAAAAACTAAAAAGGTTGAATATAAATAGTAAATACCAACTCTTAAAAACGTTTCACTATCAGTAAACAGAAAGAAGATTACCTTCCTAGAAAATACATTGAGACCATTACAATAGCTGCTATAATCCAATTTGATTTCTTGTAGGCAGTCAATACCTAAAGATTACCGATATGCAGAGACATAAGAGTCTATATTTAATTCAAAACTTTATAAATATAGAATTAATAATAGACAACTTACATAATATATGGTATATATGCATCATGATAATTATTCATGGTTTAATCAACATGCACGCTTCCAAAGCTAATAGGTTTGGAATTTAAGTTCAACTGGATAACAGAAATCTGCTTCAAAATCTAACCTTCTTGTTTCTAGCAGTAATGTTCCATTATGCTAATACTTCTGCCACATAACTTGCTAAAAAAATGACTGCATATAACACCCATAAGCATTGACTCACCTCTCAGGATTTGTCATGAGAATCCACATATGTTCTTGAATCTTGTAAGCATAAAAAAAGAAAAAGAACTAAACAACTTTTTAAAATAAAGGTTAAAAGAATCAAGAACAATAACAATTTTGATTAACTAAACAAAACCTCGGTGCCACTCAAATTTCCGTCATCTTACCTAATGCATTAGGTGAAAACACTTCCGCTAAAGTTGGTGGGGTTGAAGGAAGATACATCACTCTTAATTTGCACTCTTCCACTGCATTCTCTGGATCCTTATCAGACTGCAATACAAAACATTATAAAGTAAATATACTTAAACTAATCAACAAATTTGCTTCAAAATCTAACCTTTTTTGTTTTCCAGCAGTCTCAAAATTCAAGTAGCTATCAGAAAATCTGCTTAAAAAATCTAACCTTTTTGCTTTCTAATAGTCTCAAAATTCAAGTGTGTATCACAAGTTTGAACAAATTAAAGGTTAAGAACTGAAGAAGGTTAATTAGGGGATACCTTTAAACTGATCAGATCTTGTAATCCTCAACCTTATCCATCTGCATGATGAATATCTGTTCAATAAGCCCTTTTTTTACTCTAAATCAAACACAAACCTCCCCTTCCCCATCCTAAACTCTACAAATTCAGAAACTAACCAATATCAAGAAATTCACCAACACATTTTCAGGCTTTAGGTCTCTATAGATGATCAGATACTCTAAAACTACCAACACCACAGCAATATAAAACCTGGATTAACAAAAACAAAATCATCTCAATCACTCGATGAATCAAAGCAAAATACAAATGAATTCTCAAATTAGTTGCTCGAATATGTAATATCAATAGTCAAATCGTTGATCCGGTATCTAAAATTCAAAACCTAATCTAGAAGCCGCCATTAATGGCAGATTGCACATGAAAATTAAAAAATCATCTGAAATTAATCAATTATCATAGAAAATCGGTAGCGTCCAAAAGTTGTTTTCAGATTTCTACAAATTAGCACTGAACAAATCAGGAAACAAGCAAAAAACGATAGAATAGAAGCAGTAGGTACCTAGCGGCGGAGAGAGACAAGCGTTTGTGCGGTTGTTTATGGCGGAAACAATCAAAAAATGACTGAATAGAAGCAGTAGGTACTCGTGGTTACGTTTGTGTATGATGATTGCCGTATGTTACGACCCGTTCAAAACGACCAAAATTCTCAGATGTGTTGTTGCCGTGTTTTCGGAATCTTCCAACATCATCTCAAGGCTTCAAGACTTTGCAAATACTGGATTAAATGCCATAAATATATCTAGGCATACTTAGTCAAAGTATTCAGAAACAGTCAAAATATCAAAAAACTTCTATGTAAATATGTCTAATCCTTGAAATATTTTATAGTTAAGAATGTCTAAAAAGAAAAATCTAGATTTAGCCATGGATTAGTATAAACAGGTGATCTTGCTTCATTTGCAAGACACCTTCAACACTTGTAAAGGATTCATCTTGTAAAGATCATTTGTACTTTTCCCTTGTAATCAATAAAGTGTTCTTCGATTACGATCTTGCTTGTCGCATCTTATCGCTTCCGAATCACTACATAATCGGGTTAAAGACTTATCTTAGTTGCTTGCTAAGAGCTGCATGCGAGTCAAAGAAGTAACTCCGTGACAAGTGGTATCAGAGCGAAGTCGATTCGTTGGAATGGCGACTGATCCGAGCAAGAAACTTGTTTTTTAGAGCTTCAACATCAGGTCTCCTACCTCTTGTTCTTTCATGCAGCATTTGATTATACTCAACAAATAAAGAGGCATCTACATCATATTCAGCTTCCCATTCATACATTGAAAAAGATCAAAATCTTTAAACACACAAATGCATTGAGCATACAAATAAAGATAACCAACTAATATCTGATGAACACAAATAAGAAAAAGCAACACTCAAGATTTATTGTAAATGTACAAATCAATTTGCATAATTTTTATCTCCATCCTAAACAAAATAATCTTTTTATCCAAAAAGTCCACAAAGAAGATGAACATATTACTGTTCCTTCAATCTTCTTCTAAAAGTATAATGATGGTGTGTTTGGTTTGTGGGATTAGGAATGAAATATTACAAGTGATACTATGTGTTTGTTTAACAGGGATGGGTTTGTGTAAGGCCCCTTTCCCGGGTGATCTCACTTGTTGGATTTACTCATAAACATAGCCATAAATACTGAACTTAAATTTAAAACATTCATCATTCAATTACATTACATAACAGCGGAAGTCTTAACAATTAAAAACACAACATTGTCTTAACAAACAAAAGTGGGATGTCAGTCTTGTGCCGGGTAACCTTCACGCCATCGCACGACCTTTTCTTCCTTTACCTGAAATGTATACTAAAAGTCAGCTAACGCTGGTGAGTTCTAGTTTAATGCGATTTGATATAAACGTTCTTTTATTTACTTTATAAGTATGCATTACTGTATAGTCATTCGTATAAATACGTATTCAGAACGTTTGTCTTTCTTTCATCTTTCTTTTCTGTATCTTTGTGATCTCATATATATATATATATATGCATTCACCCTTTTCTTTCTTTTCTTTCTTTCTTTAATTTCATGGGTCATACTATATAAGGGTGATCAACCCGTCATTTGCTTACGAATGTCACAAAGACAATCGCCGTGGTCCATCGTCATGGCCCACCTATACTTACAACCGTCCGGCAACAAGTGCCGTCCGTCATTTTATTCTTACAACCGTCCGGCAACCTTTGTCCGTCCGTCATGACTTACAACCGTCCTACCGTCGTAGGCCGTAATTCGCCCGTCTACCCGAAGGTATCCGTTTCCCATGCGACTATTATTTATACAACCGTTCTTCTATAATATGTCAATTACTTCGACCGTCCATTAATGGCATTCGTACGTCCTAGCTGATGAATGAACGCACTTGTCCCGGTTGTAAAATAATCACATGGTCGTCCGTCTACCGAAGTAGCCGTTATCATCGAAGCGTCCATAACATTTTCTGTACTTGGCAAGCAATACATACATGGATATAAAGCAGGATTTCATTCTTTCATATTGTGTTATACTTTCATTCATTCTTTATAATCATGCTTTTCATTCTTTATTCATAATTTCTCTTTCGTGTATAGGTATATATATATACTTGTATAACACATATGATCACATTGACATTCATAACATTTATTCACTTAGTGTATACATTTCAGCCCCAAAACATTTGAAAACATTTGCACATAACATAGAAGGGGGCACATAGAACTCACCTGATGAGTAGTTTCTGTAATACACTAAGCTGGCTACTGGGCTTCACTAATGTCACTCACGATCTGTATAATAAAGTCATACACATAAGATGGTGCTCCTAGATGACACTAGACATTACTATGCTTGAAAATAGTAGTTTTGATTGATTAGCTAATATCGAAACTTGGTAGTTTCGATAGGTTGTTTCTGTCGAAACTTGGTAGTTTCGATAGGTAGTTTCAATAGGTAGTTTCGATAGATAGTTTCGATAGGTAGTTTCGATAGGTAGTTTCGATAGGTAGTTTCGATAGGTAGTTTCAATAAGTAACTTATGTATTATCTTAGCTTCGGATCGGGGGCTCATATCGAAACTATGGTAGTTTCGATTGGGTCTGCATATATCGAAACTAAGTAGTTTCGATGGGTCTGCACATATCGAAACTAAGTAGTTTCGATGGGTCTGCACTTATTGCCTTCCCCAAAAATCCGAATGTTCTGCATGCGAATCTGATCATGTCGATATCTAAGTTTTCTTTGATCAAAACGTTCGTTTTTCATTCTAGATGCTATACCTAAGCTCACTTTCAAGTTTCATCCGCAAAATCGTTGTCTTTTTAGCCAAAACCCGAAAACTACCAAAACGAACAAAAACTCATAATGTGATCGAATCGTTACCTGGATTGGATTTCTGATTCAGAGGATATGATCACGAGAACAACAGCAACGTTCTTCTGAATTCCCGAGTTGATCCGTCACTTTCTCTCTCTAGACCCGAGCTCTCCTTTCTCTCTCTAAAAGCTGCGTGAGTTGGGGAAATGAGCAGGGAAGAGGGCTGCCTTGCCTCTTATGTGCATGGGCTTCCCCCGGCCCATTGAAGCCGGGCCCAGGCCTGCTCCCTTTTTGTTTAAATATTCCAACTAAATCACCGGTCTCGCTATATTTATTCGTTTTATTATTTTTAGGATGTTACAAGTCTACCCTCCTTAAAGAGGTTTCGTCCTCGAAACTGTTCATACGTTAAACAATTGAGGGTATAGTCCCTTCATCTCGTCTTCTTTTTCCCACGTAGCTTCTGACCCTTTTCTGTGCTTCCATTGTATCTTGACTAACGGTATCGACTTATTGCGTAGTCGTTTCTCAGCTCGGTCAAGAATGGCTATTGGTTCCTCTACATAATTTAGACTGTTATCCACTTCGATCTCGTCGTAAGGTATGTGAGCTGTGTCGTCAGCTAGGCACTTGCGTAAGTGCGACACGTGGAACGTAGGGTGTATTCTACTAAGCTCGACGGGTAGGTCGAGTCTGTAAGCAACTTGACCCACTCTTGCTAAAATCTTGAAAGGTCCGACAAATCTTGGACTTAGTTTGCCACGCTTTCTGAACCGAATGATTTCTTTCCACGGTGATACTTTCAACAGTACCATGTCCCCTACTTGAAACTCTAAATCCCTCCTTCTCTTATCCGCGTATGATTTCTGTCTGTCTTTTGCGGCTTTCATACGAGCCTTTATTTGATCAAATTTCTCAGAAGTAGCTTTGACCACTTCGAGACTTGCAAAATCCTTCTGTCCAATTTCCCCCCAACAAACCGGGGTCCTACATTTCCTCCCATACAACATTTTAAATGGCGGCATGCTAATAGTCGAGTGATAGCTGTTGTTATATGAAAATTCTGCCAATGGTAGATGGCTGTCCCAACTCCCACCGAAGTCAATGATACAGGCCCGGAGCATGTCCTCCAAGGTCTGAATGGTCCTTTCCGATTGTCCATCGGTTTGGGGGTGGTAAGCGGTGCTGATGTTCAGTCTAGTGCCCATTGCTTCGTTGAATTTCTTCCAAAACCTTGACGTGAATCTAGTATCCCTGTCGGACACAATCGACAGCGGCATACCATGTTTGCTCACAATTTCCTTGATAAATACTTCTGCTAGCTTTTCAGAAGAAGAAGTTTCTCGTATTGACAAGAAGTGAGCACTCTTTGTCAAGCGGCCGACGATCACCCAAATGGTATCATTGCCTTTAGCTGTTCGCGGTAGCTTGGTAATGAAGTCCATTGTGATCTCTTCCCACTTCCATTCCGGTATTGGTAAAGGTTGCATTTTCCCGCATGGTTTCTGGTGCTCGGCCTTAACTAGAGAACACGTTAGGCACTTGCTCACGTATTCTGTCACATCATTCTTCATGCCAGGCCACCGGTATTCTTTCTTCAAGTCTTGATACATTTTGTTTGTCTCGGGGTGGATAGAATAGCGAGACTTATGGGCCTTATCGAGTATTTTGGCTCTAAGTTCACCAATCTTAGGTATCCACATCCGGCCAAACCTAGTTCGTACTCCGTATGCATTCGCATCTAAGTTCCCTTGTTGTCCTACTATTCTTTCCCGTTTCACATTTCTTTCTAACAATGCTTCATCTTGTGCCTTTGACATTTCACCCATTAAGTCTGGCGTTATAATCAACTGACACGCTTTGATCCGGATAGGTGCCGATTCTTCCTTTCTACTTAAAGCGTCAGCCACTACGTTTGCCTTGCCTGGATGGTACAATATCTCACAGTCATAGTCTTTCAGTAGCTCTAACCATCTTCTTTGCCTCATGTTTAGTTCCTTTTGTTCGAAAAAGTATTTCAAGCTTTTGTGATCGGAGTAGATGGTGCATTTAACTCCATACAAGTAGTGTCTCCATATTTTCAACGCGAAAACTACTGCTGCTAATTCTAGATCGTGTGTTGGGTAGTTAACTTCATGAACCTTTAGTTGCCGCGATGCATAAGCAATTACCTTTCCTCGTTGCATGAGTACGCACCCTAAACCCTGCCCTGAAGCGTCAGAGTAGACTACCAAGTCTTCATTTCCCTCCGGTAGTGTTAAGACGAGGGCTTGAGTTAATCGTGTCTTAAGTTCCTCAAACGCGTTGTTTTGGGTTGGACCCCATTCATACTTTACTTCCTTCCGTGTCAGTTTGGTTAGCGGCGAGGCAATTCTTGAGAAATCTTGGATGAACCTTCGATAGTAGCCTGCCGACCCTAGAAAGCTTCGTATCTCTGTTGGTGTCTTTGGGATGTTCCATTCCTTTACTGTCTCGATCTTTGCAGGATCCACCATGATGCCGTTTGGGTTTATTACATGACCTAGGAATTGGACTTCCCTAAGCCAGAACGCGTATTTGGAGAATTTTGCGTACAACTTTTCCTGCTTTAGCACCTCCAGAACCTCTCTTAGGTGACAGTGGTGATCACCCTCGCTTTTTGAATACACCAGTATGTCATCTATAAAGACTATCACCGATCGATCCAACATTGGTCGACATACTCTATTCATCAAATCCATGAACGCTGCTGGTGCGTTGGTCAATCCGAAGGACATCACGAGAAACTCATAATGTCCATAACGCGTGCGAAACGCGGTCTTTGGTACGTCTTCTTCTCTTACTTTCAACTGATGGTAACCCGACCTAAGATCGATCTTTGAGAACCAACTCGCACCTTGCAGTTGATCAAAAAGGTCGTCTATTCTAGGCAGTGGGTATTTGTTCTTTACTGTTCTCTTGTTCAATTCGCGGTAGTCAATGCACATGCGCATGCTGCCGTCCTTCTTCTTCACAAATAGCACCGGAGCGCCCCATGGTGAGATGCTCGGTCTAATAAATCCTTTTTCTGTTAGTTCCTCTAGTTGAGACATCAATTCTTTCATTTCTGACGGAGCCAATCGGTAGGGGGCTTTGGCAACGGGCTCAGCTCCTGGCAGTAAATCAATCTGAAATTCTATTTCCCGATCGGGTGGCAACCCAGGTAGATCCTCAGGGAATACTTCCGGAAAATTGCACACCACGGGTACATTCTTGAGTTCTTTCGTTTTCATTCTATCGTCTATAACATATGCCAGATAAGCTTCGCAGCCACGCCTCATGTAACTTTCGGCCTTAATCATCGAGATGACGTTCGGCATTGTGCAATTCCAATCCTCATAAACCGTAATTGGACTGTCGCTAGGACCTTTGAGGTGTATCCTCTTACGTTTACATATGATTTGAGCTTCGTTGGCAGCTAGCCAATCCATACCCAATACTATATCGAATCCTCCTAAGGTGAGAAGAAATAATCTAGAAGGAAATTTATGACCCTCTATTTCTATTATGCAATCCTCTGTTACTTGAAATACTGCCGAATTTTTACCAACGACAGTTTGTACACTAAAGGCCTTTACTACTGTGTTGATAGTGCAATTCAGTTTTCGACTAAAGGCATTTGATATAAAGCTTTTACTAGCACCCGAGTCAAATAATATAGCCGCATGTTCATCATTAACTAGGAACGTACCAGACACAACATCAGGATTTCCCCTTGCTTCCTCCTCAGTCAGGGCGTAAGCTCGAGTCCTAGTCTTTGGTTGTTCCTGTTCCTTTTCTTTTCCCAAACCAGATTGTCTGGTTTTTCTGCAATCCTTAGTCAGGTGACCAAACAGTCCACATACTTGGCATTTAGTGTCTCTCAAGCAGTCACGAGAGTAGTGCCCCGCCTTCCCACACCTGTAACATGTGGTGGAGCCGACCCGGCACTCGCCAAAATGTTGCCTTCCACATTTCTTGCAGGTTTCATATTTGTCCGACCTTGGTTTCTTATTTTCAGTTATTACGTTCCCTCTTTCGGTGCCTCTAGACGGGTTCTCCCACTTTCTCTTTTGGGTTTCTGTTGGTGGGTCCTCATTGGCATAATCGTCGTAGAAGATTCCGCTCAGATTCACTACCGACTCGAAGGTCGAGGGTAGGTTGGCTTTCACGTGGACACGGACCCTTTGAGGTAGGCCCTTCACATAATACTTGATCATTCGCTCTTCTGTCTCCACCAGGTGGGGTACCAGCTGTGCCAACTCATTGAATCTAGAAGTATACTGGCGGTGTGTCTTATTGCCAGCTTTAAGGTTTAGGAATTCATTTTCCACTCGATCAATTTCGTTCTGGGGACAGAAGTTTTGAATTACCAGCTTTTTCAGTTCTTCCCATGTCATTCTTGCAAGAGCGTTTGGGGACTTTGTCTTCTGGATGTTCCTCCACCAACCTAGGGCCTCGTTGGTGAAAGAATGAGCAACATATTTAACAGCCTGGTCTGGTCGACACTCGCTGATGTTGATTACAGCACTCATCCTCTCAATCCATTCAAGCGTTGCCACTGAATCTTTGCTCCTATCGAACTTGGGTGGGTCTCCGTCCTTGAAACCTTTGTAAGTGCACCCACGATTGCTCGATCCTATATTTATTTCATCCCCATCACTATCATATACTTTCTCTTCATTGTCTCCTTCATCCTCCTCTTTACTTTTCTTTATTGCCTCGGATAGTAGATCGGGCAATACCTTCTTCAAAGTGAGCACAACTTCACGGGCAATAGCATCCCTGACTTCAGGTTCCAACTGTATAGGCCTTGGACTGTCGTCCCTAATTGGGGTCACTTCTGTTTCGTGCACACTTTCGGTGTGCTCTGCGTGCACACTCTCTTCTTCTTCAATTCTTCGGTTCAACGGAGGTCTACCTACTCGGCCAGTGCGACCGCCTCGTCGTCCAGTTCTTCCTCCGCCAGCCATAATTTCTTAATTTCCTGATAGTCATAAAGGGAATACATCAATGTCATTTCTTCAGATCATAGTTTGGAACAGTACGAGCAAGGTAAATTTTTAATTACAGTGACCAGTTTGTGATTACAAATCTACATTGCTTTTCGGGTTCAAAACTCTTCAAATCGGTTGTGACATTGACATCTATTTGTTCTAAGTTAAGGTATCTATCCTTATCTAGAGCATTAGCTGTAGTACTTACTTACCGTGCTGCGTTGGCGTTGGTTACCCATACTGACATCCGTGCGTTGGTCCCATAATCAGTTTGAGTCCAGACATTTAGGGATGTCTGAATCTCTCAAACTATTGCTCTGATACCAACTTGTAAGGCCCCTTTCCCGGGTGACCTCACTTGTTGGATTTACTCATAAACATAGCCAAAAATACTGAACTTAAATTTAAAACATTCATCATTCAATTACATTACATAACAGCGAAAGTCTTAACAATTAAAAACACAACATTGTCTTAACAAACAAAAGTGGGATGTCAGTCTTGTGCCGGGTAACCTTCACGCCATCGCACGACCTTTTCTTCCTTTACCTGAAATGTATACTAAAAGTCAGCTAACGCTGGTGAGTTCTAGTTTAATGCGATTTGATATAAACATTCTTTTCTTTACTTTATAAGTATGCATTACTGTATAGTCATTCGTATAAATACGTATTTAGAACGTTTGTCTTTCTTTCATCTTTCTTTTCTGTATCTTTGTGATCTCATATATATATATATATATATATATGTGCATTCACCCTTTTCTTTCTTTTCTTTCTTTCTTTAATTTCATGGGTCATACTATATAAGGGTGATCAACCCGTCATTTGCTTACGAATGTCACAAAGACAATCGCCGTGGTCCATCGTCATGGCCCACCTATACTTACAACCGTCCGGCAACAAGTGTCGTCCGTCATTTTATTCTTACAACCGTCCGGCAACCTTTGTCCGTCCGTCATGACTTACAACCGTCCTACCGTCGTAGGCCGTAATTCGCCCGTCTACCCGAAGGTATCCGTTTCCCATGCGACTATTATTTATACAACCGTTCTTCTATAATATGCCAATTACTTCGACCGTCCATTAATGGCATTCGTACGTCCTAGCTGATGAATGAACGCACTTGTCCCGGTTGTAAAATAATCACATGGTCGTCCGTCTACCGAAGTAGCCGTTATCATCGAAGCGTCCATAACATTTTCTGTACTTGGCAAGCAATATATACATGGATATAAAGCAGGATTTCATTCTTTCATATTGTGTTATACTTTCATTCATTCTTTATAATCATGCTTTTCATTCTTTATTCATAATTTCTCTTTCGTGTATAGGTATATATATATACTTGTATAACACATATGATCACATTGACATTCATAACATTTATTCACTTAGTGTATACATTTCAGCCCCAAAACATTTGAAAACATTTTCACATAACATAGAAGGGGGCACATAGAACTCACCTGATGAGTAGTTTCTGTAATACACTAAGCTGGCTACTGGGCTTCACTAATGTCACTCACGATCTGTATAATAAAGTCATACACATAAGATGGTGCTCCTAGATGACACTAGACATTACTATGCTTGAACATAGTAGTTTCGATTGATTAGCTAATATCGAAACTTGGTAGTTTCGATAGGTTGTTTCTGTCGAAACTTGGTAGTTTCGATAGGTAGTTTCGATAGGTAGTTTCGATATGTAGTTTCGATAAGTAACTTATGTATTATCTTAGCTTCGGATCGGGGGCTCATATCGAAACTATGGTAGTTTCGATTGGGTCTGCATATATCGAAACTAAGTAGTTTCGATGGGTCTGCACATATCGAAACTAAGTAGTTTCGATGGGTCTGCACTTATCGCCTTCCCCAAAAATCCGAATGTTCTGCATGCGAATCTGATCATGTCAATATCTAAGTTTTCTTTGATCAAAACGTTCGTTTTTCATTCTAGATGCTATACCTAAGCTCACTTTCAAGTTTCATCCGCAAAATCGTTGTCTTTTTAGCCAAAACCCGAAAACTCTCAAAACGAACAAAAACTCATAATGTGATCGAATCGTTACTTGGATTGGATTTCTGATTCAGAGGATATGATCACGAGAACAGCAGCAACGTTCTTCTGAATTCCCGAGTTGATCCGTCACTTTCTCTCTCTAGACCCGAGCTCTCATTTCTCTCTCTAAAAGCTGCGTGAGTTGGGGAAATGAGCAGGGAAGAGGGCTGTCTTGCCTCTTATGTGCATGGGCTTCCCCCGGCCCATTGAAGCCGGGCCCAGGCCTGCTCCCTTTTTGTTTAAATATTCCAACTAAATTACCGGTATTGCTATATTTATTCGTTTTATTATTTTTAGGATGTTACAGTTTGAAAACTTGTTAACCATCACCAAAAGCCGTTAACCAGCGTGATGCTGATCTTCTACATTTCTGACATAACTTTTGTCCTTAGCACACTACAAAATTCAATAAAATTGATTAAAATATATGTTTAAGGGTCAACAGAACCCTACCCGATATGACCCGTTAACCATCACGCACATTTGTTTATTCTTAGAATATTCATTTTTTTCCTGACAATACCGGAAGGCTACAGAAGGTTCTGGGAAGGAAAACCGAAGCTCATAAAAAGTTTATGGAAGCCATGTTTCATAGAACGCATTAGCAAGGTGTTATTTGGATTGGAGAAGGGTCCTGAGGTGCGAAACACCCTTCGATCTGCAGGGAAACCTCCAGTTGATGACTGGAACTGCCTTAGAACATTTGTTACAAGTGAGGACATTTAAGACGCATTGTGGATCCTTATCAAAATATGGCATGAAACAGTCACAAATAACTCACAATACAAGCACCACATATGCAACCATCATGTGTAGTTCTAATTTTTATTTTGTAAATGAGCCCCCGGATTTTACTAAACCACCCAACACTTATATTTATTTAAAACTTAAAAAAAATGAAATAGAGACGTGGGTTTTGCAAATTGCACCCTGTCTTATGTAGTAATTATGATTATCATTTGTTATAAGTAAACAAACTCTTGCAATGAAGTTTTTATTTTTTATTTTTCAAAGACTTCTTCATTATTGCTTCTTTGTAGTAGTTATGTTAGGTTAACTTTAAAACATTGTAATAGGTCATCCGGAATAGAATTTGTAGAACTATATAAGGAAGAAAAAAAACTAAAAAGGTCGAATATAAATAGTAAATACCAACTCTGATAATTACCCAGAAAGAAGATTACCTTCCTAGAAAATATAATTAGGGGATACCTTTAAACTGATCAGATCTTGTAATCCTCAACCTTATCCATCTGCATGATGGATATTTGTTCAATAAGCCTTTTTTTTTATTCTAAATCAAACACAAACCTCCCCTTCCCCATCCTAAACGTACCCCTCTACAAATTCAGAAACTAACCAATATCAAGAAATTCACCAACACATTTTCAGGCTCTATAGATGATTCCGAGCATGTGCAGATACTCTAAAGCTACCAACACCACAGCAATATAAAAACAAAATCATCTCAATCACTCGATGAATCAAAGCAAAATACAAATGAACTCTCAAATTAGTTGCTCGAATATGTAATATCAATAGTCAAATCGTTGATCCGGTATCTAAAATTCAAAACCTAATCTAGAAGCTGACATTAATGGCAGATTGCAGGTGAAAATTAAAAAATCATCTGAAATTAATCAATTATCATAGAAAAATCGGTAGCGTCCAAAAGTTGTTTTCAGATTTCTACAAATTAGCACTGAACAAATCAGGAAACAAGCAAAAAACGATAGAATAGAAGCAGTAGGTACCTAGCGGCGGAGAGAGAGAAGCGTTTGTGCGGTTGTTTATGGCGGAAACAAGCAAAAAATGACTGAATAGAAGCAGTAGGTACTCGTGGTTATGTTTGTGTATGATGATTGCCGTATGTTACGACCCGCTCAAAACGACCAAAATTCTCAGATTGTTGTTGCCGTGTTTCCGGAATCTTTCAACACCGCTTCAAGACTTCGAAAATTCTGGATTAAATGCCATAAATATATCTAGCTATACTTAGTCAAAGTATCCAGAAACTTAGTCAAAGTATAAAGAAACTTCTATGCAAATATCTCTAATCCTTGAAATATTTTATAGTTAAGAAATATCTAGAAAGAAATATCTAGATTTAGCCATGGATTAGTATAAATAGGTGATCTTACTTCGTTTACAAGACACCTCCAACACTTGTAAATCATTCACCTTGTAAAGATCATTTGTACTTTTTTCGACATGAAGCTGGAAAGAAAGGCAGGAGCGCATCCAAGGATGGGGCCTTGGAAAAACGCTTTGGTGACATAGAGAAGGCCATGACCAGGCTAGGCCTGCAAGTCAATGACACTATCGAGCAGTTGGATTCGACGGGAAACGATTTCTTGGGGCTGAGCGAAGACTTGAAGACTTCCATCCAAGTATTCCGTAGCGAAATAACGGTGATGGTTAAAGAGGAGATCACCAAGCTACGTCGAGACATGGATGAGTTGTCACAGAAGCTGCGCCGAGACGTGGATGAGATGTCTCAAGACTGCCATAGAAGCCTGATCGGGTTAGAGCCCAAGGTGAATGAGTGCGGCAAGGTCTTGGTTAACGTAAGTGGGAACGTTAACCCCTTCGCTCCACGCGTCAAAGTCCCTAAACCAAGCCCGTTTGAAGGCAAACGTGAAGCAAGGGCTGTTGACGACTATCTTTGGGAGATGGAGCGATATTTCGAGGGGGTCGGCATTGTGGACGACGCGACAAAGATCACGACGGCTACAATGTACTTAAAGGATACCGCGGCTTTATGGTGGCAACGTAGGTATGGAGACGTCGAACGAGGTACGTGTACGATCAAGACTTGGGCTGAATTTGTTCGAGATCTTAAGAGGCAATTCTATTCGGTTAACGCTTTGCACGAAGCAAAGAGCCGGTTAAGAAAGCTCAAGCATGTTGGGTTGATCCAAGAGTACGTGAAAGAGTTCACCACACTAACTCTTGCGATCCCTAACCTTTTGGATGAGGATTCCCTGTTCTATTTCCTCGATGGGTTACAACCATGAGCAAAGACTGAATTAGAGCGTCGCAATGTTAAAGACTTGGCTTCAGCCATTGCCGCTGCTGAAAGCCTAGTCGACTTGATGGAAGAGCGCCCACGTAAACCCACGATCGAAGGTAACAAGGAACATGGTGGGGGAGCCAAACGGGATCATCTTCGAAAGAAGGATGCACATAACACCACGACCCAAGATGAAGGGTGTTTCATCTGTGGGGTTCGAGGACATATAGCCCGGTTCTGTCCGAAGAATGCAAGCTTGCACGCAATGGTTGCCCAGGAAGATGGTCGGGATGACGTGTCACACCCCGACCGATGGCGGAATCATCGAGGCGGAAAATGAAATGATTGTTCATAAGCACATGATCTACTATGGTTGCATAATTCATTAATAAGATTTAAATACCAAATATCCAAATACAATTCAAATTACAACACCCTATTCTAGAATATTACACATAATTATTTTACTAGGTCCAAAAGTCTTATGTGTAGCACCTTCAACACATAGTCACACAATCACATATCTTCACCTGAAACGTAATCCAAAACAAGTGTCAACTACGAGAGTTGGTGAGTTTACATATGTTTAAATAAAATAAAGTTTAGTTAAAAACGTTTATACAATTCATAGTTTGACATGGTATGATATGGCATAATGTGGAGAATTCACTATATGTATACCAATTGTAAGCATGTAATTTTGCATGTTTGTCTAGTTCTTCCTATCTTGCTATAATATCCTCAAATTTTAAGTTTAAGTTCGGATTGTATCCTTGCGAATACATTGACTTATCAACGTTAAATAATTCCCCGAAACTTTCAAAGAGACATGCTTTAGCCTATAGGCAAACACTCACTTCAGGAATTCCCAGGAAAGCATACGGGTCCGTTTATTTGGATTTATACGAAATGCTTTCCTAGACAGAAAACCCAATGTACAGGTGTCACCCTTCCAGATTGCACGTGTCCTTTACTAGTCTCAATAAATTAAGTCGTTGACGAGATTTTCAAGATTTTTGATAGACTTGAGAGTCTATGAGTATAAAATGTGTATGAATGTTGCAATTAATATGGATTAGAAAAGAGTATGGATAAGGATGAGTAGTGTATTTGTTTGCATGAGTGTGTTTGTCAAATGTGTATGTAAAGTATGTATCATGTATTTAAGCCTTGTATGTATGTGTATAAGTCTCATGTATCAAACTTGGGAAAATTCAAATAATACCTAACTACAAGTAATTCACATAGAAAATTAATCATTTAGCAGGTAACACATAAAAGGGAGTCCTAAGGTTATAGTCTAGGTCATTGTGTCTAATAACCTAATTCCCTATAACCATGGCTCTGATACCAATCTGTCACACCCCGACCGATGGCGGAATCATCGAGTCGGAAAATGAAATGATTGTTCATAAGCACATGATCTACTATGGTTGCATAATTCATTAATAAGATTTAAATACCAAATATCCAAATACAATTCAAATTACAACACCCTATTCTAGAATATTACACATAATTATTTTACTAGGTCCAAAAGTCTTATGTGTAGCACCTTCAACACATAGTCACACAATCACATATCTTCACCTGAAACGTAATCCAAAACAAGTGTCAACTACGAGAGTTGGTGAGTTTACATATGTTTAAATAAAATAAAAGTTTAGTTAAAAACGTTTATACAATTCATAGTTTGACATGGTATGATATGGCATAATGTGGAGAATTCACTATATGTATACCAATTGTAAGCATGTAATTTTGTATATAAGCATAAAGGTTTAACGTGATAGGCATAGCATACCGCTACCCTAAAAGTGATAGGCATGGAATCAAGACTATGTGGGTTACACATAATTTAAACCATCCTAAAAGTATTCATAGCATAACAAGTGATCAAGCACAAAAGCACAATAATCTACACATGTAAACACAAGTTGAATTGTATGTAAGTAAGCACAGATTACGTTTAACCCCAAAATGTATAAAAATGTAAATAGGGGATATGTAACTCACATGTGCAAACAAGGTAGTGATGCGGTATGTAGCAAAGTCCAATAGTGTATTCCGACCTACTCGTGTCCTAAATATTTAAGATGCCATAAAGTCTATGTAATGATTCTACCGTGTGTTGATCATGCATTCAATTCACCCAACTAGGCTAGACATGAACCTGTATTAAGTTTCCAAATGTTTTGACACGACAATCGTTGGTAACGGTTTGTGATAACAAAATATATTTATATACACTTATATAATAAGATATGTATTTCATAACATGTCATTACGTTCACATATCATTATTAGGTTTGGGGGTTGAAGTTAAATATATATACTATAAAAATAAGGCTTTTGATATCAAACTAGTCGTTAGAAAAGTACTCGAGTTTTTAAGTCTACTTAAAACATGTTTTTAGTTATCTAAATAAATTCAATAAATTATGGGATATTTACCATGCATAACCACATGTCTTGGGTTTATAAAAGTGTATGGATCATAATTTACAAACACTTTTAGGAGTTTAAAGCATAGCACACAACTCAGTTGGGTCAACAGTTTTGATTCTGCTGAATAGGTCAAGGGAAAACGGCTGTTTGGGGGTTCAAATGTCAGTTTCAAGACAATAGGCCATATGGGTTTTATAACCAACACAAAATGCTAAATTTAGAAAAAGGAATCAAGTTATTTGGACAATTATTGAACAAGTTATGACCTCAACAAGTTAGCTCTATAAATCTGCCATAAAACTCAGAAGATACACATTTTCTTGTATCACCCTTTTGGGGTATCAAAACTCCTCCAAAAATTGTGAAACCAATTGGGATGGATAGAGGACTCTTTAAACTTAATTTTAGACTCAAGAAACGTTCGATTTGGTTTAGTTTTGACCGGGATATGACCTTCCAAACTGGACACAAAAATCTGCCAGCAACATGTATGATTCAAATGGTATATTTTATTTTGAAATATTGCACTATTTGGGTGAACGTATACATAAAACAACTAATGTACATGTTAATGATCAAGATTAGGACATGAACACTCACTTAAAGCAAGCAAGGAGAAGGGTGAGGGAGTCCGATGGAGGGGGTGTTGATGCTGCTTTCTTGGAGTCGAAAAGGAATCAAGGAATGAAGGTGACGTAGTTGACGTGAGACCCGGTTCCTTCTCGGGACGTCCCGTATGGCTCGGTGAGTTCCCGAAGTGATCTTTAAGCTTCGCGTAAACGTAATACGGTGACCGTAGTTGAGAAATGGTGACCCGAAAGGATCGGTTTTCGTCCCGAAAAGAACCCGTAAAAGGTGGGGAAGCCGTTACGGTTGGAAGCGGTGTACGTTGGTGGTTGCGGGGGTGATGTAAGGTTGCTGTCGGGCCCGGGGTGGGGCTGTGGTGGTGGTTTGGCTTGCGATGGTGTTATGGTTATGGAGGTTGCCGTGAGAATAAGGGAGAGGGGTGGTGTGGCTTTGTGTAGGATGGTGGTGATGGGAATGATGTTGTTGATGTTAGCGAAAACCGAAAGGAGCAAGGGTGATGGAGGGGTTCTCGGGTGAGAGAGAGAGCCGAAGAAGAGGAGGATGAGAAAGTGAGGTTTTATGCTGTGGAGATCTTACCTGTATATACATCTAAAATTGTGTAATACTCAAAGGTTCCTATGTATCAATGGGGACAAGTTTGTTCCTTCATGGGAAACAAGAGACAAGCACTTCTCTCTTTTTAGTTGTGTCGGCCGAGAAAAAAAGCCACGAGGGGTAGGGGTAGGGGGTAGGGTAGGTGTTAGGTGTTACCCGTTAGTACAAGTCCGGTATAATACCCGCTAAGTGTAACCCGGTTATTAATAGTCGTTATAAGTCAGTAGGGTATGGGTCGGGTATATATAAAAAAAAATATAAGTTTAATAGTTTTGACATAATACGAGTACGTGTAAAACACTTAGAGTTAGTTTTTTTATATAGTTTGGTAAAAAAAATATATAAAGAGAATGTTTTCGAGTGGTTTGTTTTATTAAATTTTAAATGTTTTTATAAACTTAATAAATTTTTTTTTTATAAATCAACTCATTTTTTTGTCAAATCATTTTATTTGTTTTCAAAGTCATTTATTATTATAAAATTTAAACAATTTTATATAATTCAAATATTTTTATATTTAAATTAAAAATACATAATTTATATATTATTAACACATTAAATTGATCAAATGCACGTGTAATTATTGAATCTAAATTGTTTATAAATACAGGATAAATTTATACCATCATTTTAAATATTTAATTTATTAAAAATAATCGATATACTTTGTCTTATATTTTTAAGACTTTAATTTAAAAACACATAATTTGAAATTTGTAAACACACCCTTTTGTATAAACTTGGTTAAATATACGAGTGCAAAAATGTTGAAATTTTTACGTGTTAATATATTATAGCTGAAATTTCGAAATGTCACAGTCTCCCCATGTTGAAGGAATTTCGTCCCGAAATTCGATTTACGAAGGTTATAGAAGCGGGAAAGAGATGTCAAAAGACTTAGGACGGAATTACTTTACCAGGGGAAGATTCAGCGGGGGAATATCGTATGATAACGGATGACGGCGTTAATTCGATTCGAGTTGTCGATTAGTTGATCTAATAGTATAATGAGATTTATGCATACAATTGTTCATACAACGCATGAATGTAAACTGCTAGAAACCATACTTAACAATATTGGTGCCAATCACCTTATGCCATGGCATTTTCCTTTAAAACTCCACCCCACAGGTGTTTATATTTTCAAATTTTGCAAAAACATTTTCAAAAACCGGTCCTCCTCCTGGTACTTATGCATGGTTTATACTCGTTATATCAAGTGGGTTTATGTATAGGGTGTACCAGTGGCTAACCCACCACCCCTTTGATATACCGGGGATTCCCCGTGCATAATTACTAGGATTTAGAACTTCAACAATTCAAGTAAACTTTAACAGAGTTAGCAAGTTGTATGAATAATTTAAACATAATAGATTTGTTTCACAAAAGTATAGGAATGAGATGAATGGTGATAGCATAGCTGTTATATGCAATCACGGGTTATAGAACTCATAGCAATGGATTTCCCATCCGCTATTTCCATGATATACGAGTTATCAAGATTGGTTGGTTGTTTAGCAAATAGTTGGTTAAAAGCAAGAGACACAATTTTTCGATTGGCATGAATATTAAATAAAACGGATGTATAAAGATAGTGAACAAAGGAACGTACCGTTGACAGTGTCGTCATTGGCCGGAACCTCGTTAGCATTTATATTAAATGCTCGTCCACGAGGACCACCTTGATTTTGAAGTTTTGGACATTGTTTTCGAAAGTGGTTTGGGTCTCCACATTCGTAACAGGCCCGTCCATAGGTGACAGTGAGAGGCACTGGATGATTGCCTTGAGTAGCTTGATTAACGATAGTGCGAGCACGGCAAGTAGTAACAACGTGTCCATAGCGTCCACATTTTGAGCATAGACGGCATGCAGCATGCGGGGCATGGTGATACTTGCAAGTAGGGCATTGGGGAAATGAACCTACATAATTTCTCAGAATTTGACCCGCAGGAGTAACTTGGGTCACAGGTACGGCATGAATGACGGCCGCAAAGTTTCGACCCTTTCGTTTCTTGTTGCGGTTAGAAGACTCGGGTTTTACATCTTTGACGGCCGCGAGGGTAGAGACAACCTTCTTTGAACCCTTTCTTGTTAAGGTTCCGGCTTTGACATGGTTGTCGGATAGTGTAGCAGATAGACGGATAGCAGCTTCAAGAGTAGGAGGATTGCTTCCTAACACAGCATCTTGAATTTGCATAGGCTGGCCGCCTATGTACTTTTCAATTCCCCAAGTAAGGGGAGTGATCATGTGAGGCACCAACAGACTTAGTTCTTGGAACCGGGTGGTGTAAGCCAGATTATCCCCGCTGTCTTGGGCAAGATCCCAAAATTCAGCCTCGAGCTTCCTCATTTCATTCCGAGGACAGAATTCATCAGTCATGGCCTTCTTCAGATCATCCCATGATAGGGATGTAGCAACCTCAGCACCACGAGTGCGTTTCTCACCGTTCCACCAGGTGAGGGCTCTCTTTTGGAGTACACTTGTGGCATAACGAACCCGAAGATTATCGGGACAGTCGCTGTTTAGGAATGTGCTTTCCATGCTTTCAAACCATTGGAGTAGGCCGGTAGCACCTTCAGCCCCGAAGAATTTAGTAGGATTGCACGAGTTAAAGTGCTTAAAAGTGCAATGAGGCGGGTTGGTACCACCGTTTCCTTGGATGTTGTGAGACCCGTCACTGTTGTTATTTGCTTGGGTCATTTGCCCTACTAGCTGGGCAAGGAGCGTAGCAAGATCCGGGTTGGAAGTGCTAGAGTTTGCACGTCGAGAAGGCATTCTAACACCATAAGAAAGACAATGATATTTTAGATAAGACGGATAAATATGAGTTACAACGGGAAATAATGTAAGCAGAAATACGAGATTTATCATGACGCGTGCCAGTGCATGCGTATTTATTCTAAGTTGATAGGGGAAACTAAGTCATCTTTTCCGGGTAGGACATGATGTTATAGATCATTATTTGCATATTAGGAATTGCCGGGACTTGCATGCATTACAAATCGTTATTACGTGTGCACCCGTAATAATGATTTGTTTTGCATGTTTGTCTAGTTCTTCCTATCTTGCTATAATATCCTCAAATTTTAAGTTTAAGTTCGGATTGTATCCTTGCGAATACATTGACTTATCAACGTTAAATAATTCCCCGAAACTTTCAAAGAGACATGCTTTAGCCTATAGGCAAACACTCACTTCAGGAATTCCCAGGAAAGCATACGGGTCCGTTTATTTGGATTTATACGAAATGCTTTCCTAGACAGAAAACCCAATGTACAGGTGTCACCCTTCCAGATTGCACGTGTCCTTTACTAGTCTCAATAAATTAAGTCGTTGACGAGATTTTCAAGATTTTTGATAGACTTGAGAGTCTATGAGTATAAAATGTGTATGAATGTTGCAATTAATATGGATTAGAAAAGAGTATGGATAAGGATGAGTAGTGTATTTGTTTGCATGAGTGTGTTTGTCAAATGTGTATGTAAAGTATGTATCATGTATTTAAGCCTTGTATGTATGTGTATAAGTCTCATGTATCAAACTTGGGAAAATTCAAATAATACCTAACTACAAGTAATTCACATAGAAAATTAATCATTTAGCAGGTAACACATAAAAGGGAGTCCTAAGGTTATAGTCTAGGTCATTGTGTCTAATAACCTAATTCCCTATAACCATGGCTCTGATACCAATCTGTCACACCCCGACCGATGGCGGAATCATCGAGTCGGAAAATGAAATGATTGTTCATAAGCACATGATCTACTATGGTTGCATAATTCATTAATAAGATTTAAATACCAAATATCCAAATACAATTCAAATTACAACACCCTATTCTAGAATATTACACATAATTATTTTACTAGGTCCAAAAGTCTTATGTGTAGCACCTTCAACACATAGTCACACAATCACATATCTTCACCTGAAACGTAATCCAAAACAAGTGTCAACTACGAGAGTTGGTGAGTTTACATATGTTTAAATAAAATAAAAGTTTAGTTAAAAACGTTTATACAATTCATAGTTTGACATGGTATGATATGGCATAATGTGGAGAATTCACTATATGTATACCAATTGTAAGCATGTAATTTTGTATATAAGCATAAAGGTTTAACGTGATAGGCATAGCATACCGCTACCCTAAAAGTGATAGGCATGGAATCAAGACTATGTGGGTTACACATAATTTAAACCATCCTAAAAGTATTCATAGCATAACAAGTGATCAAGCACAAAAGCACAATAATCTACACATGTAAACACAAGTTGAATTGTATGTAAGTAAGCACAGATTACGTTTAACCCCAAAATGTATAAAAATGTAAATAGGGGATATGTAACTCACATGTGCAAACAAGGTAGTGATGCGGTATGTAGCAAAGTCCAATAGTGTATTCCGACCTACTCGTGTCCTAAATATTTAAGATGCCATAAAGTCTATGTAATGATTCTACCGTGTGTTGATCATGCATTCAATTCACCCAACTAGGCTAGACATGAACCTGTATTAAGTTTCCAAATGTTTTGACACGACAATCGTTGGTAACGGTTTGTGATAACAAAATATATTTATATACACTTATATAATAAGATATGTATTTCATAACATGTCATTACGTTCACATATCATTATTAGGTTTGGGGGTTGAAGTTAAATATATATACTATAAAAATAAGGCTTTTGATATCAAACTAGTCGTTAGAAAAGTACTCGAGTTTTTAAGTCTACTTAAAACATGTTTTTAGTTATCTAAATAAATTCAATAAATTATGGGATATTTACCATGCATAACCACATGTCTTGGGTTTATAAAAGTGTATGGATCATAATTTACAAACACTTTTAGGAGTTTAAAGCATAGCACACAACTCAGTTGGGTCAACAGTTTTGATTCTGCTGAATAGGTCAAGGGAAAACGGCTGTTTGGGGGTTCAAATGTCAGTTTCAAGACAATAGGCCATATGGGTTTTATAACCAACACAAAATGCTAAATTTAGAAAAAGGAATCAAGTTATTTGGACAATTATTGAACAAGTTATGACCTCAACAAGTTAGCTCTATAAATCTGCCATAAAACTCAGAAGATACACATTTTCTTGTATCACCCTTTTGGGGTATCAAAACTCCTCCAAAAATTGTGAAACCAATTGGGATGGATAGAGGACTCTTTAAACTTAATTTTAGACTCAAGAAACGTTCGATTTGGTTTAGTTTTGACCGGGATATGACCTTCCAAACTGGACACAAAAATCTGCCAGCAACATGTATGATTCAAATGGTATATTTTATTTTGAAATATTGCACTATTTGGGTGAACGTATACATAAAACAACTAATGTACATGTTAATGATCAAGATTAGGACATGAACACTCACTTAAAGCAAGCAAGGAGAAGGGTGAGGGAGTCCGATGGAGGGGGTGTTGATGCTGCTTTCTTGGAGTCGAAAAGGAATCAAGGAATGAAGGTGACGTAGTTGACGTGAGACCCGGTTCCTTCTCGGGACGTCCCGTATGGCTCGGTGAGTTCCCGAAGTGATCTTTAAGCTTCGCGTAAACGTAATACGGTGACCGTAGTTGAGAAATGGTGACCCGAAAGGATCGGTTTTCGTCCCGAAAAGAACCCGTAAAAGGTGGGGAAGCCGTTACGGTTGGAAGCGGTGTACGTTGGTGGTTGCGGGGGTGATGTAAGGTTGCTGTCGGGCCCGGGGTGGGGCTGTGGTGGTGGTTTGGCTTGCGATGGTGTTATGGTTATGGAGGTTGCCGTGAGAATAAGGGAGAGGGGTGGTGTGGCTTTGTGTAGGATGGTGGTGATGGGAATGATGTTGTTGATGTTAGCGAAAACCGAAAGGAGCAAGGGTGATGGAGGGGTTCTCGGGTGAGAGAGAGAGCCGAAGAAGAGGAGGATGAGAAAGTGAGGTTTTATGCTGTGGAGATCTTACCTGTATATACATCTAAAATTGTGTAATACTCAAAGGTTCCTATGTATCAATGGGGACAAGTTTGTTCCTTCATGGGAAACAAGAGACAAGCACTTCTCTCTTTTTAGTTGTGTCGGCCGAGAAAAAAAGCCACGAGGGGTAGGGGTAGGGGGTAGGGTAGGTGTTAGGTGTTACCCGTTAGTACAAGTCCGGTATAATACCCGCTAAGTGTAACCCGGTTATTAATAGTCGTTATAAGTCAGTAGGGTACGGGTCGGGTATATATAAAAAAAAATATAAGTTTAATAGTTTTGACATAATACGAGTACGTGTAAAACACTTAGAGTTAGTTTTTTTATATAGTTTGGTAAAAAAAATATATAAAGAGAATGTTTTCGAGTGGTTTGTTTTATTAAATTTTAAATGTTTTTATAAACTTAATAAATTTTTTTTTTATAAATCAACTCATTTTTTTGTCAAATCATTTTATTTGTTTTCAAAGTCATTTATTATTATAAAATTTAAATAATTTTATATAATTCAAATATTTTTATATTTAAATTAAAAATACATAATTTATATATTATTAACACATTAAATTGATCAAATGCACGTGTAATTATTGAATCTAAATTGTTTATAAATACAGGATAAATTTATACCATCATTTTAAATATTTAATTTATTAAAAATAATCGATATACTTTGTCTTATATTTTTAAGACTTTAATTTAAAAACACATAATTTGAAATTTGTAAACACACCCTTTTGTATAAACTTGGTTAAATATACGAGTGCAAAAATGTTGAAATTTTTACGTGTTAATATATTATAGCTGAAATTTCGAAATGTCACAGTCTCCCCATGTTGAAGGAATTTCGTCCCGAAATTCGATTTACGAAGGTTATAGAAGCGGGAAAGAGATGTCAAAAGACTTAGGACGGAATTACTTTACCAGGGGAAGATTCAGCGGGGGAATATCGTATGATAACGGATGACGGCGTTAATTCGATTCGAGTTGTCGATTAGTTGATCTAATAGTATAATGAGATTTATGCATACAATTGTTCATACAACGCATGAATGTAAACTGCTAGAAACCATACTTAACAATATTGGTGCCAATCACCTTATGCCATGGCATTTTCCTTTAAAACTCCACCCCACAGGTGTTTATATTTTCAAATTTTGCAAAAACATTTTCAAAAACCGGTCCTCCTCCTGGTACTTATGCATGGTTTATACTCGTTATATCAAGTGGGTTTATGTATAGGGTGTACCAGTGGCTAACCCACCACCCCTTTGATATACCGGGGATTCCCCGTGCATAATTACTAGGATTTAGAACTTCAACAATTCAAGTAAACTTTAACAGAGTTAGCAAGTTGTATGAATAATTTAAACATAATAGATTTGTTTCACAAAAGTATAGGAATGAGATGAATGGTGATAGCATAGCTGTTATATGCAATCACGGGTTATAGAACTCATAGCAATGGATTTCCCATCCGCTATTTCCATGATATACGAGTTATCAAGATTGGTTGGTTGTTTAGCAAATAGTTGGTTAAAAGCAAGAGACACAATTTTTCGATTGGCATGAATATTAAATAAAACGGATGTATAAAGATAGTGAACAAAGGAACGTACCGTTGACAGTGTCGTCATTGGCCGGAACCTCGTTAGCATTTATATTAAATGCTCGTCCACGAGGACCACCTTGATTTTGAAGTTTTGGACATTGTTTTCGAAAGTGGTTTGGGTCTCCACATTCGTAACAGGCCCGTCCATAGGTGACAGTGAGAGGCACTGGATGATTGCCTTGAGTAGCTTGATTAACGATAGTGCGAGCACGGCAAGTAGTAACAACGTGTCCATAGCGTCCACATTTTGAGCATAGACGGCATGCAGCATGCGGGGCATGGTGATACTTGCAAGTAGGGCATTGGGGAAATGAACCTACATAATTTCTCAGAATTTGACCCGCAGGAGTAACTTGGGTCACAGGTACGGCATGAATGACGGCCGCAAAGTTTCGACCCTTTCGTTTCTTGTTGCGGTTAGAAGACTCGGGTTTTACATCTTTGACGGCCGCGAGGGTAGAGACAACCTTCTTTGAACCCTTTCTTGTTAAGGTTCCGGCTTTGACATGGTTGTCGGATAGTGTAGCAGATAGACGGATAGCAGCTTCAAGAGTAGGAGGATTGCTTCCTAACACAGCATCTTGAATTTGCATAGGCTGGCCGCCTATGTACTTTTCAATTCCCCAAGTAAGGGGAGTGATCATGTGAGGCACCAACAGACTTAGTTCTTGGAACCGGGTGGTGTAAGCCAGATTATCCCCGCTGTCTTGGGCAAGATCCCAAAATTCAGCCTCGAGCTTCCTCATTTCATTCCGAGGACAGAATTCATCAGTCATGGCCTTCTTCAGATCATCCCATGATAGGGATGTAGCAACCTCAGCACCACGAGTGCGTTTCTCACCGTTCCACCAGGTGAGGGCTCTCTTTTGGAGTACACTTGTGGCATAACGAACCCGAAGATTATCGGGACAGTCGCTGTTTAGGAATGTGCTTTCCATGCTTTCAAACCATTGGAGTAGGCCGGTAGCACCTTCAGCCCCGAAGAATTTAGTAGGATTGCACGAGTTAAAGTGCTTAAAAGTGCAATGAGGCGGGTTGGTACCACCGTTTCCTTGGATGTTGTGAGACCCGTCACTGTTGTTATTTGCTTGGGTCATTTGCCCTACTAGCTGGGCAAGGAGCGTAGCAAGATCCGGGTTGGAAGTGCTAGAGTTTGCACGTCGAGAAGGCATTCTAACACCATAAGAAAGACAATGATATTTTAGATAAGACGGATAAATATGAGTTACAACGGGAAATAATGTAAGCAGAAATACGAGATTTATCATGACGCGTGCCAGTGCATGCGTATTTATTCTAAGTTGATAGGGGAAACTAAGTCATCTTTTCCGGGTAGGACATGATGTTATAGATCATTATTTGCATATTAGGAATTGCCGGGACTTGCATGCATTACAAATCGTTATTACGTGTGCACCCGTAATAATGATTTGTTTTGCATGTTTGTCTAGTTCTTCCTATCTTGCTATAATATCCTCAAATTTTAAGTTTAAGTTCGGATTGTATCCTTGCGAATACATTGACTTATCAACGTTAAATAATTCCCCGAAACTTTCAAAGAGACATGCTTTAGCCTATAGGCAAACACTCACTTCAGGAATTCCCAGGAAAGCATACGGGTCCGTTTATTTGGATTTATACGAAATGCTTTCCTAGACAGAAAACCCAATGTACAGGTGTCACCCTTCCAGATTGCACGTGTCCTTTACTAGTCTCAATAAATTAAGTCGTTGACGAGATTTTCAAGATTTTTGATAGACTTGAGAGTCTATGAGTATAAAATGTGTATGAATGTTGCAATTAATATGGATTAGAAAAGAGTATGGATAAGGATGAGTAGTGTATTTGTTTGCATGAGTGTGTTTGTCAAATGTGTATGTAAAGTATGTATCATGTATTTAAGCCTTGTATGTATGTGTATAAGTCTCATGTATCAAACTTGGGAAAATTCAAATAATACCTAACTACAAGTAATTCACATAGAAAATTAATCATTTAGCAGGTAACACATAAAAGGGAGTCCTAAGGTTATAGTCTAGGTCATTGTGTCTAATAACCTAATTCCCTATAACCATGGCTCTGATACCAATCTGTCACACCCCGACCGATGGCGGAATCATCGAGTCGGAAAATGAAATGATTGTTCATAAGCACATGATCTACTATGGTTGCATAATTCATTAATAAGATTTAAATACCAAATATCCAAATACAATTCAAATTACAACACCCTATTCTAGAATATTACACATAATTATTTTACTAGGTCCAAAAGTCTTATGTGTAGCACCTTCAACACATAGTCACACAATCACATATCTTCACCTGAAACGTAATCCAAAACAAGTGTCAACTACGAGAGTTGGTGAGTTTACATATGTTTAAATAAAATAAAAGTTTAGTTAAAAACGTTTATACAATTCATAGTTTGACATGGTATGATATGGCATAATGTGGAGAATTCACTATATGTATACCAATTGTAAGCATGTAATTTTGTATATAAGCATAAAGGTTTAACGTGATAGGCATAGCATACCGCTACCCTAAAAGTGATAGGCATGGAATCAAGACTATGTGGGTTACACATAATTTAAACCATCCTAAAAGTATTCATAGCATAACAAGTGATCAAGCACAAAAGCACAATAATCTACACATGTAAACACAAGTTGAATTGTATGTAAGTAAGCACAGATTACGTTTAACCCCAAAATGTATAAAAATGTAAATAGGGGATATGTAACTCACATGTGCAAACAAGGTAGTGATGCGGTATGTAGCAAAGTCCAATAGTGTATTCCGACCTACTCGTGTCCTAAATATTTAAGATGCCATAAAGTCTATGTAATGATTCTACCGTGTGTTGATCATGCATTCAATTCACCCAACTAGGCTAGACATGAACCTGTATTAAGTTTCCAAATGTTTTGACACGACAATCGTTGGTAACGGTTTGTGATAACAAAATATATTTATATACACTTATATAATAAGATATGTATTTCATAACATGTCATTACATTCACATATCATTATTAGGTTTGGGGGTTGAAGTTAAATATATATACTATAAAAATAAGGCTTTTGATATCAAACTAGTCGTTAGAAAAGTACTCGAGTTTTTAAGTCTACTTAAAACATGTTTTTAGTTATCTAAATAAATTCAATAAATTATGGGATATTTACCATGCATAACCACATGTCTTGGGTTTATAAAAGTGTATGGATCATAATTTACAAACACTTTTAGGAGTTTAAAGCATAGCACACAACTCAGTTGGGTCAACAGTTTTGATTCTGCTGAATAGGTCAAGGGAAAACGGCTGTTTGGGGGTTCAAATGTCAGTTTCAAGACAATAGGCCATATGGGTTTTATAACCAACACAAAATGCTAAATTTAGAAAAAGGAATCAAGTTATTTGGACAATTATTGAACAAGTTATGACCTCAACAAGTTAGCTCTATAAATCTGCCATAAAACTCAGAAGATACACATTTTCTTGTATCACCCTTTTGGGGTATCAAAACTCCTCCAAAAATTGTGAAACCAATTGGGATGGATAGAGGACTCTTTAAACTTAATTTTAGACTCAAGAAACGTTCGATTTGGTTTAGTTTTGACCGGGATATGACCTTCCAAACTGGACACAAAAATCTGCCAGCAACATGTATGATTCAAATGGTATATTTTATTTTGAAATATTGCACTATTTGGGTGAACGTATACATAAAACAACTAATGTACATGTTAATGATCAAGATTAGGACATGAACACTCACTTAAAGCAAGCAAGGAGAAGGGTGAGGGAGTCCGATGGAGGGGGTGTTGATGCTGCTTTCTTGGAGTCGAAAAGGAATCAAGGAATGAAGGTGACGTAGTTGACGTGAGACCCGGTTCCTTCTCGGGACGTCCCGTATGGCTCGGTGAGTTCCCGAAGTGATCTTTAAGCTTCGCGTAAACGTAATACGGTGACCGTAGTTGAGAAATGGTGACCCGAAAGGATCGGTTTTCGTCCCGAAAAGAACCCGTAAAAGGTGGGGAAGCCGTTACGGTTGGAAGCGGTGTACGTTGGTGGTTGCGGGGGTGATGTAAGGTTGCTGTCGGGCCCGGGGTGGGGCTGTGGTGGTGGTTTGGCTTGCGATGGTGTTATGGTTATGGAGGTTGCCGTGAGAATAAGGGAGAGGGGTGGTGTGGCTTTGTGTAGGATGGTGGTGATGGGAGTGATGTTGTTGATGTTAGCGAAAACCGAAAGGAGCAAGGGTGATGGAGGGGTTCTCGGGTGAGAGAGAGAGCCGAAGAAGAGGAGGATGAGAAAGTGAGGTTTTATGTTGTGGAGATCTTACCTGTGTATACATCTAAAATTGTGTAATACTCAAAGGTTCCTATGTATCAATGGGGACAAGTTTGTTCCTTCATGGGAAACAAGAGACAAGCACTTCTCTCTTTTTAGTTGTGTCGGCCGAGAAAAAAAGCCACGAGGGGTAGGGGTAGGGGGTAGGGTAGGTGTTAGGTGTTACCCGTTAGTACAAGTCCGGTATAATACCCGCTAAGTGTAACCCGGTTATTAATAGTCGTTATACGTCAGTAGGGTACGGGTCGGGTATATATTAAAAAAAATATAAGTTTAATAGTTTTGACATAATACGAGTATGTGTAAAACACTTAGAGTTAGTTTTTTTATATAGTTTGGTAAAAAAAAATATAAAGAGAATGTTTTCTAGTGGTTTGTTTTATTAAATTTTAAATGTTTTTATAAACTTAATAATTTTTTTTTATATAAATCAACTCATTTTTTTGTCAAATCATTTTATTTGTTTTCAAAGTCATTTATTATTATAAAATTTAAATAAATTTATATAATTCGAATATTTTTATATTTAAATTAAAAATACATAATTTATATATTATTAACACATTAAATTGAACAAATGCACGTGTAATTATTGAATCTAAATTGTTTATAAATACAGGATAAATTTATACCATCATTTTAAATATTTAATTTATTAAAAATAATCGATATACTTTGTCTTATATTTTTAAGACTTTAATTTAAAAACACATAATTTGAAATTTGTAAACACACCCTTTTGTATAAACTTGGTTAAATATACGAGTGCAAAAATGTTGAAATTTTTACGTGTTAATATATTATAGCTGAAATTTCGAAATGTCACATGATGAGCATGAGGCGCGACTTGGGGCGGTGCAGCTCATCAACACCATGGGAAAGTCGGGGCCAGGAGTGGCGAATGGGCAAGCCACGAACCCGAAGGTAAAGCGTAAGGGACGCTCGAGGAGGCCTAGGAAGGGGGCCAAGACCAAAGCGATTGGGGAATCATTGGATGGCAAGTGCAACAGATGCACGGGTAACACTAACACGTCAGGGCCAGAAGTGGCAAAGGGTGAAGCCACGAACCCGCAGGCGAAGTCGACGGGACTTCACTATGTATGCATAAAGGTAAATGGGGTGACAACGAGAGCCTTAGTCGATACCGGGACGAGCCATAACTGTCTCAAAAGACGAAGCTGCGAGACTTGGGCTCAAGACGACAAAAGAGTTAGCATGGATCAAGGTCGCACACGGGGACGCTAAGTTGATCGATGGGATGGTTCAAGGCGTCAAGGCTGAGATCGGGGACGGGAAAGGTACATTGGACTTGTCGGTAGTGCCAATGGACGATTACAAGTTTGTACTCGGGATGGACTTCTTCTCTCAGGTACAAGCATTCCCCATTCCGTTTATGGACGCTTTATGCATAATGGACGGTGGACAAAGTCGCATGATAAAAATGGAGCGCGACACAAGGCGTCAAGGCAAGACGGTGTCAGCCATGCGACTCATATTTAAATCCAACAATGGGGAACCGAGGCATGTTCAAAAGTTTCAGCGTGTCGTGACCAAGGAGGCTGAACCAGGTAGTGCCAAGGATGCACGACGAGTAAGTCGTGAATTTAGGTGGGGGAGAATGTTACAACCTGCTCAAAACGACCAAAATTCTGCACTAAATTTAGATTGTTGTTGCCGTGTTTCCGGAATCTTCCAGCGCCATCTCAAGGCTTCAAGACTTAGAAAATTCTGGATTAAAGGCATAAAAATATCTAAGGGATGATCTAGATTAATCCATCAAAATATCAAGGATACTTAGTCAAAGTATCCAGAAACTTCTATGTAAATATCTCTAATCCTTGAAATATTTTATAGTTAAGAAATGTCTAGAAAGAAAGATCTAGATTAGGCCATGGATTAGTATAAATAGGTGATCTTGGTTCATTTGCAAGACACCTCCAACACTTGTAAAGCATTCACCTTGTAAAGATCATTCGTACTTTTCTCTTGTAATCAATAAAGTGTTTTTTGATTACGATCTTGCTTGTCGCATCTTATTGCTTCCGAATCACTACATAATCGGGTTAAAGGTTGATCTTAGTTGGTTTCTAAGAGCCGCACGCTAGTCAAAGAAATAACTCCGTGACACATAGCCGACTTATTAAGAGTGGGGGGTAGGGAGGCAACGAACGGTCGGATTAAATTGCATAACGCCAACGCCATTGAATTACATTCATTCACCATTCAATACTATTGAAATTTGAAAACGGACTGAGGGAATGGTCGGAGGGTGCTGGGGTAGTCAACAGGAATCGTCGGAGGGTGCTGGGCTAGTCAACAGGAATCGCCTGAGGGTGAGGGTGGTTAAGGGAACTGGCGGCTGGGCTACTCAACTACGCAGTCAGCAGGAATCGTCGGAGGGTGAGGGTGAGTGCTGGGCTAGTCAGCAGGAATCGTTGGAGGGTGAGGGTGAGTGAGACTGGCGGCTGGGCTACTCACGTACGCAGGAAAGGAAGTTAGGTGTTAGCTTTAATTGCACACATGGGTTAAATGGGTAAGAAAGGGTTGGTTTTAATTGTAAACATGGGGTTAAATAATAATTATTGAGTGTTAGATTTTAATTATAGAGATATGATTAAATGGTAATTGAACACATTTTATGTATTGGTAAGGTGTACCTTATTCACAACAATTTGTGTTAGTTGTTTTAAAATTTTTGATAAATTACAAGCATTTCCGATTATACACTCTATTATTACTTGTTTTTCTATGTCAAGGTCTCCTCTTTACTGTAGGAATAAGCATGATTTGATTTGATTTGATTTGATTTGATATGATGTGTTAACCAGGTTTGGCAAAGAAATATGGTTCAAGATTAGTTAGGGGTGTTCAATATTTGGTTTCAAACCGATTAAACGATAACCGAATGAAAACCAAAACCGTTTAAAACCAAATATGTAATTTGGTTTTTGGTTTGGTTTAGGTTTCAAGATTTTGAATTCGTTTTGAACCTAAAAACCCGAATTGAGTTATACCACTATTTTAATCCATAATTTATACTTAAACCAATTCATTTATATCAATAACCAATACCCATATATGGATTATAATTATTTGGTGAAGGTATGCTTTCGTTTAAACTTTTCTAAAATGTTGTGTTGTTTAAACCGAATAAGTTATGGCTACCCAAAACTTATAAAAAAATGTTTTTTTTTGCTAATTCGGTTTGTTAGGTTCAAACCGAAAACCAAACCGAATTACAATGTGGTTTAGGTTCGGATTAGGTTTCATTAAATATGGTTCGGTTCGGATTGTGGTTTCAAACAAAAAAATACCAACCCGACCCGATAAACACTTCTAAGATTAGTTATTGATCAGGGTTTACCAAGGGGGCAATCTACTACTGGCCATTTGGTAACTTTAACCAATTTGTAACATATTCTATAAGTGATAATTTTGACCCAATGTTTTATGAATGGGTTGATCCAAGGCCGGCGCTCAGCAGGTGTAGGGTAGATGACCGCTCAGCATCCAAATTTTTGAGGGGCCTAAATTTTTTTTTTCTATTCATGTATCGTGTGTCAATTAATATATTAAAAAAATATAAATTATAATTATATGTTCTTGATGTGGCCTCATAAATTAATAAACAATTAATCAAATAACAATTTATGCAGGGGCCTAATTAACACAATAAACTAATAAGCATATGATAACTAAATAACATAAACAAAATTAACCCAATAATATATTATACGAATCTTCGGCGATCGCTACTTCCTGCTCCTGCTCCTGCTCCTGCTCCTGCCCCTGCCCCTTTCGACAATCAATCTTCCGAGTTTCGACCTGAGTCATGCCAAGGTGAAACTTTGAAACCATCATTCGATTTCGATACCTAGCCAGAAAATCCATGTAAGTTTGTTTTAGTTTTTTATATTATTTTTAATTTTTCATGTTTTTGTCTTTTGCAATGCCACTCCTCACATTACACGATTACTAATGAGATGTTTATGTTTTCTATTTTGTTTTTCAATTTTCAAATTATTATTTATGTTTTTCTGTTTATGTTTTCATTTTTCATTTAAATTTGAATTCATAATTTTCATTTAAATTTCAATTCATCAACTGTTTATACTATATCTATCAATTAGTTATATGTTTAAATTTTAAAGTTTATGTTTTGGTTATTGTTATATGTGTTAACTTTGTATTGTTTATCTAGCTCGATTGCTTGAAAATTAAAACTTATATGATTATAAGTTATTGTTATATGATTTACAAAAATTATACCTCACAAACAACTATCTGACAGTAAAAACGTAAAAAGAGAAAATTAGATTAATATTTAAGAAAGTCTCAAGCTAGTGCTCTAAGTACAAGATTTTTACGATTCGTTTAACTATTTAACATAGATTATTTTGCTACAATAATTTTGTTTTGTTTATTATATAACAATTATCGTCGTATTATTGAATTTTTTTTATATATAACTTTATATTTTAGAGGCCTATTTTTTCTACTCGCACAAGGCATCTGGAATCTTAGGGACGGTTTTAACTTTTTTAATATATACAACATCCGTAATCATTCATAATTTATATATTCTACAACAAATAATGGTTTGTTCTTTGACAAACTATTTATAAGATCTTTTAAAAATTACGCTAAGCTTGTTTTGTTATCAGTCCAAGCCAACCCGTATCAGTAATAACTCATTTTCACCTGTTACCTAACTAACCTATTAGGCGTCTTATTTTTGTGAAAAGTTGTAATTGCTTAAATATTAAAGGAAAAAAAATATAAATGTACATAACAAACCAGGATAATTTCATATATCATTTAAGAGCTGTAATTGCTTACTACAATATACATACTTAATTCATTTAAGAGTTTTCTAAATAATAGTTGGCTTTGAACTTTTATAAAAGTTTTACTATTCTCAAATCATTTAAATAACTCAAGAAAATTGAATAAAAAATATAATGCCAAGTTTAATAAACCAAGTGATGAATTAAATTAATGGAATTGATGTTAAATAAAACTTGCTTAAGTGAATTAATGATTGAGAAAAACTTAAGTAATCTAATACATCAAATCCTTAAATGTTCATTTTTGATATTATAAAGAATAAAGGCTTGAGCGTTTTAAAGGAAACATAAACCATATTCACCTGTGAAAAAATAAAAATTCATTACTAGAAAATTGAGCATCAACAATTATATATATTTATGTTTGTGATCAATGACACAAATCAAAACTAAAAAATAAAAAGAATCTTTTAGAAGTGGCGGTGATTAGCTATTAAGTACCGTGAATGAAACTAGACTAAACAGTGAACGAAAATCAATTCTTTGTACACTTTTGTCCTATCTATCAAGTCTCTTACCGTTGGTCATTTAGTGTAATGGTAGTCCCAAGACTTCATATAGTGGAGGTTTTGGGTTCGAATCAAGATGAATTTAAATTATATTGAAATAAGAGTAAATCAAGATTCTTAATGTATAAAGATTCTATTCCCTTATTTTCAGCATTTAAACGTTCTTTTTCATATTAGTGATTAAATTAGAAGACAAAACAAAAATAATAACTATCATGATCATCAGATCAAGTAACTGTTTTATTATTTATAAAATTAATTATATATTTGCGACTTTGATGACTGTGATTAGATTCTTAAACTTGAGAGCATTGACCAGGCAATGGTTTCCTGGAACAGCCATCACAATTGACTTTCATGTGTGAAGATGTTTGTACCTCTTTCTCTATAAATATATACATCTAGATTCTAGACACCAACCAAATCTCAAAGCGCAATCCCTTCGACCAGTCTTCTGTTTGTCGATCGTCGGTTTATCAGATCTTTGTGTCGTAATGGTTAACAATAGCACCATGGACACACAAAATCAACCATACAACGACAAGGTACCTTCTCCTCAGTATAAAATTACTGTCATGTTTACATTATGGATAACTCTTTATGCTCATAAGTTAACATGAATAACATGGGTGTCTTTTTCTTGATGTCTTTATATGTTTTGACTTTTGAGTTAGCATATATATGTATGTGTCGGTATAGCGGATTTACATAGTGCCGAGGGGTTCACTGGACCTCCGAGTTTCGAAGTTGTAGTAGAAACTTATATAGAAAAATTTGGATGAATCACTTGAAAAAATATAAGTTAAACCCCTTAAAAATCCGGTGACCCACTGATGGAGGAGCGGCTGGTGGCGGACAGCTGAAGATGGCAACGGAGGTCCGGAAGATGGCAACGGAGGTTCAGGCTTGATGAAGAAGAAGAAGGGGGAGGGTTTCGAGATTCAGGCTCAATTAATTGTTTTTAAAAGGCATCAAACACAATTTATTACTTTTGAAGGCTTTAAAGCTATAGCTTTTATTGAAAGTTATTATTAAATTTAGGCTTTAAAGTTTTTTCCGTTCAAAAAAATCTATCAAAAATTTAATATATTATTAAATTATATATGCTAAATGTATATATTGTATATAACACTCTTACAAGATTTTTTTTTAATGTTTACATTTATTATATTTTAAATTGGTTATAATATTATCCGGTTATTGAATCTGGTTCGATTGGACTTGTTCTGAAAACATTGGGTAGAATAATACGTGTGTGTGGTGGGGAACAACTATATGTAGTTTTTTAAATTCGTAAAGACCATTTTATCTATATTATGTGTTTTTTAAATTCTAATGACGATGTTTTTTTTATTAATGTATCGTATTTTTATTTTGTGATCAACCTTACCCGACCCGAACAATCGAACCGAACCGAACCAAAATTTTTTATATCCGGCCCTATGAAATTGGAGCATCTAAAAACAGTGAACCCCCTGTAAAAAATTCCTGGATCCACCACTAACCTTAAGGGTGTTGGGGGCACCCTTTGGGTTGCACGGGTACACCGTGTTGGAAATCAGGTACAAGAATACGAACACGGAATTTGATCTCAAAAGATCGACTCTTTCTGTTTTATTATAATACTTGACTTGCATTACATAGGCCCTAACCATCTATTTATACTAAAGTAAATAATACTAACCCTACTCAAATACTACTCTCAATTATAATCTAATACTAACTCCAACAAACTAATAGATAAATATAACTTTATCTAGATATTCAAACTATTAATTATATACTAATTAATTAACTAGTTCCGGATCACCCCTTTAACTTTCACATTTTTTCAAACGGACCCCTCTTTCTTTCGTAAAATCAATATTAACTCCTTCATTCTCCCCCTTAATCTTGATTTGGACTTGTTTCTTGCTCTTTTCACATTCTTTATTTCTTGAACACTTTAGGAACTCATAGTTGCAATCTCGAATTTGAACTCTCTGGATACTATTTGGTCAAGATTGAAGCTGGGCTAGCGCCGTCTGTTGGACTTAATCTTTGTTTGTTCACATTAGAAAGTTCAAGGGGGTGTTTTGCAATAGTTGAAATTTACTAGGTCAAATGTGAAAGTTTGAGTTTGAATTATTCTTGTCATCAAAAGTTGACCGAAAGTTCCTGTAGGGTCAAAACTAGGATTTACAAGTGTTTGTTTAATTAGGAGATAAGTATGAGTCTTTTATTTATTTATTGTTTGAAGGTTTACTTGAAATTTTTGGTAATTATCTAGTAAGAAGGGATAAATCATATTTGGATTATCTTTAGGTGTTTGAATCAAGGTAGGAATAGGTTTATTTATCCAATTTAAAGGGTTATGTACGTAAGTTTTTATTAAGAATGAGAATGGATATTACGTGAGTTTTTGGTTCCATCTGATCTTTAATCGCAGCCATCATAATTTCTAGTGGTGCGACTTTTGTTTGTGTGATTTGTGTTTGGGAAGAAGGATCTGGGCCAACAATTGGTATCAGAGCTTTAAGCTCTTGGTACTGTGAGAGAAGGAAGAAGGAGGATAGCAAGCAACGACTTTTGGTTGGTATGTGTTGCTAGCTGAGATCTTGAAGGTAGAAGGAGCAAGATCCGTTCTTGTCAAGTAGGTTTGAAGGTAGCAAGAACGTGATCTTCATGAAGGTTTGAAGGAAGCAAGTAAGAAGGAACAAAGAAATTTTTCTTCGTTAAGTAGGCAATCAAGAACCCGTTTTATTGGTTGATTGAAGGAGTAGGAAAAACAAGGACTTTTCTTGTTTAGTAGGCAATCAAGAACCCCGGTTGTAAGGCCCCTTTCCTGAAAGGCCTCACTTATTGGATTTACTCATCAACACATAGAGCTTAATCATAAGACATTCATTAACACAGCGGAAACGATTTAAAACTTCAACATGCGCAGCAGAATCACATAACATGTCTAAACATAACTTGTCAACATACAAACTGAAACTTGTCTGAATCAACTAAAACAATAACATAGACAGGATGCCAGACTCTGGTCTTCGGGTAACTCTTCTCGCCAAGCCAAGCATCCACTTCCATCTACTGCCACCTACACTTAACTGATGTGCATACTAAAAATCAGCAACGCTGAGTGAGTTCTAACGTTTACTTTAAATCAATTTTACAAAAGATTTACTAAAAACACATATACTGCCAATAAGGCTAAACTTAACACACTTTACTTTTCAAACAGTTTAAAACGTATAATAAACCGTCAATTCCTCTTTACTGTACTGCCCTCATGGTTTACATCCATGAACCGACAAGTACCTGGTCAATGCCCCCATGATCAACGACCATGAACCGACAATACCGCTTATCCGTCAATTCCTTGTCACTACTGTACCGCCCCCATGGATTCATCCATGAACCGACGAGTACCTGGTCAATGCCCCCATGGCTCACTATCCATGAACCGACAATACCCTGGTCAATGCCCCCATGGCTCACTATCCATGAACCGACAATACCGCTTAACAGGGAGGTTGCGTGGACCTCCCGAGCAACCGCCGTCACTCATCCCAATTGTACAACTGTTAACGAACCCAAAGGTTCTTACTAATGGGTAAAACCCATATCTGACATCTTGTACAAGTAACATCTGTCCCAAGGACCTTTACAGCTGGTACACATTCCCGAAGGAAATCTATTCACTTTCTTTACATAACTTTACTTTACTAGATCAAAACTTTAACATGTATTATGCCTTTGTTTATGTATATGAAAATATAGTAAACGCTTGCCATAAATACCTTTGCTTTTACTGAATTATATCTTAACACATATATAATGCCTTTGTTTATGTATATGAAAATATAGTAAACGCTTGTCAAAATATATATCTTGCTTTACCTGAAAATACTAACACATATATTATGCCTTTGTTTATGTATATAGAAATATAGTAAACGCTTGTCAATAATATAGCTATACTTTACTCAAACGTACATTTGCCTCTTTTAAACTTTTCACTAAAACATAACTTTCACATTTGTTTATAATATATAAAATATAATAAACACTTTACACTAAGTATGCACACCACCCCTAAAGAAGGCAAAAAGGGGATTAGAACTCACCTGGTATCTTAGCGGGGATGTCCTACTGGAATCTCACACAATCTGAACAATCATAACAATTCGTCACATATCAGACTCATCGAAACTACCTAGTTTCGATACCGGTAGACCTATCGAAACTCCCTAGTTTCGATACATGCAACCCTATCGAAACTTCCTAGTTTCGGTACATGCTGACCACTCGAAACTACCTAGTTTCGATACACGTTGACCTATCGAAACTACCTAGTTTCGATACACGTCCCTGACTCGAAACTACTTAGTTTCGATGCTTGCCCCTGACTCGAAACTACTTAGTTTCGATACCCTTCAGCTCAGTCATCTTCCCCACAAAACCCTAACTTTGCATGCAGATCCGACCTCGTCAAGATCCAAACTTTTTACGTTGAAAACTTGTGTTTTCTAACCGAGAGTCTAGATCTATACTTTGTTTCCATTTTTAAACGTAAAAATCTAACATTTACCCGATTTTATTTCAAAACCCAACTCATACCAAAAACTCAGATCTGGAACAAATGGTTACCTGAAATCGCTTCCCTTTCGGTGATAAACACTCACGAGACTCTTGCTGATGCTCCTTGAAGCTTACTCCGAAAACCGGGACTTTCTCTCTCTAGGCTCTCTCTCGCTTTCTCTCTCTAGAATTCCGAAAATGGTGTTGCAAATGAGGGTTGTGGCTGGTCTTGAGACTTATAAGGGCCCAAACCTTTGCCCTTTTCGGCCCATACACTCCGGCCCAAGCCCTCTACCCCTTTTTTTTTTTATTAAGTTTTAATTTCTCGTGAATTCTTTCGCACTCTAAAACTCGGGATGTTACACCGGTTTTTTATTGAGAGAAGGAGTAGGAAAAACAAGATTTAATCTTGTTAAGAAGGCTATCAAAGACTCTTGTTCTTGGTGTATTGAATGAGTAGGAGAAAGAAAGGAAGGAAGGAAGAAAGAAGGAGCAAGACGCAAGAGCAAAAAAGAAAATCAAACAAGATAGAAAATCAAGCAAGATAGAAAGACAAGCAAGAAAGCATGGAGGAGAACGCAGGTAACAACACGATAGTACGAGTTCATGAGCAAGAGAACGTGACTAAGTGGAAAGACAAAGAGAAAGAAAAGAAGGTGATTGTGAACACAAAGATTAGGAGGGTGATTGTTGGACTTAATCTTTGTTTGTTCACATTAGAAAGTTCAAGGGGGTGTTTTGGAATACTTGAAATTTACTAGGTCAAATGTGAAAGTTTGAGTTCGAATTATTCTTGTCATCAAAAGTTGACCGAAAGTTCCTGTAGGGTCAAAACTAGGATTTGCAAGTGTTTGTTTAGTTAGGAGCAATGTTTTGAAACCCGGACCGGACCGGCCGGTCGGACCGGGAACCGGTGGTCTGACCGGTCCGGTTACATGTGTTGAACCGTTTCTGCAGCGAACCGGTGGTCGGACCGGTTGAACCGGCGGTCGGACCGGAAACCGGGTGGTCGGACCGGTTGAACCGCTTGACTATTTTTTTTTTTAATCTTTTTTAAGTCTCTTGGCTTTTTATTTCGTAGGTAATTGTTAGTTTAAAATTATTGGAATTGACTTGTTGGTGGTTTTTGAAAGGATTAAAAGCTATTTAGACTGATATATTTTTATAATATTTATGACGTCGTCCGGTTCTTAAATTCGGTCCGACCAGTGGACCGGTAAGGAGACCGGTTCGACGTCCGGTCCGGTTCTGAAAACATTGGTTAGGAGATAAGTATGAGTCTTTTATTTATTTATTGTTTGAAGGTTTACTTGAATTTTTTTGGTAATTATCTAGTAAGTAGGGATAAATCCAAGGGATGTTTGGATTATCTTTAGGTGTTTGAATCAAGGTAGGAATAGGTTTATTTATCAAATTTAAAGGGTCATATACGTAGGTTTTTATTAAGAATGAGAATGGATATTACGTGAGTTTTTGGTTCCATCTAATCTTTAATCGCAGCCATCATAATTTCTGGTGGTGCGACTTTTGTTTGTGTGATTTGTGTTTGGGAAGAAGGATCTGGGCCAACACCGTCATCATCGAAATTGGAACTCTTCCGTCCTTCAAAACATTAAGAAACAAGAGTCCTTGATAGCCTTCTTAACAAGATAAATCTTGTTCTTCCTACTCATTTTCTCAATAAAAAACATGGGTTCTTAATTGTCTTTTTTACTTTCTTTCTTCAAGATCTGGCTCTTGACTACCTTCTTATTTCAAGATCTGGCTCTTGACTACCTTCTTATTTCAAGATTTGGCTCTTGACTACCTTTTACCTACTTTAAAAACCTTCATTCGTGGATTCAAAAAAATTGAACTGGACTACTTCTTACTTTCTTGTTTTTGGTTAAATCTCTTGTTGCTTCTTAAAAAAAAAACAACTAGCCTGCTTGCTTCACCAGGTAATGTGCTTGCTTAATTTTGAAGGATATCAACCACAAATTTTCTACTGCCACGTCACCTGCATGCTTGCTTGGTTCTTCCTTTCTGAACCGTAAGTTTTTCTTTCTCGTGCTAGCTTAGTTACTTGCTATTTTCTTCTCGATTCCAGCAACTAATGTTAATTTGCTTTCGAATGAAAAACAATACCCAACACCGCTAATTAATTCTCCTATCTGCTTGTCTCCTTGCTCTTCGATTATTATATTTTGTAGGAGAAGAAATCCAAATGCCTTCTTGTCGTCTCTCCTCTTTGCCATGACCCAATTAAACTTTCTGCCGTCTTTTCTTTCTCCTGCTCTGCTGATTGTTTGCTGCGATAACCAGCAAAACATAGATTTCTTCTGCTGTTTCGATCACATACTTCCAGAAACAAACCTCGATCACTTGCTTCTCTTCAGCCCCGCAGCCAAAGGGCTACTTCCCCTCGCGAGACACGACTCTCAAAACCGCAGACACCAATCTCTGATACCAATTGTTGGCAATCAGGCTAAAGAATACGAACACGGAATTTGATCTCAAAAGATCGACTCTTTCTGTTTTTATTATAATACTTGACTTGCATTACATAGGGCCTAACCATCTATTTATACTAAAATAAATAATACTAACCCTACTCAAATATTACTCTCAATTATAATCTAATAATAACTCCAACAAACTAATAGATAAATATAACTTTATCTAAACATTCAAATTATTAATAAAATACTAATTAATTAACTAGTTCCGGATCGTCCCTTCAACTTTCACATTTTTCCAAACGGACCCCTCTTTATTTCGTAAAATCAAGATTAACTCATTCACACTTGCCCCATCAATCCAGGTAAGGGCACGGGTAGGCGAGTTCAGGTATATCTGCCCGTGAATGAAAGTTTGGTTTAAGGATGTTTGATTTTGGGGAATTAATTCAAAAAAAGAAAAGAAAAATTCTTTAGGTATTATATGGTTGTGCTTCCAACATTTTATGGTATTAGTGTTGGATTTAGGTAAAAATGTATCAAAATTATCGATAAGTAAGTTTTAATCGTTTTCTTCTTTTTTCACATTATCGATCAGTTTTCTATCTGTATCAAAATTACTTTACACGGATCCTTTTATTTAGGGTTTCATAATATAGACATGGGAAACCAAAATTCCACCAACAATTGGTACAATGTGTTATGTCTGCGTCAATTTCCTGTTTAAGTAGTGCTTTGCTTTGCAATCGCTAGATATTATTATTATCATTATTATTGTTATTATTATTATTTAAAGTTTTTTTATTCTGATTGGATTTCTGAATAAGTACGAATTGTTCGGTTAGCTTCTTGTGGTGACATTGTTGAAATATTTTGGCTAAAATAAGGACGGGATCAGTGCACTTCATTTCCCAAAATAGTTATTGACCACATCTCAATCAAGATCTCTAATCGTGGCTAACTTTCAGCATATGCTAATTACCAGCCAATTTTCTTTTAATGTCTCTTATTGTATTTCCTTTTCTATGCAACCTTTGTAAAGATATAAACCCATGTATTCTCCTTCACGAATGTACAGGAAAATATAGAAATCAATTCAATTCTTTATCATTACTCTGGTTATCATAGACAATATGGTATCAGAGCAGTGTTCGTGATCCAAAACCTTTCTGTGCTCATCATTTACCAGACCCAGAAATCATGTCTGAAGGAGACACCAACAGTCTAGCCATCCAGATTGCCAACCTTCTTAAAAATGGCGTTCAGACTCAAACCCAAAACCAAACTTCCAAACCAAATCCTTCAGATCGCCTGAAAATCAGTTTAAATCTCACAAGCCAAAACTACCCTCTTTGGGCTCGTATGATACGAGTCGCCATAGGGGGGAAATCGAAAGCCTTTCTAAATCATCTTACCCAAGACCCGCCAGAGCCAAACGATGAAAAATATGATCAGTGGGAGCAGGATGACCTAGTCATATTTTCGTGGCTTATTCAGAACATAGAGCCGGCCCTTGCTAGTAACCTAACAGAGTTCCCAACAGCGAAAACGCTATGGGATGCTCTTGCGGTTACGTACAGCAGCGGCAAAGACAAACTCCAAACTTTCGATCTCCACGTCAAAGCAAATGAATTTAAACAGAATGGCGTACCGTTAGAAGATTTTTGGATCGTAATGCAAGGTATCTGGGGAGAAATTGAACGGCGTGACCCAAACCCCATGACGTGTTCAACCGACATCGCTACATACAATAAACTCAAGTCCGAAACCAAACTGTTTCAGTTTTTGAACGCAATCGATCGGAAATATGACTCTCTTAAAAGAGAGATACTCCGATGGGATCCCCTACCGACAGCCGAAGCCGCGTATGCGGCGGTCCGAAAGGAAACCGCTCATCAGAGCATATTTGGCGCTGTTCAACAAGGTCTCGCGTCTGGGTTGAGTCCGACTAGCGAAACCGATGGTCTAGGGCTCGTTTCAAAAGGTCGGCGGTCAGACCAGAAGTCATCATCCCGGATCGATAAAAGCAAGTTAAAATGTGACCACTGTGGTATGACGAAGCATACGAAAGAACAATGTTTCAAGCTTGTAGGTTACCCGGAATGGTGGGCGGATGGTCACAAAAAGGGAAAAGAAGGCAAAGCGGCAGTCGCCATAAGTGATCGGCCGGCCAACAGTAGCGGCGACAACCGCTCAAAAACCACCGGAAAAAGCGAAGGGGGAAAATGCTTTCTGGTGGCCGAAGAGAACGAAGACCCAGGTATAGGGTTTGGGAATTTCATCCTAAACCCCCAAAGTTCTCAACCTTATTTAAATTCATCAAAAGTTTCAAAAATAACAAACCCCCCCCCAAGTTCCTAATTTGATAAAAAAAAAGAATCAAAAAATTACTCTACTTATGGGGAGGTTAACATGGCAACAAACGATGAAAATTCTAGTGACTCATGGATTTTTGATTGTGGCGCAACGGACACTATGACTTTTGATATTTTTGATATTTGCTCAAAGACGAAACCCCAAAAGTCTCGAATTCATACGGCCAATGGAGAAATTCTCCAAGTAAAAGGAGGAGGGACTATTCAAATTTCACCAAACATGAAATTACCTAATTGCCTCTATGTTCCGTCCTTATCCCATAAGTTGTTGTCGATAAGCCATGTCACGAAGGAATTAAATTGTATAGTCCTAATGCATCCTACTTTCTGTATTTTACAGGACATCAGGACGGGAACGATCATTGGGCGTGGTACAGAGCGCCAAGGATTGTATTACGTGGATGAAGTGTCTCGACAAGGTACTGTGATGCTGGCTCATGGATCTTTAGACAGGAAGGCTTGGTTATGGCACCGAAGACTGGGACACCCATCCACCGGTTACTTGCATCGTTTGTTTCCTAAGTTATTTCCTTCAAATAAAGTTTTAAACTGTGAGACGTGTGTTTTGGCCAAAAGTCATAGACATACCTTTAAATCCAATGATACTAAGGTTGATTTACCTTTTTCGTTGATTCATTCGGATGTTTGGGGACCGTTAAAAGTTAAGGGGGGGCAAAACTTTCGTTACTTTCTGTTGTTCATTGATGATTGCACGCGCATGACTTGGACATACCTCTTGCAAAATAAATCTGAAGTATTTTCTAAATTCACAAATTTTTGCGCCATGGTTAAAAACCAATTCAAACGCGATGTACAAATTCTCAGATCTGATAATGGAGGGGAATTTGTAAATAACTCAATACAGAAGTTTTGTCAAGAAAAGGGGATAATTCATCAGACCTCATGTGCTCACACACCTGAACAAAACGGAGTTTCTGAAAGGAAAAACCGCTTTCTTTTAGAAATAACTCGTGCCCTTATGATCGAGTCACAAGTTCCACAATATTTTTGGCCTGAAGCCCTTACCACAGCAACCTATCTTGTAAATCGTCTCCCAACTAGAGCTTTCGACCTTGAAACCCCACTCCAAGTGCTATCTAAATTCCACAAACCACCTTCTACCCTTGTTCTTGAACCTCGTGTCTTTGGATGCTCCGTTTTTGTTCACATACCAAAAATGGAACGCTCTAAACTTGATCCATGTGCTGAAAAGTGTGTCTTTGTGGGTTATGGAGTCAATCAACACGGTTATCGATGTTATAGCCCAAGGAAACGTCATATGTTCACAACTATGAACTGTGACTTCCTTGAAACTAAATATTTCTACAATACCCAACACACTGGTCAGGGGGAAAAGGAGTATGATGATGACGCATTGAGTTGGTTAAAATGGATGCCATCTTCAGAAATAATCGATCACAGTACCGAGTCACCATCACAATCCACGAGCAGTACTACGAACAATGATATTCCCAACCTGACGTCAGAGGTAAGTAATTCTCAAACTCAAGATCCAATTAATTATGTTCCCTCAACCAATATTGAAGTTCCTGAAAATATTGAATCGTGTGACTCATCTGACTATGAGGAAGAGCAACTTTTACCACAAGGTGAAAATGAGAATCAAGCTGAAGCTGAACCAGCTAGATATGTTCTACCCCCAAGAACCAACAGAGGCGTTCCTCCAAAAAGATATAGTCCTGAGAAAGAAGCCCGAAATTCAAGATATCCGATGGCAAACATAGCCAAAGGAAATCTAGCAACCGAATCCCAGTCGTTTAACGAATCTCTATACTCTGAAGAGATTCCAACTTCAGTAGAACAAAGCTTCCAAAGAATGGAGAGAGGCAATGCAAACTGAAATGGATGCCCTAAATAAAAATAACACATGAGAGAAATGTACCCTTCCGCCCGGAAAGAAACCAGTAGGATGCCGATGGGTTTTCACCATAAAACGTAAGCCAGATGGAACTATTGAAAGATACAAAGCCAGTCTGGTAGCAAAGGGGTATACTCAAACATATGGAATTGACTATTCCGAGACGTTTTCACCTGTGGCCAAAATTGACACAATCAGGGTCCTTTTCTCAATAGCTGCAAATGAAGGATGGCCTCTCCATCAGTTTGACGTAAAAAATGCTTTTCTACATGGAGAACTTAAAGAAGAAGTGTATATGGAAGATCCTCCTGGATTCACAGAAAAATCTAATCCCAAAGAAGTGTGCCATTTGAAGAAATCCTTATACGGATTAAAACAGTCCCCACGAGCCTGGTTTGGCAGGTTTACTCTGGCCATGAGAAAATATGGCTTTAAACAGAGCAATTCAGATCATACCTTGTTCCTTAAACAAAGGAATAAACTCGTAACATGCCTAATTATCTATGTTGATGATATGATAATCACAGGTAATGATGAAGAAGAAATCAAAAGTTTAAAAACAAATTTGTTCAAAGAATTCGAAATGAAGGATCTTGGAAGGCTTAAATACTTCCTCGGGATTGAAGTCTTAAGATCAAACCAAGGGATCTTTATTTGTCAAAAGAAGTACATTCTTGATCTACTGGCAGAAACAGGAATGATTGATTGTAAGCCCGTTGACACTCCGATGATGATGAATCAAAAACTCTATATGGAGGAAGAGGCTGGATTGGCTGACAAGGAAAAATACCAACGGATAGTAGGAAAGCTAATTTATTTATCACACACCCGTCCTGACATTGCTTATGCTGTTGGGGTTGTAAGTCAATTCATGCATCAACCTCAGGTTGCCCACATGGAAGCCGTATGGAGAATCATTAAATATCTCAAAGGAACACCTGGTCATGGAGTTTTGTTTAAGGCAAATGGACATTTAGAAACACAAGTATACACTGATGCTGACTGGGCAGGTGATAAAGGAAACCGAAGATCGACTTCAGGTTACTTTACTCTCGTCGGTGGGAATCTTGTCACTTGGAGAAGTAAGAAACAAAAGGTGGTAGCTCTCTCAAGTGCTGAGGCAGAATTTCGAGGAATAGCACGAGGTTTAGCAGAGATATTGTGGATACGAAAGCTTCTAACTGAAATTGGGTACCCTCCAACTCAAACCAGCAGAATCATGTGTGACAACAAAGCAGCCATTCAAATTTCAGAGAATCCAGTTCAACATGATCGTACTAAACATGTTGAGGTGGACCGACACTTCATCAAAGAGAAACTTGAAACAGGAGTAATTGAGCTTCCTTACGTACGATCAGAAGATCAACTAGCAGATATATTAACAAAGGCAGTCAATGGAAAAAAATTTTGTCACTGTCTTAGCAAGTTAAGTATTGGAAATCCCACTACTCAACTTGAGGGGGAATGTTGAAATATTTTGGCTAAAATAAGGACGGGATCAGTGCACTTCATTTCCCAAAATAGTTATTGACCACATCTCAATCAAGATCTCTAATCGTGGCTAACTTTCAGCATATGCTAATTACCAGCCAATTTTCTTTTAATGTCTCTTATTGTATTTCCTTTTCTATGCAACCTTTGTAAAGATATAAACCCATGTATTCTCCTTCACGAATGTACAGGAAAATATAGAAATCAATTCAATTCTTTATCATTACTCTGGTTATCATAGACAATAGACATATGTTTGTCGATTTGCGTGAATACCCGGATTAGATTTGAAATCTTTTTGTATTTAATTGGATCCTTCACAAGAATCTTGGAATATAAGTATTTATATTTTATACTTGCATAAAAGTCACGATGTTTCACTTTAACCAACTTATCTGTTCTTTATAATTTCCTTGCCATAACTACCCTTATAACTGCAAGAGGGAATAATCAAAGTTAAACTAACAAGTTTCAACCGGTTTGAACTATATTTTTTCACGGCATGAGGGTATACCAAAGAGAGTGAGGCTCAAATGAGGGCATTTTTTCTGCCATGTGGATGTCACGTCACCTGGTTGGGTTGCTCACACCACTCTCACTTGGTATGTGGTATATCTAAGTGAGTGAGACATGTGTGAGTCGTGTGATTGGAGTGTGTGTGTGAGAGAGAGGCTCAAGTGAGCCATGAGATTTTTCACACAGGAAGCTCACGCCCCCCGAGGGGACGGTGACCACCCGGTTCACGGCTGCCTTCACTCCCCCATACCATATCCTCTAAGCATGAAACAATTTTATAGGTTCAAAAGTTAACATTCAACCATTAATTGGATTTTTTTTTTCTAAATTACTTGTACTTTTTGTATGTTGGTTTTTGTCAAATATTACATGCATACAAATTTATTTCACGTAAGAAGTGTTGTGAAGAAGACATGCATACAAATTTTTGGTTTTTGTCTAATGTTACATGTACTTTTTGCCTTTTTTAAGGCTATGGAATACCATCTTTCTGCAACCGAGGAACCTGCGCATGAGATCAAAGACAGTAACAAAAAAAACAAGTTAAAACCAAAAGATAAACGTCGTATACGTGATGAATCTCGTGTGATCGGTGGACCTGTCGCTTTATCCCCTTCCAGATATCAACGTTATTTTGTCACCAAACGACATGATGGATCTCTTGTATTCAAAGACATTAATGGAGAGTTGATTTTCAAGATAGTTTCTGCAGCTATCTGATAGATATGGAACACTGCTTTTAACTCTTCGGTCCAAGGTGATTTAAAATTCAAATCTTAACTAGATCAACGTTGTTTGAATTCGTTAATCAATTGAATATTTAATTCCAGAATATGACCCTGCATAAAAGATGGAATGCAAGTAGTCCTAGTGGTGAAATGTTATTCAGTGTATGCAAAAATCATGCGATGCAGAATGAGCCCGACTTAAAGGTGGAGAGAAAGGATGCTATTGATTTCAAGGTCAGAGGAAGCAAGTCAACCAAAGCTTTCTATGTTTATAAGGGAGATGCTGCAACAGAGTTAGCACTAGTAGCTTCAGATGAATTTGATATGAACAAATTTGTGGTGGAAATTGATACCAAGGAGGATGGTGAGATGTTGGAGAAAATTGTGTTTTCAATTACTGCAGTTGTTGATGCCATGGAAACAGCTGGTAGGATGAAAGTTGTTGCTGGTAAAATTGCTGCTGGAGCTGCATTTTTGCCTTTAGTTGTGTGTAATTCAGTTGTGTTCCTTTTGTAAACTGATGTATTATTAGCTGTTGTGTGGTATTTTAGTGTTAGGATGGTGTAACAATCCAAGTGAAATGAGTATCATATATATACTTATGTGTGTGTATGTACAGAACCTTTACCTTATGTTAATCTCATCTTCATTCATTCATATTCAAACCTTTGCATATGACTTTATTTTTGAAAAATGTTGTCTTTTTATGTAGGTAAGCATGTGATTGTCCGTTCTAATGTTGCTACTTAATGAGCAGGTTTTTTGGTTATGAAATACCAAACCGTGGTTGTGAAGTGGGTTTTGATCCAAACCGTGATTGTGAAGTGGGTTTTGATCCAAAACGTGGTTGTGAAGTAGGTTTTGAGCCAAACCGTGGATTGTCAAATGCCGGTTAATGTCTTGATAGATAATTGATTAAATAAATGACGGGTCAAATGAATATAAGTTTATAAACCAAGTGGGCTCATATAAAATTATAAACTAGACTAAACAAGGGTTAAAAAACCTAGGCGTAAGGTTTAATTGATTAAATTCAATTACAAACGAATTCATAATGTGTCTAACAGAAAACCGAACGAATTACCAATTCGGTTACATTAGAATGTATCCGAATAAACGAATTCATATTCGGTTTGACTAATCGGTTTATTTTGTTATTCGGTTTTTATGGTCACCCTATTTAAGAGGGAATGAAAATCGATTCTCTATACACTTTGTCCTATCCAGCCTTTTTAACGTGAAGGAAGATGGATATCATATTTTACTTGTTTGACGGTATGATAGTTTTCAATGAACCAAGGTCAAACTGATGGTTATGGTACTTGGGCACAAACCTAAATACACAAGTAAATGCCTCTATCTAATGAGAGACTGTCACCTCATGTTTACGTAAATTCAACCCCAAGTATCTTAAGAGGTGAGGGCACAACCCTAATACCCTAAACCAACCCAACGGTTCCAACATTATATCCACACAATTGCATAACACAAACACATAGGTATGTTTACCCGATGCATGAACCCGCAATGGGTACCCGCATGGTTTGCTGCGGAGTACTGGGGCTACCCGATGAAGCCAATGGCTCAACCGGAAGGTGGCCCTTGCTCCCTAAGGCCTCATTGTCATAGTAACCTGCGTTTTTTTTCAGTCCACAAGGTATTTGAAGAGATCAAGATGGTAAGTTTCTTATTTATAGGTGAAGAATAGAGCCGACATTCTGTTAGTTAAGTGGTAAAAAATGGTGTGGTTTTAATGTTTTCTAACTTCCCACTCTAATGAGTATGGCTAGTGGCGGATCCAAGAATTTTTTTCCAGGGGGTTCACTGTTTTTAGATACTTCAATTTCATAGGGCTGGACATAAAAAATTTCGGTTCGGTTCGATTGTTCGGGTCGGGCAAGGTTGATCACATAATAAAAATACGATACAATAATAAAAAAAAACATCGTCATTAGAAATTAAAAAACACATAATATAGATAAAATGGTCTTTAAGAATTTAAAAAACTACCTATAGTTGTTCCCCACCACACATGTATTATTCTACCAAATATTTTCAGAACCGGACCAATTGAACCAAATTCAATAACCGGATAATATGATAACCAATTTAAAATATAATAAATGTAAACATTAAAAAAAAAATTTCTTGTAAGAGTTTTTTTTTTTGAAAGGCATTCTTGTAAGAGTGTTATATACAATATATACATTTAACATATATAATTTAATAACATATTAAATTTTTGATAGATTTTTTTTGAACGGAAAAATATTTAAAGCCTAAATTTAATAATATACTCAATTGACTTTTGTTAGTTTCAACTTTCAATAAAAACCGCAACTTTAAAGCTTTCAAAAGTAATAAATTGTGTTTGATGCCTTTCAAAAACAATTAATTGAGTCTGAATCTCGAAACCCTCACCCTTCCTCTTCTTCTTCATCAAGCCTGAACCTCCGTTGCCATCTTTCGGACCTCCGTTGCCATCTTCCGCGGTCCGCCACCAGCCGCTCCTCCATCAGCCGGTCACCGGATTTTTAAGGGGTTCACCTTATATTTTTTCAAGGGGTTCATCCAAATTTTTCTATATAAGTTTCTAAAACAACTTCGAAACTCGGGGGGTTCCGGTGAACCCCCTCGGCACTATGTAAATCCGCCCCATATACACGGGTAATCTAGATCATTTTCATCTATCTTGACAGCTATATTGGATATTAGATGTCCGATCATCTTTAAACAACAACGTTGCTATCGAGGTACGATCCGAATAGATACACTTTGGACAAAGAACAAATCACAACGTTTAAATGTTAAACGTTATTTCACGAAACACAAATTCGGATTCGATAGATTAAATATTTAGAAAATATTTATTAGTTACGTTATATTTAATTATTTAGAAAAATTAAAGGGAAAAATATCAAAATAGACATTTAACCAAAAAAGTTATCCAAAATGGACATCCTTCACAATAGCCGGCTAAGATGGCTAAACTTAGCCGGCTAAAATGACTAAACTCAGCCGGCTAAAATTTCCATGCTCACATTCCTTTTTACATAGTACGAATCAATAGTGGAGTGACACGTGGTCGGCTAACGCCTTCTATTAGCCGGCTGTGCCGGCGTTTTTTTTCTGAAATGGTATTTGGCTTGAGCCGGCTTCTTTCTTGGCTTGATGGCTTTAGCCGGCTTCTTTCTTAATTTTTTTTAAATATCAAAAGTGATTTTTCTATGTATATTTATATATCAAATGTGTATTTATTTTTATGTCTTCAAATACAAAGTTGATATGAAAAATTATCCCAAGACTCCTCCGGATTACGTATTGAAAAAACGTCTTGGGATACTTTTCCATATCAACTTTGTATGTGAAGACATAAAAATAAATACACCTTTGATATATAAATATACATATAAAAATCACTTTTGATATTTAAAAAATAAATAAAAAAGAAGCCGGCTAAAGCCATCAAGCCAAGAAAGAAGTCGGTTCAAGCCAAATACCATATCAGAAAAAAAAAAAACGTCGGCTAAGCCGGCTAATAGAAGGCTTTAGCCGGCTTACAGGATTAGACGGCTATAGCCGGCTATTTGAAGTCTTTAGCCGACCACGTGTCACTCCACTATTGGTTCGTACTCTGTAAAAAGAAATGTGGGCACGGAAATTTTAGCCGGCTAAGTTTAGCCTTCTTAGCCGGCTATTGTGAAGAATGTTCATGTTTTAGCTGGCTAAATAAGCATGTCCATTTTGGATAACTTTTTTGGTCAAATGTCCATTTTGGTATTTTTCCTATAATTAAATCTAACGATAGACGGAATGAGATTTTGTATATATATATATATATATATTTATGGGTTCTTTTATATTTAATGGTTAAATATAAATTATATTTGGTTTACGCAAAGGTTTTTGTTTATGATTAATGTAATTATAAACTACGACGACTAAAACTGATTTAAATGTTGATCAGTCAGTAATTAAATGTTAATTACACAGGGTTTAAGATGTAAATATTGTAATTATATATGCATCCTAATTCTTAAAACCCTAATGACCAATTTTTGGCCTCCTCTCCCTTTTGCGAAAACCGTCAGCCGACCCCACACCCCTTTCGGGTTTCCGTCTGACGTCGTAAGCCACCACCATTCCTGTCGCAGCCGCTGCCGTTGAACACCATCCGCAAACCGTCGCGGGGCTGATTCGGTCGGACCCTCCCCTTCACACGAGCCGCAATCTGTGAACCGGGTCAAGCTGCTGTGAGCCGCTCCTACGCAAACTGTGAACCGGGTTCCACGTGCAAGCCGGATCGAAAGTTTCGTGTAACGAGTTCTTGAGACGATTTTGGTGTTTGTCATCTAGTGTAACGTTCTTTGTACCCGAGTGTTGCAACCCGGTTATTCGTCAAAGGTATAAAAACATAAACACCCTATGGTTGCGTTTTTATATTTATTATTGTCTAAACGTTGTGTAATCGGATCACTGTCGGATAAAGTTCCGAACTTTATTATCGTGTGCTTTTGTTTACGCTTCCGCCATTGTAAATCTGATTTTAGAAAACTGTTGTTTTAAATGTTAAAACCGGTGCACGATTCCCAACAAGCTTGTAGTCAGTGGCGAACCCAGAAACTTTTTTCATGGGGTCAAAATTTTTTAACGATCGGTTGTCTATCGCTAAATATTAATTTTTTGCGATCCAGTTTAGGTCGGGTCTTGACACATAATCAAAATACACACATTGTCATATTGCAATTTATAAACTGCACACATCGGTGATAGTCAAACTTTAAAATTTTAAGTAAAATAGCATATATGACATAGCAATTAACAAATATTACATACAACATAGCATTAATATTATAAGCAAAATTAAAAATTTAGAGAAATTTTTAAACAATTGTTACCTAAAATCGTGAGGTAGGGACTTAGAATTGCGATTGTTTGACAACCAATGGAATCAAATTGCCATGAATATGAATCGTCTAACTATCGAAGACGATGGATAGTTAGAATTTTTATTAGGTTGAATTGTTTAAAAATTTAAATGAGTAATTGACTAATGAGTTAACTAATGTAGGTTTAATTGTTTAAATGTGTAATGGGTTAATTGGTTAACTAAATATGGGGTTAATTGTTTAAATGGGTAAAGTAAATGTAGACTTCATTATTTATAGGTCTGGCAAACTGGGCGGGTAGGGCGGGTTCGGATCACGGGCCAGAACGGGTTCGGGTCAATACGGGTTAGGAGTAAAATGATTTCGGGTCAAAACGAGTTTGGAGCAATATGACTAAGGGTCAAAACGGGTCGTTTTAAAAAAAAAACTATCAATTTGATTCAAGTCAAAACGGGTTTGGCCAATATAAGGTGGCGGCGAGGGGGGGTTGGCGGGTTCGGTGCCACATCTCACTGGAGAACGAAGCAAGGTGGTGCTCTCCAAAAGGAGCTCATTAGGTAAAAAAGTTTCTTAAATCTTATTTTGATATTAATATAACAACTATTAATTTCAAATGACTCATATTTGTTTTAGTGAATTACTAATCATTAGTTGATTTTAGTTATTACGAAGGAGGCGGCTGGGAATTTCTCCTTAAACCCCCTGTCCGACGATGTTTAAAAAGAATGCTATTTGGTGTTTGAAAAAATCCGATAGTGTTTGAATTTTTTTACCACAGCAATTTTATAAATAATAAAATAAAATCTTTTTTTAAACAATGATTTTATATAAATCAATGAGATCCTACCTCAATAATTTTGTTAAAAAAAATACCGTCGGATCCGCTGGTGTTTATAAACATACCGACGATTTGGACACGTGGCAGGTTGTAGTTGGCTAAGAACAGCGTTGAACGACCATGTTATATCGTCGGTTCCAACGACATATGAGGAGACATTTTCAAAAGAAATTAGTCAAATGGACAGATTGAGGGACAAGAAAAGTAATAAAAACATTTTAGGAATTTTCTCATTATATAATATACACTATTCATCCTTTTACTTTACAATATATATATTAACTAGTTTAAAAACCCATGTATTATATGGGTTGAATAAAGACAACTTGTTCTAAACCAACACTTTATATAAAGATTTGTATATTAGATGTTATCAGCTATTGGTGAAATAAAAAATAAATAAGATTAAAAAATTATAAATAACAAATAGCAAAGATTTAAAAATTATAAAATTATATTTTAAGATAAAATACAATTGAAATTTCCTTATAAATTTAATAAAATATTAGAATAAATTTTAGATATTTAATTATTTAAAATCATTATTATTTAATAGAAAGAGAGGCGAGAAACAAAAATCTAGACTTTCCCAGAAATCGGTACGTAACGGATAAAGTTATTCATTTATTATAATAAAGGTGAAACTAATATCTTATTTTATCTAACATATAATTAGAGTTGTTAATTGAAATTAGTTTAAATCCAATCCAACTACGTTGTTAGCCGAATTAATCCGTTTATGGTTCCGAAAAACTGAATTAACCGAATTATCTATAATCTAACCGTTTAGTAATGAAAATCTAAAAGCTCAGTTATATTCGAACCGACCCAACCCAACCCATCTAACCGGTTATACACGTATATTTGGCCACATCTCTTCTTTTTTGAAGGTGATGCGGTGGCGTTATATATCGGTGGCAAGTGATAACGAAGTCATATCCTCTTCCCTTGGTTGTACTTTGTGCTGAGGAAGTGGTACAGTAGCTGTGTAAAAAGGCTCGAGTCCTTGAGCTGTCTCGCAGGCAAAATTCTTCACCATCCTTTTCAATTTTATAAAAATTCCGTTGTGACAGTTAATTAACATATATAGGCTAAAGCATCGTGGTCCTGATTGGAGTGGGCTATATCAGAATGATGATTGCTATATAGCTCATCAACGGCTAGCCATTGTTGATCCGGCCTCCGGAGATCAACCCCTCTATAACGAAGATAAAACTATTATTGTAGCGGTAACTCATGATTTAAAACCATCCAATTTTTATTTTCTGAATATAAATTTACATATGACTTCATTTTTGATATTTTATAAAAAAGAGAGATATATAATTAATGATTTGTGAGTTTTTTTTGTTAAGATGTGTTTAAAATAGGGGTGAGCATTTCGCGGTTCGGAACTGTTAGAACCGTAGAACCGGAACCGATCCGCGAAATACTAAACAAGTCCGGTCCTCGGTTCTTCATATGGTCATTAAACGGTTCGCGGTTCGGTTCGGTTAATAACCCGACGGTTCCGGTTCGGACCCATTAGAACCGTTTGTGGAGTACTTTGGGTTTGGTTTTTTGTTTTGTGGAGTTGGATTGGAACTTTATTTTGCAGGAAACATAATTTGGTATAATGAAAGTGGAACTTTATCTTAATCGGTTCGGTCCAGCAATTAAACGGTTCCGACCCATTTAATACGGTTCCGGTCCGGTCCGAACCATTTATATACGGTCCGGTCCTCGGTTAACATATTTCCATCCAAACGGTTCCCGGTTCCGGTCCGGTTCGAACCGAATGCTCAGCTCTAGTTTAAAATGAGGTATTTGTGCTTAAGCTAATTTGCTTGTGTTTGAAATTTTGAATTCTGTTACGTTTAAGTAATATATAGTTTATATTTGAGTTAAGTACACGGAATAATGTCTTATGGTATGTTCAAATTTTGGATTTGGTCCATAAGTTTGAAAAATAATATTGTTAGTCTTAAATTATATATAAACGTAACATGTTTGGTCCCTGTAGTGGATGACAGTTAACTTTTCTGTTAAATATTTTAAAAATGACCAAAATACCATTAGATTAAAAAAAATTCAAAAAAAAGTTTTTTTTAAAAAAAAAGTGGTGGTGCAGTTTGAGAACTAAGGGTATAAATATAGGTTTTTTTTATTATTTTTTTTTAATCTAAGGCTATTTTGATTATTTTTAAATTATTTAATAGAAAAGTTAGCTCTCATTTATATCAGGAATCAAATCCAAAACTTAAACATATCATATGAACCATGCGTGTACTTAACTTTTTTATATTTTATTGCAATAAACAGTGTTGTATTATTTCTTAGAGAATGAAGAGATTATCTTTATTTACTTGGCAACAAAATATTCATTGAAAATACAGGTTAAGGCTAGGGGTTTCACGCCCCTCTCTTTCACGTCAGCGGCAAATCAGTACAAGAGTTTTTACTGCCCATTTTCACTAAGGTACGTAGTGGTTTCACGCCCCGCATTTAATTTTTAATCATTAACTAATAATTAACTAAATACCAATAAAATAAAATTAAAGTAATTAAAAAAGTACATTCATTAAAAAAAACAAAAAAAACGACATTTATAAAAAAAACTACATTCCTAAAAATAAAAAAAAAACTACTCGTCCTCATCCTCATCCTCGTCATCATTCTCGTCGTTTATGTTTTGGCGTTCGTAAATTTATTTTTTTTGCCTCTCCGCTAGTTTACGAGCACCTCTGGTAAGGTGGTCGAAGTTCATACTTAGAAACTTGATATCTTGTAGGTGTTGTTTATCTTGTCTAAAAGAAAGTAGATTTTCAAGCTTCGAGTCTAATCTTTCAAAGCGGGTGTCCGGTATTGACGAACAAGCAGCCCGTTTACCTTTGTTTCTTCCGGGCGGACGAACCTGTTCTTCCGGTGCTTCAACTTCGTCATCGGTATCATTTAGATTAATTCTTGAATTGATACCAGGCGAATAATCGCCGGTATACGACGTTTTAGTTCGTTTAGACGACGAGGGCATCAACAGGACTTGACCCCACTTGGGAGATTTTCTAATAATCTCCCATGATTTATTAGAATTAAAAGCCGAACCCACTACGGCTTTGTACTCCTCACAAGCTTCTAAGTATATATCGTGGTCATTTTGACCACTTTTACGATTGTTGTAGTGTTTGTTGTAAAAGTTGTTAAACTTAGTAAGCTTGCGGTTATAGTCCCGCCATTTACCCGAGATCTTGTCGGGGTTCCGGTATTCGCCCCTCCCCATTGCCTCGTGAAATTTCGCACGAACACGCCACTAAAAATCATTTCCTGATTGATTATTTCCTATACAAAAAATATTAAACAAATTACTACAAATTTTAAAAAAATTAACACAACAATTTATAAAAAAAATTAAACGCCTTACTAATTTTTTGGTCCTCCGACACGTCTATCCAAGCTTTAGTCAAAACAAATTCTTCGTCCGGCGTCCACCTTTCAACAACATGAGTCGGTTATTTGGTTGTGTCGACGGTTGATGAGTGGTTGTTAAACCCGTGCTAATTGTATATAATCATGTATTGTTAACCCTAATTATGTAATAAATAATTTACTTTGATTTGTTTTTATATTTTAGATTTTTTTATATATAATGAGTTAAAAATAATAAAATTCATATTAACAAAATAAGAAAAGAATTAAACAATTTTTAAACAAATATTAATTGATTTCAAATGTTCAAGATTAATTTTTGTATTTAATTTCGAATGCGCAAATTTGTGCAGATGCTATTGTGGGCTATTATTGGACAAGGAAATGAGAGTTGGACTTGCACTAAATTTTAGTGGGCTGTTGTGATTTAAACTCGTTGGGCCATGGGGCCCACGTGAGGATTTAAAAGAGAAGGTCACGTAATTAGGAAAAGGGAGAGTCTTCTTTGACGGCTGTAGGCGACGAGAGAGAAAGCACACGACAGAGTTTTTGCCGGGCACGTTTCACGATGTCAACATCCTCTTTACTAATTTTGGCTGATGAAATAAGAATAATTATGATTGGATAAATCACTTCTGGCATTGTCTAGGTGACGATTTGTATAGATTTTATATTTAATTTAGTTTTTTATATTTTTAGATCTGTTTAGTTTCTGACAATAATAAAACAGATTGATGTATTGGTTGATTGAAATAATTTATTTTTGTGTTTTGAGTTCTTTCTTTACAATCGCGTTCGGTTAATGACAAAACCTAGAAGCGGGTTGGGTGACTAAATGGGGTTAACTTGACACTAGTAAATTGGGTGATTGGATTATACTGGTTTATGACAAAACTGATTGTATAGGTTTGCTGACAACAACATGTCTCCAATTACTATTTCAACTAATTTTCCAACACTATGTCTATGTGGTGTCTAAATTTAATTGAATTTTATATGAAACCTAGAACCTGAAGTTTGGAGGAGGTTACATTATTTATTTAATTTGAATTTTAATCAACATAATTTACTAAACTGAGCAATTAATCTTTCCACTGATTCCCTGTGGATTCGACAACCCTACTTCCCTGTTTAAAATCTAAGGTAACTAAGGAGTAGTTTTAATATAGTTTTTTATTAACCTTGACAGCGTGATCAACGGTCAATTGTTGTTTCTTTCTATGTGAACGTTTCTTCGGTTGAGTAGACGGTTTACGTACTCGGAACGTAAACGTCTTGAATATTTGGATTGAAAAGGTTGTTCGGGTTGAAAGGGTTATTTGGGTAGTTACAAATGTTTGAAAAAAATGGATTATTTGGATTCCAAGGATTTATTGTGGTGTTTGGAGAAGAAATTGAGAAGTTAGTTTGATGAATTAATGAGTAAAAATGAGTTGGTATTTATATTAGATTTTTGGAGAAAAATAGATTTTTTTTAAACGGTAACTTTTTTTATGATTTTAACGGTAATTTTACCGTTTGATATTGGAAAGAGAGCACAACCCCGTGAAATGCCCCACGCCCCCTTTTCACGCCTAGAGGGCGGTGTTCCTAGGCGTGAAAAGTTGAAGTGGCTCACGCCCACTGTCACACCCCGCCAAGGCGGAAACGCGAGGCACGACGTTCACTGGTTTCCAAAGCATATGATTACCGCAAACACATACATGATAAATGGATACATAAATGAGTTTAAAGTTTTACATTACAAAATGTAAAATGAGTTTACAAAACATTAAGATTTCACAAATATGACTCAATTCGATGAGTTATACAAGGGAAATCCTCCTTGAGTAGTATCCATCGTGCATGCATGTAATCTACATTGCTAACCTTGAAATCACGTTCAGTTACCTGAAAAACATACTTAAAATCGTCAACACGAGGTTGGTGAGTTCACAGGTTTAATCAAATAGTTCTTTGCAAAATTTCATTGTTCGTAAATAGTTTCAGTTGTATGTGATAAACAGAATAAGAATTGTTGACCCATTTGTAAACTAGCTAGGAATACAAATAATATGTTCCTACATGAGGCGTAACCAAACCATGACAATTGTACACGCCCCTAATTTCGTTATCCGGTTCTATGCGGCCATAAATCCTCCAGATTGTGGTTAGCGCGACTAACCATGACCGGGAGACGTCACTCTCCATAGTACTATTCATAGGACCCTAGGCTACAGTTAATGGTTACTACGTTGTTCCAGGGGACTTTTCCGGCCTCAAATTGTTGTTCTCATCTCATGTAAACATACAAGTCGTGTCTTATTCTCTTGTTATCCCATAAAATAATTGTAAGTATGTTTTTCCCCCAAATATTGAAAACAGTAAAAAGGGGCCGTGAAACTCACCTTGAGTTTGTGTATATACTTGTGATAAAACTTGTTGTAGTCAACCTTGACTATTCGTACCCTAGATACCAAGGGTAAATTGTTGTTAAGACCAACGTCTTAATTGTAAATTGTTCACCGACCTTGTAAATCTGATTGTGTTTGTTTAAATATCGTTTTAGTTTTCCAACACATGTTTTGTTATAAAGTAGTTTTGAGTTACTGCCCAACTGGGACTGTTGTACAGGTGTCGAAACTTCTTAGTTTCGATTGGGCATATGTGTGTCGAAACTACTTAGTTTCGATGGAGTGGTCAGGAGTCGAAACAACCTAGTTTCGATTGAGTAAAAGGTATCGAAACTCCTAGTTTCGATTGACCAACAGGTATCGAAACTCTTAGTTTCGATTGAGCAACAGGTATCGAAACTCCTAGTTTCGATTGAGAAACAGGTATCGAAACTCCTAGTTTCGATTGAGAAACAGGTATCGAAACTCCTAGTTTCGATTGAGCAACAGGTATCGAAACTCCTAGTTTCGATTGAGCAACAGGTATCGAAACTACCTAGTTTCGATTGAGTATTTGCTATCGAAACTACCTAGTTTCGATTGAGAAAAGGTATCGAAACTACCTAGTTTCGATTGAGTTAACTGGTATCGAAACTCCTAGTTTCGAGTACTGGACTTCTGTTTGACAGAATCAGTCCTGCATATTTTTATATTTTAAACTTGAATTCGACACACTCTTCTTGTTGTCTTTCTTGCGTTTAAATAAGATGTAAGTTTAGCTACGGTTTTAAAGAAACTAATGTGAAAATGTCGAGTTTTTACCTTAAAACCGAGATGAAGATGATGAAATAAAACAGAGATGATCTCGACTCTTTTGCAGAAACACTTGAGATTCTTCTTAAAATAGCAAATTATGGTGAATTTCGCCTTGAAACTGGACTTCGAATTGAAGAGAATTGGAATGTTTGCCGTATGAAAATGAGAGATAAATGGGAATTGTGAGAATTTTGAATGTAGGGTATGGTTTTATCTGGGTTTTCACAAGTGGGAGTATGGGTCAATTTGAAAATACGTGAGATTGGGGATGGTTTCCCCTGCACTTCGGCCGAGAAGTCAAGGGTGGGTTAGGGGGTTTGGGTTATAATAATAAAACAATTAGATTTTTGGTATTAATATCAATTAGAGTTCTAAAGGGGTAGTTTAATTCGGTTTATTTTCCCCACGGTATTATAATTTTATTCTAAATATAATTTATGGTTCCACGTAAAGTTTGTGTAAATAATATATATATGTATATATATTTTTCTGGTTATTTATTTCAACCAATAGTGTTCGAATTAAGTCGGGTTATAAGTGTATGTGAACCGGTAATTCCCAGAATTACCAAAAATATAAAATGAGACAATGTTCGGTTTTTGTTAGACCTTCATGTCCTTGTTTGTGAAATTACGTAAATCACAAAAATAATTATAATGTAAACTCGTTTATTGTAATGTAAACTTGTTCATAATGTATACGGATATTGACCTGAAATGTCGGGTGTCACATTCTCCCCTTGTTAAAAGAATTTCGTCCCGAAATTCAATTCGTGTCCTCTTGAACTGGTGTATCCTTAAACAAGGATGGGTATTTTGTTTTCATTTGGTCCTCTCGTTCCCATGTATACTCAGGACCACGCTTTGAGTTCCAACGTACTTTAATCAGTTTGATCCGACTACGTCTCAGCTTTTGAACCTTCCAATCTGAAATCTCAATCGGTTCCTCGATGAAATGAAGTTTATCGTCAATATGAATCTCGTCAGACGGTATAATTAGTGTCTCGTCTGATAAACACTTCTTGAGATTTGATACATGAAACGTATCATGTATATTGTTTAGTTCTTGTGGTAGCTTGAGTTTGTAAGCTACAGGGCCAACCCTAGCCAGTATTTCGAACGGACCAACGTATCTAGGGTTGAGCTTACCACGATTACCAAACCTTGCAACGCCTTTCCATGGTGAGACTTTTAACATTACTCGGTCGCCAATTTGAAATTCTAATGGTTTTCGTCTGTTGTCAGCATAGCTCTTTTGTCTATCTCGGGCCGCTTTCAAACGGTCCTTAATTTTGAAAATCTTATCAGTGGTTTCCTGGACAATCTCAGGGCCTGTCAAATGTTTTTCACCAACTTCCGCCCAACATAGCGGTGAGCGGCATTTACGACCATATAAAGCTTCAAACGGTGCTGCTTTAATGCTCGTATGATAGCTGTTATTATAGGAAAACTCAGCTAATGGTAAATGAGTATCCCAATTTCCTCCGAAATCAATTACACATGCACGGAGCATATCTTCTAATGTCTGGATAGTCCGTTCACTTTGACCATCTGTTTGTGGGTGATATGCCGTGCTCATGTCAAGACGTGTGCCCATTGCTTCTTGTAATGATTTCCAGATTCTAGACACGAATCTGCTATCTCTATCCGAGATAATAGAAATTGGCACTCCGTGTCTTGCCACAATTTCTTTAACATAGAGTCTTGTAAGTTTCTCTGTCTTGTCAGTTTCTTTCATTGGCAGAAAGTGAGCAGATTTTGTTAATCGGTCGACAATAACCCATATGGTATCATAACCACTGGAAGTCCTGGGTAATTTTGTGATGAAATCCATAGAAATCTGTTCCCATTTCCATTGGGGAATTTCAGGTTGCTGTAGTAAACCAGACGGTTTCTGATGTTCGGCTTTTACTTTTGAGCACGTTAGGCATTTACTGACATATGTGGCAATATCTCCTTTCATATTGGGCCACCAATATAATTCTTTTAGATCCTTATACATCTTATCTGAACCTGGGTGAATGGAGTACCTGGACTTGTGGGCTTCGTCCATAACTAGCTCCCGTAAGTTACCAAAACGTGTCACCCAAATTCTATTCATGAAGTATAAAGTGTCATCTGACTTAGACTCTAATTGCTTTATCATTCCTCGTAAAGCTTCATTCTGAATGTTTTCTTCTTTGATTGCCTCATGTTGTGCCATCCGAATTTGAGTAGTAAGATTCGTATGAATTGTCAATCCTAAGGCACGAACACGAAGAGTTTTAACTCGTTCTTTGCGACTTAAAGCGTCCGCTACGACATTGGCTTTCCCGGGATGGTACTTGATATCACAATCATAATCGTTTAGTAGTTCTACCCAACGACGTTGTCTCATGTTAAGTTCCTTTTGATCAAAGATATGCTGGAGACTCTTGTGATCAGTAAAGATAGTACATCTTGTACCGTAAAGGTAATGTCTCCAAATTTTGAGCGCAAACACAACTGCACCCAATTCCAAGTCGTGGGTCGTATAATTCTTTTCGTGCACTTTTAGTTGTCGTGAGGCATATGCGATGACTTTGTCTCTTTGCATTAACACACAACCCAGTCCTTGGTGTGATGCATCGCAGTATACGACAAAATTGTCGATTCCCTCAGGAAGGGATAGAATTGGTGCACTACACAGCTTCTGCTTTAGTATTTGAAAAGCTGACTCTTGCTTGTCATTCCAATCATACTTATTTTCTTTCTGGGTTAGTTTGGTTAAAGGCAAGGCTATTTTTGAAAAATTCTCGATGAATCGTCTGTAATAACCGGCCAAACCTAAAAATTGACGTACTTCTGTCGGAGTCTTTGGTGCTTCCCAGTTTTTGATCGCTTCAATTTTAGATGGATCAACGTGAATTCCTTCCTTGTTGATGACATGTCCAAGAAAATGCACTTCTTGGATCCAAAACTCACACTTAGAGAATTTAGCGTAAAGTTTCTCGTTTCTGAGTAGTTCTAAGATTAATTTAAGATGATGTTCATGATCCTCCTTGGTTCGTGAATATATTAATATGTCATCGATAAACACAATCACGAATTTATCCAAGTATGGTTTGCACACGCGGTTCATGAGATCCATGAAGACAGCTGGTGCGTTCGTCAAACCAAATGGCATAACTAGGAACTCGTAGTGACCGTAACGAGTCCTAAATGCTGTCTTTGGTACATCTTCTTCTTGGATTCTTAATTGATGATACCCTGAACGTAGATCAATTTTTGAATAGAAGCTAGAACCTTGTAGTTGATCGAACAAATCGTCTATTCGAGGAAGTGGGTATCGGTTCTTGATTGTAAGCTTGTTTAATTCTCGGTAATCAATACACATCCTAAAGGTTCCATCCTTTTTCTTTACAAATAGGACCGGAGCTCCCCAAGGTGAGAAACTCGGTCTTATGAAACCTTTATCAAGCAACTCTTGTAGTTGATTTGATAATTCTTGCATTTCAGAAGGTGCTAATCGATACGGCGATCGCGCAATCGGTGCGGATCCTGGTACCAAATCGATTCGGAATTCGACTTGCCTCGGTGGTGGTAATCCAGGTAAGTCTTCAGGAAAAACTTCGGGATATTCCTTAACGATTGGAATATATTCAAGTCGACGTTCCTTGGGTTTCTTTTCGACGACGTGAGCCAGAAACACGCAATAGCCTTTACGTAAACACTTACGAGCTTTCATGCAGTTTATCATCCTTAACGTTACTCCACTCTTCTCACCTTGAATCGAAAGAATTTCTCCGTTTGGGAGTGGGATTTGGACAATTTTCTCAAAACAAACAATCTCGGCATGATTCTTTGACAACCAATCCATGCCAATAACAACGTCAAAGCTTCCTAAGTCAACAGGTAACAGATCTATACTAAATGTGTGATTTTTAAGATATAAGGTACAACCTTGAATGACCTCTCCGGTATTAATTAATTTTCCGTTCGCTAATTCAATTGTATACTTTTGTTCTAGTTTGCTGGGCTTAATACCGAGTAGGGACTTAAAGTCATTTGACACAAAACTCAAATCAGCACCCGTATCGAAAAGTATAGAGGCATAGTGATTATTTATCGGGAACGTACCAGTGACAATGTTTGGATCTTGTCGTGCGTCACCAGCCCCCATCACAAATGCTCTTCCACGGGCCTGATTGTCGTTTCGGTTCTTCAACTTTGGACAGTCTTTTCTGATGTGCTTTGGATCTCCACACTCAAAGCATCCTTGATTCATCCTCCCTGTTCCTGGGTTGCCCTTTCCTGGTACTTGATTTGTCTTATTAGAGTTTGCATTGCTCCAACAGTTATGGGCTAGGTGCCCATACTTTTTACATTTTCCACATTGAGTACACCTTCCACTGTGATGATATCCACACTTGTCACAACTTGGTAGTGTTCCAAGGTATCCATTTTGTTCCACAGTGTTGGCGACAAAGGCTTTCATAGTTTCAGGTCTCTTGTAACTTTGATTCTTGTTTTGGTTAATTGGTTTTCCAAACCATTTCCTCTTTTCCCCAGACTTTCCTTCCTCGGTCTCCTTCTTCTTAAACAAACCATCACGTACAGCATTATCCCTTAGTTTGAAAGCTAAAGTTATGGCGCTCTTGGCATCCATAGGGTTCGATGAAGTCACCAGACTTCGGATTTGAGGTGCGAGACCCCACAAATATCTTTCAACCTTCTTGTCTTCCGGGGTAACCATGTGTGGAACCAAGATTGCTAACTCATTGAATCGGTCAGTGTAGCCAGCAACATCATCTCCTGTCATTTGCAAGTTCCACATTTCAGATTCGATCTTTTGTAACTCATTTCGAGGACAATATTCCTCGATCATCATGGCCTTCAGGTCTTCCCATGACAACTCATATGCTGTCTGCCTTCCCAAAGTCTTTACTTGTGAATTCCACCAGGTTAAAGCTTTATCAGTGAATGAGCATGTAGAATACTTCACCATGCAGTCAGCGGTGCATTCACTGATATCAATCACTGATTCCATCTTCTCTATCCATCTCATTAGTCCAACTGCACCCTCGGTGCCATTGAAGTTACGGGGTTTGCAAGATAGAAAGGCCTTGTAGGAGCACTTTCTATTTGGAGCATCTGTAGAATTACAAGTCATAACGTCAATAATTCGGATCATGACCATGTGTTACGGCTTATTTATTCTATTACATCCGGAACCTCCAGCTGTACCGCTTCCTCCTGCACCTCCTGCACCGGTACCACTGCCGTTTCCTCCTCCACTATTTCGATTCGCCTCATACTGTTGCATGGCAGCAGCTACTCGCTGTGCTATAAGTTGTTCCACATTTGGAGAAATTGTCTCGTTGTTGTCTCCAGTAGTGTTACGGGGTGTGCTACGCTTTGGTGCCATGACGTTCTTTCTAACACATCAATTAAAAAGAAACAACATTATATGACAATAATGATAGCACATGGCATAAGGATACGACAACATCAAAACATAAACCATTATATACATAGTTAAAACATTCATAGTACATTGTTCCCAAAAGAAACGGATACAAAAGTGATGGGTTCTCATGACCTCATCAGTACTAAAGTTTTAAACTACATAATGTACTATGGGCACAACCCGCCCATAATAGGTTTAGAAGAAGAAGTGAGAGTACAATCCAATCATCATGGCAAGTCCTGCCATAACAAAGCTTGCTCTAGCCACAAATTCTGCAGCCAAAGTCCTTTCCTCCAGTGCTTCCACCATGTCTCGGACAGTGACAGTGAACTGCCAGTCCATGTCGGCTCTCAACTCCAGATAGTTAGTGGCATCCTGTATGTTTCGGGTGCGGTCATCTAGAGTCTGAACTCGAGATCCGAGTCCTTGACGAAGTCGCGTGGCTGCATCCCCCTGTGCCCGGGTGTCATCTAGGAGATCATCAAGACGCTCCTCATGCGTACGAACGCGTGCTACTAGTGTAGGCACTGTGAGCTCTATGGCTTCCCCAGTGTGGGGTAGGGGTGTTGGGGAGTTAGAAGACTCTCCAATCTCAAAGGTAGATGGGATGCTCTCCATCTCCCTCCATCGGGCCAGAGTACGTGGCATCCAACGGATAGTTCCCACAGTCGGGTGGTAGCAGGGTCTTTGCCTAGGTGGTTCTTCACCAGCCTCCAAGTCTTCTGGGTCATGGGCTGCTAGATTCCTTTTGTGTGGAAGTCGAAACTTCTTCTTAGCACTTTGCACCTTAACTGGTCCTCCGCTTTTCTTTCGGTAGACGATAGGCGGTTTTCCCAAGGCGACTTTAGGTGGTGTGGAGCTACGGGTTTGTACTCGATTTTTGGGATGTGAGGCGGAAAGTTCCTCGTTTGATTCAGTGTCAGAGACGGGATCAGAATGTGAATGTGACGACATGCTTGTGACTACAATATCCATATGACAAAATGACTGGTCATGCAATGCTTATGCTATGAAAACGTTTTAGTGAGTCATTTAGATTATAGACTAGGTTCCAATTTAGATTCCTAGTTCGCTATAATCAATGGCTCTGATACCAAGTTCTTTCACACCCCGCCAAGGCGGAAACGCGAGGCACGACGTTCACTGGTTTCCAAAGCATATGATTACCGCAAACACATACATGATAAATGGATACATAAATGAGTTTAAAGTTTTACATTACAAAATGTAAAATGAGTTTACAAAACATTAAGATTTCACAAATATGACTCAATTCGATGAGTTATACAAGGGAAATCCTCCTTGAGTAGTATCCATCGTGCATGCATGTAATCTACATTGCTAACCTTGAAATCACGTTCAGTTACCTGAAAAACATACTTAAAATCGTCAACACGAGGTTGGTGAGTTCACAGGTTTAATCAAATAGTTCTTTGCAAAATTTCATTGTTCGTAAATAGTTTCAGTTGTATGTGATAAACAGAATAAGAATTGTTGACCCATTTGTAAACTAGCTAGGAATACAAATAATATGTTCCTACATGAGGCGTAACCAAACCATGACAATTGTACACGCCCCTAATTTCGTTATCCGGTTCTATGCGGCCATAAATCCTCCAGATTGTGGTTAGCGCGACTAACCATGACCGGGAGACGTCACTCTCCATAGTACTATTCATAGGACCCTAGGCTACAGTTAATGGTTACTACGTTGTTCCAGGGGACTTTTCCGGCCTCAAATTGTTGTTCTCATCTCATGTAAACATACAAGTCGTGTCTTATTCTCTTGTTATCCCATAAAATAATTGTAAGTATGTTTTTCCCCCAAATATTGAAAACAGTAAAAAGGGGCCGTGAAACTCACCTTGAGTTTGTGTATATACTTGTGATAAAACTTGTTGTAGTCAACCTTGACTATTCGTACCCTAGATACCAAGGGTAAATTGTTGTTAAGACCAACGTCTTAATTGTAAATTGTTCACCGACCTTGTAAATCTGATTGTGTTTGTTTAAATATCGTTTTAGTTTTCCAACACATGTTTTGTTATAAAGTAGTTTTGAGTTACTGCCCAACTGGGACTGTTGTACAGGTGTCGAAACTTCTTAGTTTCGATTGGGCATATGTGTGTCGAAACTACTTAGTTTCGATGGAGTGGTCAGGAGTCGAAACAACCTAGTTTCGATTGAGTAAAAGGTATCGAAACTCCTAGTTTCGATTGACCAACAGGTATCGAAACTCTTAGTTTCGATTGAGCAACAGGTATCGAAACTCCTAGTTTCGATTGAGAAACAGGTATCGAAACTCCTAGTTTCGATTGAGAAACAGGTATCGAAACTCCTAGTTTCGATTGAGCAACAGGTATCGAAACTCCTAGTTTCGATTGAGCAACAGGTATCGAAACTACCTAGTTTCGATTGAGTATTTGCTATCGAAACTACCTAGTTTCGATTGAGAAAAGGTATCGAAACTACCTAGTTTCGATTGAGTTAACTGGTATCGAAACTCCTAGTTTCGAGTACTGGACTTCTGTTTGACAGAATCAGTCCTGCATATTTTTATATTTTAAACTTGAATTCGACACACTCTTCTTGTTGTCTTTCTTGCGTTTAAATAAGATGTAAGTTTAGCTACGGTTTTAAAGAAACTAATGTGAAAATGTCGAGTTTTTACCTTAAAACCGAGATGAAGATGATGAAATAAAACAGAGATGATCTCGACTCTTTTGCAGAAACACTTGAGATTCTTCTTAAAATAGCAAATTATGGTGAATTTCGCCTTGAAACTGGACTTCGAATTGAAGAGAATTGGAATGTTTGCCGTATGAAAATGAGAGATAAATGGGAATTGTGAGAATTTTGAATGTAGGGTATGGTTTTATCTGGGTTTTCACAAGTGGGAGTATGGGTCAATTTGAAAATACGTGAGATTGGGGATGGTTTCCCCTGCACTTCGGCCGAGAAGTCAAGGGTGGGTTAGGGGGTTTGGGTTATAATAATAAAACAATTAGATTTTTGGTATTAATATCAATTAGAGTTCTAAAGGGGTAGTTTAATTCGGTTTATTTTCCCCACGGTATTATAATTTTATTCTAAATATAATTTATGGTTCCACGTAAAGTTTGTGTAAATAATATATATATGTATATATATTTTTCTGGTTATTTATTTCAACCAATAGTGTTCGAATTAAGTCGGGTTATAAGTGTATGTGAACCGGTAATTCCCAGAATTACCAAAAATATAAAATGAGACAATGTTCGGTTTTTGTTAGACCTTCATGTCCTTGTTTGTGAAATTACGTAAATCACAAAAATAATTATAATGTAAACTCGTTTATTGTAATGTAAACTTGTTCATAATGTATACGGATATTGACCTGAAATGTCGGGTGTCACACCCACCCCATTCACGCCGGTGTTACGGATTGCCTAATGGTGAGATATACAACCATGGGGATATACGCAGTAGTTTGACCGGTCATAAATTCAAAACCGGAAGCGATTGTGAAGTTATCGCACATCTTGTGAGTCCTTAACCTCTTTTCCCTTCAAATCATATAGATTGAAATCTTTATCCCAATGTTTTTTTACGAAAGGTTTGCTTTAGCGCGTTGGTCGAGGCAATTGTCTTTTTTGGAGACAACCCCGGTTCAAGACACGTCATGTCTCTCCACATAGTGGTCATAACAGCCGATACACTCCCTTCGGGAGTACTGGAAAACCCCCTAACCACATGGATGAACCTGCGATGGCCTTTATCCAAATGTTAACCCAATCTTTTATACGATTACTATTAATAGATTATATTGACAACTTATTGGCCTAATCTTGTCATAGTCATGGTCTACGGGTGCAAGGAGGAAGTCGCAAGTTTACTGGATTGAGTGACAAGTTTGTTAGTCCTAGTAGGAGTCTAATGCTTGTTTATTTTATTCGTTTATTAATTGTTTGGTTGGTCCCAGTAGGAGTGAGTTTTTATTTATTTTATTATTTAATTGAGTTTGAGTTGGGTTACGATTAATATAGGATTTATTATAAATAGATGGTTAGGTATTAATTGTAAAGGGTGAGTTGAGTTTTATCAATAAAGAGTCGATGTTTGAGATCAAAATTCGTGTTCTTAGGCCTGATTTCCAACACAACTCACCCCACTGTATATCTTTGTAGTACGAGGAGCATGGAGAAAACTTCCTCGACATGTTGGACGGGATGTTTTCTTTCGTTTTACTTGATACCCATGATAACAGTTTCATTTCAGCTCGTGATGCTATTGGGATCACACCCCTCTACATCGATTGGGCACTCGATGGTAATGCTTAGATGTTTACACATTCTGTAACCGATCCAATAACACTAATTAATTAGCGGTTATTTTTTCTGTAGGTTCGGTTTGGATAACATCCGAGTTAAAAGGTCTAAATGATGAATGTGAGCATTTCGAGGTGTTTCCGCCAGGACACTTGTACTCGAGCAAAACAGGCGGTTTTAAGCGGTGGTACAACCCTCCATGGTTCACCGAGGAGGTTCCATCTGCTCCTTATGATCCTATTGCTCTAAGACACGCTTTAGAAAACGTGAGTGTTGTCGAGTTTGTTTCTAGTTGTTCACAAATATGTATACCGTGAACTATAATAATCGTGTAAATTGTAGGTCGTGATCAAAAGGCTCATGACAGATGTACCCTATGGAGTACTTCTATCAGGAGGTTTAGACTCGTCATTGGTTGCATCGATTGCAGCTCGTCACTTGTTGGGTACAAAAGTCTACAAACTGTGGGGAGCTCAACTTCATTCTTTTTCCGTTGGCGTTGAGGTGATTTTGATCTTGTTATGTAACTTTGAGCCATAAAGGACTAAACCATTAAGCATGGTTAGAGCTTGGCTAACCCATATGGTCGTGGGTTCGAACTTCTAACCTTTATCTCGTGGTCTGCTTGCTGGATAGGGCTCACCAGATCTAAAGGCCGCAGCAGAAGTAGCTGATTGTTTGGGCACAATTCATCATGAGTTTCACTTTACTGTTCAAGTACTGTTTATAACATGATATTTAAGTGACTACTGCTGAAAATTGATTAAATACAATATGGGAGGATGGTATTGATGCAATAGAAGATGTAAATTTACCATACTGAAACATATGACGTGACAACACTTAGGGCAAGCACCCCGATGTTTCTAATGGCGCGCAAGATCAAGTCCCTTGGAGTGAAAATGGCGATCTCGGGTGTGGGTGCGAATGAGATATTTGGCGGGTACTTGTACTTCCATAAGGCACCCAACAAGGAAGAGTTCCACCGTGAAACCTGTCGTAAGGTATTCGATTTATATTCTCAGTTAGTGACAGTAAACCAGATTAGATGATTCAGCTTTGAGAATGTGTTTCGAGTGTCTCAGATCAAAGCTATTCATCTGTATGATTGCTTGAGAGCTAATAAGTCGACATCGGCTTGGGGATTGGAAGCACGAGTCCCGTTTCTAGATAAAGAGTTCATCAATGAGGTAATGAGTATCGACCCCGAAATGAAAATGGTAAGATATTGACTATACTATAAAAATGAGTGTTGACCCGATACTAAGTGAATTTCTGTTAGCGAACTTAAACTAAGTTCGCTTGTTAGTATGTTCGCTTGTTTAGCTTTGTTAGTTTTCCTTTCATTGTATATAAATAGTATCTTGTAACCATTACTCAAGTTATCAATCAAATCAATCAATTTTACCCCCAATCATTCTCTATCATTTTCTTTCTTTCGTTTATCATTCTTGCTTGTTTCTAGTGATCATTCTCGATATCATAACATGGTATCAGAGTATATATGCTCGATTATGTGATTTTCTTCTCTTATTAGCACTCGTTCTTCATTTTTTCTTTCGTTCTCTCATTATTCGTGTTGATTGGGGTTCGTTTGATGTTTTGATCCGTTCAAAACTTTCCTTTTATGTTTCTGATCATTCATACGGTTGGATTTCTTCATATACGCTTCTGATTTCGAGTTGTGATAATTTCACACGTTTTTCTGTTCGTGCAGGCGAACTTAATAAGTTCTCTTTTCGGCGAACTTGTTAAGTTCTTTTTTAGGCGAACTTGTTAAGTTCTCTTTTGGGAGAACTTATTTTAGGCGGACTTGTTAAGTTCTCTTTTCAGCAAACTTGTTAAGTTCTCTTTCCAGCAAACTTAATAAGTTCTCTTTTCGACAAACTTGTTCAGTTCGCCCTCCTCAGTCTTTTTTTCTCAGTTTTGTTTCTTCGTTTATCTTGTCATGTCTAATACCATTGTTTCGCCTATCATTGTTCCCATGTATTCTTCTAATACTTTGTTCTTACACTCATCTGATCATCTGGGGCTCTTACTTGTTTCCAAAAATTTTTATGGCTCTGCTTTTGGATCTTGGAAACGTGTCACGTTCATTGTTTTATCTGCTAAGAACAAGATTGGTTTTGTTGATGGAACTGTTGTCAAACCTACTTCCTCTCCTAATCTGTAGCTGTGGAAACGATGCAATGATATGGTTATTTCTTGAATTTTGAACACTCTGTCTAGTGATATCAGTTAGAGTGTTTTGTATGTTGGAACTGCTCGTCAACTTTGGAACGAGTTAACTGACCGGTATGGACAGAGTAATGGGGCAAAGTATTATCAATTGCAGAAGTCTATTTCTGCTATTTCTCAAGGGAATGATGATGTTTGTGACACCCGCCATTTCCAAGTCAACATTCGTACACGACTTAAACATATTTACGTCTTCATATTTCCTGCATCTTTTGAAATCACAAACTCGAACAATAAAAATCAAGCAAACATAGTACGTCGATCGTTTCATACCTTAGTAATTATAAGAATTACTAGTTCATGCGGACGTAAAACCCATATAACGCGAACGATAGCGATTAATTATTATAACTGAAAAATATTTAATTTTTATATACTATATAAACGTTCATGTCGAGACGACTAAGTCATTAATATTTATTTCATAATATATATGAAAATCCTCGTAAAAATATTCCTAGAGGTATTGTTGTATATTATTCTCTTAGGATATTTATAAATGTGAGTGCTCACATCTACAAATAAAAATACATGTAGCTTGAACGTTTTTCGTCAAATTATCCATTGACTATTTAAACTATGATTTTAGTGTCATTTAAAACGTAAAATAAATCACATTGTCGTTTAAAGTTCTAAACGGGACTCATACCGCTAATAATGCAAACAACTAGCTTTCAAATCTTCTCCATGATAACTAATCTTCACACCATATTATCTTACTTCTAAATCTAGAGAAGAACCTAACCATCTATCACATCCATCACTCCATCACCACCCATCCCTATTCATTCAAACTTCCATCCATAATCCAATCATCATGATTGGAGTGTATGGAGCTTGTTCTTTCACCACATGAACACTCAACATATCATATCCATCATATATATATATATATATATATATATATATATATATATATATATATATATATATATATATTATATGAGATCGTTAACGCGTCTAAACTACGAACGTAAATACAGGTATATATATATTATATACGACACATTTTAATTTATATTATGACGACCTCGAAATTTATTTATTGAGACGAGTATTTAGCGGGTATAAATTGTGGGTAGTGTACCGTATTGAACCACACACCACCACCTACTACACCATCATTTTTGTTTATACAACACTCCACTCAAGGAGTCTAATCTCCATAATTAAAGAGCTTGTTCATGTGTGCACTCCAACTCCACACACACACACACACACACACACACACACACATATATATATATATATGAGTGTAGCCTACAAAATTCAAATTTCACAATCTCTATATCACTCATCTCTCTCGGCTCACTTGCACCACACACACAAACACACTTTTTTTTGCTTGACTTTTGACACAAAGAATCAAGAAGAATCCATCTCATTTGATGTTTAAAGAAGTATACAAGAGTTATTCTTGAGGAAATCAAGCTAGAAACCAAAGATCACGTCTTCCACTCTCTAAAACCGCCATCTTTCACTTCTTTGGGGTATAATCTCCTACAAACTCTCCTTTTTATCTAGATCCTACTTTGATGTGCATTTGTCCACCTAAAAGTGATGAGTTTTCATAAAAACCTCTAAACTAAATAATATAGCATAAAACATGGGCTTGCTAAGTTAAATATATGTAATATATGTGTGTTTGTATGGCGTATGCATGTATGTGTGTATATGTACACTTTTGATTCATTAAAGTTCACTAAAGTATAAGAGAGTTTAAGCATGTGTAGGTTAATGTTTAAATCTTGAAAGATTATGGACTTTGGTCAACAAGACGTGTTAATATACATAGATCTACTAATATGCGTAATATCGAACATGTAAACATGTATGGATATAAGTTCATAATATGTATGTTGTTTCAAAATGGTTAAAAATATATAATTTGGGTCCATACATTTAGAGATTTAAAAACGTACGTTATGTGGAACTTGAATGGTAAAACGACATAGTTTTGAAAGAATACTTGATTGTTTTTTTATAACACATATGTATATAGTTTGGTTGATTCAAATGAAAACGAGCTTTACAAAACAAGGACTATATAACTATAAGTATATTTTAGGAAAACATAGTAACTTGTGTGGATGGTATTTTGAAAATATAATAATACTTTAAATATGTTTTTGGAACGAAGTAAATATTGAAAAACCTACGTATGTATTTTTGATAAAGAAAACCGTTAAATGGGTTCAAGTAGTTATTTTAAATAATCATAAGTCATATGATAAACTATGGATTTTGAGGACACGACATACATAAAGATATCAAATTATTAGTAAACATACGTTTTGCTAAGAAACTCATTTACGTTGAAACCTTAACAAATAATTCGTGTCTTTTGCCGAAACGGGTGTTTATATATAATTACATTCGCGATAAACCCAAAAGTTAAATAAAAACGTATGTTAAGAAATATAAAAAATATTAGTAATATTATTTCCACTTATACTACGAGAAATGGAATATTTCTTAAAAATAGTGTTATATATATATATACATACTCTGAAAGTGTATAACTACTTGACGATCATGACTTATATTCTTATACTTATTGTGCGAGTATAATACATGTATAGATAGTTATATGAACAAATAAATATTAATTACAACAAGTCGTAAAGTACGACATTTTCTTAAACGAAAACCCTTCCCAACTAAACCTAACATGATGGGTGAACAACTTGCACTTGAGATGTCGTTTCTCAATTCTAAGATATATGTTGTATTAAATAGGGCACGAGTAGTCAGGTCTCGCTTTTACAATTATATAGTTGCTAGCACTTACACACTGAAAGACCATCAGGTGAGTTTTACGGCCCCTTTTAGTTGTTTTAATGTTTTGTAAACATGGGGGGAACATGCTTATACGACATATTTGAAAGAATGAAACATATTTGTTTACACTCTAAATAACATGAACATTTTGGTTTAACTCCTTGTGAGTTTCACGACCCCTTTTTATTGTTTTCTATTTTGGGGGAAAAACATGTTAATTTCAAACGGTATGATAACTAGAAAACAAGAAACAAGCATATGATTCCCTTGTGAGCATGAGTTAACACTAAAAGGTCCTCGGTATTTCGAACTATAACCATTAGCTATGGACTTAGCCGTATATCGATATGAATAGTACTATTCGGGTTGACACCCCCAATCATGGTTAGTCGCGCTAACCTGACCAGCAGGGTCAAATGATTGCATATTAGGTTTTGTTGTTTCTCATTGTTTAAAGGTACAATGAGCTGGGGCAAAATTCAAGAATTCGTTAAAGGTTTGGTTATAGGCTTGTGCATCACATAATTCGTAAGTGCTAGCTAGACTTCGATGAATCAACCGCTAACTTGTTTTGCTTATCATATGCATAAAGTAAATTTCGAGCAAAGGATTTCGCCAATGGTATACGTACCAATGGATTTGCTAGTCAATTTTGAGAAACGGGTTTTGCCATTGGTATACGTATCAATGGTCTTGATAGTGAATTTCGAGCAAGGGATGTTGCCAATAGTACCCGTACAAACAGTTTTGTCAATCAATTTCGTGCAAATGGTTTTTGCCGAAGGATTTCGTATAAATAGTTTTGACAAACGATTTCTTAAATATGGTTTTCCTAATTGTATTCCTTTAAAACCTGTGAACTCACCAACATTGCGTTGACATTTTCAAGCATGTTTTTCAGGCAATACATTCGGCACGATTGGAATAGGCTAGCTATTTGGATTAAACCCTAGAAGCCGAAGAAGCATAGTTATAAAATCTCAAGTATGTTTTGATCTAGGTGGATTCAGATCAATGTATTATTACATGTTAGTAATTGTAAAAGTTGTTCGACACTTTAGAAATTTGTATTTTAGCTTTCGTTGTTGTGTAATGTTACCAATCGTTACAACCTTAATTTATTTATTTATTAAGTAAATAAATTTGGGGGTGTGACAATGTTGCTACATATTTTACCAAAATCAAGTCTGTTTGGGATGAGCTTAATGCAATCGAGCCTATTCTTCCTTGCACATGTGGTACTCCATGACTTATGGCTAAGCGCGAAGCAGATCAACGATTTACACAATTTTTGAGGGGCCTTAACTCTTGTTATGACATGATTCGTGGGAATATTATCATGATGAAGCCGCTTCCCTCAATCAATGAAGCTTATGTTTTTCTCATTCAAGATGAGAAACAGAGGTAGCTTCATTCATTTGCAGGGTTTATTCCTTAGAATGCTTCTATGAATGCTTCTGTGCAAGTATCAAAGAATTCTGGTGCTCGGAAAGGTTTTGTTGTTCTTATTGCAAGAAGCCGGGACATGATGCCAGCAAATGTTATCGTTTAATTGGGTTCCCCAAAGATTTCAAATTTACTAGACCCAAAGCTGCTGCTAATGCTGTTTCTGATGCTGGGTTTACTGTTCCTACTTCTAATGCACCTACTGCTCTTTCTTCCGAACAGTATAACAATCTGCTGCAACTTCTTCAGCAGAATTCTAGGTTCAGGGTGGTGTTCCTACTGTTCAACCACTTAGCTTTGAAAATTTTGTAGGTATTATTGCTTGCAATTCGACTACGGTCGATACTACTTGGATAATTGATACCGGTGAAAGTAATCATATGTGCTTTGATTTCAATTTACTTTCTGATGTTCAATTGCTTAATTCGCCCGTTTATGTTCTTTTTCCAAACGAGCATGTCTTAACTGTTACGCAAGTCGGAACAGTTAATATCACCAAGACGTTTTCTATATCTAATGTCTTCTTTGTGCCTCAGTTCAAGCACAATCTTTTATCTGTTCCCAAACTTTGTAGGGATACAAAGGATCTTGTTTAGTTTTCTGAAACTTCTTGTTTCTTGCAAACCCCTTCACTGAGTAGTCCGTTGGTTCTGGGAGATCTTCTCAACGAACTTTATCTTTTGAATCCTAATAAACTTTTCTCTTTTACAGTTGATTCCTTTTCTCACTCTAATTCTGTTATTTCTTTGAAACTTTGGCATACTCGTCTTGGTCATTTACCTTTGTACAAACTTAAGCAATTGAATGTTTTTACTGGTGTACATGATTGTTCTATTGATGATTATTCTGTTTGTCCTAAGGCTAGACATCATAAACTACCTTTTGCATCTAGTAGTATATCCAGTTCTCAAATGTTTGATCTTATTCATATTGATACGTGGGGACCGTATCGATCTACTACATTTGATGGATATAAATATTTTCTCACCATTGTTGATGATTTTACTAGAACTACTTGGACTCATCTTTTGACAACTAAAGGAAATGCCTTTTCTATTCTTCAAGGGTTCACTGAGATGATTGAGACTCAGTTTAGTACCAAAGTGGAGCGTGTTCGATCTGATAATGCTTTTGAACTTGGTTCGGGTGTTCATCATGCCGAGTATTTTAAACAAAAAGGTATTATTCATCAGACTACTTGTCCTGGTGTTCCTCAACAGAATGGGGTGGTGGAACGTAAACATAAGCATCTTCTCGAAACTGCACGTGCTCTTATGTTTCAATACAAGTTACCAATAACTTTTTGGGGTGAATGCGTTCTCACTGCTACTCATCTGATTAATATTTTCCCCACACGGGTTCTCAAGGGCAAATCTCCTTCTGAAATGCTTTTTGGTAAAGCTCCATCATACACCCATCTTCGTACTTTTGGGTGTTTGTGTTATGCTTCTACTTCTACACCCGGAAGAGATAAATTTCAGCGTAGAGCTCAAACTTGTATTTTTATTGGATATCCTTTTGGAAAGAAATGTTACAAGTTTTATAATCTTGACACTCGACAAGTCATTGTTTCTCGGGATGTGACTTTTATTGAGCACATTTTCCCTTCCTTACATTCTTCGGATCCTTCTTCTTTATTCCCTTCTCTAAATGATCTGTTTGAGGAGACAGATCCAGCTGCTGTTCCTTCATCTTCTTCAGTTGCTCCTGAAGTTGATTCTTCTCCTCCTACTCATGTTTCTCCTGTGCCTCCTCCTCCACCTCCGGAGCTCAGGAGATCTTCTCGTTCTTTTGTTCCTCCTTCTCATCTGCAGGATTATGTTTGTAATTTTGCTTCTTCTGTTGATTCGTCTTGTTTTCATACTTTGTCGAGTGCTTGCCAAGTTTCTCATTTTGTTAATATTGCTGATCTTTCTCCTGATTCTCAGCAGCTCCTTCTCAATCTTGATTCTGTTCAAGAACTTTCTTCTTATCAGGAGGCTGCTAAACATCCTGCTTGGCAAGAGGCTATGACTAAGGAGTTTAATGCCTTGGAATGTAATCAAACTTGGGAGGTTATGCATTTACCTAAGGGTAAAAAGGCCATTAAGTGCAAATGGGTGTATAAAGTCAAGTATAATGTTGATGGCACTGTTGAACGTTGCAAAGCCCGTTTGGTTGTTCATGGTGATACTCAGAAAGCCGGTATTGATTATAATGAGACTTTTTTCTCCTGTCGTTAAATGACTACTATTCGTAGTCTCATTGTTGTTGCCACTAAACGACATTGGGGTTTATATCAATTGTATGTCAATAATGCTTTCTTACACAGGGATCTTGATGAAGACATTTATATGTTTTGAAGCAAGCTTCAAGGCAGTGGTATGGAAAGCTTTCTGATGCTCTTAAGACCAAAGGTTATATGCGCTCTCCCAATGATTATTCTTTATTCTCTAAGACGATGGGGGATTATGTTGTTCATGTGGTTGTCTATGTTGATGACATTCTTCTTACTGGTAATAATGAACAAGAGATGTCTGATTTAAAGACTTTCTTACATTCCACGTTTCAGATCAAGGATCTTGGAAATCTTAACTATTTTCTGGGCATTGAGGTTCTCAAATCTCCCTCTGGTCTTATCATGACTCAAAGCAAGTTTGCGAAGGATTTGCTGACTGAGTTTCCTACAGACGATGTTTCTTCTGTTTCGTCTCCTTTGCCTTTACATTTACGACTCAAGCTCAACGAAGGTCAAGTTCTTGATGATCCTTTGGCCTATCGTCGCCTTGTTGGTAAACTCAATTATCTCACTCATACTCGGCTTGATCTTGCTTTTGCGGTTCAGTTTCTCAGCCAGTTTATGAGTGATCCGCATGTTCCTCATTGGGATGCTGCGTGGCATACTCTTTGGTATGTCAAAGGCACTTGTTCTCAATGGTTATTCTTTAATGATGATCCTGATATGTCTTTGTCTGCTTATTGTGATTCTGATTGGACGGTTTGCCCTAATACTCGGCGTTATGTCAGTGGCTATTTCATTTTTCTTGGGGGCAGTCCTATTTCTTGAAAATCCAAGAAGCAAGCTATTGTTTCTCTTAGTTCTGCTGAAGCTGAATATCATTCTCTTCGCCGTGTCACACAAGAACTTGTTTGGTTGACTCGGTTGTTTATGGAGTTTAGGCTTGATAATCTTACTCCTGTTCCTCTCAAATGTGACAGTCAGGCGGCCATTCATATTGCTAAGAATCCAGTTTTTCATGAGCGAACTAAGCATATCGAGTTGGATTGTCATTTTGCCGGCGAGAAACTTCTAGCCGGTTTGATTCTGCTTTCTCACACACGGACTTCTGATCAACTTGCGGATTTATTCACTAAGAGTTTGGCTGGTCAACCGCATTCAGATATCATTTCCAAGTTGGGGTTGTATACACCTTCAACTTGAGGGGGGTGTTAGCGAACTTAAACTAAGTTCGCTTGTTAGTATGTTCGCTTGTTTAGCTTTGTTAGTTTTCCTTTCATTGTATATAAATAGTATCTTGTAACTATTATTCAAGTTATCAATCAAATCAATCAATTTTACCCCCAATCATTCTCTATCATTTTCTCTCTCGTTTATCATTCTCGCTTGTTTCTAGTAATCATTCTCGATATCATAACAATTTCCACATATTGATATGGAGAACAACCGTATTGAAAAGTGGATTCTTCGAAAGGCGTTTGATGATGAGTATCACCCGTATTTGCCAAAGGTATCGGCCTTTTATTATCAATGTCCTATTTTTGGAAATTTAATCGCGTAATGTTGGCAAATTCGTTGTTGTGCAGCATATATTGTATAGGCAGAAAGAGCAGTTTAGTGACGGGTCGGGTATAGCTGGATCGGTGGACTAAAAAACCATGCCGAACTTCATGTAAGAATGTTAACTTTCTATTGCAAACAATACACTCTAGTGCTTGATAGAATAAACCGTTAATTCTGGTGACTGATAAGATGATGCTTAACGCGTCACATATCTTCCCTCACAACACGCCACAGACAAAAGAAGCATACTACTACCGGATGATCTTCGAAAACGGTTTTTCCCTCAGGTCTGACCATTTTGCATCAGTTCTACAACGTGGCTTGTTTCAAGTACTCGGATCATCATTCTGACCATTTTTTTCATTTTTGTTTCAGAATCCAGCCATCCTAACCGTGCCAGGGGTGCAAGTGTGGCTTGCAGCACTGCTAAATCAATTGAATGGGATGCTGCTTGGTCTAACCATCTTGACCCTTCAGGCAGAGCTGCTCTTGGAGTTCATGATTCGGCTTACGAGGTTAATGTCGGTCCCGACACAAGTGCCACAAAGATTGTGGAAGATGGGCCAATGATGATGGATACCTGAACTCACAATTCAAAGCTAGAAAATAATGGTTCCAAAACATAAGAGTCAACTTTTAGTTTATAAATAAGATTTGGTTGTCAATGGTACATTTGGTTATCTTAAATAACAATAAATAAGTTATCTGAATATTTGGAATTTGATTCCAATTCTAAATTGGTACCTAAGACAGCCTGCAAAAGGTCATATAACCAAAAATGGGTTGGTCCTAAAAGAACAAGGCGGTGTAGAAGAGTTGGTTCCATGTATCGGGCAACCCGGGAAGACACCAATGGGTGCAGTCAGGGATGCCGTTGGGATTAGACTTTTGACCGGTGCTCGTGTCCCCACTGTAGATTGACGGGTGAGCGTCTTTTCTCATTGCTGATAAGGTTGTGATGTCGAGCAAGTAAACCGAGGTTTGCATTTCTCTTAGCACGGCATCCACCACCTTCATCTCGTTCGGGTACACCCCTGAGAATACTGATGCGCTCACTGGTGCAGTCTCGCCATAGCAGTTCTTGGTGGTGGTGGTCGCCCCTCCGCTCCATTCCGATGGACTGCAAATGGTTGAAACTACATTAGTAACAAACATGTGTATCTAAACATACTATAACATTGTTCTCATAAATATAAACGAACCAAGCTGCTCGTTAGCTTCTCGAAACCAGCTCTCTAAAAACTAGAATCGAGTCGAGTTAAACGAGCTCGAGCCTATATCGGAACTTATTTAATAAACGACCTTAAGCTCGAGCTTTACTAAGCTTGCGAGCCTGAACGAGCCTATTATTTATATAAATTTTATTTAATATACTAAATATGTGCTTAGATTAATTATTATTATATAAATTATGATGAATAGGCGAATAGCTAATATGTAATATATAAAAATTATAACTGTGAATTAGTGAATGTATATAATTAAATAATTAATAAATAATAAACGAGTCGAACCAAAGCTTAAAAAACCTGCTTACAAGCCAAGCTCGAGCTTTAGAAACAGAGTGCAAAACAGCCAAACTCGAGCTCTCTTTAGTTAAATAAGCAAAACTCGAGCTTAGACGAGCTCAGTTTCAGGTCGTTGTTTACGCCGCTACTCAAAACACAGATCCAAACACCACATGATATAAGCATCCAGACATCACATGATATAGTTATCAAAACACAGATCGAAACATCCCATGATACCATGTGACATGATGGATTAAACTATTAAAGTAATTAGAGGAGTGAAGGTGCATACTTGTAGTGAGTAGGCGAGAAAGACTGGAAAAATACTCTGGTTTTAGTGGTGTCGATATTTGAATCCACCCATCGGCCCCACGTCCTTACAGCAGTTTCCATCGCAACCATACGATCCATATCCTGGTAAAGCGACCCACCGGATTCCATCACGTCCCACCTGCACCGTATAATATCCCAAGCACCCACAATTCTTTTAATCATTTGCACTACAAATTTATTTATTAACGAGCTAATAATAACTAAAAATAATGAGTTTAGATTTAATTTTTTTTCAAAAGAAGAGTATTAGATTTAATGAAAAGATAAAACGTAACCTACCTAAAAAAATATTAGGAAAAAAAAAGTTAGTTTAACGAAATAATAAAAGTGTGACATAGCAAAAAATATTACGAAATCATGAAAACGAGAGTTAATAAACTAAATCTAAAAGTAAAAAAAAGTAAAAGTATATTCGACTCATAATAATAGAAAAACAAAATTTAGGTAAAAATAATTATAAATATTAATAAAAAATAGATTACTGTTCACTTACATGTGATTTTAATATATATAATAATATATTTTTACATTAAATCAATAATCGTAGTAAATTTAAAAAACTTGACTCTTGTTTTTTCAAAAGAGGGTGTGAAATGACAATACTAACCCTTGGGTGGCACCCGTATGGCTCCACCAGTGACCGGTGTTAAACGAGAGAACATCGGCGCCGGTCCACGCCCGGGCGTTTTCCGATATGTCCTCCAGTTTAAGAACCCTCCGCCCTCCCACCGAATCAATATCCACCAAATACTGCGCTTTGTAATACGACATCGTTACATCGTAATCCTGCCCGTTCAAATATTTTACAAACGCGTTAACTCTGTACAATAATTGAAGATCTAACGGCTCAGAATCACTCACCAAAAACTTGAATGTAGAGAGCGGATACCCTCTGATCACCTGTGTCGCGACACGTGGCACGGCCGACCACGTCAGACAAATCAACGACTCCCATTGGTTCCTCCCTAACGAGTCCCCCACGAACATCACTGTTTTCCCTTTCATCTTTTCCAAAAACCCGAGCCCGTTGAACCTGGTCAAACCCACAATCGTACAACATTTAATGCATAAAGTACAACCTTCAACCAAACCTCAAACACTCAAAGTACAAGCGTTATAGCATTAAGTACTGACCTGGGGAGCTCACAATTGGCGGGTTGCCATCGGTACTTGAGGTAATCGGAGTCGGGTCGTCCGTACATTTGGCAATTGAAATCTGGATCGATAACGGGGCAAGAAGAGGACTGGTAGACCGGGTACGAATCGTCGTGGACCCATGAACCCATGAAGAGGGAGCACTGGGATTGATTAGCTTGGAGGATTGGGCGTGAATGGTGGTGACTATGGTCATTGTTGTTGAGATGGTGAACTAGCAAGTAAGATGATGATAATAAGGTGAAATCGAAGAAGAGTATAATGGAAATCAAAATAGAAATGGATACAGATTTGATTGATGGAAAAGTAAAAGCCATGGGAGGGGGGAGAATTGAGGGGAGGTGTTTGGGGGGCTATTTTTGTTGTCTTGTTTGCTTGGAAAGTGTGGTGAAATGGTTTCACGTATGTCGGATCGGGTCGGTTTTTATATTAAAACTTTGAGCAGTGAGCAGTGAGCACGTGTCACTTTTAGGTATATACTTAACATATTTTTCTCTTCTTTCTCCTATTTAATGATGATATTAAACTAATACATTTTTTTAAATATTTAATATAAAATTTATTTATGGATACTTATTAACCAAATAAAGTTAATATAAATTAATATTTATCAATTACATAAAAAAGATTAATACCTAGTTGAAAAAAAATATTTTATAAATTAACTTAACGTAATTTATAATTGTCACGTTAAAATACATTTTTTAAAAACATATTTTGGAAAGTGTATGTGTCAACATATTACATTTTATTCAACACATATAATAAACGAGTTTATTCAACATTTGTAATAACAAGTTTTAAAAAAAATATAATTTTTATTTCTAAATATATAAAATTATATTCAAATTACTCGTGTATTACACGGGATTCTAACATAGTTAAATAATAGAGTAAACTTCGTTTTTGCTTCATGTGGTTTGAACATTTTAACCCTTTTGCTCAAATAGTTTGAAAATGGCTAAAACACTCCTTGAGGTTACAATTTTGCTCACTGACACTAACTCCGTTAAATATTTCAGTTAAAATTATATATGTATATATATATATATATATATATAAGGGAAAGATCATAAGAAAACTCATTATTTATGAGAAAATAAAAAAAACTATTTATTAAAGGTAAAAAAAATAATAAAAAATCATAACTCAAAATATAAATCAAAAACTAAAAAACCGCTTCGGAAACTTTGTTCCCCACGTTGTCCTCGTTAAAAAAAACAAAATAAAAAAATCAGCACAATACTACGTATGTGTAGTAGGGTTAGTTTTTGGGTTTAGTTTAGCTTTTATGTTAGGTTTTTTTGGGTGGGGGTGGGTGGGGTGGGGTGGGTTTAGGTTTTTGGGTGAAGGTGGGTGGGGGGTTTAGGTTTTTAGGTAGGGGTTAGGTTTTTGGGTGTACTACACATATGCAGTACCTTTAGTTTTTTGGGTTTAGTTTAGGTTTTTTTTTTGAAGGGGGGGGGGGTGGAGGGTTTAGGTTTTTGGGGGGTGGGTGGGGTGGGGTGGAGGGTTTAGGTTTTTGGGTGGGGATGGGGTTTTTGAGTGTACTACACATATACAGTACCTTTAATGAAAAGTTTTTTGGTTTTCAAAATTAAATGAGTTTTTTAGTGAACTCACCCCTATATATATATAATCATACATCGTGAAATTAACAAAATGCACTTAATTTTAACTGAAATATTTAACGGAGTTAGTGCCAGGGAGTAAAATGGCAACAAAATGATAACCTCAAGTAGTGTTTTAGACATTTTCAAACTATTAGAGCAAAGGGTTAAAATGGTCAAACCACAGGAAGCAAAAACGAAGTTTACTCTAAATAATATAACTAGTGAATTAACCCCGCGCGTTGCGGCGGAGTTTTTTCTCGCAAAACCTTCTCTCGTATTACGGATTGGTTTTGTAGAAAAAGTTAAAGCTATACGTAAAAGCCTCGAATCAAAACGTAGAAAAAAAAAACACGTCGCGAATATGTATTTAAAAACCACTAAAATGTTACGTCATTGTCAAAACGTATGTTAAAAAATACGAAAGAGAACATAAAAAAAGCGTCGCCTTCCCAGATTTAGCATTTAAAAATATAATATTTGATATTATAACTAAATAAACTAACTTAAATAATCAAAGAAATAAAAAGAATTAAGATTTAACATTAATAATCGAACAAGTATAAGAAAAAATGTAGCTAAATAATTAAAAAAACTAAAACATACCTAGAAAATACTAATTTTTTGTTATATCCCCTTCACGCATTGATTAAAATACCATACGTGTCAACACCTGTCAAAATTTCGTGAGAACGAATTTGTCCAAAAGCCTCTCACATTGAATTAAACTTTTCCATTTTTAAAAACCCATCTAAAATCCTATTGCAAAAACGAAAATATTTTATAAACTAAAAAAAGAAAAAAAAAGAGCAAAAAATAACATTGCCAAAGGAATGGTTGAGAATGTTTTGAATCCGCGTTGATTGAAAGGGAGATAGACGTACAAACCACCAAGCCACCGGTTAATGTTAGTAAGGGAGGTGGGAGTGGTACCCTCTCACTTCTAAGTACCTTTCTAAACTCACCAATCATAAGATGCCACCTTATTTTGATAAACTACCCTCTAAGGTGTGAGTGGTACCCTCCAACCCTCTTATTATTATTTTTTTAAATTTAACAAATTAATGACCAAATTAAAAAATTAAAAATTTAATTAATTAATTAAAAATACATAACAATAAATAAAAAGATAATACAAAAAAGTAATTTTAATGGTTGATGGTTTAGCAGTGTGAACGGCTTTTTTTATTATTTTTTATAGAAACTTTTATAATGTTAAAGATGATTCATGACTATAATACATATTCATACATATTCATAACGGATATTCCACAAATAAAATAAATTAATAATGCTTTTAAACCGATAAAGTGTCAAAGGTGAACTGTGAACCACATCACGTTAATTTTAAACCAACCAACGGACCAAATATGTTCACTTGCTGCGGTTCGAATGATTCAAATATTCAACCAATTACACTAATACTTAATCACAAGTGTAGGTGGCCTTTTGCCACCGACCACTTGCACCCCCCACTTTTAAGAAATGACAATATTCATCCTTAACTTTGTAAATTGGAACTTTAATCCTCTCAAGTTTCTACATGTTCGCGTTTACCCTGTGTAGTATATATAATATGATTTTTCCTAATAACTTTCGTTCATTAATTAATTTTTTTCTTGACGTCCCGGTATAAACTTCGTTAAAAACGGAGTCTTATTCAATGTAGGCAGGGGCGAGGATAGTGAGTGCCCGGGGGGCCCGCCCTCCCCCTCCCTATTTTTCGCTCAGTAGTGTTAATTTATACGTATTATGCCAAAAATTTTATAGTTCCGGCCTCCCTGATAGGAAAAAAAAATCCCGGGCCCCCTTGCGTTTTTCTTCAAGCTCCGTCACTGAATGTAGGGTCTTTTTTAGGTGTCATGAGTTATATCGACTAACGGTAATGTGATGGTACCGTGAAGAATGAGACCGACGCCGACTAAAAAACATCGGTTTCGTTATATAACTGTCTTTTATCTATGTTTCGATCTCCACAACCAAGTCGCCGTAACTTTATACGTCTCTTCTATGTACTTAACCACGTTTATTTTTATGTTTAGCCATGTTTATGTCACCGCCTCAACCGTTTAAGGTTCGCCTCTCGCCGCCGCGGAGCGCGGGGTTAATTTTCTAGTTTCAATGATTCAAGAACATATAATTAAAAAGGTTTATTATTAAAAAAATAGTATATTTTATCCGTATAATATCGTAAATACATAAATCACATTGAGAGGTGATTACACTTTCATTGGTTCTGAACACAAATTTTAAAAAAGTAAACATATTTAGTTCTGAAGTACTGAATGGTAATTTCCTTTTAGGCCATGTGGTTTCACTTTCATTGGACAAGAAATAGCAAGATTGTGTGGAGAATCTCAGAACCCACACCTTTTTCGTTATGGGGTCATCAAATAAAGGGGTGCCTGTATTTGAACAATTATTCGTATTTTTATATAAATACTATTTTATTATCTCTAGCTTAATTTAATGGTGAAACTGTTTACTACAAAAATCTTCGTTAAAAAATCTAGACCTGGTAACGGTGTTGCGAATAGATGAGAACCAAGGCTTGGGAGAACGAACCGTAAAATAGAACATTGTTAGCATCGTCACATATATAGGACTTCTCTATGTGACCAATTTTTGATGTGAAAGATAAGTATGTGTTTTAGAAAAAATTATTGAGAGAGTTAGGAGTGAACTATCTACCTTTTTCGTGCATGGAGGAGTGGTATTTGATATGCCTCAAATTATACATGCTTTACATGTATAATCATCCCTATATTTGATTGAATTTAAGGCAATTTCAATGAAATTGGTGCTTAATTAGTTCCTTTACGAAATTGTAACTGAATGCGGCGTCTCGGTGAAAAACAAGCTAAAAAGACGAAGAGAATCAAGAATATCACCAGCATGTGCCTGCGCCTGTGCCTGAGGCACGCCCGTGCTCATGCATGTGTCTATGCTTGTGCCTAAGGCACGACCATGCTTGTACCAGGCACGACCGTGCTTGTGCCTAAGGCACAGTCGTGGCTTGTCCCAACAGACTCTGAAAAGCTGGAGATTCGCTACAGAAGTACTATGTACTATTGTACCAAGTCACGGCCGTGCGTACGGAGGCACGGGCGTGCCTCCCCCAAGTTTTGCCTATAAATCGTCCCTCAAGTCTCATTTGCTAGTGTGCAAGATCAGAGGTGCCGTAGGGCTCTCCTAGGGGCGAAAACCCACTATTCTAACTCCATTTTCTGTTTATTTTTATTTTCTAACTTTTGTTGTGTCTAATTGAAATTAAAATGGTCAAATGGTCAACTGTTATCAATTGCTGCAATTGTAGACCAATTACAAATAGTTAGTATATGGTCAATTGTTATCAATATATGGTCAAATGGTATGCAATTGCTGCAATTGTATACCAATTGCAAATGGTCAAATATTGGACATTATATGGTAAATGGTCAATATATGGTCAACTGGTCAACTGTTATGTCTTTGGATTTCAGGATATGGTCAACTTTGCAACTGCTATGTCTTTATTTTGATTTATATTAGTTTGATTTATCTTTGCAATTGGTCAACTGTTATCAGTATATGGTCCAATGGTATGCAATTGCTGCAATTATAGACCAATTGCAAATGGTCAAATATTACCATATTTTTTTTACAAAAAATACATAATAATAGACATAAATTCAAAACTAGATCACAATGACCTAGCATCAGATAACAAATCCTCATCCTTAGATGTGGACCATGTATCTCTTTGACTGTGCTCGCCTCGTATCCTACTCTGCCCAAACAGAGCATCAGAGTTAAAGGTGGAGTCCCGCTCCCTCACAAGGTAGAGGGAGAGTTCAGTAGCATCCCTCCCGTGAAAGGCCACAACCTTCATATCATTGTTACTGTACACTTCAACTGCATACTCCAATGACAGGTATAGGATCTTGAAAAAGGTGGTGAAATACTCAGCCGTCGTGTACCCTAGAGCTTTAATCATATGGTCAAGCTCTTTGTACGAGAAGAGATCAATGTTGACGTAGTCAACAAAGCTCTCAACGTCGCCGACGTATTCCAGCAGCTCGCCGGCGAGAGTGCCTTTAAAGTGGCCCTTGTGGTGGATCTTGAGCGTGAAGTGCCTCGGATTACCTGAAATTTCAACATTAGGTAACACATTTTACCTTAAAAAACGCAACTTTAAGAATACTATACCCTGGTAGTGTGGTGTTGCACCACCGGTTACTCGTACTCTCCATTGCGGCGCCATTTGAGCGTTTTTTTGTTTCGAGAGAAGGGCGACGAAGGTTTTTTGGCTGAATGAAAACCTAATTTGGTGAATTGGTATTTACAGGAGGGTGCGCCCAGTCGATCATCTTCCTCTAACAAATTGAACTTGGCGGCATGAAGTGGAAAGACGATAATTAATTGGCCACACGCACTATTAACCGTGTCCATTGATTACTTTTAGCCACACATAAAACATTTAACCGTGACCGTTGATTACTTTTAGCCACACATAAAACGTTTAACCGTGACCCTTGATTACTTTTAGCCACACATAAAACGTTTAACCGTGACCATTGATTACTTTTAGCCATACAAAATAACTGTAACCGTGACCATAAAATACTTATAGTTATAACTATTTAAACACACGTAGCTAATAAACACTACTATATATCTTTGTATTAGCTTTTACCCACATCATCAAACAAAAACAATGGCGGTTCGTCACATTTAGCCACTGTTTTTGTTTCATTTATTAATTGCAAAACACTACTTTTTGGTCACACAAGAAAAAATAAGTGACCGTATCTATTAGCTCTTAGCCACATCACTAAAAATATACTATGGCAGTTCGTCACATTTTCCCACACTATTTGAGAGTGGCTAGTAGATGTCAAATTTTTGTTTTAAAGTGTGGCAAATAGATTAATAACAAATCAAACAAATACTATAACAGTTGGTCACATTTGGCCACACTTTTCTAGTGTGGCTACTAAATGTCACGTGTTTTTTCTTAAAGTGTGGCTAATAGATGTGTTTTTGGTCACATGAAACAAATATTACGGCCGTAGATCACATTTGACCACACTTTTCTAGTGTGCCTACCAAATGTCACAGTTTTTTCGTAAAATGTGGCTAATAAATGTTTTTTTGGTCACATGTATCAAAAAAACAAACAAATATTGTGGTCGTATACATTTGCCCACACTTTTATAGTGTGGCTACTAAATGTCACAGTTTTTTCTTAAAGTGTGGCTAAAGGTTTTGAACTGTTATACATTGGTCACATGAATAAATAAAATGTGTGGCCAAAAGTAGGATATAATGTTTTGAAATGTGATTAATGACCTTTAGCCACACATTTAATAGAAAGTGTGGCTGGGCGGTTTTTAAAAAAGTATGGCTAAAGGTCATATTTGGCGTAGTGATTATATTCAAGAATCAAGAGGCATTTTATACTCACTTCACTTTGGCTTTTGTTTGATCATTGGATCATTCCATGATTGTATCATCAAGTGTTAGTGTAGTCATTTATATAGCCATTCTTGGCTAGTTCTCTTGTATCACTTGGGTTTTGATAAACCTTGGTTTAATTTAATATTTGATTTAGTAAAATGATATGTTTATGTTACTTAGATTATCTTAATTTTAATTTGCTTTAAAAATACATGGGTATTTAATTTTCAATCATTTAAAGTCTTAAATATTGTGGGTGTCTTAAGCAAGACATCTTGTTTAGCATTCATTCAAGTTTGTACGACTTTATTCAAATCTGTGGTGCTACTGGGCCCGGTTAGTATAGATCTAAAACTTTAGATTGGTCGAAGGTGGATAGTCACTTATGCCTTGCTTTAGCTTTGAATGCTTCCCCAGTCATACCGCCAGTTCGTAGGGGGAATGCATTTGAGATCCGACCTAGATGTCTAGGGATTATCCCACACTTCTTTGGGAGAGCTACTGAGGAACCCTACTCACATTTATCAGAGTATGAGGCTACATGTGGGACCATAGTCAGGGATTCACTACAGACGAGGTGAAACTGGTACTATTTCAGTTTTCACTAAAGGACCGAGCAAAACAATGGTTCCTTTCTCTACCGTCTACTAGCATTGCCACCTGGGCAGAGCTACAACAGCAGTTCCTGGCTGAGTACTTTCCACCTCATAAAACAATGAGGCCCGAGCTGCAATCAGAGACTTCAGGAAACAATCTGAGGAGCCTTTCTATGAGTCATTTAAGAGATTCAAGGAGTTGCTAAGAAACTGCCCACACCACGGTATTGAGAAGTGGGAGTTAATCCAAGCGTTTTATGATGGTCTATTGCCCGAGGATGTGAGGGATGTAAACTCAACAAGCAACGAGTCGTTCCTCTCCAATCATGAAGATGATGACTGGGATATTCTAGAGAGGATGTGTACGACCTCGAAGAGGCATGCCCATGCAAGTAGAAGGGCGAACACGAGTGCATCTACAAATTCAATGGATTATGAAACACATAAGAGGTTGGATGTTATGGAAATCCATATGGCAAGGCTTGGCAGGCCTAGTGGTAATCAGGTGGCGAATGTATCCGGTTTGTGAAAAATGTGACGATTTGGGCCACACTTTGGCAAACTGCCCGAGGGAGCAAAGGAAGGCTGAAGATGTGCATCAGGTTAGGGGAGAGAGGAAGCAGCATGACATGAGTGCAACACATTACCAACTAGGACTCATAAATCATCCTAATCTTAGGTATGGTAATGCTTCTAATCAATTAAATCCTAACTTTCAGGGTTCTGATGGGCAGGGTGGAAGTCAGCAGCAATACCAGAACCGCCAGCAAGGATACGATCAGGGCGGTTATCAAAGGAACCAAGGCAATCAGGGCTATCAACAAAGGAACTATCAACAGAACCAATCCCAACAGTTTCAACAACAGGGAAACCAGCAGATCAGACCTCCATCTGGTAATGATTCTCAATTTGCTGTTATCATGGAATCCCTGAAGAGGATTGAGCAGGACAGAGAGATCCAGATCAAGACCAATGAATCGTTTGAAAGACAACTGGGTCAGTTGGCAGAAAAGATAGCTGAAGTGGCAGGCCGACCACAGGGGCAACTACTGAGTGACACCAAATTAAATCCTCAACATCAAGGAGCCAGCTCCTCAGGTTCAAGGAATGCTCATGTTTACTAGGTAAGTACCCTCAGAAGTGGTAAGGTTTACAATAATAATATTACCTCAGCATCACAAGATGTTGAGGGAGTGGTCGAGGATTTGGGAGAGAATGGTGAGAGTGACAGTGATTCGGAACCTATTTTTACTAAACCTATTAAGAAAGTAACATTTTCTAAACAAACTAAGTCTAAACCGAACACAGCTGTTACTCAAGGTGTAGGGGTGGAGAATATTACCATCCCTTATCCTTCTACCTTAATTGAACCATCTTAAAAGAAAGTTTTGAATAAGAGAGCCCCACAACAAGACGAGTTGTGGGACATGTTTAAACAAGTAAAAATCAATCTCCCTCTGTTAAATGTTATTAGACAAGTACCTGCTTATGCTAAGTACTTTAAAGATCTTTGCACCCAGAAACGACACCTGAAAATGCCTAAAAAACTTGATCTAACCGACAATGTAAGTGTCGTTTTGTCGGGTGCATTACCACCAAAGCTCCAAGATCCAGGGGCACCTTTAATTTCGATGCAAATTGATGAATTAAAGATCAATAAGATTCTTCTTGATCTTGGAGCGAGTGTTAGTATCCTTCCGGGTAGTTTGTATAACTAATACGATTTTGGTCCGCTACAAAAGGTCGATACCACCGTGGTGTTGGCAGATCTCACCCTCAAACTTCCCAGAGGGATATTGACTGATGTGATTTTTAAGGTAGAAGATTTTTATTACCCTGTCGACTTCTTAGTTCTTGATTATGAAACTCCATCTAGTGACAAGCATCCCAATGTGATATTGGGGAGACCTTTTCTGAGAACAGCTCAACATGTGATCAATTGTGTGACGGGAACTGTTGACATGGCATTCGGTAATAGAAAGTTGAGGTTGAACATATTTTCTCGTATATTTAATGCTCCAATCAGCGACGAATGCTTCATGGAAGACGTTGTTGATAGGTGTAATCCTCATGAAAATGAGGGTGAAACCATGGAGCCGTGTGTTGTTTATGACAGGAAAGATGTGGAGCATGACCATGAGTTGAAGGAAGCAGAGGCACAAGGGGAAGTGTATGCTCTCAGGGAGCGAATGCCAACTTGGACACTCCAAGTAAAGAGTTTGCCAAAACATATTGACACTCATCTGAAACCTTCCCTAGAATCACCGCCCAAATTAGAATTGAAAGATTTACCTAAGCATTTAAAATATACATTTGTTGGTGACATTGACACTCTTCCTGTTATTGTTGCTGCAGGTTTGACTGAAGAGCAGGAGCAGGCATTGATGAAGGTACTGGTTGCCCACAGGGCAGCAATTGGGTGGACCATTGCAGATCTAAAAGGGATCAATCCAGCCATAATGATGCATAAGATCGTAACTGATGAGGGAGCCAAACCATCCAGGGATGTGCAAAGAAGGTTGAATCCCAACATGAAGGAGGTGGTAAAGAAGGAAGTTCTGAAATGGTTGGATGCAGGTTTTGTTTATCCCATATCTGACAGCACATGGGTAAGCCCGACACAGACTATCCCAAAGAAAGCAGGTATCCAGATAGTCAAAGGTGAGAATGGTGAAGAGGTTGTGATAGGGTGTTTTTAGTGTAATAAATATATTTCGTTTAGAGTTACACAAAATCATGTTTTAAATTTATAAATTAAAATGATAACACCTTCAACTAAACACACACACACAATAGGCAAGTGTACATATCGCAGCGTAGTATAGTCTTGGTAAGAACTAAGTATCGAACCATGGACACGGATTCCTTACTCAACCCTCGCTATTGTCTGACTAGGATAATAAGTTGGAAAAGGGTTTTGTATAAAAGAAAATAAAAAGGATAAGAAATGTAATTAGAAATGCTATCCCGTTTAAGGTGTTACTCCAATTGTTATCACTTGTTAATTAATGTTATAGTTTAGTAAGGTTGGTCATAGTTACTAATGCTAACCCTTTCGATGGGGGAGCTAGTATTTCGTAACGGAACAGTGGATACGATCGGCCAATTGTTCCTAACAAATCTCGGGACCCTAAACGGGGTCTCAATTCCGCCGGCTATCCCGTGATTCATTATTCGTACTTAGATTATCCTTTGACTGACGTACGTCATGTCTTGTAACTTCTTCCGGAAAGTCAGAATGCGCAACTTCCTCCAAAGGTACTTTATGAATGCTCGGACCGAACAAAATATGTTCTTAAAATAGTTGTCTTACTTATAAATTCATTTTAAATAAATAAAACTTTCATCCTCAAGATCAAGCCCCATGGCCCAGCTAGGAGTCCTCTGCAAGCTAACACAAAAAAGTAAAGAAATACCGACACGTTTCATAAGGTGAATGACCCGTTGAATATTCAAACCTCCAATCAACCCATAATAATAAACCAATACTAACTCGGCCGTTGCTAGCACCAAGATTGCATATAGACCATACAAACCCGAATAAGCTTCTCAAACAAGAAGACTTGCTTAAGTAACTTACAAGATTTAAGGTTATTAAGTTGGTTTAAAGATTACTTATTCTGGTCTTTTCAAGATAAACTATAAGAAAGACTTCAAGAACATAACTTACTAAAAATACTTCATTAATTAATTAAAGTTCAACTAACCCAAGCAACACAAGAGGACTAGTCATAAATGACCATACAAGCGACTCCATTAACCCTTAGATAATGTGTGGAAGTATTTCAACACCAAGAGAGAGTGGGTATAGGCTGCCTCTTGTTTTACTCGAACGAGACGAATCACTTCATATTACAAAACTTAGAAAAGGAAAATAAACAAAGAAAAGCTAAAATAGACCAAAACCGAGAGAATTCTGGCTCTAGCAGAGTGCTATGGTCTTCACAACCCTTGGTCTTGGACATCTAAAATACTAGAATGAGCTTGCTATTTATAGGCAAAGATTTTGGTAATGCACGGTCGTGCATTGGATTGCACGGGCGTGCAAAGTACCCTTTTCTATCACATGAGGAATATGGCAGCTTTAAGGAGGACAGGGAGGCAAAACAAGCTTTGCACGGCCGTGCATAGCCTTGTTTTGCTCCTTGTTGACTTTTTGACTTCTAGCTTTGCCTTTTTGCGTTCGGTTTCGTTCAATTGACTTTCGAATGCTGATTTCTCCTTGATTTTGAGTGATTTCTTCATGTTTTTGTATATTAAGGGTGATTATCCTGTTGTGTCATAAATGAGTGGACTCAGTATCAATTATTATCATATTATGTCCAATTGTGATTAATATGGGGATAATTATGCATGTAAAATATGTACAAATGATGGCACATCAGGTTGCCACCAGCCCGGTAACCGGGTGGCGCATTTGTATTGACTACAGAAAGCTGATCACTGCCACTTCAAAGGATCACTTTCCTTTGCCATTTATTGACCAAATTGTTGAAAAACTGACAGGTCAGAAATTCTATTGTTTTTTAGATGGATATTCAGGGTATAATCAAATTGCAATACATCCTGAAGATCAACAAAAGACCACGTTCACTTGTCCGTATGGCACTTTTGCATTTAGGCGAATGCCATTCGGTTTGTGCAATGCCCCGACCACCTTTCAAAGGTGCATGATGAGTATCTTTTCAAATATGATTAGGGAGTCCATGGAGATCTTCATGGGTGATTTCTCAATTTTTGGTCCATCATTTGAGTCTTGTATTGAACAGTTAACTAAGGTGTTAAAAAGATGTGTCGAGACTAATTTAGTTTTAAGTTGGGAAAAGAGCCACTTCATGGTTCAAGAGGGAATTGTTCAAGGGCACGTGATTTCAAGCAAGGGTATTGAGGTTGATCATGCAAAACTCCGGGTAATTGCCACTCTACCTACCCCAAACAACATTAAAAGTGTCCGCTCATTAAAAGTATTCATCAAAGGTTTTAGTGCAATAACAAAACCTTTGTGCAATGTATTGCTCAAGGATGCTCCTTATGATTTCAATGATGAATGTCTAAAATCTTTTAATCTAATTAAGCAACAGTTGGTGGAGGCACCCATTTTAAAATCACCGGATTGGTCGCTGCCCTTTGAAATCACGTGCGATGCAAGTGATTATGCGGTTGGGACTGTCTTGGGTCAACGGGTGGATAAGAAACCCGTCGTGATATACTACGCAAGTAAGACTCTTTCTGATGCTCAGTTAAACTACACCACGACTGAGAAAGAGCTACTCACGGTGGTGTATGCGTTGGATAAGTTTAGATCATATATTTTGGGAAGTAAGGTTATTGTTTATTCTGATAATAGTGCAGTCAGGTACCTCATGGCGAAGAAGGATGCAAAACCACAGCTGATTAGGTGGATTTTGTTGTTACAAGAGTTTAACATGGAAATCCGTGATAAGAAGGGATGCGAGAATGTCGTGGTTGACCATTTGTCACGCATTGTGCTGGAGAAGGATGAGCCTATTAATGATATAAATGAAACATTCCCCGATGAACAACTTTTGTCTGTTTCGACTGAACCTTTGTTTGCTAACTTTGCAAATTATTTGTTTGAAGGTACTTTCCTGGAATTTTGGACAAAGAAGAAAAGACAGCAGTTTGCAGCTCAAGCAAAACACTTTATCTGGGAGGACCTAGATCTGTTCAAAGTGGGGGCGGATCAAATCATAAGGCGATGTTTCCCTGATTCAGAGATTCAAGCATCGTTGAGCCTTGTTCATGCATCTGTATGTGGGGGCCATTTTAGTGGACAGAAAATGGGGAAAAAATTTCTAGCATGTGGCCTATATTGGCCATCAATCTTCAAGGATGCCTTCGAGTTTGCTAAAAAAGGTGTAAATTGTCAAAAGATGGGCAGTATTTCAAAAAGGAATGAGATGCCCATGGAGCCGATCCTGGTGGTAGACATATTTGATGTTTGGGGGATTGATTTCATGGGACCGTTCCCGAACTCTTTTGGAAATATATATATTTTGGTGGCGGTTGATTATGTTTCAAAATGGGTTGAAGCAATCGCCACCAAAACCAATGATCACAGTGTCGTTTGTAAGTTTGTCTAGTCTAACATTTTCTCAAGATTTGGAATCCCTCGCGTGATCATCAGTGATGGGGGATCACTTCAAAAACTTTCACTTTGGCAAACTTCTCAAACGATACGGTATAGACCATCGAATTGCCATACTGTACCACCCTCAAACTAGTGGGTAAGTCGAGGTATCCAATAGGCAGATTAAAGATATTTTGCAGAAAACTATGCGTGCAGACCGCAAGGATTGGTCAACCAAATTAAATGATGCCTTGTGGGCGTACCACACTGCCTATAAAACGCGTATTGGTACCATGCCATATCGATTGGTCTATGGTAAAGGATGTCATCTATCTGTGGAATTAGCTCACTATGCTTTATGGGCAACTAAAACCGTTAATCTTGATTATGACAATGCAGCTAAAGAGAGGAAGCTCAAATTGTGTGAGCTTGAAGAGCTGAGAGATGAAGCTTATGAGAGTGCAACAACTCACAAAGCAAAGACAAAAGCAGTGCATGATGCCAAGCTTAAGATGAAGACATTTGAAGTAGGGCAGAGGGTGTGGTTGTACAACTCCATGATAAAACTCTTTCCTGGAAAATTGAAGAGCAAATGGATGGGTCCATACTTAGTTACCATGGTGATGTGGAAATTGAAGACTTTGAGGACCATCTAAGGTAAGTGGTGAATGGTCACCGGTTGAAACAATACATGTAGTTAACTGACATTAATGGCCCATCAGAACAGTTTGAGAGTTTCTTCCTAAGCACTGTGGAAGAGGATGAGACGTAAGGAAAGTCAATTACACCGCGTCTGGCTGAAGACGTTAAACTTAGCGCTCTTGGGAGGCAACCTAAGGTATTTGCATTTTAATGTCTTGTCTAGTTAAATGAACATTGTGGGTGTGTTCTCTAGAAAACCTCACGAGACTCAACTCGTCCACTCGGGCTACCGAGGGGTTCAAAAGGCTTGTTGCATAAGCTAAATGCAATCGTGATTCCTATGAAAGTGAGTTAGGTCGTTATTTCTTTATTTTCTTTAATTTGCATGTAATTGGCCAAGTGTGGGGACGGCTCTGGGAAATCAAGGCTCGTATGAGTGTAATTGAGGGCAATACACAAACCCATAGGGGGTAGGATGCCGTTGTAGAGTTTGTAGAATTGTGTAATTTTTGGTGTTTTCGGTATAGTTTTGTGTTTTTCTAAGTTTTTTCAGGGATTTGTGACCATTTGGGTGAGGAAAATCATCAGGAATGACGTTAGAGATATGTATGAACATGAATGAAGTGTTGGAAGGGGTTTTTGAAAAAGTTGAAAAATTGGGTTTTAGGAGTGAAAATTTTTCTAAGTACAAAATTCGTCAAAACATTTTGTCACCACAAGGTCCTCGCGGTACGCGAAGACCCAACCCCTAGGGTTTCGCGACACGCGAATGAAGTTATTAAGGACCGGCCATATTTTCACTCTTCACGGTACGCGAGTGGCTCTCGGATCTTCGCGGTACGGGAAGGAGCCCCCATGAGGTCTTTTTCCCTATTTTTCATTTTTTGGTATTTTTAAGTCGTGTTTAGTCTGTAAGGTCTTTTATTTTTTCTATTGAGTCTTTATATTGAGTCAGTATGATGCATGCAAGTTTGTTTCGAGTTTAATTTTGCCAGGTTTGGATTAATCCACCCATACTCAATCTCCATTCGGGTGGTGATATTCAGAATTTGATGAATCTCTTGTACAAGGCAGCCCAATAGCAGACGTTGAATACGATCGCGAATGAAATGTTATACGATCGTCTGACGAGCTAAGTGTTTCTTTATTCTTGTATATTTCTTTTTAGTGTCTTTCATCTTACATTGAGGGCAATATAGAGTTCAAGTGTGGGGATGGAAGACCTTAGTCTAGGCCTGTAGTTTGAGTCATAGAAAAATAAAAAATTCATAAAAATTTTCAAAAAAAAAATGTGTCATTGGATTAGAATTTTTGCAAATAAATGGAAAATGATAGGTATAATTGGAAACTATGCTTGTGAAGTTGAAATGATTAAAAAAATAAAAAGCGCATCTAATTTGTAACATTTTGGTAGGCCCAACCGACTTTAAGAGCTTAAACATCCTTATAGTGTATCTAGATTTAAATTGAATAAATAATTCATGATATCTTCTGGGTTCTCATCTTAGGGGTAATGATGAGGTCAAAACTGTTAATATAGGGTGATAGGTACCACTATGGCTCCCGGATCTTCGCGGTACGCGAAGGAGCCCCCATGAGGTCTTTTTCCCTATTTTTCATTTTTTGGTATTTTTAAGTCGTGTTTAGCCTGTAGGGTCTTTTATTTTTTCTATTGAGTCTTTATATTGAGTCGGTATGATGCTTGCGTGTCACACCCCGAAAACGACGATTCACAGCGAAAATGAGACGTAAGCATGGTGGTCACATAAGTTGGAGCCCAGTGATAATAAGCAAACACATTTATTTAAAACATCGAAAAGGTTTAACAAAGCAAAGATAAGTATTCAGATTATCCAAAATTAAAAGCATTGAAATTTAAAACAAGAGTTTCCATGATCCAACACATGAGGATCCAAAATAAAGTTTAAAATATCCCAACTGAATTCCGATGCAAGTGGTCGCCCAAAAGCCCGTTTTTATAACCGCGCGGAGCATCTAAATACCTGAAAAACATGCGTAAAAACATCAACATAAAGTTGAGCGAGTTTCACGAGTTTAAATGAAAACATAAACGAATTTTACGAACTATCAAGTAACTTGGACAAACATGTGATATGTCATAGAATAGCTAAGAATATGACAAATGACAGTACCTAGAGCTTATAATCAAACCGAGACACGAATACAACTTGTCCCCACAAACGTAAGAACGACCGATCAGCGCTACTGATCACGAGAGTGGGCAGTCAGTCCCAAATAGATCTATCAACACACCTTGAGGCCTACACGAGGCTAATGATTATAACGATGGGGCTATTCATGAACGACATACATGAACACGTAACGAAAGCCCTTACTCGAGACCATCAAACGAACACATAATGTAAGTCCAGTATCATGATAAACGAATGAAAGCATGTTCTTCCCCCATAGTTTATAAAACAAAAAAATAGTTTAAAAGGGGGTCGTGAAAAACACACCTTGATAACGAACGACGGAAAACGAGTGCTAGCAAAATACGCCCACGAACACGGGTTGATTCTAATGACGCCCTAAACACGAGGGATACATTACTAATTGAACCTCAAGTCTTACAAGAAAGTTGTTCACCCAACCTACTTAGACTTATAATATTTTTAAGAAAATATTTATTTAAGCGACCCGTTGGTGACTTCGACACGCGGTTATGTTTTTAACGAAAAACGGTGGATCATACACACATACGAAGACCTCAAGTGTTATTACTTATCAACAACCAAAATGTGAATATAAACTAATAACACGTATATGCACTCATACATATGCTTATAAGTCCTAGATCACATGTGAAAACACTTAAGTCATAATATTTGCACATAAGCATTTTTCGAGCAAAACGACTAACTTTTAAGGAACAAACTTCCAAATTTCTAACACATAAGTTTATATAACATCATATATCATCAAAATATACCTAATAAAATATATTTCATCAAACAAAACTATCTTTCATTATTTTGACACAAAGTACCTAAACATGGCAATTTCTAGCACATACGTGACAATCGAAACGTCAACGTCAAGTACAAACGCATATTTCATAACATGAAATCATTATATATCTTAAGAGCTGTATTTAATCATAAAATATACTCAAACTTACTGCTCAAAATCAGATTTAACAAATACATATTTTTCATGTCGAAAACTACCGTTTTAATCGACTAGTTTAGCGTAAAACCTAACGAAACGCATCCAAACAACAAGAATCACACATATTACTAAATATATATATTTTAGACATAAATATCATCATATTACAGCCATGATTCCAGATTTTCAAAATCTATATATTTTCATTCAAAAATCTACCTTTTTAGCATCTTTTAAGCAACATAAACATGTCATACACTTAGCAAATCATAACAACCTAAATAACACTTTTAGACCTGATTATTATTATCATAAAACATCACTTTTATCATCATATTTCCAGATTTCAAACAATCTAAATGATTCATGCCAAAACCCTAGTTTAAATCATGCTTTTGGACAACAATCTTTAGCAATAAACATCTAAATCATCAATTCAATGATCCATGCATAAACTAACATGTTTTATGCAATAATATACCATTATTTTCTATTTGAAACAAGCCATAACAAAACATTTAATTACATGTAAAGATCAAGCCCTAATCATCAACATTTTGCAAGATATGAACACATGCACATATATACATACATACGCCAATATATATACATATATACCCATCAAAACCTTCAATAATAAACCATTATTTACTGATTTTAAATGTTTCAAAAAGATCCTCTTACTAAAGGTGAACAATACTTGCAAAAATCCAAGCTTTCTTTAAGAAAGATAAGAAAGAGATGGAGATTCATACCACTTGACTAAATTAAGGAAGATACTTAGAAGAAATGAAAAATGATGGATGGTTTTCTTGAGTGCTTGCTTCACCACACTTGATTCTTCAAGTAAAGCTCAAGAACACTCAAAAGAACTCAAGAATGCTTGAAAATACTTAGAGAGAAGATGATAGAAAGGTGTGGAGTTGCAAATGAAATTTGAAGGGGTATTTATAGGGGGTGGGGGTTGGATTTTGCCAAGAGAGGGAGAGAGGAGAGAGATGGAGATTTGACATGCTCCACACAAAAACCATGCAAGGATATGATCACATTTGTGGAGTGTGGAGTTGGGTTAAGTGTGTAAGAAATCAAATGAGTGTGTTTAATACTTGATTAGGGTGTGGGACCCACTTTTTATGGCTGATTTTTGGAGAGAGAGAGAGGTCTTCTAGAACCTCATTTGTTTTATAAAAACTACACCACACAAGTGTAGGTGACATTTTATAAAAACTACAAAACTTTTATAAAATTTTACCACTTTAAACATGGTTTTTCATCAAAATAAAAATATATAAAATACCCACTAATTATTTGCTATCATAATTTATAAAAATAATAATTTTTGCTAACAGTTTATTTTAACTCATCCAGTACGTTATTGTTCCGGGTAAAACGCAACGAAAGTCAACGAAAGCGATATTTAACAAGTAGCACATAATTTTCACATATAATCCACTAATATAAACCAGTTTATATAATTTTCATCAAAACTGATATTTTTAAGGTTAACCGGGTCGTCACAAACGCTAAATACGGACATTTTACCGATACGCGGTACCGAAATTTCTGAAATTTCACGAAATGCAAACCTATGCATACGAAGGGCTTTGCTAGACTTTATAATGACCTAATTAACTGAAATTAAGTCTAAGACTCACATAATTAAATTATAAACGCGTTCTAAGTTTATACGGTAAATAATCTGAAAATTGTCGGATGTCACATTGCGGGTTTGTTTCAAGTTTAATTTTGCCAGGTTTGGATTAATCCACCCATACTCAATCTCCATTCGGGTGGTGATATTCCGAGTTTGATGAATCTCTTGTGCAAGGCAGCCCAATAGCAAACGTTGAATACGATCGCAAATGAAATGCTATACGATCGTCTGACGAGCTAAGTGTTTCTTTATTCTTGTATATTTCTTTTTAGTGTCTTTCATCTTACATTGAGGGCAATGTAGAGTTCAAGTGTGGGGATGAAAAACCTTAGTCTAGGTCTGTAGTTTGAGTCATAGAAAAATCAAAAATTCATAAAAATTTAAAAAAAATAAAAAAAAAATGTGTCCTTGGATTAGAAATTTTGCAAATAAATGGAAAATGATAGGTATAATTGGAAACTATGCTTGTGAAGTTGAAATGGATAAAAAAATAAAAAGCGCGTCTAATTTGTAACATTTTGGTAGGCCCAACCGACTTTAAGAGCTTAAACATCCTGATAGTGTATCTAGATTTAAATTGAATAATTAATTCAAGATCTCTTGTGGGTTCTCATCTTAGGGGTAATGGTGAGGTCTAAACTGTCAATATAGGGTAATATATAAACAAAAAATTATAAGTTTTTGAAATTCTTTGGCACGTCGCTTTCTTTTTATGAGAGTAAATCCGAAAGTTGGTGGCGCCCGCATTCCATAATCCATCATTACATGAGCTTAATTAATTAATTAATTTGGGAGCTTAAGTTTCGCCTACGCGTTACCCTCCGGGTTAGCAGCCTGGTTGAAACACTAATGGGTTAGATTTTTAAGTAATCAATAATTTGGATAACTAAGTTTTGCTTATGTGTCACACGTCGGGTTGCAGCCTGATTGAAACGCCACTAAGTTGACTCTTATATACTTCAAAGCTAAAACTGCAGCCTATGTGCCACACGCCGAGTTTCAACTTGGTTGAAGCACCACTAAGTTAGGTTTATTCATATAAGTTAATAAAAGCTCGTGTCATTCATCCATCGATCCATTATCCATCCATAATTTTTAAAGCATATAAATTCGTGTTTATAGTATGGGAAATCTATATGGTTTAACCCGGACTTAAACATGACCTTGAGATGGTATTAGGGTGAGCTGTAGCTTTCTGAGTGTGAGACCCATAGATAGACTGACTGCTTGATAATAATAAGATAGTAGATCACAGAATCGGGGGTTTAATGAGTCGGTGATTGGGTTTAATCGGATCGAAATACTGATTGTTACAATTAACGAATAGTATATTAAAGTTGTGTATGAATGAAAGTGTAAAAGCAGTTTTCCAATTGTGATTCCATTGCATATTCTTTTTCGAGATGAGAAAAGGTCAAGTGTGGGGATGTGATGTAGTGTTAAATAACCCTCCATAAATGTGTCGTTTTGTATATGTTTTAGGCGTTTAGCTATGTACTTTTAGTCGGTTTATCATGTGTTTTGTAGTAGTGTCTGATACAGGTTAAATATGCTTATTGAGCGGGAAATACGAGTTTTAATCAAGAGGATGCAAAGCACAGGAAATCAGAAAGTCAAAAGTTAAAAATCTTGGAAATTCATGTCTTTGCGGTACGCAAAGAGGGAGGATGGAAAGTTCATGGCACGCGAGGAACTTGAAAAAGGGGGCCCGACTGTTTTGTTCTTCGCGATACGCGAAGACCTGGCTAGCTAAGTTCGCGGTATGCGAGAACCTGTTTTTTCGGCAAAAAATAACTTAATTTCAATTATAAAGCCTTGAGAGTTCTATTCTCGAATGATTCTTACTTTAGCCGTCAGAGAAGTTCCTAGCGGCGATTTTCACCATTCTTGGCTCAATTGTTCATTATTTTTCATGCTTGTAAGTTCTAGATTGAATATTGTGATGTTTACTACAATCATGAGCGGTTAATCCACTTGTGATTGCTTTCGGGTGGATAGTTCGTCTCAGTGCAACATTAGTTTCTAGTTTTCTTGTGTTTGATTTGTGTTCTTGAATGACAACTTGAATACACATGTTTTTAATTGAATTAAGTTGTTTGCTTTTGTTGAAGTTGTTTGAGTCACCATTTGTTTCCGGTTTTCTTGCATCGTTAGCTATGTGGTTGATTTGTATTGCTATGTAACTGTGAATTGGTCGTTGGGCGGACGAACGAGTCTTAAAATATTGTCTCACAATTATCACTTCAATTAAGCTGTCAGTGTCACGTTTAGTGGAATCAAACTAATTAAACCTAAACTTTTGTTAATTTGTTGAACTTGAAATCCGAAAGTGATTACGTTTTCTCTCATAGTTTTTACAACCAACTCTAAATTGCTTTTGATAGTTACAGGTGTTTTAATTAATAAAGTTCCAAACTTTAGTAGTAATTGAATCAGTATTTTCTAAATAGTATTATCCACGAGTTCCCTGTGGATTCGACAACCCTACTTTACTATACTATAGTTCAAGGTAGCTAATAAACCAGTTTTAATTATATTTTTGATTAACCTTCGACACGCGATCAGACATTGGTTTTTAGTGGTTGTGCTTAGATTACTCACGCCTAGCCATAAGTTGGCAATCAATAGTGGTGTTTCCATTACTCGTATCTATCCTCTGTCGGGCAACCTCTTTGTGACTACTTTATGTTTAACACGTGGTAGTTCTTCATTGGGTAGGGTTTAAGCGCATACGTTGCATGCTTGAGTCTATATTTGTTCTAGAGCTTGTGCTTTGTTCCAAGACTTGTGTTCTGGATGATGGAGTATTGTCTCGAGCTTGTGCTTTTTTCTAAGACTTGTATTTTAGATGATACAGTATGGTTATGAACTTGTGCTTCGTTCTAAGACTTTGTGTTCTAGATGATGGAGTACAGTTCAGAGCTTGTGCTTTGTTCCAGGACTTATGTTTAGTATGACGAAGATTAGGGGTGTTAACTCGTCAAGTCCTCCCGAGTCTAGCATGTTCAAGATAATGTTGACATCATACAAATCACTAGAAATATATGTTGACCGGATTTGAGTGTTATCTTAAGTCCACAAAAATGTGATATGAGGAGAATGTTTGGCCAATTCCCATAATTTTGCTCTCCTTGAATGATGCAGTTGTTAGGTCATTAAAAAGGGTTAGACGACACCATTTTCTATTAGATGTCACGAATACATGCAATTGTGACGCCGTACTAATCTCTGGTTTTTGATAAGTTAAAAATGTTGCATAAAACAACCCATATGAGTACTTGGTTAATACATTACGACCAATCACGAACAAGCGATTGGACTTATGATTCTAAAGTCCCCTAAAATGTTTGGATCATTGTCCTTGTTAACAAACCTCCAACACACATACTCGTTGTCAAAACTTTACGCCTTAAATAGCACTACAAGTACTATGTTGTTTCCATCTCATATACATGAATAAAATGGACGATACGCGAGTCCAAGTCAACAAAAATCTAATATGCAACTGTTGATCTAGTATGACATTTATTTTAGAATTAATTACACAGATAGCCCCTGTGGTTTGGTCAAATTATGGTTTTGGCCCCTAGGATTCAGAAACTACAACTTTGACCCAATGGTTTGCACGATTGTAACACATTTGGCCCCTCAGTTGGATGGCCGTTAACTTTGGCCGTTAAATGGATGTAAAATGTCTAAAATGCCCTTTTAATATCCAAATAAAAATAAAAACAAATTTAAATTAAATACCAAAAAGTAGGACCCACCTAACCTTAAAATTAAACCATCCACCCCCTCTTCCCCTTGCTCCGATCGTTTAGATCACCAGATCTTCACCACCGGCATCTACCGCCGGACTACCCATCTCCGACAAACTCTTCCCCACCAGCATCTCCCCCGTCTCCGTCAAACTTATGTAACCATGAGCCAATGAATTTTGTTTCCACTGTTCTTTAGCAATCCTTTTTTTCATGGACTAGATTGTTTGACCTTCAATTGAATTACAACACAAAGAAACCTAAAGATTTAATCTTTACTAAAACACATAACATTCAAGAACACTGAAACCCAAAACCAAAATAGAATGTTCATCAACAAAATCAATTTGAAAGCATACCAAAACTGCCTACCTGGATATGAATGAGGGAGTCTCTGCAAAAAAAAAGCATACCAAAACTGCCTACCCAAACCCAGATCTGTGAAGCCGCCAGAAAACCCGCATCTCTTAGGAAGAAGAAGAACCTGAGAGGCTCCATCTCTCCGGCGATCGGAAAGCCCTCGGAGCTCAAAGAGCTCTCGCTACCTAGCAACCACCTTACGAACCAAAATCTCGGCGATTGGGGTCCGATCATGTGCGAAGGAGATGGAGCAGACGCCGTGAGCGTCCCAGTAGCAGTCGCGGCAGAGGACGAGGTTGTCGGTGAAGCAGCCGACGGATACGGGGGCGGATCGGCAGCCGTCGCAGATCTGGGAGCGGAGGTGTTTGCCGGAGAGGGCATTGGCGGTGTGGACGTGTTTGCCGGAGAGGGCATTGGGAGCGGAGGTGTTTGCCGGAGCGGTAGTGGTAATGACGGTGAAGATGACAGACAGGGGCCATCCTTGTATTTGGGTTTTAATTTTTGTGGTTATTAATTTTTGTTATTAAAAGAAAGGGCAGTTTAGTCATTTTATAAAAACTTAACTGAGTTTTTGACGTCTGTTAGTGTCTGGGGCCATGGGTGTTACAATCGTGCAAACTATTGGGTCAAAGTTGTAGTTTCTGAATCCTAGGGGCCAAAACCATAATTTGACCAAACCACAGGGGCCATCCGTGTAATTAATTCTTTATTTTACAATGTGTTTTGAGATTAAAATCTAATACGCGAATGATTATATTCATAATTATTGTTGCACATGATTATAAATATACAGCACACCCAAAAAAAAAGAATCACTTCAAATCAAAGGACTTTCAACAACGAATGAAATCATATGTGATCTTTCGGTGAAGGTAGAAGTTATTAGTATTCTATCGGTGAAGACTTTACTGAGGGACAGTGGCAGAGGCAGAAAATTTTTTTATGGGGTCGGAAATTTTTGAGGATCAGTTGTATATCGGTAAATATTAATTTTTTCCGGTTCGGATCGGGTCGGGTCACATATTAGAGAAAAAAAAACACACTGCACACACAAATGCTGATATACAAAAATCATAATTTAGAGAGAAAAAAAATTTACCTGAAAAATTAAAAGATGAAATCACAGGAAAATGAGATTGCTATTTGCTAACTGCACAAAAATCTGAAATCTAAGGGGCCAAAAGGGATCACCGATTTTCCGAACCGCCGTATGACAAATCAAAGAGTAATTGTCAGTCACTCACAAACCAATTGTTGCTATTGAAATTGGATTTGAACATTGAATCATCGATTGCCGCTAAATGATATTTTAATTAGGTTTATTTGTTTAAAAATTTAAATAGGAAAAGGGTTAACTAAATAATATTGGGTTTGATTGTTTAAAAATTTAAATAGGCAATGGGTTAACTAAATGGTATTAGGCTTAATTGTTTAAAAGGGCTAAGTTTTTATTCCAATTAACTAATTAAGTTATTAGTTTAAATGAGTATTGTAATAGTTAAGTTTATATTTTTTAAATGGTTGATAATAAGTTTATATTTATAAATTTTAAAATCTCAAATCATTTTTTTGGAGCCGGTGTCAAAATTTTATGAGGGTCGGTGTTAAAATTTTATGGGGGTCGCTCGGGATTCTACCGCATATATAACAAAATAAAATAAAAATTCATAAGGGTTGGGCGACCCCCATAACTTCAACCTAGGTTCGCCTCTGCGGAGGGATCATCAAGATCACCGATACTAGTTTTACGGTCGGAAAAAATAGTGGATATCACCGAGATATCATCGAAGACATTTTCACCGATGGATCACCGATGATATTTTCATTGATGAATATTTAAAAAATATATAATTTTTTAAGCTTTGAATTATGTGACGAAGATTTTTTGTCTGATGAAAGACAAATTTCTAGCTGTGGATTAACTCCAATGATTTTACCTAATATAATTTTATGATATCTTAATTGGGGTACATTCAACACAATTGCGTTGGATTTAAAATAGGAAACCAAAAGGACCGAGATTCATGTTGGCTGTTCACATAAACACACTAATCGAATGTAAAATTATCATCTTATTTTGGTTTCAATATTTAATTATATAGTATCATAAACGTATATTTAAAAAGAATAAACCGATATTAATTTACTATTTAACTATATAAGGCGAGTTAAAGCAAGGGGTGCCTCAAGCACCACAATCTCTGAAAGCAGCAAGAGAGGGATGTCCCGATGGATATCCCGATCGATAAAAAAGTGATTGTTGTTGGTGTCAGCTTGTCTTGCCGGTGTCGGCTAGAAAGGGGTTGCTCTTAAAAAAGAGGAGAGATGTATCTTATTGTTTGTCTTGCAGTTAGTGTTTTATGGGTTATTTTAAAAGCTATGTACAGAGAAACTATTGTTTTTGTATAACATGTATTATCACACATGAAGGGAGTTTAACAGGCCCTCTAATTACCTAATAGATTTAAAAGAAACCTCCGAGAACAGTAGCTATTTCATTTAGAAATTGACACTTCATGTTTTTTTTTTCAATTTCCCTTCACTGTGTATAAAATACGTTTTTAACCCGTTCAATGTTCTAATAATTTCGTTTTCCTTTAATAACTTTCGTCCGTTAATTTTTTTTTAAAAACGGAGTGCGCGGCTGGTTTTAGTTTTTTTTGTCAATGTTACAATATAAATTATTTTAAAAACGAAGTTTGTATTAAAAATTGAGTTTTCTTTTTGTATTGTGCCCTTTAGCGAGTGTCGTTACCGTTGTCGTCTCGTGACGAACCGAACCTATTATGAGCAGACAACATCATTGCCGATCTTGGTATTATCGGAACCGGTCTCGTTCTTCGCTTTTATGGTTTTCGACTACCCGGACTTTTTTTTATTATTTACCTTTAGGTTTCTTTTTTATTACCATTATTTTTACCGTTGCGTCTACGTTTTCGCTTAAAATTTATTAACGATCGGCCCGACACCCGCCGCCTAGCGCAGGTATAACCCGTTTAATTTTCTATTAATTTCGGTTTTCTTTATTAACTTTCGTTCGTTAACTTTTTTTCAAAGAATGGACTGCTCGGCTGTTTTTATTTCTTTTTTTTATCAAAAATCTGATATAAGTTTATTTGAAAACGGAGTAGTATTCAAAATGGAGTTTTTTTCGTATCGTAGCCTATATCGAGTGTCATAACCGTTGTATTATTTTTACAAACCGAACCTATTATGAGCGAATTAGGCGACCTTACACCCGCCGTGAAACGCAGGTATTAAACTAGTTATCATAAACATAAAACTTTTAGTGGTGGGAGCCGGTGGATTAAAGATGGCATCACTTGTGTTATAGACAAAGGCAAGTATAGATAACATACTTGTTTCCAAAGAAGGATGTAAAGCCCCACTTTTTTGTAAAATAGATAAAGTAGGTTATGTTTTTTCATATTTTTTTAGGGAAAATTACTAAAATTGACATTTTGATTAATGATTTCATCAAAATAATCTTTGACTTTTAGTCTGCGAGATCATAGACACGCCCTCAGAACCGTCGACTAAGCCTTTAGTCTTAGCCGGGCTCTGAAATCAAGGTAAAAAGTAAGTTGCAGCCAATGATGACGCGCCAATGTGTTAAAGTCTAGTCTAGGCTAAGCCTCAAAATGTGGAGGATTAGCGTGCAGGCTTAGCCGACGCTTTAGCACGTGGCACATTTAGATTGGTTGGAAGTTGGACCCACATGTTTTTTTCATGGCTGGCTGGCTTAGCCGGTGGAGGCAGGCTAATTAGCCGGGGGACACATGCCACGTGTTGGATAACGATTGGTTAGAAGTGGGTCGAGATGTTTGTTACATAGAATTATGTGCCGACTAAACCAAGAAGGCTTAGTCCGCGGTTGTGAGTATTTTGGTAAGATATGTGGTCAAGACGTCTAATTTGGTGATTTTCTCTTTTTTATTATTGGGGCATTTACATGTCACACCCCAACCGACGGCGGATTATACGTCGGGGCGGACGCGGTTGTTCAATAGCACAAGGTTGACTATTAAAGTTTAAATAGTTTTATTAAATAACTTCAAGGTTCCAATACAAGGAATAAATCAAATACATAGCAAGAATACAAGTCTAATTGATTAAACATTCTAGGTCCAAGCATCCTATGTGATCACGATAAAGTCTCATGTTTTAGAACCTGAAACATGTGAAAGAATCTGTCAACTACAAAATAGTTGGTGAGATACAAAGGTTTTGACACAGTTTAACAAGGATTTGAAAAGAATTACAATTCACTATGATATATGCATTCTATAATGTAAGTATGAGAACAAGTATCTTAAACATTGTGCACATCAACCCTCCAACCAAGTTTAGGCATAACCCGCAGGTTACCCTTATAAGTCTCAAGTTTAAAGTTTAATTCAGTAACAATCACCAACGGCTCCCCCCCGAAGGGGTCAATCAATCAAAGTGGATTGGTCAAATACAATAGATCTATCATTGTTACCATAGGCTTGATCAAAGTTAATGAATGTGCTAGTTTTAAGTTTAATCTAAGCATACAAGTCTCAAGTTTAACATAAGAATAAGCATCTAGTCATAGTTGTACAAGAATTGTATAAGTTTAAAGTTTTGAACATGTTTCACCCCAAAAGTATAGAAAGGAAAAAGGTGCTAAGTATACTCACTTGGATGGATGAAGAGTATCCGATACGGATAAGTATTTGCAAGACTTGGAGAGGGAGAATATCCTCACAATAAGCCAAAGAATATAAGTCTAAAGTTTTAAGTATGATCTATAAGGCTATGAAGAGGATCTAGGATTCAAGATTTGACTAGGGTTCCAAATGGGAGGCGAGAACGATTTGTGTTTATAAAGTTTATGTAAGTTTCTAAATAGGGTTTCACAAAGTTTGAAAATCAAAGTTTAATAGATTCGTGGTTTAGAATAATAACATTTTAAAAGTTTTACAACGATTGATTTCACAAGTCATGTGTTAATAGTTTAAAGTAGTTTTCTAAGTATTATAAATAAGGTCGCACCAAAAGAATCATGATTAATAACATTTATTTAAAGAATAAATAATTATTAGAAATTTATGATAATCATTTTTAATAAGTAGTTAAAGACTAAGAATAAACAAATAATTATTAAGTGTTTTAATAATTATTTAAGAATAATTAATTATTTAAAGAATAACAATTATTTGACAAGGATAAATAATTATTTAAAAATGGTAATTACTTTATCCAATTAAATAATTTATATTAAGTATTTAAGACTTTATTAGGTATTCATTTTACACATTGTTTTGTAATATATAATGTTTATAAGTTTAAATAAGTAATATGAAATTATAAGTTAATAAAAGGTTTAGATAGAGTTTCTTATTTTATAACTCTTTTTATAGTTTATAAGTTTACAATATAAGGTTTATTTCTTATTTCACAAGGTTTATTATAAAAACAAGATAAAGTATGTTTATGTCTCTTGTTTTAAATTTATATAAACAAATAAATTTATGATTATATAAATTATAAGTAAAAATGCTTTTATAGTTTTTATAAATTTTAAAACCACAATTAAAGTTTTAAAATATATTTATAGTCTTTAAGCTTTTAAAACTATTTTAAAGAATTAGTTATTATAAGTTTTTAACTAAGTTTAATTTAATTAAAATACTTTCGAAATATAAAAGTGTAAATAAAAATCGAATTCAGGTTTATAAAAGTATCACATAATTTATAAAAATTATTAAAAGTTTAAAAACTGTTTTTAAAAGGTTAAAACAAATAAAATGGGCAAAACCGGTCCCCCTAGATTCGAACTCGGGTCACTGACCGGGTCGAATCATGCACACACACACTAACCATCCCTACTACGGGCTCGTAAGTGTATACCATGGAACGGAAATCCCTTATACGAGGACTCAAATCGGCCCCCCCCCATTCCCTTGATGAACCCTAGAACAAGAACCCTTAAATACACATCGATTAACCCTCTGTCATGGCGATTTGACAGAGGGCTTTCATTCCTAACATGAAAACGACGACTATGGCCTTCGAAATTACCTGAAACGATGGCGAATCGAGCGAGAACGAGCTTAACTTTGGAGGCGGCTGTCGCGAGTTCAAAGCTGGTAATGCCGGTTTGTTTAGATCGAATTGAGTATTGAAAGTGTTTGAGGGTGGTTTCATAGGTCGATTACACCCGGTATTTATAGATGATTTCGTGATTTAATGCCCGATTAGGTGGGAAGTCGACGGATGGTTTAAAGCGGATTGAATGCGACGCATGCGGGTGCGAGACTCGAAATTGGGTATTGATGATGGTTGGGTTTCGGTCGCATGCGGAAGGCGACGCCCGAGGTACAACGAACCTGGACGGAAAACGCGTTTTCGGGGAAAAGGCGAGTGAAACCGGTTTCAGCGGGTTTCGAACTCGCGATCGGGATCTGTTTCGGAGGTTTGGGTTTATGGCAGAACAGGTCCTTGGGGTTTCCAGTTGTATCATTTTATGTTAAAAAATTAAGTTCCTTGTTTAAAAAAGTTTCAGAAATGACAGATTAGCCCCTGGACTTTTAAATGATTTTTATAAAATCTTAAATTTTATAATTACTTTTTTTTTGACATCTTTAAGTACTAAAAATGTAATAATTCATTTATCCTTATATATTTGTATATTCACTTTATATTTACTAAGAATCAAATCCAAAACTATGTTTATTCGTTCCTGAGATGGGCGGGTTACAAAGGAAAGTCGAATCATAACATAAATATGGTATGCCGAAAAACCTTGGATATTACAGTCTCCCCTACTTTAGGAAATTTCGTCCCGAAATTAAAGTAGAAGGTTTCCGTTTTAAGTCTATAATACGCACAGGGATTATGAGAAAGATACTTTACGTCCCTTAGTAAACTATGGGTTACGTTTAGAATCCTAACTGGAATGACATGAATAAGATTACGCTCAATTTTCTAAGTTTCCAAAGCATATGGTTGCCACGAGCATATAGTTTTATGGGAATATATGAGGATTCGTTTTCAAGAAAGCATTTGAGAGAATAACTGATGAACTTCCATCCAAGATTTAGAGTGAGATGCATCACTCAGAATGGATTTGATGATAGTTTTAATGATTTGAGTTTGTAGACTAATACGTCTAAGGGTTCGCTACGGTACCTAAGTTCCGTGGCTACCTTTTACGATAAGTCTTAGATCATAGCACATGACAGAGTTCACTATGTCTTCCCACACGTTGATTTTCATACTTACGTGTGCACCCGCAAGCATTTAAATCGTCGTATAGTCTGCATAGGTCCTTCCGTTTGTGTGCGGATCAAGAAAGAGTACAAGAATTTATTTAACACACGACTAAAGTTTCCACATAAGAGTGATCATTGATTAATGAGTCCCTCAGAGAGAAGCGACATTCAATGATTAAAGAGAAAAGAACGTGACAAGATTTAGAGTTTCAAAGTTTCCTCGTGATTGAATAAGAATACTTAAATCATTAAGTAGTTTAAAGTCTTTACACTTTCCTCGTGTTTGATCAAGAATACATCAAACCTTGAGTAGTTTAAAAGTCTTATACGTTCATCATGTTTGAACAAGCATACGTCAAACATGGAGTAGTTTAAAGTCTCATACGTTCATCATGTTTGAACAAGAATACGTCAAACATGGGGTAGCTCAAATTGCGTTTGAACAAGAATACGTCAAACATAGAATAGTTTAAATTGTGTTTGAACAAGAATACGTCAAACATCGAATAGTTTAAATTGTGTTTGAACAAGAATACGTCAAACATAGAATTGTGTATATTGTGTTTGAACAAGAATACGTCAAACATAGAATTGTGTTTGAACAAGAATACGTCAAACATAGAATAGTTTAAATTGTGTTTGAACAAGAATACGTCAAACATAGAATAGTTTAAAGTGTGTTTGAACAAGAATACGTCAAACATAGAATAGTTTAAATTGTGTTTGAACAAGAATACGTCAAACATAGAATAGTTTAAATTGTGTTTGAACAAGAATACGTCAAACATAGAATAGTTTAATTTGTGTTTGAACAAGAATACGTCAAACGTAGAATAGTTTAATTTGTGTTTGAACAAGAATACGTCAAACGTAGAATAGTTTAAATTGTGTCTGAACAAGAATACGTCAAACATAGAATAGTTTAATTTGTGTTTGAACAAGAATACGTCAAACGTAGAATAGTTTAAATTGTGTTTGAACAAGAATACGTCAAACGTAGAATAGTTTAAATTGTGTTTGAACAAGAATACGTCAAACATAGAATAGTTTAAATTGTGTCTGAACAAGAATACGTCAAACATAGAATAGCTTAAAGTCTCTTAGTTTAGCTTCAGTGTATAGAAGTATACTATTACGTTCTGAGTATAACGCGGTTATCTAAATACTCTAGTATTTAAGAGAGGTATGGGACGTTTGGAACAGGATTGACCGTTATACGCTTTCTCACAGAAGATTCGAGTTGTTCAGAAGGTTTGGTGGATCCCGATGTTTGGGTTTGAAGAGAAGACTAGGGAGGTACTCTGCTAAAGAGAGCAGTGTCCCCCTTCATATTAGTTTCTAGTATAAAGAATGAAGTTTGCTCGTGTATTTGGAATGAATGTTTATCACATCTTATAAGGTTTAGTTAAGACGAACACAATAAGACTAAGAATCCAAGTATGAGTTTGAAAATAGGATAAGTCAGTTGATTTCAAGTTTCAATATTAAGCTTTACATGATCCTTTGTTGTACATGCTTCCTTTGGTTTAGAAGGTGTTTAGTTTTCAAGGATATGGTTTCGAATGTTTGTATAAGTTTTTACATGGCTCAAAAGTCTCTGACCTTATAGTTGTGTATACGAAGTTTGATGTTTTAGTAACGTGCTTTTAAGTCTTTAATTCTTGTTGTGATCTATAGCAAAACTCTTACGTGACAGGAGTTGGATGAGGAAAGTCTCATAGCATGGGGTAACGGGAAAAGTTTTGATAATAATAGTATGTTTACAAATTTATCTTGTTTCATAAAAAAATGCATAGCTTTCTTTTATATAGTGTATAACTAAGATGTTCAAGAATAATGAGTTAAACAACGATGAGTAGTATGAGTAGGACTTACAAAGAGGTATGCATGGTTGTCAAACAAAAAGTTGGTCAAGTTTTGAAGTGTGAAGTTTATATAAAGGGTAAGGATCATAGTTGATTACGACAGCGGTTCGTAAGTCGTGTTGTTTTAAAAGGGTGCTTACAACTCAGAAGGTTTATTCAAGGTTTATTCTTCAAGTATACGTGTCACTTAGGGTTTTTATAGTTTAATGCCACGTTGTTAATTATCTCTAGTACGAACGTGAGCTACTCTTGACGGAAGTGTTTGGGTAAGAGGGTTTAAGTTTGTAATGATGAAAGAAGAGTCAAGTTAATAAGTGATAACAAAATGAAATTTCAAAATAACTCTCATTAAATGTTTCAAAATTTGGGACTTCTAGCCCTTACATAAGACAATTTAAACGGAAAATTAAAGTAAGTAAGTTGATTTAATATGTTTAAAAGGTTTTTATTCATAATACTGAGTTATCATAGTAATATTTTCAAAAATAGTTTTAATTGGAAGTTGATGGGCTAACGAAGAGAATTCCCGGAAGAAGGGGTGGGTCACGAGGACTCACTTATGTACCCTATTTTCCTAGCCAGAATTTCCTCATGATTCTACAACTTTTTAGTTATTGTCACCGATGTTTGGGTTTTATGGTACTATGTCGTGGTTCATTGTGGGTTTAGAGTCTTAAACGTGGAGTTCATCCATTCCTTAGCAGGCTTCTTCTCTTGCGGGGAAAGCAATCAGGTTACTGATCCCTTTGTTAATGTACTTTAGATTTAAAAGACGTTAATTTTTGTTTATAAGAAACAGTGATGTGTAAGTTTTAAAGACGTATGAAAGTTTCGGGATGTAATAAAGTGTAACAAAGTTTGAGTAAATCATCAAATGAAGTTGTGAGTGATAAAATGAAAACACAAGACTTTCCCCTTTAGTGTCAAGTTTATAAAATAATGCAGTTTGTAAAGGAACTTGTAGGGTAATGCATGGTTTTAAATGTGCTAGTATTACAAGGATCATGAAGTTTAAGGACGTATGAAAGTTTTGAGATGTATAAAAGTCTTGAGTTAGTTATCAAATGAAACTTGGTTAAGTGCTAAGGAGGTAAGGTAAAAATACAAGGGTTACCTTTTAGGTGTCATATTTATAAAATAATGAAGTTTTGTAGAAGAATTTGTAGGGTAATACATAGTTCTAAGGGTTGTATTACAACGATCATGAAGCTTATTGGGTAGTATCTGCATAAATATAAGGTTATGTATATAGTCTTTAAGTATAGTCTCGTAAGAATTTCTTCTTGAAGGTAACTTCTTTAGGTCATGACGAGTAAGCATGATGTCATGTGACAAGACGGGACTTAAGAATCATAGAATAAAGGTTATAGAGGGAAGTTTTTGAATCATGAATTTATGAAGCGTAAAGTTTTTGAGATGGTACTCATTTAGTGCATATCACTAAGTAAGTACTTTGACATATCAAGAGAGATCTAAGCTCACTAATGTTTAGAGAAGTTATACATTCCTATAAGTGGATACTCATCCCAAGAATTCCTAGGAAAGCATATGGGTCCAACGGTTGATTTGGATTTATACGAAATGCTTTCCTTGACAGAATTTCCCAGAATACAGGTATCCACCCTTCCGGTCCGCACAAGTTCTCACACATTATCTAGAACTTAAATATTCTTTACGAGAGTTTAGTGGTGGATTAGACTTAAAGCCTAAGAATGTATCCTCGATGTAGTAGCCTCTTGTAGTACGTGGGTAAGTAGAATCGTAGAATTTCCAAGCGTTCACGTATAAGAATTAAGGATAGAATGAGGAGAAAAGTTCCTAGTAAAGGACATGAGATAACTCATGTTTGGATCTCCTAAGTTATAGTCTAGGTCATGTGTCTAATAACCTAATTCCCTATAACCAAGGCTCTGATACCAATCTGTCACACCCTAACCGACGGCGGATTATACGTCGGGGCGGACGCGGTTGTTCAATAGCACAAGGTTGACTATTAAAGTTTAAATAGTTTTATTAAATAACTTCAAGGTTCCAATACAAGGAATAAATCAAATACATAGCAAGAATACAAGTCTAATTGATTAAGCATTCTAGGTCCAAGCATCCTATGTGATCACGATAAAGTCTCATGTTGTAGAACCTGAAACATGTGAAAGAATCTGTCAACTACAAAATAGTTGGTGAGATACAAAGGTTTTGACACAGTTTAACAAGGATTTGAAAAGAATTACAATTCACTATGATATATGCATTCTATAATGTAAGTATGAGAACAAGTATCTTAAACATTGTGCACATCAACCCTCCAACCAAGTTTAGGCATAACCCGGAGGTTACCCTTATAAGTCTCAAGTATAAAGTTTAATTCAGTAACAATCACCAACGGCTCCCCCCGAAGGGGTCAATCAATCAAGGTGGATTGGTCAAATACAATAGATCTATCATTGTTACCATAGGCTTGATCAAAGTTAATGAATATGCTAGTTTTAAGTTTAATCTAAGCATACAAGTCTCAAGTTTAACATAAGAATAAGCATCTAGTCATAGTTGTACAAGAATTGTATAAGTTTAAAGTTTTGAACATGTTTCACCCCAAAAGTATAGAAAGGAAAAAGGTGCTAAGTATACTCACTTGGATGGATGAAGAGTATCCGATACGGATAAGTATTTGCAAGACTTGGAGAGGGAGAATATCCTCACAATAAGCCAAAGAATATAAGTCTAAAGTTTTAAGTATGATCTATAAGGCTATGAAGAGGATCTAGGATTCAAGATTTGACTAGGGTTCCAAATGGGAGGCGAGAACGATTTGTGTTTATAAAGTTTATGTAAGTTTCTAAATAGGGTTTCACAAAGTTTGAAAATCAAAGTTTAATAGATTCGTGGTTTAGAATAATAACATTTTAAAAGTTTTACAACGATTGATTTCACAAGTCATGTGTTAATAGTTTAAAGTAGTTTTCTAAGTATTATAAATAAGGTTGCACCAAAAGAATCATGATTAATAACATTTATTTAAAGAATAAATAATTATTAGAAATTTATGATAATCATTTTTAATAAGTAGTTAAAGACTAAGAATAAACAAATAATTATTAAGTGTTTTAATAATTATTTAAGAATAATTAATTATTTAAAGAATAACAATTATTTGACAAGAATAAATAATTATTTAAAAATGGTAATTACTTTATCCAATTAAATAATTTATATTAAGTATTTAAGACTTTATTAGGTATTCATTTTACACATTGTTTTGTAATATATAATGTTTACAAGTTTAAATAAGTAATATGAAATTATAAGTTAATAAAAGGTTTAGATAGAGTTTCTTATTTTATAACTCTTTTTATAGTTTATAAGTTTACAATATAAGGTTTATTTCTTATTTCACAAGGTTTATTATAAAAACAAGATAAAGTATGTTTATGCCTCTTGTTTTAAATTTATATAAACAAATAAATTTATGATTATATAAATTATAAGTAAAAATGCTTTTATAGTTTTTATAAATTTTAAAACCACAATTAAAGTTTTAAAATATATTTATAGTCTTTAAGCTTTTAAAACTATTTTAAAGAATTAGTTATTATAAGTTTTTAACTAAGTTTAATTTAATTAAAATACTTTCGAAATATAAAAGTGTAAATAAAAATCGAATTCAGGTTTATAAAAGTATCACATAATTTATAAAAATTATTAAAAGTTTAAAAACTGTTTTTAAAAGGTTAAAACAAATAAAATGGGCAAAACCGGTCCCCCTGGATTCGAACTCGGGTCACTGACCGGGTCGAATCATTTACACACACACTAACCATCCCGACTACGGGCTCGTTAGTGTATACCATGGAACGGAAATCCCTTAAACGAGGACTCAAATCGGCCCCATTCCCTTGATGAACCCTAGAACAAGAACCCTTAAATACACATCGATTAACCCTCTATCATGGCGATTTGACAGAGGGCTTTCATTTCTAACATGAAAACGACGACTATGGCCTTTGAAATTACCTGAAACGATGGCGAATCGAGCGAGAACGAGCTTAACTTCGGAGGCGGCTGTCGCGAGTTCAAAGCTGGTAATGCCGGTTTGTTTAGATCGAATTGAGTATTGAGAGTGTTTGAGGGTGGTTTCATAGGTCGATTACACCCGGTATTTATAGATGATTTCGTGATTTAATGCCCGATTAGGTGGGAAGTCGACGGATGGTTTAAAGCGGATTGAATGCGACGCATGCGGGTGCGAGACTCGAAATTGGGTATTGATGATGGTTGGGTTTCGGTCGCATGCGGAAGGCGACGCCCGAGGTACAACGAACCTGGACGGAAAACGCGTTTTCGGGGAAAAGGCGAGTGAAACCGGTTTCAGCGGGTTTCGAACTCGCGATCGGGATCTGTTTCGGAGGTTTGGGTTTATGGCAGAACAGGTCCTTGGGGTTTCCAGTTGTATCATTTTATGTTAAAAAGTTAAGTTCCTTGTTTAAAACAAGTTTCAGAAATGACAGATTAGCCCCTGGACTTTTAAATGATTTTTATAAAATCTTAAATTTTATAATTACTTTTTTTTGACATCTTTAAGTACTAAAAATGTAATAATTCATTTATCCTTATATATTTGTATATTCACTTTATATTTACTAAGAATCAAATCCAAAAATATGTTTATTCGTTCCTGAGATGGGCGGGTTACAAAGGAAAGTCGAATCATAACATAAAGATGGTATGTCGGAAAACCTTGGATATTACATTACATATATCCCCTTCTTAAGTTCATTTATTACATATTTACCCAACCCTAAAATTTAATTACATATTTCTATGTTTTAAAACCTATATATTACATAGTTATCGAATTCATTTAAAATAACTTATTTTATTACCATTTTACGTTTAATGAACCAATTAAAGTACTATTCATATATATCCCCATCCTAAATATTTGTGAGGGGCAATTGGGTAATTTTAAGTTAATTAGGGAAATATGTAATTAAAGTTAGGGGTTGGGGATATATGTAATTTAGAAGTTTAATAGGGGAAAATATGTAAAAAAAACCTTTATTAAATACCAACTAAAATATTTATTAAATACTTGTTTTTAATCTCAAATTAAAATAACATCTATTAAAAATCAATATTTTAACACGTAATCAAAAGAATTTACAATATATAACAATTAAAAAAAATTGTTTGGTGTTTTTAGTACTTAGCATATAGGGCCCAAAACAGTTGGTTCCTGGGGACCAACTTTATCATCATAATAAGGTCCAAACTTTAGTAATGTAAAAAGTTCTGTACCTTTTTTTCAAAAACATGTGATAATTTTGAGTTTTGACCTAACTAGTTTATTAAATTCACTTAAATCGGTTTACCTTGGTAAGTACTTACATATTTGTCCAGAGTTGAATGCTAACGAGTAGGGGTGAGCAAAAACCGAATTAACTACATCGAAACTGAATTAATCGAAAAAACAGCACCAAAAACATGAACTCAAACTAAAAACGGGTGGTTTGGTTTTGTACATTTTGAAAACAGAAAATTACGGTTCGGTTCCGGTTTTGTACTCTTTGAAAACCGAAAAAGCCAAACCGAACCGATCGTATACATATAAACTTTTATAATATAGTTGTAACACATATTTGCATTAATAGTAAGTTAGAATTTATATTTGTTATTAAATTTATGGATTATAATGTTTATTTTTTAATGTTAAGTATTTTATAAGAAACTAATAAATTATATAGCCAAAAATTTTTAGGTCTAAATGTGTAATAATTAATTAATCATTAGCTAACAAAAAAAAATTATTCCAAAAAATCCAATTCTAATTGGTAAAACCGAACCGAAGCCATTGTAAAAGCCAAAAAAATCGAACCAAACGGTTTTCAAAAAACCAAAAACTGAACTTTCGATTTTACCCTAAATCCTAACCAAACCGACCCATGCACACTCCTACTAAGGGTGAGTAAAAAAACGAGCCGAATTAACCGAAAAACGACCCGAACTAATAACCGACGGTTTGGTTTTGTATTTTTTTTTAAACCGAAAAATACGGTTTGGTTTTGGTTTTGTATTTTTTAAAAACCGAAAAGACAGAACCGAATCGAACATATACAAGTAAACTTTTAAAATATAATGCATATATCATAATATATATATATATATATATATATATATATATATATATATTATATTTTGTTGTGTGCTCGTATGCTTCCACCATCGTAAATGTAAACTTTTAAATATTACGCATATTTATTTCAAGAGTAGGGTAAGTTTATGCTTGCTATTGAATTTAGGGATTATAATTTTTAATTTTTGAATGTTAAGTGTTTTATAAGAAATGAATAAATTGTGTAGCCAAAATATTATATGTTTAAATGTTTAATAATAAATTAATCATTAATTGAAAAGAAAAATTAAGCTCAAAGTTTTACATAGAAATTCATTGTTTTGGGCGTTTTTTATTCAACTAAAAAATTTCAAGCCTAAATGATCAAACCGAAAAAAACCGAACCCGTCGTGAAAACAAAAAAAAACCGGAAACCACTTCCAAACCCATCAACTATAAATATTATTCTATACTATTTATAGAATAATCTTTATCATTCTTTAAATTTAAAGTAAACTGTAATTTTCGTCCCTAAGGTTTGATGCTCTTAACAAGTTCAGTGCACCCTAACACTCTGAGTCCCTGACATTATATTTCTTAACGCTTTTAGTCCAATTCACTAACTTCGATAAGTTTTTCAGTTAATTATTATTAATAGACCAAAATACCCCTCTTCTTCTCCACTCCACCACCGGCCGCCGCCACCACTACCGGCCGACCACCTGCCACCACCCCCACCCACCTGCCCCCACCCCCAACTGCCACCAACTTTTCTATCTAGGCCGGTTAGTTTTTATCTCCGTCGTTACTCCATTGCTTTTATCTCCGACGGGCGAACTGGACCAATTCTGTCGGAGATGGGAAAAACCATTCGGGGGAGGATATGCAGGTAGCGGACCAGCCTTAAAGCAATGGTAGAGGGGGTTGTACCGTATGTCACTTTTCTGCTTTCTGATCACCCGAAGGACCACCTTCGCCGGAGTCCTTGCCGGAAAAACGGGGTTGCCGGAACTTCGCCGAAACCCTAATTTTCTCGCCGGAGTTCGTAGCTTGATCCTCAAAGCACCCTCTCCTCCTTCGTTTGACCGATGCGGTGGTGGTCGGACGGTGGTGGCTGCGGCTGGTGGTGGAGTGGGGAAGAAGAGGGGTATTTTGGTCATTTAACAATAATTAACTGAAAAAACTTAACGAAGTTAGTGAATTAGACTAAAAACGTTAAGAAATATAACGTCAGAGACTCAGAGTGTTAGAGTGCACTGAACTTGTTAAAATCATCAAACCTCATAGACAAAAAATGCGGTTTACGCTTAAATTTATTACCCAGGACAATCACAATCACTCACCACTTCCAACCACCAAAAGCCAAGTCTCATGACAATTCACCATCATTTTCATTCCCCTCCCATGCACAATTGTAAAAAACTAAATTGAGATTCAAATCACAAAATTCAAATCAAACAAACAATAATTAAACACGGGTAATTGAGAATCCCACAAATCAATATTTAGAATCCAAATCAAAACCTAAAATTGATCAAATACATTCGCAACCGAAGGATGAACTTCACTTCAACTGAGAGAAATTAGATTTAAAACCATATTCTATCACGATTCACGAATATGAAAAAAACAACACGAAACAAACAAAGCATCCAACAAATTTCTTAATCTCATAAAAAATTATTTAACGTCTTTTATTACATATATGTAACATAAACATAAATGTAGTTTTTTAAAATTCACCTCTTTTTTTTTCAAGAAGTTCCCTTCATTTTTAGAATATTAATAACTTCTTTATACAATTTTTTTTTATAAAAATACATCATTAAATAGAGTATTTTTATATCTTTAGTTCAAGTATAGTCTTACTGTATAATTTTTTATTGTTTTTTAACATCTATTATTATATTATATGTAATGAACAATAACATATATGCAATATATATATATATATATATATATATATATATATATAGGGGGAGGATCAAATAAGAAGTTGTTTTCAGCTAAGAAATCTAAGAAGTGACAAAAACATTAAGAAACGATATCAAACGAACTCGGATTGAGCTCATTCCAGCGGCATTGGAACCGTATCGTCGAACTCTACCATCTTAGCTTTTAGGGTTTAGATCTTAGCGTTGAATTTTAGGATTTTAGCCTTAGGGTTTAGCTTTTAGGGTTTAGATTTTAGGATTTAGGTTTTTTTGGGGGGTGGGGGTTTAGGTTTAGGTTTTTGGGGGTGGGTGGGGGTGGGTTTAGGTTTTTGGGGGGGTGGGGTGGGGGGGGCTTAGGTTTTTGGGGGGTGGGGGTGGTGGTTTTAGGCTTTTCGGGGTGGGGTTGGAGGGGGGTTTAGGTTTTTGGGGGTGCGGGTGGAGGGGGGTTTAGGTTTTTGGGTCCGGATTAGAGTTCGATGAGACGGTTACAACGCCGCTTGAATGAGCTCAATCGGAGTTCGTTTGACCCACTTCTTAGCGTTTCTTAGCGAAAAACCACTTCTTAGCGGAACCTTCCCCTATATATATATATGATATTGTTCATCCAAAAAACCCAGATTTTTTATATTACATTTATGTAATACGATATTGCATGTACGTAATATAAACAATTACATATGAACACATATGTGATTATTCATATTATATATGTATAATGTCTTCTTACATATACATAATATGAACGTATATGATATTGTTCATCTAAAAACACAGATATTAACGTGTCCATCCATCTTGTTCGTCCGAAAAACCAAAACCTAAAATTTGTTCATTCAAAACACCAAAATAATCAGAACTTTGTTTATTCAAAACCAAAATCCGGAATTTTAATATTATATATGTAGTAACTTGAAAATTTAAAACCTAAAGTTTTAAATAAATAAATATACATATATTCAGTATATATATTTAAAGCTATTAAGAATTTTTATCATTTTGATTAATAAAATTATACATGCTTCGAAATGTATTATTAAATTTTTATGAAATTAATAGGAATTTAATTTAATTTGTTAAATGAATAAAAGGATTTTTGAATTAATAGAATTATAAATGAAATATAAGGGTTGGTTTTCGTAGGTCGAAATCAGGTAACACCCTCTCCATCTTAATCGCACCTCCTCTGCTTCTTTCTAAATCAAATCGATCTGATTGTGGAGTAAACACACTACTAGAAAAAATCGTGTTTTCGACGCAATTTTTTGTCGCAAATGCGTCGGAAACACCTATTTCTGACAAAATTGCGACAAAATCCTTCGGTCAGAAAAACCCTCGTCGGAAATAATTTGCGACAAAATTGCGACAAAAAATCTGACAGAATTGCGACAAAAATCTTATGACAGAATTTCCGACGAATTTCCGACACAATTTCTAATTATAATTATTAGAATACTTATTATGCTTAGAATTATTAACATTAATTATCTAATGTTTTTATTTTTTAATAATAAGATTTAAATGAAATATTTGTCACAAATGTGTCGGAAATTTCCGACACATTTCCGACGGAATATATTTTTTAATTTTAATTTTTAATTATTATTTATTTTTTCATACACGTATACAAAAAATTAAATAATTCCTTTTGTCGCAAAAGTGTGGGAAATGTCCGACACATTTCCGACGGATTTTATTTTTTAATTTTGATTATTTATTTTTTTATATAATTATATAAAAATTAAATAATTCTTTTTGTCGCAAATGTGTCGGAAGTTTCCGACACATTTCCGACGGAATTTTTTTTACTAAATCTATTTATTTATTTATTTGTGTAATGTAACAGAAAATTAAATAATCTATTTGTCGCAATTATGTCGGAACTTCCGACACATTTCCGACGGTTTTTTTTAATAAAATTAAATAATTTAATATATATTTAATAACGTTTTCGACGCAAATGTGTCGAAAATTCCGGCACTTTTCCGACAGAATTTTTTTTCTGAAATTTTTTTTTTTTCGAAAAACAAATAAAATCCAAATTTTTTCAGCTACAAAAATACATAAAAAAATCAAAATCAAAAACTTGTTTTACAAAACAAATACAAATACAATAGCCGTTTCAAACGTATACATTACAATAACCACAGTTTAGTTACTACTAATATAATACATTACAACTAACATATATGTCTAATATAATATCTCAAAAGCTACTACTAACTACAGGGGAGGACGAAAGTTTTTCATAAACTCTTCCATTTCTTTTTTAAAACCTTCCTGCATTTGTCGTTGTGACTTCTCCCTTTCTTCTCTTTCACTTGCAACTAGAGCCACCATTGTTTGTTTTTCAGCTTCAAATCGAGACATGCAATCAGCATAGGTTGTCAAAATGATGTGGCAGGCCACAGCATCAGAAATTATATATATATATATATATATATTTTTTAAATGGACTAGATTGATAATTTAATGATGAGCCATCTCATCGGATAAAAGCCACATAAGCAAGAAAGTGGTAATCATGTGATCAAATTACCAAATTAGCCTATCTCAAAAAAGTAAAATTACCAGCTCGGTAGGCTATTGAGTACAATTACCAAAACAGACTAATTAAAAATGCCACATAAAACTACCAGTTCAGGATGTTATTGAAACTAAAAGCACAAAAAAATCATAAAGATAATCATTTAGTGTTGATTACCTTTTGCAAGATTTCTTCTTTGGTTGGCTGATCCTCACGCTGCAAACTGATAAAGTATAGTTGGAGTTTTTTAGCAGCCTCCATGAAATCTCTAGCATGCCTCTCCACATCAACTGAGAAGAAAAAGTAAAAAAAAAACAAAAAAAAACAAAATGATCATATAAGCTTGCTAGGAAACCACTAATGCGTCAACACTGTTGATTCTTTAGTTATACAAAAAAGAATCTAACACAGGTATAGCAAAAACACATCAATATGCTGCAATATCCCCACATAGCGAAAAAATTAGCATATTGAAGTAAGTTCTAGACTACAAGCTCAGTTGAAATAAAAGAGAGACCATTTCCAGAATATGAAGGCCTAAAAACTTGACATAAATTGAAAAGAAAACCTTAATAGTATATTAGTATTTCCAAAAGCCAAGAACGAGAACAAATGAGCTGCTTAGTTCTGTTACATTGCTATAACTATGTGCATCTTTTTTCAAAAGTATTTTTTGTATTTCGAAATCCAAAAGCGTGTCTTTTTAAGGGATGGAATGAAACTAAAATTATGTCAAAGAAATGGTATGATGAACTCTATAATCCAAAGATGTTCCATGATGATGCAGAATATATAAAGAACTAGAATAATATCTGCCATCTAACTCAGCCATTAAAAGAAGGATTGTTGTCATAGAATAGTAATGTGGTCCATTGTGGTAATTATACTCAATAATGTTTTGAGCAGATAATTATACCTTTCTGAAATGGACTAATTTTGTAATTAGATCAACTGATGATGAGTTTCTTGCCTGTTTAGAATTTTTATAATGAGGTGGTTTTCACTAAATTACCAGACTTCTCCATTCAAGAAAGCACAATTAAGTGATTAATAAGCTAGCCCATTTTGTGATGAGGTGGTCAGGTGTTTGCCACACCATCTTTTTTACCGTCTGTGGTTACCTGTCTATAAATTATACCAAACTAGCCCATTTCAAAAAAATCAAAGTACCAGGGTTTGAACATTATCAAGCATAATACCAAAACATCCTTAAAAGAAAGATAGAAGCTCACTCACTCTGATGTGAAGGGTGGGGAGATCGATCAATAGCTTGAAGCTCTCTTGCAGGAAGACATGGGAGTAAAGCAACCTCCAACGCCATAACATATCCAATCATATCATCCTTAGCTGGTGGTTGAGGAGAGTGCATTTGAGTATCATGTGCATGTTGTGGATCACCCAATTGTCTCTCAGCCATATTTACAGCCTACTCTTAATTACAACAAAAGCACACCATACAATATTTTAAGATAATAATCATTAACTAAAAGCCTAAGGTGAAAATCAATAGTATCGGATCCCCTTTGGAATTGTAAATCAACAAATCAACAGAGAATAGCAATACAATTATGCAAAAATTACTCTTTAATACAATGGCAGCAAGCCAGCAACACATTTTTCAAAACAAAACATCTATAAATAAGGGAAATTACTGGGTGAATTTTAGCAATCAAGCCATATTCTTTAAATCTTGTAATAAGGGAAGTTACTGTGCAGGTAAGTGAAGATATAGACTGCCTGGTAAGTGAACAAGTACAAACAAGTTCATTCATACTGTTTAATATAAATAATTAAATATACATAGAAGAACTAGACTGCCTGGAAGAAAAATGGGTAAAAACTCAAAACCCATGCATCTAATTAGAGCAAATATATAATTTTGCCATCAATTCCTACACAAACTTTCATTTAGAAAGTAACAGATTTGATCAGAAGCAATAAAAAAAATAACCACTTCAGGGACAAGAAGTTAAGAACATGTAAATTTTACAAGTTCTCATCCTTTTTAACATTGTTGTTCTGTTCATACAGATTATCCATCATTCAGTCACATTGAAATTCATAACAAGTTGTCAATTTTACTTAAAAGATATACAACTCAGATGTTGAACAAAAAACAAGAAACCCCATTAAGTGAAAAAATGAGCATTCGGGTAGCATAACAGTCAAAAAGTTAGGAACTACTAAAACATGGAATGGTAATGCAAACTATATTACAACCTATTCTGTTAACAATTTGATTTCCTCAAATTTCATATTTTTTTCAATAACCCTAAATTATCTATCAACAAGGAATCAAAATCGCGCAGAAAATGGAACAAATTTCAAGCAATTAAGCATGGATAGATCGGTGAATGATCCTATTGTAACAAAGAATGAGCTATTGAGAAGTTGAAAGAAACCCTAGAACCTGACCGTTGAAGTTAACTGCGCCTAAACAAGCGGTGAATCTGCAGAGAATTGGTGCCTTTTCGTTCCTTCACCCTAACCTCCCTAATAACCTAAAATTAATCAAAGTGTTCATCTCTGTTTACGAATGAAAAGTTAACACTAACAATTAACAAATTCTGACCAAAATCAAAGGAATTGGTGACAAGAGTACTTACAAGGAGCGTAGGCGATAGCTGAAGTAAAACGTGACGTTGGTGAAGGAAATGGCGACGAATGGCGGTGATCGACGATGGAGGGCTGGATGCGCGTTCAGTTTCAGGTGGGGAGGATGACGGTTTCGCGTATGCTCAAGGTGTGGAGCGGCTGAGAGGGAAATAGGAAAGGAGCGACGATGGTTCAGTTTAGGTGAGGGTGAATTAGGGTTAAGTATTTATTTTTTTTATAAAATAATTTAAAAACCTGTTTGTCGGAATTCTGTCGGAAACTTCCGACGCTTTTCCGACGCAAATATTATAATTTCAATTCACCACCACCAAATTTAAAGACTGTTTTTCAAACCAATACTAATAATATTAAAATTAAAAAACCTTTTTTAAAGACATTAATAAACTAAAATAAAATTAAATATTTATTATTATTAGTAAATACAATTATTATTAATATTATTAACACATCCATAAAAATCTATACATACTAATAAATAAAGGTTTTTTAGCGCCACGTGTTGTCTCCACATTCAATTTCATCATTTTTTTCCCGCCTCTCTCTTATTTAATGTATTTCTATATTTAAATAATAATATATAATTAAAGAAAGTACTAATTGTACTAATACAACACATTTATTTTAAATTATCCCTTATTATAAGAAAACTTTGAAATTTAATTATGTAATTTTTATTTCAATCAAATAGTAATTGAAAGTGAAATTACATTAAATAGTAATTAACGTATTTTCGAAACCTAATTATATATTAATTTTTACATATTTTGAGTTTGTTTATATCCGTAGTATATGTAATATATTTTTACACATGTGAAATATATATACATAAAGATTTAAAAAATTTAAATATTAATATTTTTCACCCCGTGTGTAGACACGGGACCTAAACTAGTATATATAATAATAATATAACTATTATAAAAAAATAATAACAAATAATATTATGTGTTTTTGTCACAAATGTGTAGCGAATTGCTACACATTTGCTACGAAAGTTCCTAAAAGAATCTATTTCGTCGCAAATGTGTAGCAAATTGCTACACGTTTGCTACGCATTACCGACAATGTGATTTTGTTTTTAGTTTTTTGAGGTTCAAATGTTATTTTTTTTCATTCTATCTTTTGTAAACCTTCGTTATACATGAAACACGTTTATTCTCACAATCTTATACATATTAGACACATAAGTACGTACATATACACCATCAAAACCCATTACCCACAAACTCTTTAGTTATTTTGTAGGTGTATACGTAAAACACTGAAACACATACATACATATACATAAACATACACACACACAACATACATATACACCTATACATACAAATACATATACATATACACCTGATAATAAACTACATAGCTGTCCATCAAGGAGAATAATGTCCTAGTTAACCATCATTTACTCTAACTAATCATCATCGACTCTAATTGGTCATTACTAACACTAATTGATCATGATTAACTCTAATTGATCATTATTAACTACAATTGAACATCAACGGCCCTAACTTACCGTCGATGAGCATACTGACCCCTAATTGACCATGAATGATTCTAATTTAGCATATTAACCCCAATTGATAATAAACTACATAACTGACCATCAACGGTAATAAGTTGACCAACATTGACTCTAACTAATCATCATCGACTCTAATTGGTCATTACTAACTCTAATTAATAATCAACGTTCCCAACCATACACACATACATAAACATACCCACACACATATACACACACACTCATACACATAAATATACATATTTATTAAAAAGTTAAACAAAAAATAGTTAATAATCTTAATAATTAAATAATTTTTTTTATTAAAACTATCATATTTAGTTTCGGTATAAATATATTAGAAATGTATTTTTATTGGATATGTGTATTGTTAAGATTATTAAAAATACTTAATAATCTTAATAATTACTATTTTTGTCGGAAATGCGTCACAAGTTGCTACACATTTGCGACAAAAACAATATTAAATATGTATTAAAAATGTGTTTTTATTTTAATTATTAAGATTTATAATGGTTTTGTCAGAAATGCGTCGCAAATTGCTACACATTTGCGACAAAAAGAATATCAATTATTCCAATTATATTAAAAATGTGTCTTTATTTTAATTATTAAAATTATTAAATGTTTTGTCGGAAATGCGTCGCAAGTTGCTACACATTTGAGACAAAAACAATATCAATTATTTTAAATATATTAAAATTGTGTTTTTATTTTAATTATTAATATTATTAATTGTTTTGTCGAAAATGCGTCGTAAATTGCGACAAAAACAATATCAATTAATTTAATTATATTAAAATTTTGTTTTTATTTTAATAACTAAGATTATTAAAGTTTTTTTGTTGGAAATGTGTCGCAGGTTGCGACAAAAACAATATTAAGTATTTTAAATATATTAAAAATGTATTTTTAATTAAAATTTTAAGATTATTAATAGTTTTGTCGGAAATGCGTCGCAGGTTGCGACACATTTGCGACAAAAACAATATTAAGTATTTTAAATATATTAAAAATGTATTTTAATTTAAATTTTAAGATTATTAATAGTTTTGTCGGAAATGCGTGTGCGCATTTGCGACAAAAACAATATTAAGTATTTTAAATATATTAAAAATGTATTTTTAATTAAAATTTTAAGATTATTAATAGTTTTGTCGGAAATGCTGCGACGCATTTGCGACAAAAACAATATTAAGTATTTTAAATATATTAAAAATGTATTTTTAATTAAAATTTTAAGATTATTAATAGTTTTGTCGGAAATGCGTCGCAAATTGCTACACATTTGCGACATAGGCTTGGGTTTTCATTATTGTCGCTTTGTTGTCGTAAATGTGTCGCAATTTGCGACAGAAAATTTGCGTAGCAAATTTTTCGTAGCAAATTAGCTTTTTTCTAGTAGTGACAGTGGCGGATCCAGGAATTATTATCAAGGGGTTCACTGTTTTTAGATGTTCCAATATCATAGGGCCAGACATAAAAAAATTCGGGTCGGTTCGGGTAGGTTCGATTATTCGGGTCGGGTAAAGTTTATCACATAACAAAAATACGATAACATAATAAAAAAAACCATCGTCATTAGAAATTAAAACACAAATAATATAAATAAGTTTGTTTACTTTACTATGTAGTAAGTTTGTATATTGTATATGTATTGATTAAGTCATATGTATGTATATGTATTAAGTTTTTCTAGAGAAGGTGTCTCTGCAAACCCTAATAAATAATTCATTATTTTTTTAGTATAGAAACCCAAGACATATCCAACCCTGACAACAATAACAGAATCAATCCTGAGAATGAAAAACAACCCAAGAAACAAAAGGTGCAAACAAAAAAGGAAGCTCAAAGCCGATTGTTAGAAGCACTTTACCGAATTCTATGACGAGGAGAATCGAAAAAAAGGAAGATGCAACTACTGTAAAAAAACGTTGTATGTGGACTCTTCAACGAGCGGTACATCCTCCTTAAATAAGCATGTTCTAAGTTGTGAAAATAAGGGCTGGATAAAAAAGGAGATTTAGGGTTATATATATATATATATATATATATATATATATAAATATATATGTGGGTGTATACGGGGACGATGAGGTTAGGCATTTTTTTTTTCTGATTTATATTTTTTTTTCTATTTTATTCTTTATAAATGAGTTATTTTTAATCTTTTTTATTCAAGCATTACAAATACACTAACAGACTTAACATGTTTTAAACTAGGGATGAGGTCGGTACCGTACCGGTATCGGTACCGAATCTACCGGTAAGGTAGCGGTACTCGGTACCAAATGTTCATCCCTATTTTAAACGCTTTCGGCATTCCCCATCAGAGATGATCTAACTCAACGAGTTTAGACGTTAAACGGTTTACATCTAGTACGGCTTAAATAATAATTTCCTCATTTAAATAAAAAATAACTACTTTTCCATGCCACGCACACCTCTTACCTCCTTCTCACGCCAGGTATACCTCTCCCCTTTAGGCCATCCGTAGTGGTTTCACACCCAAGTGGTTCATGCCCTGCCACGTCACTGCCAAATCAGCACAAGGGCAATCACTGGACAGAATCACTAAGGTGCGTAGTGGTTTCACGCATGTATTTATTTTTTAATAATTAACTAAAATTTTATTTTAAATAAATAAAAAACTAGATTATAAAATTTAAAAAAATACATTCTTAATAAATAAAAAATCAAACACGTTACAAAACCACTTAAAAAACCAAAATTTGTTTTAAAACAACTCCGTTTTCGTTAAAATTTAAGCAAGCCCGTATATTTCAGTTTTTTAAATAATTACCAAGCACAAGTTATTTGTGAAAATTCAAATTAAATCTTAAAGAAAATATTGAAATAAAAAATTGAAAATGAAACTGTTGAGGTCTTCAATAATGATTGGCTATTACATACAATTGTGTGTTGCCTCTTTTCAATTAACATCCGTGATCGGAGTCACGCCTCCACGGCTCACGCCTTATTAATGCCCACGCCCCTGTGGCGCGGTGTACTGCATCGTAAAAAGTTGAGGTGGCATTCACGCCCCTCTCTTTCACGCCCATTACACATATCCTTATTAATACAACCTTAAAAGGCAAAATGTGAAGCTGTTAAGCTTAAGATACAAGTTTTTAAAGTTTTGGTTATCAAAGTTACATTAAGGCTCCTATAAAACTTACAATACACTTCCATGCACTTTAACTAAACTTACTAATTAAAACCTACACTTTTCTATATGCTTTTTATTTTTTTCTTTTTTTTCTATTTGTTTTTTTCTTACTTTTCCCACCCAATCACAAAACGCCACATGTCCTACTAATATTTTCTCTTTTTTCCGTTTATAATTTTGCGACGTGTCTAATTTTATCTACGCCTCGACATGAATTTTCGTAATGTTGTTTTTAAACCGGTCGGTAGTTTTAAACGTTTTTTTAAATCGTTCTATGCTCATCTCCATATATACCTATGTGAGGTACTTTTTTTCCGCTTTTCACGGATTTACGTTTCCGCTGCAACGTGGTGTTTCGTCTTTTTTATATAAAGCTTCAAATGTTATCAACAACGTCCAAATTTCGTTTTTTTATACAAAGTTACGTATGTTATCAACGTCTCCTTCAAGCGCAACTTTATGGCAACGTTTCGATGTTAGTTTTTTTCATGGCTTTATTGCTTAACCGCAACGCGAGGGTCTTAATTAGGGGTGTTCATCGGTTCGGGGTACGGTTTTTTCGGTTTATTCGATTCGGGTTTTTCGGGTTGATTTTTTTGTTGGAACCACAATCTGAACCGAACCTAATTCGTGGAAACCTAATCCGAACCTAAAACCACTTTTTATAATTCGGTTTGAACCTAACAAACCGAATTAGCTAAAAAAATACATTTTTTCTTTTCTTTTGAGTAGTCATAACAAGTTCGGTTTAAACAGCACAACATTTTAGAAAAATCTAAACAAAAACATATATTCATCAAATAACAAGTTCGGTTCAAACAACACGACTAAACTCAGAAGTTTGGTAAATATTATTCACATGTCTTAATTGGAACATTATCTAATTTTAACAGGTCTCAATTGTATAAACCACATTCTATTTTCGATTATTGAAGGCTCTAAAGAATCAATTTAGGATAATCCACTTCATAAAAAAAAGATCCAAAGTAAAATTAACGATTTATAATCCATATATGAGTATTAGTTATTGATATAAATGAATCGAGTTAAATATAAAATATGTATTAAAATAGTGGTGTAACGTAATTCAGTATTTTCGGTTCAAACCGATTTCAAAATCTTGAAACCTAAACCAAACCAAAAACCAAATTATATATTCGGTTTTTGGTTTGAACCAAACCAAAAACCAAGTTTAAACAAAAACCAAATATATAATTTGGTTGGTTTTAAACGATTTCGGTTTCGATTCAGTTATCGGTATAATTAGTTTAAAACTAAATAATAAACACCCCGAGTCTTAACACTAGTTGTAGTTAAAATCCATGAGTCCTATATCTAGTCAACCAAAGATATTACGGCAGTGTTTTGCATGATAAATTGATAACAGACAAGGAGAATATATACAAAATACAATTGGACGCGCGTGGGAAGCACCTGCCACTCTGTTTTGTCTCTCACCGTACATCCTTCAACATTCAAATCCACATCCCGCCACCCCTTTCCCCTGTTCAATTGTCACTACTTTTCCAATTAATCCGTTCCTTTTTCCTTCTTTTCAATTCACACCTTATAATTTTCAAATCTTTAACAAAACCCCAACTCAATTTTCTCTGATGATCACCAAATCACCATGAAATTCCTCCACTCACCTTCTTCCTCCTCCTCTTCCACCACCAATTACACTCCCACCGGCTGCATCCCCGCCGTCCTACGCCGTCTGCTCTGCTTCCACACCCTCCCCACATTCCCTCTAGATAATCACATCAAAGAATCCTATGTAAACAATGATTTCCAAGAGTTTTATTGTGGTAATAAGCTCAAGGGTAATCCGGGGATTGTGGGAAAACTTATGGGGTTGGACTCGATGCCAGATGAGAATCCGATCAATAAATTGAGAGAATTGAAGTTGCGGAAAAAGGGTAATTATGTTCTTGAAGCACCCGCCTTTGTGGAGGTCGAAAACGAGAAATTCATCATTCTTAGCTTTGAAGGAGGTGGTAAAGACAAGGAATTGCAGCTGAATTCATGTAAATTGTCAAATTTGGGAAAGAATTCCAAGAAATTGAGTGAAAATTCAAGAAAGAAAAAGGTTGAGAAAGGTGAAACAGAGTCTGATTCTGAAAATTCAAGTCCTGTTTCTGTTCTTGAATTTTCAGATCATCAAGAAACTTCATATTCAGGTTTGATTCCTAAAAAGTTTTCTTTTTTGTTATATGATTCACAGTCTTGGTGATGTTTGATGATATGGGTATGGGTTATTTCAGGAAAAGAAGACTTAAAGTCGGAAAATTTAAATTCCAGGAGGAAATTGAGAGGGGATCTTGACAAGAATGCACCATCCCCATCATCATCTCCAAGAACTAACAGTTGCAATTCAGTTGATAATGATGAAGAATATGTTGGATTGGAGAAGAAGAGTTTTGTGATTGGGGAATCTAAGGAAATGTGGGAAGAAATTTGCCAAATGGTAGAAAGAGATGTGATGGATTCAAGTAGATGGAAAGGTTATGAAGATTTTGAAGAGATTGGTGTGTGTTTTGAATTGCAAATTCTTGACCAGTTGATACTTGAATTGCTCACCATAACATGAAAACACTTTTGATTTGTAATACTACTTTGTTTATATTGTTTTCTTGTATGGATACATGGTAAACCAGATGTAAAAGTGAGTTAACTTCTAACAAGACATGTTGTTAACCGTTTTGGATTTCGATAACAAGAATCTAGATTCGTTATTGCATTAAAGTTCACAAGACTCGTATTATGATTTTATGTTCTTTTGCATATCGCGTCAAGTTCACAAGACTCGTGTAACGGGCTACTTGCATGTAAAGGTAACCAACTTAAGTTTGAATTCTGATTTCAAAGATTTGATTTGAGGTAATTACCTAGGATAATCATGTGCCACATCATTGCCAAACGCCACATCATCATTTTGACCGGTTACTGGTCAAAGCTGAAACTTTTGAAAATTGGTTATCTTGGATTGAAATTTTTATGTTTTTTTCAGGCATAAAAAAGTTGGTTACCTAAACCAGATTTGGACCACTGTTGTTTTTTTCCTTCATATAATTAGCCCTAAAATAATTAACTCCATCATACTTTCCGTAACAAAGATTTATGTAAGTGTTGGTGGAATTGGGCCAGAGATCCAGTTTCAATACCTCTTACTTCTTTCTGTTGGGCCCTTACGATAGGCCAACACTACTTGCACAGTTGCACTTGTAAACTGGTAACCTGTTAAGTATTGTGGCTGGTTTGCATGTGTAGAGGTGGGCAAAAACTCGGTTTCGGAACAGTACCCGACGACCCGACCCGGAACCGGTTCCTACCTGACAACAACTGGACCCGGTTCCAACCCTGTTCCTCTTCCACGCCTGAAAACCAGTTCTAAACTGGTTCCTACCCGAACCCAGTTCCAACCCGGCCTAATTGTACCCGGTTCCAAACCGGTTCCTACCGTTAGAAAAGGATTTCGAGTTCTAGCCTTTGGGTAACGGCTTTCTAGCCATTTTTCCCCCTTTTTTGACATTTTGGTGGACCATTTTACCCCTATGATTACTTCTTTCTCTCTCATATCTATCGGTTTTTGTTTCCCTAACACAAAATATATTAAAAAAATCTATTCTGGAAATATTTCGTGGATGAGTTTGAAGAAAAAGAATAATAACAACGAACTTTAATAACGGAATTACATATATGTAAATTTAGGGGTGTAAAGGAGCCAAACCGGCTCGCGGGCTACTTGAGATCGGCGCGCTAAAAGCTTGAATCGAGCCGAGTTTAAACGAGCTCGAGCCTAAAAATAAGCCCGAGCTTCACTTATCGAGCTCGAGCCGGCTCGAGAGCCGGCTCGCGAGCCTAAACGAGCCTATTATTTATATTTGTTTTTAGTTAATATACTAAATATATATTTTAAAATAATAATTAGTATATATAAAAATATGAAAAAATAATTAAATAATATATATTATGTTATATATAAATATTAAAACAAAAAATATATAAAAATAATTATAAATATATATAAAAATTAATTAATAAATGATAAACGAACCGAGCCCGAGCTTTAGAAATAGAGCTCGAATCCAATCGAGCCGAGCTCGATCTCTCAGTAAGTTAAACGAGCCAAGCTCGAGCTTTAAAAAAATACTCCTTGCATGTTTTTCAATAAATCATGATGATTTTGAACCTTCATTTTGCCATATTCTGTCTATTTTTCAAGCATTGGTTTAATATCTTCTGAAAGTCCATCCCTTTTTTTTTTGCCTGAAATGTCTTAAGAAACAACCAATACTTGTAAAGATTTCATTATATACACAAGACATATATGTGTGGAACACAAAATATACGAAAGAGACCGACCGCTTCCATTGATTTTAAAGAAATGGGAACAGAACTTTAAATATTCTAACATCATTAATAATGCTCATTTTCAAACAGGAATCCAACCTACCAGCTAATATTTCAGATTCTGTTATTTGGCTTCTTTCTGTCTCAAGAATATTTCTGCATACAATAAAACACCATATAACACTTGAGAGGTGTAAACAATAGAACAGGAAAGAATAAAAAAAAAGATGGAAATATATAGTTATAGACCATACAACATGTCTCTCTCTTTATTACTAATTTGTATTTTCTGCAAAATAAAATTCCAACCACTGAAAACACAAAAATGAATGGATTCCTGTTTCATAAATGTATATACATATGTTTTATTTCAAAACTGAAAAGATTACAACTTTTTCCTGTAACAAATGATTATAATTATAGACAACAAGCGCATGCCGGCTAAACACAACTCTATAAAAATAATGAGCTAGTCTAATTGTATATAAACTAGAAAATGAGATTAACAATACGTATTTTAGATGAATTCAAATCGCATGAGTAACCTTGCTGATGTGTATTGATCGCCTTTGCGATTACAGAGTGGGATCGCACGGATTCCTGGCCTCAACTCTGAAACAGGCAGACAAATTTGGCCAGCAAAATCATCTTTTTCCGACATGTTGTAACTATGTACTTCAACTCTAAGTAAAGCTAATTCAGGAACTGCTAATGGAAATGTAAACTCTTCATTCCAAACTGGTGTCCAATTATCCTCCTTAATCTTGGTCTTTTTCATAACTTTATCAACAGATGCTCCAGCTATGCCAACCTGTTTCAGGGATAAAGATTAACTAAAGTACAATCTTTTTTAAAGTTTATACTTTGAGATTACTTCTAAAAACAAGTATGTGCTTTTTGTTAGGAGAGAATTTGTGACTGTCGTAATATGAAAATGATGTTATCTTTTAAAATCGTGTATTTTAGTTTTTGTGGATACCATAAATGTTGAAAAGGAAATTAACTTATAACATCAAATTTGATAAAGTTTATGGCCCATCATACATATGTTAAATACATATAACTACAAAAATATATAACCAAATAGATCTTTCTGGATCTTAATCGTGATAAATTATGCGAAAAAATATATTTTGTGAGCGCACGCACATATTACAAGGACCTAAGAGTATGACATGTTATTTTAACTTAAGTAGAACATAATTTAAAGAAAACATTTAGTGTGTACTACAAAATCAGAAAACATATCATACATGTAGTTAATCTGTGTCAAGAATTAATTTTACATTTTTTTGAAAAATTAAAGAATTTTTTAAATAAAGTTTAATTGGAAATAAGTACAAATAGAAATACATAAAGAAACACCACTTGACTTTAAGAACTTTATGCAATATAAGAGTCCTCAGAATTATGTACTTTACTTTTACAAGAAGTAGTTTTACTTTATGTATTCTCTTTAACTTTAAGTTTTCACAAAATAAAAATTAATTTAATTCTTGGGATAGATGTACTATATTGTGTGATCTATTTATTTTCCACTAAAGTTATTTTCAAACATCTAACTTCTTTGTATCACATAGAGTAAAGATAATTACCCTGGTGAAGAAATCTGGAGGGGAATATTTATCAAAATGAGTTTTCTTGAAATCCAAATGCCATCCATCTCCCATATAAACTTTAACCCTTAAGGATGTCTTTGGTTGAAGCTTTGCTTTGGGATTAAACACCTCATTCGTGGGCCCACGTCTCATCAAGAAATCTGGTTTTTTCACATAACCGCAACCTCCGTTAGCTCTGAATATTCCATGCATTAACCAGAGTGATCTACCATATCCCTGCATATCATATGGAAATTTAGGCATTAGTTACTAATATCAACATGGTCCAAAATATTCTGTTGTTTAAGACTTTATACAAATAGAAAGTAGAAACTAATGCTGACCTGCATATTGAATGCAACCATCTGAGCTCCATGTAGCCAACCAATTAGTGGTTTGTAATTAGAGGAGGTAATACGAGTTCCTTTGGGATAAATCCTAAGAATATTCTTCTGTGTGAACCTGGCAAATATATATGCACAATTCATTTAAGTAGTGAAATTCACAACTAATGATATGAACTCGAAATGCAAATTCCTACTATTTGCACAAGATAACGGGTTGAGTAACATTTCAAAACGGGTTCAGGTTGAAATGGGACATTTTTCAGCATCAGTCATAGAAGGGCAGGTCCATACTGGCCTGCAAATAATTTTTCGTCCATTTTTTGAGTTATATGTTAGTAATTATTACTCCAAAAACAATATTGTTACAATAATTATCTAAAATTTTTGAATAAAAAAGATTTGGGATGTTGTATTCATTAGAAATAGACTTTTGATGGCTTTGACCCATTTGATTTAGGCTTCTTTTATTTGACCAATTTGAGATAAACTGAAATGGACCCATTCATAAATAAATGGGTCAAATTGACAGCTCTAAATATAACAAACTCATTAATACCTCACTACATCCTGCCCATGATTTTCTGCAGCCTTTTCAAGTGCTTGTTCTGCCAAACTTAAGCGCCTGACTAATTTATCCTTTTCAACTTTAAGTGCATCCTTTAATCCATTTTTGGGTTTTCCAGCATGAATTGCAATCAGCTGCTTGTAAACAGGAGATGGAGGCGATTTCTTTCCCTTTAACAAATCTGCAGTCTCAACATCATGATCGCTCTTATCACTTCCTGACTGCAACACATCACACAAACACAGTTAAAGATTGTTTTTGTAAGAAATAAACTAATATAAATGTCTGAATATGTGTCATTGTGCAACAAACCTTAGAACTCTTGTCTTCACTCCAAGCATCATCATCTACATCAGAAACTTGGCACTTTTGTGAGCTACTACAACGTATAACATCTCCAGTTTCAAGGTACTCTTTTGGAGTTTTTGTTGAAATCAGAATACGATATTTCAAGTTTTCAGGCGTAGGGAGCTCTTCTAAGTTTTCTGATTCAGGGGAATATAGCATCGACCCAAATGTTTTGGTCACCATCTACAAGAACAATTAACAGGAACATGAACAACATGGAAAAGTGTTAGATAATCAAATTTCACAAACAAAAAAGTATTCACCTGAGCTACTTTTGCTTGAAGATAGGGTGTAAGGTGGTCTTCCAGTGTTATAATGACCGGATAAGGTGAAGCCACAAATGCATACTCTTTGATTGCTTTCAAACACTCCATGAGTTTTACTGGGCTTGTCAAGGTCCTGCATAACATCTTTGTTAATAAGTATCTCTCAAATCAAGTAAATGTTGTCTGATGTTATGTTTCACACGAAAGATCTTACTTTCATGCGCATCTTTAACTTTCGCATGAAAGTCTCGTTCAATTTTGTTTCTGTTTCTTGGTTTTGTAAATGAAACAGCTTTATATCATTATTTCAAGTTATGGATGAGAACTAGAGAAAATTCCCTACTTCTTGTTTAAATTTTCAGTAAAAAATGTCAATTTTGTTACATTTTCTACGACACGGGATCCAAAACCGATTACAAGTACTTAATTTGTGATTGCGCATACCTTCCATGAAGCACATGCACATTATTTTTTGACAAATTCGGCCACAGATCAAGCTCTATAACTCTCACACCTAGCTTGAGTGCTGTGATGATCGGTACCTCACTGCAATTACTACTTAACTGGTTCCCGGTCAAGTACGAATTGTGGCCGGTGTATATGAAATAATGGGACAGGGGAGCAGTCATATCTTGATGAACCTAAAATTGAACCATAGTTTTAGTAATTAGGGATTTAAGCTAACAATCAAATACTAATGTTATTTTCTAGGGCTCATAACAAACCCTAACTCTAAGATACCTGAGATCTGATTGGGGGATTAAGCTCAGTGCTGAAGAGGAAATGATGAAAATCTTCTAACGAGAGAGACTTCCTGTTAATCAATTTCGCAAGATGATGATGCCGTTTGTGAAGTATCCGGTCCACTATAAGCTCAGCATCGGAAATTGAAACAGTGTGTCCATCGCCGTCGTCTAGAAAGCGTCGGAGCTGATCCGCCGTCATGTGGTTCCCGTCGCCGGAGTACTTCTTAAACGCTTGTTTGACGTCTGACGGTGGTTCAGCCTCCGTCACTTTGAATTTTCTAGTAAAACAATAGCATACTCTGTAATTCCCCATTACCATGTCTCTCTGTCCGTAAGTGGATGATCGATGATTGAAAATTGGGAAAGTGGTATATATAGAGGATGGATGAGGTAATCGGCGATTGAATTCACGCGCAGATGAAGCATACGCTGCTCTTTGGGAGATTCGTAGATGGAGCGGTAGAGATTGGGTGTGTGTATGGAATGTTGATGATTCTGTTTAATTTGGTGTCGCTAACCACTGACTCGGAATCAGTCAAATCGAACGGTTGACGTGTTCGCTTCCCGCCTTTTTTAAATATTATCCGTCCATCACCTTTTTTTAAAATGCTTCCGATCTTGATCCAAACTAGTTCTGTTAAAAGGTTGGTTAGCTGTTTATGAATTAAAACAAATTTGTCAATTTTTTTAAAAAAAAAACAAGTATTCTTTTCTATATTGTAAGAGAAAAATGTTTATTTACAACAGTATTATGTTTACTTACACAAAAAGGGCACCTGTATAACCACATGTCCAAAAAGATGTCGACACGTGTTTTTTAGTGGATTGAGGCTCCATTGCTTAAAACGATTTCTTAGTTTATTTAAGTAATGTTAATTAAGCATAAGGTGGCAAAAAACTATGAGAAGAAGAAGAATTCATGTTTTGCTAATTGTATATAAGGAATGGGTAAGGCTCCACTCTTGCTTAATTTGTCACATAATAAAAAGACACTTTTTAGCCGATGAGTCCTAGATCAATTGGTTTAGGAGGAGGCATCCCATGACCTTTCAATGTGGAAGTAATGGGTTTGAGTCTTACTTGATACAAAATATTATCAGGTGGGCCAGGGGTTTTACCAGTGGGCTTTCAGGTGGTGGGCGAGCCGGGTCACCAGCGCTGTCTGCGTTCGCGGACGTGGGTGGCCTTTCGTCATTGGGTTTACCCGGGTGACCGAGCATATAGTATTCGTTGGTCGTTCAAAAAATAAAAATAAAAAGACTTTTTTTTAGATGGAAAAACGGCTACAGAAATGGTCTAATAGGTGGATTATTAAGCTGTACAGTAGTGCATTAAATGATTGTACATGAACCTGCAGATGCAAGTGGGTGGGCAATCTTATACATAAAAAAAGCGGCCTTGAAACGGAGATCTGCTATAATGAGTAATGCATGTAAAACCACTACCAATTTGATTATGTTTATGTAATTTGTCTTGTTGATTGGAATGATTATAATTTTGATTTGATAAAAAAAAAAAATTTTGATTAAATTGGGGGTGGGGTAAAGTAGTGAAACTTTCTTTGAGCACAAGGGTTCTAACCTCTAGACGAATTGATGTAATTATTATGAGAAGTTTAGATGGTTTTAAAATGATGTATTACTGTTTAAAAAAAGTTTTCTAAATGTAACAGTTAAGAAAACTTTGTTACTATTTAATGATTAAATTTTCAAATTTTACTAAATAATAAAAAGAAAGGTCTCCAAATAGTAATCATTAATCAAGTTCTATAACTGGTTTATTTAATTTAAGTCTTTCAGTTTGTTTATTTATAAAATATTTCATAAATTTAAATACTCAAACACTAAATGATTTTTATACGCCAGAGAGTTTCGACTCTTGTGGTGACGCAACTGGTATCAAATGGTATCAGGGGTTATGGTTCCTTTGAGGACGCGGTTTGGACCCGTTAAGCAGGTGTTATGCCCTTTATGGAGAAACCCTGTGGGTTCTCGAACCGGGGTCGGTCTCGCAAGCCGACCCGCGACCACCCAGTCATTCTGAAAGTCGCCGTTCAAAAAAAAAGTTATAAATAAATGAGAGATTGTAATTAAACAATATTAAAATCTATTTCTTGATTTTATTCCTTTTAAAAGTAAAAAGTTAAACTTCAAAATATAAAATTTGATGGGTTAAGATTGGGTTGCAAGAGTTTCTAATATTTAAAGTTCAACATTATATTATATCTTTTTAAAAATTTATTCATCGTCAATATCCATAAAAATGCATCTCTTTTATATATCATATTACATAAAATACAATCAACAAACTTTAATGAAGCCTTTTAATTATGGTTATAAAAAAACCAACAAAATACTGATTTAGCTTAATTGACATTGTTATTAAATAATTGTTATAAATTATCATAAATAATTGTTATAAATTATCATAAAGTTTATAATTTCTAATATATGTTATTCATTTATCATATATGCTTGTTTTAATGGGGATGACATATCAAAATTAAAATTTGGTATAAGATTATTGTCTTTTAATGTAGCAAATTAACAGTGTTAAACGTTCAGATAAAAGGTAAACTTTTATTCAAGGTGAAGGAATATGTTCAAATAAAAAGGTTTTTAAATCTAAAAATGGTGAGAAGGATTTAAGTCATTAGATATATTTTTAATGATTGAGATTAAATTGTAGAAGAAAAAGTTGTTGTAAGGCTATTTTAGTCATGACCACTTTTGTTAACTTTTTATCAAGTTCCCCCCATTTTTTAAACATTCATAACTTTTACATACGGCATTATTTTTTTAAAAAGATTACACAATAAAAACGAGCGTTTTTTATCTTTAAAACGAGTATAGTGAGTTATATACAAAAAACGAAAAAATTACGTTTTCCAGCTCATTGTGATTATTGCTCGTCATTGTGTCAAATGTCAGGTCATTGTCTCTAATGTCATGTCATTGTCACTGTGTCAAATATTTTTTATTATTGTGTCTAATGTCAAATATTTTTCTAATGTCAGGTCATTGTGTCTAATGTAAGGTCATTGCATGTGTCAAATATTTTTCATCACTGTGTTATAAATAATACATAAAAAACAGTGACAAAAATAACACGAAATTATCTAAAACGTAAAACACAATGATAAATATATATAACATAATGATGAAAAATATTTGACACGATAACATGACATTAGACACAATGACCAGACCTGACATTAGACACAATGACCAGACCTGACATTAGACATAATGACCTGACGTCATTAGGGTTGGTGGCCTAGTGGTAGAGAAAAATCCTCTTGGAACACCAAGGTTTGAGGAGGTTATGGGTTCTAGTCCCACTCCCATAGGAATAAATAATTTGTCTTAAAAAAAAGATATAATAACCTGACGTATTTGACACAATGATCAATATGTCATCCCTTCAAAAAACAATAAAAGGACATATGTCAAGCACAAAATCATTCTTACCCTTTTTAGATTAAATACCATTTTTACTATAACTCAACCCTCAAGATAAAATTATAGTTATAAGTAAATAATTTAGGTTCTAACCTTGTCCGGGACACGAAAAAAATCGCCATTAAAAAAAAAGTAAATAATTTGGAAGTCCTTTATTCAAACTACTCATCTAATTTTAATTACTATACTTTTTAAACATTTTGAAAAGTAGATTTGTGAAACTCCAAAATTGATGTTACAACAAGAATCAAAATCTAAAAAATCTCATACATCCCGGACGATTGTCTGTTTGTTTGCATTTCGAAATCTACAAATAGTTTTAAGACTTAACTACACAAATACAAATATTCCATGTGGTTTGTGGAAAGCAGAGATGGCAATGAAATCCGAACCCGATGGGAAAACCCGAAACCCGAAATATTTGGGACGGGTATGAGGTTAGGTAATCGGGTATGGGAACGGGTTTGGGATTACTTTTGAAATTTTTCGCGGGTTTGGGACAGGTATGAGACATGGTGATATACCCGTTTACCCACCCCGATTACCCAATAACGTATACCCGTTTACCCGATTATATACCCGACATAGTTTTCTTTCTTTTGTATTTATTCTAAGTATATATATCGTATTTATTTTAAGTATATATACCATATTTATTTTAAATGTATATATACCCGACATGATTTTATTTATTTATTTTTTATTTTAGTTACAATTTTTATTTATACCCGATAGATACCCGACAGGTTTAAGTCGAGTATACCCAATGGGTATTTTTTAGAAACTAACGGGTTTACCCGAAACCCGCGGGTATACCCGATACCCGACGGGTAATTACCCGATAGAAACCCGACGGGTTTTGGCCCGGGTATGGGATAAGATTTTATAACCGGGTATGGGGTTGCGATTACCTAAACCCGTCCCAAACCCAACCCATTGCAATCCCTAGTGGAAAGTAACATGTTTTAGTATTAAGGGTTTAAGCTTTCAATTTTCTAACGAGTTTGGGTATTCATGCTAACTTCCGTTAAGTTTTCTGTTAAGTTTGGGTAAAATGATTAAAATACCGTTTTCGGAAAGTAAAAGTTTGAGAACTAAGGGTTTAAAGTAAAAGGGTATTTTGGTCGTTTCACTCCAAGTTAACCAAAAAGATAACAGAAGTTAGCCTTAATAACCACACTCGTTACAAAATTAAATTATAAAACCAAAATCTTTTGATTAAACCCTTAGTATCCAAAACTGTTAATTTCTGCAAACCATATGAACAATACGTGTAATTAACTCTAGTTTTAATAAGAATCATCTAAAATCAAACCCAAAAATGATATCCAATCATATTCAAAAACAAGAAAATCCTTTTTGGAAAAAGAAGTATAATTCTAAATCAATAATAAATAATAATTAATAAAAAATATAAAAGAATCGTTCTATGTTTCGCATCCCGATGTTTATTTTCTAGTTTTAGCAAAGAAATAATAATATTAAAATAGTAATTGGACCGGACCGGAGTCTTGTTTTAATGTATTCATCCAGCCCTCCATTGATTCGTTGATCCGTCATTCAGCAAGACAACAACTACCTAACCGAACATTTACTCCGGTCTCCGCCCATCATCACCATTAGACATGCACACCATGTGCTTCCACCATCAACTTAACAATTCAATTCCTCAACGGTCAAAGCCAAATTGATTGATATATAAACTGTGATTTGGAGGAAATTAGTTAAAGATAATGCTAATTAAGTTCTAATTAACCTTCATATTATATTAATTAATTGTTGTAAATTAGGTTACAAACCTGTGTTTTATACGGGTTGAATAAGGAAATGTATGTCCCAAAAATAACATGCTATGTTCCAGCTGTTTTTTTTATTTTATTATATGGATATGGTAAAAATGTAATCCAAAAAAAATAAACAAACATTTTACTATATCCATAAAATAAAATCTAAGAAAAAGTAACATGTTAACCTGGTAACTACGTAAGATTGAAACATCAGATGAAACTTGAGTGACTTTAATTAGACAAAAAAGTTTTAGTGACTAAAGTAGAATAAGTGAGAATAGGGATGTAGACTGTAGACGAGGGAGCATCTCACAAGCGGTCTCAATAACTCACATAGGCTCGAGCTCATTTAAGCTCTGCTTGATTCAAGATTTTATACTATCGGTCTTGATAACTTAACTCACGAGTGACTCAACTTGCTCACACCCATAATCCTCTTCCCATATCTTATGTCTTGAATAGGGGTGTAGACGAGCGAGCATCTCACAAGCGGTGTCACCCTGGTCCTGAAGTTGCGACTAGCATACCGAATCAGTCAAATATATGGTGTTTTGTAATATCAGCCATCCAACGATTGCATTGTTTAAGAAATACTATTTAGCAATCGTATTCAACTATCTTTTGTATAATTTAGGGTAAAAATCATTAGATTTTTTTAAACCATAAAAATTGTTATAAGAAAACTGATTTTAAATGAAATAAACAATTAGTAAAAATAATCATTTTACACCAGTTACTTGTTTGTATCTTATTTCCTAATAGCGATATGATTAATGGCAATGTATCAGATATTAGACGGGTATTGTTAATACTAGTCTTATATCTGGTTAAAATATTATGTTTTGTACTCAGTCTCATACCCGTCGGGGTCGTTACTCATTACTCATTGGGTTCACGGGTATTATCCATTTATGCACTTAAATGGTTAAAATAACCTGTAAAGATATCCATTACGAGAAACCCAATCATAAACTCATCTCAAAAAATGAATTTGAAATATTATATACTTAACCACACTTCTAACAAAATTTTAATTTCAATAAAAAAATTTTAAACAACTTTAACAGACTATTTATTATATTTTTTAAAATTATAATATGTAACTTTGAATTAAGACAGCCTATAAGTTTATAGAAAAGAAAAGAAAAGAAAAGAAGTTAAGAAAGCATAATAAACCGTACTTTAGATTGTAGCAGTTCTTTGAATGTATTGTCTACCAGTTCATTATTCCCTTGTTTTAATTGATTAATATATGTTTTTTTTTCAAATTAATTTCTTCATGTTTTTATTAATTTATTAATAAAAATATGCCGTATCAGATCAGATGCCCTTGATTTGCCTTTCAGATATAATATTATAAAAATACAATAAAAGCAGAAACGTAAAGAACCAAGTGGATGCTTCATATTAACACTTTAATAGTAAGAAACATGATTTAGATGAATGCTATTTTCTTTTTTGGTTTGATAATATAAATAACTTATAGATAACATAATTGTAATAAGTTTTTGTAATAAATTACTAGAATTAAAACAAATAATAATAACAATAGTAATAATGAAAGTTTTATATAAATTCAAAGAATTGTTATTCACTAATAAAAAATGGGAATTTTCTGATGAAAATTTCTGACGAAATAAAAGCGTAAAAAATTTCTACACATTTCTGACAAAATTCCTACACAAAAAACCCTAATTTAGCATGAATTAAAAAAAAAAAAAATAATTATGATTCACACCGACATACTCAATTAATATACATATAATGATAATAATAAACATATAAAATATATAATAATAATAAACATAATAGTAATAATAAGTACTATTATTATTACAAAAAATAATATATTTTAAAAAGTCATTATGAGTATGAGTATGTATATATGTATGTATGTTTAGACATATGTATGTGTGTATGTGTATGTATGTATGTGCATGTGTGTGTATGTATATATGTATGTTTATGTGTTTGTGTATGTGTGTATGTGTAGTATGTATGCATGTGTATATATGTGTATGTATATGTATGCGTGTGTATGTATGTATGTACGTATGCGTATGTATGTATGTACGTATGCGTATGTGTGTATGTGGTTGTTTTTGTATGTGTATTTGTGTATGTATTTTTATTTGTATGTGCATGTGTATGTATTTGTATTTTGTGTATGTATGTAGTCTACGTGTATATGGATGTATGTATGTGTATGTATGTGCCTGAGTGCCTCAGTGTATATACAAACACACACACATATATATGGATAAAATGATAACCAATATTTTATGTGATAACCGTGATAATCACTCTTAAACAATCACATAATTTATAAATTATGTTTTTTCTTTTAATTATTAAAAGAGTATTTAAGTATCTATCACATATATGTTGAACATAAATACGAAAATGAGGAGTGTTACATATACATAACATATATTGTTGCATATACACGATACATAGTGTTACGTACACTACTAGAAAATAGATCTTTAATGACACGCGAACTATGACGTGCAAAAGTGTGTGTCATCGTTTTAGTATCATACCAGCAAAACTGGGCTTTAATAACACACGTACTATGACTTGCAAAAAAGTATGTCATCTGTTAATGTTATATTAAAAAAAAACACGAAGTGCACTTATTTAATATGCGTGTCATCTTAAACATGTCATCTTTTAATTTAACTCCCGCTCATCAGTCCTTTACGCGCTATCCCTGAAAAGTCGAATATCTATATACATATACACATTATAATTTATAATTATCTGATTATTTGAGAGTGATTATCACAATTATCACATAAATATTGGTTATCATTTGAACCGCACTCTCTCTCTCTATATATATATAATGATAAAAGCTTGTATAGGTTAAAAGATTTTGATGGTGCACAGGCATATACGTATGTGTATAATATGTATAAGTTGGTGAAATAAAAGTATGACATGTATAATGAAGTTGTACAAAATATGGAACGAAAAAAATGTCGTATGAACCTTGAAAAACAAAAAGAAATTATAGTCTTCGGTAATCTACTAGAAATGCATAGGAAATTCCTATGCATTTGCAACGAAATCTTTATTTTTATTATTTAAACATAAATTCTAGCGGCCCGGATTAGGGAGACCGCACCGGCACGGATCATGGCTAAATAATAAGCAACTTCATAAGACAATGACATAATGATAAGTGGGGTCCACATAAATAACCAACGTAACAAACTCCTGACATGGCAGGTGCACCTGTCACGTGACTTGGTGAGGTCACAACTCGAAGTGTAACATCCCGAAATCTCGGAAGCTAGCAATTCGAATTTGACGGGCGACTCGAATCCATATTTAGCATAGTAATGAGTAGTGTTGGCCAGGGAATGCCTGTTTAGTTACCAATTCAGACCCGAATGGTTGTTATTGAGCCATGCAAGTTTAAAACGCAGAGTTGTGAATTAACAGGGACCCGGGTGCAAAAACTTAAACCTTTAAAAGCAAGTTTGGGAGTAAACCCTACGCTCCATTCGGCCTAGGGGAGTTCTCATACGACATAGTGAAAGGGTAAGCCGGAGAGGAGGACTGTGGTGGCTCGGGGTGGTGCGCGTCGTCCAAAAAACCGGGAAGAGCAAGGCGGCGGCGTGAAACTTCGTTAAGGTAATCTTCGTTGGTTCTTTGTACGCATTTGATTTCTTGTGTTTTGGCTTAAAAACCCGATTAGGGTTGTGGTCGGTTTGCTTGGCCGTGAGCGAGGAAGAAGGGGAAGGGCTGAGATGTTGGTGGCCGGTGACTGGGTGATGGCCGTAGGTAGAGGCGTGTGACGGGGCATAGTGGTGAACCGTAGGGTGGTGCCCGGTTGGTGGAACGGCCGTTTTCCAGGAGAGGGAAAGAGAAAGAGAGCCAGAGTGTGGCGGGTTTGGATGGACGACGAAGGGGCAGTGGTGGTGCCAGGAGGCTGCCGGAGTTGACGGTGGCGGTGATTCACGGTGGCGGACAATGGGGAGCTAGTGGTGGTTGTGTTCCGACGTGAAAGAAGACCCGGGTAGGGTTCTCATGGCAAGGGAGATGTCACACCCCCAAATTTATTTACTTAATAAATAAATACAGGTTGCAACGATTGGTTCATTACACGATAGCGGAAGCGGAAATTGTGATTTCCAAGACTTGATTACATATACAATTACTAAAACTAAGTAATACTATGATCCAAGTTCTTCTAGATCAACGATCGACTTGAGACTTGATATTCTATGACCTTCCAGCTACTAGGAATTGATCCAACATAGCTAGCTTATTCCAACCGCGCCATGGCTAAAGGTTACCTGAGAAACATACTTGAAAGTGTCAACACAAAGGTTGGTTAGTTATATCAGTGCTTATAGTTTTTCCCGAAAACATGTACATGACTTTACCGTCATAAAACTAAGTAGTTTTTCCCCGAAAAACTATACATGACTTAACCGTCATAAATAATAAGTAGTTTTCATTTGAAAACATGCCCATGACTATACCGTCATGAAATATGTGGTTTTTCTTTGAAAACATTACCATGACTTAACCGTCATAAATCCAATGTTTAAACATGATCATTTTAACCTGATCAAAACTCTTTGTATAAACCTGATCATTTTAACCTGATCAAAAGCCTTTGTTTAAACCTGATCAGAACCCTTTGTATAATCCTGATCACTTTAACCTGATCAGAACCCTTTGTATAAACCTGATCACTTTAACCTGATCAGAACTCTTTTGTTTAAACCTGATCACTTTAACCTGATCAGAACCCTTTGTATAAACCTGATCACTTTAACCTGATCAGAACTCTTTTGTTTAATTCAATTGTTCGTAAATAGTTCCAGTTGCATGTGATAATCAAAATAAGAATTGTTGACCCATTTGTAAACTAGCTAGGAATACAAATAATATGTTCCTACATGAGCCGTAACCAAACCATGACAATTGTTCTTCGCCCCTAATTTCGTTATCCGGTTCTATGCGGCCATAAATCCTCCAGATTGTGGTTAGCGCGACTAACCATGACCGGGAGACGTCACTCTCCATAGTACTATTCATAGGACCCTAGGTTACAGTTAATGGTTACTAAATTGTTCGAGGGGACTTTAGCGGCCTAAAATCGTTTAACTCATTTAAACATAAAAGTCGAGTCTTATTCTCTTGTTATCACATAAAAATAGTTGTAAGTATGTCCTTCCCCCAAATATTGAAAACAGTAAAAAGGGGCCGTGAAACTCACAAGAATTTAAACCAAAATGTTCATATTGTCAAACGTATAAGCAATGTAATTAATGTTTTCAAAACATAGCAAGTAAGTATGTTTCTCCCCCGATGTTTACAAAACAGGAAAGAGTTAAAAGGGGGCCGTGAACTCACCTTGAGTTTGTGTATGCTTGCAATGATAATTGTTCTAGTCAAACTTGACTATTCGTACCCTAATTACAAAAAGGGTAATTCGTCTTATGACCGAATGTCTCATATGGAAATTGTTCACCGACTTAGCAATTCTGATTGCTTTTGTTTAAATAACTTTTTAGTTTTTTTCAACACTTGTTTCGTTATAAAATAGTTCTAAGTTACTGCCCCATGGGACTGATGAACAGGTATCGAAACTTTCTTAGTTTCGATTGAACAGAACAGATGTCGAAACTTCCTAGTTTCGATTGAGCAAAACAGGTATCGAAACTACCTAGTTTCGATTAAGTAATAGGTATCGAAACTACCTAGTTTCGATTGAGTAATAGGTATCGAAACTACCTAGTTTCGATTGAACAACAGGTATCGCAACTACCTAGTTTCGATTTAGTAAACAGGTATCGAAACTATAGTTTCGATTACTGAAATTTTGATTTGACAGAATCAGTTTCAAAACTTTATTCATACATATACGCATATATTAATGTTTTAATCTTGAATTCGACACACTTTTCTGGTTATTTTTCTTACGTTCGAGTAAACTGTATGTTTAGCTATGGTTTTAAAGAAGGTAATATGAAATATAAAGTTGAAAAGGATAAGAATTTTTACCACTAGACAAGCTAGGGTAGACACTAAAATGAGTAGATTAATGAAACTTGAATGCTTTGAAGATACTCCAAGATCACTTGTAGCTCTTGAAAGCTTGCAACCTTCTCTTGATTCTTCACTAAGTTTGCCTTAAACCTTGTAAAGGCATGAGGGTGATTATGCTAGTATTGTTTTCGTGAGGCAAAAAGAGAAGAAAGCAGTGAAGGAATTGTTGTGGCCGTAGGAAGGTAGGAGAAGAAGAAAGAAAATTGTGGTTGTTGTGGAGCCGTGAGAAAGAACAAGAATAAATGGTTTGATTGCTTGACTTCTTTCTGCAGGAATGGTGAAAGATTGTATATATGTCCTTATCTAATATAGAAAGGAAGTAAGGAATGGGATGGTAGTGTGTTGTCGCATACAAAATCAAGTGGTGTGGAAATTTGAATGTGGGGTGGACCCACAATTCCATTCGGCCGAGAGAATTGCAGGGGGTGGAAGACTTATGCCAAATGTTATTTAAAATCTAAGTGTTGGTTGGATAGATTTTTAGATGGTGTCAACCGGGTAGGTGATCCCGTGATTTAATACCCGGTGTAGAATTTTTAACGGTCAATTGTTTTATATATTTTTGTGTTGTTTGACTAGTCTCAATAGTTTACTAGTTAAACCTGACTTAGTTATTATTTTAACCATAATATATATGTATACACATAAAAATAACTTAAGACCGCGTCATATACATTTTTATGTCACTTTTAAAGTTTAATCACCAATATTTATGTTTTTACATTAAAGTGAGTCTCTAGGCTTTACTGGAATAAAATTCTTGTTAATCACCAACGACCATACCTTGCGGGTTATAATTGTTTATTTCCTAGTAATTCTTAAAAATTACTAAATATAACACTTGTCCCTTTGCTAGACTCCTGACAATTACTATGTTAAAGATAATATTCCAAGAAATATAAAATAGGAATATGCAAATAGGACTATGGGTATTGACCTGGACTACTGGGTGTCACATTCTCCCCATGTTAAAGGGAATTTAGTCCCGAAATTCTGTTGATGTTATCTTGAATTGGTATTTTCGTGAACAAGGTCCGCTACTCGATGTTTCATTTGATCTTCTTGTTCCCTTGTATCCTTAGGGTCACGCTTCGAGTTCTAACGTACCTTAACCAATTCAATACGGTTATGCCCTGTTCCTCGACTTTTTAGTCAGTGATTTCAGTAGGTTCCTTAACAGGGTGTAGGTTGTCACCTGTGTGAATCTCACCAGACGGTGTGATTAACGTTTCGTCTAATAAATATTTCTTGATATTTGACACATGAAATGTTTTATGTACACTACTTAGTCCCCGTGACAACTTAAGCTTGTAGGCTACAAGACCAACTCTATCCCGTACTTCAAACGATTACCATTAACTATGGTTATGTTTGCTACAGTTGCCACACCTGGAAACTCCTTTCCAATGTGAGACCTTTAACAAGGCTTGGTATCCAATTTGGAATTCTAATGGCTTTCGTCTGTTGCTAGCACAACTCTCTTTCTTCCGCCTTGAGTGGCTTTCAGACGATCTTTGATTTCGACGATCTTGTCAATGGTTTCCTAGCCAATATCAGGACCAGTCAAATGTTTTTCGCCAACCTCTGCCCAACATAGCGATGAGCGACACTTACGACCATACAAAGCCTCAACGGAGCGGATTTAATGCTGGTATGGTAGTTTTTATTATATGAAAACTCAGCCAACGGTGGTGAGTATCCCTATTTCCTCTGAAATCGATTACACACGCACGGAGCACATCTTTTAAAGTTTGGATGGTCCTTTTACTTTGACCGTTCATCTGGGGATGATATGCAGTGCTCATGTAAAGGTGTGTGCCCAAGGCTTCTTGTACAGACTGCCAGGTTCTTGACATGAATCGACTGTCCCTTTTAGAGAAAATGGAAACTGGCATGCCATGCCTAGCCTTAATTCCCTTAATATTTAGCCTTGCACGCTTCTTACTTTCATCTGTCTCCTTTATTGGTAGGGAATGCGCGGATTTCGTCAAACGACTGACGATTACGATATAGTATCATAGTCGCTAGGTGTTCTGGGTGGATTTGTAATGAAATCTATGTAATTCTCTTCCCCTTCCCATTGATAAATATGAGTTTGTTGTGATCACTCAGGTGATTCCTAACATTCTACTTGTACTGCCAAGTATCTCCTAGCATAGATAGCTATTTCTTCTCTCATGTTTGGCCACATAATGGAGTTCCTTAGGGTCCTTATACGTTTCATTCGATTCTGGATGAACGGAGTACTTGGGCTTATGGACTTCATCCATAACCTCCCACATAGGCTACCGATACCTGGTACCCAAATTATATCTGTATCATCCAACTTAGGCTTCAATTGTTTGATTCCATTTACTTGGTAGTCGGTATTCGAAAGCAAAGCGAATACTTTCCCGACTAACGATATTAAACGTGCAAGAATCCCTTTATTTGATTACCATCAATATGGTAGGATTATGTGATGCTTATTCTTGGTAATGAAAGGAATGGTGCCTGCGAATCTTGAGCGTATGTTGACACATACTCTCTATTCGTCTACGCACTATAGGTCTTATGAAAGAATTACTCGACGAGGTGTCCAAGTTTTTGTTGTATATTGGGTAGTAATGAAACAGTATGAAAATGAAACTTTATGTTTGTCCCTCTTATGCTTTTCGAAAGCATTTTCCCGGACTAAGACTTTTCTCTTATTTCAGGTTTCATGTTTTCTAGGATTTTCCTCTCCATGTGCCTTCATGGAGCTAGGAATTGATGTTCCTTGGGAGCTCTTATTTGCGAACTTCGAGTCTAATCACCACTTTACCCCTTTGCTTGCACTACCTTTCGAGGCAGACTAGCCTTTGGGTTGTAGCGTCCTGATATGTAAACTCATGTCTCGACTACCATACCTTCAAAGTATGTAAGCCATACGAAGTTCGGTGTTTGTTTGGAATATTCACATTCCGTCTAGCTGAGGGAATGAATAGTAATACTGTGAGAATGGTCTCATCGAATTAGTGCTTTCCCCAAAATGGGCTATGGGTTTGTCAACCCATTAAGTTGGTAGAAAGGGTTGATAGCCAACTAGTAGTCATACAGTGTGTGCACTCCCTTAGTGTTTGAATGGTACTTTAGTGACTTACCATTACGTATTCCACTCATTCAGGTTATAGCCTCAAAATCCTTAGCACAAGGATAAACTTGAGGTAATGAGTGTTGAACGTCGAGACTTTTGTATTCTAACTGAGTATACTCCAAGAGATCATTTCTTAACAATAGATGCTCTAGAGCTTCCCAATTATAGAAAACTAGGAGTGAAAGATGCAATCACACCTCTCTTCTAGGCTAAATCTGGGATCCATCCATCAAGATGAACCTTTGGGAAGTGCGAGTACAAAAGAGTAATAAATTATTCTTCTCAACTCTTTGTGGACAGTGGCCTGTTGTGAATAGCTCGAGCTTACGCCCCTTATACATATCATGAGCTAATGAGATTAGCATGAAATTCCGCATTTGGGACTCCTTTAAGAGTTTTGCATGTCGTTTTCCGGTTAGTGCGACAATAGTCGTTAGTCCACACTTAGGTTTCTTTGGCATTCGCTTGAGCATCAACCCCGGCTTATCTATTGCAGAGAGAATAGTCAGACTTAAAGGTATATTGAATGTCAATGGCTGCGAGAGCAATCCTGTTTGACCGATATTCTGAAATGTCCGATTTCCTACTTGTCTCATGTGGAGCTTCCACAATATCCATAGGTGCCATGTGTATGCGGGTCAGAATAATATCCTGCCCTATTACTGAAGTTAGTGCATAACACTCTTGGCGTAACTTTCAAGCAATTGTGAGATTGAACTGTATGATGGGTCCTGAGATTACGCTATAATCTCCCACAATAGTTGTGCAATTACTGTAAGTGTTAGTTGTGGTAACGCTCAATTTGAAGCATTCCTGACAAGTAGAATCTCAAAGAATGAATGTGCGAATTCCTTCGTCGTTCAGGATTTACTAAGGATTGGTTGAATTCAATTTGAATTTCTCTCGTTCCTCCAAAACTAGGAGAATGCTTTGTGAGTACCTAATTGAGAAGTCTGATTTGTTAAGTTCCAATCCTTAATCAATTGACTGAGAACATGGTTTGATCATTAGCTTAGACAACAAGACTCACTAAAGTTCCCATGCACTGCAAATTATGATTACGTGTGCACCCGTAATGATAATTTGCCCTGCCTGATCCCTATAGTGTTTCTTCTATCCCTAGCTTTTAATCAAAAGGGATTTGAAATGATCATTAGATTGCGTTTGCACATTTGTACATGAGTGTGTACTGTTTTATCGGATTACTCTTAATTATGTGTACCAATACTCATGAATCTGCCGAATATGGCAGTTGTCGGATGAGGCTAATGGTAGAGAGGCACCACCAGTGTCTCTTAAAAAAATGTGCATGGTGAAATTCAGGCACTATGTGTTGGGCAGAGATCCTCAAACGAGTGTCGAGCAACTCATGCTCCAAGTCTGTATATATGCATGGATCCACATGATCCTGATGTATGTCTGGGTCTCCTAACCCTTGGAGTTCTCTCCCATTTAGTCCTGCTTATTCACCTTGAATTCCCTTCTGTCTGGGCAATCATGCCTGCCATATATCATGGCGAGAGTCTAGGCATCCGATCCGACAACTTATGAAGGAGAGTATTTATACCGCAAATACGTTAGAAAGATAGTTGCCTCCATGGATGGAGTAGTTGTGGTGCAGGTATAGGTACAGATTCTGGTACGGGTTCAGCCTATTGTGATACCAAGATCGGTAACTGACGGTTGCTGCCGTCGTCGCCCAAGCTCAGCTCGTAACTCGATCTTCTAAGGTTGTAGTATGCTGAGTACCCGTTATTCTTGACTCGTAATCCGAACAGTAGCTTGTTTTAAGTGTTTATTATTTCCACATTGTTGTATGTGTTTAAGTGTTCACTACATGTGCCATGTAATTGTATTAGTGTAGCTAATGGTACCCTAGTGTAACTCCATACACTAATAGTCTACACAATTTGTTCGACAACGGTTGGAATTCCTATGCTCAAGTCTCGGGTGTTTTTAGTGTGATGCAAGTCTTAGAAATCTTGGTCCCTAAATGAGTCCGGTTAGAGCCTAGGTATCTCTAAGGAAACCTAATTCGCTAAAACCATTGCTCTGATACCAATCTGTCACACCCCCAAATTTATTTACTTAATAAATAAATACAGGTTGCAACGATTGGTTCATTACACGATAGCGGAAGCGGAAATTGTGATTTCCAAGACTTGATTACATATACAATTACTAAAACTAAGTAATACTATGATCCAAGTTCTTCTAGATCAACGATCGACTTGAGACTTGATATTCTATGACCTTCCAGCTACTAGGAATTGATCCAACATAGCTAGCTTATTCCAACCGCGCCATGGCTAAAGGTTACCTGAGAAACATACTTGAAAGTGTCAACACAAAGGTTGGTTAGTTATATCAGTGCTTATAGTTTTTCCCGAAAACATGTACATGACTTTACCGTCATAAAACTAAGTAGTTTTCTCCGAAAAACTATACATGACTTAACCGTCATAAATAATAAGTAGTTTTCATTTGAAAACATGCCCATGACTATACCGTCATGAAATATGTGGTTTTTCTTTGAAAACATTACCATGACTTAACCGTCATAAATCCAATGTTTAAACATGATCATTTTAACCTGATCAAAACTCTTTGTATAAACCTGATCATTTTAACCTGATCAAAACCCTTTGTTTAAACCTGATCACTTTAACCTGATCAGAACCCTTTGTATAATCCTGATCACTTTAACCTGATCAGAACCCTTTGTATAAACCTGATCACTTTAACCTGATCAGAACTCTTTTGTTTAAACCTGATCACTTTAACCTGATCAGAACCCTTTGTATAAACCTGATCACTTTAACCTGATCAGAACTCTTTTGTTTAATTCAATTGTTCGTAAATAGTTCCAGTTGCATGTGATAATCAGAATAAGAATTGTTGACCCATTTGTAAACTAGCTAGGAATACAAATAATATGTTCCTACATGAGCCGTAACCAAACCATGACAATTGTTCTTCGCCCCTAATTTCGTTATCCGGTTCTATGCGGCCATAAATCCTCCAGATTGTGGTTAGCGCGACTAACCATGACCGGGAGACGTCACTCTCCATAGTACTATTCATAGGACCCTAGGTTACAGTTAATGGTTACTAAATTGTTCGAGGGGACTTTAGCGGCCTAAAATCGTTTAACTCATATAAACATAAAAGTCGAGTCTTATTCTCTTGTTATCACATAAAAATAGTTGTAAGTATGTCCTTCCCCCAAATATTGAAAACAGTAAAAAGGGGCCGTGAAACTCACAAGAATTTAAACCAAAATGTTCATATTGTCAAACGTATAAGCAATGTAATTAATGTTTTCAAAACATAGCAAGTAAGTATGTTTCTCCCCCGATGTTTACAAAACAGGAAAGAGTTAAAAGGGGGCCGTGAACTCACCTTGAGTTTGTGTATGCTTGCAATGATAATTGTTCTAGTCAAACTTGACTATTCGTACCCTAATTACAAAAAGGGTAATTCGTCTTATGACCGAATGTCTCATATGGAAATTGTTCACCGACTTAGCAATTCTGATTGCTTTTGTTTAAATAACTTTTTAGTTTTTTTCAACACTTGTTTCGTTATAAAATAGTTCTAAGTTACTGCCCCATGGGACTGATGAACAGGTATCGAAACTTTCTTAGTTTCGATTGAACAGAACAGATGTCGAAACTTCCTAGTTTCGATTGAGCAAAACAGGTATCGAAACTACCTAGTTTCGATTAAGTAATAGGTATCGAAACTACCTAGTTTCGATTGAGTAATAGGTATCGAAACTACCTAGTTTCGATTGAACAACAGGTATCGCAACTACCTAGTTTCGATTGAGTAAACAGGTATCGAAACTATAGTTTCGATTACTGAAATTTTGATTTGACAGAATCAGTTTCAAAACTTTATTCATACATATACGCATATATTAATGTTTTAATCTTGAATTCGACACACTTTTCTGGTTATTTTTCTTACGTTCGAGTAAACTGTATGTTTAGCTATGGTTTTAAAGAAGGTAATATGAAATATAAAGTTGAAAAGGATAAGAATTTTTACCACTAGACAAGCTAGGGTAGACACTAAAATGAGTAGATTAATGAAACTTGAATGCTTTGAAGATACTCCAAGATCACTTGTAGCTCTTGAAAGCTTGCAACCTTCTCTTGATTCTTCACTAAGTTTGCCTTAAACCTTGTAAAGGCATGAGGGTGATTATGCTAGTATTGTTTTCGTGAGGCAAAAAGAGAAGAAAGCAGTGAAGGAATTGTTGTGGCCGTAGGAAGGTAGGAGAAGAAGAAAGAAAATTGTGGTTGTTGTGGAGCCGTGAGAAAGAACAAGAATAGATGGTTTGATTGCTTGACTTCTTTCTGCAGGAATGGTGAAAGATTGTATATATGTCCTTATCTAATATAGAAAGGAAGTAAGGAATGGGATGGTAGTGTGTTGTCGCATACAAAATCAAGTGGTGTGGAAATTTGAATGTGGGGTGGACCCACAATTCCATTCGGCCGAGAGAATTGCAGGGGGTGGAAGACTTATGCCAAATGTTATTTAAAATCTAAGTGTTGGTTGGATAGATTTTTAGATGGTGTCAACCGGGTAGGTGATCCCGTGATTTAATACCCGGTGTAGAATTTTTAACGGTCAATTATTTTATATATTTTTGTGTTGTTTGACTAGTCTCAATAGTTTACTAGTTAAACCTGACTTAGTTATTATTTTAACCATAATATATATGTATACACATAAAAATAACTTAAGACCGCGTCATATACATTTTTATGTCACTTTTAAAGTTTAATCACCAATATTTATGTTTTTACATTAAAGTGAGTCTCTAGGCTTTACTGGAATAAAATTTTGTTAATCACCAACGACCATACCTTGCGGGTTATAATTGCTTATTTCCTAGTAATTCTTAAAAATTACTAAATATAACACTTGTCCCTTTGCTAGACTCCTGACAATTACTATGTCAAAATAATATTCCAAGAAATATAAAATAGGAATATGCAAATAGGACTATGGGTATTGACCTGGACTACTGGGTGTCACATTCTCCCCATGTTAAAGGGAATTTAGTCCCGAAATTCTGTTGATGTTATCTTGAATTGGTATTTTCGTGAACAAGGTCCGCTACTCGATTTTTCATTTGATCTTCTTGTTCCCTTGTATCCTTAGGGTCACGCTTCGAGTTCTAACGTACCTTAACCAATTCAATACGGTTATGCCCTGTTCCTCGACTTTTTAGTCAGTGATTTCAGTAGGTTCCTTAACAGGGTGTAGGTTGTCACCTGTGTGAATCTCACCAGACGGTGTGATTAACGTTTCGTCTAATAAATATTTCTTGATATTTGACACATGAAATGTTTTATGTACACTACTTAGTCCCCGTGACAACTTAAGCTTGTAGGCTACAAGACCAACTCTATCCCGTACTTCAAACGATTACCATTAACTATGGTTATGTTTGCTACAGTTGCCACACCTGGAAACTCCTTTCCAATGTGAGACCTTTAACAAGGCTTGGTATCCAATTTGGAATTCTAATGGCTTTCGTCTGTTGCTAGCACAACTCTCTTTCTTCCGCCTTGAGTGGCTTTCAGACGATCTTTGATTTCGACGATCTTGTCAATGGTTTCCTAGCCAATATCAGGACCAGTCAAATGTTTTTCGCCAACCTCTGCCCAACATAGCGATGAGCGACACTTACGACCATACAAAGCCTCAACGGAGCGGATTTAATGCTGGTATGGTAGTTTTAATTATATGAAAACTCAGCCAACGGTGGTGAGTATCCCTATTTCCTATGAAATCGATTACACACGCACGGAGCACATCTTTTAAAGTTTGGATGGTCCTTTTACTTTGACCGTTCATCTGGGGATGATATGCAGTGCTCATGTAAAGGTGTGTGCCCAAGGCTTCTTGTACAGACTGCCAGGTTCTTGACATGAATCGACTGTCCCTTTTAGAGAAAATGGAAACTGGCATGCCATGCCTAGCCTTAATTCCCTTAATATTTAGCCTTGCACGCTTCTTACTTTCATCTGTCTCCTTTATTGGTAGGGAATGCGCAGATTTCGTCAAACGACTGAGGATTACCATATAGTATCATAGTCGCTAGGTGTTCTGGGTGGATTTGTAATGAAATCTATGTAATTCTCTTCCCCTTCCCATTGATAAATATGAGTTTGTTGTGATCACTCAGGTGATTCCTAACATTCTACTTGTACTGCCAAGTATCTCCTAGCATAGATAGCTATTTCTTCTCTCATGTTTGGCCACATAATGGAGTTCCTTGGGGTCCTTATAGGTTTCATTCGATTCTGGATGAACGGAGTACTTGGGCTTATGGACTTCATCCATAACCTCCCACATAGGCTACCGATACCTGGTACCCAAATTATATCTGTATCATCCAACTTAGGCTTCAATTGTTTGATTCCATTTACTTGGTAGTCGGTATTCGAAAGCAAAGCGAATACTTTCCCGACTAACGATATTAAACGTGCAAGAATCCCTTTATTTGATTACCATCAATATGGTAGGATTATGTGATGCTTATTCCTGGTAATGAAAGGAATGGTGCCTGCGAATCTTGAGCGTATGTTGACACATACTCTCTATTCGTCTATGCACTATAGGTCTTATGAAAGAATTACTCGACGAGGTGTCCAAGTTTTTGTTGTATATTGGGTAGTAATGAAACAGTATGAAAATGAAACTTTATGTTTGTCCCTCTTATGCTTTTCGAAAGCATTTTTCCGGACTAAGACTTTTCTCTTATTTCAGGTTTCATGTTTTGTAGGATTTTCCTCTCCATGTGCCTTCATGGAGCTAGGAATTGATGTTCCTTGGGAGCTCTTATTTGCGAACTTCGAGTCTAATCACCACTTTACCCCTTTGCTTGCACTACCTTTCGAGGCAGACTAGCCTTTGGGTTGTAGCGTCTTGATATGTAAACTCATGTCTCGACTACCATACCTTCAAAGTATGTAAGCCATACGAAGTTCGATGTTTGTTTGGAATATTCACATTCCGTCTAGCTGAGGGAATGAATAGTAATACTGTGAGAATGGTCTCATCGAATTAGTGCTTTCCCCAAAATGGGCTATGGGTTTGTCAACCCATTAAGTTGGTAGAAAGGGTTGATAGCCAACTATTAGTCATACAGTGTGTGCACTCCCTTAGTGTTTGAATGGTACTTTGGTGACTTACCATTACGTATTCCACTCATTCAGGTTATAGCCTCAAAATCCTTAGCACAAGGATAAACTTGAGGTAATGAGTGTTGAACGTCGAGACTTTTGTATTCTAACTGAGTATACTCCAAGAGATCATTTCTTAACAATAGATGCTCTAGAGCTTCCCAATTATAGAAAAATAGGAGTGAAAGATGCAATCACACCTCTCTTCTAGGCTAAATCTGGGATCCATCCATCAAGATGAACCTTTGGGAAGTGCGAGTACAAAAGAGTAATAAATTATTCTTCTCAACTCTTTGTGGACAGTGGCCTGTTGTGAATAGCTCGAGCTTACGCCCCTTATGCATATCATGAGCTAATGAGATTAGCATGAAATTCCGCATTTGGGACTCCTTTAAGAGTTTTGCATGTCGTTTTCCGGTTAGTGCGACAATAGTCGTTAGTCCACACTTAGGTTTCTTTGGCATTCGCTTGAGCATCAACCCCGGCTTATCTATTGCAGAGAGAATAGTCAGACTTAAAGGTATATTGAATGTCAATGGCTGCGAGAGCAATCCTGTTTGACCGATATTCTGAAATGTCCGATTTCCTACTTGTCTCATGTCGAGCTTCCACAATATCCATAGGTGCCATGTGTATGCGGGTCAGAATAATATCCTGCCCTATTACTGAAGTTAGTGCATAACACTCTTGGCGTAACTTTCAAGCAATTATGAGATTGAACTGTATGATGGGTCCTGAGATTACGCTATAATCTCCCACAATAGTTGTGCAATTACTGTAAGTGTTAGTTGTGGTAACGCTCAATTTGAAGCATTCCTGACAAGTAGAATCTCAAAGAATGAATGTGCGAATTCCTTCGTCGTTCAGGATTTACTAAGGATTGGTTGAATTCAATTTGAATTTCTCTCGTTCCTCCAAAACTAGGAGAATGCTTTGTGAGTACCTAATTGAGAAGTCTGATTTGTTAAGATCCAATCCTTAATCAATTGACTGAGAACATGGTTTGATCATTAGCTTAGACAACAAGACTCACTAAAGTTCCCATGCACTGCAAATTATGATTACGTGTGCACCCGTAATGATAATTTGCCCTGCCTGATCCCTATAGTGTTTCTTCTATCCCTAGCTTTTAATCAAAAGGGATTTGAAATGATCATTAGATTGCGTTTGCACATTTGTACAAGAGTGTGTATTATTTTATCGGATTACTCTTAATTATGTGTACCAATACTCATGAATCTGCCGAATATGGCAGTTGTCGGATGAGGCTAATGGTAGAGAGGCACCACCAGTGTCTCTTAAAAAAAATGTGCATGGTGAAATTCAGGCACTATGTGTTGGCAGAGATCCTCAAACGAGTGTCGAGCAACTCATGCTCCAAGTCTGTATATATGCATGGATCCACATGATCCTGATGTATGTCTGGGTCTCCTAACCCTTGGAGTTCTCTCCCATTTAGTCCTGCTTATTCACCTTGAATTCCCTTCTGTCTGGGCAATCATGCCTGCCATATATCATGGCGAGAGTCTAGGCATCCGATCCGACAACTTATGAAGGAGAGTATTTATACCGCAAATACGTTAGAAAGATAGTTGCCTCCATGGCTGGAGTAGTTGTGGTGCAGGTATAGGTACAGATTCTGGTACGGGTTCAGCCTATTGTGATACCAAGATCGGTAACTGACGGTTGTTGCCGTCGTCGCCCAAGCTCAGCTCGTAACTCGATCTTCTAAGGTTGTAGTATGCTGAGTACCCGTTATTCTTGACTCGTAATCCGAACAGTAACTTGTTGTAAGTGTTTATTATTTCCACATTGTTGTATGTGTTTAAGTGTTCACTACATGTGCCATGTAATTGTATTAGTGTAGCTAATGGTACCCTAGTATAACTCCATACACTAATAGTCTACACAATTTGTTCGACAACGGTTGGAATTCCTATGCTTAAGTCTTGGGTGTTTTTAGTGTGATGCAAGTCTTAGAAATCTTGGTCCCTAAATGAGTCCGGTTAGAGCCTAGGTATCTCTAAGGAAACCTAATTCGTTAAAACCATTGCTCTGATACCAATCTGTCACACCCCCAAATTTATTTACTTAATAAATAAATACAGGTTGCAACGATTGGTTCATTACACGATAGCGGAAGCGGAAATTGTGATTTCCAAGACTTGATTACATATACAATTACTAAAACTAAGTAATACTATGATCCAAGTTCTTCTAGATCAACGATCGACTTGAGACTTGATATTCTATGACCTTCCAGCTACTAGGAATTGATCCAACATAGCTAGCTTATTCCAACCGCGCCATGGCTAAAGGTTACCTGAGAAACATACTTGAAAGTGTCAACACAAAGGTTGGTTAGTTATATCAGTGCTTATAGTTTTTCCCGAAAACATGTACATGACTTTACCGTCATAAAACTAAGTAGTTTTCCCCGAAAAACTATACATGACTTAACCGTCATAAATAATAAGTAGTTTTCATTTGAAAACATGCCCATGACTATACCATCATGAAATATGTGGTTTTTCTTTGAAAACATTACCATGACTTAACCGTCATAAATCCAATGTTTAAACATGATCATTTTAACCTGATCAAAACTCTTTGTATAAACCTGATCATTTTAACCTGATTAAAACCCTTTGTTTAAACCTGATCACTTTAACCTGATCAGAACCCTTTGTATAATCCTGATCACTTTAACCTGATCAGAACCCTTTGTATAAACCTGATCACTTTAACCTGATCAGAACTCTTTTGTTTAAACCTGATCACTTTAACCTGATCAGAACCCTTTGTATAAACCTGATCACTTTAACCTGATCAGAACTCTTTTGTTTAATTCAATTGTTCGTAAATAGTTCCAGTTGCATGTGATAATCAGAATAAGAATTGTTGACCCATTTGTAAACTAGCTAGGAATACAAATAATATGTTCCTACATGAACCGTAACCAAACCATGACAATTGTTCTTCGCCCCTAATTTCGTTATCCGGTTCTATGCTGCCATAAATCCTCCAGATTGTGGTTAGCGCGACTAACCATGACCGGGAGACGTCACTCTCCATAGTACTATTCATAGGACCCTAGGCTACAGTTAATGGTTACTAAATTGTTCCAGGGGACTTTAGCGGCCTAAAATCGTTTAACTCATGTAAACATAAAAGTCGAGTCTTATTCTCTTGTTATCACATAAAAATAGTTGTAAGTATGTCCTTCCCCCAAATATTGAAAACAGTAAAAAGGGGCCGTGAAACTCACAAGAATTTAAACCAAAATGTTCATATTGTCAAACGTATAATCAATGTAATTAATGTTTTCAAAACATAGCAAGTAAGTATGTTTCTCCCCCGATGTTTACAAAACAGGAAAGAGTTAAAAGGGGGCCGTGAACTCACCTTGAGTTTGTGTATGCTTGCAATGATAATTGTTCTAGTCAAACTTGACTATTCGTACCCTAATTACAAAAAGGGTAATTCGTCTTATGACCGAATGTCTCATATGGAAATTGTTCACCGACTTAGCAATTCTGATTGCTTTTGTTTAAATATCTTTTTAGTTTTTTTCAACACTTGTTTCGTTATAAAATAGTTCTAAGTTACTGCCCCATGGGACTGATGAACAGGTATCGAAACTTTCTTAGTTTCGATTGAACAGAACAGATGTCGAAACTTCCGAGTTTCGATTGAGCAAAACAGGTATCGAAACTACCTAGTTTCGATTAAGTAATAGGTATCGAAACTACCTAGTTTCGATTGAGTAATAGGTATCAAAACTACCTAGTTTTGATTGAACAACAGGTATCGAAACTACCTAGTTTCGATTGAGTAAACAGGTATCGAAACTATAGTTTCGATTACTGAAATTTTGATTTGACAGAATCAGTTTCAAAACTTTATTCATACATATACGCATATATTAATGTTTTAATCTTGAATTCGACACACTTTTCTGGTTATTTTTCTTACGTTCGAGTAAACTGTATGTTTAGCTACGGTTTTAAAGAAGGTAATATGAAATATAAAGTTGAAAAGGATAAGAATTTTTACCACTAGACAAGCTAGGGTAGACACTAAAATGAGTAGATTAATGAAACTTGAATGCTTTGAAGATACTCCAAGATCACTTGTAGCTCTTGAAAGCTTGCAATCTTCTCTTGATTCTTCACTAAGTTTGCCTTAAACCTTGTAAAGGCATGAGGGTGATTATGCTAGTATTGTTTTCGTGAGGCAAAAAGAGAAGAAAGCAGTGAAGGAATTGTTGTGGCCGTAGGAAGGTAGGAGAAGAAGAAAGAAAATTGTGGTTGTTGTGGAGCCGTGAGAAAGAACAAGAATAGATGGTTTGATTGCTTGACTTCTTTCTGCAGGAATGGTGAAAGATTGTATATATGTCCTTATCTAATATAGAAAGGAAGTAAGGAATGGGATGGTAGTGTGTTGTCGCATACAAAATCAAGTGGTGTGGAAATTTGAATGTGGGGTGGACCCACAATTCTCCATTCGGCCAAGAGAATTGCAGGGGGTGGAAGACTTATGCCAAATGTTATTTAAAATCTAAGTGTTGGTTAGATAGATTTTTAGATGGTGTCAACCCGGTAGGTGATCCCGTGATTTAATACCCGGTGTAGAATTTTTAACGGTCAATTATTTTATATACATTTTTATGTCAGTTTTAAAGTTTAATCACCAATATTTATGTTTTTACATTAAAGTGAGTCTCTAGGCTTTACTGGAATAAAATTCTTGTTAATCACCAACGACCATACCTTGCGGGTTATAATTGCTTATTTCCTAGTAATTCTTAAAAATTACTAAATATAACACTTGTCCCTTTGCTAGACTCCTGACAATTACTATGTCAAAGATAATATTCCAAGAAATATAAAATAGGAATATGCAAATAGGACTATGGGTATTGACCTGGACTACTGGGTGTCACATGAGATGATGGGAGCGTGATGGCGGTATGAGGGTGACACACGGTGGTGGTTCACGGTGATGAACGAGGCGAAGAACAGAGCCGAGTCACACCCGATTAGGGCTTTCGCATGGCGGTTTACGCATGAGCATTGAGAACCTCTTCAAGCTTACGTGTTTGCATGACGTGGATGAGACCAAGGGTTGGGGTTTTCTTTTATGTATATGTTATTCGACGTACGGTAGAACGTATTCTGATCTTGAATCGTACGTTAACAGGTTCAGAGGTTGAACGAGGGGACGGGTGCCGAGCAGGACTTGGACCTTCATAACCAGTGAGTTTCTAATCCCCTATTTTAAAATGTTCTTAACATTTTTGAGGCTATCGTACATACTTTTGAGACGTATTTTATTACATTAAATGTGTATCAAGCTTTGGGGTCTAACCCGATGAGTTTATGAATTTAAGTATTTAAATATGGGGCTAAGGGACTATGCATTGTCCTTAAGATGTGTAGGTTAAAGGTGGGTAAATGGTCGTGGACCGTATAGTGACCTAATAGGGGTGAGTCGGGATTGTATTACAGGTCGTACGGGTACGACCAGGAGGTGTCACGGGTATGCATGTACGTGGTATTTACTTGGATAATGAGGCATAGTATTTGTACGTGTGTTGCTATAGAAGTAGGGTATCGTGTTAAGGGCTAGTCGGGGTGAGTCGGGATATAAGCTAAACGCTTATGACTACGTGTAGGATATATGTATTGTTCTAATGCTATGTGTGAGGTGCAGATGTAGTTAACAAGTCATATACGTGTAGTGTGATATTACATGATTATAATTGAGTTGTGTGTTTGTATGTCGTTGTCCTCGTGGCACGGCGGGTGATGTGTTTGCATCGTCATCTTTATGACATGGCAAACGGGATTTGTGAAGGACGAGGTCCTTCGGGAGGTCACCAAAGGTGACGATGTCCAACAGGACAGTGATGCCCTGACGAGGGTAACCCTGACGAGGGTGCAGTGATGATGTATGTGTTTGTGTGCTTATATATTTGCGTTAAATTGCATACAAGCGTTGAGTTATGTTTATTATGCATGAGATGGTATTAATGTAGTGAGTAGAGTTAGATTGACCGTTGTGTCAGAATTGTGATGTGGTGCTTACAACTGTTATGTCAGTTGATTTGTAAGAGCCTTGGTCAAGGCTGAGTAAGTTGATGTCTAGGGATTTGTTGTGTTAACCAAATGTCAAGTTAATACGTGTACTTGAGTATGAGTTATTAGTGTAGTGAGTTCGACCTATATCGATGAGACTGCGGGATTATTATTATGGGATGAGTCTTGGGTAATGAACTATTATGGGATATCGTGTGACAACAGGGGTTATCTATTTGTTAATGAATTGTGGACCTATTTTATAAGGACCGTGGTCCTGAGTAAAGTTCAAATAACTTTTGTGACGAGTTGGCTTTTAATTAAATTAAACTATTAGAACTCACTCATTGTAGCTGACTTTGTGTGTACGATAGATTGTTTTGCACGTAAGCGTTGCGTTGACGTATCTTGGCTTGGGAGCGGTGCTACTCGAATTGGTGTGCAACATTCGTGAGGTAAACTTAATGACATTAATGATATTAAATAACAATTGTTATTTTTAGATAGACTTCCGTTGTAGCTTGTTTAATAACAAGAGTATTTTAAAGAGAATAACCAGTTGTGAGAACCAACTGTAGGATGCCCGGTTTTGGGTCTTACGAGTTGGTATCAGAGCCGTGGTTTAAGAGAAAATCGGTGTTTTTATATCAATAAAATACCTTAAATTAAACTGAAAATGGGACGAGGGTGAAATGAATGCCACCACGAGTAACCGCAAGCCAAGAGGTACGTCTTTTGAGTTATTTAATAATTGTTAGAGTATTGATTGAGTAGTGTAACACTACGTGTAGTGGTGTGATTAAGTAACATTATGCGTGAGTTATGTAATGTGGAGTAGCATTAATTACGTTATGTGAGCTAGTTTGGTGTGTTAGCATGGTTAGTGGAATGGTGTATAACCTTGTGTGCTGCGCAATTGTGATTATGATGATGATTTGCTATATTATTGTGTGGCGCTATGTCAGTTGTGCGGATGCATGTGCATCTGGCATGTGTGAAAGGTAGAAAGATAGTGTGAGCATGGTGGGAAAGGTTTAGAGTATGAGCAGTAATGTGGACCACCAAATTGCATTTGATCACCGTAATTTGGCAGCCTATGATTACTCTCATATTATGAATTTGTGCCTATAGTAATCACTCAAACATTCTGTCTTGAGTAGGATTAGGTGGTTAAGACGAAGCATACAAGATCGGTCAGGCGGGATGCTCTTGCTAAGGAGAATGCAGAACGACCAGTCAAGACGACGATTGCTGCGGGTGAAACTGCTAGTGAGATAGGAGTATTGTTGGCGCTTCTCGTGCCAAGTGTGACTGGCGACATACTGCGTGGAGCTATGATTGCAAAGATGGGATGGAAAAGGAAAGCAGTGCGAGCTGTACGTGATTTTCCCCCAGGATGTGGACCGGCACGGTTGAGAGATCGACCACTTACGGTGGTTAAGAGAGCTTTATTTCAGGAGGAAGCAGAGGAGGACACGCCAGATGCACCTGACGTGGTCAAACAGTGATTTGGCGGGCAGTGTTGGGATGCTCGATTTCTTGATGAGTAGTTTGTGTGGTAGTTGTCGTGAGAGATTTCGAGGCGATTTGACGTTATAAATGATTAGACGTTGACGTGAGGTGATGCTCAATTCAAATAGTGATTATTTGATTTTGACAACTATTGTGAGTCTTACCGCATGATGACTTGAACATAATTAATGATAATTGTGTTTGTGACGGCGTATGATTGTGTTTACAATAGTGGAATATGTGAGATATAATGTGATTGTGTGATTGCATTCTGAATAATGTGAGTTAGCATTAAATGTGATTTTTGGTCGTGATACTAGAACATGGTTGATTAGATGGTGTGAGTAGACTTGTATAGACGTGAGTTTTGAATTTGTCGGTTTCTACGGTTTTAAGATAGTGTCACCTATGTGTTAATTTCTAGGTGATGTTTTAAGTGCAGTGGGTGCGTTGCACTTTGTGTGAGTATTCAGGACGGGGTCCTGTGGGGAGTTGTGAATATACATCTTTATTAGGTGTAAATGTTCAGGACGAGGTCTTGTGAGAGTTTGTAGTTATATACCTTGTGTCTAGGTATAAATGTTCAGGACAAGATCCTGTGGGTATTTATGATATTTTTATATCTTGTGTGTGTGAGTGTGTAGAGTGATGAATTGTGTCTAGTCTGAGTAGTGTGTCGATCTGAACCTTTGGTGACGGCCTGTACGGGGTACGATGGTATGAAATCGGTGTGAGTATGTGATGACGTGTGGCAGTGGCTACCATTGTGATAAGTAGGAGGTAGGGTTCAGTAGTTTGTGTGTCTATAAATGACGAGGTCATACTATATACACGTAGATTTGCTCAGGTCTAGATAGTTGTGTGTGCACTTTGTGCGAGTTAGAAGGTTGGGTTACCAGTACGTGTGTTGAAAATTGTGTGTTCAGTAGTTATGTGTGTCGGTGTGTGTCCTTGTAGTACATTCTTAGTCGTGCATAGGACGGGTGGTCGGGTGTTAAAAGTATAGTGTTTCTATCTTGACGATTTTCTCAACGATGATACATCGAATGATACGAGGAGTTTTGACGTTTTTCTAGACAATCGATGAGATGCTCTTGTGAGATGCCTATGTTTATATCTCGAAAATTCGGAGCACGAAGCCCATAGGTGGAGCTGTGAGAGTTGATGATGAAGGCGTTACGTGGGCGCTTGATCGGAGATAGTTATGACGAGCTCGAGATGAAGACGCTGAAGAACCCAACATGAGGCAAATGAGGTGACGGGAGGGTCCCCATGGAATACGTTCAATGTAGAGAATTTTGTCAATGTAAGATACGAGAGAAGTGGAAATATATACTCTGAACGAGACAAGGGGTAGCTGAGACTGGTGACAAGACGGATTGCATGTTCGCACTTAATAAATGAGGCGCGGTCGGTGATCGCGTGGTAATGATAGATGTAACACCTGCCACGAAAATGTCCAAGATTTGGCTAAGGTACAAACCACAAGGACTACAAGTGTAAATAACCTATAGATGAAGGTTCAAAAAGTAAAAGTTTTGAAAATTCAACGGTAACGGACCGTCACGGACGGTAACGGTCCGTTACGGGCTGGGCACGCGAACACTGATGAAGCGCCACGTGTCCAGTGACTCCTCTTTGAAATATGACGCTTGGAAACCCTATAACGGACTGTCACGCTTGGTAACGGTCCGTCACGGCCCCAGACTCACCCTGGTGCGCTACGCAGCAACTCTGTAACGGACCGTCACACCTGGTAACGGTCCGTCACGACTCAAATTGAGCAGAGGGAGACACGTGTCGGATGACTCTCGAACCCTAGTCTAGGTGACGGACCGTCACCACCCGTAACGGTCTCAGAACTTGCCCTATAAATAGATGGCCGAGTTCATTCCCATTCTTCACACCAACATCAAATCTCACTTCCATTTCTTGTTCTAGAGACCATCTAGCTCGCTCCCGACGATCCCGATTCGATACCCGCTCTTCGTAGTGCCCGGTTAAGTAAGAAACGCTCGTAGAGGTGCTGGTACGCTAGAGAAACCAAGTCTAGAAGATAGTCTATAAGCTTTCGACTTAGAGACTCATTCCTATTAACCAAGGTGAATAATTTATCTCTCTGAAAACATGTGTCAAATATTTTATTTACGAAAATGGACAAATAAAGGTTAAGGAAATAATGCTCAACGTTCTTCTACGAACAAAGCATTCAGGCCATAGGTATGAGTAAAACTTGCAAGGGATACACGGGTCTCTGGTGAAATTCCCGAATTACGGCTGGTGCTTGTCTTATAACAACTTCGGAGGCAAACCTGTCCATTGTTATAAGACATGATGCCAGTGTATACTGTGGTGCAATTGAATAGGACGGGCCTGCTGAATGTGTGGATTGAACACAAAGTTGTGAATATGAAATTAATACTTGTTTGTGCCAAATAATTATAATGTCAGGATAATTGTATTCACCGGCGTTCGCGCTGACGTTTTATTTTCAAAATGTTTTTAGGAAATGAATAAATCGAAATAAGAATGGGGTATGGGCAGACATCAGATCTGACCCAAGAAAAGAAAATGAGAGAGGCAGACATCAGTTCTGACCTATGAAAATGATAGACTTACACGTTAGATTCTCAGGCCTCGTGTGTAGAAAATCTTAAAGAAAAGAAAAAGGGAGATAGAACCAGGGAATTGATCAACCCTAGGTAGTACTATTTCCAGTGGCTATAAATGTACTTGATTTCAAACACTGTTTTGTAATCAAAATGAAAAGGGTATTTAAATCCATGTGTTTATAAAAGTAAATATAAAACTTTTTTCTTCCAACTAAGTTTTGATATTTACAAATACAACTCTTGAGGTTGAAAGAATGTTGAAACGATCCTTTTGAAAAAGAATTCCGCTGTATTTCTAAAAACTCTGAATTCAAATTTCAAAGGTGATGCCAATCGTGGTCGCACGCGTCTAGCGGGTGCCCGGGGATGGGTGTGACAATAGGGCAACGACGAGGAACACAGGATTCAGGAAGGATAAGTGTAGGATTGCACATGAGTGACTGGAAAGAGAACGCCTACTCTGGTAAGCATGTGACTAGAAAATAGTAAGCTCACGCGGAGCATTCAAGTGAAGTGAATGGTTGGCTGTTGAAACAGACATGACGATGGTAGGCGAGCTTTTGAGAAAACATCGAGAGCTGACGAGGATGACCCTAGTGTTGGGTGTACGTAGATACTTAAGGGGCGTATTGAACGCGTGTTAATGAAGTAGGGAGATACTATGGTAGAGGAATTTTATGGAGACTAGTGTAGCTTTTCACAAGCTCCTGAAGGTCGTTAGAGAGGCCAGAATTAACGCTCTTATGAGTAAGGCAATGGTGCCGGAATTATGAGAAATCATCGAAGGATGGCGATTAGAGTATGAGGCGAGAAGGACGACTAATGATCTCATTCTGGATGGCGAGAAACCTTACTTAGGGATGTGACTGTTGAAGGGACAAGATCAACAGGGCTACATAAGAGACAAAGGCTATTGTGCTGAAAGCTAGTATAGCAAGTGACAGGGAGTAGGTAACTGGCAGTAAGAATAGGAAGGATGAGTTGTGTTGGTTTGTACCGACGCAGGATTCGAGGAAGAATCCTCTTTTAAGGGGGTTAGACTTGTAACATCCCGAAATCCCGGAAGCTAGCAATTCGAATTTGACGGGCGACCCGAATCTGTATTTAGCATAGTAATGAGTAGTGTTGGCTAGGGAATGCCTGTTTAGTTACCAATTCAGACCCGAATGGTCGTTATTGAGCCATGCAAGTTAAAGCGCACACTTATGAATTATCAGGGACCCGAGTGCAAAAACTTAAACCTTTAAAAGCAAGTTTGGGAGAAAACCCTAGGCTCCATTCGGCCTAGGGGAGTTCGCATACGGCAGAGTGAAAGGGTAAGCTGGAGAGGAGGACTGTGGTGGCTCGGGGTTGTAACAACCCGAAAACTCGTAAGCTAGTGGTTTGGGTTAGCGGATGACCCGATTACATATTTAACTATAATGAGAAGTAAGATTGTCACAAATGGCGCGTTGTATCAACAAAGAAGAGACCGTTAGCCATTTAAAGAGATAGTTCGAGATAGAAACGCATAAACGAGGGAATGTGGGGACCCGATTGAAAGTTGAGGGTGGTTTATATACCACCTAAACCCGCAAACCCTAGGTATTTTACGACCCAGGTGTGGACGGATGGAAATCCGAGAGCGAGAAGCAGCGGGATCGAAGGGAAGGGAGGCCGAGTAAGGCGGTCTCGTGGTGGTCCTGCGATGGTGTCGAGCAAAAGGAAACTCCTTTGTGGTAAGGTAACACTCTTCAATCCAACTCCTTACTTGTTTAATTTTATGTGGTAAAACCCGGTTAGGGTTTTTGTTGTTTGCTTGATCAAGAGTGACGAAGGAGGAGAGGGACTGTGGTGATGGTGGTCGACGGCGCAGCGAAGGTGGCGCATGGAGAAGGTGACCAGAGAAGGAGGGAGGCCGACGACCGAGGAATAAAAGGAGGAATAGGAGAGAAAGAGAGAGGCGAGCGACGGGTGAAGACGGCGGTGGTTACGGGATGGCCGAAAGCAGGGAGGAGGAGGCAGTGGCACCTGGTGGCCACTGAACCCGACCGTGATAGTGGTGCATGGTGGTGGACGGAGATGAGGCTGTGGTGTTGGTGTTCCATCGCAATAAGGGGAACCCAGCTAGGGTTCTCGGGAGAAGGAAGATGACGGGGAAACTTGAAACGACACAAGGTAACAGGACATGATAGTGATGCATAGCGGGTGATAAGATTTTATACTATCGGTCTTGATAACTTAACTCACGAGTGACTAAACTTGCTCACACCCATAATCCTCTTCCCATAACTTATGTATTGAATAGGGGTGTAGACGAGCGAGCATCTCACAAGCGGTGTCACCCTCGTCCTGAAGTTGCGACTAGCATAACGAATCAGTCAAATATATGGTGTTTTCTAATATCAGCCATGCAACGATTGCAATGTTTAAGAAATACTATTTAGCAATCGTATTCAGCTATCTTTGGTATAATTTAGGGTAAAAATCATTAGATTTTTTAAATCATAAAAAATGTTATAAGAAAACTGATTTTAAATGAAATAAACAATTAGTAAAAATAATCATTTTGCACCAGTTACTTGTTTGTATCTTATTTCCTAATAGCGATATGATTAATGGCAATGTATCAGATATTAGACGGATATTGTTAATACTATTCTTATATCCGGTTAAAATATTATGTTTTGTACTCGGTCTCATACCCGTCGGGGTCGTTACTCATTACTCATTGGGTTCACGGGTATTATCCATTTATGCACTTAAATGGTTAAAATAACCTATAAAGATGTCCATTACGAGAAACCCAATCATAAACTCATCTCAGAAAATGAATTTGTAATATTATATACTTAACCACACTTCAAACAAAATTTTAATTTCAATAAAAAAAATTTAACCAACTTTAACAAACTATTTATTATATTTTTTTAAAATTATAATATGTAACTTTGAATTAAGACAGCGTATAAGTTCATAGAAAAGAAAAGAAAAGAAGTTAAGAAAGCATAATAAACCGCATTTAGATTGTAGCAGTTCTTTGAATGTATTGTCTACCAGTTCATTATTCCCTTATTTTAATTGATTAATATATGTTTTTTTTTCAAATTAATTTCTTCATGTTTTTATTAATTTATTAATAAAAATATGCCGTATCAGATCAGATGCCCTTGATTTGCCATTCTGATATAATATTATAAAAATACAATAAAAGCAGAAACGTAAACAACCAAGTGGATGCTTCATATTAATACTTTAATAGTAAGAAACATGATTTAGATGAATGCATATTTTCTTTTTTGGTTTGATAATATAAATAACTTATAGATAACATAAATTGTAATAAGTTTTTGTAATAAATTACTAGAATTAAAACAAATAATAATAACAAGAGTAATAATCAAAGTTTTATATAAATTCAAAGAATTTTTATTCACTAATAAAAAAGGAGAATTTTCTGATGAAAATTTCTGACGAAATAAAAGCGTCAAAAATTTCTACACGTTTCCGACAAAATTCCTACACAAAAAACCCTAATTTAGCATGAATTAAAAAAAATAAAAATAATTATGATTCACACCGACATACTCAATTAATATACATATAATGATAATAATAAACATATAAAATATATAATAATAATAATAAACATAATAGTAATAATAAGTACTATTATTATTACAAAAAATAATATATTTTAAAAAGTCATTATGTGTATGTGTATGTATATATGTATGTATGTTTAGACATATGTATGTGTGTAAGTGTAAGTATTTGTATGTGCAAGTGTGTGTATGTATATATGTATGTTTATGTGTTTGTGTATGTGTGTAGGTGTAGTATGTATGTATGCATGTGTATATATGTGTATGTATATATATGTGTGTGTATGTATGTATGTATGTACGTATGCGTAAGTGTGTATGTGGTTGTTTTTGTATGTGTATTTGTGTACGTATTTTTATTTGTATGTGCATGTGTATGTGTATGTATTTGTATTTTGTGTATGTATGTAGTGTACGTGTATATGGATGTATGTATGTGTATGTATGTGCCTGAGTGCCTCAGTGTATATACAAACACACACACATATATATGGATCAAATGATAACCAATTTTTTATGTGATAACCGTGATAATCACTCTCAAACAATCACATAATTTATAAATTATATATTTTCTTTTAATTATTAAAAGAGTATTTAAGTATCTATCACATATATGTTGAACATAAATACGAAAAATGAGGAGGGTTACATATACATAACACATATTGTTAAATATACGTGATACATAGTGTTACGTACACTACTAGAAAATAGATCTTTAATGACACGCGAACTATGACGTGCAAAAGTGTATGTCATCGTTTTAGTGTCATACTAGCAAAACTGGGCTTTAATGACACACGTACTATGACTTGCAAAAAAGTGTGTCATCTGTAAATGTTATATTAAAAAAAACATGGAGTGCACTTATTTAATATGCGTGTCATCTTAAACATGTCATCTTTTAATTTAACTCCCGCTCATCAGTCCTTTAAGCGCTATCCCTGAAAAGTCGAATATCTATATACATATGCACATTATAATTTATAATTATCTGATTATTTGAGAGTGGTTATCACAATTATCACATAAATATTGGTTATCATTTGAACCGCACTCTCTCTCTATATATATATATATAATGATAAAAGCTTGTATAGGTTAAAGGATTTTGATGGTGCACACGCATATACGTATGTGTATAATATGTATAAGTTGGTGAAATAAAAGTACAACATGTATAATGAAGTTGTACAAAATATGGAACGAAAAAAATGGCATATGAACCTTGAAAAAAAAAAAGAAATTATAGTCGTCGGTAATCTACTAGAAATGCATAGGAAATTCCTATGCATTTGTAACGGAATCTTTATTTTTATTATCAAAACATAAATTCTAGCGGCCCAGATTAGGGAGACCGCACCGACACGGATCATGGCTAAATAATAAGCAACTTCATAAGCCAATGACGTAACGATAAGTGCACATAAATAACCAACGTAACAAACTCCTGACACGGCAGGTGCACCTGTCACGTGACCTGGTGAGGTCACAACTCAAAGTGTAACATCCCGAAATCCCGGAAGCTAGTAATTCGAATTTGACGGGCGGCCTGAATCCGTATTTAGCATAGTAATGAGTAGTGTTGGCCAGGGAATGTCTGTTTAGTTACCAATTCAGACCCGAATGGTCGTTATTGAGCCATGCAAATTTAAAACGCGCATTTATGAATTAACAGGGACCCGGGTGCAAAAACTTAAACCTTTAAAAACAAGTTTGGGAGTAAACCCTACGCTTCATTCGGCCTAGGGGAGTTCGCATACGACAGAGTGAAAGGGTAAGCCGAAGAGGAGGACTGTGGTGGCTCGGGGTGGTGCGTGGCAGCCGAAAAACCGGGAAGAGCAAGGCGGTGGCGTGAAACTTTGTTAAGGTAATCTTCGTTGGTTCTTTATACGAATTTGATTTCTTTTGTTTTGGCTTAAAACCCGATTAGGGTTGTGGTCGGTTTGCTTTTCCATGAGTGAGGAAGAAGGGGAAGTGCTGAGATGGTGGTGGTCGGTGATGTGACAGCCGTAGGTAGAGGCGTGTGACGAGGCATAGTAGTGAACCGTAGGGTGGTGCCCGGTTGGTGGAACGACCGTTTGCCGGGAGAGGGAAAAAGAAAGAGATCCGGAGTGTGGCGGGTTTGGATGGACGACGAAGGGGCTGTGGTGGTGCCTGGCGGCTACCGGAGTTGACGGTGGCGGTGATTCACGGTGGCGGACAATGGGGAGCTAGTGGTGGTTGTGTTCCGACGTGAAAGAAGACCCGAGTGGGGTTCTCATGGCATGGGAGATGGTGGGAGCGTGATGGTGGTATGAGGGTGACACACGGTGGTGGTTCACGGTGATGAACGAGGAGAAGAACAGAGTCGGGTCACACCCGATTAGGGCTTTCGTATGGCGGTTTACGCATGAGCATGGAGAACCGCTTCAAGCTTACGTGTTTGCATGACGAGGGTTTTCATTGCATGGCACGTGTACGTGTATGCATGGACAACGGGGTCCGTGCATGCAGGTTCTAAACGGATCTAGGATAACTCGGTTGGAGCGGACACGTAGACTAGGGTTTGGTGACGACGGAACGACGAGCGGATGAGACCAAGGGTTGGGGTTTTATTTTATGTATATGTTATTCGACGTACGGTAGAACGTATTCTGATCTTGAATCGTATGTTGACAGGTTTGGAGGTTGAACGAGGGGACGGGTGCCGAGCAGGACTTGGACCTTCATAACCAGTGAGTTTCTAATCCACTCTTTTAAAATGTTCTTAACGTTTTTGGGCCTATCGTACATACTTTTGAGACGTGTTTTATTACATTAAATGTGTATCAAGATTTGGGGTCTAACCCGATGAGTTTATGAATTTAAGTATTTAATTATGGGGCTAAGGGACTATGCATTGTCCTTAAGATGTGTAGGTTAAAGGTGGGTAAATGGTCGTGGACCGTATAGTGACCTAATATGGGTGAGTTGGGATTGTATTTACAGGTTGTACGAGTACGACCAGGAGGTGTCACGGGTATGCATGTACGTGGTATTTACTTGGATAATGAGGCATAGTATTTGTACGTGTGTTACTATAGAAGTAGGGTATTTTGTTAAGGGCTAGTCAGGGTGAATCAGGGTATAAGCTAAACGCTTATGACTACGTGTAGGATATATGTATTGTTCTAATGCTATGTGTGAGGTTCAGGTGTAGTTAACAAGTCATATACGTGTAGTGTGATATTACATGATTATAATTGAGTTGTGTGTTTGTATGTCATTGTCCTCGTGGCACGGCGGGTGATGTGTTTGCATCGTCATCTTTATGACACGACAAACGGGATTTGTGAAGGACGAGGTCCTTCGGGAGGTCACCAAAGGTGACGATGTCCAACAGGACAGTGATGCCCTGACGAGGGTGCAGTGATGATGTATGTGTTTGTGTGCTTATATATTTGCGTTAAATTGCATACAAGCGTTGAGTTATGTTTATTATGCATGAGATGGTATTAATGTAGTGAGTAGAGTTAGATTGACCGTTGTGTCAGAATTGTGATGTGGTGCTTACAACTGTTATGTCAGTTGATTTGTAAGAGCCTTGGTCAAGGCTGAGTAAGTTGATGTCTAGGGATTTGTTGTGTTAACCAAGTGTCAAGTTAATACGTGTACTTGAGTATGAGTTATTAGTGTAGTGAGTTCGACCTATGTCGATGAGACTGCGGGATTATTATTATGGGATGAGTCTTGGGTAATGAACTATTATGGGATATCGTGTGACAACAGGGGTTATCTATTTGTTAATGAATTGCGGACCTATTTTATAAGGACCGTGGTCCTGAGTAAAGTTCAAATAACTTTTGTGACGAGTTGGCTTTTAATTAAATTAAACTATTAGAACTCACTCACCGTAGCTGACTTTGTGTGTACGAAAAATTGTTTTGCAGGTAAGCGTTGCGTTGACGTATCTTGGCTTGGGAGCGGTGCTACTCGGATTGGTGTGCAGCATTCGTGAGGTAAACTTAATGACATTAACGATATTAAATAACAATTATTATTTTTAGAAAGACTTTCGCTGTAGTTTGTTTAATAACAAGAGTATTTTAAAGAGAATAACCAGTTGTGAGAACCAACTGTAGGATGCCCGGTTTGGGGTCTTACAAGTTGGTATCAGAGCCGTGGTTTAAGAGAAAATTGGTGTTTTTATAACAATAAAATTCCTTAACTTAAACTGAGTATGGTGGGAAAGGTTTAGAGTATGAGTAGTAATGTGGACCACCAAATTGCATTTGATCCCCGTGATTTGTCAGCCTATGATTACTCTCATATTATGAATTTGGGCCCATAGTAATCACTCAAACATTCTATCTTGAGTAGGATTATGTGGTTAAGACGAATCATACAAGATCGGTCAGGCGGGATGCTCTTGCTAAGGGGAATGCAGAACGACCAGTCAAGACGACGAATGCTACGGGTGAAACTGCTAGTGAGATAGGAGTATTGTTGGCGCTTCTCGTGCCAAGTGTAACTAGAGCTTCGTCGGCGACATACTGCGTGGAGCTATGATTGCAAAGATGGGATGGAAAAGGAAAGCAGTGCGAGCTGTACGTGATTTTCCCCCAGGATGTGGACCGGCACGGTTGAGAGATCGACCACTTGCGGTGGTTAAGAGAGCTTTATTTCAGGAGGAAGCAGAGGAGGACACGCCAGATGCACCTGACGTGGTCAAACAGTGATTTGGCGGGCAGTGTTGGGATGCTCGATTTCTTGATGAGTAGTTTGTGTGGTAGTTGTCGTGAGAGATTTCGAGGCGATTTGACGTTATAAATGATTAGACGTTGACGTGAGGTGATGCTCAATTCAAATAGTGATTATTTGATTTTGACAACTATTGTGAGTCTTACCGCATGATGACTTGAACATAATTAATGATAATTGTGTTTGTGACGGCGTATGATTGTGTTTACAATAGTGGAATATGTGAGATATAATGTGATTGTGTGATTGCATTCTGAATAATGTGAGTTAGCATTAAATGTGATTTTTGGTCGTGATACTAGAACATGGTTGATTAGATGGTGTGAGTAGACTTGTATAGACGTGAGTTTTGAATTTGTCGGTTTCTACGGTTTTAAGATAGTGTCACCTATGTGTTAATTTCTAGGTGATGTTTTAAGTGCAGTGGGTGCGTTGCACTTTGTGTGAGTATTCAGGACGGGGTCCTGTGGGGAGTTGTGAATATACATCTTTATTAGGTGTAAATGTTCAGGACGAGGTCTTGTGAGAGTTTGTAGTTATATACCTTGTGTCTAGGTATAAATGTTCAGGACAAGATCCTGTGGGTATTTATGATATTTTTATATCTTGTGTGTGTGAGTGTGTAGAGTGATGAATTGTGTCTAGTCTGAGTAGTGTGTCGATCTGAACCTTTGGTGACGGCCTGTACGGGGTACGATGGTATGAAATCGGTGTGAGTATGTGATGACGTGTGGCAGTGGCTACCATTGTGATAAGTAGGAGGTAGGGTTCAGTAGTTTATGTGTCTATAAATGACGAGGTCATACTATATACACGTAGATTTGCTCAGGTCTAGATAGTTGTGTGTGCACTTTGTGCGAGTTAGAAGGTTGGGTTACCAGTACGTGTGTTGAAAATTGTGTGTTCAGTAGTTATGTGTGTCGGTGTGTGTCCTTGTAGTACATTCTTAGTCATGCATAGGACGGGTGGTCGGGTGTTAAAAGTATAGTGTTTCTATCTTGACGATTTTCTCAACGATGATACATCGAATGATACGAGGAGTTTTGACGTTTTTCTAGACAATCGATGAGATGCTCTTGTGAGATGCCTATGTTTATATCGCGAAAATTCGGAGCACGAAGCCCATAGGTGGAGCTGTGAGAGTTGATGATGAAGGCGTTACGTGGGCGCTTGATCGGAGATAGTTATGACGAGCTCGAGATGAAGACGCTGAAGAACCCAACATGAGGCAAATGAGGTGACGGGAGGGTCCCCATGGAATACGTTCAATGTAGAGAATTCTGTCAAGGTAAGATACGAGAGAAGTGGAAATATATACTCTGAACGAGACAAGGGGTAGCTGAGACTGGTGACAAGACGGACTGCATGTTCGCACTTAATAAATGAGGCGCGGTCGGTGATCGCGTGGTAATGATAGATGTAACACCTGCCACAAGGACTACAAGTGTAAATAACCTATAGATGAAGGTTTAAAACGTAAAAATCTTGAAAATTCAATGGTAACGGACCGTCACGGTCCGTTGTGGGCTGGGCACGCGAACCCTGATGAAGCGCCACGTGTCCAGTGACTCATCTTTGAAATATGACGCGTGGAAACCCTATAACGGACCGTCACGGCCCCAAACTCACCCTGGTGTGCCACGCAGCAACTCCGTAACGGACCGTCACGCTTGGTAACGGCCCGTCACGACTCAAATTGAGCAAAGGGAGACACGTGTCTGATGACTCTCGAACCCTAGTCTATGTGACGGACCGTCACCACCCGTAACGGTCCGTCACCTCCCGTAACGGTCCGTCACCGTCTCAGAACTTGCCCTATAAATAGATGGCTGAGTTCATTCCCATTATTCACACCAACATCAATTCTCACTTCCATTTCTTGTTCTAGAGACCATCTAGCTCGCTCCCGACGATCCCGGTTCAATTCCCGCTCTTCGTAGTGCCGGTTAAGTAAGAAACGCTCGTAGAGGTGCTGGTACGCTAGAGAAACCAAGTCTAGAAGATAGTCTATAAGCTTTCGACTTAGAGGCTCATTCCTATTAACTAAGGTGAATACTTTATCTCTCTGAAAACATGTCAAATTATTTATTTACGAAAATGGCCAAATAAAGGTTAAGGAAATAATGCTCAACGTTATTCTACGAACAAAGCATTCATGCCATAGGTATGCGTAAAACTTGCAAGGGATACACGGGTCTCGGGTGAAATTCCCGGGTTGCGGCTGGTGCTTGTCTTATAACAACTGCGGAGGTAAACCTGTCCATTGTTATAAGACATGACGCCAGTGTATACTGTGGTGCGATTGAATAGGACGGGCCTGCTGAATGTGTGGATTGAACACAAAGTTGTGATTATGAAATTAATACTTGTTTGTGCCAAATAATTTTAATGTCAGGATAATTGTATTCACCGGCGTTCGCGCTGACGTTTTATTTTCAAAATGTTTTTAGGAAATGAATAAATCGAAATAAGAATGGGGTATGGGCAGACATCAGATCTGACCCAAGAAAAGAAAATGGGAGAGGCAGACATCAGTTCTGACCTATGAAAAGGATAGACTTACACGTTAGATTCTCAGGCCTCGTGTGTAGAAAATCCTAAAGAAAAGAAAAAGGGAGATAGAACCAGGGGATTGATCAACCCTAGGTAGTACTATTTCCAGTGGCTATAAATGTACTTGATTTCAAACACTGTTTTGTATTCAAAATGAAAAGGGTATATAAATCCCCGTGTTTATTTACAAATACAACCCTTGAGGTTGAAAGAATGTTGAAACGATCCTTTTGAAAAAGACTTCCGTTGTATTTCTAAAAACTCTGAAATCAAAGTTCAAAGGTGATGCCAATCGTGGTCACACGCGTCTAGGGGGTGCCCGGGGCGGGGTGTGACAATAGAGCAACGACGAGGAAAGCATGATTCAGGAAGGATAAGTGCAAGATTGCACATGAGTGACTGGAAAGAGAACGCCTACTCTGGTAAGCATATGACTAGATTATAGTAAGCTCATGCGGAGCATTCAAGTGAATTGAATGGTTGGCTGTTGAAACAGACATGAAGAGGTAGGCGAGCTTTTGAGAAAACATCGAGAGCTGACGAGGATGACCCTAGTGTTGGGTGTACGTACATACTTAAGGGGCGTATTGAACGAGTGTTAATGAGGTAGGGAGATACTATGGTAGAGGAATTTTATGGAGACTAGTGTAGCTTTTCACAAGTTCCTGAAGGTCGTTAGAGAGGCCAGAATTAACACTCTTATGAATAAGGCAGTGGTGCCTGAATTATGAGAAATCATCGAAGGATGGCGATTAGAGTATGAGGCGAGAAGGACGACTAATGATCTCATTCTGGATGGCGAGAAACCTTACTTAGGGATGTGACCGTCGAAGGGACGGGATCAACAGGGCTACATAAGAGACAAAGGCTATTGTGCTGAAAGCTAGTATAGAAAGTGACAGGGAGCAGGTAACTGGCAGTGTTGTGCTACGTAGTACTACGGATGATCCGTACAATGTTCCTAAGAACAATGAACGCGACAAAGTGTTGTCAAGGACAAAGACAATGAATCCTTCATGAAAGGGTTAGTAATCAAGGCAATCACGAAGGGAAACTTCTAGCCAGTGCCGGGATAACAAGAGTGGGGAAGGCGGCCGTTTGATTAATGGCTGGAAAGACGAGAGAGAAGGAAATGGGTAGGTGAAAACCCACAAGTCTCAAAGTTGGAAACGAGCAACGGAGAGGACTTCTTTGAACACCAAGGTTGGTGGCAGTTTTGAAAAGTAATAAACAGGATGGTGCATATGCGAAAGGGAACGAGTTACACCTGAGGGTTTTGGTGCACGAGTAAGAATAGGACGGATGAGTTGTGTTTGTTTGTACCGACGCAGGATTCGAGGACGAATCCTCTTTTAAGGGGGTTAGACTTGTAACATCCCGAAATCCCAGAAGCTAGCAATTCGAATTTGACGGGTGACCCGAATCCATATTTAGCATAGTAATGAGTAGTGTTGGCCAGGAAATGCCTGTTTAGTTACCAATTCAGACCCGAATGGTCGTTATTGAGCCATGCAGGTTTAAAACGCACACTTATGAATTAACGGGGACCCGGGTGCAAAAACTTAAACCTTTAAAAGCAAGTTTGGGAGTAAACCCTAGGCTTCATTTGGCTTAGGGGAGTTCGCATACAGCAGAGTGAAAGGGTAAGCCAGAGAGGAGGACTGTGGTGGCTCGGGGTTGTAACAGACCGAAAACCCGTAAGCTAGTGGTTTGGGTTAGCGGACGACCCGATTACACATTTAACTATAATGAGAAGTAAGATTGTCACAAAAGGCGCGTTGTATCAACAGAGAAGAGTCCGTTAGCCATTTAAGGAAATAGTTCGAGATAGAAACGCATAAACGAGGGAATGCGAGGACCTGATTGAAAGTTGTGGGTGGTTTATATACCACCTAAACCCACAAACCCTATGTCTTTTACGACCCAGGTGTGCGACGGATGGAAATCTGAGAGCGAGAAGCAGTGGGATCGAAGGGAAGGGAGGCCGAGCAAGGCGATCTCGTGGCGGTCCTGCGGTGGTGTCGAGCAAAAGGAAACTCCTTTGTGGTAAGGTAACACTCTTCAATCCAACTCCTTACTTGTTTAATTTTATGTGGTGAAACCCGGTTAGGGTTTTTGTTGTTTGCTTGACCATGAGTGACGAAGGAGGAGAGGGACTGTGGTGATGGTGGCCGATGGCGCATCGAAGGTGGCGCATGGAGAAGGTGACCAGAGCAGGAGGGAGGCCGACAACCGAGGAATAAAAAGGAGGAGTAGGAGAGAAAGAGAGAGGCGAGCGACGGGTGAAGACGGCGGTGGTTACGGGATGGCCGAAAGCAGCGAGGAGGAGGTAGTGGCACCTGGTGGCCACTGAACCCGACCGTGATGGTGGTGGACGGCGATGAGGCTGTGGTGGTGGTGTTCCATCACAATATGGGGAACCCGACTAGGGTTCTCGGGAGAAGGAAGATGACGGGGAGACGAGAACGGACACGAGGTAACAGGACACGACAGTGATGCATGGCGGGTGACGCCGAGTAGCGGTGGTGGTGGTTCATCAGGATAACGAGGAAAATGGTGGAGTTGGGTCTTTCACCCGATTAGGATTTTTGCATGTGTATGCATGCACACTATGCATGCATGGGAACCCGATTGAGTATTCGGTTTCTAGCGGGTCGAGGATGACCCGGTCTATGTGAGCACGTGGGGTTAGGGTTTCATGGAATGAAAGGGCGAGCTGACGAGACGACGTGGGGATTTATATGTTTACGTTATTTAACGTATGTTTAGAATCTGTCTGATCATGTGATCACACGTTTGGCAGGTTCGGGCTTCAAGCGTGAGCGGGCGGGTTACAGAGCAGAGTGTAACACCCGGAATTGTAAACCAATTAAAACCTTTTGAGTAACGTAGAATTTAGGTCCCAGATGAACATTCTTTTTCAAAAACTTAGTTTCACCATTTACATTAACATAAGGTCAATAAAAGCTTTATAGAGGAAAATGTTTAGCGGGTTTAAGACTATTACATATACCAAAAGACCCTACACAAAAGTATTCCTTTCTAAGAGTTAGTTTTGTAGTAAACAACTTCCAAAAGAAAGGTTGAGAATCCAATTGTCCAACTTTGGCGAGACCCGAGATCATGACGGAACTCTTCCTATATTCACAACATCAAAAAGAACAAGGTTAGTAAAGATAATAAGTCCTTGAGACTCCTAACAAGTACCCACAAGAACAACAAGTCAAAATCTCAAAAACGCACATTTCCCAGCGTCTACCAGACCTGTTTGGGCGTACCATACGCCAGTGGGCGTATGGGACGCTGGCTTGGGCGTATGGGACGCCAGCATCAGATCAAGGGGGCCAAATTTTAGTTTTTTAGCCTTTGCAACTTTTCGTCGAGTGACCCGATTGGGTTTTCAAACCGATATGGTACATATCCATTTATTTAAGCATCCATTAAGGTTACCCCACATCCCAACATAAAATGTTTAGTTATTTTGATTCCTCGGGTTCAAGTATTATGACCTGTTTCCACTCATTAAGAGCTTAACTTCCAATCCCCCTTTTCGATAGTTTAACCACACATCTAACTACTTCTTAACGCAATTGGCATCATATACATGGTTTATAACTTATCACTTATTTAATTGACATATCTGCACTTCATATTATTCAACCCCATTATCATTTATACTAATGGGTCAATTCCACCACAATATAAGTCAAATTCTATTAAGTTCACACAATTATTCACAATTTAGTAACTCTATTCACATTGAGTCTTTCATTCCTTAATTTAACATATAAGATGATCAAGATTAGTTGATTACTACTCCAATCAATTTCACACCTTGACACACACCAATACATTAGTTTGACCGAATATCCACATTGAGTCAACTTGTTGATTCGTAACATATACACTACCATTTAATCATATATCACACAATTCAATTATGACATTGACAAGCAACTAATACAACACATAATTACTCTTCACAACTTCATAACTCATATTAAATAAGTGCAAAGCACTTACCTTTGTTATTAGATGCTCCCAGTTGCTCCTCAGCTTTGACCACTCGATTACCTAAACAATTCACACATCATTTAGTAATCTAGGATCTTGTTAAACACCAATTTAGGTGCTTACACCCTACAAATACCTTATTCACTTTATTCAACAACAAGACTTGATTAACTAAGCCATGCACAAGCTTTTAATCATACAAAACACAAATTTATCCATTTGACCCATTAAGGTCTATACTCAATATTTTCTATTTCCATTTAATTCAAGATTCATCATACTTTTTGGTTTTCTACTTATTTTAGTGTTCATCTAACATCATAAACATTAAAACATCTCCAATTACCCAATCAAACACTCCAGATTCAAAAACCCCCAATTTGGGTCTTATAAACCCTAATTTCTAAATCTTTAAATTGGTGAAATTAACTTGAATTTGTTGTTCATCTAGCTTTAGTAACACTAGATTAACAATTCTTAACAACAAAATACCCAAATAAACCCCCAATTCTTGTTTAGGAAAGTTCATGTATCAACTCTTTACAAGAACAAGAATCTTTAGAGAATTAGAGAAAGAAGATGATAATTACTTGATTATTAGGAAGGATTGTGCAAACCAAAGCTCCTAATCAAGCGTGCAATCTCAACATATGGAGTTCTTGATCAAAATCTGCTCCTCCTTTCTTCTTCTCTCAAACCCACGACATACACACACCCATCAGAGATGTGTGTGTCGCCATTTTCTTAATAACCCAAATCAAGATTTGGTTAATTGCAGTTCTACTCCTTCTCTTATTTAACTTAACCTTTTCTTCTCAAACTTAGGTTCTTTTTAATGAAATCAATAAATCTATCAACTTTTATTTTATTTAAAACACCCCCATAATATAATAAACATGTAATAATATAAACCCCAAAATTGGTTTGTTACACAGAAACTGAGACTCGGCATAACTAGTGAGTTTCTAATCCCCTCTTTTAAACGTTTTACAGTTTTGGGGCAAACGTACATACTCGCATGTTTTACTAAACGAACTTATTACGAGTTATGATTTAAACTTGTAGTGTTTTATGAGATCGTTATGTAATAATGAAACTAAGGGTCATTATGGGTCCTTAGGGTGGGTGAACAAGAGTTGTGATTATCTGTGTGTGTCATCTTGTAAGTGAGTCAGGGATTTAGTAAACTTGTGATGGTTATATAAGAATATTTAGCATGGGAACCCATACGTGGTTCATTAACGAGTCGAGTAGATGCTAGCATGCTGTTATGCATCTTGTGCCTGAAGTTATGTGTATTGTGTCGTTGTCCTCGTAACACGACGGGTATCGTGTTTGCATGTGTCTATGTGATGTCCATAGTACGTATGGGCTAGAAGTTAGTAGGGTGATTTTGTGTCATACAATTACCTATTCGGTAAGAGTTAGGTAATGGGTCTAGATGTTAGGAGGATACGTCTAAAGTAACTGTTTTATTTCACATGTATGTGATCAGTGAAAGGGTGGTGATTCGTAGTACATGTCCAGGTAGTGTCATGCATATATATATATATATATATGTGTGTGTGTGTGTGTGTGTGTTGCTTTGTGTGCCTGCATTGTTGTCTGTGTGTACGACAATAGTGGTGTGGGGGACGAAGTCCTTCGGGGTCATCATTGTATGTGTGACATGTCAGTCACTGTATGGTAGATGATATAGTCACTATGTGGGTGGCTGAGTAGTCATCTTAGATGACGAGTGTGTTGTTACGATTAGTGGCGGGGCCTTGTAACAAGGGTAGTGCTGAGCTTATGACGAGTATCCCGACGGGGATACCTGACGAGGGTGCAGTGACAAGGTATGTGTTGTGTGCTTTTATATTGGTTAAAATTGCATGCAAGTGATGAGTCATATTAACTGTGTACGAGGTTATATTGATGTGCTAAGTAGATGGAATCAACGTGGTGTGTCGAGTTAGATTGACCGTTGTGGCAGGATGAGTACATTGTGTACAACCGTGGAGTCAGTTGGTTTATGAGAGTCCTGGTTAGGACTGGTAAGTCGGTGTCTAGAGGTTGGTTGAGTTAACCAGTGTAAGGTTAATATATATAGTAAAATGTGTGTTGGCAGAGTAGTAAGCTCGTTTTATGTCGGTGAGACTTACTGAGTTAAAATGGCGGGTGGAGTCTAGGGTGGTGAATCCTTTAGGATATTATAAAATAACGGGGGTTATTTATATGACGAAGATCTATACAACTATTTTCTAAGGATCAGAGGGTATTGAATGGAAATAATTATTTAATGAGATGAGCTGGTTGTTTAAATTAAACTATTGGAACTCACTCAGCGTAGCTGACTTTTGTATGTACGTTAGATTGTTTTGCAGGTTAGTCTTGGCTTGGGAGCGGTGCTACTCGGGTCGGTGCGCATGCATTCGTCAGGTAACGTTATCAAAGATAACGAGTTTAAAAATAACATTCTTAAGAGAAATACTTTCGTTGTTTATTTAAATGAAAGTTAGATGTTTTTAAAGAGTTTAACCAGTTATGAGAACCAACTGTAGGGTGCCTGGTTTGGGGCCTTACAGGGGTGGTGCGCGACGGCCGAAAAACCGGGAAGAGCAAGGTGGCGGCGTGAAACTTCGTTAAAGTATTATTCGTTAGTTCTTTGTACGCATTTGATTTCTTGTGTTTTGGCTTAAAAACCCGATTAAGGTTGTGGTTGGTTTGCTTGGCCGTGAGCGAGGAAGAAGGGGAGGGGCTGAGATGGTGGTGGCCGGTGACGAGGTGATAGACGTAGGTAGAGGCGTGTGGCGGGGCATAGTGGTGAACCGTAGGGTGGTGCCCGGTTGGTGGAAAGGCCGGTTGTCGAGAGAGGGAGAGAGAAAGAGAGCCGGAGTGTGGCGGGTTCGAATGGACGATGAAGGGGCAGTGGTGGTGCCTGGCGGTTGCCGGAGTTGACGATGGCGGTGATTCACGGTGGCGGTCAATGATGAGCTAGTGGTGGTTGTGTTCCGACGTGAAAGAAGATCCGGGTGGGGTTCTCATGGCAAGGGAGATGATGGGAGCGTGATGGTGGTATGAGGTGATGAACGAGGAGAAGAACAGAGTCGGGTCACACCCGATTAGGGCTTTCGCATGGCGTTTACGCATGAGCATGGAGAACCGCTTCAAGCTTACGTGTTTGCATGACGAGGGTTTTCATTGCATGGCACGTGTACGTGTATGCATGGACAACGGGGTCCGTGCATGCAGGTTCTAAACGAATCTAGGATAACTCGGTTGGAGAGGACACGTAGACTAGGGTTTGGTGACGAGCGGATGAGACCAAGAGTTTGGGTTTTATTTTATGTATATGTTATTCGACGTACGGTAGAACGTATTCTGATCTTGAATCGTACGTTGATAGGTTCAGAGGTTGAACGAGGGGACGAGTGCCGAGCAGGACTTGGACCTTCATAACCAGTGAGTTTCTAGTCCCCTCCTTTAAAATGTTCTTAACCGCTTTAGTGTATTAACAATCAATTAAAACTAATATTGTAGTAGTGTAGTATATACATGCATTGGAATTTGTTATATGATGCCCTGATAGCCACTAGGCCGATGACTTTATTCTCTTAGTTTTATTTTGAGTAACTACCTCAATGGCTACTCCAAGTGCATACTTTTGTACATTTTAAACACACAATTTCTAAGAGCTTCAAGTTCTTATTGTTTAATGTCAGCCCTCTTGTCATTCTTTTGTTAAAGTTGTTTATGAAAAAGGTATTTTAGAAATTATATGTTGTTTCTATCATTATAGCTATGGAAATATTTCCATTTGATTATTTCTACACACTTTGGGTGACCAAAGATCTAAGAAGAAGTGGGATTGCAGTTATGTGTAGCTGGACTCATATTTGCTGCTTTAAGCAACTCATATAATGCTTCAACTTTTCTCCTACATTTTATAAGTATTTTATTATTCAAACACGTGTAATACACGTGACTATAACCTAGTTGTATAATAATTATTTAACAGATGTACCGATATGATTACAAATATATTATTTTAATTTAGAAAATGATAACCTTATAACACGAAAGAACATATGTGATAAGAAATGAATGAATATAAAAGAATGTTAATCCTCCGAAATGAGCAAGCGAGCAGTTTTCTCGTGAGGGGAAGGCAGCCGGCAGCCTTTGCTGATGACATGGAATCTAGAGGTTTTGAGGGCTGCCAGCACGAGAACCGAGAAAGGACAGGCTTGGGATGTAGGTTGACGCAAGAGAAAACAACCGATGTTGGCTGGGGGAAAACACGCGGAAACCTAGTCTTAGGAATTTCTTTTTTTTATCACCAATGACCCGGACACCCGGGATCACCCTTTCGCCCGAGGAACAGAAGCGTGGTGACCCGGCCTCACACCACCCAGGACATTTTGTCCCAAACGAGACTCGAATTCATGACCTTCTATTTGGAAAGTCATGGGGCTATCATTCAACCAGAAGGCTCGGTGGTCATAGGTTTATTAGGAATTGAGTTGTTGCTTAATAATATATGTGCATATTATGATGCAAAGTTAACCACTAGTATTTTCTCAGGTGCGTCTCTACATTACAAGCAACTAAAGCAACCGTTTTATACCCCTAAATTTTAAAGGCTAAACGATTAAAAAAAACTACTTTAATCTATATTCTAAGCTGAAATATATATGATAATTCACCAATTTTTGTGTTTTTAAAAAGAAATGAGAAGGGATAACAAAATAATACTAAGTTTATTTACTATAAGATTACATTTTAAAAACTTTCATATATTTTGAGAATATTAACAAAAGAACCTCAATTTCAAAATTCTTTTGGCCCTAAAGCAAGTTGAGTCACCACGTATTTTCTCATGATCTGTTTTAATATGAACTGTGAAGATGGAATAAGCGAAGAACAAGTATTTAAGAGAAGAATGGTAATAATCTTTTATATATATATATATATATATATATATATATATATATATATATATATATCATTTAATGTTACTAAAAAGTTGCAAGAAAAACCAAATTGTATACAAACAAAAACAGACATGTATGAAATAAGCGTAACTACACATTCTCATCAATAAAAACTATATCAAAACCAAGAGTTGCTTTTGGTTTTATTCTTAAAAGAGTTTTCCCTTTTGTATTCTTAAGTTGTGGAGTGCTGATGAAGGCAAGGGCTGATGACGAGGATGACCCGTCGCCCACCAGAGAGGCGGGAGTTTGACGGCGTAACATCTCGACCAGGTGGAACAGAAATTAGAAATATGGGATTGGCCCGTATGGTATTTAACTGTAACCATTACACCAGTGATCTGGAACACAGCAGAAGCAGGTGTGCGGTTGAAGGGACATTGAACATTGAAGTACAGATCAATGGAAGATGGAAAAGATAACCTACTTAAATTTAAGACAAGCTTACTTGTAATTTCTTCTATTTTAGGCGGCCAATGTTGCTAAGCCCGGTAATTGGTTACTAAAATAAAAAAAAAAACAGTGTTACTTCCACTCGATATGATGTTAGATCGACAAACAAAGTCAGTTTAGCGTCACTGATTATGCCTTACCCAGTGGGCAGCCATAGCACTTTCGGAATGATCAAATCAAAGTCAACAAATATCAAGATTTCATTCTTGAACAGAAACCCATTTTTTTTGCTTTAATTCAGTAGACACCCAGATCATCCATCCCCTCAGAAGTCTTTACATTTCGACAAACTGATGAAAACACAGTTGACACAAAGATGAAAACATTTACTACATAATCTTAACATACATTGAATATATTAAAAACTCTTATGACCCAATCCAATAATATGATACAGGGTACACAAGAAATCAACATTGAAAAAAATCATCATAGTAAAGGTTACAAGGTAGAGGGACTGAGGGGCATCTTAGTAACAATCATCATCTATCTCTTGTTCTTAACAACAGACCAGTTAAGGACACAGAAGAACCATCATATGGAAACCAAAATCACCTACGCGTACACCAATTGTTAAGGAACATCAGAACAATTAGCCGAATCATGCTCACCATTACAAGCACACATGCATACAAATGGAAGTTAGAAAGAAACTCTTAGCATAATCTAATAAAACAGATTTCACCTCAAGTGCTCCCTAATTTACCAATTTAAATCTCCCAAAAAACTATTCTTTTACACTTTAAATAACCATAAAACTTATAGACAACATATAGCTCAAGGTGTTCGATTAAATGCCACTTCCAGAAGAAGACATTATCAAGTGTATCTCCATTAAATCTGATGTCTTAAGTGTTTGAAATTTACTTATTATATTAAGATTCTTAAATTATAACTAAAAAACTTCTCAATTTGGGGAAAAATGCCCTAAATCATGGCTTTAGCAGGTAGAGATCGATTGGCATGCTTGCAGCAATCAATCTACCTTAATCACCAAATAATCTGGTTAATCATTCAATTTCATTTCCAGAAACCACCAATCACAACAAACCACAAACAGTTTAAAAACTTTATTAAAATACGATCGAGAATTTTACTCAAATTAGGCGACCAAATAGAATAGATTTTTAGGCGAAACGTACATCACGAATCGGCAAGCTCCAAGTTATCGTTTTTGTCCTTCTGTTAGCTTTAATGGGTCTATGAATAATGGGCTTAACCCAACTGATTAGGAGTCCAGTCCAGTCTTTTTATTTGGGTCCAGTTTGGTTGATTTAGTCTGCTTTGTTCAGCGGAGGAGTCCTCCGTAAGAGTAGGTCAAGAATGTTGAAGTCAAAAGTCTGTTCTGTTTTTTATTGTTTACGTTGGAGTCATGTAGGCTTATAAAGCCACCATTTTCATTCATGAATAATATCATCCGAAAGAGTGTGTTTCTTTGATACCTACTTGAAACTTAACAAGTGGTATCAGAGCCAGGTTTGAGAGTTCATTAGAGTGAATTGAGAGACCAATGACCGAAGAAGCATCAATTTCCAAGTCCCGAGTGTGCCTCGATTTGATGGAGACTATGACCACTGGAGCTTGGTCATGGAGACACTACTTCGGTCTAAAGAATATTAGGTGGTGATCAAGAAAGGGTTTAAGGAACCCAAGGAAGGCGAGCAATTGACACCCACCCAAAGGACGAATTTGGAAGTGATGAGAATTAAAGACCTGAAGGCAAGGAACTATTTGTTCCAATCTATTGACAAACAAATCTTGAAGACGATTACGCAGAAGGAGTCTGCTCAACAGATCTAAGAAGCCATGAAAGTGAAGTATCGTGGCAATACTAGGGTTAAAAGGGCCCATATGCAGAGGCTAAGACGTGAATTCGAGATTTTGGAGATGAAAGAAGGAGAAGGGGTGAATGAATACTTCAATAAAGTGATGGTCATCACCAACGATATGAGGAATTGTGGAGAAGACATGCCAGATGTCAAGATCGTCGAGAAGATTCTCCGTTCCATGACTGAAAATTTCATGTTCGTTGTTTGCTCAATAGAGGAGTCTAGGGACATTGAGGAAATGACAGTTGATGAATTACAAAGTTCTCTGCTGGTTCATGAGCAAAAGTTGAAGAGGAAACCAATCGAAGATCAGGTCTTAAAGGTATAGAATGACACAAACGCAGGTCGAGGCCGGGGACGTAGTCGATCCTCATTCAATAGAGGACGAGGACGTGGTAGAGGAAGGGGACGTGCAGATTTCGATAAGTCAACAGTTGAATGCTACAAATGCCGTCAAACTGGACATTTTCAATATGAGTGCCCACAAGGAGAACGGGCAGTGACTTACACCGAATTTGATGAAGGAGAAGATCTACTTTTGATGGCACACGCTGAGATCAACACGGGTGAAAGGAAAGGTATATGGTTTCTTGACTCAGCTTGCTCTAATCATATGACAGGTCATAAATCTTGGTTTATTAACTTAGATGAAAGCTTTAAACATACTGTGAAACTGGGAAATGATGTTCGTTTAAATGTGAAAGGAATTGGAGATATTAGGTTTGAAGTTGAAGGCATAACTCAAGTAGTAACAAATGTTTACTTTGTTCATGATCTTACTTCTAATATGTTAAGTGTTGGTCAGTTACAAGAAAAGGGGTTAACTATTATAATAAGGGGTGGAATTTGTAAGATACAACACTCAGAGAGAGGGGTGATCATTACCTCACACGTGACAAGAAACAGAATGTTCATTGTGAGTGGTGTGATGAAGCCTTTGGTAAAAAATTGCTTCAAGGTTGAGGGTGAAAGTAATGTTCAAATCTGGCATAGAAGACTTGGACATCTCAATCATAAGTCAATAAAGACGATGCAATATCGACATATAGTTAAGGGATTACCTCAAATGGCTGAACAAACCAAGATCTGTGAAGTATGTAATGTGGGGAAACAACGTCGGGAGAACATGCCAAAAAGAAGTAATTGGAGAGCAACCGAACGACTTCAACTTATCCACACGGACTTGTGTGGCCCGATTACTCCTGCTTCACCCACCGGAAAGAGGTACGCATTAGTATTTATTGACGATTTCTCACGAAAGAATTGGATTTATTTTCTGTCAAATAAAGGAGACAGCTTTGATACGTTCAAAAGATTCAAAGCTATGGTGGAGAATGAGACCGGCAGCAAGATTAAGGGGTTACGAAGTGATCGGGGTGGTGAGTTCACTTCGAAAGAATTTAATGATTTCTATGCAGATTATGGAATTAAAAGACAGCTCACCCCGGTATACACTCCACAACACAACGGGATTGTTGAACGTCGAAATCGTACCATAATGAATATGGTTAGGTGTCTTTTGGCTTAGAAATTAATGCCCAAATGGCTATGGTCTGAAGCAGCAAATTGGGCAAGTTACATCATTAACAGGTGTATCACAACTACCTTGGAAGATAAGGTTTCGGAGGAAGCATGGTCAGGATCAAAACCAAATGTAGATTACTTCAAAGTATTTGGATGTATCGGTTATGTTCACGTCCCAGCACAGTTAAGAACTAAACTTGACAATCGGAGCCACAAATGAATATTCTTAGGGATAAGCATGGAGTTAAAAGCTTATCGCCTGTATGATCCCATCCAACAAAAGATAGTAATCAGTCGTGATGTGGTGTTTGAAGAAGAGTAAAAATGGACGTGGGAAAAAGTTGAATTGGGTGATAACAAGCTGATTATACCTGATGCCGACTATGATGAAAACAATGGCCTGAAAATTAATATTGAGAATGGGGGACAGGAAGGTGGAACTTCCCAACAAAATCAAGAGGTATGTTCTGAAAATTCTGAATTAGATGTTAACACTAATGAATCTGTTAGTGAGCCTACAGAAGGAGAAACTTCAAATGCCAATGAAGAAGATGAAAACACTTCAGAAAGCAGACCAAAAAGAACCAGCAGAAACCCTGGATGGATGAGAGACTATCACTAAGGCGAAGGTCTATCGGAAGAAGAAGTTGACTTTGCTTTATTTAGTTCCCTGGATGATCCCACCTCATTTGAGGAAGCATCCAAGGAATCTAAATGGGTAAAGGCCATGGAAATTGAAATTCAACACATCGAGAAGAATCACACATGGGAATTACTTGAGCTGCCAAGAGGGACCAAAGCTATTGGAGTCAAATGGGTTTTCAAAACAAAGTTGAATGAGAAAGGAGAAGTAGATAAACACAAGGCATGGTTGGTGGTTAAAGGATATGCTCAAAGACACGGTGTGGATTATGACGAAGTTTTCGCTCCCATCACAAGATGGGACACAATAAGAACCTTGTTGGCTGTTGCAGCACAAAGAAGGTGGATAGTACACCAACTCGATGTCAAAAGTGCATTCTTGCACGGTGAACTTCAAGAGATTGTGTATGTGGAACAACCTCAGGGGTTCATAAAGAAGGGAGAAGAAACAAAGGTATATAAGCTGAAAAAGGCTCTTTATGGTTTGAAACAAGGTCCAAGAGCTTGGTTCAAACGAATCGAGGGCTATTTCAAAAGTGAAGGATTCAAGAAAAGTGGATATGACTCTACTTTGTTCATAAAGAAAGTATGGAACAAGATTATCATTGTAAGTCTTTATGTTGATGATCTAATTTATACCGGAAATGACGTTTTGTTTTGTGAGGATTTTAAAAAATCTATGCAAAGGGAATTCGAGATGACAGACTTGGGGAAGATGAGGTATTTCTTGGGTGTAGAAGTGCAACAAGGGGAAGCATGCATAAGCATTTGTCAGAAGCAATATGCCAAAGAAGTTCTTGAAAGATTTCAATTATGGGAAGGGAATTCAGTGAAAAATCCCATTGTTCCTGGTACAGTCCTTACTAAAGTCGGAGTGGGGAAGGAAGTGGATGCAACAGAATACAAGTGCATAGTGGGCAGTCTCATGTACCTTACAGTGACCCGTCCTGACATAAATTATAGTGTTTGCTTGGTGTCGAGGTTCATGGCAAGACCAAGGGAAGAACACATGCAAGTTGCAAAAAGAATACTTCGGTATGTAAGGGGAACCTACACGTATGGGCTGATGTATGAAGGAGGGGATGCTGGGAGGCTGCAAGTATTTACGGACAGTGATTATGCACAAGATTTAGAAGACAGAAGATGTACATCGGGGTATGTATGCATTCTTAGCAACGCTGCAATATGTTGGAGTTCAAGGAAACAGGAGATAGTAACTTTATCATCGACGGAGGCCGAGTATGTGGCTGCTACAACTTGTGTGTGTCATGGAATATGGCTAAAAGGTTTGTTGGAAGACTTACAAGGAAGACCAGGGAATACAGTTGAGATTCTATGTGACAATAGTTCTACAAGCAAGCTAGCAAAAAATCATGTTATGCATCGAAGAACAAAGCACATAGACATCGGATTTCATTATTTAAGGGAGCTGGTTAATCAAGAACAAGTGAAGTTAACGTACTGTCCAACTGAATATCAAGTGGCGGATTTAATGACTAAACCAGAAAAAACTAGATGCATTTGAGATGCTAAGAAGAATGCTGGGGATGAAAGATTTGGAGGTTAAACTGAATGGGCTACTCATGCTAGTTTAAGGGAATGATTTGTTAGCTTTAATGGGTCTATGAATAATGGGCTTAACCCAACTAATTAGGAGTCCAGTACAGTCTTTTTGTTTGGGTCCAGTTTGGTTGATTTAGTCTGCTTTGTTCAGCGGAGGAGTCCTCCGTAAGAGTAGGTCAAGAATGTTGAAGTCAAATGTTTGTTCCGTTTTTTTATTGTTTACGTTGGAGTCATGTAGGCTTATAAAGCCACCATTTTCATTCATGAATAATATCATCCGAAAGAGTGTGTTTCTTTGATACCTACTTGAAACTTAACACCTTCACGTGTCTCTGATGAACGAATTTCGAGAAATTCACAGACAGATTAGAATAAACAGAGCTTACCTTTGATATATTACAATTAATTTCCTGAATCAACGTCACGTTTTTCACCAAATTGTCAGGGATCTTCGACTGGTGATTCTCGTTCACTTGTTGGATCAACAATCGGTTCTGACCTAACACCGATTGCGCTTCCTTGAAACCATTGTTCAGCGTCTCCCATGCCTCCGCGTCGCACTCCTCTTCGCCGTCGCCGTTCTCCGTCCCGGTCAACCACCGCTTCACCGTCGTTTTGTCGACGGAATTTTTCGGATAATTTGCCTCCTCAACCGCCGATGAGGAATCCATTGCTCCTGCACACCAATACACGCATACAGTTGTATACAATCGTCTTCAATGGAATGGGAAAAAACAACCGACTGTGTCGAAAAGGCGGCATTTTTTATTCCTTCGGTGCACTTTCCGCTACGGTGACGTGAGGACTATGGTTGGCGAGGTGACGGCAATTGAGGCATGTTAGATTCGGTAGTTTGAACGTGCTGGATTTCGTTGTGAGTTAAGATGGTGACGGTCCGTGAGTTTAAATGTTGAAAGGTCTTATGGATCTTAAATGGTGCTGTGATTGGGTCATGTATAGCGAAAAATATCTTGGATGGTTAAATTTATTGAAATAGTCCCTTTACTTTCTTAAACTGGCAGTTTTTGCTAGAAACTATAAATGCAATACTATCACTAAATAACCATAAGAATACATTTATTTTTGGAAATTGGGTAAAATTTTATAGTAGAAAATCTTATTGATACTAATACTATACAATAATTATCACTAAATAGTCTAAATGTATAAAAAATACATTTATTTCATCTTGTTAGTACACTGTCTTTCAAGCACATGTACATGTACATCATTTAAGTATGTTAGTAATTGCATATTACATGGAAATATATGATTTGTAATTACAAATATGGTTGTTTAACAAATGGTTTTGCATCATAAATCATTTCCTAGAAATACTAATTATATTTAGTTAGATTCAAACAGGGATGGCTCGACTATACAAAAAAATAAGCGACCGCTTATGGCCCCCAATTTTTAAAATTGAACTTTGTTTAATTTTCAAGTTTTGGCATAGAGAACAAAAAAACAGTATACCTGAAAGTGTTTTCTTTTTATAAAAACTCACTCCAACTTTAATAAATGTGATTGTGTGAATTTAAGAAATTGCATACAAAAAATATGAATCATCATCTTCGCATGTGTTAAAATTCTAAGAAAAAATGTATTTTTTTTATGAAAAAGGCCCCGATTTTATAACTTGCGTAAGCCTCAAAAAAAGTTGAGCCGACCCTAGATTCAAGACGTGTAGACTCGATTAATTCCCTATGGATATATGGATATTAATAATCAAAAGTTGCATAGGGATTGGATAACTACGGTCATAGTAACATAAGAATTTTAAAAGCCTTCGTTGTCGGAATAATGATCAGCCAAACAAATCAAATAACGAAAATGAGCTTTAGTAAATATGATTTAGAATTTGTTGATATAGTAGTTTTTGTGACTTTCAATTAGACCTTAGAGCATGTGGTATATCTCCCCGTGAGTGAGGCCTCTCACGCCACTCACTTGGGGAGGGGGTGGTATTCCTAGTGAGTGAGACCCCTCACACCCAATCACAATGCCTCATTTTCTCTCTTTCTCCCCCTCATTGCTCTTTCACTCCCGTAAGATTTCTTACGCAAATCCTCTCACGCCAAGCCTCACTTGAAGAGGGGGTGGTGTTCTCACTTGGTGAGGGTGCCACATAGGCTCACGGAATCCCCTCACGAGACCACACCACATGCTCTTAGGATTTGCTTTCTTAATAGTGAATTGCGATTAATGTACATATAACCTACTACTATTATTATTATTATTTATTTTTGTAGTACGGATTTTGATTTCTCAACTTAAGTATGAATATTTTAACGTTTTTGAAAATGTTTGTACACTTGTTATGAAAGAAAAGGTTTTATGAAACGTGTTATGCAAGAAATGATTTATGAAATGTTATATGCAAACGATGTGTATGATTGTCCGTCGGGACCCCTAATTGCCATTTTGGACCCCTATTTAGCATATAACATAAGACACGTGTGATTTGAAATTGATTTCTAGGTATTTTACATGATCCGAATTTGAAAATATAAACACTTGAAATATTTTTACCAAAAAGAATTATGAAAACCGGAACTTTTTATTTAAAATAAAAAAATCATTCTGTTACCCACTATTCGTACACCGGGCAATATGAGTTTAAAAATACCTTTGTATCAATAAGGTAATTAAAGTTATTGTATGCTTTCTTGATTCATTGTAACCATTTAAATATTTATATAATGACTTTTGATTTTTATATAAGTGACACGTCAGACCTAGTTAGATTGGGATGTTACAGTGGTATAAAATCGCATATTGATGTCTTCGTCAATGGAAAAGAAACAACCGACTGTGTCGAATAGGCGAACTTTTTTATTTATTTGGAGCACTTTCTGCTAAGTTGACGCAAGTACTATGGTTTCCGAGGTGACGGCAAATGAGAAACGCCAGATTCAGTAGCTTGAACGTGCTAGGCTGGGTTGTGAGTTAAACAAGTGACAGTCCGTGCACCGTTGTGTACTCCACTTGATACGAGCTTGCAGTTCCAGTTTTAACCTCACTGGTAGACTCGATCTCCGTTCGACTGTTGTGTTATGACTCATGACATAGATTCAAAGTCCAAGGTAACCACTGTAGATAACCATGTTCGAACATTAGACTGGTAATCGAAGTGGATTTGATTTGGGATTAGGGTTCCGGAGACTAAGATAGGATTGACAGATGACCGTCAATTGGTTATTAAATAGGATTCAAGTTTAGAGTTGTTTATAAACCGGACTCTTGTTCCACATCTGGAAGTGTAGGGGTGTTCATTGATCGATTTAAAACCGCGAAATTGCTCAAACTGGTCATCGACTTGGTTTCACGGTCGGTTTTTTGCTTTATACTTTCGATTGGTCGGTTTTCAAAATTTTCAAACCATAGCGAATGGTTTGATTTACGGTTTATACTGAAAACCAACCTTATGAAACCGGACCGGACTGGAACGTAATATTGGTATATATTTTATTTTTTAGACATTCCGTAATAAGTACCATCAATTATTTATTTTAGGACATTAAAACGATATGTGTAATAGTTTTAATCCGTAAAAACCCTTTGTCTCTATTAATCGTGACTTTTATGTCAGCTTTGGTGTTATCGTTGGTCATTACAAAAATAACAAGACTTTCATCGACAAATTATTTTCGAAGGATGCCGTCGTAAAACAAGTTCTACGATTTTTCTTTAAAAAAAGTAAAGTCCGTTGGTAATCCGTCACAAATTTACCGACGGTTACAAAATCCGTCGATGACAGATTTCCGGCCAGAGTACCTTTTCAGGTTTGATTCGTGGTTAGTTGTCCGGTAGTGCTTTCCGACGGAAATCCGTCGAAACAAACCGTTTTCCAAAAAAATCAGTTTCCCACGATTAACACCCCTAGACTTTTACATGATCTCATTGGTTAGCAAAGTATTGGTGGGATCCAATAAATTTAGCGGTATTAAGTTCTCATGGGCACAAATAAGCATATTAAAATGAAGATGTAAATTCCAAATACTCTATATATCTAATCACGTTTAAATTGCGAATTGAAATAAAACATATTAAAAAAAACATGAATGTTTCATGCACAATTAGAATTGAAATGTTATTTTAGGATGATACAAAATTAAAAAGCTTATGGTTGCATCGAGTGGGATCATGGAATAAATTAAAAAATAAACGAGTTTTGACAAGTAACAGTAGAAAACATGTGGAGTCCCACCAATCACACTTGCCATCATTATCACTACCAACTTCTCTACACAATTGTTTCATTTAACACATGTTTCACCCACTACTTTAAAGAAATAAGCATTGGGGTTTATGCGTTTAATGGCCGTCTTTTTCAGTGCGTGTTGAGTGTAGGGCCTAATTATTTTTTATTTAGTATCGAGGGTGGTGGTGGACTTTGTTTCAAGGTTCAAATTGATGTTCTTTCTAGGATAATAAGTCTCTTATCATAATAAGTCTGTAATAGGTTTTAGCTCATTTAGTTTGGGTTTAGCTTACTATTTAAAGTTTGCTTTCTTTTCATTTGTAAGTTAATCTTCACTTGAATAACATTGAGCCTCCATCTTTTCTCTGTACATGTTTATTTGTTAACATGGTATCGAAGACAACTCGATTCATGCTTGATTGAAATTTTTTGTTGTCGTTTCCGCTCCATTGTTGATTCGTTCGTTGTTTGATTTGTTCGCTATTGAAGGGTAGAGCTCGGTTACCTCAAGTTTGCGGTTTCGAAGTTTGCCAACCCGGTGAGGTATCAAAGTTACGGATTTCATTTTATTTGAACTGACTTGTGTGTTTGGAAGAGCTTCTGGACAGATTGACAGGTTTGGACCTTGTTTCTGTCACGTTTTTCGAAGTTTGCAGTTACCTCAAGTTTGCGGTATTCGAAGTTTGCGGTATTCGAAATTTGCAGTATTACCAAGTTTGCGGTATTTGAAGTTTGCGGTATTATGAAGTTTGCGGTATTCGAAGTTTGCGGGTATTTGAAGTTTGCGGTATTCCAAAGTTTGCGGTCTTCGAAGTTTGCGGTTGTTCTGCTGTCGTTCTGTTTTGATAATATGGCTGAAAAAGATGACTTACTTCTGTCTATTAGTACTCGTCTGGATAGTAAAAACTACGCCTACTGAAGTTACATAATGAAAGTCTGGATAGTAAAAACTACGCCTACTGAAGTTACATAATGAAAAACTTTCTTCGAGGGAAAAATATGTGGGGTTATGTCACATGTACTATAAGTCTAAGGCTGCTGAATATGCCTTAGCTCTCGATACATGGGAAAAGGATAACTCTAAAGTTATCACTTAGATCAACAACTATTAAGGTCAGTCCATTGGTATTCAGTTGGCTAAATATGATACAGCTAAGGAGGTTTGGGATCATTTGGAAAGGCTGTATACTCAGTCTAATTTTGCCAGGCAGTATCAGTTGGAGTTTGATATCCGTGCTCTTCAACAGAATGAGATGAGCATTCAAGACTTCTATGGAGCTATGTCGGATTTATGAGATCAACTGGCACTTACGGAATCTGCAGCACTGAAGGTGTTTTTACCTTATATTGATCGAAGGTGTGACAACCCGACTTTTCGGGTTAACTCAGTTAGTAAATTCCGTTAACTTGCTGTTAAAAACCTAACCCCGTTAACTATTCCGTTAAGTTTCTTATTAAAAACTTAACCCCGTTAATCAAATCTAACCCCAAGGATTAATTCGGTCATAATATCAACTCGAAACTACAAAGATAATTACCCTAAATCTATTTGATTAATTTTCTAAGTCAAAAATAAGAGTTTTGGGTTTAGTTGACTTTTAAAAGTCAAACCCAAAATCAAATCAACTCAAATCCGCATAATCTCGATCATACCTGTTGAAATTCATAACCGAAATCGAATTCAATACTAATCACGATCATCATGACACTTTTAATTCGAGTATTGAATCGAATTAACGCTAATAATGCGAATGCATCTCGTAACCGTCGACTTCATATCAAATTCAATCAAATCCACCATTTTCGGTATACCAATTCACGAATTGTTACGCTGCACACACTCAGTAATCCTCTCTGAAGCATTAGCACAATCCAAATTGGTCGGAGAAGCAGAAGACGCCGCCGGAAACCAAACAAGCCGAAGACGGAACCCGTTTTAGTCGATCTCAGTCGATTCACACTTGTTTCCGGTAATTGAATACACCTTCACTTTCATTTTTACTCTCTAATGGAAAGCCCTATATCAATTAGGGCTTAAAACATCAAGATTAGCAAGAACCCGATTCTAGGGTTCGTGATAAAAACGTTTTGGGGCTTTTGATCCGAAACTCAACCTCCATCAAATTAAACCACTCAGTCATGTTCGAAATCCCTTGTTTATTAAAACCCTTATGCTAATTTAATATTTGAACATCGAATTTGTAAAAATCCAGAACCTAGGGTTCATCACAACCGATTTAATCAAAACCTGATCTAGACACGTTCTTCATGCAATTAAACTATATCATTAGTTTTGAAATCTTCCTTGTAGTAAAAGCCCCATAATTCCAGAAAGATTTAACATACAAATCGGTCAATTTGATTCGTAGTTCATATTCTAGGGCTTCGATTTTTAATTTGTAATTAAACGATTTAAAATCATGATGTTTTTGCAATTGACTTTACCTAAAGATTCGTATACACTCGGTTTACAAAAACCCTATGTGTACAAGATCGATCATAATCGGAATCGGTCGGATTAGGGGGTGGTTTTGGGTTCGATCGCGATTCGATTTGGGAAAGGGGGCTCTCGGTAACACGTGATTAAAAGCTTTTCTGTTCAGATAATATCGCGATGACCCTAGCGGGCGGACTGGTTAAGACAGTGTGCGTGTGTGGGAGAGACCCGGGTTCGAGTCCGGGCTCCCACATTTCTTTTTAAACATTTTTCTAAACATATTTAATTAATAAAAATCATTCTTAATATTATTATATCATTATATAAATGGGTTTTAAACCGGAAAACAACCCATAGGCTCGAGATTTAAATATTCTGTTTATTTTTATGAATGATAACCATTTTTATAGAATATACACTTTTATTATTAATAAGTAAAAATAATATGTTTATATTATTTTTAAACCGTAAACGCGTGAAAAATAATATGTTTATATTATTTTCGAATTTTGACCCGTATTATTAAATAATATATATTTATATTATTTCAAATCATTTTTATATAACACTGTGAACCAATCGAGACTAAATAATAATTAGTTATGTTAACCACTCGTATATATTATTATTATTTATGTCATTCGTCGCGTAAAGTAATTCCTAAACCCGTGGACATGTTCGTCCACTCTCGTTTGTTAGAGCGGTTCTTTAAGACGTTCTTTCCGTGTCACAGTCACAATTCCCATTATCATTCCTAATTTATATATTTATAATTTTAGGAAATTCGTAGGTCATTTGAGACTTACACTCGTGGTTCCAAACTTACTTCTAGTGTGAACTACCTTCAACGCCAAGTAGGTGAGTTTCACGGCCCTTTTTTTTACTGCTTTTAACTTGGGGGAGAAAACATGCTTAAACTGATTTTTAGATTTTGTATTTCATATGCTATCAATGTTAAAGCTAAGTGTAACATGCTATCACAGAAAGTCCTCATCTTATTTCGAACCGTTAATATGGATCTTAGCGAGGTAATGTTTAGTAGTACTACTGGGTTTGACAAATCCCACCCGCGTTAGTCGCGCTAACTCGATCGGATATCGAACGGGTGAAATGTTAGCCTATTCACATGGCCATTATTGATAGAACCTGGCAGGAGGCAATAAACAAACAGTCAGTTTCGGTTGCGAGCACTTGAGCTAAAACATGAACATAGGTTAGCTACCTATAGATACATATTGAATGATCATAAATCTGGTAACACTTACTTATTTATTTGAAACCTATGAACTCACAAACCTTGTGTTGACACTTTTTCTTACATGTTTTCTCAGGACGCTAAGCTAAGACACAGGTGCACGTTAGGGCATGCATGGGATTCAACTGCTTTGCTTTGTATCTATTTATGTTGATTGAATTATTTTAATGTACTTTGTTTGGTTGGACTTTTGGACTTTGGTTTTGGGCGCGTGTATTTTGCGCATTTGCTTTCTTTACGCTTCCGCATTGATACTCTGATTTAAAAGATATTTTCATTTTGAGTCCCATGTAGAGTCGTTCAATGTAACTAGTGTCTGAGATCCTGGTTTGTCACTTCCCAAACGGTAATACTCCGTTAGTTGAAATTGGGGGTGTGACAGATTGGTATCAGAGACATTGGTTATAGAGAACTAGGATTGCATACTAGACTATAGCCTCACACATTAGTTACATGTCATTTGGATATTTGGTACTTATACATAATGTTGCAGGATCATGTCGTCAACCCCAACTCCATCACCTAACGCATCAGGGCATAAGGCACCTGTACCCTCATCCCCGGAGCCCAAAAGGCGCCGGACTACCTCAATTGATCAAGGCGAACCGAGCAACGCACGAGCATTGGATTATGCTCTCAATTGGGATATGTACCCACATATGATCCAAAGGTGGATCGAAATGGGAGATGTTCCATCACCGTACTTTGGATCCACGTCTTCATCATCTACCTTGCCTAGCTTACCATGCATCATGGAACAAGCCTTCGCAGCATTCGTGTCCTATATGTTAAAGGAATTAAGTTTTGTACAAGATGCCACCGAGGAGATACCTAAACTCCTGGAGAATGGACCTCAAGTGGAGAAGAATAAGGTAGGAATAGAAAATTTGACTACTGAACTAGCTGCAACAGACCATGTCCACAACCTTTTAGTGGATCGTGTGGCACACCTAGAGACGAGGGCTGACACTGTGGATGATGATATGCAAGGAGTTCTGGAGAGATTAGCTGCTATGGAAGCTCAGCTACATGTGGCAAACCACACTGCTGAAGGCCTTCAAGTGAGGGTGACTCACTTTGAAGCCCAACTGCAAGCGGCCCTACACCCGGAAGACATTCCAGTATCTGACGATGAGGAGGAACCCTTTGAGGAGGAGCCCTTCGAGGAGGAACCCTTAGAAGGGGAACCAGCTGAGGAAGAACCAGTGGAGATTGATGATGCACAGTCATATGTCTCTTCTGATGACGAGGATGTTTGAGGATCTTTCTAATCTATCTTCTTTTCATGTTTGCTTCTGCTTATGTTATTTCTCTTTTCGAACCTAGATGGGTAAGGTTGTTCCCATCCAATAAAAGCATGAGAAGTTTAATATTTGAGTTATTTATTTTGTAGCCTTACAATTTATTTAATTTTCAAAATATTAGATGTTGTAATTCTTTACTCGTACCTGAATAATGTTTAATATGCGATATATTTCTCATTGTTTTCATTTGTGATTGTGAAGAAACATGTCTGGGAGAGGACGAGGAGGCCGTGCCGGTGGTCGTGGTACCATCAACATGACGGCAGCATAACTAGCAGCTTTGATAAACAATAGTGTGGCAGAGGCCCTAGCAGCACAGAATGCTGCAGGTAAATGCTTTAACTATTGACTAGTAGTGTCAATCCCTCCTCCTAAGAACATCTTTCTAAACTCTATAATTCCAATTCAATTCGTATTTCTAAATCCAGGCCAGCAAAATCAACAGCCAGCCTGCACTTTCAAGGCATTCATGGACTACAAGCCCCATACCTTTAGTGGAGCTGAAGGAGCCGTTAGATTACTTTGCTGGTTTGAGAAGGTTGAATCAGTAATAGCCATGTGCAACTGCCCCGTGGCTAACCAAGTAAAATTTGCTGGTGGAACTTTGGAAGGCCCGGCCCTAACATGGTGGAATGCCCAAGTTCAAATGTTGGGACTAGCAATGGCAAATGGACTCCCGTGGGAGGAATTTAAAACAATGATGAAGGAAGAATACTGCCCACGAGATGAAATTCAAAAGCTAGAGGGAGAGTTCTGGAACCTTAAGATGGAGGGTTCGGAAATTGAACTCTACACCACCCGTTCGCACGAACTTGCCACCATGTGCCCACACATGGTGACTCCGGATTACAAACGGATTGAACTATACATTGGAGGTTTGGTACCTCAGATTCAAAGCATGGTGACCTCATCCAACCCTACCACCATCCAACAGACCATCAGACTTGCTCACAAATTGACCGATCAGGCGGTGACGCAAGGAACTTTACCTCCAAGAGGTTCAGTTGCTAAACCCACCGACAGCCACAAACGCAAGTTCGATCACCATTCCAACACCCACAACCACTCTAACTCCCACTCCAAAGGACCCTAACCCAACCAGCAACAGTTTAACCAACAGCAACAACAACAACAACGTAGGTTCAAGCCTACCAAGAACTTCAATCAGTCGACCTCTTCTGGCCAAAACCAGGGTGGTTATGATGGAAAGTCCCCGAAGTGTAACAAGTGTAACTTACACCACTTTGGGTTCTGCAATCGTTGCCAGAGGTGCGGTAAAATAGGCCATGCTGCTAAGGACTGCAGGGGTGAATTACAAACTAAACAACCCTTTCAACAACTGGGGTCTACTAGGGCTTGCTTTGAGTGTGGAAAGGAAGGGCATATTCGAAAGAACTGTCCTCAGTTGAAGAAAGGGGGTAATGGAAATCACAAACCTAATCACAATAACAATGGTAATGCTGGAAATAATGGCAATGGGGGAGGAAATGGTGCGAAGGGACAAGCCTTCGTACTAGGATCTGGAGAAGCCCGTTACGACCATAATGTGGTTACCGGTAAGTTCCCCGTAAATAATTTATTTGCTTCTGTCCTTTTTGACACCAGTGCTGATAGAAGTTTTATATCTAAGAAATTTAGTAATATGATAAAAGGAACTTCATCTCTATTAGAAGATAAGTATACAATAGAGATAGCTGACGGTCAAATAATTGAGGCAACTCACATACTTAAAGGGTGTAAACTTGAGCTAGCTACACATACATTTGATATCGACCTTATGCCGGTCATACTTGGTAGTTTTGATATAATTGTTGGCATGGATTGGCTATCTAAAAACCAAGCCGAAATTATCTGTCGTGAGAAGATTGTACGTGTACCTCTCTCGAATGGAGAAACCCTTTCCATCCAAGGCGAAAGAGTTGGTGCAGTCATGGGCATTATATCCTTCATGAAAGCACAAAAATGTCTTCAAAAGGGGCATACGGCTATTTTGGCCCTTGTTGCTGAGCAGCCGTCAGAAGAGAAGAAGATCGAAGATATTCCCGTTGTGCGTGAATTTTTGGAAGTATTTCTCGAGGATCTGCCCGGTTTGCCACCGCACCGTCAAGTTGAGTTCCAAATTGATTTAGCACCCGGAGCAGCACCGATTGCTCGGGCACCTTATCGATTAGCACCCAGTGAATTACAGGAACTGTCCACTCTATTGCAAGACTTATTGGATAAAGGTTTCATCCGACCTAGTTCATCACCGTGGGGAGCTCCGGTATTATTTGTCAAGAAGAAGGACGGTACATTCCGTATGTGTATTGATTACCGAGAGCTGAATAAAGTTACAATCAAGAACCGCTACCCTTTACCTCGTATTGATGACCTTTTTGATCAACTCCAAGGATCAAGTTTCTATTCCAAAATAGATCTTAGGTCCGGCTATCATCAGTTAAGAGTCCGAGAAGAAGATATCTCTAAGACTGCATTCAGAACGAGGTACGGCCATTACGAATTTATGGTCATGCCTTTCGGTTTAACCAACGCGCCCGCGGTATTCATGGACCTCATGAACCGTGTGTGTAAGTCTTACCTTGACCAGTTTGTTATCGTTTTCATTGATGACATCCTTATTTATTCCAAGAACGAGGAAGAACATGAGGAACATCTGCGTCTAATTTTGGAACTACTTAAGCAAGAGCAACTTTATGCTAAGTTTTCCAAATGTGAATTTTGGATTCGAGAAGTTCAGTTTCTAGGGCATGTGGTAAATGAAAAAGGGATACATGCCGACCCATCCAAAATAGAAGCCATCAAGAATTGGGCAGCACCGACGACTCCGACTGAGGTGCGACAATTTCTAGGATTGGCTGGATATTACCGTCGTTTTATCGAAGGATTTTCAAAGATTGCGCAACCTCTCACCGCCCTAACTCAAAAAGGAAAAGCCTATAATTGGGGCGATAACCAAGAGTCAGCTTTCCAGCACCTCAAACAGAAACTTTGCAGTGCACCTATTTTAGCTCTTCCGGAAGGAACCGATGATTTTGTGGTGTACTGTGATGCATCCATCCAAGGCTTGGGTTGTGTCTTAATGCAACGCGAAAAGGTAATCTCATACGCTTCACGTCAGTTAAAGGTTCACGAGAAAAACTACACCACTCATGACCTAGAGTTGGGAGCAGTAGTTTTTGCACTTAAGATATGGAGACATTACTTGTACGGTACCAAATGCACCATCTACACCGACCACAAGAGCCTCCAGCATATCTTCGAGCAGAAGGAGTTGAACATGCGACAACGTCGTTGGGTTGAACTTTTAAATGATTACGACTGTGCGATCCGGTATCATCCGGGTAAAGCTAATGTTGTGGCTGATGCACTAAGCCGAAAGGAAACAAAACCCAAACGAGTTCGAGCATTACAACTTACTATTCACCCTGGATTGCCTGACAGAATCCGTAGTGCTCAACTTGAAGCCTTGAAAGAAGATAACCTGCCGTTAGAAGGTACTCGCGGCATGGAAGCACAACTTGAAGTAAAATCTGACGGAATTCGTTACTTTGTCGAACGAATATGGATTCCAGTGTTCGAAAATTTAAGGGAACTAATCATGGACGAAGCTCACAAATCTCGTTACTCCATTCATCCGGGTTCCGATAAAATGTACCATGATCTAAAAGTACTATATTGGTGGCCGAAGATGAAGGCCGATATAGCCACTTATGTTAGTAAGTGTCTAACATGCGCGAAGGTCAAAGTTGAATACAAAAACCGTCCGGTCTCCTGCAACAACCTGAAATTCCCATGTGGAAATGGGAACAAATATCCATGGACTTCATTACCAAATTACCCCGAACCCCTACCGGATGTGATACTATATGGGTAATTGTTGATCGCCTAACAAAATCTGCCCACTTCCTAGCCATCAAAGAAACTGACAAAATGGATAAACTCACTCGAATATACTTGAAAGAAGTAGTCTCTTGGCACGGGGTGCCTATCTCTATCATTTCGGATCGCGATGCACGATTCACTTCCCGTTTCTGGCAGTCATTGCATAAAGCATTAGGCACGCGTCTAGATATGAGCACAGCTTACCACCCTCAAATCGATGGTCAAACATAACGTACTATCCAAACTCTGGAGGACATGCTACGAGCTTGTGTGATCGATTTCAGTAACACTTGGGAGTCTCACCTACCGTTGGTGGAGTTCTCCTACAACAACAGCTATCACACTAGCATCAAGGCAGCTCCATTTGAAGCACTTTATGGACGGAAATGCCGTTCTCCCATTTGTTGGACCGAGGTTGGAGATAGCCAACTCACAGGTCCTGAACTTGTATTTGAAACTTCCGAAAAGATCGTTCAAATTAGAAATCGTATGGCAGCAGCTCGTGACTGTCAAAAGAGCTATGCCGATAAACGTCGTAAACCGTTAGAATTTCAAGTAGGAGATATGGTCTTATTAAAAGTCTCACCTTGGAAGGGCGTCATTCGTTTCGGGAAACGAGGCAAACTGAATCCTCGTTATGTTGGACCTTTCAAAATAATAAAGAGAATCGGACCAGTAGCGTATCAACTGGACTTACCTGAAGGACTGAGTGGCGTACACAACGTCTTTCACATCTCAAATTTGAAGAAATGTCTAGCTGACGAATCTCTCGCGGTTCCTCTTGAGGAACTACACGTTGATGAACAGCTGCGTTTCATCGAAGAACCCGTAGAAATCATGGATAGGGAAGTCAAATCGTTAAAACACAGTAAAATCCCTATTGTTAGAGTCCGTTGGAACTCAAAACGCGGACCGGAATTCACGTGGGAGCGCGAGGATCAGATATGCGCAAATATCCTAATCTATTCAAGCACTCCACGTCAAATCTTTAAGGTATTATTTTAAATTTTCGGGACGAAAATTCTTTTAACTAGAGGATGATGTGATATCCGGGAAATTTTATTTTATTTTATTTTAATTTTCGGGACGAAAATTCTTTTAACTAGGGGATGATGTGACAACCCGACTTTTCGGGTTAACTCAGTTAGTAAATTCCGTTATCTTGCTGTTAAAAACCTAACCCCGTTAACTATTACGTTAAGTTTCTTATTAAAAACTTAACCCCGTTAATCAAATCTAACCCCAAGGATTAATTCGGTCATAATATCAACTCAAAACTACAAAGATAATTACCCTAAATCTATTTGATTAATTTTCTAAGTCAAAAATAAGAGTTTTGGGTTCAGTTGACTTTTAAAAGTCAAACCCGAAATCAAATCAACTCAAATCCGCATAATCTCGATCATACCTGTTGAAATTCATAACCGAAATCGAATTCAATACTAATCACGATCATCATGACACTTTTAATTCGAGTATTGAATCGAATTAACGCTAATAATGTGAATGCATCTCGTAACCGTCGACTTCATATCAAATTCAATCAAATCCACCATTTTCGGTATACCAATTCACGAATTGTTACGCTGCACACACTCAGTAATCCTCTCTGAAGCATTAGCACAATCTAAATTGGTCGGAGAAGCAGAAGACGCCGCCGGAAACCAAACAAGCCGAAGACGGAACCCGTTTTAGTCGATCTCAGTCGATTCACACTTGTTTCCGGTAATTGAATACACCTTCACTTTCATTTTTACTCTCTAATGGAAAGCCCTATATCAATTAGGGCTTAAAACATCAAGATTAGCAAGAACCCGATTCTAGGGTTCATGATAAAAACGTTTTGGGGCTTTTGATCCGAAACTTAACCTCCATCAAATTAAACCACTCAGTCATGTTAAAAATCCCTTGTTTATTACAACCCCTATGCTAATTTAATATTTGAACATCGAATTTGTAAAAATCCAGAACCTAGGGTTCATCACAACCGATTTAATCAAAACCTGATTTAGACACGTTCTTCATGCAATTAAACTATATCATCAGTTTCGAAATCTTCCTTGTAGTAAAAGCCCCATAATTCCAGAAAGATTTGACATACAAATCGGTCAATTTGATTCATAGTTCATATTCTAGGGCTTCGATTTTTAATTTGTAATTAAACGATTTAAAATCATGATGTTTTTGCAATTGACTTTACCTACAGATTCGTATACACTCGGTTTACAAAAACCCTACGTGTACAAGATCGATCATAATCGGAATCGGTCGGATTAGGGGTGGTTTTGGGTTTGATCGCGATTCGATTTGGGAAAGGGGGCTCTCGGTAACACGTGATTAAAAGCTTTTCTGTTCAGATAATATCGCGATGACCCTAGCGGGCGGACTAGTTAAGACAGTGTGCGTGTGTGGGAGAGACCCGGGTTCGAGTCCGGGCTCCCACATTTCTTTTTAAACATTTTTCTAAACATATTTAATTAATAAAAATCATTCTTAATATTATTATATCATTATATAAATGGGTTTTAAACTGGAAAACAACCCATAGGATCGAGATTTAAATATTCTGTTTATTTTTATGAATGATAACCATTTTTATAGAATATACACTTTTATTATTAATAAGTAAAAATAATATGTTTATATTATTTTTAAACCGTAAACGCGTGAAAAATAATATGTTTATATTATTTTCGAATTGTGACCCGTATTATTAAATAATATATATTTATATTATTTCAAATCATTTTTATATAATACTGTGAACCAATCGAGACTAAATAATAATTAGTTATGTTAACCACTCGTATATATATTATTATTATTTATGTCATTCGTCGCGTAAAGTAATTCCTAAACCCGTGGACACGTTCGTCCACTCTCGTTTGTTAGAGCGGTTCTTTAAGACGTTCTTTCCGTGTCACAGTCACAATTCCCATTATTATTCCTAATTTATATATTTATAATTTTAGGAAATTCGTAGGTCATTTGAGACTTACACTCGTGGTTCCAAACTTACTTCTAGTGTGAACTACCTTCAACCCCAAGCAGGTGAGTTTCACGGCCCTTTTTTTTTACTGCTTTTAACTTGGGGGAGAAAACATGCTTAAACTGATTTTTAGATTTTGTATTTCATATGCTATTAATGTTAAAGCTAAGTGTAACATGCTATCACAGAAAGTCCTCATCTTATTTCGAACCGTTAATATGGATCTTAGCGAGGTAATGTTTAGTAGTACTACTGGGTTTGACAAATCCCACCCGCGTTAGTCGCGCTAACTCGATCGGATATCGAACGGGTGAAATGTTAGCCTATTCACATGGCCAGTATTGATAGAACCTGGCAGGAGGCAATAAACAAACAGTCAGTTTCTGTTGCGAGCACTTGAGCTAAAACATGAACATAGGTTAGCTACCTATAGATACATATTGAATGATCATAAATCTGGTAACGCTTACTTATTTATTTGAAACCTGTGAACTCACCAACCTTGTGTTGACACTTTTTCTTACATGTTTTCTCAGAACGCTAAGCTAAGACACAGGTGCACGTTAGGGCATGCATGGGATTCAACTGCTTTGCTTTGTGTCTATTTATGTTGATTGAATTATTTTAATGTACTTTGTTTGGTTGGACGTTTGGACTTTTGGACTTTGGTTTTGGGCGCGTGTATTTTGCGCATTTACTTTCTTTACGCTTCCGCATTGATACTCTGATTTAAAAGATATTTTCATTTTGAGTCCCATGTAGAGTCGTTCAATGTAACTAGTGTCTGAGATCCTGGTTTGTCACTTCCCAAACGGTAATACTCCGTTAGTTGAAATTGGGGGTGTGACAGAAGGAAGGAACAACATTTGGTACAATTCTTGATGGCATTACGTTCAGATTTTGAAGGACTGCGTGGAACGATTCTTCATCGTTCCCCTCTTCCAACAGTTGATTCGGTTGTTCACGAGTTGATTACAGAGGAAACTCGGTTAAAATATTAGGTTGTTAAAGGTCCTAAAGTAACTACTACACCAACTGTGTTTGACGTTCCCCCTAATCAGTCTAGACAAGGTGCTAAAGTTGCTTTTGATGAATGTGCATTCTGCAAAGGGAAAAATCATTGGAAGTCTCAATGTTCGTTATTACTTAGCAGAAGGAATTCTAACTTGCAGAAGCCCCCACAACAGAACAGATCATGTGGACAATTTCCGTCTCGCTCATCTACTTATGCTGGTTCATCTGGTCCATCTTCATGGACATTTAAACCACCTCAGTTTACGGCTGCTGCTACACCACCACCACCACCATCTGCTCTGGATCCGCAGGTGTTTGAACAATTCAGACAGTTTCTTGCCACCAACCCTACCGCCATCTCTGTTGCGGGACTGTCTTCATCGGGTACCTCAGGTATTTCGTCATCATTAAGGATTTTGGATTTTGGTGCCTCACATCATATGTCTCCCTATATGTTTTCTTTTCTCTCTTTGTCTCCTGTCTCTCCCGTTTCTGTAATGTCTGCTAGTGTTACATCTATGTCGGTAGAGGGTATTGGCTCTGTGTCTACCCCTCATGTGTCTCTCAATGATGTCTATTACATTCCGAAACTTGCCTTAAATCTTGCTTCGTTCAATCAGTTGTGTAAGTCTGGTATTTTGGTTTTCTTTTGTGACTCCGTTTGTGTTGTGCAGGATCAACACACTCAGAGGGTGATTGAGATCGGCCGTAGGGTGGGAGATTTATATGTCTTAGAAGAACTCAAAGTACCTTCACCTGGTGTTGCTGCCTCCAGTGTTGATTTATCTTCTTTTCGTTTAAGTCCTTTGTCGTCTGAATTTTATATTTGGCATTCTTGTTTGGGACATGTGTCCGCATCTCGTTTAAAATTTTTGGCTTCACAGGTGTTTTGGGTCAATTGCAAACTTGTGATATTTCTGATTGTAGTGGTTGCAAACTTGCCAAATTTTCTGCTTTACCTTTTGATAAAAGTAATTCTCATTCTGTTGCACCATTTGATATTGTTCATTCTGATGTGTGGGGACCATCACCAGTATCCACTAAGGGTGGTTCACGTTATTATGTTTCCTTTATCGATGATTACACTCGTTATACCTGGGTGTACCTTATGAAACGTATATCTGAGTTCTTTAACATTTATAAAACATTTAGGGCTTATGTTCAAACGCAACATTCGGCTGTGATAAAGTGCTTCAGGTGTGACTTAGGGGGTGAATACATCTCTAATGATTTTACTCAGTTGCTTGCATCAGATGGTACCATACACCGATCGTCTTGTACTGACACCCCTCAACAGAATGGTGTTGGTGAAAGGAAACATCGTCATCTTATGGAAACCGCTCGTTCATTCCTTTTATCTGCTGAGGTACCTAGTGTCTTTTGGGGAGAAGCACTCCTGACCGCCCAACATGTGATTAATAGGATCCCTACTTCTCACAATAATGGGATGTCTCCATTTGAAAGTCTTTTCGATCAACGCCCAGATTATGGTGAGTTACAAGTTTTTTGATGTACTTGCTTTGTTCTCCGTCCTCATGTTGAACGAGACAAATTGACAAATAAGTCAGCCTTATGTGTTTTCTTAGGCTATGCCAGTGGTCCCAAAGGATATGGCACGAGACAGAAAGGATATCGTTGTTTTGATCCTATAAGTCAAAAGCTATATGTATCAAGACATGTTACATTTCTTGAACATATTCCCTTCTATTCGATTCCAGCTAAGTCACGTGATGTAACAAAGTCAGATCTTCAGAACATTGATCCTTTTACTAGCAACATTGATGTCTCAACCTCTGATGTTCCAGATTCGTCTGTTGATCCTAATATGTCCGCTCTAGATACGTCTGTTGCACATGATGTGCCAGCTCATGAACCTCCCACGTCATCCGGTACTACTGTTGATCCCTCGCCGGTTGAAACTAGAAATCCTCCACCTCCGAGAAAGTCTACTCGTGAATGTAAGTCTACTCAACTACCAAACTTTGCATACTCTGCCTACTCTGCTTCGTTTAGTTCATTTATCGCGAGTATTCATCATCTATCTGAACCAGAATGATATAGAGAGGTTGTCTCTAACCCTCTATGGCAAAATGCTATGGCTGAAGAGCTCACATCTCTTCATCAGACTCACACCTGGGATTTGGTTCGACTACCACACGGTAAATCTAAGGTTGGTTTTCATTGGGTGTATAAGATTAAGACAAAGTATGATCGCTCTGTTGAACGATACAAGGCCAGACTTGTGGCAAAAGGATATTCGCAAACGTATGGTATGGATTATGAGGAGACCTTTGCCCCTGTGGCAAAAATGACAACAGTTCGTACTTTAATAGTTGTTGCGTCCGTTCGTCAGTGGAAGATCTGTCAAATGGATGTCAAAAATGCTTTTCTGAATGATGATCTTCATGAGGAGGTTTACATGACTCCACCCCCGGGAATAGCTCATCAGCCCGGTGAAGTCTGTCGGCTTCGAAAAGCTCTATATGGGCTCAAACAGGCTCCTCGTGCCCGGTTTGAAAAAATTTCTACAGTCATCACTTCCCTTGGTTTTCTCCCTAGCAATCACGATTCAGCATTATTTGTTCGATGTACGAATGCTGGACGCATTCTTTTGTCTTTATTTGTGGATGATATGATTATTACAGATGATGATTATGATGGCATTGAATCTTTGAAACGTGATTTGGCTCACCGTTTTGCTATGAAATATTTGGGATTATTACGATATTTTTTGGGGATTGAGGTAGCTCAATCCAAAAATGGATATCTTCTCTCTCAGACGAAGTATATTTCTGATCTGTTTCAATGTACGAGACTTTCTGATAATAGAATTGCAGACACTCCTCTTGAAACCAACGTGCGTTACTCTCCCATTGATGGTGTTCCTCTATCTGATAAAAGCCTATATCGTACCATTGTAGGTAGTTTGGTTTATCTTACAGTTACTCGTCCTTATATCGCTCATGCCGTTCATGTGGTTAGCCAGTTTGTTACAGCTCCTACTTCTGTTCACTAGGGAGCTGATCTTCGTATTTTGAGATATCTTCGTGGCACTCGGTTTCAAAGTCTTCTGTTCCCCTCTACATCTTCTCTGGAATTGCGTGCCTATAGTGATGCTGATTGGGATAGTGATCTTAATGATCGTAAATCCACTACTGGTTTTTGTATTTTTCTTGGTGATTCCTTAATCTCATGGAAAAGTAAGAAACAAGATGTTGTTTCTGGGTCCTCCATTGAGGCTGAATATCGTGCTATGGCTGTGACTACATGTGAAATTTTTTTGTTACGATGGCTTCTGACAGACATGGGGGTTGTTGTTTCCTCGCCTACCCCATTATATTATGATAATCATAGTGCTATGCAGATCGCTAAGAACTCTATCTTTCATGAACGGACAAAACCTATTGAGATAGATTGTCATTTTACTCGTCATCATCTTCAGCTTGGGACCATCTCACTTCCTTTTGTTCCATCAGCCTTGCAGATTGCAGATATTTTCACCAAGGCTCAATCGACATCTCGGTTTCGTTTTTTCTTTGACAAACTCTCAATGTTTATTTCTGTGGCATTGTGAGTTTGAGGGGGGATGTTAGCATAATAAGTATGTTATGGGCTTTAGCCCATTTAGCTTGGGCTTAGCTTCCTATTTAATGTTTGCTTTCTTTTCATTTGTAAGTTAATCTTCACTTGAATATCATTGAGCCTCCATCTTTTCTCTGTACATGTTTATTTGTTAACACATATTTAGACATGACAGATGAGAATCCAATATATGCTTTAATATTCCGGTATTCCCCGACCACTATCCACTATCCACTTAGGCTAAGGGGAGTACCCATGTGAAACCCACCGTGGAGGTGAGGTGGCAACGTGGAAAGCGGGGAACACCACGCCCCCTTGGCGCGCGTGGTCCACCGACATGGAAAGGGAGTGGTGAAGGAGGTGGGGCCAAGGAGTGGGGTCAAGACTAATGATTTTTAAACACGTGTATTTTTCAGGTGGGTGAAAAGTGAAACACCACGCCCCCTAAATGTGGATACCGTGTGGAAATGATGTGGCGCTGACGTGGAGGGGTGTGGAGGTGTGAAAATATGTGGGTACTCCCCTTAGCCTAATCGATAAGAAAGATTGCTCGGTGATTTCAGGAGCGAATCTCCATTCTTTTGATTGGAAATTTTGATTAAGAAATTTTTGATAAGATAGAAAGAAGGATGGTTGATATTTTTAGAGCCATATGGTTTAGCCCACTTGGTAGAGACACATACCTTTTACAGGAGAGGTCACAGGTTCAAATCTTGGCAATTGAGTAATTTATAATTATAAGAGTTAATTACACACATGGTCCCTGTGGTTTACACAAATTGCAAGTAAGGCCGTCAAGTTTGAAAAACTACACCGATGGCCCACAAGTTTGCCAAAACGTAACACGGGTGGTCCTTGAAGTAGATGGACGTTAAGTTTTGCTGTTAAGTTTTCTAAAATGACCATTAAACCCCTTTTAATATTTAAAAAAACAAAAAAAAAAGTAACTAGCAAGTTCTAAGTGGGACCCACCCACTTCATCTCCTTCAACCTTAAACGCCACCAAACCCTATCCCATTACCACCACCACCAAACCTTTTTCTTGACTTCGCCGGATTTGGAAGATCAATCAACCAAATGAACTCCCTAACCCACCAGACTAGTCTTTTATGATTAGTTCTTCTGTTTGAGATGTAACACTTTTTAACCACCATATCTTTGTAGACTTCTTGCACCATCACATAGTACTCTTAGCATATTCATGGGTGAAACTTCAACATCTGCATGTTTTCATCATCTTTAGTAATTGAGTTCTTAACCCTTATGTAAAATTTATGCTTTTCGCGTACTTGTAACGCTTACCATATTCATGAATCAATGAAGCTTGAATTCCTCATCATAACTCGTGTTCACATCATACTTGAAACATACCTATTTCATGCACATTATACTTATTACATGGTCACAAGTTGACTGCAACGCTTGGAATTGCCTTAAATTGCAACTTGGACCGTTAAACCATTTAATAACTCGTTTACCGACACGAAAACTCACCCACTACTAACCCAAATGCAATGTATCAACCATATGTGCCTAACATGGCTATTTAACTCATTCATTTGGTCACATAATTCAAATCGATGCCCTAGTACGTTAGTTAGTACTTTCGTGCGATAGTTCACCTTTTAAACCGCCGTTAGCTACGTACCGTCCACACCCGACAAACTAGTATAACATGACATTAATTTATGTTTTAAATGTTTAACATATTCATTTCATTAATTAAAACAAAGTTTGTTTGCAAAACTTTCCTTAAATAAATCGTGAAATTCGAAAAAACGATCAAAAACTGCGAAACCGAACCGTTGGATCAACCATGGGTCAAAGGCCACCCATGACCCATGGAAGAATTTTGCAGCCCACAAGGCCAAGAAATTTCAGCCACCACCCTTTACACACCCTAAAAACCCTAAATTCCTTTCCAAGACATTCCATTTTTAAACCCCTTCACCCATTAGTATAAATAGGAGGCGTAAGAACTTGTTTTCTTTGCTAATTCTCCCTCAAACACTCCCAAACCTTTATAATTTGTGAAATCCCTACCTCCCATTTTTAAGATTTCAAAAATCCCTAGAGGATTCCAAGAGTTGAAGATCAAACAAGTAAGTAACCCTCCGAAGTTCAATACCGTCCTTTAATTCATTCATTCTTCATCCCCTCAATCTTTTTTCTATTTTCTATCTATGATCACTTGATCATGTGAAACCTCAGCCCTAAAAACTCTCTAATAATATTAACTAAACCAAGAAATCAAGCTAACATCACCAACAATAAAACAAAGGATCCCGTTTGCAATGGCGGCTATGCCGTCGCATTATGTGAATCCTCAAGACAACTATTGCAAAAGTTTCTCGGTCGATGCTTTAGTAGATTCTTGATAAATTAAAACATGTTAATAATTATTTATTATCACTTATATTAACTCACACGCTAATTTAATATAGAATCCGCTTGCTCGTGTCTGCTATGCCGATTGCATTTTGTGATTCTCCAAAACGCTTCTGTGAATATCATGGCTAGACCGGTGACATGGGACATTTTGGCTAACCTAATATGATTATATTATGTAATATAATGATATAATAACATTCGTATAATTTTTTATTTACGCTTACGGTAACCTTAAAACCCTAAACGGTCCACTTAAGTGCAACCGCTGATTGTGGACAGAAACTGTACCGAATTTAACTGAGCATAACTTAGCCATAATTAAACGAAAATGAGCAAACTGAAATTCCAAGACGTAGTTCGTTGAATTTTCTTTTCAACCATAATTGGCTCGTTTTGTAATTCAAACGTATGACTCCGTAGTAGGTAAAACGGGACAGAAACCTTTTTCAGTACCTTCTGTCTTGTTGGACTTTTTTGGCTATGATCCGAGTCTCAAATGAGAAAAAACTTTCTAAACGAAACTTGTTCGGAACGACTTAAAATAATCACCTGTAAAATTTCATAATTTTTGGACGTCATTTGATATTTTTAACAAGCCCGTTTCTGTTCAGCTACTTTGATGTCCAAATCAGTAAACCAACTAAAACTCTACTTTTGCAACTAATTTGTAAACTTATGACCCGAACCGCCTATCTAACACTCGTAACCATCGAACCTACCGTAAAACTAGTTTATTAAATTGTTTAGGGTTTGGTCCGTGATTCACCTCGTCTATTTTCTCAAGTACACGTTCTTTTTCAAACAATTCTAGAACAAGTGAATCTTATATGTATGTGAATAAATAAACACAACATGATAAACGTTAAACGTGCAAATCCTTAACTTGAAACTAGCAAGCCAACGGTAGTACAGATATGAGCGATAGGATGGAAACCGCATCATAATTTGTGGACAACTTTTGGTTGAACATCTTATTCGTTATTAGTGAAACTTGCGAGTTGTACCACTTATTCGTTATTCATCATTTTAGGTTGGATTTACTAATCATGTGTTTGTTTTATTTATGTGCTATATGATGATCTTGAATTGTGAATTGTTATTTTTGCCAAACTTATGATTTTATTAAAACTTTGACGTCTCACCAACTATTTTTGGTTGACACTTATTTTTCGTACATGTTTCAGGTGATTAAGCTCATGATAGGTCAAGCAAAGGATCACATAGGATTTGCCTAGATATTAAATGAAGAAATTCTATTATAAGTTGTTTTGTCTTTTGAACATTTTATTTGGTTGGTTTAAGTTGATATGTAATGAGATTTTAACTCTATAGAATTTAATAGTAATCTTCTTTATTGCCTTGTGTTCTTTTATTCAATTTCGTCGCACTCCCGTGTTTCCGCCTTGGCGGGGTGTGACAGATTGGTATCAGAGCCTTGGTTATAGAATTAGGTTCCCTTAGCAATAACCTAGACTATAACCTAAGTGCCACATTATTAGGAATTATGTGCTTACATGTAATTACTATATTTTCAATGTATCTCGTCAACAACCCTCATGTTACACACACTCATGAAGACTCGGATCCGCTGTCACACGTCGGAGAGCCCAAGCCCGATCAAGAAGGCCACAAGAAGGAAGACTTCGAACTACTGTTGCATACAACTAACCCGCACTACTCACGGCTCGAGGAAGACGTCATCTACATTCCTAGCAAATTGGAGCCCAACAACAAGAAGGAAGAAGAAGCTTAAATGAAGCTGAATCCAATTCTTGGGCAAGGCCCAATCCATGACACTCTCATCAAAATCAAAGACCCGCATAATGGTACTAGGGACTTGTGTAATCTGGAAGGGTGAGCGGTTGTACACTAGGGGTCTTGGCACTAAGGAAAGTGAGGCACGTTCGTTACGAGTCGCACTTACCTAGAGACCCTTGGAGTGAGTGCCCATCTATAGGACAAAACACGTCTCACTAGTATTATTCATCTGGACCTTGAGTTTTGATTAGTCAATTTTATCTTTAATTTCAATTGTAATTCACCATATATGTTTTAATATATGTTTTATTAATCTTGTAAGACATTTGATATTAATGAATGAGTGATTTTATTATTACTTAAATGTCTATCCTAACTTTCAACTTGTGATTTCTCTTTCGTAGAATGCCTCCTCATCGTGATCCCAATACCACCGTGGCCAACACCGGTGAAGCCTCCAACCCTTCCGTCGAAACCTTCGCCATAGCCACCCTTCTCACTCAACAACTTGCTGCTGTCTTACCCACTATTGTCACTCAAATCAACAACTCCACTGGAAGATCTAGTGGGAGTGTTTGTACATTCAAGCACTTTAACTCTTGTAACCCATATAAGTATATTGGGTCTGAAGGTGCTACTGAGTTATTGCAATGGTTCGAAGGCATGGAAAACATGTTTGAGATGAGTGACTGCTCCGATGATCTTAAGGTTAAGTATGCTACAAGTGCCTTCCAAAAGAGGGCACTGACCTGGTGGAATTCTTCCCAGTAATGAGATGAAGAAGCTAGAAATCGAATTGTGGGATCTTACCCAGGATAGTGGAGAAAGTGAAGAGTACACTACACGCTTTCATGAACTCTGCATCCTAGTCCCGCATCTGGTTACACCCCAGACTTGAAAAATTGATCGTTACATTGGAGGCCTTCCGCCTCAAATTCGGGGTACCGCCATGGGAAGTAGCCCCACAACACTTGAAGTTGCTATTCGGTTGTCTGCGTCCTTAACCGACGATCTAGTTAGGTCGGGGATCTTGTTCAGGAAAAGTGACAAGAGGACTAACGAAGAAGTAATGATGGAGCCTGAGTACCATCATAAGAAACAAAAGACATACAATGGCTTTGCTATAGTAACTCCTGCCACTCCTATTACCCAAGTTGCCCCTGTTTCTACCAAGTAGCCATACAGTGGACCTTACCCTCTGTGTACAAAGTGCCAGTATCATCATCCTTCTACACAACCATGTCGTAAGTGCACTAAGTGCGGAAGAAATAGGCATCTAGACACCTCTTGCCGCATGCCTACTCCTGTTTCTGCCAACAACGCCATGGTCCCTTTTAATACTAATGGTAGGTCTTGCTTTGAGTGTGGTGCAACCGATCACTTCAAGCATCGTTGTCCCAAGCTTAACAACAATCAAGGTGCTCATGCTCGCACCTTTGCCATGGGAACAACTGAGGCTCGTGAAGACCCTGCCACCCAAGACAACGCAAACCCCACTAGTTAAGTTTTGGGAGGAAATCCCCTTAACTAGGGGAGACATGATAACTATGTTACTTATTTGATTTCTTAATTTGTTACCTTGGTTCATCAAAACTTGAATTCTATGTTTGTTTGGATGACTCTATCTTGAGACTTAGGTTGATTTCTTTTATCAATGAATCATGTATGCTCATAAATTTGCACTATGTTTGGATGTATTATTATTCAAGATTCATTTTGTGGATTTCTATGTGAATATACCACTTTTACATTACTGCTAAATATGCATAAGATACCTATTTAATCATGATTCTTAAATCTCAACATTACTATGTTTTCACTGCCCTTCGATAATGTTCGTAACCTCCGTCAACATTACTATCATCGCTTTATAAGTGCATAGTAGAAGGACATATCACACCCGTATAAGGTAAATTGACGATTGCGGTCGCGAACGTAATCGTGAATTTACAGGTACATTGGTGTGAAGTGAAATTCTACGATGTAGCTACTCATAACTAATTCCTGAACTCGAATCATGCCACCCAACATTATCCGTGTTAGTGGTAGTCTTGATAGGTGGCTAGTACGCTTCAAAGACGCCAAAAGTGTGGTGGGTTAGCTACGGTACACCCTATATATAAACACTGATGGTGCATTGGAAGTGGGACTAGGCGTCGGATCAAGGACTAGCCCTAGTCAACGTATATCATAACCTATCCTTTTCTAGTTATCACCGTCTCTACTAGTTGAATTTCGGGGACGAAATTCCCTTAACTAGGGGAGACTGTAACATTTCTGCTTTTCGCGTACTTGTAATGCTTAACATATTCATGAATCAATGAAGCTTGAAACCCTCATCATAACTCGTATTCACATCATACTTGAAACATACCTATTTCATGCACATTATACTTATTACATGGTCACATGTTGACTGCAACGCTTGGAATTGCCTTAAATTGCAACTTGGACCGTTAAACCATTTAATAACTCGTTTACCAACACGAAAACTCACCCAATACTAACTTAAAAGCAATGTATCAACCATATGTGCCTAACATCGTTATTTAACTCATTCATTTTGTCACATAATTCAAATTGATGCCCTAGTACGTTATTTAGTATTTTCGTGCGATAGTTCGCCTTTTAAACCACCGTTAGCTACGTACCGTCCACACCCGACAAACTAGTCTAACATGACATTAATTTATGTTTTAAATTTTTAACATATCCATTTCATTAATTAAAACAAAGTTTGTTTGCAAAACTTTCCTTAAATAAATCCTGAAATTTGAAAAAACGATCAAAAACCGCGAAACCGAACCGTTGGATCAACCATGGGTCAAAGGCCGCCCATGACCCATGAAACATGGAAGAATTTTGCAGCCCACAAGGCCAAGAAATTTCGGCCACCCCTTTTACACACCCTAAAAACCCTAAATTCCTTTCCAAGACATTCCATTTTTACACCCCTTCACCCATTAGTATAAATAGGAGGCTTAGGAACTTGTTTTATTTGCTAATTGATGTGCGTGAAGTATATATATTTATAATAAATATTTTTCACACAAATTTCGGTTTTAAAATTGGTTTTCACCTAAACTAAACCACACACAAGAAGGCAAGTGTACCTGTCGGGTGGTAATATAGAATCGATAAGAACCGGATGTCAATCCATAGACACAGTCTAAAGTTCAATCCAGATCTTCAATTGGTTGATTAAGTAGAGAAAATATTTTGATGTTCCGATTTATTTTTGTAAACTCTTTCCTAAAATGTTAATAATTAATTTTTAAGAAAATTGCAAAGACTTGACTGATTAAAAGTGACAAATGTTTTAGTGAGACAACCATCTTAGTTTAGAATCCACTCGTTTAATTATGTCGATGCAAATTATATGGCTAAAACTTGCAATTATATTAATGTTCTTTGAAGCAATTGAATTAGAATCATGTCAAGGTTTTTAATCCCATAATCATTAAGAAAGACATCTATGAGTAAATTACATGTTCCCACTTAAGATTAGTTTAATTAGATAAAAAGATGTAATTTCTTAACTTATGAAATTCTAGGCCAAAGTCATATGAATTCTTAGCTTGAGTCATCAAAACTTTAATTAAAATAACTATTGTTCAAAAAAGAATCATAACATTTCTCTTAGTTTTTCCAAACACAATTAACGGGTTTGTGTGTCTCAATATTTATTTCACAATAAATGTTTCAAAGATTCATTCCTAATTCTTAGCTATAACATCATACCAAAAGATAGTAAAGTTATAAACAAATGGTAGTCTTATAGGTTTTCCAACACAATATAATTTCTCATTTATAAACCTTTAATTGATTCATAAATATTTAGACATGCAACTCCATCAAGAAATTAATACAAGATTATCATTACATTAACATAATATTTTAGCCATAGTCATAAGTTCAACATAATTAATTAAGCTTCATCAAACTAAGATGATTGAAAAGAGGTTTAGCTCATGGTGAGCTTACAAACAACAACAACACAAATGGAATACATGCAAGTCATAATAAGATCAAAGATATAACCAAAGTTTTCAAGTGGAGGAGTGTAGTGATCTTCTAGGTATATTTTGATGATGAAATGGATCTTCCTTAGCCTCCAAATGGTCTCCCAAGTCTGATTCCCGAGTTAAGTGGGTGGAATTTTTCTCCAAGAACTCTCTTTCAAATGAGCCCAAGAGGCTCTATTTATACTGTCTGAGCAATGGGGCAGGCACGGCCCCGTGCTGGGACCATAGTGTAACCATTTTGTTTTCTGTCGCGAACGTACTGAACATGTACTGGGCACGGGGGCGTGCTGTTATACCTGGTCGGGAGACAAAAGTACACTGGTACAATACTAGGTTGACCACGGGGGTGTGCTTGATGGGGCACGGCCCGTGCTTGGTCTTCTGAGTTGTCTAATTTCTTCATTTTTCGCCACTTATTTGCTTGATTGTTTCTTTTAAGCCAGGAGTTCCCTAAAATTCAAATAGAAGCTAAATAAGCGGCAAATTCAATCAATGTATAGAGAAATTGACAATAAATGGGATGCAAATGATGTGAAATATATGTATAATTTAGAGCACATCACTAATTCTCCCTCAAATACTCCTAAACCTTTATAATTTGTGAAATCCCTGCCTCCCCTTTTGAAGATTTCGAAAATCTCTATAGGATTCCAAGAGTTGAAGATCAAACAAGTAAGTAACCCTACGAAGTTCAATACCGTCTTTTAATTCATTCTTTCTTCATCCCCTTAAAATTTTTCTATTTTCTATCTATGATCACTTGATCATGTGAATTAGAACGAAACACAATGGGTAAAAATCCCCATAAACCATAGTGAATAACATATGAAAACACTATTGTACGAGATTAAGATACTAAGAGAGCCTAGTAGATTTAGATATACTACACTCATTGCAACTTTTATTGAATGTTTTATAAGAACCTGAAGAACAGAAAGAAGTATAAAACAAAATTGAAAGCTAAGGATGATCAAATGTAGAATGCCACAACTCATGAGATGATGATGTAGCAGCATAAAGAGAATAAAGTTTATGTAGACTAAGCACCATATGATGAAGGGTTTCTATTTCTTAGAGTAAGAATAGACAAGCCATAATGTGAACATATAACAAAGATGGTTATCCATAAATTGTTGGCCAGAAGGAGTGCAAACTTCTTTCACCAAATCAATATGCGATTGCTTAGCCAATGCCAATTCCACCAAGACTATATATCAACCGAGTAGGTTGTGGATCCATTTCCACAAAAAACACAAGTTAAAACCCACGCTTGACATGGTTTCGCTATCGGTTGTTACAACATTAAAATACGCATTAGGGTTTGTAGTAAACGTTGCTTCATAAGAAGAATTAGGGTTCCACGCCTCTGCAACCATTTTCCAGGAAACATGAACAACGACATTATTAGACAACCAGTGAGCAACCACATAACACAACCTATGTTAATAATAATGCAACTTATTTTATAATACGTACGATGATAATTACGCCACATGTCTTATAATTACGCATGATATACGCATGCATATCGACGTTTTTTTAAAAAGTCGATTTCTTCTATAATAAAAGTATAGCAAGACCATACTCAAATTAAAGATAATTAAATGTTCGATTTTATAGTGTAATTTAAAAAAAAATATTGTCGTTTAAAAAATGTATTTGCGTTAAAAAAATGGAGGACTTAAAAAAGTCAACAATTGTATGATATTCCAAATTTACCCTCTTAGGCCCTTTTCACGCCAAAAAAAAAGTCACGTGACATCCTTTCATCTTAACAATTGATTTCTTTGATTAAAAGCTCAGACTCCTTCATACGCTTCGCACGAAAAAAAAAACTCTTGTTATTTTAACTTTTCTTCATAAAGAAAGAAAATTCAGACAAAGCTTGCAAAGCTCTCATAAAAGAAAATTACAAAGTCTTAATTACATATGGCAAATAATCACAAACTAACTAAACTAGTTAGCCAACTAATTAACTTTAACTAGTATATTTAACATGTTAGTTTCAGCTCAACTATTTGAACATTTTAACACTAACTATTTTAGTTATCCCCGTCCCACTCTCCAGGACTCAACCCGTTAGTTTCAACTCCAAATAAGTCGCTTAAAAAAAACTATTTTAGTTGTCCCCGTAATAATCCATAAAATGGATGTTAGGCCCATCACGCATTGGCCTCGACCCAATCTATAACATCTAGATTCCATATTAAGAAATTATAATGTTTTAGTAATAAAATAACTTTATATAGGGATTTTATTTATAGAGTTATGTTTTATTTAAGGAAAAATAACTAAATAGACATTTTTACCAATAATTCCATCAAAATAATCTTTGACTTTTAGCCTGTGAGATCATAGACACGCCCTCATAACCGCCAGTTAAGCCTTTAGTCTAAGCCGACGCTAAAATCTAGGTAAAAAACAAGTTGCAGTCATTGATGATGCGCCACGTGTTAACGCGTAGGCTAAACCTAAAAATGGGAGGCTTAGCCGGTGGGCTTAGCCGACGCTTTTGAAGGCTTAGCATACACTTTCGAAGGCTTACCCGACGCTTTAACACGCGGCACCTTTAGATTGGTTGGAAGTTGGACCCACATGTTTTTCTCATGGCCGGGCGCCGGCTAGCTTAGCTGGTGAAGGAAAGCTAATTAGCCGGGGGACACATGCCACGTGTTGAACAACGATTGGCTGCAAGTGGGGTCGAGATGTGTAATATTCCAAAATCCTGACAATTTACCTTTTTGTTTTGGGATCGAAAGTTTTAGAAATAAAGATCGAGGACCGAAAGTGGCAACGCGCGAAAGATGGAAAGGGTGGGCTTAAACCCTAGCCTCCACCCTTCCCATCCTTCATTTCATCATTTTCACCCAAATTTCTAGAGAGAGAGAGAGAATCTAGAAAGAGAAAGTATCAATTTTCACCAAAGATCGGTCCACCTGCATTCTCCACCGATTGTGGTGTTAATCGCATGAGTTTCTGGATGTTTTGAGGTTAGTATCAAGCTCTAAACCTTCGTTTGTGAGAAAATGGGGTTTAGTGAGTTTTTGTATTAAAGATTGGATTTTTACGTATGAATGGGCTTGGAAACGCTAGGTCTAGCTTTGCATGAGTTAAACAAAGTGTTTGAACGTAAAAAGTTAGAAACTTGGATCAAATCTGAGTGAAACGCGGTTGATGAAAGTTTCTGGTGAAACTTTCGCTGGTTGGTGAAACTTTAGGTGAAAGTTTCTCATCGAAAGTTCCTAGCAAAAGTTTCTTGGTGAAAGTTTTAGTGGTGAAACTTTCTGTGAAAGTTCTAGTGACAGCGAAAGTTTCGGTTTTGATGTTTTTCGCGTGCAAACCTTCATATAGATTGTAAAGCATTCCTCGTAGCCAAAGTCATCCATCTGTTATAGTTAGAGACCCTCTTGTGAGTTCTAAGTGCCTTTTTTTATTATGTTTTGGGTTGATCTGCATACTCACAAATAAAGTATTCTTTTATGAATAAACAGATAAAGTATTCTTTTATAATAAACAGATAAAGTATAAAGCTAAAGAAAACTAATAAAGAAAGATGATAAAGAAAGAAAGTTCTATTATATGATATCGTTTGACATAATGTGCTTACTTGACTAATTGCTTTAATGTGCTAAAGTGACAGTTGATTGAATTACTATGTATATTTAAGTGCGTGATAGATATAAAGAGTTATAGAGAAGTCTTACTTTGTGTAAGTAAGTTAAAAGATTCTTGTTACAAACAAAATGAGCCTAGCAAGAAACATAGGTATTGTATTCGTTACAAGCATGATAAAGGAAGTCCTTCCATAGTTAGGCACCATAAAGAAATTCTTGCTTTGTGTGGGCATAATAAAGGAGTCTTACTTCATGTAAGCACATTAAAGAAGTCTTGTACGAGTACAAACAATGGGAGTCTTGCACTGGTGCAAGCATATAAAAGAGCCTTGTACGAGTGAATGACGAAAATGAAAAAACTGAAACCGAACGGTTTTCAAAAACCCAAAAACCAAATTTTTGGTTTTAGCCCAAAACCGAACCAAATTGACTCATACACACCCCTAATTACCGCATGTCCGCCTCCAACAGGAGCCCCTACCACAAGGCTGCTTCCGCCACTATCCACAGCTCTCCGATTCTTTAAATTCAGACCTCCCGAGCCAGCGAGCCTTCGTTTATTTGATTCTAAACTACTCCAAATCTTCAATTTATGTATTTTTTTTTTTACTTTTTCTATAAATTTTACTTTATTTGATTATTTGGTAGAGTATTTTGATTTTTGAATGGTAGTATGTTAGTATGTTATTTGATTATTTGAATGTTAGTATGTTTATTTAAGTATTTTGATTAGTGAAACTTGTTGGTTGATTTGAGTTTACTTTTTCAACTGCAAGGATATTGTTATTTTATTTTTTTGTTATGTGACTGACCCGTCCTGACACGAATCGTACCTGAAATTTTTAATATTTAGTTATAGACAACTTACCCTAAAAAAATCTCCTAACCCTATGAAAAAAAATAATGGGTCCGCTACTTATTATATGCTAATATTTATGTGTTTCTTGTAATTCTCTGGTTAAAACTGATCTAGCTAGATTATATATTGAAGGAACCATGTTATAATTAAGTGTTTAAAAATAAATGTTTATAAGTTGTAAACCGTAAAATGAAATACATGGTTACACAACTTTTTATGAGTTGAGCTACAAAAACAAAAGATTAAAAATATGGATATATTAGGAATTTATTACAAAATATATGAGTTTGAATGTACATTATATTGATTTTTTTAAAATATTTATAACCACGGAGTATAGTTAATTGTACACCAAAAAATGGCAAGTTAAAAAAAATGTAAAAGATGAATAACTAAACAAATTAGTTACTTAAAACGAGTAAAACCCGGTCCACCCACTCCACACGTATCTCTCACTCTCAATAACTGACTCACCATGCATTTTAACTTACAAAAAGAGCTTCATGCACACCATTCTTCTCCATTTTTAGGGTTTTGATATATTCACAAACTAATTAAGATGGCAGTAAAGTTGACCAAAATGCAGAAGAAGATGAACTACGACGCCAAACTCAGTAAGCTTCTGGATCATTATACGCAGATACTAATTGTTCATGCAGACAATGTGGGTTCGAACCAGCTGCAGAACATAAGGCAAGGATTAAGAGGTGATTCCATTGTTTTAATGGGTAAGAATACTATGATGAAGAGGACGGTTAGACTCCATGCTGAGAAGACAGGCAACAAGGATGTCCTCAACCTGATTCCTCTTCTTGTGGTACCTTAAATATCTTATATTAGTTTTGTTTTTTGTTTTTTGTTGTTGGTTTTATATTTATTTATTATTTTTAATAAATTTGATTGATTGATTATGTGCATTGGAATTGAATTAGGGGAATGTTGGATTGGTTTTTACTAAGGGAGATCTTAAGGAAGTGAGTGATGTTGTTGCTAAATATAAGGTAATGAGATCTAGTCTGTTATGTTGGGCTTCGACCATTACAAGGTTTAACGAACCTATGACTTGACAGGTTGCGGCACCTGCACGTGTTGGTCTCGTTGCACCGGTGGACGTTGTCGTCCCACCTGGAAACACCGGCTTAGATCCTTCACAAACCTCCTTTTTCCAGGTTAAATCATTCATTTTCCTGATCATTATCGGTTTCTTACGGGCTAAAAATAGGACAAACCTCCGTTCTATGGAGAAAATGGTGTCGTTTTAATCTGTAAATTGTCCTCTATTCGAGTTTTGCTTGTATAGTCTTTTCCAGCTTCTTGCTAGTATTTTAATATAGTAAAACTTAGTGTTGTTAAAAAAATCTTAGGTTTTCTTAAATGCGACCAATAAAATAAAAAAACGAACATTTCCAAATAAATAATAAAAATTATCATTTGTCGGAAATGTGTCGAAATAAAAAAACATTAATATTATAATAATAAAGTTAATTCTAATAGTATAATTAGCAAATTGTGTAGAAATGGGTAGGAACTTTCGCAGCGTCTTTTTTGTTGGAAATACGCAGGAAATTGCATAGGAAATTTGTCACAAAAAGTTTCCTAGTTTTTTTTTTGTCGCAAATGTGTCGAAAACTCTTGTTTCCTACGGATTTCCGAGGAAATTGTGAGTAAGAACTTTTTTTTTCTAGTAGTTACTGTAAACATATTATTTATTTACCTTAAATGAATCAACCATTAGGTGCTTAACATCCCTACAAAGATTAACAAAGGAACAGTGGAAATCATAACCCCTGTGGAGCTCATTCAAAAGGGTGAAAAGGTCGGTTCTTCCGAAGCCGCCCTTCTCACTAAACTAGGAAGAAAGCCGTTCTCGTATGGACTTATCGTTCAATTCGTTTATGAAAACGGATCAGTGTTCAGTCCCGAAGTGCTTTACCTCACAGAAGATGACCTTGTTGAGAAATTTGCTATTGGTCTTTCTCAAGTTGCTGCATTTTCTTTAGCCATTAACTACCCTTCACTAGCTGCAGCACCACATATGATTGTCAATGGCTACAAGAACTTACTATCTATGGCTGTAGCTACTGAATACTCCTTCAAACATGCTCAAAAAGTCAAAGAATATTTGAAGGTCAACACTCTTTCTGTTCTTTCAAATACCCTCTTCATTTTTGAGTTTAAATGTATATTTTAATGGCAGGATCCAAGCAAATTTGAAGCTGCAACAGCACCAGTGACTGTTGGTGCAAGTTCGAGTGGTGCACCAGCAGCCACTGAAAAGGAGCAGAAGAAGGAAGAACCAGAAGAATCATCTGAGGATGAGGGGGGTTTGATGGGGTTGTTTGATTGAAAGTTAGGGTTTTTGATTTGTGTCTATCAAAACTGCACCTTGTATGGATCATCAATTCAATCTTTGGTGATGTTAACACAATAATAAATGATGTTCCTAAGCTTTGGTGCTTGCTAGTGTTTATGTGATGTTTCTAAATTTGGCTAGTTCCTTTGTAACAAGCATGTAATTCTCATACATTTTTTTCTACAAAGTTTATGATGTTAGAAATGTAAATGGCTTTTGACCAGAAGTGATTCAAATTCATTAAAATTAAGGCAAACAAGACTTTTAATCAGAATCACCATGCATGGCATGACTTCATCTACAAACACAGAGAAGATTAATTGGAACATCTCCATCAAGTAAGTATTCTGATTAATATGAGACTTGTATAATTGATATCACATGTGAATCATTCTACATATGAAAGAGTCGAGATTAATGTATTTCGCGTATTTTTAAGTGTGACCAAGTTAATGAAGTTTAAACATTTTCCTAAGCGAATAAACTAGAGATTATAGATATGTTAAGTTTGTGAAAGCATTCATTCCGATAGTATTTATAAACAAAAATACATATTCTATAGCTTAAATGTGGAATGGTATTGTGATAAAAAAAGGTATAATTTAATGTTAACAAACAGAAGAAAATATTTATAAATTTAATTTATTTTAAATAAACATAGATATATAAACTTAACAAATAATCAAATCAGATAGAGACATTCATATATGATCTTAGTTAATATTCCAACGGAAGTTAGACATAAATAAAAATAAATAATTAAGTAGGGGATCTCACGGTTTTGAAGGGGGTGATCAAACGGGTTGGAACTGGAACCGAATTGCGAACCATTTAACACGAAAGATGAGACTCGTAACTAGACCCTTTAGTATTATAAAGGGTTCTGGACGGGGCGGTCCAGCCTGTTCTGACAGCTCTGGGGGACAACATGCTCACCCCTCACTACTAGAAAACATTTATATTTTCTACAAAATTTTTTGACAAGTTACCAGCAAAAGAAATTTTCCACAAGTTTGTGACAACTTTTCGATAAAACAAAAACAAAAAATAACCACAAGATTTTCTACAATTTTTCGACAAATTTATTAAGTAAGTTAACTTATTTATTTAATATAATCGTCGGAATATTGTCGAAAATTACCAACGAAATGCTTTTGTCGTTAATTCGTCGGAAAATTAGTCGAGACTTTGTCGGAAAATACATTTCTTACGGGGTTTTTTCCAACAAACACTTTTTTGTCGGAAACTTGTCGCTAACGGCCAATTCCGACAAATTTCCAACGAAACTGCTGTCGTAAATTTTTTATTTTTTTAGTAGTGTCTAACCGACGATACATTTAAATTTTTACCGATGACTTTTTTGCTCTGTAAACTGTTGGTGAGTTTATATTTTTTGTAAAAGAATAAAGTTAAATATAATTTATTTCCTTGGAAATTAAAAACAAGTTATAAATATTATAAATTTTGAAATTTATATTAAAATTACAAAACTACATTAATTAAAGATAAATTCTCGTGACAAATTTGTGTTAAGCTCGATTTTAGCATATATATGTTGTAAGTAGGGGTTTATGTGGTATTTAGGAGTAAAAAATTGTTGTTGAAATAATAGTCAATTATGTTATTTAGTTTAAGAGTTAATTACACACATGGTTCTTATGGTTTAAGCAAAGAAACAGGTTTGAATACTAACTTTCAATTTTGTAACGAGTTTGGGTATTAACACTCACAGACGTTAAATTTTTTATTTAGTTGAAAGCAAAAAAAGTAACAAGTTTGGATACTAACTTTCAATTTTACAACGAGTTTGAGTATTAACACTCATAGACGTTAAATTTTTTTTATTTAGTTGAAGGGCATTTCTATCATTTTGCATATGAGAGACTAATTACGTAACTCATTAGATTGTTTGATATTAAAGGGACTATTTCTGTATTTTACATAAAATATAAAAAATTAAAAATTAAAAAATCAAATACCAACCCCTAACCCTCTCCCTGCCATAGTTACTGCCAAAACCCTAGCCATCCCATCTAAATCGCCGACCACCACCACCCCCACTCCCTCTTTCTCCCAAGCACCACCACCCATTGCCATAACCAACGTGTGAACTCTCTCTCCTCTAATAGTTACCCTCTACCATGTCTCCCTCCACTGCCGCCCCTCACCTCCACTCTCGATTGGAATGGTGGTTCTGCTAAACCATGAATCTGCGAGGTGCCTTCAATCTGTAGTTCGTCGACTTCACCTCAAGATTTAGCCGCCCCCAACACCAGCAATCTTCGGCACCACCATTCCAACAGGACCAATAGTGGCCACATCCATTTCAACACCACCACTGATCCACTCCTCCCTTACCATTATTCTACAGCTCCGTTCAGAGAATGAACAACAAAAGCTCTGATCTGAGTGAAAAGCTCCGATCCAATTCCCTCTTACCTATGGTTTCAATCTTCTGTAGTTCTAAAAATAGGGGGACGTCAATCGATGATGGCGTTGTCAGTGATAGGTGCAACGGTGAATGTTAATAGTTTACTGATAAACATAGCTGAAATTAGGGCTGATGTTGAGGCAACGGCGGTATTAGGCGTAGGTTGATAGCGGTGTGGGGAGAGGAGTTGTCGGAGGCTCTTGATTTTTGGGAAGAGGGTTGACGGTTCAGGTGTGAAGAAGAAGAAGAAGAATGAAGAAGGGAACGATCAAGAACGAGAATCTTGTTCTTGGATTTTAATGATGATTTTAACCGGAAAAGGAAACAGACAAGAAGGAGATGAGAAGAGAAGGGGTTAGGATTTTAGTTTTGTTTTTTGGATTCTTTTATCTTTTATTAAATTACACAATGGTCCGTGTAATCAAATAGAGTTTTTTACAAAAACAGTCCATCCGGTTATTAAAGGGTATTTTGCCAAAACTTGTTACTTTTTGGTCGTTTTGTCAAAACTTAACAGAAAACTAACAGAATTTAGCCTTGGTACCGATACCTGTTATAATTAAAAGTTACTATCCAAACTTGTTACTTTTTTTGAATCCGTTACTTTGCCAAAACCATAGAAACCATCTATGTAAGTGACTCTCAATTTAATTAAAATACAATGTTTTCAGAACCGGACCGGACAACAAACCGGACGTCTTAGAGGTTCACTGGTCGGACCGGTCGGACAGGTCGGACCGGATTCAAGAACCGGATTACGTAATAAATAATATAAATATTCATAAAAATATATAGAAAAATATAAAAAATTCCAAATACTACATATACAACCATTTAAACAATTTTGAGTCAATGACGAGGGTTGTAGGTCTGTAGAAATTTTAATTCTTTTGAATCTTCAATTTTAATTTTGATTAGGGTTTTAGAGGACCTGTGGCAGCGTATAAGTTAAAAGGAAAGAGCCAAATTGGGTTAAAATTGTAAATAGAAGTAAGTAGAAGGACTATAGGATAAAAAAAATAGTAAAAAAAAATTAAACTACCGGTTCGCGGTTCGCGGTTCGACCGCTAAATCGCTTGGACCGCCCGGTTCAACTAGCAAACGGTCTTAGAACATGTAATCGGACCGGTGGAGGTCACGGTTCCCGGTTCGACCGGCCGGTCCGGTCCGGGTTTAAAAACATTGTTAAAATACATCAAATAATTTAATAGAAGTACGGGTTTCATAACTACGAAAATGACACATAATAAATGTCCAACTGCCTTAATAGTTGATATTTTAAAAACTGTCTTTAGACTAAGCTAATATGCATCAATAATATAATAATTATTATTATTATTATTTTTATTTTTAGAGTAACTAATTCCTCATGATGTTTCATTTGCTTATCAATCCACTCCCATATTTGATTGGTGGATATGATCGAAGAAAAAGAAAAAGAAATAGTTGTCGTGATAACTACTTTTGTGTTGGCTCGAACTTGGTCGGACCCTCCGACTTGGTTGTATGTGTGAGAACACGACTTCCCGCTCTAACGCATTATTAATAGACTCATTTTGTCTCGTGTTGTTTGTGTGTTTTCTGCTAAACATGAACGGCCATTACTTTTTGTTGGGGAATCCATCAAGGGTTATTATGTCAATTCGATAATGACTAAAGCTAGATATTTTAACTTGTGAAATTACAAATGTGTCCTCCGGTCTAAGAAAGCCTTCTCATTTACCAATTAATTTCTTACGACTTTACAAACCATACTTTTCTTTCATCTAAGACGATGTGTATTTTGGTCAAATTTGCATGCAAGTGGTTTAGATGATTCTTGAGACCAATGGTTAAAATATCCTTTGAATATCTTAGTCACATGGAGTATATCACTTCAACTATTTTCATTTATAATAATAATAATAATCTTTATACTGATAAATAAAAGTCTTAAGGGGACACTTGTCATATTCTGTTGCATCCTCATCATGTTTTTTCCGTCTCTATCTCTTATTAAACAATGATATTAAAAGAATATATTTTTAAATATTTAATATAAATCTAATCATAGATACTTATTATTTAATTATGGATGGTTATTATATTATTAACTAAATAAATTTAATATGAATTAACATTTATTAATTACATAAAGTTTTAATACCAACACGTTGTTTGTATTACAAGGGTAGGTTTCTTGTCTTCTTATAACTTATAATACATCTCGTATTTATATCGATAAATGAATAAATAAAAAAGAAAGGAGATTTGAAGATACGGGAAATGGCGTGGAATTGGTGTTTGCATGTCCAAATCCACATTATAATTATATATTTTAAAACCTATTTTTGCATTGTTTATATGTCAATTTCATTCTCGATCACTCATTCTACTCCTTTCATTTGCAATCCTCTCTTTAGGTAATTTTGAATACGAATCAGATTTTTAGTTGTTTTATCTATATATTTAATGACTCTAATTTGAGTTGTTCTTAAATTCAAATTGGTTTATGGCCTCCTAACTTGTTTACAACTCGTTCATAATCCATCAATCCGCCTAACTTGTTCAGATCAATGGGCTACACAGGTCGTGTTTCAGTTACGATTTAAGTGTGTCGTATGTTTAGGATTAATGTTTTTGACATAAATAATTATAATGTTTGAAAAACTTGTTAAATATATAGAATTATCTGATTCAATAATCATATCATTAAATCTGTTTTTCATCCTTTATAAATCCATACCAGTTGAAACTTTATATTTATTCTTAAAATTCTTTTTTAATTCTTTTTCTTATTGGATTACACATAAAAAATACACACATACTTAACCATCTTATCCATAATATATATCATGTACAGCTATTTCGTTCAATTCATATGCTTTTGTTTCACAATATTACAGATATTTTTAAACAGAATTAAAACTAAAATTCGGAAATAATATAATAATTAATGAAAATATTGTTAGTATGTATGTGTTTGTATATATGATATACGTTTTAAAAAGAATACGATATTTATGAATGAAATGCATACATTTTGATTTTTGTACATTAAAATATATTATTAAAACTGTTTTATTGTTATTTCTATATTTTCGTCCTTACCTTCTAGAAACTGTAGGACCTGGCCGAAATGAATTAAAAAAAATTATTATATTACAAACTTAGATGGGAGGTTTTCTTTAAAAAAAATACTTGAAAATGTATTTTCTATTACTCGTGTATTACACGGGTTGTAAAAATTTAAATTATATAAAACATAAATCTAAAAATAAATGAAACATAAAGGAAATTACATACTACATTAAATAACAAAAAAAAAGACAAGTTTCTATAAATTTTCATAAATTTTTAAAAATTTTCTTGTATACTACATTTGTTGTTTGGTTTGTAGCTTTATCATCTTTATCTAACATCAGTAACTTTACTCCGTCTCTAGTCTTGACTCTTGATAGTGCAACATACAACTGTCCATGGATGAATACCAGTTGTTTTAAATACAAACCAACTCTAGATAATGATTGTCCTTGGCTTTTATTGATTGTCATTGCAAAACATACAGATAGTGGAAACTTGAAAGGGATCTTCTTGTCTGAAGGAATCAGATTAATTCACGGGGTGTATAAAGGAAAATAATATAATTCATAAATCTGTAAATATTTCTGATAAATGCACAACTCCGTGTAAAGTAATACCACATGTGACTTTTATAAATAGTAAGGGTGATCGTCATATTGTATGAAGCTTCTTTATCACACACATATACTTTACCAGATTTTGGAGTTCCTTTGAAGGTGATTCCTCCGAATGTGTTCTCCTTGAAACAAACAAAACTAAACTTGATCGAAGCTCTCTAATTTGAACATGATGCCAAACTAATTATACAAAAGATACATAAATAGTGCAACTTTAAATAAGTAACATGGATAAATACTCTAAGCAAGAAGTTTAGAAATACCAACATTCGGTTGTAATTCCCATTTTTCATAATTTTATATGTGAGAAGTTAGAGAAAAAATCAAACTCCAGTTAGATACATGCATCGCCGCACCGGGAGCATCTAGGGTTTCAAGAGAAAAAATTAGGTGACCGAAGTTGTGCATGTAATAGAAAAGATCCATTTCATTGCTGCTTTTGCATTTTTTTACTTTCCAAAGTCAACGTTCAACATCTATAGCTGGTAATACCATAATAGTTGGCAAGGAAATGAGTTTTAGCTACCGGAAACAATAGATACATGAACAGCAAAACCTTTTAGATAGTTTGCAATATTTATAGTTGCATGTACCAAAAAAAAAGTATGCATCAAGTTCGGTTCAAGAAGTTTCTAATTTGTTTGCAGAATGTTAAAAATGTATCTCTAATTTGTGGCATTATTACAAAAACCACAAGTTGTGGGTAGCTAAAGAGTAGCATATATACAAACTGATAGTAATCTGTAATTGAGAGGATTGGTAAAGACATAACATAAAATAAACCATGAAACTTTAATAGATACAAGATGACTAATTTGGGTCAACAGTACCACATAAATCCATTGGGTCCAAGGAAAACATGTGTTCTGCTCCGCACTCTAAATTGAATATAGATGCATCAATGGACTACATTTGTGGGTAGCATTAAGCAGGTCAGTTGTAACCATAGTAAAAAAAAGTTAAAATTTTTGTATGGCTGCACAAATCAACCACCCTATTTGCAGTTAAATAAATTACTTTGCACACCACAATATTGTACACACAAAAAGTACTTTGCACACCACAATATTTGTAATTAAATAAATTAATTGTCATTGGAAAATTCGTACTCATAGGATGATGTCTCCTCCTCCCACTGCTTCCGGCTGCGGGTCTGCAAAACATTTTTGTAGTGTTTTTGTCTTCTGATCAGAATACAGATAGCAAAGAAGTGAATTTGTTATACTAACCATATATCAAGCATATTGCTTAGTTTAATAATTTTGACCTAATTGACATGTTTATTCTATTTCATTTTCAGTTAAAACCTTTACCTTGACCCGTTATCACAAATGCACAAAAAATGGAACCAAAGGATGATATATTTGACGCTGAAATCATTAAACAACAACTTGTTGTGCCAATAACCAATAATCCAAGAAACTTAGTGATTGGGAAAAGATGTGGAATGCTGGTTGGATCCAAGAGTTTGTGCTGCATCAATATTAGAAATTACACAAAACTATTAAAATTAGAATCAGTCCTTTACTCTAGTTAGACCCAAATCAGTTCACTGATATATATAGCAGTTACTGAATATTTAAAAAAATTAAAATTAGAACATGAATCAAAGTTAAAGAAACTATAAATTGTTAAAAACCAAGCTGATAATCCAATAAAATCAAGAATTCTCCAAGTAGACGCTCATATAATTAATCACAGTTCATGTCACTACTAAGAACTGTACAATTATATACAAAAAAAAATAAACCAAATTGAAAACATTTGACCTTTAATATGCATATAATATCAGATAATTATTGATACAGTCTCTAATAACATGTCCAGCCTCAACTGCAGTGAAATTTGTTTGCAAGCGATGCTTATTTGCGAGCGTGTTTGTGTTAGAAAAGCATAAATGAATTAAAGCATAGTTGAATTTGAGATAACAGCAAAAAAATGGCTTATTTGAAAAGAGGTAATCTTGAAAGAAAAAGATTTATTAGCCCAAATGATTTCAAAAACCGTTGGATGAAAGTCATCAAAATATGGGTTCAGAGAAACAAACAATCAAAAACCTAGACATTAAGCATGAATCAAAATCCACATAGAAATAGAACTTAAATAAAAATCCAAAAACATCACAAAAAGTCCAAACCTCTGCAAGAAGACCAAATCGGCGTCACCGTTAACCACCTGTGAATCACCAAATACGACGATGCAAGGGAAAGAAGAGAAGATCGGAGATGTAAGATAGTAATCAAGAACAAAACGTAACTCACCAAATCAGTTACCTTCGTAGCTCACACCACCTCCTCCGTCGAACGACAATTAAAAACCCTAATCAAAATCCCTTATGAAGAGGAAGCCGTCGATCAGAATAAGAGCCTTCGTATGAAGATCCGAGGTTGAAAACGAAACAGTCGATGAGGGTGAGAAGGAGAATAAGGTGAAAGGGGCGGTTGTAAAATTAGGGTTACGAATGAATCAGAAGTTAGATCCGAGGAAAGGGTAATGGGTCAGGTATAGACCCACGCGTCAAACTTAAACATGTTAAAAGACAATGGGCGGAAAAAACTCTATGAGAGTGAATATGGTGCTGCCACGTGTTCCAGATTATTTTCCTTTATTATATGTTATAGATTATAGATATAGATTATAGATTCTACTATTGTAAATTGTATCTCTATAAATAGATATCTCCTTCATTGAGGAGATCATTCAAAGTTAATATCATTCAGTTGTTACATAGTTGTAACATGTTTATCAACCTACATAATTGTTCTATGCAAATCTATTTTTATAACATCTAATAAATATTATTCTACATCAGAACTTTAGTGGATTTTTTGAACTCTTTCCATAATATACTCATTTTGCATACATTCGAAATGCAAACAATAATTACAAAATTTATGAGTTATTATCAATAACTTTCAAACTCAAAATTACCAAACATAAAATATTTATTGAATATAGATTTTTTTTAATGACAAACATACACCTCATAAGCATCTTGCGTATCACATTTAAATAAATATATATAAATGTATTATGTTGTTCTCGCATTTCTCAACTAAAATTCATTTTTCACTCATTTTCCAACAAACGATATTATATGTTGCTAGAACAATAACGGTTTATTCTTAAAAAAATCAATTAAGAAAGAGTTGAGACTTAGCATTAATGTATGAAAGAAATAACTTTTCTTTTTTAGAACGATAAACACACACTACTTTTAATTCTTCATTATTTTCTACCATGGAACTCGATCTTTCAACCTTATTGGAAAGGACTCCACTAATCACTATGTACACACCTAATGTTAGTGGGCTAGAAGCTTTTTTGGTATAAAAGAAATAACTAATTAAACAAAGCTTGAACCTAGACATTTATTAGCTACAATGGGCTTTAAGATGTTAATCCATACCCCAAACAATCTTGTAATATAAAATGATTAAATCAAACACATAAATTAATTATTTTATAAGTAATTTAAACTAAACCAAAACTATTTTAGTATAATGCATGTGTTTTATTTGTAAATATGATTATCAAAAGAAAATTTATGGGATGGGATGGGATGGGATGGTCGTACTATTTGGTTGGTCAACCCTTTGAATACCGCAAAAGCAATTAAGTATGAGAAGTCGGGTCGGGCAAGTTTCACGGTGAGTTCCATAAAAGAGGCAGATGGGTCGGTGAGGACACATGTCGCATGAGGAGAGAGACCCGAAGTACAGATCTGGATGCCCGTGAACTCTAACAACTACGGGTGTTCAAAAAAATCTGAATCCGAAACCGAACCCGAATTATCCGAAAATCCGAATCTGAATTATCCAAAAATTCGGATTCGGATAGTGATTTTCGGATATTTCGGATAGTTCGGATATCCGAATATCCGAAATATTATATTTATATATTTTTTTTAATTGTTTTTATTATTTAAAAATAAGAAAATTTGAATCAAAACCTGATATATTATATTTATATATTTTTATATGTATATTTTCTAATATTTTTTAAGGTTTTTAATTGTTTTTGTAATTTAAAAATATTATTTTTATATATTTTTTTATTTTTTTTATATTTTCGGATATCCGTTTCACTATCCGAATCCATATCCGAATTTTCGGATATCCGAAATTTCGGATTCGGATTCGGATAGTGAAAAAATTTCGGATATCCGAAATTCGGATATCCGACTTTGAACACCCACCACTACACCACCCCATATTGCCTTGGAGTGGTTCGTTATTTACATCCAACACCCCTCGAAATTCAACCTATTGCTTGTTTATGTTACTAAAATATGTAACACTTGTTAAATACAATTGTCACAATTCTAATAGGAATTTTTGGATATATGTTTAATATCAATGTTACTGTATCTGGCGTGATGCGATTTGAAGGTAGTATGACCGTATCTAGGTGTAATGTGATCATACCTCTGTCATCAATTATTTTTGTAGTAAATATTAAACAATACGGGTAACATTAAACTCAAATAAAAAGTATTATTTTTAACTCATCAACCAACAGACTTGTTTATTTTCCTAACTTGGTTAAGTTGGACACCCGTAGACTCTAATTCGATTTTCCACTTGTTTTTGGATTAAGGTGACACAAAAGCAAGAGATTACAACGAAGTTCAAGCATTACAAATACACAAACTGAAAGTAAAAGTACCAAAACTGAACAAACTATAAACTCTAGGGACTGACCTGAAAATAGCTCTGGTATACGATCACGTACATACGGTTGAAATTATATTACTTATTTACTTTATATAAATATAAATACACACAAAGTTTATGATGTGATTGATTCATGTTGCCAAGAGATTTTTTTATGTGAATAGGAATATCTACAGACAGAAATCATATATGTATATAACAACCTCACACCCCTCTTCCTCTAGCTAAGTGATACCGTCCGTCGCACTTGGCCGGAAAATCAACCGGAAACATCCCCTATCGCCATAACCTCCGGTGTTACTGGTTTGCTAGGTACCTAAATCTAGATACCTCATTCCGTTCAATCTGTTTTGATTACTGTAATTCTTATTGGTTTCTGTTTTCTGATCCGATTTTCATGCTCAAAACTGTGTGTATGTGTGCTGTAATGATTTTATTCTTGAGATTTGTTGAAGATATTGACTCTTGGTTATAATTTTTGCTTTATGTTTACTCTTTTCAGGTATCACTTTCTGTTATTGGATCTGTAAGCTTTCATCTTTGAAATTTGAATCTCTCAATTTCTCTCTCCAGAAAATGAGATCCAAAACTGCGAATCGGTGTTTGAATCTACCACAGCAATCGATTCCACACTCCTCATCTTCCTCGTTGCAAACCCTAGCCTCCGCGGTTTCCTCACCGTCACGCCGGAGTTTGACTCACCTCGCTCTCGCCTACCGCTACGTCCACCGGTCAGCGATATTCGGATCAAAATTGACCAGATCGGATACGCCGAGAAAACATCCGCCGATCAAACGCGCGGTTTTCGCCAGCTTAGACGCTCAATTCTCCGATGAAGAGTTTTCTAAAAAAATAGATGAATTAGCTCTCCGGTTTCAGGTTTCCGACGACGTTGAATTGGAATCGGAATTGGACTGGCAAGGAGATATGATTCCGGCGAGTATAGAACGGAAGGCGAACAGTGTTGATTTGCCGTTTTCGTTACGAATTATTAAGAGGAAGAAGCAATGGCAGGACGGAATAAGAGAGGCAGGTGAATCTGCTTATTGTTCAGTGAAGAAAGCTTTCTCTTCAATGGTGTTTATAATCCGAGAGCTTCAAAGCTACACGCTGCAAATGAGAGAGCTTCTATTTTACGAAGATTTGCAGGATGTTGTTGTGAGAGTTCAAAAGGAAATGAACGCCTCTTTCGTCTGGTTGTTCCAGCAGGTTTTTTCACAAACCCCAACCCTAATGGTGTACGTTATGATTCTGTTAGCCAATTACAGCGTCCATTCCATGTCAAACAATTTCGCAACCGCCGCCGCGCCACCAGCCGCCACCATGGAGTCTGTTACACAGCACGATACTCATACTCACACGAAATTTGATTCCTCATCGATCAAGTCATTTTCTGCGAATTCCGGCGGGAAAACGACGTCAATTGGGGGAAACAACGGCGGCGGTGGAAAATTCCGGCAGGTTGCTAGTGGAACTGACGGTGACGGCAGGTTTGACCGGTCTTTGACCTCGTCGTCGGCGATTGGGAATCCGGCGAGGACGAACGAGGAGTCGGTTTCCGGTCAGGCGAGTGAGGAAGAGGAATTGAAGTCGTGGAATTCGATTGTGGATGAAGCTGATCGAATACGTGGCGGTCTGGACGGTGAGACAGTGAAGAGATTTGTTTCTCCGGTGACGGTGAAAATTGAGGAAGAAGATGTTGCAGATTATTTCAAAACGGAACTTCTTTATCAAACGGGTCTGTCACAGGAACCCGATAACCCGCTACTACTTGCCAATTATGCACAGTTTCTCTACCTCGTTGCACGTGACTACGATAGGTACAAAACTTTTAAAAACTTGTATTTTGCAAAAAGGTACCTGTACTTTGATTGTTATTTCAAATTTGGATAATTCACTAAATTCTTTACATTGTGGTTTGTTCAATAGAGCGGAGGACTATTTCAAAAGGGCTTCTAGGGTTGAACCGAAGGACGCCGAGGCGCTAAACAAATACGGTAGCTTTTTATGGCAAGTTCGGAAAGATTTGTGGGCGGCGGAAGAGACGTATTTGGAAGCGATTTCTGCGGATCCTAACAACTCGTTTTTTGCTGCGAATTATGCGCATTTCTTATGGAGTACTGGCGGGGAAGACACTTGTTTCCCTCTTGAATCGCCCGAGGATATGTAAATTAACCACCGGACTCGGGTTTAGTTTAGACAGTTGGGATAATAAACGGTTAAGTATTACTTTTGATATCCCGGCTAGAGGTGGTTTTGAGGGGACGAAAGTTGTAATTAAATTTTGTTGATATAAAATTACAAAGTGAAAATGAAATTAGGCGGAAAGTAACAACTTTTTAATGTTATTCTCGTGGATTATAGTCGTGAATACAAGTTTAAAAGTTTTTTCTCTTTTCCGAGACCATCTCACGGACGCTGGTCACTTTGGAGATCCCCACGGACGTCTCTCTCCCTCTTTCCTTAACGTGGGAATCAATATATGTTTAAAGAGATGAACGATAAATATAATGAGTTTATTTTATGGAAAAATAGTAAGAAATTATTTTAGAAGTTTTGTTCTGATATTTTCTGACGTCTTTGTTTATTTCTTTTGGTATTTAACAAGTACGTGTGTTATTACTTAAAAACAAGAATGTCGAAATAAAAAAAAAAGAAAAAAAATATAGGTAGAAGGTTTGAAAGTGGTCTTGACTCTTTAAGAAGTAAGAACCAAAGAAGTCAAATCCAACTTCACGTGATTGACAAAAGGCGATTGCAACTTGCACATTATATAATTTTTTTTAAAAGCAATAATCTCTCATTACCATGTAATTGCAACTATTAGACGAATACTCTCATGTTGGAAGTGTAAAGGGAAATATGTAACACTGAGTTTGTTGAAACGTAAATAAAGAAAAGGATCCTCCTAACATAATATTCTGAATTTAAAAAATGAGAAAAATAAACCAAGTCATTTTATATAAAAAGATGAAATCGTAAAATAGTTTTTATAACTTGTATGATTGTGTTTCGATTAATATTGTAAAAAATATTAAAGTTGAGAGGAAAACAAAACTTTGTAACAAAACTTTTGTGATCAATTTAAAAAAACAATAATAAGCTGATAGATTTATATGAAGGGGGGTATATTGTAATTATTCAAAATTAAAAAAAAGTTTGTTGCAAAACTTTAAAATGTAAAAGTTTATGGTGCAATTTGTAAAAATTGAAAACTATATTATTTATAATGTTACATTAAGGTGTTGTGTGCATGTGGGAGTAGTACGTCAAACCCATGATGACACCTCATTTTCATAAACCAAATGTTCGAAAATCATTTTGTTATGTTTGTACTTGAATGTTTGGGTTTGATGGCTAGTCCAGACTTCATCGGACATGCCTAAGTTGGATAGACGACGTGAACATGCCTAGGTGTGCTTGCACACCGAACGCATCACTGGTCGCGAGTTGTTGCCGCTCGTCTGGTGAGTCGAAGGTAGGATGAAACCAGTAGACCCTGATCATAAGCGAGATGGATTGGTTGACCTTGGGGCAACCCAGGGCGCCACACGGGGCCTCGAGAGATGACCCCGTGACAAAGTGGTATCAGAGCAGGCCGATCCTCGGATACTTTGGAACGCGACTTATCACAAATGTGCTTAAACAGATGAGTATGATTCCGTAATGGTGGTGGGAGAAGACCAAACAAGGAGCGCTTCGGCGATGGTCTTTGTAAGCCGCGAGTATGGGATTGTGAGCTCCGCCCTAGTCCAGTTACATTGAAGCATGATCGAGTTTAGCAACCTACGGTCCTGTAGTGCCACAACCAGATTAAAGATGCTACAACCTTCAGATCCCTATATTGAAACTATTGGCGAAAATCGGCGCCACCTAAAGTAATCTGATGCACTATCTGAACTGATATGAAGATCTATGTTGCTGAACTACCGGGTGTCCTTCTTACCAAAATGAATCATTCTCAATCATGGGGGGGTGAAGATGCATTGTTTTTCGGCTGCGAGCAAGTATAGGATTGCGAGCATGCACGAGGACGTGCATGAAATGGTGGTGGGAGAGTTTCACGGACCAAATATTCAAAGATCGTTTTGCTAGGGTTTGTACTTAAACGCTTGGGTTTGCTGGCTATTCTGGACTTCATCGAGCACGACCTCAGTGGAATAGACGACGTGAACATGCCTAGGTGTGCTTGCACACCGAACGCATCACTAGTCGCGAGTTGTTGCTGCTCGCCTGATAAGTCCAAGACAGGACGAAACCAATAGACCCTGATCATAAGCAAGATCGAATGGCTGGCCCTGCAGCAACCCAAGGCGTCACACGGGGCCTCGAGAGATGACCCTGTGACATCATGCACACCATGTGTGTTAATTCATGTGCATGTTTTGGGAGTTCGTAACCTCAAAACCCCAATATTAATCGAATTGTTCTGGCTTCACCTTCTTGTGTCTTGGGTTAGGAGTAAGGGTTCGGTTGATGATATCGACGAGCTGCCTAGAATTGACCGCAATGGGTCGTTGCTGGAACAGTCGTAGATGAAGAAACCAACAGTTGAGAAGAGCCCAGCAGCGGAGAAGGGTCTAACAAACCGCTACCTGGGGTGCGAGTGCCTATTTGGGGTTGTTGCAGTTGTCGGGTTAGTTTTCTGTGCTGGAGGTTGTAACATCCACAAAATCCTGACACTTAAGGTAGGCCGAATGGAACGAAGGAAAAGAAATTGGTTCGTGGGAGGCGGGCTTGGGCCCAAGGTGCATGAAGGGGGAGGGAATAAACCCTAACCAACCCCCATTCATGCATCCATTCCATCAAAAAGATCAAATAGAGAGAGAGAGAGAGAGATAAAGTCCAAGAATCATCTCTTTGATCTTTAAAGTTGCTTCTAATCTGTGTGTCCAGTGTTTGTGAAGAAGAATCCACCAGAAACTACAACTTTTGAGGTAATAATCTAACCTAAAACCTCTGTTTTTAGTTTAAATCGGGTTTAGGGTCAAACTAGTTTTGATCTTAAAGGACAAGGTTTTTACGTGTAAAATGTAGAATAAAGACTAGATCTAGCTTCATGGAAGTTAAATAAACGATTTGGACATAAAAAGTTGCAAACTTGGGTTGAAAACAGGCCTATTTGAAGATGATGTTCATCAGGCGACACTGACAGTGTCACCTTCATGTGGCGACGCTAGTCGGGGAAGAAGATGGGGGAAATGGCGTTGTCCCCAAGGTTTTCAATGATTGGAACACGTGTCATTCAGCGGCGACACTAAGAGTGTCGCCAAAGCTAGTTGGCGACACTAATGTGGGCGGCATTAAGGGGACGACACTGAGGTGTGGCGACACTAAGTCCTTAACGAAAGTTAAGTCGACACTGTCCAACGACACTGTCATAGCATTAGTGTCGGCGACACTAGGGTAGGCTACACGACACTAGCCTAGAATTGATAGATAACGTTTAGCACGCTACCGTTAATAGAAGTCCAGTTCAGACTTACATACAGTCAATCAGGTGAGTCAAGAATCCATATTTACTTGTTTCTAAGGTAATGTGCATACTCAAATGAAATGTTTATGATATGAAGAACGAATGAAAAGAAATGATTTATGAAACAAGAACGTATGAAATGAAAGGTTTATAAAAGTAATGTTTACGAAATTGCATATTTATAAAGGAATGGTTTGTAAATGAAAGAAAGGGGTGTACAGATGAATGAAATGTTTTACGAAAATAAAAAGGACAAATGTTTTAAAGAATTCATTGCATGTCTAATCTGTTGAACGAACGAATTGACAAAAGAAGTTTGGGAATGTATTTCACAGCCTTATGACAGCTTTTGGGAAATCCATAGTGCCATAAGTACAACAGGGATAGTGCATATGTGGTATGCCAATGGTATTACGGTTGTACAACTGGTGAAGGTAGTGGCGACGGTCACTCGGAGTTAACGTAACCCGTAAAGGATAGAGGTTATTACCTTATGGACCTATGAGTCATAAGGGCGATGTAATTACCTTATGGGCCTAAGAGTCGTAAGAGCGATGAAAGAACCGGAAACATATTGAAAGTTTTCGGAATAGCTTTGTTACGGTTTCGTTTTTTTGTAGTTTTTGGAATGTTACAAACTATTTCGCTGCAACGCATGAGTTCGCATAAAGGTTTTGTTTTTTTTTATAAAAATTTTTTGAATTCGCTAATTTACTTCGTACACGGTAACTTCTTTATTTTTAATATTATCAAAACTCTATTAAATGTTTTGCTTTTTTTTATGTATTGCATGTATTAACGTGTTGCTATGTGCGAGTTAACGCGCCGTAACTGTGCTTCAAAAACCGATTGATTTAATGATTTAGCTTCTTCTTTTTTTAAAATTTTTAAAGCCGATTGGTGTTCGTTTTTTAGCTTTCTTGAAGATTTTGATTTATTTAACGGTTTAGCTTTCCTTTTTTTTATAAAGTTCAAAGTCGTTTAGCGTCCGTTATTACACGTGTCGCGGCGCGCAGCAGCTGCAATGCGCCAGTGCAAATTACTAGTTAAATACAAAGGGTAATGAACGGTAATTGCACATCCAATCAGGTACTGACGCATGACAGGTTCTGATTTTTTTAAGACTTTTTTTCTTTTTGTATATACAGAGGGTGAATGGGAATGTTAAACAAACACGGTCGTTGTCTTTGGGGTTTGTGCGTGGCTTCCTCGGCTGCTAGACCCGGGTTCGACACCCCATCCCCTTTCTGGTTCACAGGCGTTAGCAAGTCCCTCGGCTGTCAAAGCTACTTTTTCTAAACTTTTAAAATATTATTTTTTTAAGTATCAAATGTACCGTTGCAACGTGCTTATTTTTATATACGTTGTTCACAACGTAGTTGTCGTTATACACGCCCTACCACAACGCACGTGTGTGTTGTTACTTGTTAGATACATTTTTCCAAAGTCCGCTGGTGCAGTTATACCTTTCGACAAATATGATGGGGAAGCCAAATTGAAAACTCTCTTAGGTATACGGTGTATTGATATAACCATCGAAATTTCTTTTAGTTTTATATAAAATAATAAAAATATTATTAAGATATTACCTAAACATTAAAAACCACATAGCAAACACTTTATGCATGATGTACAACTCCTCTTTGCATTAATTTTTTTTATTCATCAAAATCCTCTGTACACGTGTCCTATAATTCCAGAACTCAAAGAAAACAGCCCAATGCCAAACATTTTTGTTTCCTTATTTTTGTGGGCCCATCTAACTGTCAAAACTCACAATTCCAATCACATATTTTGACTTCACTGTGCTATATATGTGTGATTTGGCTGTAGTTTGATAATAAATTTCACCTACTGCATTTGCAAAAAATTAAACACACAATTTTTATTAAGGACAATTTTTTTTAATTACACTTGTATAAATTTAATTAGTCTTGGTTAAATTATCTTTATTCATAAGTAAGCATTTTATTCACGAGTGAACCTAAACTTTCTATTTAAATTGTGTATTTATATGTGATACCGAGACTCGAACTTAATAGTAACATTTTAAGTTATTTCCAGTATAAATTGTATTTAAAACCGAGTTGGGTAAGATATGATATATCTTTACTTCTTATTTTTAAATTCGCTTTTGTGTTTTTTAACGTTCATTTTTACAATGACATAACTTTTTCTTGATACCCGCATAAACCGTTGAGCCACGTTTTTATCTACGTTTTGATATTCAGAAGTGAGTCGCCTCAATTTCACACGCTTCTCTTTACGTACTTAACGATATCGATATCGCCGTAACACGCGGCAGCTATGTTTCGTTGAGACCGAGCCTAAAAAGTTTTAACAACACCGCCGCAACGTGCGGGCTACGCCCACTAGTTATATACTATTAATTAGTTATTTATAAAATATAATAAAAATAATTATAAATAAAACATAATCAAATCACGTTTACTAATTAATAATTATGATAAAAAAAATATTACAATAAACTCTAGCAAATTAACCATTCTCTCTAATATTTTACATTTTAATTGAACATGTGTATGCTTTTTAGTAACTGAATGATTCGAAGATAAATATTTATAAAAATAATCTTGTAAAGTTTTTATTTCAATTAAGCTAAGGTTATCATTTTCTAACCAATAAGTGATTGCCATCGCCCATGCAAGTGCTGTAATTAATAGATTTCCTCTCAAATATTAGTTTATTAACCAAATTTCATTATTCTAAAACAAAAAATAATCATTTAAAAATTATTTTAGACTTTCATAAGTATTTTTAATATATCGTCTGTTCCATTTTCGTCTCTGTGGTTTGGCCATTTAAGCCATTTTAATCCAAAAATTTTTTTTTTTAGCTTTTTCGTCTCTAACTTTTCAAAATGTAGTCATTTTCATCCAACTGACTAACTTCGTCTACATTTTAAAGTTAAATCAGGGGTCGTTTTGAAATTCATAGGTTAAAATCTATCCAAATTGCCCCTGATGTAACCAAAATTGCTACTGATTTAACGTTAAAATGTAGACTGAGTTCGTCAAAATTGCCCCTATACGCGGCGTATAGTGATGTGATGGTTGAGTAGTTGCAGAAGGTACCTCGTACCATAAACTGCATCGTATTGCACTATAAGATGCGTATAGTATCCTATACGCCATCGTATAGGCCTATACGATGCGTATAGGGGCCAAAAAATTTTGTATTTAACGATGCACATTTCTCATTTGAACGTATCGTTCAAAATTTTCAAACATTTTCCTCAAAAAAATATAGCAATGTCTTGGTGGTGGGATTGTAACTACAGTTTTCAGATATATTCTAACGAATCACTGGAAAACAACCCACAAAGTTCTGGCGTTCAGAGTGTGAACCAGGAGGAGGTCTCGCCCGACGTTTATTCTAATCATCGGGTAAGGCTTCCAGATTTGAATGAGCCACTAAGCAATCTCGAGTTTGTATACGGCGAACCTTCTTACCTTACACAACCCACGGACGACTTCGTATATAATGAAGTCTCTTACCCGACACAACACACCGACGACTTCGTATACGCGGGTGAACTATCTTACCCGACACAACACACCGAAGACTTCGTATACGCGGGTGAACTATCTTACCCGACACAATCGACTAACGATTCCGAAGACGAGGAACAAACCAATTCAACCGTGTTGTATAAAACTGACCATGTATAACATTCCTACATATATATACCTACATATAGTTTGTTGTTTATTAACTTTAACCGTACCGTTGTTGCAGAATTTTCAGTCTCGTGAACAGTTGGTGGATTGGGCTGTCCGCAGAGGCGTGAGAATGGTTATGTCATTGTCACCCGATGGTCGAGGAGAAAAGACGACGACCCGTCGGCACCGGTTATCAAGGTGTGGCTTGTATGTGACCGTCACGGTGAGCGTATGTCTACATCCACGGTTAGACGTGCCGGTAGCAAGAAAATAAGTTCTCCCTTTAAATTGGAAGGAGACTACGATGAAAATACTGGTAATTGGAAGTTAACGGTGAAGGATGACAGTCATAACCGTGATCCTAGTCAACATTTTGAGGCGCACTCGTTTGCCAGGAAACTGTCTCAGTCGGAACAACTTTTGGTGGCGAAGCTGTATTCGCAAAACATGTTACCACGTAACATCCTGGAAACCATAAGGGAATAAAACTCAGAGAGTAGTTGTATTAAAAAGGACATTTATAATGCGATACAAAGATAAAAAACGAAACGAGTGTCGGTGAAACTCCAATGCAGGTTCTGGAGCACCTGCTTTCTTCTAAAGAGTACGTCTACTATACTCGGGAAGATCCCGCCACAAATGTCGTGGAGGAGGTATTCTTTGTTCATCCGAAATCATACGAGATGTGGTGTGCGTTCCCGCACGTGTTGATGATCGACGCGACGTACAAAACAAACATGTATAGATTTTCATTTGTCTAAGTTGTCGGTGTGACCTCCACACACCAATCTCCTTTCAAGAATATGATAAGCTACGTCACACGATAGATTGACAGAATGTGAAAGCCGCACCCGTTAGTCGTTGGATGTCGATGCCATATATAGGACTCCTAATTGCTTAAAGATTTGGCGTGATTGTTCAACTTTTAAGCATCGTCGGTAATCAAAATTTTTTCCCATTATGGTCTGGTCCTAATGTTCACGCTCAACATCAAGTCGTATCGTTCGTTCATGTCAACAGCTCTCATTTCATCCACGTCAAGTTAGACGGAGATTTTTCGATGCCCATACCGAATACACTTTGGATTTTGCATCGAAATGATGCTGCAACAGAATGGGAAAATATATATAGTGATCGTATCGAACGGTTTAAGAAGATAATGGCTAGTGATGCACATAAATTTCCACAATACGTCACGAATGTTGGATAATGTAATTGAATAATAATTATGCTAATAAAACATATTTATTTTAAACGTTCTCCCTTATTATAAAAAACTTTTTTAGTAAATAAAAGTGATGCACATTATTATAAGATAATGGCTAGTGATGCAATTTATTTTCAATCAAATAGTAAATAAAATTCAAATTACAAATAGTAATTAACGTATTTTCAAAGCCCAATTATATATTAAATAGTAATAAATAGTAATTATAACTAATATTTAAAAAGCAACGTATGTGAATAGTAATTCAATACTTTTTTATTTATTTATTTTTTCAACCTTCATACTATATATAATATACAATTTTAACCCGCCGTGTTGCAAGGGGTTCGTTTAGCCCCTCATAGTATATATATAATATACGCTTTTAACCCGTTTAGTTTTCTATTAATTTCGTTTTCATGTGCTAACTTTCGTTCGTTAATTTTTTTTAAACAGAATGCGCGGTTTTTTTTTTTTGCCAACATTCAAGTATAACTTTTTTTAAAAAGGAGTTATGCTAAAATTTGAGGTTTTTTTTTGTGCGCTATAGTGAGTCTGTATTTCGACATTAAATTTTATCCACCGAAATGAGCTGACCCCAATAACAATCAGACACCCGCAGCGAAGCGCGGGTGAAAAAAAATCTAGTTGTTATAATAAAATAAAGTTAATAAAAAAATAAAAAAACATTTCTACCACGTATAGGGCAATACGTGGCGTATAGAACTGGGGAATACCAAAGATCAGGACTTATACGCTACGTATTGGGCTATACGTGGCGTATGGGCCTTTAAATGAAGGGAAACTCTGAAATTTTCAAATTTCAGATATTTAATGCTTATACGCAGCGTATAGAGCAATACATGTCGTATAGAATACCAAAGGTTAGGGTCTATACGCTACGTATCGACCTATACGAAGCGTATAGCTCTCTTATATACAAAGGAGGCCCCTCGTACAGAACCAAACGCCCCCCAACTTTTACACACAAACACATACGAAGCCTCGTTTGATTGAGATTGTCGGGTCCAAAATATTCTCTTTTATTCGTAAAGGTACGTATTCTAGACTCACGTTCGATAATATAGGCTTAATTTTGATTATTAGCCTTTAAAATAGGATATAATAGGGTTTATTAAGACTGAAACGAATGAACTATATGCAACGTATAGCTCTATACGTGACGTATAATTCATCTGAGGAAGACGATGAAGCCATACGCCACGTATAGTCCTATACGTTGCGTATGGCTCGGTTTCTCGGTAACTGACCCTCGTATGGTCACTATTGGCCGCGTATGGTCTGGATTGCCCGGTAACTGACCTGCGTATGGTCTGGCTTGGCTGCGTATGGCTTAGTTATCCGGTAACAGCCTATACGCCACGTATAGCCTTATACGTGGCGTATAGGTATTTAAAAAAAATTATTATTTAAAAAAATTATATTTAAAATAAAAAAACAATTTATTATTATTTTATATTGTTTATATTAAAATACATTTTATTATTATTTTTAAAATAAAAAAACAATTTATTATTATTTTTAAAATAAAAAATAATTTATTATTATTTAATATTATTTATATTAAAAAAACAATTTGTTCTTATTTTATATTATTATTTTTCAGATATGACGGATCACGAGGATGATATTGATATGATGGACTTAGATAATCTCGCTCACTACCCTTATCTGGATTTCGCGCCCGACTCGGGCGCGTTTGGCCGGTGCCAGAAGCTACGGGAGGTGACTATGGGCCCGGGGACGGCGGTGGACTGGGATCTTCTCCCGGAGGCCGGAGAGGTGGAGCGGGCCAGGGACATCATAGGCGAGGACACGCCATGGGATCGTTTGTTTGATATGGCGTTCACCGAGACATACAGAGAGGTGGTCGTCGAGTTTCTTTCAACGTTCATCTACTCAGAGGAGGGGTTGGTGCCTCTTCCCAGGGATTAGCAGGAAGAGGAGCCGCAGCAGGTCTCTTTCAGGATTTTTGGTCAGGATTACCGTCTGACCCTCTGTAAGTGGGCCGTCGCGACGGGCTTGTATTTCGAGCCCGAGACGATCTTGCCACTTTACACCCAAGCGACGAAGGTGGACAGGGAGGAGCTCCTTATTTTTTGGGGTTTGATATCTGATAACCCTTGGTTGAATACCAAGGGGAGAGTCTCGGGGATTAGAGAACCCATCTACAGATATTTGCACCGGCTTATCTCGACGTCGTTTGCACTGCGTCTGAGAAGTCGTGAGTGGTGCACAGATAGAGACCTTTTCTTTTTCTCCTACCTACTTACCAGCAAGCGGTGCGCCCTAGCCACATGCCTGACACTTTACTTTGCTTCTGTCTATCACAGACAGAAGCGCGGGCTTTTGTATGGCGGTGCTTTCATCACTCATGTGATGCGCGTTCTTACCCCGTGGCATGATCACGAGCATCAGATGTTAGCGCCCATTCCCCCAGTCCGATTAGGCCGCCGCACGGCGAGCAGCATGCGCATCACGCACCGATTCTCGGGGCTCGGCCTTCGCTTCGTAGGGACCGTCCAGGACCAGGTTTGGGTCCAGGTGCCGTTGCCGCAGATGCTGAGACAGGGGACCCGCCTATGCCTGACCCGCTACAGGGTGTGGGGATGGGAGACCCGCCGCACGTTGAGCCCATTCACGACCAGCCGCCACAGCATCCCAGACACGTACGTCGGTTTGTTAGGCTGGACAGGGCCACCCAGGCATTGCTTGATGGACTTGTTGCCGACTCACGGCGATAGGCTCGTCATAGTGACCGGAAGGAGGACTTGATGATGTGGGCGGTTGGTCGCCTCGTGGATCTGTCACGAGCCGCCGGCATCGAGCCACCACCACTACCACCGCCACGTCAGTATTCGGGCGACCCCGGTCAGAATGAGGGCAGGGCGGGGCGGGTCAGGCTTAGTTGTTTTTATTTGTATTCAGTTGTTTCTTCTGTTATGTATGTTAAAACATTTAGATGTATATATTTAATTTTCTGATGTAATGTATATAATGTTTTGGTTACTTGTTTGCTTGTAATGTTTAATTTGTTTGTTTGGTTGTAATTATAAATTTTAAATGTAAAAATATAATAAATGTTTAAAAAAGATAAAAATTATATAAATTAAAAAAAACATAAAAAATATATAAATTAAAAAAATAACAAACTTATATTAACAAAGTTATTTAAATTAAAAAAGATAAATATAACATAAATTAGAAAAAAAACCTATACGTGACGTATAGCCTAATACGACACGTATGAGTCCCATCCGCCAGACAGGGAATGACACATGTCATTCTATGTCAGGA